>CM057465.1:145147205-146537205 GCA_030035585.1 Dugong dugon
TTAAAAAAAAAAAAAGAGCCTACTTCTGATGGACATTTCCAAAGAACACTGTTTTGTAATGCACCAGCGGGAAGGGAGGAGGTGAAGGGGCCCCCAGAGCACCAGGTTGGCCTTTGAGGAGGGAAATATTAGGCAGCTTCTGCACTAGCTGGCTAATTGGGGGTGAGTTATTCTAGCTTCCTGGAAGAAAACTGCTCTCTCCTGGACAATCAGTAAAAGTGAAAGTGTGAGTTCTCTCTCCTGAGCCATCGCCTTGCTGGAAAGGCAACTGGAAGAGGAGATGAGAAGGAGCGCCGAGGTGCCCCTCTCCATCTCTTTGGAAGAGAAATCTGTCTTTTCCTTAGAAAAAAAAAAGTTCTGTTTCTGTGCCTGGCCTATCTCCAACCTTACTATACAGAGAAAGACAGAGCAAGAGCAAGAGTGAGAGAAAGAGAGAGAGAGAGCACTCAAAGAAGAGGTAAGACATGTTTAGCGTCATGGTTGGAGTTTTTATCTTCCTTGAATTTTCCTCTATTGACTTCGAGAGCAGAACAGGGGAGGCAGTGGGGGCAAAGTCTGCAAAATTCAGCTTTTCTTGGTTAGGGTGAGGGGTAGGGCCTACGCGGACTCCAGCTTTTGTTGAAACAGGTGGGAAGGAGAAGAACACCTAGTGCACTGTCTAGACTCCAATAATGCTGCCAGATCCCTAATAATTATTAATATTAACGTGACTTAAAAAAATATGCACAGAAAACCTTAACTGGGAAATTTTGCCTAAGGAGTGCAGGAGGAACTGGAAGGAAAATCTGAGCTCACCAGGTTCTGCCTTGAGGCCGCAACTTCTAGAGGATCCTCTATCCTCCTGGATAAAGGAAAGGGCTAGAATCGGGATCGCTGGGGTTCCCCAACCCTGCTTTGACTGGAATAATTGGGCTTTTCGCTGCCGCTCCGCTTTCTGGGGAGGCTAAGGATAAGGGTGAGGGGGAATGGAGGCCGGCAACCTTCCTCCCATAGCTCACTCCGACCCACCTCCAAAACTGCTGAGGCCCTGTGGGTTCCGTCTGGGTGGGGGTTGGGGGATGGGGTGGGGAGTAGTGGGCGGCAGAACGCGGCCCAGATCCTCTCCTCCTCCCAGCGGCGCGGTTCCTCTTTATTGTTAATATTAAATATTCGTCTCTACCGGTGAAGCGTCCTTCGGTGGGTTCGGTTATGGTACAAAGCGGTGACATAAATAGACGGGGCGGGCGACCAGGTGGGCGGTCAGGTGGAGTGGAGATGAGGCGCTTTTGATTTGCTGACCACCTTCTTCTCTTTGACCCGCCGGTTCTGGAACCAGATTGTGACCTGGCGCTCGGAGAGGTTCGTGGTAGCCGAGATGCGCCGGCGCTTCTCTTTGGTGATGAACTTGCTGGCTGCGTACTCCTTCTCTAGTTCCTTCAGCTGTACCTTAGTGTAGGGCACGCGTTTCTTGCGCCCGCGCCGATAGCTGCTCACCTCGGGCTGTAGGGGAACCACGTCTGGGAGGGAAAGAGAGGGCGGGTGGGAAGGAATGAGGCCCGTGGCCAGCCGGGGCTAAGGGCCCTGGAGGCTGCGGAGGCGCAGGGTGTGGACAGGCGATCCAAGGGCGCCAGCGGATTGCGCTGCCTGGGGAAGACCTTTGCCCCTCCCCAATCCTTTGCATGTCTGTTATTAGCAAGGACACGATGAGGGTGAAGCTAGTGAAGCACCCGCCTCTGGGGCAAAATTTGGGGGGGGGGATAAAAAAATTCAGTAATCAAGATAAATAATATTTTAATGCAATGTTTAAAAAGTCAAAATGAATGCAAAAAATCCATGACAAAAATATAAAAATTTTGAATAAACTACGGGATCAGTATTACCGATTTTTCCTCTTGCCTCAGGCTCCACTATGGCTCTGCACAGCATTAGGATCCTTGGCCCTTTGCAGGGGCCACCCCCCCTTCTACCCTGACCTATAGTGTCTGCAGGATTGCAGGTATTCAGAAAAATCCCTCCTTCCTGCAGAACATCAGCTTCTACTCTGCCCCATTGTCAGGGGAAGGCATTTTGTTGTATATTTAGGGGATAGCATGGCAGGCAGAGGGACAGTTTCAGTGGACATAGACCACTGAGTGGGTTCTCATGACTTTGGGCACTGGTTCTGCACTAGGGATCCAAGGCCTGCACCAACAGATAAAGAGAAGGGAAGTGTCCAAATGAAGCTAGCCTGCTTGGGGGCCAATCATGAGGAATTGGGGCCCAATGACCACATGTGTTGTGGGCCACCTAACAACACCCAGTGTGGGGGATCTTGGCACTGAGACACAGGGAATCAGGCCCCTGAAAGTAGGAGGTCCGTATCCCAGGGTCTGCCCATCGGTGGAGACAAAAGGACCACTGTTCCCCAGTCTTCTATAAAATAACTCCATGCCTCTCTTCAGTGCCCCTACAAATCTCTGTCCATCAAAACAGAGCAAATTCTGCTCCAACCATCTCCCCTCGCTCTTCCTTCAAGGCTAGAGTAACTGCCTCCATCCCATGCCCCGACCCTATCCCTAAACCCTGAATACACTCATCCCAATGACCACCAGTCCAATCTCTCCTTTCTTTAGGTTCTGAAAATTTCATAGGAACTAAAAAAAATATATATGTCACTTACATTTCCTCTTCCACTCCACCCTTACCCCTGTCAATAAAAGGTCATAGCAATACTTTTGCTGGTAAGTGGGAAACTAGGGAGATTATCTGAATAATTCACCCTTCAGTTTTTTTTTTTTTTCATGAAATTGTTAGACTTCTCAAGGAGGAAGCTAATAAGGAGGGCTGAATATCTGGGATTTCCCTTTCACTCTTACAGCACTTTGGAAGTGTAGACACACCCCAAAGTGAAGACCCAAAGCTCTTCCTGAAGCTCCACCCTCACAAAACACCTTCCCTACACCCTTCCCCATTGGGTCTGCTATCCCAGGGACCTCTGTCTATTCAGGATGGGGAGGGAAGTGGTCACAGTCAAATGCAGGGGAAAACAAAATGCTCAGGAAGAAAATGGGAGAGAGGGAGTCGAATGGCCTGGTTTGGCTGTCTTTATGGTAACAACTTTCCAGGAATATTGTCAGACTTGACACTTCTCTCTGCCTCTGTAGGAATAGGGAGGTCAAGATTTAAAAAAAAAAAAAAAAAAAAATCTGAAAAACAAAACAACTTCATTTTAACAGCTCAGATTCTATAGGTTAAAAAAGATTTTTTTTTGGTATAATTAAAATCTCTCAATTCTCAAATACGCCTTAATTCACAGATGTAGCTATGATTCCGGAAACTAATGCTTTGAGGACAAGAATAAAACAAAGAGGGTAAGCAGTGATACCACAAATTTTTTGTTTTTGTTGGTTTTTAATCCTCAGAACATTTCTTTAAGTTTATTTTATTAAATCCATTTTACAAAATCAGGAGGAATAGGAGGCTCAAAGTGGGTAAAATAACTTAAGTGGCAGAACCGATTTCAAATCCAGATTTTCTGACTCTATACATAATGATACAGTAAGTTTTAAAATGGAAACAGGCCATCTGGTACAATCTAGTTTCAAAACACCTCCTCTCCCTTCAAGAGCCAAGTGGAGTAAACATGGCTTTTGGTTCTGAAATATCCAGAAAATTGTCCCTAATTATTTTTTACCTCACTTTCTGGAAACTGTCGTAATTATCTACCCAATTTTGGGTCCCCTAAATTAAGAGTTCGGCTGCTAACCAAAAGGTCGACAGTTGGAATCTACCAGGTGCTCCTTGGAAACCCTATGGGGCAGTTCTGCTCTGTCCTGTAGGGTCGCTATGAGACTATGAGTCAGAACCCACTCGACAGCAACGGGTTTGGTAGGTTTTTAAATACCAACTCTAAATTTCAAATGAGGTTTAATTGACACAATCCTAAAAGTCAGTTAAAAAGTATACAACTGTTGTGAACTGGCTATCTCTCTAGAATGCCATTGAATGATTTGGCCATTTCTCATGGATAAGACCAAACGGCTGGTTGTTTTGACCTCCAGGGGGAAACAGCTCCAGTCTTGCCTTCTCAGAAAAGTCCCTTTTCATTGTCTGCTGCCTTGTTTGGAAAGGAGGTGGGATCTACAGATGTAGAAACATCTGGCAGCTTAGTCCTGGAGTTGTGTCTACACTGCCTAAAGTGAGCGGGGGCTTGGCTATTAATTTTACAATCAACCCTTCCCCAGCCTCCCTCCAGAGCACATACACAAACCACTCCATACCTGGAAATCTAATAGACACCTTTGAGGATATAATGAAAATCAGATCAATGCTCATATGTAGTTTTCTGTTGGGGCTGAGGGGCCTCTACCTACAGGGCCTCACCACCCACCTGCTCTTGACTGCTCACCCCACAACCTGGCCCTGGGCTTTAAAGAGAAACTCGTCCTGGTCTGATTTGGTGAGAAATACCAGCTGCTCTTCTCAACCAACTCCCAAAGGCTTGTCAGTAGGGACTTTCAGAAAGACCCAAAGAACCCATTGTTGCTCTTCCTCTGTATCACTCTCTCCTCCAACCCATCTCCCTCTCTCTCAATCTCTGATTCTCTCTTGGAATTTCTGCCTCTCTCTCTCTAAAAAAGAAAAAAAAAAAAGTCTACATTCACCATAGGGAGAAAAAAAAAAACAACCAACAATATAGAAATGAGGCAAGTGTCTGTATGATTGGGAAAAGGAAGAAGCCACAACACATCTTGGCCTTAATTATCTGGATCGTTCTGAACAATTGCCTCCGTCTCCCCCAACAGCCTAGACTGCCATAGATGAGGCTTCTCAGAGCCAGAGGCGCTGAAGAGAGACAGTAGTGTTTATGCCTAGATGCTGCCAAACAAACCACAATTGCATAGACAGAGTTATCTAGAAATCGCTCTACTTCTAGGGGCTCTCTGTGTGGGTAGAGAGATGCAGGGTGTCTGAAGATAATTTTTTTTTCATCTGCCTCTTGCCTGGACCTCTGCACTCACTGAGATACACCAACCTGCTTCTGTTTCCACAAAGGGAGTGTGTGAGCACATAGCTGCTGAGACATACTGGGTTTTGTATCCATTTCCCTGCTGTAATTTGCAAGCGTATTAAATCTCAATTGGGCTGTATCTTTTATATTTCAAAGATATTTTTCTCTAGGAGGCTGTGATCAAAGAGTGTTTATTTTAGCAGTTTTGAGGGGGCTCTTCGAGATGTTTATTTTGCTCAAGTGTATTTCTGAGCTTCTCTTCAGGCCTTCACTCCCACCCCATTCCACATGCATACAAGAATGCCAGAGCAATTCCCTCTCTTCTCCTTCTTCACACTAACACTATCGCCCATTGCTTTAGGCCTGCCGGTCCTCAGCCGTAACAGGCCTGGTGGGCACCTGCTCCCCCACCTCTTGACCCATTGGCATGGCCCATCAACTCCCCCTGCTCCAGGAATTTCTGCTGGATCCTTATCTCCTAGGGAGCTTTCCGTTGGGGTGAGGTGAGGAATTAAAGGACCATCTCTCAATAATATACTACTGTATACCTGCATGTGAATTGCCTATCTTCTAGAAATGTGTTATTATGTGCTTCATACTAGGTTATTATAACAGAAATTGTATTATATACAAAATATTATTGCATGCAGTGTAGGTGATGCATGACACCATGTTCTAAAATCCTATCATCCTTAAATCTTCTGGCAGTCAGAAACAGCATGCCTAGTGTGGGTCCTATCCTGGTACTGAATTGTGTTATACTGAGTAATTTCATAATGTTTACAAGAATATTATTTACACTCTAACATCATTCAGTGATTTTTTTTTTTTTTTTTTTTTTTTTTTTTTGCTATCGACCTCTACTCCCAAACCCGGATGCAGAGGAATTTCCGTCCCACCCATAGGAGGTCTTCAGGTCTAAACTTTCCAATGAAAATATTCCTGGGCCAGCATGTGGAGCTAGTTGAGGGTGGGGGGGGGGGTGGTTCTGGAAAGCATGGAGAGACAACTGTGGCTGCTGAGGGCCCCTCAGGACCCCTGTAGGCACCAGAAGGGAGAACCCAGTCAGCCCTTTCCTACAGGGCTCTGCTTACAGCTGCAAGAGCAAACTCAAGTGTGCTGGATTTGCTCAACCTCAAATATGATTTCTCATCGCAGGGCAGAATTGGAGGCCTCCAACACTGTTTTGGGAAACCTCTGACAGGCCTTTCCCCCGCGGTAGAATGAGGGTTGCAGAAGCCTCTCCTATTGGAATATAGCATCAACAGGAGAGGCATGAATCTATCTATACATGCCGGCCAGTACTGAGGGGGCCCCAAGAGCGGCTCTTTGTCTTTCCCCCATCTCTTATCCTCACACCTCTCTTTCTGTGTCTGGGTCATAGTCAACAAACTCCTTTCTCGTCCACATTTGGAGGAGCTGGCAGTGGGAACATCCACTGGTGTTGAGTTCAGTATACCAAGAGGAAAAGATTTTAAACCCCAGGGAGGGATGCGAATCCCCTTCTCGCTACACCCTAAGATTTTTTAGCTCTTCTGCTCCGTCAATAATCAGGAAATTTGTGGCCGAATTTTTAAAATAAGAAAAGAAAAGACAATACACTATATTTCTGTAGATCCCGGCAAATTAGATCGCTTTAAAAAACCTGTCTAGTGCCTAACGATCCCGAAAATTCAGGCAAAGGAGTATTGGGGGTTCGTATTTTTCGTTCAATTATTTTGTGGGTTGAGGATTTGTCCTGAAGGTTGTGCACTGCAGGGCACCCGAGGTCCATCCCACCCCCTTTCTGGCCGGAAGCGGGCTTCGGGGACCAGGAGCCGCGCGTGAGGCTGGAACAGGCAGGGGGAGGAGGAGGCGAGCTCCGACCCGAGCCGAGACGGCGGCCCGGCACCCGGGCGCCTGTGATTGCTTCACCCTCGGCAGGGCAGCTCCGGGGAACGTGTCGGAGCAGATTTCTTCCCCGGCGCATTCCTCAGCGCAGCTCGCCCGGCCGGCTCCATCGGCAGCCCAGCCGAGCGGGCGCGCCGGGGCCAGACGGCGGGGGTGGCTGGGGCGCGGGGCCCCCGGGGCAGGCAGGGCGGGGACGGGTCGCCGGCGGCGGCGGCCGGGCCCCTTCCTTACCTGGGAAGGGAGACTTCCAGAGGTGGGCGGACTGAGACTGCTCCTTGGAGCAGTACACCTGACTGTCCCAGCCGTTGGAGAGAGCCCAGTGCTGGTAGCCTTCGACGGGGATGATTGCGTCGTGACGCGGCTCCGGGTGCCCGCTGATCCCGGGCACCACTGACACGTCCAGGTAGCCGGGCATCGCCTGGTAGGAGCTGGCGAAGCTGGGGTAGAAGGCGAACTCCTTGGCCCTGGAGGACAGGTCGTCACCGGGCAGGGTGCCCGACGGCTCCGGGTACTTGTCGCCCGGGTGGTAGGCGCAAGGCTTCTGCTGCAGGTTCACGTTGTGCGACAGGCGGCAGCCGTAGTAGCTGCCCCCGAACGGGTAGCCGTAGCCCAGGGTAGCGCTGGACGAGGTGGGGGGCGCCGGCGGCGGGGCGCACTGGCGCGCCGCCTCGGGTGCCGGGATGTCCGTGTAGACGGCGCCCTGAGGTGCGCCCAGGGGAGCCGGCGGGCGGCCCAGCACCGGGTGGGGAAGCAGGTCGCGGCAGTGGCTGGCCGGGCAGCTGCTGCCCAGCCCGTCCATGCTGGGGGCTTTGCCGGGGCTCGCTCCGCTGCAGCCTCCCCCCGCGCCGCCACCGCCGCCGCCTCCCCCGCCGCCGCTGCCGCTCTCCGCCGCGCTGTCCTCATAGACGTACTTAAGGCTCTCCGGCCAGCGCGGATGCAGGAGCAGCGAAGTCGTCATGACATGGTCTGCTCGAGCTTTTTAAAAACTCCACTTGCCAGAGGCAGAGAGCTAGGGAGACACCTCGCTCCCTTTTCCCCTCCCCCACCCCTCCTCCCTTTCCTCTCCACTCCTCCCCTCCTCCTCCCGGTGCTTCCACCTCCCTCCTCCGGTTCCCTCTACGCCTGCGGAGACACTTCATTGAGAAATCGGCCGACTCCCGCCCGCCTCCCCTCGGCACCCCTCCCGCCCCCACGTGACGTGATCAGTGCACGTGATGCTCAGGCCTGGTCTCCGGGGGTTCCCTCCCCTCGAGGTGGGGCGGGGAGAAAGGGAAGAAGTCTCTGCTGATTGGGTCTCAGAAGGAGCGAAAAGGAGGGAGCTGGGAGATTTAAAGGGACAAGGCAACGCCCCCGGCAGGCCCCTGGGAGGAAGAGGGAGGAGGGGGCGACTGAATTTGGCCGACGCAAAGGGGTCTGGGGAGGCAAGAGCTGTTCCTAGGCTCCTCCCTGAGGCTTAGGATGTGTGTAGGGGAGACTGACCTTTACCCAAAAGCCGCTCGCTGTGACTGCCGATGTCTCTGGATTGGGGTTTGGGACTAAGGGTGGGGGAGAAACCAGGTTTAAAAAAAAAAAAAAAGTAAACGAAGAAACTGAAAATAGGCAGGAGCGCGCGGGCAGGGCGTGGGGGAGTCCTGTCTCTGGCCCTGGCTGACTCCCCTCCAGCTTGCGCGGCTGGAGAGAAACCGACGAGCCTTTGATGCCGGGATGGCGTTTCTATTTCCGCCCGTCAGCCACTTTCCCCAAAGCTCCAGTCGTCTGAGACCGACTCTTTCCTCTCCTAGCCCGCCGGTCTTCCTCAAGCGGAGCAGAGAGGGGTGGGGGGACGCGATAGCCCCCCAAATTCACCTATCATTGCGCGGTGGGGGAAAACGCGATGGAATATTCTCAGTGAGAAAGAGAAAAAGAATAAAAGGAGGGAAATGGGGGGGGGCAATAGAATAGGCTGTTGTCTCAATATACAATAGAAATAAGAGTAAGATTTTTCGAAGAAAAGGGGGAAAATAGATTCGGTCTAGGAAATCGAAAAAAGCCCTGGATAAGAACAAGAGCAAGCGCTCTGGGCTCAACGTACAAACCGAAACGTGAAGAGTGGGGAAGAGTTGGCGCTGCCCCTTGAAAGTACCCTTTCCAGGCACACCTCTCTCTCGGGTGCCCCAGGCACGACCTCAGCCCCGTGGGGCCTGTCTCTGCCCTCAGCGGCCTGGGCAGGGCGCTGCACCGAGGGGATGAGAACCAAAGGGCCAGACACAGACAAGACCAACGCAGTCCCCAGTTGGACAACCCCACCCTAGCTCCACGACTTTCTTGGGTTCATTCGTTTTTAGTGTGGAGTCCTTTTATGCGCTAAACTTCCCTCCATTTGTCAGAAAAAATTGGCACCAACTTACTGATTTTTCAAAAGCCCCCTCTTCTTCCCTCTCAGCCTCCCAACTTGTTGGGCCTCCTATGCCCAATTTGGCGCCTCAATGGAGTCACCACTTTCCTGGGTGCATCTCTGTGAAATTGAACCAAGTTCCCTTTTCAGCACAGGGCCTCTCTGAAGAAGAAGAGATAATAAAGAGAGAGAGAAAAGAGGGTAGAGGTGCTGCAGCACCTCCAGCTTTCCTGCCTCTGGCATGGGTTTTAAATACTGCGTGCTCCCGTTCAGACGGCGTGAAAGCCGTGGCCACACACTTGCCCCCAGCCAAGTCCGACCCACTGGACCCCTCCAACCCATTAGCAAATGGCTGGGTCTGCACTGAGTTCTGGCCTACAGGCTGCCTCTCTTCTCCCCGTAGGCGGAAGGTGGTGTTTGACGGTGGAGAGCGCCCTGGTGTCTGTGATTTAAGATGTCTGTTCTCTAGAAAAGTAATTCTTATCTTTGTGATCTTCGTCCAGAAGGGTCAGCTTCGAGTTCAGAAAAGAAGCTGCAGGCCGGGCTGCTAGTCGGAGGAAAAATACAACCTAAAGAGGTTTGAAACATAATCAGGCTAGCTTGGGTGTGTGTTGAGGACAGTAATGGTGGGGCGAGGAGAAACGAGCGAAGGGGAAGGTGGGGTCTTGCTAGGAGCCGGTTCTTCTAGAAGACTGGCTTCCCTGCCGCCAGAGTCCAAGGTCAAGGTAAAATGAGGAGAGCTAACAAGGCCTGGTCATGTCTAGACTGGGTCGTGTGACCTTGGCCTCCGGGTCTGCCGGTGGCCCAGCTGGTGGGGGGTGGGTATGTTTGCCGATTTCGAGCCGCGGGTCCTAGAGACGGTGCGGAGGCCTGAGCTTTTCTCTCCTGTGAGGTGTCCGGTCCACGTGGAGAAACGGGGGGGGGGGGGCGACATGGGGCCACCAGCAGGCACAAAAGGATCTAAAACGCCCATCTCATTCCTGGGGCTCCCTCCCGGATTCAGGAACGCTCCAGCCCAAGGCCAGGCGCAGTCCCCCACGGCTGGGATCGAAAGACACGTCCCCCAGCCTTTGGAGATGGGGCAGAATGCTGGGAAGGATCTGGGTGCAGGGCGGCCCAGCAATAAATAAAATTAATAGTATGTTCTTTTCCAGGTTTATGTAAGGGCATTAACTATTCCTATTGCAATGAGATATAGATTTAATTAACCCAGCAACTTTACAGTTCCATTTATTAGGGGCACTATGCCGCCAAAACTCAGAGGCAGAGGAAAGACTGGAAACGAAAGTCTAGGTTCCCGAAGCGACTTGCAGGAGTGGGAAGGCAGGAGGGGAAAGTTCCCCGCAAAGGGCGCTAACAGCGGCTGGGGAAGTGCTCACTGTTCAGAAAGATCCCTCCTCTTTCGTTCAGTTCCCCAAGACCCTCCGCTCCTGCAACCGCAGGCTCCACGGCTGGGTCGCGCCGGGGAACTGGAGGGAAGCGCCGAGGGAAAAGGTCTGCGGGCAGGCGGCGGGAGGTAGAGCCTCTTTGGTTAATCAGCTTTAAACCTGGGATCGCTTCTCCTCCCTACCCCGAAAAAAATGTGGCTCTCGCGGAGACACAAATAAAACCAAATGAAACACTCCAGGAGAACATGCACCACTGGAAACGTAGTAATTACATCTCCGAGGCGATCCCGCCCTAGAAAGCCGGGCGCTGAAATCTTCCGCTGCTGCGGCGCTCACCCCCACCACGCGACCACACCTTATCCCGCCGGGCTTTGGGGATGGGGTGGGTGGTGGAGCTTGACTATGGATGAAGTTTAGAGAAAACCAAGAGAAATGAGAAGGAATACGGCTCCTCGGACTCTAGCTGAGCTGCTGGTGTGTGGGGAAAGACGGAGAATTTAATTATACCAAATGAGAATGTAAAATGGTCCCTCAACCCCGCTGGAAGCCCGGTCTCTGCTCTGGGCTCCATTTTCAAGGACAGTTGCAACAGGCAAGTTGGCCAGCTGGCAGGGGCCACTGTGCCGGTAGCTTCCTCTTGGCTACATTCAACTCTTGAAATTCTTCCTTTCAAAGGCTCTAACATATAAAGAGCCTTCTAACTGGAACTGTGTGTGTACCCGTGGGTTTGCCGACCTGTGCAGGCTGCACGTACTGTGCCAGCACATGCCCTTATGGACACAAGCTCAAATGTGCTCACGAAGATACGAGAGTTGCTCTGCTGAAATCTTCTATGTGCAAGTAAATATCACTGGCTTGTCTCTTTATCTCTCTGCATACACACTTAATGGTTGTTTACATGCTCATCCTGGCCTCTACTTACAAAGACATCCCCCCAGGAAAATACCTGGAAAATAAAGAGGTAGATATCTTTGTTTTTCTGAAGTTGAAAGATGAATTTCCTGGTCCAATGTATTTAAGACAAAACTCAGAAGTGTAAGTTAGCAGCATTTGGAGCAAGACGGTGCAAGCTTGATGCCCACACATGAGGGCTGGGTGTAGCTCGAATACCAGGCCTGGGAGAAGGATGAGAGAAATGAGGTTGGTGTGCTCTTAACTCCCAGATCCCCTTCTCTGGAGATTAAGTATCAGTTGATTTCCCTCCCTGTCCCCCCATCCTCTGTTTCTTCCATATTCCCTAGAAAAAAGAGCTTGAAGCTTTAAAACTCCTGCCCCCTTTTTTATGGGAGAAATTCCAGTTTTAAAAAAGGAGGGGGTGGGTTGAGACTGCAGGAGAACAAAGAGTCTCTCCACCATGGGGCCTGGATTCTGGCCCAGACTTGGGGCCTTGGAAGGCAGGCATAGAGTTTGGGGAGCCTGTTCATGTCCAGGGTCCCCGCCACAGGATGGGAGAGGAGATTTGTGTAGGACAGAGACCACAGGGCCTGAGGTATCCAGAAAAGCAAGGAATGTTTGAAATTGAGAGGCCACTTACAGGAAGAAGTTGGGGGTTCAGGAAGGTCATATGAGGGGGGCACCCTTGAGAGTGTATCTGAGTGTGCAAACCCTTCCACACACTTCTGGGAAATTCCTGGTGGGCTACAAGGGGCAATATTGGTAAGAAAGGAAAGAAAAGTGGCTCCCTGGCCCTGCCCAGTCCCCTCCAGGCCTCTTTTCCTCCACCTCTCTTGGCTCAGCAAACCAGATCCGGGCGGTCTAAGGAGCGTGCAGACGCAGATGCCACCTCCCAGGCTTCTCTATCCCTCTGAAACCTGCTCTGCTTTGATCTCTCCACCGCCATAGCCCAGCTTCAGAAGAAGGCCACCCTGTTCTCTCCTCCCAGCCTGGGAACTCACCTCCTGGACAGCAGCTGCCATCCTGGCGTCTTCCGCCTTTATTGTTCTCCCTCCCTCGGTCACCAGCTTGAGGGAAGATCAGGACCAGGGTGGCTGAGGCATCACTTTGCTCCTTGTTTCAGAGTTTTCCACTCTCAAACCCAAACTTGCCTTCCTCCAGGCCTCACTCACTTCCCCCATTTAGACATTAGGGAAATCTACTCCCTTCTGCTGCCTAGTTAGAACCTGCAGCACTGGCCCAGGGTTTGGGAGACACCCCAAACTTCTTCTCTCTGGCTCTTCAGGGATCCATACAGGGGTCCTAGTTTAGGGTGTTGTCACCAGTCTTCTCCTGGATTCCCCTCCAGCCTGTCCCAAGTCACAGACTCTGCCTGGTGGTGTGCTGGGCTTGGTTGGGGAGGTCAGGTGGCCCTTTCATGGGGAACTCTCAGGAAGCTTCCTCTAGTGGCCTCCAGAGTCCTCAACCCCAGCCCTCTTTCTTGCACGGCTTCCACGCCCTCCTAGCCCAGACCAGCTCATCACTGAGCCCCTTCCCCAACCCTCCTTCCCCCCTCCTTCCCCAACCCCATCCTTTTTCTAATCCTCACCCCTCCCACCCCCTTTTCTTTTTCTGCAGCATCTCAGTCAGTCACTTGACCCCCCCACCCCCACCCCAGCCCCTGTTGACAAAAAGAAGTTCAGGGAATAAATGCAGGGTTAAGAAATTAACAAAGTGTCTCCTCCCCCTTCTCTCTTCCCCATAGCCCCTACCTCCACCCCATCCTCAGCCTCGGGAGAGGGCTGTTGGGCCCTCCTCCCCTCCCCCCCAAAAAACACCTCCCCCTTTGAGGAAGCCTTACAGAAACAGACAAATAAAATCTCTCCTGCTTTTAGGGCCTGTCTGAGAGGGAAGTCCAAGTTCATTTTCAAGTTAGACAAGGGAATTGGGGTGAGGGGTGGGGGGTGGGGGGTGGGGGGTGGGAAAGAGGTGGAGGAGTGTTTGCCAGGGGCTGGATTTGGCTTCCTAGCAGAGATCTAACAAAGGCCCCTTTTGGTCCGAAAGCCAACAAACTGAATGCCTGGAGAAGGTATTTATCACTTTCAGACATTTCCTCCATGTTTTAAAGTTTAGGTTTGGGGCTTCTAGAAGGGAGGCACACCAACTACTCTTTTTTTGGAAAGATTTCCAGTTATTTTAAAAGAAGATACGGAAAATAACATTTTTTCCAAGGACAAGGAGGGACTGTGGACTCCAATACAGCCTTCTTCTGGGTTACAGTGAACTGTTTAACCTATTACAAAGAATGACTAAATATAGAAGGCATGGCTGAAGAGCCGAGCATTTCATCTCTAGCTTTGTGAGGGGAAGGGTTTAGGACTCCTTAATGCCACCGTGGTGCTGAGAACTGGAGTTTGGTGGGGTTGTAAGAGACAGGTGGTAGAGGGAGTATATATATTTCATCATGGAGGAAGATGGAAAATTAACACCCTAAATGGATTGCAAACAGTCTTCTCCTTGACCAGACAGCCTCAGCAGTCACAGCAGAAACGCATTCTAATCATTCTGACTTGAAAATCATTGAGCAGAACACAAGATATTAAAGGACCTTCAGAAGATGCCTCAACCAAAAGAAAGAATATTTAACTCCCTCATTTCCAAGAAAGAGTGAAGACAAGACACAAGGCTCAACTAAAGGGGAAAAAGAAACCCCTCCATGCTAAAATGGTCAACCCTGGTTGGGATCTATGACACAGAAAAGCAGGAGAGAGCTTTTGCGCTTGGGTGGATCTGGGAGAAAATACCTGCTGGTGGTGATTTTAATTAAATCTTCCTAAAATATGTATAATTTGGTGTAATTTTAGTGGCTGAAGGGCAACTATTACTCTGATATCCTTGGCAGGGGAGGGGGAGGAGGGGCTGTTACACTTTTGCTACTTCACTGCCTCCTCCCTCTACCCCCATTGCCCCTTTTTAGGGAGTATTTAGAGGCAGCTTTTCCCTCTCACCTGTGTTGCTACCTTGTACATGCAGCAAAGCCAAGGAAATCTAAAGAACCAGGAGAATGGGGATATCATTTTCTCTCTTCCCAAAGATTACCCCACTCACTTGCATAATCAGAGAAGATTCAACTCAGAGAAGAGGAAATAACTTTCCAAGCACAGAGACCACCCCAGGCTCCCCGCACTTGATGGCCTTCAGAAATTCTAGGTAGCATGACTATAGAGTACTGGGTTTTGGACACTGCTGGACAGGGCACATGCTGGGAACCTATGTTGTGGGGGGTATGCTTTTATGCTTGTACAGTGTGCAAACATTGTCCAGTCGGTCATGACATGGTGCTGGTTGGGGTAGGTTGATAGGATGGGGGTGAGAGGAATGGAAACACAGGATGTGAGCTGGAAGGTGACCCTGTGACTCCACCACCTCGGCTCTCTCTAAGGACAGTCATCTCTCCGTAGGCTTAGCAAGTGGATGGGAGAGAAGACCATCCTCAAGTTTTGCAGAGATGCAATTCTTAAGACTTGGAGGGGAGATTTTGTGCAATTCCTCTCCTACTCCAGGGTCGTAGGAAAATTCTTTTATGTTAGAATCTGCATTTGTGATTTAAAGCACTTCTAACCCTCTTTTCAGTGCTTGGCTTATTAATGAATTTCCCTCCATAGGAGTAACACAGATTTATTCCTCTCTCATCTGTTATAGACCTATCATCTCCAGACAAATAAGTACATAATACATGCTTTGTTAGGTGTTAAGGGAATTTTAGATAAATATTAACATCAGATATGTGCCCTCGGATACCCATATCCATATAATTAGGTAATATGTGTTAATTTTTTTGTTTTTTTAAAACTGTATTTCCCTTGAGTATCACAATATACTATATTTAATTTTAAAATGTAAAGCCTTCAATTGTCTTTACGCCCATGCCGAGATGGTGGAGGGTTTGGTGGACCTCTGGTAAAGTTATGTGTTGACATAAACATGTTTCTTAATCCACCTCTTCTAGCGTTTTTCTGATACAGCTATTAGGTGGAAATGGTATCCAGGCTTAAGTGGAGAGAGGCCTTAAATTTTTTTCTTTTTAAGAGAGAAAAAATACAGGAGATGAGGATATCTAGGAGCAACTTTGCTGTATATAATTCTCAGATCCAGTTTTTACCCAGTCATCACTTCAACGGCAGAATTGTGTACCTGAAACCAATTTATCATCTTGCCAAACTTGGCATAATCCTGGCATTGGCACTGCTCTTTCAGGGTAGTTTTCTTCCACAAATTTTGGGAGATTCGCGTCACTGCGGGAGCCCTGATGGCAATTCCCCTCGGGTAGAGCCGTCAGCCTCCGTCTTGCTCCGCCGGGAACTAACTGCCAGCATCTAACTCCTTCTCTTTCTTTCTTTCCCTCCCTCTCTCTGGAACACTCCCAAGACTTCGAGACTTTAAGTTCCTTACTTTAGTTTAGTGGGTTTTTTATTTTTTTAACTTGTGGTAATTATTTAATATTTGATTTCACTAACCCCGACCAAGCTTAAGCTTGGGGAAAGCCGCTTCCACACAGGACAATAAATGGCCGACGGAGGGAGGATAGCGGGATGAGTGCCCGCACTGGGAAGTGCCCGCTCCACTCCCTCTGGCCCCGGAGCCAATCGAGCAATCCAGGCACGATCACACAACATAATCCTGAAGCACTTGTGTGCACTCTATGGGCACCGATAGCTGAGCACACAGGTGGGTACATTTATTTGTGGGCTAGAGTAGACTAATGAGATCCGTGAGAGCTCTGGGTGTATGGGTAGGCGCGAAGGCTTACAGTGCCTGGGCATTCATGGGCGTGTTTGTGTGAACAGAGCTGGGGTGTTGGGAGTTAGGTACCTGTGCCTCCAGGGGCTCCGGTGCTTATCTACAGGGACACATCCTGACTGCAGATTTTTGTTGGCAATTACCACTGCCAAGAACAAGAATCAGCTTTCCATTCCTTCTCTCGACCAGTCCACTTGTCCCTATGGAAAAGGCATCTTTCAAATAGGGAAAGAAAAAGCCACCTATTTTCTGTTCCCCATGCCCAGTCTAGGGGGAGAGAAGTGGTAAAATAAATAAATAAATAAATAAAATTTCAAAAAAATCATGTAACTTTAAGTATTTTTCAGAAAATTTTGAGAGAATTTCTGGGTTGAAAAAAAAAGGAGGGGGGGAGGTTACTAAAGGATAGGGGCTGGAAGAAGGTTGGGAAGAAAGCCGTGGAAACAGACTTCTGAAAAAGCTGGATAAAGTCTGCTGGCATAAAGGTAAAGGAAAGCAAATTATTCTGATATTAGTAATCTCAGTATTAATTTGTGTGACTGTGTATTGTTGCCCTTTGCTGTATATAATAAATATGAAGTGGCATGATCATGTTTTATATAGAAGCCCATGGTGACAACATCCACACACAGTTAAATATGGTTCAAATCTACTTCTAGACCTGGTGAACTGCGAGTCTACAGCTTTGCTATATTAAATCTTTTGTTTAGAATACTCTGTACATTAAATAGTAGGGACAGGACCACAGACAATGGTGAATTGCTCCTTTCAAATATTCTTGTAAGAAAAGCAGGCTCACTACGTTTCAAAGCTAACCCCACCCTTGGAAATAGTTTCCCAAATGCGATTTATCCTGGAAAGCATGAAGTCCAACCCTGACCTCTCTGCCCACAAGATGACTGCTGCATCTTGGTCCAGTCAGTCCCAGGGGCTCTGGCCCTCAGGGGGCAGCCATTAAGGGAGTGGGCTCTTTGCTAGAGCCAGGGACATCCCTTGGTTTTCACACTGGCCTCTCACGGCTCTGAACCCGCAGGGATTTCTCAGATGCTCTGTCCAGTGCACCTGGAATATGGGATTTGAATCTGTGGTTTCAAGTGGCGTTTTCACCTGAAAGCTGTCTGGGGTGTGGCCCCAACTTCACTCTGCAAGGTCATATACAGCCTAAGGAAAATGGAGGGAACTGATCCTGCCACCCAGCTTCTATCATCCCGGAAAAGCTGGAGCCCAAATATTCCCTCCAAGGAACAAGTTTTCCATTGATACAAGTAGAAAACCATTGTTTGTTTTCTCTCTAAGCTAAAATACAGATATAGTCTGTATGTAGACTATTCTATTTATATATTCTACCTGTATTTATTTTTACCCCTTTCTTTATATATACATATATACAGTTACATATATAATTTTATATGCATGCATTTTGATAACTATCTAGCTCTACTTCGAAGAGACGGTATCCTTCCAGGAACTGATACCCCTAAGAAGGCAGACTCGGTCCTTTTACATCAGGAAAAATGAACAGAGGACCCGTTCCTCCATCTCCGTGCACGAGTTTTCCTTTTCTTCACCTTCCTCTCTGGCAGGAATCTCCACTAGCAATTAGAATTCGCCTTTTCCTGAATTACTGAAACAATAAAAAGGTAAGTGAGCGGAAGAGTTGTCTAAATTTTAGGGTGTGCTGTTAGAACTCTGAAATATTGCCGCTCCCCTGCCCCAACTTCCTCATCCCCGTGGAGAATATTGAGGCTGTGACCGTCACCACACATTGGAGACTGAGGAATGAAATCCCCGCTATTTGAAGAAGGAACATATTTGTAACAACCTCAAAATCCGCCTTGGTTACAATCACCTAGGACATTGAGGAAAACACCCTCGACACCTCTGTCTCCACTTCTTCAACCTTTACTCGGTAGCTTCAGTTTCAAGTGTGGGAAGCCGCAGGCGAGAGTCCCCCCTGTCAGGGCCAGAAAGGTGTTTTTCCCTATCCTCTGGGATGGAGCCAGCTCGGACCGACGTGCAGGCTCACTCTGGGGAGGCTCAGCAGAAAAGCGAGGGGTGTCGTGATCTCCTCCAAATTTTTACTGTAGAGATTAGCAGGATTATTTAAATTTTCCTGTCTCCCCAGGGCTCAGGAATATTGCCGTCCTAGCTAATTTCCCGGCAGCTTCGTATCAGGGCACGCCAAAACTGACGGCCCTCTGTAGCTGAAATCAGGCGGAGAGAATGGCAGAAGCTGCGCCTTAAGACCTCAGCTGAGGTCTCGCCTTTTTCCAGTCCCACGGCCGCTTGCGTTAGACCCGCGCTTTCGAGGCCGCGGCTTTCAGGGGGGGCAGGCGGTTGTGTTTAGTGCTTTTTCTCTTCCCCAGCCCCGCAATGATCCAGAGTCCACTGGTCCGCATGCAGCCTCCACAGAACCTTCCCAGACTTCAGAGGCAGCCTGGGGAGCGCGCTTCCTCTCAAAGGGAACCCCAGACGGTTTGCTCGGTTCAGAGACCGCGTTCCCCACGCTTCCAGCCTGGGATGGGGCGACCCTTATTTTCTCAACCTGAACTCAACGAAATCTGCATCAGCCACGGATCTTAGCTCCCATGTTTTTGTTTTTTTTTTTGAAGGGAATAGATTAAACAAAACAAAACGATTCGGAGAGAAGCTTGTATTTTCAAACACTCCTAGCGGAACTTGTGTGTGTCGGCGCTGCACTGGAGCCGGGAGTCCGCCTAGGGCCTCCCCGCCCTCTCCAAGAGCTGAACCCCGCGGAAACATCTCCACTTTAGGGGAAGGGAGTCACTTTCCCGCATTCGCCCTCTTTGGATTCATGGCCAGCCAAAGCCGTTTTTTCAGAAGGGGTGGCCCCCTCTCCAGGCAGCGTCGGAACTGAGGCCAGCGCTGCGGGCGGGCAGCGGCGAGGGGACGCGGTGCCTCGCAAGCCAAGCCCACTTATCTAGCGTCCCGGGGCGCTGGGTGGGTCCGAGATCTTCGAAGACTTCGGACCCGTCTTTCTTGGACAGGCGACAAGGACCAGCGAGGGGTGGCTGACCCCCGCAGCCTCTAAAGACTGCACTTCCCGGCTTTCTAACCCTCAAAGCCCTACGCGCAAAAAGGCGTCTAAGGGGTCCTTACTTATGACATTGGAGGGAAGAGGGAGTAATTCCAACGTTTAGGTGTCTACACTAACGGATTATTGCTTCCCAAAGTCCCTTTCATTTAATTAGGAAGCCCTTGGCTGCTCTTCGCTTTAGGTTTTGACGTCCCCACCCCCGTTTTGTTTTTCCCGCAAGCGTTCCAATCCCTCTCAAGAAATCAGGCGGGGGAGAGCGCCTAAAGCAAAACTCGAGTGAAAAGGGAAAAGGAAAATACTCCATACAGACATGGATAAAGTAGTGAGTATCGCTGCATAACGGTACATTTGGGAGAGAATGAAGATGCCCTTTCATTTTTAATAGCGAGGTAGAGGCATGGAATATAGGTAACAGGGGGATCGAGTTGCCTGCCGGAAGCTGCCTTCCGCGAGGCGTTCAGCGAGGCTGTTTGCTCCACATCACGAGTGAGAATCCAAGGGAGGCGGGTGTTGTTCATTGCAGATATCCAAACTCTTCTTGGGATGACTTCATCCCCACCAGGTGTGTCTTCTGATCCTTCTGGAATGAGCACTTAAAAAAATTAAATCCAGTTTTGGAATTAATTTCATGTAAATATGCTTATTTTGCTTGGGGTTGAAGGGACAGGCAATTTTCCTGCCTTCAAGAAGTTTACTGGATTCTGTGTTGAGTAGCAAATTTTAGTGGATTCTTTTCAGTAGCAAAAGGTTTTTTTTTTAGCTCCTAAGACCTAGGAGCTTCAGAGGCCAGAAGTTCCACGGGGAAAGGAAGCAGTCTTCTGCAAGTGGAAGGTCTCAGTAGTCAAGCTGCAGGCACCTTGTCCATCTTCGTGGGGCAGATGATTGTGGTCACCTCTGCTTCTGGTCTTTCACAAGAGCCCTCTCCTTTTCTCCCCCATTCCCTCTTAACTTCCTGTATGCATCAACACGCACTGTCTGGAAATACATCCCTTTGGGGAATGATGATCTTGCTTTTGAAGGAAGAAGTACCTTCTCGCAAGTATGCTCTCTATAGTGATTGGATCATTGGTAGGTACTCCTTGTGGATCTTCCAGGTTGGTCTCTATGGCAACTATGCTCCCAAATCTGGTAGTTTTCTCTTGGGCCCACCGCTAGCTATACTACATTCCCCAGCTTCCTTTGCAGTTGAATATGGCCATGTGACTGAATTCTAGTCAATACATTCTTATGTGCCATTTCCCGGCCAAGGCTTGTGACAAGTGGAAGTGTCCCCAGCCCCTTTCCCATGCTGTCTGTCCCCTTCCTCTGTCTGGACCCAGACCCTGAAGCCCTAGGGGATAGTGGAGACCCAAGATGGGAAGAGCCTGGATCCCTGAACCACATGTAGAGAACTGCCCATTGACAAAAATCACATGCCTAAGACTGTTCACCAGAGGGAGAAATCACCTATTGTGTTTGAGTCACTATACATTTTGAGGTCTGTTTATTATCACAGCCCCATCCATCCTTAACTAATACACTCTCCGTAGAAGATAAAATGCAACTTAATTTTTGTCTTCCATTGTCCCATATAAATGTCAATAGGTGTTAGGTAACCCCTCCCTGTCCTTGGATTAAAACTCCAGGAGGTCACGTGACTCTTCTGCTTGCTCTTAGCAACTTCAAGTCATAAACCCAATTTCAAATCAGTACTTAGAATGTCCCGTCCAATATATCTTCAAGATTCTGAGCTTGTTAAATCTTCTCCACTTTCTAGCTCAAAATTGCTTCAGTCTGGATATCCGTAGAGGGAAAGAGGAGTGTTTTTGGCTTCTTTATTTCTTAACCTTGTCTATGTTGTTCTCCCTCCATCCCCAGCTGTTCTTTCACACCCATTAGCAGTTCAAAGGATCGAGAGTGGGAGGATGGAGAGTGGGAGAGAGCTCAATTTTCTAGTGATTTTGAGTTGTGGAGATACACCAACTACATCAGGGCTACTATAGGGAAAACTCCATGTAGCACCAAATGAAGCAGAGCTTTGGCAGTTAGTTAGTTGCCGAAGCGTAGATCTGGATAATTTAGGATTTTAAGTAGATTTTCTGAATTACTTCATCTGATATAGTTCCATATCTAAGTAAAGTATGACCGCCAATTTCACTGGATAGTGTAGAAACAGCCCCATTTGATCTCTTGCAAAGGTGACTGTTATGAAAGCATTCTCTCCAAAGGTGATGAGGATACACTGCTTTGAATTAATTCACTCAAATTACTAGGTAGCTGCTCCCCATCCACTCCCCTGGATGTACAGACACAGTCTCATGGAGTGAATTCCTGTTTTATGGCCCCTGCCAACATGGAGAACTGGGTAGCCTCCTTCCTGCAGCTCTGCTTTGCATTCTGCTTATTCTCTTATGGAAATCACAGCAGCTGTCTGATAGTCAGGCTGCCTGCCAACCTCTTTGACACTGTTAAGACACTGGCGAATCTCTTTTTAACCAGTGCCAAGCAACTGAGGCCAGTCTTGGGGTCACTAAGTAGGGAGAAGTTCTGTCCGGCCACGGCATGCCAAATGGAGAAAAAAGTGTTAATGATGCAGTTAATTTTGCCCACGGATGCTGCTCAACTGCAAGAATCTAGGACTGTCATCTTGCTGACAAGGGAAAATGTCAATCCTTCATAGGCTGATTTCCAAGTATCCAGATATATGGTAGCAAGTGATGGGATTAACCAGATAACACTTTCCTCCTGCTTGGCATTACATAGACCCTGATTAAGTGTGCATTCTATTGATTGGCACCAGCACTCTCTGAGTCTGGACAGAGCTGTAGAGTGGGATGTAAGCAGACAGGAAGTATTGAAATCTGTGCCTGAGACTAATCCAAACTTGGAAACCTTTGTGTACCATTGTGAGCCAGGAGGGATTTTGTATGTCTACAGTTAATAGCTAAATCAGTCTGGAAATTAGACTGATCTTTGGAAAGAATGTAGATTGGATTGAAGATTGAATTATCCATCATGGATGATCATTTGGCCCACTTTCTCTGGATTATTTCCAATTTTATAATTACTTTTTCAAGTGTATAGTGGGTTGTATTCACCATCATCCACTTTCTGGGAACAACAGCAGTGCAAAGGGCCTGACATTCAAAGGGAGAGGTTGTGGATCCATATAATGAAACATTATTCTGCCAGTGAGGGATGCTAGAAAATAGAATGTGGTTTGAAAAGTAATATTCATTCCCTCGTGTAGCACTTTGAATACTAGATCTTTTCCAATTTACTTGAGCAGAAATGGATGGGTACTAGACTAGAGACAGGGGCATGTCCAAGATAACCTTTCAAGGCCTATCTTTTGCCTTTGGCTTCTATAATTTTCTGACAACAGCTGTACCTGTAAAATGTGTTGGATTCAGCAGCAGGGTCAGGGGCTGCTGTCACTTGGAAGACTTCAACAACATGACCCTGGCAGAGACTTCGAAATAAAAACATCAGGAAAATAAACACTCAATGCTCTGTAGCCAGAGGACAGGCTGGGAGCTGTCAGATTGAAATACTAGTCTATATGGGAAGGGAAGGAAAAGGAGCAAGGCCTCCAACACTCCTCTGCCTCCAGAAAATACACCTCCAGCAGCAAAGCTGGTGTCAAACCCATCAAATTAATTAAGAAAAGACATAGGAGAAGTATTAAGGCTGTAGCTTCCACTGTAGCCAGTCTGTCCATCACCCTGTCAGGAACAAGGCACTGGCTGAGCTGGGGGAAGAAAGCCTTACAAATCAGGAGTATGGCCAATCCCTGCACATGGGGAGACCTCACCCCATCTGTCCGGGGAGACGGATCATAGACTCATGACCCAGATAGAAACACAGATGAGAAGACTGAGACAGGAGAGGGTAGAGTGATCAGGCAAGGCAATATTTCTGAAGAGGGAGTCACTCAGCGTTGAGGAGGAGAGCCGAAATGGGCTGAGGGTAGAAGTAGGAAGACTTCTGTTCCAGATTGGACTGTGAAGTTTAGAGATTAGAGGGGACAAGGTATGTGCTGGTGGAGAGTGAAGGCATCTGGTTCAGCAGAAATTCTACATCAGGGTGTTGTGAGAGAAGAGGCTGGGAAGCTGATGAATTATAAAGTTGGTAGGAAAGGATGAACCAAACACAAATGTCTAGGAAAAGGTGTTTCTGACAAAAATACCAATAGGGAGAAAAGCCTTTGTTCCGGCTAACTTTTAGCAGAAAGTCTAAGCCATTCGGGCGATGCAGTCATTTCTGGTCAGCTATACAGGGCAGACACAGCTTCTCTGACTCCAGCCAGAGAAGAGCTGGTGAATGTGTAGAAGCAATTGTCTGTCTATGTTTCTGTGTGTGTGTCTTTATGTATAAGACTTCAGGTACATGTGACTTAATACGTTCTGATTATGTTGCTTCTGGAATACTTTAGAAAATTATGCAAAGGATGTGCCAACAACAGACTAGTGCGTAAATCAGTAGGTAGACTGATGATAGGGTTTGAGTAATGTACACCCATGGAGGAAAGCATGAATATGCAGATGCTGAATACCATTCATGTATATATTAGAAATGCAGACAGACACACAGATACACCATTTCAGAAAGGAACAAAGACACAACTGCCATTGAGTAACTGCTATCCATTTTCGCAGGCATGCTGTAGAAAAGACGAAGAATAGTAGACTTAAAAATGGTATTTAGATCATCTTGTCTATCTTTTTTCTATAAGAAAGAATACCAGTTAGCCAACTACTTCAAGCCTTCTTTTCTGAACAAACTACAGGAAATCAGTCCCAATCTCTAGCCCCACTAGCATGTGTAGTGTAGAGGGAAGAGCACTGAATCAGGAGTCAAAAGGTATGGATTAGTAGTCCACGTCTTTCACATAATAGCAGAGTATCCTTTAGTAAGTCATTTTTTCCCTCTGGCTTTGTTTCCTTATTTTTTGAATGCAAAGGTTGTCTATAAAATATAAGGTTCCTTCCAGCTATACAGTCTGTGAAATAATCTTAGTGTATATACACACACACACACACACACACACACACATATATATATATACATCCTATTACTCATATGAAAAGTGCCCAGAAGTTTTGGTGGAAACAAAATTAAAACGGTGACCATATCTTTCTACAAAAACACCCAAACAACTTATCAGCTCTGTCATCTAATGAAAAACCTGCAAATATGTTCTTTGACATTGTGAGAACGACTGAAATTTTCTCCTTTCAAGAGCTGTGTTGGTGGTGTATAGATAGCATCTATGACCAGGTCTGTAGTCACCTGCTCTACACAAATATTGGAAATGGGTCCTTTGAGTATGACTGCAGTTACACAATGTCAAAACAGTGGGATGATTTAGCCAACACAGTGAAAAAAAAACATCAGTTATGTTAGTCATTTGGCATTGTGTTGTCAGAACAATTTTTTAAAAAACCTTTTAGGTACATCTAGTCTTCCCCTGGTGGTGTAGTGGTTAAGAGCTTAGCTGCTAGCCAAAAGGTCAGCAGTTCAAACCCACTAGCTGCTCCTTGGAAAACCTATGGGATAGTTCTACTCTGTCCTATAGGGTCGCTATGAGTCGGAACTGACTTCACCGCAATGGTTTTTAAAAAATTTTTTTTTAAGTCTTTACGTTATGGATATGTACCAGTCTCCACCATGAGAGTGCTTGGGTCCTCCTGTCTGTGGATCTCTCTCCACTCTCATCTCCAATGCCCAGCACAGAGGATTTGCTCAGGGCTCCCAGAGTATCCATTCTGAAAGCCTGTTACTTTAACACTATAGCTTAATGTTCCGCATGGGTGTTCACATCAAAGAACAGACAGACCATTAAAGAATAGCTTGCTCTTTTTTGAAGGCTCCTGGTAGAGCACTGGCACCTGTCACAATATTCCACTGCAAAAAAAAAAAAAAAAAGTCCACAGCTGGTAAATTTCATCCTGGATGTCAACAAGAGGCTGATCTCATAACACAACAGCCTGAGATAACCTGTATCACAAAGTCAAGGCTGGCTGTGATTACTTAGCATTTATATAGCACTTTATCTGGGTCCTGTATGTCAGCATCATTAATGGGAGATAACTCACCAGGAGTTACAGCTGAGAAAAAAAATTCATGACCAAAAAGAAAGAAGGGAAAGCTTAAACGAACTGTTAAGTCCATAGGGGTTTGTGGTTACACAGTAATGGGGAGGGGTTAAATATACTGTTTAAAAAGGACAAGGAAAGTTCTTTTGTCTCTCCCCTGTGAATAAAAGTGGATGACGATACAGAAGGAGAGACTGAGTTCAGACTCCAGAAAGAAAAACACTGACAGTCAGGCTGACTAGGTCTAAGAGTTTGACTATCGGAGTTGGTAGTGTATCTTCTATAGAACCTTGGATCCCAGGGAAATTATTATCTAGTAAAAATTGTTAGTAATGGTTTGTAATGGGTGGTTCCATCTGGAGGCAAGGGGATGGACAAGATGCCCTTTCAAAGCATCTTTTAAGCCCAGAAATCTACTTAAAAAATGGAATATTCAGAAACTCATCAAACTTTCATTGTGGCATTTTGGTAAAGCCCAAATTAATCAAAATCCTCTGTTATAATAGATAATATAATCAGCCAAGTAGCTGGAATTTGCAAATGATCACTTTAGTAACAGAAGATTGAAAGAAGCAAGGACCGTAGCTGTGGTAGAATGAGAAGAGCATGGGTTTTAGAGACAAAAGACCTCAGTTTGAAACCACTTGTTATCTGTGTGAACTTGGGAAAATTATTCAACCTCCATGGGCCTTAATTTTCTCATTTATAAAATGGATTTTTTTCCAGCTTTAAATTTTTTTATTGTGGTGAAAATATACATAGCAAAACATAAGCCATCTCAACAATTTTTACATGAACAATTCAGTAATATTGATTACATTCTTCAAGTTTTGCAACCATTGCTATATTAACACGAGACAAAATAGACTTTAAGACAAAAAATAGGTAGTCACTATGTAATCACAAAAGGAACAGTTCATCAGCAAGATACAGCAATTCTTTACTTTTAGATAATTACTTCAAATATGTGAGATAAAACTATAGGAAGTAATTGATAAATTCACCATAATAATTGCAGATTAAAAATAACTTAACTCTCTAGCAACTGATAAGTTGGAAGACAAAAATCAGTAAAGATATAGGAGATTTGAATAACACAGTTAACAAGCATATTCTAATGTGTATATGTAGAACGTTTTATGTAACAAAGAATACACATCTGTTTTTCTGTTTATATATCTTTCTTTTTTGAATGTTTTATTGTGTTTTAGGTGAAAGTTTAGACAGCAAATTAGATTCTCATTCAACAATTCATACACAAATTGTTCCATGACATTTGTTACAATGTCGGCAATGTGTCAGCACTCTCACCTTTTCCACCCCGTCTGCCCCATTTCCATCCATCCAGTTTCTCTGCCCCTCCTTGCCTTCTCATCTTTGCTTTTGGGTAAATGTTGACCATTTGGTCTCGTATAGTTGTTTGTTATAAGGAGCACCTTCCTCACGGGTGTGATTGTTTATTTTATAGGCCAATCTATTATTTGGCTGAAAGGTGACTGCCAAGAGTAGCTTCAGTTCCAGGTTGAAAGGGTATGTTAGGGCGATAGTCTTGGGAGTTCCTCTAGTCTCTATCAGTCCAGTAAATCTGGTCTTTTTTGTGAATTTGAGTTTTGTTCTACAGTTTTTTCCCATTCACTCTAACTGAGACCTTCTATTGTATCCCTGGTCAGAAATGTCAGTGGTGGTAGCCAGGCACCATCTAGTTCTCCTGGTCTCAGGAGAGAAGGGGCTGTGGTTCACATGGCCATTAGTCCTGTGGACTAATTTCTTCCTTGAGTCTTTGGTTTCCTTCACTCTCCTTTGCTCCAGACAGAAGAAACCAATAGTTGTATCATAGATGGCCACTCCTAAGCTTTTAAGACCCCAGACCCTATTCACCAATCTAGGATGTAGAACATTATTTTTATAAACTAAGCTATGCCCATTGACCTAGTTGTCCCACAGGACTATGGTCCTGAGCCTTCAAACCCAGTAAATCAATTGGCATTTGAATATGTCTAAGAAGTATCCATAAGCATGCCCCCTATGTGCTTTATTGTATATATGAATATTACAAACAAGTACCTACATATGCCCACAAATACATGCACGTGCATGCACTTCCATACACGTTCTCATATTCATATAGCATACATACCTATCTATGTAACCACTTACATATCTTTGCTTGTTATTACTTTTGTTGCAAAATTGTATATATTACAGCATTTACGTAGTTGTTCTTTATTCTTGCATACCTCTCAGTGTCTTCATGTACCTCAGTCAAGTTGTGCTGACTTCCCCCATTTTGTGTATTGCCTTTCCTATCACCAGAATTAACACGTGTCTACTATCTAGTAAGTGATTCCCTCTTCTTCCCCTCACATCCCTGGTAACCATCAAAGGACAATGCTTTCTCTGTGTAAATTTATTTTTGACTTTTTATAAAAGGGGTATCATGCAATATTTGTCCTTTTGTGTTTGACTTATTTCACTCAGCATGTCCTCCAGATTCATCCATTTTATGTTTTGTGGACTCATCATTATTCTTTATCACTGCATAGTATTCCATAATATGTATGTACCACAATCTGTTTATCCATTTGTCCATTGATGGTTACTTAGATTGTTTCCATCTTTTTGCTATTGTGAATAATACTGCAATGAACATGAGTGTGAAAATATCTATTCATGTCACTGCTCTTATATCTCTAGGAAATATACCTAGGAGTGGGATTGCTGGATCATAAGGTATTTCTATTTCTAGCTTTTTGAGGACATGCCATACCATTTTCCATAGTTGTTATACCATTTTACAGTCTCACCAGTACTGTATAAGGGTTTCAATCTACCCACAACCTCACCAGCATTTGTTGTTTTCTGTTTTTTTGATCAGTGCCATTATTGCAGAGGTAAGACGGTATCTCATTGTAGTTTTGATTTGCATCTCTCTAACGGCTAATGATCATGGGCATCTCTTCATGCGTATGTCAGCTGCCTGAATGTCTTCTTTGATGCCGTGTCTGTTATGTCCTTTGCCCATTTTTTAAACTGGATTGTTTGTCTTTTTGCTGTTGAGAATACACATTTTTTTAAGAACATATATAACATATAAAAAATTGACCATACAAAGGGCCACAAACAAATCTTAACAAATAAAAAGAATCAGTGCTATACAGGCCATATTTCTCTGAACATAAGCAATTAATTTATATATCAGTAACAAAAAGATAGCAAAACTCCCATGCGCTTGGAAATTTAAGAACAGATTTCAAAGAATAACTAATAATGGAAATTAGATAATATTTAGAATTGAACAATAAAGGAAATAGCTACACTATCAAAATGTGTGCGATACAGCTAAAGTAGCATTAACTTTAGCTGTGCACCATAGGTTTTTAATGGGTGATTTTCAGAAGTAGATTACCAGGTCTTTCTTCCAAGACACCTCTGGATGGACTCGAACCATCAACCTTTCAGTAAGTAGCCAAGCATGTTAACCATATGCACCACAGCCTTAAATTAATACAATTAGAAAATAAGGAAGAAAAATAAAGAGCTACGTTCCCAGTGATCAATATTTGGAGATATCTCCCCTATAGCCAGACTACATGAACCAGGAAACAAGAAGTATATGTAGGAGTGACTCCTCTTATTGTTACCATAATGACCTACTTAAATATTTTTCTTGCCTACCATTATTTTATCTTTGGACTCTGCTGGTTTAGAAGTATTAACTCCTAGGAGAGGATTGTAGCATCCTGTCCATTTGGGATTCTTCATGCCACTGAACCAATAGGCAAAGGGGTTCCTATACCAGATGGAGTGAATCAGGGTAAGTGACTCACAATGAGTGCAGAGAGGAGTGTACTTAAAATCCAGGGGATCCTTTGGGGTGCCTTGTAGTACTTCCATGTCCAGGAGTAGAGATAATGTAAGTTTAGGGCAACCCCATGCAGGCAGGACCACTAAAGACTCAGATCTTTCAGGCTTGGGTCTCTCCCAAACCAGCAACTTAAACCAGCTGAGGTGCTGACTGAGGATAAAAAGAATATGGAATGGGTAGTTTTAGAAGAAAGTTATAAATACCAACTACAGACTTGTTCTCTGAAACTTTGGGGCATATATAGGCATTGCTGGCAGAAGTGATGGTGGGAACAGCAACAACTTCCTGGCCTCTGGATCACAACCATGGTGATATGTTCTTCAGCTTATTAGTTTAGTGGCAGCCTCTGACTCCTGCTCTTTCAGACCTTCCAACAATTTTGTAAGAAATTAGTTTCCTGTAGTAAATTCCTTTAGGCTTGAAATACTTAGAGTGGTTTTGCTTCTTGTACTAAGCCCTGACTGAATCATATAATGATTAAGATAATGTGGTATTTGCATAGGGATATTCAAACTGACCAATTTAAAAGACTAGAGAACCCGGAAACAGACAAATGCTATTTAAACTGGTATCTGATATTTCAAACTAGTGGGAGAAAGGCTGGACTATATAGTAAATGGTGCTGTGGACAATAGGTTATTCATGGGGGTGGGGGATTAAATCCATTCCTTTTATTATATACAAAAAATAAATGCAAGCTGTTTAAAGGTCTAAATGTGAAAAGCAGATATTGGCCAAGAAGACAGATTAGTCAGACACACTAAACCATCCTGCTGCAACAAAGACCCAAAAAATGAAGTAAAACAGTTACAGATGTCAATCCTAGAACCCTGAACCTTAAATGAAGGGATAAAGTATTATATTAGAAGTCACTGAGAAGAAACCGAAAGAAAATGGGGAAGGAATAGAGATACAGAGGGGAGGTTCCTGACCAAACAGCATGACTCAGCAGTGCCATCTTGGAATAAAGCCAGTAATCCTTCATGCAGAAAGGCATCTCCATGGAATTCCCAGTAGGAGATAGAGGTATGGCACGGACACACCCAGGACGAAGTAAGACCATGTTTGCTGGCTGAAACTCAAGGAGAAGCCCAGACTCACACCCAGTAATCACAGGATCATGCTCCTACAACTCCTACCCCTCTGGTGAACAGCAGTTATAACCACCCCATTTTGGAAACCCCAACTGCCAGAAACCAGAATACCAATCCACCCTACTGCCCTCCTCCATTTAGTCTCCTCTGCCGCTGCCTTCCCCCTCCACTTCTCCTCCTCCCCACAGCCTGAAGGGACCCTGCCCAGATGCCAGGCCCCTTCCCACTAGCTTGGGGCCCCCCAGCAGACAGCAGCCGCCCTGCTCCAGCCCCTGGCTGGATTCACTTTGCAGACAAACAACCCCTCTCTGCCCCTTCCTTTCCTGCTGGGCCTGCCCTGCTGCACCATAGCTAGGCAACTGGCCCTGCACACCAGAACAAGGTGGTGAGATCTATCATGTCCACATATGAGCAAGCAACATAGAACGCCTGGCCCACCCACCCAGACATAACCAAACAAAACAAAAAAGCAGGACAAAACAAACAAACCTGCAATCAATAAATAAAGAAAATAATACCTGAATGTCTTGGAGATAGCAGACAACATCAAAACATTAAAAAAACAGGACAAGATGGCTCCAGTAAGTGACCAGAATAAAGCACCGGTTGACCTTCCAGCAGAAGAAAAGGCACTGGAACTACCTGATAGGGAATTCAAAGTCTAATAGTCAGGGCTCTCCAAGAGCATAGGAAAGAGATAAAGAAAAACGCAGACAAAATCATGGAAAACACAGACAAAACTAACAAAAACATAGCCAAAATCAAGGAAAACGCAGACTAAGCAATAGGAGAATTCAGGAAAATAATACAAGAAAAAAGTCAAAAAAAAAAAAATAAACAGTTAGAAATCATACAAAAACAGCAATTAGAAATCCAAAAGATAAACAAAATTTCAGAAATGGATAACTCAATGGAAGTTTTTAGGAGCAAATTTGAAACAATGGAAGATAGAATCAGTGAAATTGAAGACAAATCCACGGATGCCACTTTGTTTGAGCTAAAATTAGAGAAAGGAATGAAGAAAACCTAAGAGAGGGTCATTGAAAATTTGCTGATAGAAAACTTCCCTAATATCATGAAAGATTAAAAGCTGACCATTCAAGAATCTCAGTGAACCCCATATAGGATAGATCCCAAAAGGAAGTCACCAAGACATATCACAATCACACTTGCCAAAACTAAAGACAAAGAAAGAATCCTGAAAGCAGCTTGAGAAAAATGGAAAGTCACATAAAAAGGGGAAACAATAAGACCAAGCTCTGACTACTTGGCAGAAACCATGCAGGCAATAAGGCAATGGGAGAATATATATAAAACCTTGAAAGAAAAAAAAATTGCCAACCAAGAATAATATATCCTGCAAAACTCTGTCTCAAATATGATGGTGAAATTAGGACATTTCCATATAAACAGAAATTAAGGGAATTTGTAAAAACCAAGCCAAACTTATGAGAATTATTAAAGGGAGTCCTTCAGTTGGAGAAACAATATCAGACAACAACCTGAATCTAGGACACAGGTCAGTATCAGCTAAATACTGACCGAGGTAATGAAAGCTCAAGGATAAAACAAAACTAAAAGATTCAAAATAGGGAACTAGAGGCACCAATCTGTAAATGATGACAATGTCAGAGCAATAAAGGGGAGAATACACAGTGTAGATATAGAACTTTTCAAATGGAGAGGAAGTCAAGGCAATATCAAGTAATGAAATACTGGTTCAAACTTAGGAAGATAAAGGTAAATTTCAATGTAGTAACAAAGAAAGTTCACAAACCTACTCATCAAAATAAAGAAGAAAAACCTAAAGTCTCAGTAAACAGAAAATCTACAATAATGCAACCCCTAGGCCTTTCACTAACCATTTTCTCTGCCTGGAACTACCTCCAGATACCTGCCTGGCTCACTCCCTTCCCTCCTTCAGGTGTTTGTCCAAATGTTATTTTCTCAGTAAGGCCTTCCTCGATCACTCTATTAAACTTGCAAACCACTTCAGCATTCCCCATCATCTTTATTTTGCTTTCTTCCCCATAGCACTTAATAGTTTCCAATATACTCTATAATTTACCCACTTATTATTTCTATAACTGCTTCTCCTCCACTACTCTTTAAGCTCCATGAGGACACAGATTTTTTTCTTTTGCTTACTACTGCATCCCCAGTGCCTAGAAGAGTGCCTGGCAGTGGTAGGCACTCAATTAAAATTGGTTAATTACATTAATGAGTTTGTATAGCAAAAAATTGGAAGCTACTTCAATGTCCTACCAAAGGGGAATGGATAAATAAACTAGGGCATATTCTTTACACTGAAGCTCTATATGGAAACAAACAAACAAACAAACCTGCTGCCTTCCAGTGGATTCTGACTCATAGCAACCCTATAGGACAGAGTGGAACTGCCCCATAGTGTTTCCAAGGCTATAATCTTTACGGAAGCAGACTGCCACATCTTTCTCCCATGGAGCAGCTAGTGGGTTTGAACCACTGACCTTCCAGTTAGCAGCTGCACCACTGCACCACCAGTGCTCCTTTTGAAACTCTATACAGTAGTTAAAATGAATAAATTAGAGCTACATGTATGCATATAGATAAATATCCAAAGCATAATAGTGAACAACAAAAGCAATTGAAGAAGGATAATTTATGGCATTGCATCACTCATAAAAATTAAGAAACATATAAAACAACACTGTATATAGCTTATATTTACATACATATGCAGTAAAAGTATAGAAACCTCAATGGTAATGACAAACATCAAATTTAGAACAGGTTACCTCTGAGAATACAGGGACAGTAATGGGACAGGAGAAGAGTACCCATGGAGCTTCCATTATATTAGTAATGCTTTATTTCTCAAGGTGGAAGATGAGCACATGTTCATTTTAAAAAAATTTCTATACTTTTTTACATGCCTGAAATATTTAATAAATAAAATTAAATGAGATAACAATGACTGTCATAAAATAATAATAGCAAATATATAGAGCTTACTTTGAGCTAGATGCTGTTGTAAACGCTTTGCATATAAGAGCGCATTTAAATTCTCACAATGTAGATAATGTGAGCACTATTATTATCTCTATTTTAAGGATGAGGAAACTAAGACACAGAGAAGTTAAGTAATTTACCTTAAGCTAGACAGCTATTAAATGGTGGAGCTGAGATCTGCGGTGGGTTTGGGGGGAAGAAGTTTAGTTCTGTTTTTTAACCATGACTCCAAATTGCTCATAGTCATATTAAGCACATAGCAAGTTCTTAACATTCAGTTGAAATTTATGAAATTGTCAGTTTTTTAGGCCTAAAGGGCCAAACATGTCAGCAATTTCATATGGCTCTACCCTGGAGGTACAGTGGTTAAGAGTTCGGCTGCTAACCAAAAGGAAGGCAGTTCGAATCCACCAGCTGCTGCTTGGAAACCCTATGGGGCAGTTCTACTCTGTCCTGTAGGGTTGCTATGAGTTGGAATTGACTAAATGGCAGTGGGTTTATTTTTTTTGTTTTTTCTTTTTCTTTTCTTTTTTTTATTGCAGTTCAGGGGAAGGTTTACAGAACAAATAGTTTCTCATTAAACAGTACACGTATTGTTTTATGACTTTGGTTAACAACCCCAAGACATGTCAACCCTCTCCCTTCTTGACCTTTTTTTTTTTTTTTTGTGACAATCTACATAGCCAAAGATACACCATTTCAAAAATTTCTACATGCACAGTTCAGTGACATCAATTACGTTCTTCCAGTTGTGCTGCTATTCTCACTTTAGATGAAGGTTTACAGAACAAAATAGTTTCTCATTAAACAGTTAGTACACATGTTGCCCTATGACAATGGTTAACAACTCCATTACATGTCAACACTGTCCTTACTCAACTTTGGGTTCCCTATCACCAGCTTTCCTGTCCCATTCTGCCTTCTAGTCCTTGTTCCTGGACTGCTGTGCCTCATTAGTCCTTTTTTGTTTTATGGGGCTCTTCAATCCCCAGCTGAACGGTAAACCTTGGAAGTGACTTCACCACTGAGCTAAAAGGGTGTCTGGGGGCCATACTCTTTGGGGTTTTCTTTTGCTTTTTAATAAATAGCAAATAAAAACAAATACAGCTGAAATTATAATACTTTGAGGCTCTATGATGACTTTGTAATTACTTTTTATTTTTTCCCATACAAAAAATTTATACATACATTGTTATGTGACTCTAATTGCTCTCCCCATACTGTGATAGCACACTCTTCCTTTCCATCCCTGATTCCCCATGTCCATTCATCCAGCTCCTAACCCTGTCTGCCTTCCCATCTCACCTCTGGACAGAAGCTGCCCATTTAGTCTCTTGTATCTGCTTGAGCTAAGAGGCACACTCCTCGTGGGTATCACTTTATGTCCCACAATCCAGTCCAATCCCTGTCTGAAGAAATGGCCTCAGAAATTGTTTTATTTCTGGGCTGATAGAGAATCCAGGGGCCATGCTTTCCAGGGTTCCTCCAGTCTCCTTCAGACCATTAAGTCTGTCTTCTTACTAGAATTTGAGTTCTGCACCCCACCATTCTCCTGCTCCATCTGGGACTCTCTCGTGTTCCCTGTCAGGGCAGTCATTGGTGGTAGCCAGGCACCATCTAGTTCTTCTGGTCTCAGGTTGATGAAGTCTCTGGTTTATGTGGCCCTTTCTGTCTCTTGGGCTAATACCTTCCTTGTGTCTTTGTGTTCTTCATTCTCCTTTGCTCCAGGTGGTTGGGACCAACTGATGCATCTTAGATGGCCGCTTGCAAGCTTTTAAGACCCCAGGCACCACTCACCAAAGTAGGATGCAGAACATTTTCTTAATAAGTTTTGTTATGCCAATTGACCTAGATGTCCCCTGAAAGCATGGTCCCCAGACCCCTACCCCTGCTATTCTGTCCCTCAAAGTGTTTGATTGTATTCAGGAAACCTCTTAGCTTTGGTTTAGTTCAGCTGTGCTGACTTCCCTTGTAGTGTGTGCTGTCCTTCTCTTCACCTAAGATAATTCTTATCTATTATCTAGTTAGCAAATAATGCTCACACTCCCTCCCCACCCTTGTAACCGTCAAAGAATGTTTTCTTCTGTGTTTAAACCTTTTCTTGAGTTCTTATAATAGTGGTCTTATACAATATCTGTCCTGTGACTGACTAAATTCACTCAGCATAATGACCTCCAGCTTCCTCCATGTTATAAGATGTTTCACAGCTTCATTGTTGTTCTTCACCGTTGCATAGTATTCCACTGTGTGGATATACCATAATTTGTTTATCCATTCATCCGTTGATGGGCACCTAGGTTGGTTCCATCTTTTTGCTATTGTGAACAGTGCTGCAATGAACATGGGTGTGCATATATCTATTCATGTGACGGCTCTTGTTTCTTTAGGATATATTCTAAGGAGCAGGAGAGCTGGATTGTATGGTACTTCTATTTCTAGCTTTTAAAGGAAGTGCCAAATCAATTTCCTAAGTGGTTGTATCATTTTACATTCCCACCAACAGTGCATAAGTGTTCCAGTCTCTACACAACCTCTCCAACATTTATTATTTTGTGTTTTTTGGATTAATACCTTGTTGGAGTGAGATGATATCCCATTGTAGTTTTGATCCGCATTTCTCTAATGGCTAATGATCATGAGCATTTCGTCACGTGTCTGTTAGCTGCCTGAATATCTTCTTTTGCGAAGTGCCTGTTCATATCCTTTGCCCATTTTTTAACTGAGTTATTTGCCTTTTTGTTGTTGAGGTTTTGCAGTATCTTGTAGATTTTAGAGATTAGACGCTGATCGGATTTGTCGTAGCCAAAATTTTTTTCCCAGTCTTTAGGTTGTCTTTTGACTCTCTTGGTGAAGTCTTTTGATGAGCATAAGTGTTTGATTTTTAGGAGCTCCCATTTATCTAGTCTCTCTTCTGGTGCTTGTGCATTGTTACTTATGGTTCCTATTGTGTTTCTGCCATGTAATAGGGCTCCTAGCATTGTCTCTATTTTTTCTTCCATAATCTTCAATCGTTTTTGATTTTATATTTAAGTCTTTGATCCATTTTGAGTTAGTTTTTGTGCATGGTGTGAGGTATGGGTCTCGTTCCCATTTTTTGCAGATGGATATCCAGTTATGCCAGCACCGTTTGTTAAAGAGATTGTCTTTTGCCCAGTTAGCAGACTTTGGACCTTTGTTAAATATCAGATGCTCATAGGTGGATGAATTTATGTCTGGATTCTCAATTCTGTTCCACTGGTCTATGTATCTATTGTTGTACCAGTACCAGGCTGTTTTGACTACCGGCGGTGTAATAGGTTCTAAAATCAGGTAGTGTGAGGCCTCCCACTCTGTTCTTCTTCTTCAGTAATGCTTTACTTATTCGGGGCCTCTTCCCTTTCCATGTGAAGTTGGTGATTTGTTTCTCCATCTCATTAAAAAGTGCCAGTGGAATTTGGATTGGGATTGAATTGTATCTGTAGATCGCTTTGGGTAGAATTGACATTTTCACAATGTTGAGTCTACCTATCCATGAACAAGGTATGTTTTTCCACTTATGCAGGTCTATTTTGGTTTCTTGCAGAAGTGTCTTGTAGTTTTCATTGTATAGCTCTTTTACGTCTCTGGGTAGATTTATTCCTAAGTATTTTATCTTCTTAGGGGCTATTGTAAATGGTATTGCTTTGGTGATTTCCTCTTCGGGGTTCTGTTTGTTGGTGTAGAGGAATCCAAGTGATTTTTGTATGTTTATCTTGTATCCTGAAACTTTGCTGAAATCAAGGATTTGGGGTTTTCTGTGTATAAGATCATATCATCTGCAAATAGAGATACTTTGACTTCTTCCTTACTAATTTGGATGCCCTTTATTTCTTTTTCTTGCCTTATTGCTCTGGTTAGGACCTCCAGCACAATGTTGAATAAGAGTGGTGATAAAGAGCATCCTTGTCTGGTTCCCATTCTTAAGGGGAATGCTTTCAAAGTCTCTCCATTTAGGATGATGTTGGCTGTTGGCTTTGTATAAATGCCCTTAATTATATTGAGGAATTTCCCTTCTATTCCTATTTTGTTGAGAGTTTTGATCATGAATGGGTGTTGGACTTTGTCAAATACCTTTTCTACATCCATTGATAAGATCATGTGATTCTTGTCTTTTGTTTTATTTATGTGATGGATTGCATTGATTGTTTTTCTAATGTTGAACCATCCCTGCATACCTGGTATAAATCCCACTTGATCATGGTGAATTAGTTTTTTGATATGTTGCTGAATTCTATTGGCTAGAATTTTGTTGAGGATTTTTGCATCAATTTTCTTGAGGGATATTGGTCTGCAATTTTGTTTTTTTGTGGTGTCTTTACCTGGTTTTGGTATCAGGGTTATGCTGGCTTCATAGAATGAGTTTGGGAATAATCCATCCCTTTATATGCTCTGAAATACCTTTAGTAGCAGTGGGGTTAACTCTTCTCTGAAAATTTGGTAGAATTCTGCAGTGAAGCCATCTGGGCCAGGGCTTTTTTGTTTGTTTGGAGTTTTTTAATAACCTTTCCAATTTCTTCTTTTGTTACGGGTTTATTTAGTTGTTCTATCTCTGTGTTAGTTTAGGTAGGCAGTAAGTTTCTAGAAATTTGTCCATTTCCTCTAGGTTTTCAAATTTGTTAAAGTACAATTTTTCATAGTATTCTGTTATGATTCTTTTAATTTCATTTGGGTCTGTTGTGATATCATCCATCTCATTTCTTATACGGGTTATTTGCTTCCTCTCCTGTTTTTCTTTTGTCATTTTGGCCAATAGTTTATCAATTTTGTTGATGTTTTCAGAAAACTAGCTTTTGGTCTTGTTAACTCTTTCAATTGTTTCTCTATTCTCTATTTCATTTAATTCTGCTCTAATTCTTATTATTTCCTTTCTTCTGGCACCTGAGGGCTTCTTTTGCTGCTCTCTTTCTACTTGTTCCAGTTGTAGGGTTAATGTTTTGATTATGGCCCCTTTGTCCTTTTGAATGTGTGCATTTATTGCTATAAACTGACCTCTGAGCACTGCTTTTGCTGTGTCCCAAAGGTTCTGGTGGGATGTGGTTTCATTCTCGTTTGATTCTATGAATTTCTTTATTCCATCCTTAATTTCATCTACAACCCAGTAGTTTTTGAGCACGGTGTTGTTCAGTTTCCACGTGTTTGATTTTTTTCCTTGCTTTTTCTGTTGTTGATTTCTATTTTTATGGTTTTATGGTCAGAAAAGATGCTTTGTTACATTTTGATGCTTTGGATTTTGTTAAGGCTTTATTTATGGCCTAATATGTGGTCTATTCTGGAGAATGTTCAGGGTGTGTTAGAAAAGAAGGTATACTTGGTTGCTGTTGGCTGGAGTGTTGGATATATGTCTATGAGATCAAGTTAGTTGATAGTAGCATTTACCTCTTCCGTGTCTTTGTTGGGCTTCTTTCTGGATGTTCTGTCCTTCACCGAAAGTGGTGTGTTGAAGTCTTCTACTACTATTGTGGAGCTGTCTATCTCTCTTTTCATTGCTGTCAGAGTTTGTTTTATGTATTTTGGAGCTCTGTCGTTGGGTGAGTAAATATTTATTATAGTTATGTCCTCCTGGTGTATTGACCCTTTAATCATTATATACTGTCCTTCCTTATCCTTTGTGGTGGATTTTACTTTAAAGTCTATTTTGTTAGAAATTAATATTGCCACTCCTGCTCTTTTTTGAGTGTTGTTTGCTTGATGTATTTTTTCAATCCTTTGAGTTTTAGTTTGTTTGTGTCTTTAAGTCTAAGCTGTGTCTCTTGTAAGCAGCATATAGATAGATCGTGTTTTTTTAATCCAATCTGCCACTCTCTGCCTCTTTATAGGTGCATTTAGCTCATTTACACTCAGTGTAATTATTGATAGGTATGAATTTAGTTGTCATTTTAATGTCTTTTTTTGTGTGTTGTTCACAGTTTCTTTGTTCCACTTAATTTTCTGTGCTGAGTCATTTTTCTTTATGTATTTTCATCTTTTTCATTGTTGTTGATTTTGTGTTTGCTGAGTCTTTATATTTTTCTAGTTTTTTATTTTGACTTGTAGGGTTGTTAGTTTCCTTTGGGGTTACCTTAATATTTACCCCAATTTTTCTAAGTTTATATAAGTTTTTTATTTCTTTATATCACCTTGACTTCCTCTCCATATGAAAAAAATCTATGTGTACATTTTTTAAGTCCCTCTTTTTTGTTTTAATGTTGTCATCTTTTACATATTGACATCTGTTCCCCTATTTTCAGTGTTTTAGCTTTGATTTACTTTTGTGTCTTCCCTAACTGGGTTGATATCTGGTTGCTCTGTCCTGTGTTCTAGTCTTGGGTAGTTATCTGAGGTTACTGATTTTCTACTCGGAGAACTCCCTTTAGCATTTCTTGTAATTTTGGTTTGGTTTTTGCAAATTCGCTAAACTTCTGTTTATCTGGAAATGCCCTAATTTTGCCATCATATTTGAGAGACAGTTTTGCTGGATATATAATTGTTGGTTTGCAGTTTTTTTCCTTCAAGGCTTTATATATGTCATCCCATTGCCTTCTTGCCTGCATGGTTTCTGCTGAGTAGTCCGAGCTTATTCTTATTGACTCTCCTTTGTAGATGACTTTTCGTTTACCCCAGCTGCTCTTAAAATTCTCTCTTCATCTTTTGTTTTGGCAAGTTTGATTATAATACGCCTTGGTGACTTTCTTTTGGAATCTACCTTATGTGGGGTTGGATGAGCATCTTGGATAGATATCCTGTCATCTTTCATGTTACCAGGGAAGTTTTCTGCCAACAAATCTTCAACAATTCTCTGTGTATTTTCTGCTATCTCCCCCTGTTCTGGTACTCCAAACACTCGTAGGTTATTCCTCTTGATAGAGTCCCAAATAATTCTTAGGGTTTCTTCATTTTTTTAAATCCTTTAATCTGATTTTTCCTCATATAAATTGGTGTCAAGTGCTTTATCTTCAGTCTCACTAATTCTGACTTCCACTGCCTCAATTCTGCTCCTATAACTTTCTATTGAGTTGTCTAATTTTGAAATTTTATTGTTAATCTTCTGGATTTCTGATTGCTCTCTCTCTATGGGTTCTTGCAGGCTGTTAAATTTGTCATTATGCTCTTCTCTAATCTTTAATTTCCTGTATTGCATGTTCTGCATTTTCCTTAATTTCCTTCCTAATTTCTTGAAGAGTTCTGTATATTAATCTTCTGTATTCTGCCTCTGGTAATTCCAAGAAATTTTCCTCCTCTGGAAAATTTCTAGATTCTTTATTTTGGGAGCTTGCTGAAGCCATCATGGATTGCCTCTTTATGTGATTTGATATTGACTGTTGTCTCTGAGCCATCAATAAGTTATTATATTTATTTATTTTATGTTTGCTTACTGTGTCCTAGCCTCTTGTTTTGTTTTGATATGCCCAAATATGTTGCTCATATGAGCTAGTTTGATTATTGGCACCTTTGAATCTCTAATGCCTTGTCACCAGGTGATTAGCTCTGTTACTAGGTATGTGAGCTCAGGAGTCCACCCACTCCTCCTGTATGGATTCAGCTCTGGTGCCCAGGTAGATAGCCACCAAGTGTGTGGTGTAGGCTCTCACTTACAGTCCTAGACAGGCATGTGTGATTCGTGAAGGCACAGGCATCTGGCTGCAGCTGGGGGACACACTCTGAGCAAGGCAGGGGGCTGACAGCCGCCCTCGAGTGTCCAGGAGGAAGTGTGTCCCTGTTCCCTAGAGTACGTAGGTGGATGGGTTTTGCAGCCGGACTATGAGCACCTAACGCTGTTGGCTGTAAGGACTGTGGGGGACACCTCTTATTCATGGGCCTTTATCGCAGGTGGCTAGGTGGTGTATGTGGAGCCGCCAGTCCTCAGGCCCCTGATGTGGTAGGTGAAGACCCTGCTTAATGGGCAGAGCAGTGTCAAATGTCAAGAACCTACCACTTCACAGCTGAAACAGTTGAAGTTAGAGTTCTGGTGTATACCCTGTTGTACTGCAGTAATGAGGGCCTACTCAGTTGGGATGGGTCCACACAAGTCTATGCAGGGGGAAAGGCACTCGAAGTCCATGGATCCCTTATGCCTGTGCCAAGGCAAAGGAGCTGTGCCTACCCTGGGTTCCTGGCTTAGGGGAGCCGGCAGTTTATTTTTTCCCCTGTTTGTTAATTTGTTCACTCTCCAAGGCACTGAGAATGGCTCAGGGCATGTGACGGATCCTACTTCCAGCCCAGGAGACTCAGCACTTGCTGAAGCTAATCCAGGACCCAGTGCAGAGCAGGGAGCGGGGAGGTAAATGGGAGAGAGATTTTTTCCTAAGGGGGGTGTTTTTGATCTGCAGGGTAGGCTGTACGGAATTACTTACGTTTTGCCAGTCAAGGGCTATTTCTCACTGGTTCTGGGTGGCCATGTAGACTCTCAACAGCTGGGTCTCTCCCAGAGTGGAAAACCTGCCTCCCAAGCATGGCTGCTTGCCTGCCTCACCACTCACCCCTGAGGTGATCAGGCCTGAAGGGCTAAGGCTCTCGCCAGGTCAGGTCTGGCAACTCCTCGCTCCTTCCGAACCATCTCTCCCTCCCCCTACCACTCAGTCCGGTTCCTCAACTCTGCCTTTGATGTTCAGGGCTCCCAGATTGCCATATATAATCGAATCACTTGGTTTTTTGGGTCTTTGTTGTAAGAGGGTCCACCAGAAACGTCTGACTACTCTGCCATATTGGCCCTGCCTCTTGTAATTACTTTTAAACATATTAAATTCTTCTCCATGCATATCCTAGATGTTGCTACCACTGAAACATGAAGGAGTGAAGTTAAACACCAAAAATAATTTCTCAACAACTAATATTGAAATCAAATGAAGAAAGGAAGGCTTTTCAGGAAAGAGTGGTCATGCTCAGTATGGGGTGGTTTAACAGCCAATCACTAGTGAAAGGATGGCTGAGTTACCTTCCCAACAGGCTCAAGTCTTCCTTTCCCTCTGCCTTTCTCAGTTTGTCTAAGATAAGCTGCTTCAAACCAGCCAGGACTTAGCCATGTGTTTGGCTCAGAAGTCCTTGTCTGCAAGCCTCCGAGTGAACACCAGAGAAACCCAGAGAGGGTGGCAGTCTTCCTCATTAAAGCACCCAAGAGCATGAGATCAAAGTCCCCTCTCCCCCCAGCTCCTGGCTGTACCCCAACTCCCAGGAAACTGGAAATGGATAAAAGGAAATAAGAGACAGATACAAATTCCCCCAGGTCCACTGTGTCTGGTCTTTGCAGTTACAGTCCTTTTTTTTCCCCCCTCAGTGGAAGTTTCCAGGAGTCACCTTTTGCCATCTGTTCAACTGCATAGTCTCCTTCTCAGTCTCCTTGTCTCTAGTGAATCAAAACATTGCTCCATCTTATAAGTAGTTAACAGAATAATCTGCATGGAACACTACTTTTCTTACGTCCTTCCTCAAGAACAATTATTTACCTTTTTGTAATCCAAACTCTTTAGTGCAGTCTTCCACAACTCCTTATCACTTTCACAGATGCCTCTCTCCTACCATCTCAACCTAAACAAAATCCACATCACTTGTTGGACCTATTGGAGCTTGCATGGAAACAGAAGAATGGACAAGGTTATTTCTGAAAAGTGTAGTGAAATTGTGTTGCACACTGTTGCATACATGCTATTTCTATGGCAGTGATGTAAGTGTATGAACATAGGGTGGGGTGTGTGTATGCACACCTATGCAGATGTAGCTGGTTAGTGTGCCTGAAGGTGGTGGGAGCATTTTCTAGAAACCTATGCTCTAAGTTTCACCCCATAAATCTCTTTTACCATCCGTACTCTGAAAGCCAAGGGTTGTGTAATAATTTACATTGCATTGTCATTCATCTTTTGCTCCCCTTCACCTGCCTAGGATGAAAAACTAAAGATTAATGGTGATGTCCCTTTGGAGGAGCCAGGGGTGTCATTCATCCCCACTCTGACAGTCTATTCCTCTAAGGCATTTCTCCTCATGGCATTCCTTCTCTTCTGCTCTAGAGGACAGGCTTTCTGTCTCCTGAAGTATGTCTCTGTCTCCCCTTCTTCCCCCAACATTCTCCCCACTACCCCTCCTGAAAGTTCCTCCTCTTTTAGGAAGCCACCCTGGATTAAGTAGAACAAGAAGGACTTTGTGGCTGGTCCAATCATATAACTCAAGAAAAGTCCTCCACACAGATCCAAATTGCTCTAGAGATCATCTCCTCCTTCCTCCATTCAAAATCCAACTTTCAAAGGCTCCAGCAAATGTGAGCGCACATTTCTGCTGGTCCTCAGGCAGAGTATTTACAACTCTCAATGCTCTATCACTGATCACTTTCACTGTGGTTTTGGCCATATTCTGTTGAAATTCTTCTGTTTCCACTAATAGAAAGTTCCAGATAAAGGATAAGAGGTAAGTGTGGAAGCAAGGGCAGAGGGAACTGGATAGAGTAGCACACACTTAGTTTAGTAACAGACTTTGCAGCCTGTTAGTGATATATTTGGGCTGAATCATTTTGTCTGCCACCTCTTCCCTCCCAGTTGAATTATAACCTCTCTAGTGTTCAACAACCCCCAAGAACCCACGCCCTGCTGCCAAACAAAATTAAACGGATTCAGTTGTTTCAATAAGCCACCCAAATCTTTGAAAACCTTTATGGATGGGAAACTACTCCTGCGGTTAAACCAACTCTCTTCTGCAACAGTTCAGCTCTAATTCTGTGTACATAGCCTACCTTTGGCATCTGCCTTCTGTGTAAAGAAGGAAAACTTCCCTTGATTTCCCATTCCAAGTTCTCAGATCTCTTCAAATTCCAGCACAACTTTAAATTTTTAGAAGAAAATATAGAATGTCTTTAGGACCTCAGGGTAGGGAAAGATTTCTTAAAACAAGATATAACAAGTACAAATCATAAAGAAAAATATGAATACATTTGACTACATTTTAAAAAGTGTTATCTTTAAAGGACTCCATTTAAAAAGTGACAAGATGAATCTGGGGGGCATTATGCTGAGTGAAATAAGTCAGTCACAAAAGGACAAATATTGTGTGAGAACACTATTATAAGAACTCAAGGTTTAAACACAGAAAAAAGCAATCTTTGATGGTTGTGAGTGTGGGGGGGGGGGAGGGGAAATCACTAACTAGATAGTAGACAAGGGTCAAATTTGGTGAAGGGAAGGACAACGCACAATACAGGAGAAGTCAGCACAACTGGACCAAAGCAAAAGCAATGAAATTTCCAAGACACATTCAAACACTTCAAGGGACAGAGTAGCTGAGACTGGGGCCTGGCGACCATAGTTTCAGGGGACATCTAGGTCAATTGGCATAACATAGTTTATAAAGAAAGTGTTCTACATCCACTTTGGCGAGTGGCGTCTGGGGTTTTAAAAGCTTGCACACAGCCATCTGAAATACATCAATTGTTCCCATCCCACTGGGAGCAAAGGAGAATGAAGAAAACCAAAGACACAGGGAAAATATTAGCCCAAAGGACTAAGGGACCAAATGAACCAGAGACTCCACCAGCCTGAGACCAGAAGGACTAGATGGTGCCCGGCTACCACCAATGACTTCCCTGACAGGGAACACAACAGAGAGTCCCGGACAGAGCAGGAGAAAAATGTAGAACAGAATTCAAATTCACATGTAAAGACCAGAGACTTAATGATCTGACAAAGACTGGAGGAACCCCTGAAACTATGGCCTCTGGACGCACTGTTAACCCAGAACTGAAACCATTCCCAAAGCCCACTCTTCAGACAAAGATTAGATGGGCCTATAAAACAAAACAATTCAGGCGAGGAAGGTGTTCTTTGTTCATGCAGTTATATGAGATCAAATGGGCAGCTCCTGTCCAAAACCAGGATCAGAAGGCAGGAAGGGACAGGAACTGGTCGAATGGACACAGGGAACCCAAGGTGGAAAGGGAGAGTGCTGTCACATTGTGGGGATTGCAATTAATGTCACAAAACAATATGTGTATAAACTTTTGAATGAGAAATTAGCTTGAGCTGTAAACTTTCACCTAAAGCACAATAAATAAATAAAAAGTGACAAGAAGAAACACAAACTAGGAGGTATTTGCAACTCAATAGCTTCTAAAAGAATTTGTATGCAGAATATATAAATAATAAAAATCAATAAGGCAAACAACCTACTAGAAAAATGGGTAAAAGAACAAACAGGTCTTACACTCAAGTGAAAATCCAAATAGCCAATAAACATCTGAAAAGGTGCTCAAACTCTCTAAAACTCAATAAAATGCAAATTAAAATAATCTACCAGATTAGCAAAATTTTAAAAGCATGATAATACCAAGGGTTGGTGAGGATGTGGAGCAATAGGAACTCTTATTCACTACCAGTTGGAGGGTAAATTGGTACAACTACTTTGGAAACAATTTATCTTTATCTTCTGAAGTTGAAAATATGCATACCCTATTAACCAGCAGTTCTGCTCTTAAATATATGTCCTAGAGAGGATTTTGCAAATGCATACCTGGAGACCTCCAACAGTGTTTATAACAGCATTATTTGTAAAAATAAATACCTGAAAACAACCAGACTACTGATAAGAGAATGGGTAAATAAATTGTGGTATATTTATTTAATTAACTACAATACAGCAGTAAAAATGAACTAAAGCTTTATGCAGCAATGGGGATCACTCTCATAAACATACTGTTGAGTGGAAAAATAAAGTTGTCAAAGAATTCACACATTATGACAGAATTCATACAAAAGTTCAAAAACTTTAAAGACTAAACAATATAATGTTAGAGGACCTATATGTAGAAAAACATACAAAATGCAAGGAATGCTAAGCACAAAATTTGGAACAGAGGTTTCCTCCAGCAGAAAAGAGAGGCTTCATCAATATTAATAATAATCTATTTCTTAAGCCAGATGGTAAGCACATGGCTATATGTTTTACTTATTGGTTATTATATATATTTAAGTTATACACACACATATATACACACATATGTATATGTATATATATAGGGGCCCTGGTGGCACAGTGGTTAAGCATTTGGCTGCTAACCAAAATATTGGCACTCCAAATCCAGCAGCAGCTCCTTGGAAACCCTATGGGGCATTTCTACCTAGTCCTGTAGGGTCACTGTGAGTCAGACTAGTGGTTTTTTTTTTTTTTTTTTAACATATATAGTTATATATATATGAAATATCTGAAGATAATAAAATTACAGTCTCTTATTCAACAAATATTTATCAAGCACCTACTTACTATGTACCAGTTGCTGTTAGATTTCTGGAGTTATAAGGTAAAAATAGCAAACACTTAAAATAAATCATTCAACCAGGGAAAGCTTTAGTAAATTCAGACCAAATTCTGTTAAGTATGACCCATAATCGGCCAGGAGAGAGGGCCCCAATCTGCTATCCCAGAACGGGACAGTAATTATGGCTAACTCCCATTACTTATAATGGTAAAGAACAAAATTATGTGGATAATCCCAGAATTTATACACTCCACAAGATCACTATTACAGGAAGGAAGCAGAGGAAGAGCTCATCCAAAATAGTAGGCAATCTAAAACATCAGTTAACCCAAATACCAGAAAAAAAGCAAAAATCATTTGCATCTGTCTTTGGGATATATTAAACTGTAACTATAGTACATTAACCAAAAGGTCAGCAGTTTTAATCCACCAGCAGCTCCTTGGAAACCCAATGGGGCAGTTCTACTCTGCCTGTAGAGTTGGAATCCACTCCATGGCAATGGATTTGGATTTTTTTTTTTTGACTTATACATGTTTACTTAATGCACTTTCTCTCGCACATTTTAAAAAATAGTGTTGTTAACTTCACACAAATTGCCTTGGATCGTCCAGTAGAAAACTGTTGCTGGTTCAGTCAGTCACTCAGTAAATGTTTATTGGGCCTTTACTAGATGTCAAGCATTGCTCTGGGCACAGAGGATACAAATATAAATAAAACTGGACTTCTGTCCTTAAGGAGCTTAGTTTACAGTGCAGTGGTGGAGAAAGAAAGATTTTTCAAAAACCTTTAAAACAATATTATAAATGCTAACATGGAAATATAAACAAAATGCTATCAGCACACAGAGGAGGGAGCCTTTAACTCTTCCAAAAGAATGAATCGGTGTAGAAGTCTCAGAAGTGGTGATATTGAGGTGGTATTGAAGGGTAAGTAAAACTTCTCCAGGAAAGAAGGAGAAGGGTGTTCCGGACAGAAGAACCAACAAATGAAGAGGCATGTGGCATAAAAGGGCATGGGATAGCAGGAAATTAAATGTGGCAGCAGCCTTGGCAAGTCATGGGGAGTGGGATTGTGGGACAGTTAGTACTACACCCAAGGACTTGGCCTTTATCCCACAGGCAATGCAGAGTCAAAGTGTAAGCAGAGGAGTGAACTAATGAGATCCATATTTTAGAAAGATAATTCCGGTGGTGGTGATTGTCATGGTAGTGTGGAAGTTGGACTGCAGAAGGGAAGACACCTGGTAGGGAGAAAAGTATGGTGGCTGTTGCAATAGCTCAGGGTGATGGTGATCAGAGTCTGGACCAAAACAGTGGCAGAGGGGAGACAGAGGAGAAAATATATTGGAGATATTTCTGAAAGGCGATTAAATTGGTCACACAATTTGGTGATCAATTTGATATGGAAGAGCGGGAGTTGTGAACACTAATTACAGTGTTTCTAGTTTGATAGAATGGGGGTATGGTGTCTCCATAAACTGAGATAGGGAGTTCTGAGAACAAGGCTTAGGAAAGAAAACGATGAGTTGAAGAGTGAAAAGGAACTGAAAAAGTTTCAGGGGAAAGAAATTAAGGAAAGGTTTATTTTGAGTGAGAAGATGAGAACTTGAAGGAGAGGACCTGTTGAAAATGCAGCTGACAAAGGGACTAAATGGTGGGTCAAGGGTGGGGGAAGGAGGAAGGAGATGAAGTCAGAAGAGAGGTGGAGAGGTTGATGTAAAAGTAGTAAGCGCACGTATTTCTCTAATCAATATGAGACTCAGAGGCAAGGCTGGATGGTTACAATAAAGTTTAGGGGCCAAGTTGAGGAAAGATGGGGGAGTTGGCATCAGATGGCTTTAATTTGGGGGGAAGAAGTAAGAGGGAAGCTTACCTGTTGAAGAGGAATAGATGTAAGGTGTGAAAAAATTGCTATTATATATACATTCCCATCTGCATGTATTAAAGGGGTTGCAGTTTTTAAGCCCATGGTGACAATCTGCAATCGCTCAGCTTAAACTCTTGCTGTTCTCATAGGTGTTCTTATCAGTCACTAGGTCTCTTAGAACCTCTCTCTTCCAAATAGACATTGAGACTCACAAAGTTGGTTGGTATCAGGACAGCTTCAGTTAGCAGATCAGTGTCATTTCTTCCTGTTTTTATGGTTAAGTGCAAAATTAGAACCACTGAGACATCTGCAAAAACTTCTTGATGTGTCTCTTCCAGTTTGGCATTCTGATGAATATTTAGAAAACTTAAACATTTGAATTCTATGGAATCAGGGCACATTCTTCAAGAAACATCTAGTTCAATTAAACATTTACTGAGAATGTATGCACCACGTACTACAGTAGATGCTAGGGATTCAAGGACAACAAGACCCAGCTTCTGTCCTCGGGAAGCTCACAGTCAAGTAGAGTGACTTTACTCTGGTGTTCAGTGAGCAATCTGTTTCTACATATTTAGGAAGAGCAGTACTCTGTTTTTACTTTTAATGCAGTGCTACTTCTTCAGTCTGTAGATTATTTATATAAGTCAACGTTTTTAAATTTCATACATTTTGACGTAAGTATATATCTGTAGAGACATCATCACATTCAAGATAAACATACCTATCACCCCCAGAAGTTTCTTCTTGCCCTTTGTCATCTCCCTGTCTAGGACTCACCCCTGCCCAGACAACCCCTGATCTCATTTCTGTCACTATAGAATAGTTTGCATTTCCTACAGTTTCATATAAATGGAGTCATGCGGTATGCTCTTTTTATTATCTGCTAACAGCTTTCAACAGGCCATACTAATGGAAGGGAATGTGGATAATTTTTTAACATAATTTTTTTTAAATAGTAAAGAGAAAGATTTTTAAAATTAAGTTAAAGATCATGTAAATGGATTGATCAAGTTCTTATGGAATTTGTGTGGGGAATTGACAGGCTGACCATAGACAAAAGTAGAATATTCCTTTGAGTGTGATGTAGTAGAAAAAGGACAGGTTTGGGAGTCAGAGCTACATTCAGATTTGGGCTCACCATTTCTAGAAGAGTGATCTTGAGTGAATTATTAACCTCTCTGAGTTTCAGTCGTTTAATCTATAAAGTGGGAATAATAAGGATCCCTTCATTGGGTGATAGTGAGGATTCAATGAGACTCTGATATGGAAAGTGTCTCACACTCAAATATTCGTTCCTCTTCCCTTAACTGTGATTCTTGTTTTACGAGGATATTATTTCAGAATTGCAAGGAAAGTCATCCAAAATTACTCAACATAAAAATAGCCACTTAGCAGCCTTTTTGAGAACATATCTAATGTATAGAGTGGGGTTAATCTATGTAATATTTTTTACAGCAGCAAGTTGACCTTCCTAATTCTGCTTTGTTCTAATTGACATGAAAAAGAATTTGATATTAGTGTTCCTTGACTTCTCATTGATCGAGGGTGGGAGAAGATAGCCAAAGGGCCAGGGAAAAGATTAGGAATTGACTGAAGAAATTGCTGTGGATAATCTCCAAAGTGGCTAACGCATACAGAGAAACAAGTGAGGTGATGATGGTGGCTAAAATGGAGGGGTGCTTACTGTATGCCAGGCACTGTGCTAAGGCTTTACCTGAATTATTGTATTTAATCTTCACAACAAACCTTTGAGGTAGGTACTATTATTGGGCCCATTTTATAGATATGGAAATCAAGGCTTAGAGAAATTAAGTAACCAAGTTCACGTAGATGGAAGTGGCAAAGAAGGATTCAAACCCAAGTCTCTAACTTCAGAGCTCAAACTCTTTCTTTCTTTTTTTACTTAAAGATTTTTTTTTTCTTTTCATTTTATTGCGCTTTAGGTGAAGGTTTACAGCTCAAGTTAATTTCTCATTCAAAAATTTATACACATATTGTTTAGTGACGTTAGTTGCAATCCCCACAATGTGACAGCACACTCCCCCTTTCCACCCCAGGTTCCGTGTGTGTCCATTTAACCAGTTCCTGTCCCTTCCTGCCTTCTGATCCTGGTTTTGGACAGGAGCTGCCCATTTGATCTCGTATATCTGCATGAACAAAGAACACCTTCCTCGCCTGAATTGTTTTGTTTTATAGGCCCGTCTAATCTTTGTCTGAAGAGTGGGCTTTGGGAATGGTTTCAGTTCTGGGTTAACAGTGCGTCCAGAGGCCATAGTTTCAGGGGTTCCTCCAGTTTTTGTCAGATCATTAAGTCTGGTCTTTTTACGTGAATTTGAATTCTGTTCTACATTTTTCTCCTGCTCTGTCCGGGACTCTCTGTTGTGTTCCCTGTCAGGGCAGTCATTGGTGGTAGCCGGGCACCATCTAGTTCTTCTGGTCTCAGGCTGGTGGAGTCTCTGGTTCATTTGGTCCCTTAGTCCTTTGGGCTAATATTTTCCTTGTGTCTTTGGTTTTCTTCATTCTCCTTTGCTCCCAGTGGGATGGGAACAATTGATGTATTTCAGATGGCTGTGTGCAAGCTTTTAAAACCCCAGACGCCACTCACCAAAGTGGGATGTAGAACATTTTCTTTATAAACTATGTTATGCCAATTGACCTAGATCTCCCCTGAAACTATGGTCGCCAGGCCCCAGTCTCAGCTACTCTGTCCCTCAAAGTGTTTGAATGTGTCTTGGAAATTTCATTGCTTTTGCTTTGGTCCAGTTGTGTTGACTTCTACTGTATTGTGTGTTGTCCTTCCCTTCACCAAAGTTGATCCTTGTCTACCATCTAGTTAGTGATTTCCCCTCCTCCTCCTTCCCCACCCTTGTAACCATCAATGAATGCATTTTTCTGTGTTTAAATCTTTTCTTGAGTTCTTATAATAGTGGTCTCACACAATATTTGTCCTTTTGTGACTAACTTATTTCACTCAGCATAATGCCCTCCAGGTTCCTCCACGTTGTGAGATGTTTCCGCGTATTCATCATTGTTCTATATTGTTGCATAGTATTCCATTGTGTGTATGTACCACAATATGTTTATCTGTTCATCTGTTGATGGGCATTTAGGTTGTTTCCAGCTTTTTGCTATTGTGAATAGTGCTGCAATGAACATGAGTGTGCATATGTCTATTCATTTGAGGGCTCTTATTTCTCTTGTGTATATTCCTAGGAGTGGGATTGCTGAATCATAGGTATTTCTATTTCTAGCTTTTTAAGGAAGCGTCATATCATTTTCCAAAGTGGTTATACCATCTTACATCCCCACCAGCAGTGCCTAAGAGTTCCAATCTCTCCACAACCTCTCCAACATTTGTTATTTTGTATTTTTTAGATTAGTGCCAGCCTTGCTGGGATGAGATGATATCTCATTGTAGTTTTGATTTGCATTTCTCTAAGGCTAATTATAATGAACATTTCTTCATGTGTCTATTAGCTGCCTGAATATCTTCTTTGGTGAAGTGTCTGCTCATATTCTTTGCCCATTTTTTAATTGGGTTATTTGTCTTTTTGTTGCAAGGTGTTGCAGTATCTTGTAGATTTTAGAGATTAGACCCTTATCAGATATGTCATAGTCAAATTTTTTTTCCCAGTCTGTAGGCTGTCTTTTTACTCTTTTGGTGAAGTCTTTTGATGAGCATAAGTGTTTGATTTTTTAGGAGCTCTCAGGTATCTAGTTTCTCTTCTAGCATTTGTGCATTGTTACTTATGATTTGTATACTATTTATGCCATGTATTAAGGCCCCTATCATTGTGCCTATTTTTTCTTCCATGATCTTTATCGTTTTAGATTTTATATTTAGATCTTTGATCCATTTTGAGTTAGTTTTTGTGTACGGTGTGAGGCATGGGTCCTGTTTCATTTTTTTGCAGATGAATATCCAGTATTCCAGCACCATTTGTTAAAGAGACTGTCTTTTCCCCAATTAACGGACTTTGGGCCTTTGTCAAATATCAGCTGCTCATAGGTGGGTGCATTCACATCTGGGTTCTCAATTCTGTTCTGTTGGTCTATATGTCTGTTGTTGTACCGGTAACAGGCTGTTTTGACTACTGTGGCTCTCTAAAAGAAATGATTAAGAGGTTCTAAAATCAGGTAGCGTGTGGCCTCTCACTTTGTTCTTCTTCTTCAGTAATGCTTTACTTATTTGGGGCCTCTTCCCTTTCCATATGAAGTTGGTGATTTGTTTCTCCATCTCATTAAAAAATGCCATTGGAATTTGGATCGGAATTGCATTGTATCTGTAGATCACTTTGGGTAGAATTGACATTTTCACAATGTTGAGTCTTCCTATCCATGAACAGGGTATGTTTTTCCACTTATGTAGGCCTCTTTTGGTTTCTTGCAGTAGTGTTTTGTAGTTTTCTTTGTATAGGTCTTTTGTGTCTCTGGTTAGATTTATTCCTAAGTACTTTATTTATTCCTAAGGTGCACCTAAGGTATGGTATTTTCAATCACATCATATGCATGTGAAAGCTGGACAATGAATAAGGAAGATCAAAGAAGAATTGACACCTTTGAATTGTGGTGTTGGTGAAGAATATTGAATATACCATGGCCTGCCGAAACAATGAACAAATCTGTCTTGGAAGAAGTACAACCAGAATGCTCCTTAGAAGCAAGGACGGAGAGACTACATCCTGCATACTTTGGACATGTTGTCAGGAGGGATCAGTCCCTGGAGAAGGACATCATGCTTGGTAAAGTACAGGGTCACCAAAAAAGAGGAAGACCCTCAACGAGATGGATTGACACAGTGGCTGCAACAATGGGCTCAAGCATAACAACGATTGTGAGCATGGCACAGGACCGTGCAGTGTTTCGTTCTGTAGTACATAGGGTCACTATGTGTTGGAACCAACTCGACGGCACCTAACAACAACAACAACTTTATCTTCCTGGAGGCTATTGTAAATTGTATTGATTTGGTGATTTCCCCTTTGAAGTTCTCTTTGTTGGTGTAAAGGAATCCAACTGATTTTTGTATGTTTATCTTGTATCCTGATACTTTGCTGAAATCTTTCACTAGTTCCAGTAGTTTTCTTGTGGATTCTTTGGGGTTTTCTGTGTATAAGATCATATCATTTGCAAATAGAGATACTTTGACTTCTTCCTTACTAATTTGGATGCCCTTTATTTCTTTTTCTTGCCTTATTGCTCTGGTTAGGACCTCCAGCACAATGTGGAATAAGAGTGGTGATAAAAGGCATCCTTGTCTGGTTCCCGTTCTCAAGGGGAATGCTTTCAGTCTCTTTCCATTTATAATGATGTTGGCTGTTGGCATTGTATAAATGCCCTTTATTATGTCAAGGAATTTCCCTTATATTCCTATTTTGCTGAGAGTTTTTATCAGGAATGGGTACTGGACTTTGTCAAATGTCTTTTCTGCATCAATTGATAACATTATGCAGTTCTTTTCTTTTGTTTTATTTATGTGATGGATTATGTTGATTGATTTTCTAATGTTGAACCATCCCTCAGAGCTCAAACTCTTAACCGTTTCTTTTAGAGAAGCACAGATCAGTCTCAGACTCAAACCATGTCTGTAATGTGCAAACACTCAGTTCTTTTGTGACTGCCCTTCTCGGAGAGGTTTTCTGTTCTTACAAAAGGAGAAAAGGAAACTACTACAAAAATATTTCCTGACTTTTAAGAAAGCCACCATTCACAATGATTTTACTGGGATTCAATCATCTCTTGATGGTCTTTTCTGGACTGTTTGACCATGTGTCACCCGTTTTAGGCCATTCCCAAACTCCACTTCTTTCTGCCCCCCACACCCTTGATTTCCCTCACTGTTGGAAAATTCCTCCTTTGGTTGAATCTCAGTCTATCCCATTGAAGTAGAGGCCTTCCAGTTCTGCCTGACAGCCACTTCCCTTCAGGGCTATTTGTCGAGGAGGGGGTGAGTAGGGACTTAATGACATGCTTTCCTTAACAATCTTCCAAACCTATCATCTAGGATAGGGTTTATAAGCATTTGTCAACAACACCCTAGCAAAGTAGGTTAGTAGAATGAGCCCACTACCTGTTTAGGAATCTGGAAGGCTAAGAAAATTCTACCAAGACTCAGAGCTTGGGGGTTTTAATCCCAGTTCCTCCTTTACCATATGGCCTTTGGTAAGTTGCACAACTGCTCTAGTTGTCCATCTTCTCCGTACCTTCCTTCCACCCCCACCACCATCATCTCTGTTGGCAGAATGAAGGCTGAGCTTTGCCTTCCTTCCCACGGAACTAATTAAGGTCTACAAAGTATTTTGACAACCTTCAGCGTGGGGTTCTTGCCAAGGCAGAATTACAGGTGGGAATGACAAGGGAAGGGAATTGGCTAAAACTAAGATATTTGAGCTGCCTATAAGGAAGGTTTCAATCAGCCTCTCTCCATTATGAATCTTAAAGCTCTTCTGCTCAACCTGCTCAGCCATCTCACAGAATTCACTTCTTTTCCCCTTTCACAGGATCTGATACAAGGCAAAGTAGGAACTGCGTTCTGCAGCTCCATCTATCCTTTCCCTTCAAATTCATGTACAGAACCCTTCAGACAACGCTTGTTTTATGAAAAGAAAAGGTTGGATTATATCTTACTCTGGAGCAAAGCCCTCTGATGCAAGTGGATTGCTATATTTTCTGGGCTTTCAACGGTGGTCGGTTAATAATCACTCTTGAGCTTCTGCTCTAGCATGGCTTGACATGAGCACCTCAGCACCTCTGGAGGGGGATTAAAATATTCCTCTGAAGAGTCAGGTCCTGCCCAGGAGAAGTTTACCTGTGAAGGCAAAACACACGCAATAAAAGCAACCTAAGAGCAATTATAAAGCAACATATTAATATAGGTAAATAAAATAGCACTGGCAGAATTAAGGTTAGACTTCAGAAGAACTTCCTACTACAATAGATGTAGATACTCCTTTGCTTGGTAGGTCTAGGAATACCCCTGTTTGAAAGCAGGTGCCTTTTAGCCTTGATAGTTATCACTCATGTTACAGAAAACCTCAGTCTTTGAGGTCTTTTAAATATATCCTAACAATTTTAGGTCAGTTGGCTGTACCTTGGATGTTTTTCCCCTTCTCTCATTGTCCTATAAAAGATTTTCTGGCTCTGCTTCCCCATTCCCATATCCTGATAGCAAAGGCTTTCTGCTGTACAAATCAACCTATCCATTGTGGAACAAGTCAGAGAACCAGCCAATATGCTTCCAGGTAAAGGTGAAGAGTGTTGTTAAATGTTCTTTAGTACATGTCTCAAATGTTATTCAGCTAGGACATCATAGGGCAAGGAGGATGAGTGTTGGGAGAGGTGTCTATACCTCTTAACTTCTCAGGATTAATCTCCACATTCTTTAACCAAAAGGCTTCCAAGACCTTTCACTCTTTAGAAAGGGTTCTCTATTGTCTCAATTGTCCACAATTCTGGTAGGAAACTATGACACTGTTACTCAAAACAGGAGATTTCTGATACATTGGAAAGTGCTCTCTGAGGGATCTGACCTAGCAAGAAATGTTTCTCCAAGGAGAATGCATATTAGGAGGGGTTTGTTTCAGTCTAGCCCTCACTAACCAACAGAGTAAGGAGATGACCATGCCCAAGGATGCAGGGTAACAGGAACAAGCTGGGCTGAGACAAAACATTTGCTGTGAATGATTCCAAACATGGATAACACACACAGGTGATGGCAAAAATGAGCAGATAATATTAGGGAAATGGTTAACTCTTGGCAGGACTGTATCTTAGCATCAGAAGAAACAAAGGAAAAGAGAACTCTAGTTTGGGAAGGGAAAAGAGATTATGGAGATGGTCTCTAGTGCAAGCTTACCCTACAGCTGTAGTTTCAGACCAGGGGTTTATGTGCTCAAGCTTGCATAGCTCATGCTGCAGCCTTGGAAGAGCAGGCTCTTTTCAACAGATTGGATTGATCCAAGTCTTACAGACCCAATTTTCTCATTCAAACCTGTTCTATCCTGCAGCTTTCTCTGTTCTCCTAGCACCTGCAATGTGCACCTATGTTCCTGATCTGCTTTTTCACTTCAAACCACATGTAAAGCTCTTTAGACTCCACTGGATGAACTTAAGGAAGGTGGATGAACTACATCTTAATGCAGAGCAAATTTCCCTGACATACAAGGTAAAATAATACTCTAATGAACTTGAAATGGCAGATGGGCCAATAATAATTATTTGATACTTGTGCAGGGGCCCTGCCCTAAAGAATTCTGTGGAATTGAATAAAACCAAAGAATCAAAGATCAGGCCCTGCTCAGGGGAACTTACAGTCTAAGAGGGGAAACAAAACACAGAAACACCTGAGAACAATCACAAAGTTCATACAAGCCTATGCAAAGTTACCCAGTACATACTGGAACAGGAGGAATCAAAGTTAGATTTAGCTCCATTCTTCTTAACTACAATTTTTGAGTATTCACTGTGAGTAGGTATAGGGTTAGGAGATGCCTTGCATACCTTCTGCTCTTTTAATTCTCACAAATTTTTTGTGGTAGGTATTGTTATCCTATTTCAGAAATAAGATTAAGTAACTTGCCCAAGTAAGTAGGAGAGTCAGGATTGAAACTCAGATCTATGAGACTCGAAGCATGTGTCCTTAGCCACCACCCCATATTACCTTCTCCTTCAGAAGAACTTTCTACCTTGAAAGAAATTATGGATTCTCTTTCTTTGCTTGTGAAGGGGGAGTAAAACTTAGAGGCAGTGCTGTGAAAGTAGAGCAATGAATTATATGGCTTTGTAGCCTTCAGTTCCCTGACCAGCCCAGCCCAACTCTAATCCCTGGGCTAAGGAAAAACAAAATATAAGCTCAAGTGATGCTAAGGTTGCACAAGCTCCCAAGGGCTTTGGGCTAAAAGGCCCTTTGAAAGATCAACTCATCATTCTTCTGCTTCCACACATAAGGCTCTTTAGACACGCCCCCCCACCCCCCGGATTCACTTAAAGAAAGCAGATGAGCTACATCTTATTATAGAGAAATATACCTTGCCATAGAAAATCAAATAATACATTTTATCAACTTCCCAATTGATTAGTCCCCTCTTAATTTAGCTTTCCCTGTTTTATTGGACTCAGTATAGTTAACAGCAGAAGGTATTCCATGGATCTCTCCATTGACTTTCTAGAACAGCAGTTTTTCCATATATCTAGCCTCAATCCTTGCTGCAGTAGGATAAACATTGGAGCTTTACTGGGGCTAAGGAACATTCAACCCACACTTCAAGGAATATAAAAATATGTAAAACAGTCATTGTCCTCCAACAACTTGTGCCCTCATGTACAAGTAAGATAAATGCAGGATTCAACACTGGAGGTATATGAAAAGAGTTTATAGTCCTCAATACCAAGAAACCCTTCAGTCAATCATATTTACCCAGATGCTAATAGACCCACAATCTAGTTGAGAAAGTCTTGAGCAAGAAGGCAAGACACTAAGGTCTTCTGCTCAGTTTGTGCTTCCAATCTACTCTCTCCAACCTAGCATTCATGGAACAGTTATTGGGCACTTAGGATGTGCCAGTAACCGGGAAGACAGAGATGACTGTGATATGACCCTACCAGCAAGGCACTCACATACATCTGTTTATCAGAACTGGAGAATCATGTCCCATCTAACACACTCAACCTCAGCAAGGAGTTTAATCTGGGAGTACAGAGTGGGAGACACACAGGGATTAGTGCTAACAGTGCTGAGTCAACAGTCTCTCCACCCCCACTTCCTCAGAAAGTGGGGGAGTTGGAAGAAACTACATGAGTTTCACTAATCCCCCGTCAATTGCACCCACTGCATTTACTCGCCTCATTATTTTTTAATGGGACTTCTTTGATTACAGACTGCTTAATTACACTGACAGACTCCATCTTGGTTTGGGGGGGCTGGGGCAAGAGAAGAAGGGTGAGAAGGTATGGGGGGGGACTATGAATGCAGGCCACCCCTTCCCCCACTGACCTTCTATTCAGGGCAGGAGCTAAAGGGAGGAAGGAGTCTGTTGATCAGTGATGTTAGCACTCTCACCACTCCCTCCCCCAAATAAAAAAGTCTCCAGAGATGAGGGGAAAAAAATAACTACTTCTTCTTATAGCTGTTTCCCTAATAAAGCTTTCTTCTTAGGGTATTTCTATATCAGGTTGCTAGAAAGAAACAGTGGCGACCCTGGTGATTCAATGGTAGAATTTTTGCTTTCCATGTAGGAGACCCAACTTGGGTTCCATTTCCAGCCAATATACCTCACGCACAGCTACCACCCATCTGTCAGTGGAGGCTTGCAAGCTGTTATGATGTTGAGCAGGTTTCAGCAGAGCTTCCAGACTAAGATGGACTAGGAAGAAAGGCTTGATGATCTACTTCGGAAGATCAGTCAGTGAAAACCCTATGGATCACAAGAGTCCGATCTCTAACAGAGCATGGGGATGGTGTAGGACCAGGTAGCGTTTATATCTGTTGTACATAGGGTCACCATGAGTCCAGGGCCAACTTGAAGACAGCTAACAACAACAACAACAGAAAGAAAGTATCACTAATGGATCCCTGGTGGTTAAAGTGCTCAGTTGCTAACCGAAAGGTTGGCAGTTCAAACCTGCCAGTTGCTCCATGAGAGAAAGATGTGGCAATCTGCTTCCGTAAGATTTACAGCCTTGAAAATCCTCTAGGAGCAGTTCTACTCTGTCCTATAGGGTTGCTAGGAGTCAGAATCAACTTGACGGCAGTGGGTTTTGGGCACTGAGCCATAGGTATAATACGGTGCTTGGCACATGTCTGTCCTATAGGGTCGCTATGAGTCAGAATCAACTCGATGGCAGTGGGTTTTTTGGTATTGAGCCATAGGTATAATATGGTGCTTGGCACATGTTGTTGTTGTTAGGTGCCATTGAGTCAGTTCCGACTCATAGCAATCCTATGTACAACAGAACAAAGCACTGCCCGGTCCTGCGCCATCCTCACAATCATCGTTATGCTTGAGCCCATTGCCCCAGCCGCTGTGTCAATCCATCCAAGACCCACTGAGGGTCTTCCTCTTTTTCACTGACCCTGTACTTTACCAAGCATGATGTCCTTCTCCAGGGACTGATCTCTCTTGACAACATGTCCAAAGTATGTAAGGCATAGCCTCACCATCCTTGCTTCCAAGGTGCATTCTGGTTGTACTTCTTCCAAGACAGACCTGTTCGTTCTTTTGGCAGTCCACGGTATATTCAATATTCTTCGCCAACACCATAATTCAAAGGCATCCATTCTTCTTCAGTCTTCTTTATTAATTGTCCAGCTTTCATATGCATATGAGATGATTAAAAACATCATGACTTGGGTCAGGCGCACCTTAGTCCTCAAGGTGACATCTTTGCTTTTCAACACTTTAAAGAGGTCTTTCGCAGCATATTTGCCCAATGCAATGCATCTTTTGATTTCTTGACTGCTGCTTACATGGACATTGATTGTGGATCCAAGTAAAATGAAATCCTTGACAACTTCCATCTTTTCTCCATTTATCATGATGTTGCTTATTGGTCCAGTTGTGAGGATTTTTGTTTTCTTTATGTTGAGGTGTAATCCATACTGAAGGCTGTGGTATTTGATCTTCATCAGTAAGTGCTTCAAGTCCTCTTGGCTTTCAGCAAGGAAGGCTGTGTTATCTGCATACTGCAGGTTGTTAATGAGTCTTCCTCCAAGCCTGATGCCGCATTCTTCTTCATATAGTCCAGCTTCTTGGATATTTGCTCAGCATGCAGATTGAATAAGTATGGCGAAAGACTACAGCCCTGATGCACACCTTTCCTGATTTTAAACCACGCAGTATCACCTTGTTCTGTTCGAATGACTGCTTCTCGGTCTATGTATAGTTTCCTCATGAGCACAATTAAGTTTTCTGGAATTCCCATTCTTTGCAATGTTATCCATAATTTGTTATGATCCACATAGTTGAATGCCTTTGCATAGTCAATAAAACACAGGTAAACGTCTTTCTGGTATTCTCTGCTTACAGCCAGGATCCATCTGACATCATCAATGATATCCCAGGTTCCATGTCCTCTTCTGAATCCAGCTTGAATTTCTGGCAGTTCCTTGCTGATATACTGCTGCAGTCACTTTTGAATGATCTTCAGCAAAATTTTACTTGTATGTGATATTAATGATATTGCTCGATAATTTCCGTATTTGGTTGGATCACCTTTCTTGGGAATAGGCATATGTCTGGATCTCGTCCAGTCAGTTGGCCAGGATTTCTTGGCATGGACGAGTGAGCACTTCCAGTGCTGCATCCGTTTGTTGAAACATCTCAGTTGACATTCTATCAATTCCTGGAGCTTGTTTTTCACCAATGCCTTCAGTGCAGCTTGGACTTCTTCCTTCAATACTATCGGTTCCTGATCATATGCTACCTCCTGAAATCGCTAAACATAGACCAGTTCTTTTTTGGTATAGTGACTCGGTGTATTCCTTCCATCTTCTTTTGACGTTTCTTGCCTCGTTTAATATTTTCCTCATAGAATCCTTCACTATTGCAACTGGAGGCTTGAATTTTTTCTTCAGTTCTTTCAGCTTGAGAAATGCCGAGCATGTTCTTCCCTTTTGGTTTTCTATCTTCAGCTCTTTGCACATGTCATTATAATACTTTACTTTGTCTTCTCGAGTGACCCTTTGAAATCTTCTGTTCAGTTCTTTTACGTCATCATTTCTTCCTTCTGCTTTAGCTACCGGACGTTCAAGAGCAAGTTTCAGAGTCTCTTCTGACATTCATTTTGATCTTTTCTTTCTTTGCTGTCTTTTTAATGACCTCTTCCTTTCTTCATGTATGATGTCGTTGATGTCATTCCACAACTTGTCTGGTCTTCAGTCATTAGTGTTCAACATGTCAAATCTATTCTTGAGATGATCTCTAAATTCAGGTGGGATATAGGTCTTACTCTGGCTCTCATGGACTTGTTCTAATTTTATGCAGTTTCAACTTGAACTTGCATATGAGCAATTGATGGCCTGTTCCGCAGTCAGCCCCTGGCTTTGTTCTAACTGATAATATTGAGCTTTTCCATCGTCTCTTTCCACAGATGTAGTCAATTTGATTCCTGTGCATTCCATCTGGTGATGTCAATGTGTATAGTCGCCATTTATGTTGGTGAAAAAAGGGTATTTGCAAGGAAGAAGTCGTTGGTCTTGCAAAATTCTATCATGCGATCTCTGGCATTGTTTCTGTCACCAAGGCCGTATTTTCCAAATACAGATTCTTCTTTTTTGTTTCCAATTTTCGCATTCCAGTCCCCAGTAACCATGAGTGCATCTTGATTGCATGTTCGATCCATTTCAGACTGCAGAAACTGGTAAAAATCTTCAATTTCTTCATCTTTGGCCTTAGTGGTTGGTGCGTAAATTTGAATAATAGTCGTATTAACTGGCCTTCCTTGTAGGTGTATGGATATTATCCTATCATTGATAGTGCTGTACTTTAGGATAGATCTTGAAATGTTCTTTTTGACTATGAATGCAACCCCATTCCCTTCATGTTGTCATTCTTGGCATAGTAAACCATATGACTGTCTGATTCGAAATGGCTAATACCAGTCCATTTCAGCTCACCAACGCCTAGGATATCCATGTTTATGCATTCCATTTCATTTTTGGCAATTTCCAAATTGATGTTTTATATGAATCTAGGAAAATTGGAAATTGTCACCTGGCACATAGTAGGCACTTAATAGGTATTTGTTAAATAAATGGAAGATTACAGAGAGACAAAATAATAGGAAAGCACTTTCTCCTCCTGCTAAATTCATAGTTACGTAGCAAAGTTGACAGCATCAGGAGGCACTTTTTGTGTTATACAGATGCTTCTAGTGAGCAAGAGAGAGGAACAGAAGGAAGGGAAGGGGGGAGAAAGCTTTTTTATGTGTATGTGTATGAGTGTGTAGCAGTCCAGAAAAGGCCAAGGTGGGAAAACAGAGAACAGGAAAGCTGAAGTCAAAAAGACTGAACCAGCTCCATATCAGAGGAGAAGGTATGAGAGATAATGGGAATTTCAGGCAGTGGACAGAGAAGGCTTGAAGGTGATCTAAGAGAATCACTTCAAGTAATAGAATTTAGTTACTCTGTGGTCTTGAAATTGACCTTACCTTGGCACCCCTACCATACCTATCCCAGGCACTCAATAAATAGTCTTGATTTAATCCTAGGCAACTCTTGATCAACTGTGCTAAAAAAAATTAAGTGGATAATGAAAAATTAGAGATTATCAGACTAATCTTTAAATTTGGTTTTACCTTAGCAATTATGATTTACATAGGCATTCATTGGAAAGGGTTTGCAATGCTAACTAAGGAATGACTGAGGTAGGGCAGCCAAATGCATGCTGAAGGGCAAGGAATAGTCAATTTAGGAATTAAATTTCCTGAAGATAATATACATGCCACTATTTAAGAGTTGACTATTTGTACCCATGTTCTGAACTATGTAATATGTGGGAAAGTTGCTAATGGTCCCATCTTTCATTTGTCCTATTCATCATCATATGTAGATATATCTCAGTCTTCTTTCTCTCTTCTTTTTTATAAACTAGCCTATTCCTTATGCTGGCAAAGGATTACATTGTCTATAAAACTCCATAAATTAATCACACAATAGTTTAAACATAATAAACATTTGAACTGTCTCAGTTAATCAGCCCAAGAAATTGTGTTCATCCTCAGAATCATATTTTTTCTCTCTCTCATACTTCTATCCCCCTGAGCTAATGTCATAAGCAAGAAAAATTGTTCTTGGCAAACGCTAAATTTATATCCAAAATTACAGCAAGATTTTAAGTTGGAATTTAAGGAATAATTCATTGACTTTGGGGACTGAAAAACAAGGCGTCAGATGATATGTAGGTCAGTCACTTCTGAGATGACTACCTTGTGTTCAGGGAGTAAAGGAAAAATTCAGAGAAAGGAAGTGATATAGCCCCGACTATGGGAGATTCTAGTCCCATGGGGAAGATGGAACAACATTCAAGACACAGAGACCAAGGCAGAGAGAGACAAGGACAGAACCAGGAGATTTTTTACTGAGCTCCAGAGGTAAGTGCTGGAAAGATGTGAAAAACTAAATAGAGAAAATTCAAGCCAGGGAGTAAAGGATTAAATTGAAGGGACATGCACAAGATTCCGTGTGTGTTTTACAAGAAAGAGTGGCGAAAAGGGAGTGGACTTCCATCTGTGGAGAGAAATAGGGAAATGATCCAGAGTCTGGGAAGAAAGTTAGGAGGTGAAAGGCAAGAAGGCATCCTGTAAAGGACAATTAAAACTAGGCCAGAAGCCTTCTGTTCTCCCTGACTGCCTATACAAATCCACACTCACCTTTGGTGGGAAGGCCAGTAGCTTTTTTGACCCATGTAAAATATGTCTTCAGGGTCCAGAAGAATGAAAAGGAGTAGTCTTACTTATGTGAAGGCTTCAGAACGCTATTGAGGAACGCTTACAATTAAGTCCACTCTAATATGAAATGATGGGAACTGGGAGCTAACCGTCTTCAACAGCATAACGAGCTTCAAATCTCTGAAGAATTATTATTCAGAGGACAACCAGCAACTATCCTTCATTCTTTCTGAGGAGATAAAAACCATGAGGAAACAGAATGAAGCTGTAGAAGCAGGGACTGAGTTAGATAGAAGGATTCCCTGAGTGAAAGGACTCCCTCTTTTTAGTAGCCTTTCAAACCAAAAAACCCATTGCCGTTGAGTAAATTTCGACTCATAGCAACCCTACAGGACAGAGTAGAACTTCCCCAAAGGGTTTCCAAGGAGTGGTTGGTGGATTCAAATTGCCAACCTTTTGGGTAGCAGCAGCCAAACGTTTAACCCGTGCACCACCAGGGCTCCCAAAAACCCATTGCAGTGGAGTTGATTCCGACTCATAAGAACCCTAACGGACAGAGTAGAACAGCCGCATATGGTTTCCAAGGAGCAGCTAGTGGATTTAAACTGCGAAGCTTTTTGTTTGCAGCTGTAGCTCTTAACTACTGTGCCACTAGGTCTCCTAGCCTTTAGGGCTAGTCTTGATTAATACTCATCCATCTGGGCTGACTTAGATGCCAAATAGTTGCGCTTGTTAGAAAATAGTGCTAAATGCAAAGTTTCATCATATAGTTCAAATATTTCCTCGTCTGTAAAATGGGTAAAATAATGTTTCACAGAGATGACATGTGAGAAAATGCACAACCCCATGAATGGCCTGTAGCTAATATATCTGTATTTACATCAACACATACATCTACATCTACATATATATGTATATGTGTGTCTATACATTAATATCTATATATTGTATATAGATATAGATAGAAATACATCCATATAGCTATATAGATATATATTAGAATCCTTTCCTTAGTAAAATATTGATCCTCCCTTGTTCCTTCTCCGTTTCCTTACATAGAAAATGTAAGACGGTTTGGTGCGAAGATCAAAGGGGTTCAATGAATGGGAAAACATTCAGAAACTGTAAACCATCACACACAAATGTAAGTTATAATTAGGATCTCTGTGAAAGTGTTTTACCAGCTTCAAATATATGGCCATTTTGTTGCAGACCGCTCTTATTACAGGCCAGTGTCTGTTTCATGAACATAGATTCTATCAGTAACTTTTGCCCCTTACTCAGAATAACACATGTGCACTGCTGAAAAATAAAAAACCCTAAAACCTCAAACTTCCCCTGATGGTTCATCAGTTCTATACTGTGAAAAGAAAGAGCATAAGCTAGGAGCAGGTCAGGCCTGAGTTCAAATCTCAATGCCACTCTTACTTACTATACTTGAACCACAGTTTCCTCATTTGCAAAATGGAGTTAAGTACTATCTGCCACTTGGATTGTCTTAAAACCAAAAACCAAACCCATTGCCATCGACTGATGGCGATCCTATAGGACAGAGTAGAACTGCCCCATAAGGTTTCCAAGGAGCGGCTGGTGCATTTGAACTGCCGATCTTTTGGTTAGCAGCCAAGCTCTTAACCACTGTGCCACCAGGGCCCCATTGCACTGTCTTAAGGTTTTAATAAAATATATAAAAGGCCTGGCAATTGATTGTGTTTAAGTATTATTTCCCTTTCGCCTTCCCCATCACATGAGATGCATTGCATTCTATTACAGGTCAGGGTTCTGCTTAGAGACAGGGGAGTAAACACACTGATATCTAAAAATTTAGGATTTGGAGCAAGGTCTAGAGGGCAGGGAGAATGTCAGAGAACATCTAAAACAGGACTGCTACACCTTGTACAGAATGGCCTTATTTTCCCTGATCTTTTCTTCTCTTTCAAAATATCCTTGCCCAAAAGAGACTCCTCATTTTTTACGTTAGGATAGCTGCACCACTTTAAATGATTTTCCAGTCTCAAATGAGCCTCTGGGGCCTGCTTTGTTCAGGAGAATGGGGAAAGAGTACTGGCAATTAAAGAAGATACTTTCACCCTGAGCTTGCCCAGCTCATCTCAAAAATTGGTTTCTTTTCAAAGAGATCCTGACAAAATGAAGTATTCTTTGCTAAGGAAAGAGGAGAGTGGAGGGAAAGCAGAGGTCTGCCGGTGTGTTCCTATGTGCATCAATAGACACACACATTAGAAAATGCATCTGAATTTATATGTATTAGTGCAGTGGACCGCCACTCATCTGCCAGTTTGTTGTACTGTGGTGGCTTGCATGTTGTTGTGATGCTAGAAAGCTATGCCACCAGTATTTCAAATATAAGCAGGGTCACGCATGGTGGGCAGGTTTCAGCAGAGCTTCCAGACTAAAACAGACTAGGAAGAAGGACCTGGCAACCTACTGCTAAAAAAAAATTGGCCCATGAGAAAACTTTATGAACAACAGCAGAATATTGTTTGATATAGTGCCAGAAGATGAGCCCCTCAGGTTGGAAGGCACTCAAAATATGACTGGAGAAGAGCTGCCTCCACAAAGTAGAGTCAACCTTAATGACATGGATGGAGTCAAGCTTTCAGGACCTTCATTTGCTGTTGCAGCAAGACTCAAAATGAGAAGAAAGAGCTGCAAACATCGATTAATAATTAGAACATGGAATATACAAAGTATGAATCTAGGATAATTGGAAGTTATCAAAAATGAAATGGAAGGCATAAACATTGATATCCTAGGCATTAGTGAGCTGAAATGGACTGGTATTGGCCGTCTTTAATTGGACAATCGTATGGTCTACTATGCTGGTAATGACAAATTGATGAGGAATAGCATCACATTCGTCATCAAAAAGAACTTTTCAAGATCTATCCTGAAGTACAATGCTATCAGTGGCTGGATAATATCCATATGCCTACGAGGAAGACCAGTTAATACAACTATTATAAAATTTACGTATCAACCACTAACGCTAAAGATGAAGAAATTGAAGATTTTTACCAATTCCTGCAGCCTGAAATCTATCAAATATGCAATCAAGATGCGTTGAGAATTACTGGTGATTGGAATGTTAAAGCTGGAAACAAAGAAGGATCAGTAGTTGGGAAATATGGCCTTGGTGATAGAAATGATGCTGGAGATCACGTGATAGAATTTTGCAAGATCAACGACTTCTTCTTTGCAAATACCTTTTTTCTACAACACAAACGGTGACTATACACATGCACCTCACCGGATGGAATACTCAGAAATCAAATCGACTACATCTGTGGAAAGACAATGGAAAAGCTCAATATCACCAGTCAGAACAAGGCCAGGGGCCAACTGTGGAACAGACCATCAATTACTTATATGCAAGTTCAAGCTGAAGCTGAAGAAAATTAAAACAGACAATAGATAACGGTAACTTTGGTGAAGGGTAAGACAGTGCACAACACTGGGGAAGCCAGCACAACTTGTCCAAGGCTAGGTCATGGAAGCTCCATAGACACATTCAAACTCCCTGAGGGCTATAGGGACCATGGTCTTGGGGAGTATCTAGCTCAACTGGCCTAACATAGTTTATAAAAAAATGCTTTACATTTCTACTTTGGTGAGTAGCATCTGGGGTCTTAAAAGCTTGTCAGCAGCCATCTAAGATATTCCACTGATCTCACCCCATCTGGAGCAAGGGAGAAGGAAGAAAACCAAAGACACAAGGGAAAGATTAGTCCAAGTGACTAATGGACCAGAAGTACTACAGCCTCTACCAGACGGGATCCAGCACAACTAGATGGTGCCCAGCTACCACTGCTGACTGTTCTGACAGGGATCACAATAGAAAGTCCCAGACAGAGCTGGAGAAAAATGTAGAACAAAATTCTAACTCACACACACACAAAAAAAGACCACATTACTGGTCTGACAGATACTGGAGAAACCCCGAGAGTATGGCTCCAGGACACTCTTTTAGCTCAGTAATGAAGGCACTCCTGAAGTTCACCCTTCAGCCAAAGATTAGACAGGCCTATAAAACGAAACAAGACTAAATGGGCACATCAGCCCAGGAGCAAGGACAAGAAGACAGGAGGGGACAGGAAGCTGGTAATAGAGAACCCAAGTTGGAGAAGGGGAGAGTGTTGACATGTCTTGGGGTTGGCAACCAATGTCACAAAACAGTATGTGTATTAATTTTCCATGAGATGCTAGTTTGTTGTGTAAACCTTCATCTGAAGTACAATTTTAAAAAAAAGAAAATTAAAACAAGTCCACAAGAGCTAAAGAACAATCTTGACTATATCTCACCTGAATTTAGAGACCATCTCAAGAAGAGATTTAACCTATTGAACACTAATGACCACAGACCAGATGAGTTGTGCGATGACATCAAGGACACCATACGTGAAGAAAGCAAAAGGTCATTAAAAAGAAAGAAAAGACCAAAATGGATGTCAGAAAAGACTCTGAAACTTGCTTGCTATTGAACGTAGAGTAGTAGCTAAAGCAAATGGAAGAAATGATGAAGTAAAAGAGCTGAATAGAAGATTTCAAAGGGTGGCTCTAGAAGACAAAGTAAAGTATTATAACCACATGTGCAAAAACTGAGAGTTAGAAAACCAAAAGGGAAGTACATGCTTAGCACGTCTAAAGCTGAAAGAATTAAAGAGAAAATTCAGGACTCCAGTTGCAACACTGAAGAATTCTATGGGCAAAATATTGAACTACGCAGGAGGCATCAAAAGAAGATGGAAGAGATACACAGAATCACCATACCAAAAAGAACTGGTCAATGTTCAACCATTTCAGGAGGCGGCATATGATCAAGAACTGATGATACTGAAGGAAGAAGTACAAGCTGCACTGAAGGCATTGGCAAAAAACAAGGCTCCAGGAATGAAGGAACACCAAGAGAGATGTTTCAACAAGCGGATGCAACGCTGAAAGCACTCACTCATCTATGCCAAGAAATTTGGAAGACAGCTATCTGGTCACCCGACTGGAAGAGATCCATATTTGTGCCCATTCCAAAAAAAGGTGATCCAATAGAATGTGGAAATTATCAAACAGTATCATTAATATCACACACAAGTAAAATTTTGCTGAAGATAATTAAAAAATTGTTGCAGCATACATAGACAGGGAACTGCCTGAAATTCAAGGAACATTCAGAAAAGAACATGGAAGGAGGGATATCATTGCTGACGTCAGATGGAACTTGGCTGAAAGGAGGAAGTACCAGAAAGATGTGTACCTGTGTTTTATTGACTATGCAAAGGCATTCAACTGTGTGGATCATAACAAATTATGGATAACATTGCAAAGAATGGAAATTCCAGAACACTTAATTGTGCTCATAAGGAAACTATACATAGACCAAGAAGCAGTCATTCGAACAGAACAAGGTGATACTGCATGGTTTAAAATCAGGAAAGGTGTGCATCAGGGCTGTAGTCTTTCGCCATACTTATTCAATCTGCATGCTGAGCAAATATCCGAGAAGCTGGACTATATGAAGAAGAATGCGGCATCAGGATTGGTGTTGAATTATGGTGTTGGCAAAGAATACTGAATATACCATGGACTTTCAGAAGAGTAAATAAATCTGTCTTGGAAGAAGTACTGCTAGAATGCTCCTTAGAAGTGAGGCTGGTGAGACTTCATCTCACGTACTTTGAGCATGTTATCAGGAGGGACCAGTCCCCAAGGAAGGGCATCATGCTTAGTAAAGTAGCGTGTCAGTGAAGGAGAGGAAGACCCTCAATGAGATGGAATACACAGTGGCTGCAACAATGGGCTCAAACATAGCAATGATTTTCAGAATGGTGCAGGACTGGGCAGTGTTTCGTTCTGTTGTACATAGGGTTGCTAAGAGTTGGACCCGACTCAATGACACCTAACACAACAGTGAAGGGGAGGAAGAAAGGCCTGGCAATCTAATTTCAAAAATCAGCCAGAGAAAAACCTATAGCTTAACAAGAAAAACACAAATAACCTGATCAAAAAATAGGCAGAGGACTTGAACCGACATTTCACTAAAGAGGATATTCAAATGGTCAACAAGCACATGAAAAGATGCTCAACATCATTAGCCATTAAAAAGCCTCGTTGCCATCGAGTTGATTCCAACTCATAGCGATCCTATAGGACAGAGTAGAACTGTCCCAGAGGGTTTCCAAGGAGTGGCTGGTGGATTCGAAGTGCCGAATTTTGGTTAGCACTGAACTCTTAAACATTGTGGCAGCAGTGCTCATTAGCCATTAGAGAGATGCAAATAAAAAGTACAAAGAGATACCACTTCATCCCCATCAGAATGGCAACAATAAAAATATATATAATAATAAAAGGAAAACAACAGGTGCTGGCGAGGTTGTGGAGAAACCAGAGTCCTCATTCATTGCTGGTGGGAATGTAAAATGGTACAGCCACTATGAAAAAAAGTTTGGTGGTTCCTCAAAAAGTTGAACATAGAACTACCATATGACCCAACAATCCCAGTCCCAGGTATATATCCAGAAGAAGTGAAGGCAAGAACTCAAAGAAACCTGTACACCAGTGTTCACTGCAGCTCTTTTCGCAATAAGCAAATGGTGGAAAAAACTGAAATGTCCATCAGCCCTAAGGAGAGATGAAATCCTGATGCATGCCATGACATGGATGAACCTTGAAAACATCATCCTGAGTGAAATAAATTAGTCCTCAAAAGACATATATTGTATGATCTCAAGAAATAAGCCAATATGCAGAAACCGAAGTTTATTAGTGGTTACCAGAGGTGGAACGGAGGGGTGTCACAGATTGAATTGTGTCCCCCCAAAATATCTGTCAAATCGGCTAGGTCATGATTCCCAGTATTGTATGATTGATTTCCCTATGTGTTGTAAATCCTATTACTATGATGCAATGAGATGGATTAGTGGCAGTTATATTGATGAGATCTACAAGATTAGTGTCTTAAGCCAATCTCTTTTGAGCTATAAAAGACAGAAGCCAACAGAAAGACATGGGGACCTCATACCAGCAAGAAAGAAGCACCAGGAGCAGAGCGCGTCCTTCGGACCTGGAGTCCCTGTGCCTGAGAAGCTCCTAGACCAAGGGAAGATTGATGACACGGACCTTCCTCCAAAGACGACAGAAAGTCTTCCTCTGGAGCTGACGCCCTGAATTTGGACTTGTAGCCTACTAGACTGTGACAGAATAAATTTCTCTTTGTTAAAGCCATCCACTTGTGGTATTTCTGTTATAGCAGCACTAGATAACTAAGATGTGGGGGAGGAGGGAGTTTTTGTTTAGGGAGCATAAAGCTTATGTTAATGGTGGTAGAATGATTTGGAAAAGGATGGAAAAAGGTTGCACAATTTGAAGAATGTAATTTTTTGTACATGTAAAAATTGTTGAGATGGCTGTTTTGTTATGTATATTTTCACAATTAAAAACAAACAAACAACCTATGGCTCACAACGGTCAGATCCAAACTCATCATGGGGATGGCACGGGACCAGGCAGTGTTTTGTTCCATTGTGCGTGGGGTTGCCATGAGTCAGGGCCGACTCCATGGAAGTGAAAACAACAACAACAAGTGTAGGGGAAAGTTGGGTGTACCTTGTATCTTGGGAGGTTTGATGTTTGGGTAAATGCACGATTAGTGAGTGTATACACTGGATAACTATTGTTGAGTTATACTGTTTGTATGTAGGTGTAAGTGTCTATCTACAGCAAGGCATGGGTGCTAAGGACACCTGTGTGTATTGTATATGTAGTGTTTGTTGCTGGAGAATGTGATGACAGAAAGCCAAATGCAGCTAGGACTCAATTACCAAATTAAAGTGGAAAAACAAAGCCATTAATTAAATTTCCCATAAAACTTAGGCAAAAAGCTTGCATTTCCATTCTCAATCTGTCTCTCAGTCCAGTCTTCAGACTAAACCACTAAAATATAAGCATCACGAGGGCAGGGACTTTGACTGTCTTGTTAACTGATGTATCCTCAGCACCTAGAAAGAACAGTACTTGATACATGGTAGGTAGTTAATAAATGTCTGATAAGTGAGTAAAGGATTTTTTTAAACCATCCCTGTGCCCATTCTGGCACTTACAGTTAACGGGGAAGTTGGGATGATGGCAAGGACAGAACTCAGGACTGCTAACACTGATCCTTAGGGATGAGAAGGCATAGGAAGAATGAAGCTGGAAGAATAATCCAGGCAGGCTTCTTTGAGGGATGGGAAAGTAAAATGGAGAATGTCAACATTCCATACAGGTACTTATCCATTGAGAACTTATTCTCCAACATTTTATGAGTACCCACGTATAGTGGGTTCAGTAGATGAACAAACTGTGGTCTTGAGGTGTGCATTTTGGTGAAGACAGAAGTGAAAACAAACAGCCGCTATAAAATGCGACATGGGCCTTAGTAAAGGTTTGTAAAAAATGTGTTATGGGAGCAGATGCAAGGAGTGAATAAGTGCCCTGGAGAGGAGGTAACATTTGAGCAGGGTTTTGAAGCATGTGTTCCTTACTTGCTAAGTGCACAAGAGGAAAGGGCTGTCCAAACAGAGTAGGGTAAATTTCATGAAATGCTGTGAAAACAGGCAGGGCCTCAGCTTGCTGTGCATAGTGGGCAATGACATCAGAGGATGCACAAAGAACTCAGGTTTTTAGATACAAGGAGTTCCTCGAGACATGTCTTAAAGAAGATCATCTGTAAGGCAAGAACCTAATGGCTATACATGTGCCACTGCTTTCATCCTTTTAGTCAATAACAGAAAGAGGGGAATGTGTGGATAAAGGTATTAAGAAGTTACATGGAGGTTTTTATGAGACAACATCAAACGAAGAGAGTTGTAAAATGCAAATGAGAGGAAGGGGGAAAATGACAGTTGAAGATACTATCTCAAAGACCATAAATCCACTTAAAAGCACATGGCACATATACAGAAAAACGGCTTAAAATACAAAGCAACATATAAATAAGTGCAAATAAATCCAATACAGACTGAGTCCCCTGGTGCTGAGAATAAACAAGGAACCAGTATTGGGTGTTGGGGAACCAGGGAATGCTTCCTGGGGGAAGGAAATTTAGTTATTGGAAATGCTGGAATAAGTGCATGTTAAATAGAGTTACTTGGGAGTGAATCATCCTAAGCTCAAAAAATAGACAGAGGCTAGCCAAAATTTGCCCCATCTTCCCACTTGCTGCTTCACTCCCAGCTTGGACTGGTTTTATGCCTACCACAATGAACATGTTACTCACTTGGCACTCTGAACAGTCTATATTTTAATTTCCTAAGCTGTGGACACCCCCTCAGATGACCCATTTAGTTTCTCATAGACAACTATGACTCTAAGATTTCCTGTGGCTCCAGGAGTACGGGGGTCAGGTTGCCCTAGACCACAAGAAGACAATTATCCACGTAATTTAGCATCAATCCCACTTCCCTTGAATAAGCAGGCTCATCTATCCAGTTTTCTGCTTTCCAAAGCCTGGCCATTGACCATCCCAAGAGAGGCATGTGTAATACCAAGTCATGTGGGGACTTAACAGTGTTCAATAAAATGCAATTGTGTTGACATCATGTAGGGTCCCTTGGGTCCCTCAGCTACTTCTTCTATCTGCCTTTTGGTTTGACATGCCCAGCAAACCTCAGGAGCCTGTATCAATTTGCTATAGATGCAAGGTGTAGATAAATTTCCAGTTTTATTTGTTAGCTTTGAAAGTCATTGTATGACACTTATTTTGAAAAGGAATGTGAGTATGAGACAATGCTTCACAATGGGGATCTCTAAGCTAAAAGATTATTAAAGTAGACTGTTGTCAAGTAGCCTGCTTCCCCTAAAGGTAGATTTGGAAAATATTTAAGAGTCAAAACCAAGAGGATTTGGTAATTCAAATAATGGTGGAGGGGAGGGGAAGGGAGAAGGAGCCAAGATTAATGACCAGGTTTCTGGCTCAGGCAACTTGGTGCCCCCAGCTGAAACAGAATACAAAAGAAATAGCAGGTGTAGAGGAAGTAGATGAGTTCTACTTCTGAGTACATTAAGCTTAAGCTACTTGTGGGTAGATTGCAGTTGGACCCTTCAGTACCGTATCCTGACTGCACGTGTACCATTGCTTTCATACTTTTAGTCAATAGCAGAAACAGGACAATGTGTGGGTAAAGTATTAAGAAGTTACATGGACGTTTCTATGTACTGGACTCACTTGCTCCTGGAGAGCAAAGCAGGAAAAAAGAACAAACAATATATGTTACACATCTGACCACAGTTTCAGGTAAAGTTGATTGCTTCATATGAAAAGTCATCTTCAGAGGGGCCATAAGAAGCAACTGCATTTCCAAAACATCTGTCTAGGGTAAGAAAGGGAAGAAAATCTAATTGCTGGCTCCCATTATTCAAGTTTGGTCTTTCAAGGTGTTAACTACCCTGCACTTCTGGGTTTCATATGTGTATGTGCTATACACAAGCTTCTTAAGACCCAATGGCAACAAGGAAGTCCCAGCATGGGAGACAAAAAATGCACAGCATAGGTGTGAGGTGAGGCCACTGTCTGTGTACGCCCACAAGCAACATGAGGGACCTTGCTCAGCTATAACAAAGCTCTACCGTTTGCCAGCAACAATAGGCACTCAGAAGGCAAGGCAAAGCACAGATCTGGCGTGGCCCATCAACTGAATCTAGTATACCTTCTTTACCATTTTTATAGTCTTGAGCCTGGTTTAGAACCAAATTGGTTATGTCTGGATTATCTCAACAGTCTCCTAGCCAGCTTTCATGCCTCCAGTGCTTCCCTTTTTTAAATTAACTTGGTAACTAGTTAGAAATCAACAGTCCATAAAGGGTTGTTAGACAATGGCTACTGTGTTCATCACATCAAATCAAAGCTCTTCAGTTTGGCCTTAACTCACCTCTTGCCTTGCTTCCCCCTCCTCCCTGCAATTAACCAGTAAAAATTAGTTGCCATTGAGCCGACTTATGGTGACTCCATGTGTTTATCAGAGTACAACTGTGCTCCATAGGGTTTTCTTTTTCTTTTTCAACCATCATGCTATTTATTTCCAAAACTTTTCATCACCCCAAACCCATTATCATTTACATTATCATTTACTCTGTACCAAATAAACAGTAACTCCCCCGCCCCCCCATCCTTGCTAATCACTTTTGTCTCTATGCATTTGCCTATTCTAGATATTTCATATAAGTGGACCATACAACATTTGTCTTTTTATGTCTGACTCATTTCACTTAGCCTAATGTTTTTAAGGTTCATCCTTTGTAGCTCCATAGGGTTTTCAATGGCTGATTTTTTGAAGTAAATCATCAGGCCTTTCTTCCAAGGAGCCTCTGGATGGACTGGAACCTCCAATATTTTGGTTAGCAGCTGAGTGCGTTAACCATTTGCACCACCCAGGGCTCCTAAATGGCTTTCTAAATGGAATCCCTTCTCTTATTCAAGCATTCTGTTCCTGTCTTTCATATATAACATACTCATTAAAAACTTCAAACCTTCATATCAGAAAAATTCTCCTCCTCTCCAGTAACTCAAATTTCTCTCCTTATAAAAATTATAATAGCTAAGATTTCACGAATACTTACATGGCAGGCATTGTGCTAAGGGTTTTGCATGTATCAGCTCAGTTAACCTGCAGAAAAACTCTTTGAGGCAGATACTATTATTACCTACATTTTACAAAAGTGTTAATGGTATTTGGAAAGATTAGGCATTTTGCCCAAGATTATATAGCTAATAAATTGCAGAGCAATAACTTGAACCTTGGTTTGTCTAAATGACATGTAAAACTCCCCATCTGCAGGAAGACTTCCGTTGTTAACTCAACCCAGTAGTGACAACTCTCTTGCACTGTGACTGATCAGCAGTAACAATGTACTTTCATTGTGCTTCTCTGTAACTTTTGACACATTACTTTATTAAGTGTTCTTAAGTCTGCTGTTGACGTGTGTGTGTGTGTGTGTGTGTGTGTGTGTGTGTGAATGTGTGTAAGTGTGTGTGAGAGAGAGAGATTTTTCAAACAAGACCCTAGACTGGGAGATTTCCAGTTAGTCTAGGATCTGACTTTTATTTCTTGTATTTATATCACTGTTATCAGAGGGCAGAGCTCCTCTTTTTCGCACTGAGAGCACAGGGAATACTAGACTGCTAACAGACCAGTGCTCAGAGGTGACTTTGTACAAAACAATGATGTGGTCACACCTAGGATAATGAAGCCACTCATAGATTCTTCTCTTTAAGACCTAATGAAGTTAGAGTTGATTCAAGGAAGAGATGAGGGACTGACTTATGACAATAGATGAAGAAAAAACCAGTGACCTTTATGCAGAAAGGTAAAATCTGGAGGATAGAATAGGATGAAAATCTTTGAAGACAGCTATGATTGTGGGGGAACATAATATTTACCAAAACCCAAAATAATGAAAAAAGGGAGGCGCATTTTGAAACATAAAAGAAGAAGCTGTTTCACACTCCGGTAGCAGACTAATAGAGCTCACTACCCTAAAACAAATGATACAAGCTGAAAATACAAGAATTCCTAAAACGGTTTGGACAGACTTCCTATTTGAGAATGGCAGTGTGAAGATGGCAGTAAAGTTAACACATTCCTTTTCTCCTCTTGGAAATCAACAAAAAGCAACAAGGAGAATAAATCTTCAGTGAAGCTAGAAGAAAGCCAAAGCAAGAAATAGACAGAAAGGGTGCCAAAAAAAGTGGTAATTAAGCGGGATTCAGGAGAATGTAAAGAGACGATGCATGTAACTGCAGATGTAAAGAATCAACAAAGTATACTGCTTCAAGGAGTATACCTTGAGTGCAAAACCCAAATCTCTCACAACAGGGGCTTAGGATGTACCAGCTGGCAACAGGAAGTTATCTGAATCTAGGTTGGTTTGTGAAAACAAAGGAATCACATAAACAAGCCTTATTTTCAGAAAACTGTGTGATGGAGGGAAAGATAAACCTTGCCTTGTGGCTAGCGTTTTAGCAGCCTATATAAATTGGCTTGGAAAGGATAAAGGATAAAAATTCATATGTAAAACTCTAAGACATAAGGAAAATTCTTCTTAACCTGGAATACTGAGCCCCTATCCACTCAGTCTTCCTCCAAATGGCTGATACAGGGAAAACTTACCTCTCTCAAATACGAGTAATCACAAAGAACAAGCCTCCCCAGAAGGTAGCAGGAAAGGACAAAGAAATTGAAAAAGAATATTTTTTTAAAGAAAATCTAAATTATATGAAGGTTAGAAGTAGGAGGGCCAACTTTCTAATAATAGGAACCCCAGGAGGGGAGGGAAAGTGGAGAGGAGAAAGTATTTAAAGAAACAAAGAAAAAATTTCCAGATTTTGAGACGGAAGATCTTAGATTGGAAGGCCTCCTAGAGGGCCAAATAAAACAGATAAACAAAAACGTGCACCTAAGTACATTACGGTGAATTTTAGAATATCAAAGACAAAGACAGAATTTTAAAGGTGAAAGAGTAGATCACTAGTAAAGGAATAAGTATCAAGTTGATTAGACTTCTTGGTAGAACACAGGATAGAAGAAACAATGGAGTAATATCTTTAAAGTGTTGGAGGAAAAAAACTTTGAATCTAGAATTTTACATGGCAGATTGGAAAAAACTATTTGCAATATTTAAATCCATCAAGAGCCTAAATATCTAGACCAGTGCTTCTCAAACTTTAATATGAAGATTTTCTATGTTTTTTCTAGAAGTTTTAGGTTTAGCTTTTATTTTTAAGTCTTAGCTTCATTTCAAATTAATTTTTGTGTATGATGTAAGGGTTAAAGTTTTCCCCCGACAATGGATATTCATTTGTTCCAGCACAACTGATTAAAGAGTAGCCTTTCCTGCATTGAATTACCTTGGCGCCATTATAAAAAATCTATTGTCTAAGAGTGTACATCTATTTCTGGGCTGTCTATTCTTTTCTATTGATCTATTTGTCTATCCTTCTATATATTTATCCTTATATCAATACCACACTGCTTTGATTACTACAGTTTTACAGTAAGTCTTGAATTCAGGTTAGCCCTCCAACTATTCTTTTTCAAAATCATTTTGGCTGTCCTACGTCTTTTGCATGTCCATATGAATTTTAGAATTAGCTTGTCAATTTCTAAAAAAGAAAAAAAAAAGCCTAGTGGTATTTTTATTGGAATTACACTAAATCTATAGATCAAACTGGGGATAATTGACATTTTAGCTGTGCTGAGTCTTCCAATCCATGAACATGTTATATCTCTCCATTTATTTATGTCTTTTGAACTTCCTTCAGCAAAGTGTTGTAGTTTTCAGTGTACAGGTCCTGCATATATTTGTCAAATTTATCTTTAAGTATTTCATGCTTTTTTGATGATGCTGTAGATAGTGTTTTTAATTTTTAAAATTTCCTAATTGATCTTAGCTAATATATGGCAATACAATTGATTTTTTCGTATATTGGCCATGTATCCTGCAACATACTTAATTTCATTTATTAGTCCGGTAGCCTTTTTCTAGATTTCTTAAGATTCTCTATATACACAATCATGCTGTCTGCAGATAAAGACACTTTTACTTTTTTGCTTTCAGCATATACGCTTTTTATTTCTTTTTCTTGCCTTAGTGTACAGGCTAGGATATCCAGTAAAATGTTAAACAGAACTGGTAAGAATGGACATTCTTGCCTTGTTCCTGATCATCAGTGGAAAATGTTCAGTCTTTCTCCATTCAGTATGATGTTTCCATAGATGCCCTTTATCAGATTGAAAAAGTTCCCTTATATAGTTAGCTTGTTGAGAATTATTAGAAATGGGTGTTAAATTTTGTCAAACGCTTATTCTATGTCTGATAAGATGATCATGTGATTTTTTTCTATTTTTTTCTGTTTATGTGGTGAAATATTGATTGATTTTCAAATGTTAAGTCTACTTTGCTGGGTTCACCTTTTTAGTATTTTTTTTAAGGATTTTTACATCTATGTTTATGAGAGATGTTGGCCTGTGGTCTTCTTTTTCTGTAATGTCTTTTTATGGTTTTGATGTCAGGGTAATGCTGGCCTCATAAAATGAGTCAAAAAGTGTTCCCGCCTTTGTTTTCTAAAATCTGTAGCATTGGTATTATTTCTTCATTCACTGTTTGAAAGAATTTACCAGTGAAGCCTTCTGGGCTTGCTGTTTTCTTCAGGAGAAGGTTTTAAGTGATAAATTCAGTTTCTTTAATAAAACCCATTGTCATCAAGTCGATTCTGACTCATACCAACCCTATAGGGCAGAGTAGAACTTCCCCCATAGGGTTTCCAAGGCTGTAAATCTTTATGAAAGCAAACTGCCACATCTTTCTTCCATGGAGCAGCTGGTGGGTTCGAATTGCCAACTTTTCAGTTAGCAGCCAAGCGCTTAACCACTTTGTCACCAGGGCTCCTTCTAATAAATCTAGGGTCATTCATATTTTGTATTCATATGTCAGTTTTGGTGACTTGTATATTTCAGGAGCTTATCCATCTCATCTAAGTTGTTGAATTTGTTGATATAAAGTTGTTCATAATATTCCCTTATTAGCCTTTTAAAGTCTGTAGGATTTGTAGTAATGTCTCCAATTTTATTCCTGATATTGGTAATTCCGTGTCTTCTCTCTTTTTTTCTTAATCAGTCAGTCTCACTAGAGGTTTACCAATTTATTAATTTATTCAGAGAACCAGCTTTTGGTATCATTGATTTTCTCTGTTGTTTGTCTGTTTTCTATTTCATTGATTCTCACTCTAATCTTTATTATTTCCTTCCTCCTACTTCCTTTAGGTTTATTTTGCTCTTATTTTTATAGTTCCTTATTTTATGCTCTTATTTTCATAGCTTTAATAGATCATTGATTTGAGACCCTTGTTCTTTCCTAATATAAGCATTTAAAATTATAAATTTCTGTTTAGGCACTGCTTTAGCTACATCTCACCAATTTTAATGTATTGTGTTTTAATTTTCTTCCAGTCAAAATATGTTCTATTGTACTTTGGGATTGCTTATTTGTTTCATGAGCTATTTGGAAATACTATGTTTAATTTTCCAACATTTGGGGATTTTCCATATAGGTTCTTTTTTTTTTTTAACATTTAAAAAACAGAATTTATATGATGGCTTTTCCATTCCTACAGAAAACATCAGAACTGACATTCATTTTAACGTCCTAAAAATGTTCAACCCAAACAGCGAGTTGGTGTTTAAAACAAACAGTATAAAATATTGATGAAATGTTACTTTGTAAGCCCCTTTCCTTAACACTTAATAAGATCCAAATGGCCTTATATAAAAGTTTCCCACGTAACAATTTAAAAAGCGTATTTACCCAATACATAGTTTTTAGGTTCAGACATGATTGTTTTGAAGTTTTATTGCAGGCTTCCTGCTGGATACAAAATAAAGGCATACAACCATCATGGGTAGGGCAGTGTGTACAAAGTCTAAGCTGTAAAACCATTTCGAAATATAAACTCGTTTTCTGAAATACGTGGTGTCAAAAGGTTGTCCCTATTAATACCTTTGGTATAAAACAGTAACATTTTCCTTGATAAGCAGACAAAACACATCCACTACCTTGTACACATTCGCATCTATTTGTAACTACTGTACCTAGTCTAGTCTCAACCGTCCATGAGTCACAGCTCACTCTGTTCCTTCCCAGGCACAGAGGGTACAGGCAGGTAGGTAACCAAGAGCGCCTGTCCAACACCAGCACGGTGCAGACAGCTGGCTCCAGTGCGGGCCCCTTGTGCCCCACACACAGCCCTTTCACATTCCTTAAACATGACCATGGCCACTAACCTGACCCAAAGGTATCTGCACATCTTTTTCAACCCGTTAACTGATGGCCACTCTATACCGTTTAAGAATAAGAGGTGAAGACAAGAAGTGTGATCTATGGTGATGGCTGAGTTTACAGTGGGGGCTGCCCAAGCCAGGCAAGCTCCCCAGGGCTGGAATGAACAACGTCCCTGCCTGGATTCAGGCTGGGAAGGCAGAGTCGGGGCCATGAGTAATTTCTAAACAAAGGGCAGGGCATCCACTTGCTGCAGGGAGCCCAGCTTAATGGGGAAGAGGCAGAAAAGGGAGGGATGGACCCTGTGGAGCAGCAGCTTGTGACCCCCGTAACTAGGTCAGGTGCCCTTCCTGGAAGGAGTGGGTCAACAAGGAGAACACTTGGAAGGGACAGGAGGCAGGGAAGGAGCCATTAACAGAGCTGTGCCCCAGCTGGGTGTATGAGGTCCCAGCCAGCGTCAGACCAAAGATCAACTGAGGCAGCAACAGGCTTGCCCCTCAACAGAGCTATGCATCCAAAGCTAATGCTAGGAAAATAATTTAGAGACACACTTGTTTGGTCACTTCTTGACTGCTACCAGTTGCAACTATTTATCACAAGCTCTAGTGTTGAAACCACCTCGCAGAATGGATTTGTAGCAAAGCAGTGGAGAGCGTGCCTGGTCACAGTACACAGGAGCTGGGTCGATGGGACCGGACAGTTATGAAATAGGGAGCACACAGACACTTCTGGTGGCCACCAGCTGCAGACAGCCCTCTCGGAACTATCAAACCAACTCCTAAGGGAGCCCCCCAAGAAGTCCAAATAGGTAGTCAACACCCACAAAAATAAATGCTGCAAACCAAAGTTCTCACAGACACTTCACACCCGTTCATACTTTTTCTCTGAGAACCAAGAAATCCTAGCTCTGAGGATCCTCAGGTTCTCATGAAAAGCAGAGACCTTAGACACAGCTTGGTCAACAACAGGGTGCAGTCACCTGGGGAAAGACAGAATCAAGTCACTTGTCAAAAAATATCAAAATAATATTCTGGCTTGTTACAAAAGATGCTCCAGACTCCAGGGAAGAAGGTGCAGGGAGCCCGCATACGATCGGGTGCAGCCAGGCAGGGAGGGAAGGAGGTGCAGGGAGGGTGGCTCAGGCCTGGCTTGCCTGCTTACTGGTGGAGGTGAGCCGGGTCGTCTGGGTGCTTGATGTGGATCCGCCGCACACCCTCAATCTGCTCCCGCTCACGCTCCTCATCCTCATCCAGATGGTGGGAGTGTTCAGTGGCTCCGCCTGTGGCCTCCAGTAGTGCATTTTCAGGTCCCCGGCGATCCTGGGCCTCATACAGCAAAATATTCAGGGTCTCCTCATAAATCCGGGCTTCAGGGAACTCGACCTTGCTCTGTTTCTTCTCAGTGGCACAGGCGATGGACGTTCAACAGACTTCAGCAATCTTGCGGCCCTGACCATAAAAGGACCAGCAGCAGATTTCGTCCCCAATGACATCTTTATGAATAGGACCCTCCCGTTAAAGCACAGAGACAGCTTATCAAACAGTTCGATGTTTTTCAACATATTGTCGTCAGAATTACTGGTATATGAGTATTTGTTATTACTTCGGTTGTAGAGCAACTTCAAGGCTGGCTTATTTGAAGTTGCGATAAATTTTTGTTCTTCCTTGGATGAGGTGATGACAGGAACTTTGCAGAAAGGCTCATACGTGTCTTTGTTCTTCACTGTCTGTGAGCACCTCCGTAAGCCCGCTGAACGTGGCCTTCAGCATGGTGTCCTGCTTGGCCAGCGTCTGCATGGTGGTGTAGTAGAGGGCCCCACCCACGTTCAGCTTCACATACTTGGAGCTGGGGCTCGTGCCCTTGAAGGAAGTGGTGGGGGTAGCAGCTGCTGGCACCGCTGAGCTCACCACACTTTCCCCTGACATCTCTTCCATGAAAAGTCGGAGGACGCCGGAGTTACCAAACCCGGACTGAGGGAGGCAGAAAACACCCAGCTCGTGCGAGCCGGGGGCGGAAGCGGGGCCCTCCATATATCTTTTTGTTACTGGTTTTTAATCTAATTCTGGTGTGGTCAGAGAATAGACTCTATATGATTTCAAGCCCTTCAAATTCAGTGAGACTTGTTTTATGACCCAACAAATATTGTATCTTGATGAATGCTCTATGTGTACTTGAAAATAATATGTATTCTGCAATAACCAGGGTTTTATAAAGGACAACAAGGTCAAGTTGGTTGGTAATGTTGTTAAAGCTTTCCATATCCTTACTGATTTTCTGATCACTTGTTGTATCAATTCCTGAGAGAAGAGAGTTACAAGCTCTCTGAATATAATTCTGGATTTGTCTATTTCTCTTTACACTTGTGATAGTTTTTGCTTCATATATTTTGAATCTCTGTAATTTGGTGAATACTTATTTAATATTATTATGCCATTTTGATGACTTGACCCTTTTATGATTATGAAATGCCTCTCTTTATCTCTGGTAATATTCCGTACAGTGAATTCTACTTTGATATTAGTATAGTCACTCCAGCTTTCTTATGATTTGTGTTTGCATGCTGTATCTTTCCTCATCCTTTTACTTAACCTATATGTGTCTCCATATTTAAAGTGTATTTCCTATAGACAGCATATTGTTTGGTCTTGCTTTTTTATCTAGTCTGACAATTTCTGCCTTTTAATTGGAATGTGTAGACCGTTTATATTTAATGTAATTATTAATATTGTTGAGATTGTCTGTTTGTTCCATCTGTTCTTTATTTTTTCCTCATTTGGATAAATAGAATAATTTCTAGAATTTCATTTTTATCTTCATTATTGGCTTGATGTACTTTTCATTTTATTATTTCATTGTTTGCTCTAGGGTTTACAATATGCATCTTATCAAAGTCTACCTTCAAACAGTATTACACCATTTCACATATAATGTGAGAACTTTACAACAGTTTACTTCCATTTCCTTTGTGTTATTGTTATCATACATTTTACTACTATATGTGTTATAACCTCACAATACATTGTTATTATTTTTTGCTTTCAACAGTTATCTTTAAAAAATTTTCTTAAAATAAGCAAAAGTTTTTCACTATTTATCCATATATTTACCACTTCTGTAACTCTTATAGAACCATGTTTCCATCCACTATTATTTTCCTTCAGCCTGAAAAAAAACTTCCTTTAACACTCAGAATTCACTCAGCTTCTGTGTCTGAAGAAAGTCTTTATTACACTTTATTCACTGGATTATAAAACTCTAGGTTGACACACATTTTTCTGTCAGAGCTTTCAGAATGGTCTTCCAGTGTCTCCTGGCTTGCATTGTTCCTGACAAAACATCTCTAATAATTCTTATATTTGTTCCGTTATACTTAATACTTCTCTGGCTGCCTTTAAGTATCTCTTTTTATGGACAGTTTTCAAGTGTAGTTTTCTTTCATGTTTAGCCAGTTTGGAGTTGACTGGGCTTCTTGAATCTGTAAGTTTATGGTTTTTATCAAATTGGGGGAAAACTAGCCATTATTTCTTCAAGTATATTTCGTGTCTTACATATATGTTAAACTGCTTGATACTGTCCCACAGGAGAGGCTCTGTTTATTTTTATTTTTCAATCTTTTTTCGCTCTGTGTTTCAATTTAGATGGTTTCTATGTCTTTATCTTTTCTTCTGCAGCGCCTAATCTGATGTTAAGCCCATCCAGTAAAATTTTCATTTCAGATATATTTTTCAGCTTGAGAAATTCCTTTTGTTTTTCTTTCCACTTTATGTTCATTTATTCCTTTAAATCCTTGCACATATTTATAATAACTATTTTAAGGTCACTGTCCACTAATTCCATCATCTCTGTCATTCTGGGTCTGTTGTTATTGACTGATTCTTCTTGTGTTTATAGGTTACAATTTGCTGCTTTTTTTTTTTTTTTTGTATGTAATTTTTATTGGATCCTGACATTGTGAATGCCACATTGTTGAGTGTTTGGATTTTGTTTTCTTCCCCTTAAAGAGTGTTGAAGTTTGTTTTGGCAAACATCAAGTTACTTGCAGATCAGCTTTATCTTTTTGAGGCTTGTTTTTAAGTTCCGTTAGAGTGGAGCCAGGCTAGTTTAGCTTTAATACTAAGCATCACCCTTCTGGGGTCTCTACTGATTACTCCTAGTGTTCAATGCTGCCTCTTTACTCTGGGTAGATGGAATTCAAAAATTTCCCAGCCCTGTGTAAATGCTGGGAGCTTCTCAACTTATACTTACCTGATAACTGGTACAGTAAAATCTGTGAAAGCAGGAAACTGTGTAAGGCAGGAATTGTCAGAGAAGGAAAACTCAGATATTTTCCACTAGAAGGAGTGATAGAAAAGTTGTAAGAATGCACCCTGTCAAAGGCGGAAAACTTGCAAGATCCAAAGAACAAGGCAATCGCACTGAGTTCCAGCTCTCAGAGGAGTCACTGTACTCGTACAGCATCATTGAGTTTCACCTTATCCATAAGCAGATGAGTATTCAGGCAAAAACTCAAAGAGACTCCTATGCAGACTTCTGGAGCTCTTTCGCTGCATAGCTCTCTTCTCTCAAATATTCTGACCCACCAATTCTAGTTGCCTCGGCTTCCTTGAACTCCAGTTTTTATCTCCTCAGCTTAGAGAAGCAGCCATGTTCTGCTTGATTCCCCTCTCTTTGTTGCTGTATGGAAACTGCTTCCAGGTGGAAGTCAGGATGATTGTAGGGTTCACCTTGTTTTCTTCTCTCAGGGATCATTGTTCTTCACTATCTGTTGTCCTAATTTCTGAAAATAGCTTTTTAATATATATTTTCTAGGTTGTTTTTTTTTTTTTTTAAATGGTGGAAGGCAAGTTCCATATCAGTTACTTCTTTGTGGCCAGAGCAGAAGTCTGTTTTCTGGCTCACTGCTTTATTTTTGAACTATTTTTATTTATTTTATTTATCATTGATGTTCTTCGGTTTCACTAACTTGTGTTAGGTGTAGATTTCTTTTTTATTTATCCTGCTTTAATGACTTAAATCAGTTTTGGAAAAATCTCAGTTATTATCTCTTTAAATATTGCCTCTGCCTATTCTTTCTTTCCTTTTGTCCTGGAATTTTAATTAATGTGTGGTAGAGCTTCTCACCCTATCTTCTCTCTTACCTGTCTTCCATTTTTTCATATTTGTATCTCTCTGTGCTGCATTTTGGATTTCTTCTGACCTACATTCCAGTTTACTAATTCTCTCTTCAGCTGAGCCCAATCTGCTGTTAGATTCCTTCTGTTTGGTTCCGTTGCAAATCTGTTAGGTCACTTTTTATATTTTCTTGTTCCTTACAACTATTTTCAGGCTTGTCTTACAATATGTGGCTGACAGTGCCAATCTCTGAAGTCTTTGTGAATCCATATCCGCTGATTCTAATTTCTGCTGACTCTCATCCATGGTGCCTTCTCTCCCTGTGTGCTTGCTTATTTACTACCTTTGGGAAATTATTTGTGGGGATTTCTGAGGCCTAAGATGAAGGTGTCTTTATTGAGGGAGGATTTGTATTTGCTTTGCCAGGTGCCTAGGTTGAAAATGCCAGTCTGAGATAACTTTAACCTAAATTCAAGGTTTGAGGTTTACCTTGACCACCTAGGTAATGTAAATTTGGGCCCCAAATCAGGTTAGTTTGGAATTTTTCCCCTGCTTTGTTCAGCACCAAGGAAACTTTCTTGTAGTCTCTTGAGGGAGGTGGCATAGAGGGTAGGTTTACTTCTGCTTCACCTTTACTCTACGAATGTAACCCTTTAATTTCCTAGGTTAATGTGAGAGTGTCTCCTATAAGGCTCCACTTTAGGCCAGCCCTGAGTTTTAATTTCTGAGGCCAGCCACCAAAACCAGAGTTCGAGTTTGCCTTGATAAGCAAATACCTCCTGGGCAAAAGTGGTTTCTTTGTTCCACTTACCACTTTGAGTTTTCCCTTTCCATTAGATTTTGACCTGGTATTTCCTCACTATCTTGTCAGCTCTTAGATGCTTTTAAGATGTTTTAAATATTTTATCCATCATTTTTAGTTGTTTTCAGCAGGAAAGTTGATTCAAATAACTTAGCCTACCAAATTCCCAGACACTGAAATCTCCTTTTTTTTTTTTTTTAAAGATTCTATCAGATAGCCTCTATAAGCAATCCAAAATAGCTTTGATCAGGTTTTTTTGTTTCGTTTTGTTTTCGGGAAAAATTCACCCAAAAGTGCATTATTTTTCAAAATAAAATAATTAGAAAATGTCTTTTATCATGAGACTTTGTAAGGATTCAAATATACAGCAACTTCCTCTTTTCTGAGAAATTATTTTGGGGAGATAAAAATTTGTCTTATATTTAGGTGTATATGGTATATAAAGAGCCTTTCACAATACCCAGCATAGAAACCCGCAGAAACCCACGCCGCTGAGTCAATTCCAACTCATAGCAATTCTATAGGATAGGGTAGAACTGCTCCATAGGGTTTTCAAGGCTGTAAATCTTTACGGAAGCAGACTGTCACATCTTTCTTCCACGGAGTGGTTGGTGGGTTGGGATAGTTGACCTTTTGGTTCACAACTGAGCCCTTTAACCACTGCACCACCAGGGCTCCTTACCTAGCATAGAGTAGGTATTTAATAAATATTAGCCTTTCCTTCCTCTTTCTCCTCTAGCTCCTCAGGGACTCCTCTTTTTTAAAAATCTAAGTTGTTCGGCTTCTTAAAATAATGTGATTCTATTCTTGCATAGGGTAAGTGGCATAGTCAGCATGACATTTCTCCTAGTCTCTTCTAGTCCACAGTGGTAATCATATGAGTCACACACATACACACACACACATATATGCGTGAGACCACATAACCTTGTAAATTACTGTTTTTTATGACCCTATATTTTACAGGGATTGTTATGAAGCATAATGATCAATATATCATAGAAGAAACTCAAGTTCCATTTAGAAAATGAAGACTTTTTGGTTCCAGATAGAAATAGTCTTTCTACTCACATAAGATTGGGAATTTCTAAGAAAAAATAAGGAAGAACTTAATGTAGGATCTTTCTTCTTTGACCTAACGAGCGTGAGCCAACTTTTCCATAGTAGAATAAGCATATCTCTAAGATATAAGGCCACTGTTTGGAGTATAGGCCAAAGCCACTTCTCTACCTTCTAAAACATATCATAACATTTTTTGCAAGATTGCAAGAGTATAATGAGGTGCAGGAGTCCTTCCACATCCTCGCTGCAAATTCTCGACCATTATCACCAGCACTACCTTCACATTAAAATGGCTTTTTTTTCTATCATTTATGTCTTTTAATTCATTCTTCTTTTCCTATTCTGAGATTTCCCTTCTTGTAGAGTTCTGTCCACGATATCAGAGACCAAGAAAGAGAGCAAAGCACAAATTCATAATATTTTTCAAGTTTGCAGAATTCTTAGAGATGCCCCAATTCAATACTTTCTTATCCAATAATTAAATGGAAAGCCGAGAGAGGTTATGAACTGCACAAGATTACAGACACACACTGGAACCCCCTGGGTTCTTGACTTCCATGCTATTACACATCCCACTATACTATGCTGCTGGTTTCTTGCATGCTTTTTTCATCTAGACCTCAGTCTCTCTACCTCTACTCCCTCCCCCTCGAGCATATAAATATTTGGAGAAGCTGAGGCGGGGCAGATCTTGAGGCCAGCTAAATAAAATTCTTTTCATCGTTGCCTGGGAAATGCAGAAGGATTGAGAATGCAGAGATGGAGGAGACAGAGAATAGAACAGGGCTCGGGAGTAAGGGAAGGTCAGAACTGAGGGGAGAGGGAAAAGCATCCCAGGTGGAGAAAACTATTTGAAGTTTCAGTCCAAGAAGAGAATAAGCTATGTTGGGGTGGGGCAAAATAACAACAGGAACAAAAATATAGGATACTAACTCAGGTCAACAATCCTCATATAATGGGATATATCCCACACCCTAACTTTCCCCAAATAACTAAGGAAGATATGACATCTAACTAATATGTGAGAAGCATTATTAAAGAACTGACACTTCTGGCTGGAAAGGTATGAGGACATGGATCTTCCTTTTTCCACGGTGAGAAGAAATGGGCTGAAATTGCTATAGGACATTAAGATTAGACAACAAGGGCAAACAGCAGTGCATACATAACTGAAAGAGGCTGAAGATTCAGGGAATCTTGAAACAAGATCTAGAGGAGACACCCTTCAGTCTGGGATGAGTTAAGTTCAGTCCTGCCTAGAGGCAGAGGGAGGGATGAAATGTCCTGTCACTGAATCTAGAAGTCTGGATCAGGGCTGATTCATGGAAACAAAGCATTTCATTATAGAGAGAGGTAAAGAACAGCAGGAAAAATCCCCAACCTATTTGCCTGGAGGTTCAGAGCAGGATAGAAGCTTTCTGGCTTGATCAATTTTAAACTCTGATTTTAACAAAAAAGATTTAAGTTAAATTAAAGGGACTTCCCATAATACTACCATAGGGCTTGGATCTCACTTACTGAGTTTAGTAGCTAGAAACAACTAGCAAGAATAGTTTAGGCAGTATCAGAGAAACAGAGACAGGGATAAAATTACTGCTTGGTTTGGGAATTTAGGATTTGTCTCTGAGACCTTAGAGCTTGACAGGGAAGGCTTTTTAAGTAAGGGTCTTCCCAGCCTAGTGGCTATGCAAGAACCCACTTTTGGGAACCCACAATGAAGTCAGGGTGTGTCTGAGCGTATGCTGAATTCCTGGCTTCAATGACAGACTGCCAGGCGGCTGAAGAGTCTGTCATTGCTGATGTCATCATATTTACAAGATTCTTAGGTCCCCTCTCCAGGAAGACCCAGGAATGAGGGCTTCTCTGCACCTGCAGCCATCTCCCACCAGTCTACACTGTATGAAGAAACAAAGCATTTAGGGTGATAGCGGTGAGGGTCTCTCTTGTGTGTCCATTCCCTCCCACCAGGGGAATGAGGAAATGATGACTTGGAGAATTTACAGTGAGCTCCACTGCTCTGGTCATGGCACCTATGTTGCAGATTAGGCTAGATTTAACAATGGAATGCTCACTTTCAGAAACTCTTCAAGCGAGAAAGGTCTTTATTTATTTGAAAGAGAGGTAGAAGTATGGATAAGACAATATCTCAAATATCCTTTCAACTGAAATCGTCTGATGTCTATGAATTGTCTCCTGCCATTAAAATCCTCCTGCCAACACTGTGAGAAATTCAAAAGAGTGTGGGTGCTCAGTCTATCTTCCTCAAGTAATTGTTTCTAGGCTCTGCCCCTGGAGATGCCATTAGAGAACTGACAGGCATGAGGAACCGGCTTATCCCCACAGAGTGATACTCCCAAACAACCAGTCCCACATTCCTCTCTGAGTCATGCTACCAACCCCCCACTGTGCCCTGAAGGTCAGTGGGCTGGGAACCCTGCCACATCCAGAACAACTGCAGCTGGAATAAGATATGTGTTCTGATAGCCCCAATTCACCTCCTCCCAGCCCCATCCCTGGTTCACTCCCTGGCCTGTGACCCAAGTACTATGATAAGATGCAGTCAGTGATGGGAAGAGGGCAGGCAACAAGCTATCTACCCTAGGGCTGCCAGCCTTACCTGGGGAGATCTGATCATAGGCTCTGTGGCTCATCTCTGAATGCTCCACTTGCTGTAGCATGGTATCCTCCCAGCCCCTGAGAAGGAGGCACTTCTCACTGTCCAAGTCAGTGGATGAGAACAGAGGCACACATAATTCTTCATTTGTTAAGTGCCTACCATGTGCCAAGCCCTATGCTAAGTGCTACATATACAATGGTGCACAAAATAGACACAAACCTTGCATATAGCTTGCTGTCTAGTGGGAGAGGCCAACATTAAACAGATTCACAAGTTATATAAACTCAAAATGTAATCAGCGTTACACAGAAAAAAAGAAAAGTGAAAAAAATTCACCTTAATTTACTTTTGGATGCCTATACAAAGGCTCTCATATACACAGAGATAAAAAGCATGTCGTCTGTGTCTATCTCTGATACTCTTTCTGACCCAGCAGTTCTATACCAAACCGAAGATCAATCCAAGCAGTGGAAGGACGGAGTCCACAAAAATCCACAAAGTGGGTAATCCACAAAGTAGGGATAAAGATTTCACCTTATGTCAGTATGGAAATTCGCCCTTGGCTATTCATCTAGATATGAAAATCATCTTAAAATTGGTCACAAAAATTTCATTTACTCATCTGACTTTAATAAACTTCATCCTCACTTCCTCAAAGCCTTCCATCTCTGAAGTGGAAAGGCAAAAAAAAAAAAAAAAAGAAATTTTTTTTTTTCCCCTAGGAACCAGAGGGGCATGCAGCCATAAGGAAGACAGACCTAAAAAGATGTGTTCAAGTCACCTTAGCTTCCTCTCTTTATGTCCTATCCTGAAATCACTGACTCTTAGACCTGAAGACAGAGCTTTGGAGGTCTTTTCATCTATTCCACCGCCTCCAAAATCGTGCAGACAGATGGTAATTGACCCCATCCTTCTAGCTCCTCAGCTAAAGGGACTTCACAATTTCCTTCAATCAGCTATGTAATCCAGTCTTTTGGAAAGTTCTTCTTTGGTAATTCTATTCATTCTTTTCACACAACATTTAAATTCCTTTCTTTGTATTTTGTCATTTAAATCTAAATATGCCAAAAGAAAGAGGTGGATGCAGTACAATATCTTTTTCCCAAAACCTCATTCATATTTAAATATTCTATGGAAAATGACCACCCTTTCCTCCTGCTTCACAGAAAATCCCAGTGAAGGTGCAAGGTGGAAATATCATAAGAGGCTGGGAAGGTAGAGCTGGGACTTTACTCCCCTATGGTCAGTTAGCATATATTGCCATATAGCCTAACCCAGGTTTGGAAGACCTCTCTATGGCAGGCTGGGCAAATCCACAGGCAGTTTTTAGGCGGTATTTCCTCCCCTCAAACACGGTCACTCCAGAAAGGTAAAGATTAATGGAAAGATACCTGATGTGAATGTTTCTTTGTTTCACCATGAAACCTTGTTATATAAGAAAAATGGGTAGATCGAAGTATGCAAAAAGTATGTCGCTGGGTAAGTTAACTTCTGTAGAGTCATTCTATGATTCCAGAATAGAACATAGTTAAGTGAAATGTGGAGTCCATTTGGATAAATAACTACCGCTGAAATTTAAAAAAAAAAAATTTTTTTTTTGGAACAGTGAGACGTTAGGCTTACATTACAATTGGTCTTTGTTCTTTACCTCATGTTAGCAGAGTTCTTTAGTCAAATAGTAGTCAGATTCTCAAAAATTTTAATGTCTTTTTCTCAAAAGCTAGGGGGAAGAATAAAAATTTTGTCATCCTGGAGTTATTTTATTCATTTCCCTGCCTCCAGCTAGGAAGATACATTATCCCATTTGGTCATCTAGGTCCTCTACCAACTCCACCATAATCTCTCACCAAAGTCATTTCTCTTGACTTTTCCTACTCAGAGCTTGTGCTTCAGCCAAGATAATCTATTCACTAACTCCCACTGCCCTGACTCATTCCCATATCTAAGTCCCTGATTGGACAATGTTTCCTATCCCCTAGAATGTTGTCTTCATAGCCTCCACTTTCCACAGTCTCCCATCAAAACGAAGTTCAAAACCCTTTCCTCAATTAACTCCAACTAATTGAGATTACTTGGACCAACAATCAACATCCATGGAAGCAGCAGTCAAGAAATCAAACAACGTATTCATTAGGTAAATTTGCTGCAAAAGACCTCTTTCAAATTTTAAAAAAGCAAAGATGTCACTTTGATGACTAAGGTGTATAGGACCCAAGTCTTGATCTTTTCAATCACCTCATATGCATGCAAAAGTTGGATAATGCAAAAGGAAGACAGAAGAATTCTTCTGTTCCAACTGTGGTGTTGGTGAAGAATAGTGAATATACCGTGGACTACCAAAAGAACAAACAAGTCAATCTTAAAAGAAATACAACCAGAATGTTCCTTAGAAGCAAGGATGGCGAGAATTTGGCTTGCTTACTTTGGACACGTCATCAGGAAAGTTCAACAGCTAGAAAAGGACATCATGTTGGTAAAGTAAAGGGACAACAAAAATGAGGCAAACCCTCAATAAGATGGATTGACACAATAGCTGCAACAACGGACTCAGACATACCATGATCATGAAGACGATCCAGGACCAGGCAACGTTTCATTCTGTTACACAGAAAGTTGCCATGAATCAGAGCCAACTCAATGGCACCTAACAACAACAGCGATTGAGATTACTTCTTTGCTCTGTTTCACCTAACCATTCTGTTTCAACAATATTTAATAGAATAAACTTTCATGCATGCCTGTGTGTATGTATGTGTTTCTATAAGACAATGGGAGAAATTATGTTTTCTGTCTCAGTTTTTATATTTTAAGTTCCTTGAGGGCAAGGATCATGGCTTCTGTTACTTTGGAATCTCCAGTCTTCCCATTCCACTCCTTAGGATTTTTCAGTAAGTGCTAAAATTATGTTTGAGACTGACTAACCGCTCATCACAGAATGAGACATAAATCAGGTCTTCTGTATCAAGTTCAGAATTGAGATACGGAACAGTAATGAATAGTAATTCCGAGAATAAGGAGAATAATTAACAGAGGTGAAAAATCTAAAATTCTATACTCTGTCAATGTCTTCCACACTTTCAACATTATTTGGGAACTTTTGATTAAGTAGTTTCCCATATCAGGCCAATATCTAAACTCTCACTTAGAAAGAACATTGAGTATAAACTATATACAGGGAGAAGCAGAGTAACTTAGAGCAGGTTATGTACTCAGGTAACTTAGTACATAACAGATGCTCAATCAGCATTTGTGGAAGGAAGGAAAGGTGGAAAGAAGGACTGAGAGGAAGAAAGGGATCAAGAGAGTCAACAATTCTAAATCAGTCTTTATTGTCACCTGCTAAAGTCAAGAAATCAAACGACGTATTGTAAATCTGCTCAAATCTATGCCTTGCCGTTGAGTTGATTTCAACTCACAGCGACCCTATAGGACAGAGTAAGACTGCCCCATAGGGTTTCAGAGGAATGGCTGGTGAATTCAAAATGCCAACTTTTTGGTTAGCAGCCATAGCTCTTAACCACTTCGCCACCAGGATTCCAAAGACCTCTTTAAAGTGTTAAAAAGCAAAGATGTCACTTTGAGGACTAAGGTGTGCCTGACCCAAGCCATGGTATTTTCAATCGCCTCATAGGCATGCAAAAGCTGGACAATGAATAAGGAAGACCAAAGAAGAATTGATGCATTTGAATTATGGTGTTGGCAAAGAATATTGAATATACCATGGACTGCCAGAAGAAGGAAAAAATCTGTCTTGGAAGAAATACAGCCAGCATGCTCCTTAGAAGTGAGGATGGTGAGACTTTGTCTTACATACTTTGGACATGTTATCAGGAGGTACAAGTCCCTGGAGAAGGACATGATGCTTGGTAAAGTAGAGGGTCAGCAAAAAAGAGGAAGACCCTTAATGAGATGGACTGACACAGGGGCTGCAACAATGGGCTCAAACTTAGCAATGATTGTGAGGATGGTGCAGGACTGGGTAGTGTTTCGTTCTGTTGTACATAGGGTAGCTATGAGTTGGAGCCGACTTGATGGCACCTAACAACAAAAGTTGGTTGACTTTCCAAGCAAGAGAAAGCCAGTCAGTGATTTCTGAAGGAATTGGAGGCCATGGTGGTAGATACAAAGTTAAGAAGAAAAGTAATATCAGTATGGGGGAAGTTCCTAGTATGATGGAAAACAAGATACATATCACAGAGAAACAGGAATGTGACTAGAAGATCTGGGCAGAGATCCCACCATCAATGCTGGGGAGGATGAGGAAGGGTTAAGAATATTTCTGGAAGCCAGTCAGAGAAGACTTTCTGGAGGAGGGAGTCGTGCAAGAAGGAAGCTACGGGATTGAGAATAGAGGAGTAGTGCTGAAGAAATTACCTGTGTGGACCATCAGAAATGAGAGAGGGTAATTATGGGCAAAGGAAACAGTTTAAAAATTTGTCTTAGAATGAAAAGGCCCTGTTGGAAGCCAGGAGAACTGAGATGGTAGAAGAGTGAGTAGTTGTTGGGAGGATTTAGTAAAAGACCTGAAAAGGTTAGGATTTGTCTTTTCTTAAGAGTATGGGGCATAAGAAGTCAAAAACCATTCCATGCTTCACTTCCTACCAATAAGCAAATGAGAACAGAGCTGTCAGCCCTTCTTCAGGCACCTGACAGGAAAAGTGCTGTCGGTGACATCATTGTAGGGTAAAGAAACAAGTTTGGTGCCAAGAGTGAAATGAATACCTTTAAGCAAATACATGGCCCTTTTTGCTGACATACAAAATCTTTAAACTGATCCTGTTCCCAGAAATCAGTTCCTTCTAATCTTCAGCTGCCTCTCCCTTGATTCTGGTTTCTCCTTGAATGGGTATGCATAGACACCCCTTCAAATGCTCTTTGCCAAGCAGAAAAGCTGATCTCAAATCAGTCCAGAAACTTTCCAAGGATGAATCTGTTTTCAGAGTCTTCTCAAACCTGTCAGTTCCACCTTCAGTCTAACTTATACTATTTTAGATGTTCCGGTCTTAATGTGAGCAGAAGTGAAGAATACCTGAAGACTGATTTGGACAGAAGCTAAATGGTGCCGTGGTTAGAGGAGCACTGTAAGAGTAAAGTAAAAATAAAAAACCTGGATCTGGGATCAAAATTCTATTTCTTGAGCACCTACTATGCAAAGCATTATGCTAAGCACAGAAAGGGTTATAAAAGTAAAAAAAAAATAACATCTCCACTTTCCAAAAGCTTATAATATAGTAAGAGAGACAAACACATATATAAATCATTCCAATATAAAACAGAGCTATAATAGAGGGTCAAATAATGTGATACTACAGTTGGGAGAAAGTTACAAATAATTGTCACTAGAGAGATCAGGAAGTATTCTTAGAGGAGATGGGTGAAGGATATGACCTTGATAGGTCAATAAGAAAAGTAATGATATTCCAGGCAGAAAGAACAACATCAGCAAAGGTCTGGAGGTAGAAGAGCATAGAATCAGTTCAAGCACCTCAAGTAGACCCATGAGATTATGTGGAGAAATGTAGATATAAATATGGGTAGTGTCACCGTGCAGGGCTCTGAAGATAAGCCATGGAGTTTGGATTTTATTCTGTATATAACGCAGAAGAGGTAAGTAAGCTAGAAGCCTCATATTTCTTTATTTTATTGTTGTACTTCAAGCGAAAGTTTACAATTCAAGTTAGTCTCTCATACAAAAATTTATGCACTCATTCTTATGTGATCCTAATTGCTCTCCCTATACCGTGACAGCATTTTCCTCCTTTCCACTCCTGATTTCCCATGTCCATTCAACCAGCTCCTGACCCTCTCTGCCTTCTCATTTCACCTCCGGACAGGAGCTGCCCATTTAGTTTCATGTATCTACTTGAGCTAAGAAGCACACTCTTCACAAGTATCATTATATGTCCCATAGTCGAGTCTAATCTTTGTCTAAAGAGTTGGCTTCGGGCATGGTTTTAGTGCTGGGTTGACAGACAGTCCGGGGGCCATGCTTTCCAGGGTTCCTCCAGTCTTAGTCAGAGCATTAAGTCTGGTCTTCCTACTAGAACTTGAGTTCTGTGTCCCACTTTTCTCCTGCTCCATTAGGGATGCTCCATTGTGTTCCCTGTCATGGCGGTCATTGGTAGCCAGGAACCATCTAGTTCTTCTGGTCTCAGACTGATGCAGTCTTTGGTTTATGTGGCCCTTTCTGTCTCTTGGGCTAACACTTTCCTTTTGACTTTGGTGTTCTTCATTCTTCTTTACTCCAGGTAGGATGGGACCAATTGATGCATCTTAGATGGCTGCTCGCTAGCTTGTAAGGCCCTAGACACCACGCACCAAAGTGGGATGCAGAACATTTTCTTAATGAATTTTGTTATGCCAATTGACCTAGATGTCCCCTGAAAGCATAGTCCCCAGAACTCCGTCCCTGCTACTCTGTCCCTCAAAGTGTTTGGTTGTATTCCAGAAACTTCTTAGCTTTGGTTTATTCCAGTTTTTCTGACTTCCCCTGTAGTGTGTGCTGTCCTTCCCTTCACCTAAGATAATTCTTGTCTACTATCTAATTAGTGAATAACCCTCTCCCTCCCTCCCCACCCTCGTAACCATCGAAAAATATTTTCTTCTGTGTTTAAACATTTTCTTGAGTTCTTATAACAGTGGTCTTATACAATATTTGTCCTTTTGTGACTGACTAAATTCACTCAGCATAATGCCTTCCGGATTCCTCCGTGTTATGTTTCATGGATTCATCGTTGTTCTTTCTCACTGCATAGTACTCCGTTGTATGGATATACCATAATTTGTTTATCCATTCATCCGTTGATAGGCATCTAGGTTGTTTCCATCTTTTTGCTATTGTGAACAATGCTGCAACGAACATGGGTGTACTTATATGTATTTGTGTGATGGCTGTTATTTCTCTAGGATAGATTCCAAGGAGCGGGATAGCTGGATCGTATGGTATTTCTATTTGTAGCTTTTTAAGGAAACGCCAAATCAATTTCAAAAGTGGTTGTACCATTTTACATTCCCACCAACAGTGCATAAGTGTTCCAGTCTCTCCACAACCTCTCCAACATTTATTATTTTGTGTTTTTTGGATTAATGCTAGCCTTGTTGGGGTGAAATGGTATCTCATTGTAGTTTTTATTTGCATTTTTCTGATGGCTAATGATCATGAGCATTTCCTCATGTGTCTGTTAGCCACCTGAATGTCTTCTTTGGTGAAGTGCCTGTTCATATCCTTTGCCCATTTTTTAATTGGGTTATTTGTCTTTTTGTTGTTGAGGTTTTGCAGTATCTTGTAGATTTTAGAGATTAGACACAGATCGGATTTGTTGTAGACAAAAATTTTTTCCCAGTCTGTAGGTTGTCTTTTTCTCTTTTGGTGAAGTCTATTGATGAGGAAAAGTGTTTGATTTTTAGGAGCTCCCAGTTATCTAGTCTCTCTTCTGGTGCTTGTGCATTGTTACTTAGGGTTTGTATTCGGTTTATGCCATGTATTAGGGCTGCTAGCATGGTCGCCATTTTTTCTTCCATGATCTTTATCGTTTTAGATTTTATATTTAAGTTTTTGATCCATTTTGAGTTAGTTTTTGTGCATGGTGTGAGGTATGGGTCTTGTTTCAGTTTTTTGCAGATGGATATCCAGTTATGCCAGCACCATTTGTTAAAGAGACTGTCTTTTCCCCAATTAACGGACTTTGGGACTTTGTCAAATATCAGCTGCTCATAGGTGGATGAATTTACATCTGGATTCTCAATTCTGTTCCATTGGTCTGTGTATCTGTTGTTGTACAAGTACCAGGCTGTTTTGACTACCGTGGCGGTATAATAGGTTCTAAAATCAGGCAGTGTGAGGCCTCCCACATTGTTCTTCTTCTTGAGTAATGCTTTACTTATTTGGGCCTCTTCCCTTTCCATATGAAGTTGGTGATTTGTTTCTCTATCTCATTAAAAAATGCCATTGGAATTTGGATCAGGATTGCATTGTATCTGTAGATCGTTTTGGGTAGAATTGACATTTTCACAATGTTGAGTCTTCCTATCCATGAGCAAGGTATGTTTTTCCACTTATGCAGGTCTCTTTTGGTTTCTTGCAGTAGTGTCTTGTAGTTTTCTTTGTATAGGTCTTTTTTTGTCTCTGGTTAGATTTATTCCTAAGTATTTTATCTTCTTGGGGCCTGTGTAAATTGTATTGATTTGGTGATTTCCTCTTCAAGGTTCTCTTTGTTGGTGTAAAGGAATCCAACTGATTTTTGTACGTTTATCTTGTATCCTGAAACTTTGCTGAAATCTTCTACTAGTTTCAGTAGTTTTCTTGTAGATTCTTTAAGGTTTTCTGTGTATAAGATCATATCATCTGCAAGTAGAGATACTTTGACTTCTTCCCTACCAATTTGGATGCCCTTTATTTCTTTTTCTAGCCTAATTACTCTGGATAGGACCTCGAGCACAATGTTGAATAAGAGTGGTGATAAAGGGCATCCTTGTCTGGTTCCCATTCTCAAGGGGAATGCTTTCAAAGTCTCTCCATTTAGGATGATGTTGGCTGTTGGCTTTGTGTAAATGCCCTTAATTATATTGAGGAATTTCCCTTCTATTCCTATTTTGTTGAGAGTTTTGATCATGAATGGGTGTTGGACTTTGTCAAATGCCTTTTCTGCATTGATTGATAAGATCATGTGGTTCTTGTCTTTTGTTTTATTAGTGTGATGGATTACATTGATTTTTTCTAATGTTGAACCATCCTTGCATACCTGGTATAAATCCCACTTGATCATGGTGAATTTTTTTTTGTTGTTGTTATGTTCCTGAATTCTATTGGCTAGAATTATTTTTAGGATTTTTGCATCAATGTTCATGAGGGATATTGGTCTGTAATTTTCTTTTTTTGTGGTGTCTTTACCTGGTTTTGGTATCAAGGTTATGCTGGAGAAGCCTCATATTTGTTTGAAATTTCCAGATGACTGACTCAATTTCTACTGTTTGAGAACCAACAATCTTCTGGTTATCCTAAGGAAAATGAGATACCATGTGGACTCCACCATGGAAGCTACTGTCTTTATCAAGTTCATCTGTACTTATACAACTCCACTGCCATGGACGTAAAAATGGGCAACCAAGGAAGAATGCAAAGTCTTCCTCTTGGGAAGGGCTTTAACAGAAGAGAGATTTTCATCCACCTAAGAAGGTGATGGTAATAGTTCTGCTTTCATTCAAGAGGCTCATTCAGATGACTGTCCAAAGTCCTTCATGGACATGGACAGACAGTAGGACAGAGGTACATGGAAAAAATTTAATGTTGAGGGATTATAGAGTAATAAATCCTAGGAGTCAGGTAAAACTAATTAAGGAAGCTAGTTCTGGTGGAAGAGAGTTTAGGACCAAACATACAAGGAGAAAAGAGACAGGGTTGAACAGAGAGGGCAGAGAAACCGTACTTAAGGTTGAGGGAAGAGGGAACTGGCCTGTGTAAATGTTTGGAGGCAAGTACGAGCAAGTATAGGTGGTGAATGTCATGTGTGGGAGACAGAGAACAAATGAACTCAGCTGGAATGGAGAGTCTGTAACAAGAACTAACAAAGGACTTAGTCCACAGGTATACCAGTTTCCAGCACAACAGCCTGGGTCAACATTGGACTCTACTATTGACCAATCCAGAAAAGAGAGGTAGGAATTTCAGTCTCCATTTTCCTTTATATTTCATGAGACGTGGGTTACATTCCTCATTGTTTTGGAACATTGAATCATCCTCCTGTAATGAATCTGAGTGTCTTCGGTACGATGCTCACTATTATACCAAGGGACAAAATGAGGCCATGGCAAAGGAGGCTATTAGATCCAAATTCAAATTATATTTATGAACTAAGTTCTACTTGGGCTAAACCTATATTCTTAGGATCCCACTCCTCATCCTTTTTTTCCCATCTGAACATCCCTCAAGAGATGTAGAGTCTACCTAAGCAAGGTATGGAAGTTATTACAGAATGACTTCAGAAGGCTTGATATGCCTTGGATTAGCTGCCTCTCATAGCCCAGACTCCCTAGGTTAATGCACAACATTCTCCTTTCTTGTCCTATCTGGATTTACAGATGCAAGTGACCATAACGGAAATTTCCTGAAAAGTTTGAATGTTGGAGTAGAAATTGCTCATTGACAAATCTGAGCAACCTAGTGAAGTCATGTTGACCCTAAACCATTAGGGGAAAACTGAGCTTAATTCTGCTGAGTAGAGAAAAACTTTCATACAGTCCAACTGCAATTAGAAGATGGGGACCAAGGTGTCCTTGAAACCCAGCTGGGGAATCTCTCATGTCGGCTCTAAGCTCCCCATTCTACCATAGAAGACAGTAAAAAAGTTGACCCACACCCTTTTGTAGGAAAAAGGTACATTTTAGGATGGTTTGGAGGCATCAAAATGGTAAGCAATTTTAGGGTACAATTAAGACCTGGCTGCTCAATCCTACAATAAATTACCATCAAAGGCACTCACACGTCAATAGGGTAAAAAAAAAAAAAAAACCACATGTGCTTGCAAGACAATGTGTGTTTGATGCTCATAAAAAAGGTAAAAATATAGGTCATTTTCATGTAACGAGCTTGTAGATGTCAAAACGTGTGCTGTTCTAGGAGGTAGGGGAGGGGAAATAGAAAGAGATTGACAGACCAAAAAGGAGCTGGAAATCAGACTCGTATTCCCAAGTTCTTCACTTCCACAGAAGACATGGACCAGCAAGGGGGCGCAGAAGGACCCCTCCTTTGTTTTTTATTTCTTGGGACATCATCTTCCCTGCTCTCCCAAGCTAGATTTCTGACATATTAATCATCTCTCTCATTTTGAAATCAGCCGGTCAGGCTATTATTTAAGCATTGTTAATGACACCATCAGCCAAGGTATCAATTAGGCAAGTTGGGATAAGAAGAGCAGAGAGTAGGGCTGGCCAGGGAGCAGAACTCAAGTCTGTTTTGGTGTAGGTAACCCACATAACAGCAAGGGCTCCTGATTCTCTTATTTCTACTCCCCTTAAAAGGCAACAGCAAACACACTGAATCCCCCAGTCAAGACCTACACCAAAGCCCTACTACATAGTATCCCCTATCTTGCCCCCTCAGTCAGCCCTTAACTGGACTTCAGCTAGTCACATCAGATCACTCAAGGAATGCAGATAAAGGCCACAGTTAACCAGCTCTCGGCAGAATCTATTCCTATGGTTGGGGCTCAGTGTTATGGGAGGGGATACCTCTCTCATGACTTTTATGTAAACTACCTTGGGTAGAATTTCTTCTCCTTCGCAACAATCCACATTCTAAGCTTCCTTTAAAATCTAGCTCGGTGTTGTCTGGCTTAGGAAGCTTTTCTTAAAATAAAGAAAGTTATCTCATTTGTTGATTGTTTAATTCTTATATCCTAGAGCTGAGTATTGTTTCCCTCATCTGACCAAGAGTTCTCAATGACAGCTCTTTTTTTTTTTCTTTTTTGCTAGGTCTGTCTACCTCCAACACCTACCTATATACTCTTTTCCCTCTGTCAAGACAGGCTCTGTCTGTTCTAAGGGACTGTTTAGAACAACAGGTGTGACAGGTACTCAGGTCACTGAAATTTGGATTCTGGAGAAAGGAAGGAAACCAAGACTGGAATCAAAACTATAGCAAAGTATGAATAAGTTCAGTCATCATGACGTTCAAACTCCTTCCCATTACTTAGGGAGATTTTCAGAGTGTTTTATTCCTAGACTCTGATCTTCTTGAGTCATTCTTCTGCTCCTCACCTTTCCACTCTCCAGATGGATACAATTCTCCATGGCTTTGTTTCCATACCCACCAATTATCCGGATCTTCAGAGAGGTGTTGGAAGAAGTACAACCAGAATGTTCCTTAGAAGCAAGGATGGCAAGACTACGTCTCACATACTTTGGACATGTTATCAGGAGGCATCAGTCCCTGGAGAAGGACACCATGCTTGATAAAGTAGAGAGTCAGTGAAAAAGAGAAAGACCCTCAGCAAGATGGATTGACACAGTGACTGCAACTATGGGCTCAAGCATAACAACAACTGTGAGAATGGCGCAGTACTGGGCAGTGTTTCATTCTGTTGCACGTAGCATCATTACGAGGCGGAACCAACTCAATGGCACCTAATAACAACATCGAGAGATAAGGGACACTAGAGAAGGACAGAGATCAATGTTTCATATTTTAGTGTCTCTGGACCCAGAGAAAGTGGCTGGGTCAACTCAGTTCCAAACACAACCAAAACTAAAAATTCCAATAAAAATATTTATGTTTGGAGTCTTGAAGACACAATCATTACCAAATTATATGGGCTAGGGAAATGAACAGCCTTCCCAGGCCCTTTCCCAAGAGACTTAGCTCCTTGAGTTTCCTTTGCTCTTGTTCTCTGCCCTTTTTTCTTCCTCTAGCCTCCTCCCTGCAACTTTCAACCTAAACTCCAAAGCACTGGGATAAAATAGCTGATTGGGGGAAAAAAACAACATTTTTTCTTTTTTTTAGTGACAGCTTTATTGAGATAATTCATATACCATATGATTCACCTACTGAAAGGGTACAATTCAATAGTTTTCAGTATATCCACAGAGTTGTGCAACGATCAACACAATCAATTTTAGAACATACTCATCACTCCAAAAACGCAGCCAATTAGCATTCACTCCCCATTTCCTCTCAACTCCCCCAGCCCTAGGCAACCACTAATCTTTTTGTCTTACAGATTTAGGTATTCTGAACATTTCATATAAATGGATTCACACAATATGTGGTCTTTTGTGAGTGGCTTCTTTCACTTAGCATAATGTTTTCAAGGTTCATCCATATTGTAGCATGTATCAGTACTTCATTCCTTTTTATTGCTGAATAATATTCCACTGTATGGATATACCACATTTTATTTATTCATTCATCGGTTGATAGACGTTTTGGTTGCTTTCACTTTTTGACTATTATGAATAATGCTGCTAGGAACATTCATATACAAGTTTTTGTGTGGACATATGTTATCATTTCTCTTGGGTATATACACTTAGGAGCAGAATTATTGGGTCATATGGTAACTCTCTTGTTGTTAGATCTGTGGAGTTAGTTGTGCTTGAGCCTGTTGTTGCAGCCACTGTGTCAATCCACCTCATTGAGGGCCTTCCTCTTTTTCACTGACTCTCTACTTTACCAAGCATGATGTCTTTCTCCAGGGACTGATCCCTCCCGATAACATGTCCAAAGTGTGTGAGACATAGTTTTGCCATCCTTGCCTCTAAGCAGCATTCTGGCTGTACTTCTTCCAAGACAGATTTGTTTGTTCTTCTGGCAGTCCATGGTATATTCAATATTCTTCATCAACACCGTACTTTATTTTTTTTCTCAATTAATTCAATGGTTTACTTTTTTTTTTTTTACTGATGTAATTAAATGAAGTTTACATTTCAAGTTAGTCTCCCATACAGAATTTTTTTTTTAACATACATTGTTATGAGACCCCAACCTCTCACCCCATTCTGTGACAGCACACTCTTCCCCTCTACTCCTGATTCCCCATGAACATTCAACCAGCTCCTAACTCTCTCTGCCTTCCCCTCAGCTCTGGACAGAAGCCACCCCTTTGGTCTCTTATGTCTACTTGTCTAAGAGGCACATTCTTCACGAGTATCACTTTATGTCCCACAGTCCAGTCCAATCACTGTCTGAAGAGTTGGCCTTGGAAATTGTTTTAGTTCTGGGGTGATGGAGAGACCAGGGGACTTGCTTTCCGGGGCACCTCCAGTCTTAGTCAGATCATTAAGTCTGGTCTTCTTACTAGTATTTGAGTTCTGGATCCCATCGTTCTACTGCTCCGTCAGGGACCCTCTGTTGTGTTCCCTGTCAGGACGTTCATTGGTGGTAGCCAGGCACCATCTAGTTCTTCTGATCTCAGGTTGATGAAGTCTCTGGTTTACGTGGCCCATTCTGTCTCTTGGGCTAATACTTTCCTTGTGTCTTTGGTGTTCTTCGTTCTCCTTTACTCCAAGTGGTTGGGACCAATTGATGCATCTTAGATGGCCGCTTGCAAGCTTTTAAGACCCCAGGCGCCACTCACCAAAGTAGGATGCAGAACATTTTCTTAATCAGGTTTGTTATGCCAATTGACCTAGATGTCCCCTGAAAGCATGGTCCCCAGACCCCGCATCCCTGCTACTCTGTCTCTGAAAGTATTTCATTGTATTGAGGAAACTTCTTAGCTTTGCTTTAGTCCAGTTGTGCTGGCTACCCCTGTAGTGTGTGCTGTCCTTCTCTTCACCTAAGATAATTCTTATCTATTATTTAGTTATCAAATAATGCTCACACTCCCTCCCCACCCTTGTAACCATCAAAGAATGTTTTCTTCTGTGTTTAAACCTTTTCTTGAGTTCTTATAATAGTGGTTTTATACAGTATTTGTACTTCTGTCCCTGACTAAATTCACTCAGCATAATAAGTTCTAGCTTCCACCAAGTTATACGATGTTTCACAGCTTCTTTATCGTTGTGTAATATTCCATTGTGTGGATATACCATAGTTTGTTTATCCATTCGTCCATCGATGGGCACTTAGGTTGCTTCCATCCTTTGGCTATTGTGAACAGTGCTGCGATGAACATGAGTGTGCATATATCTATTCATGTGACGGTTTTTGCTTCTCTAGGATATACTCCAAGGAACAGGATAGCTGGATCGTATGGTACTTCTATTTCTAGCTTTTTAAGGAAGCGCCAAATAGATTTCCAAAGTGGTTGTACCATTTTACATTCCCACCAACAGTGTATAAGCATTCCAGTCTCTCCAGAACCTCTCCAGCATTTGTTATTTTCTGTTTTATGGATTAATGCTAGCTTTTTTGGGGTGAGATGATATCTCGTTGTAGTTTTGATCTGCATTTCTCTGATGGCTAATGATCGTGAGCATTTCTTCATGTGTCTGTTAGCTGCCTGAATATCTTCTTTGGTGAAGTGCCTGTTCATATCCTTTGCCCATTTTTTAATTGGGTTATTTGTCTTTTTGTTGTTGAGGTTTTGGAGTATCTTGTAGATTTTAGAAATTTAAACACTGATTGGATTTGTCATAGCCAAAAATTTTTTTCCCAGTCTGTAGGTTGTCTTTTTACTCTTTTGGTGGTCTTTGGATGAGCATAAGTGTTCGATTTTTAGGAGCTCCCATTTATCTAGTCTCTCTTCTGGTTCTTGTGCATTATTACTCATGGTTTGTATTGTGTTTATGCCACGTATTAGGGCTCCTAAAGTTGTCCCTATTTTTTCTTCCACGATCTTTATTGTTTTCGATTTTATATTTAAGTCTTTGATCCATTTTGAGTTAGTTTTTGTACATGGTGTGAGATATGGGTCTTGTTTCAGTTTTTTACATATTGATATCCAGTTATGCCAGCACCATTTGTTAAAGAGACTGTCTTTTCCCCAATTAATGGACTTTGGGCCTTTGTCAAATATTAGCTGCTCATAGGTGGATGAGCTTATATCTGGATTCTCAACTCTGTTCCATTGGTCTATGTATCTGTTGTTGTACCAGTACCAGGCTGTCTTGACTACCATGGCAGTATAATAGGTCCTAAAATCAAGTAGTGTAAGGCCTCCCACTTTGTTCTTCTTCTTGAGTAGTGCTTTATTTATCCAGGGCCTCTTCCCTTTCCATATGAAGTTGGTGATTTGTTTCTCCATCTCATTAAAAAATGCTGCTGGAATTTGGATCGGGATTGCATTGTATCTGTAGATTGCTTTGGGTAGAACTGACATTTTCACTATGTTGAGTCTACCTATCCATGAGCAAGGTATATTTTTCCACTTATGCAGGTCTCTTTTGGTTTCTTGCAGTAGTGTCTTGTAGTTTTCTCTGTAAAGATCTTTTACATCTCTGGTTAGATTTATTCCTAATTATTTTATCTTTTGGGGGGTTATTGTAAATCGTATTGATTTGGAGTATTCCTCTTCAAGGTTCTCTTTGTTGGTGTAGAGGAATCCAATTGATTTTTGTATGTTTATCTTGTATCCTGAAACTTTGCTGAAATCTTCTACTAGTTCCAGTAGTTTTCTTGTGTATTCCTTGGGGTTTTCCGTGTATAAGATCATATCATCTGCGAATAGAGATACTTTGACTTCTTCCCTACCTATTTGGATGCCCTTTATTTCTTTTCTAGCCTAACTGCTCTGGCTAGGACCTCGAGCACAATGTTGAATAATAGTGGCGATAAAGGGCATCCTTGTCTGGTTCCCGTTCTCAAGGGGAATGCTTTCAAAGTCTCTCCATTCAGGATGAAGTTGGCTGTTGGTTTTGTATAAATGCCCTTAATTATACTGAGGAATTTCCCTCCTATTCCTATTTTTTTGAGAGTTTTATCATGCATGGGTGTTGGACTTTGTCAAATGCCTTTTCTGCATCGATTGATAAGATCATGTGGTTCTTGTTCTTTTGTTTTATTTATGTGATGTGTTTTATTTATGTGTGCTTTGATTATGAGCCTTTCTTGTTTTTGGATGTGTGCATTTATTGCTATAAACTGACCTCTGAGCACTGCTTTTGCTGTGTCCCAAAGGTTCTGGTAGGATGTGTTTTCATTCTCATTTGATTCTATGAATTTCTTTATTCCATCCTTAATTTCTTCTATAACCCAGTAGTTTTTGAGCAAGGTGTGTTCAGTTTCCATGTCTGATCTTTTTCCTTGCTTTTTGTGTTATTGATTTCCACTTTTATGGTTTTATGGTCAGAAAAGATGCTTTGTAGTGATTTTGTTAAGGCTTGCTTTATGGCCTAATATGTGGTCTATTCTGGAGAATGTTCCATGTGCGTTGGAAAAGAAAGTATACTTGGCTGCTGTTGGGTGCAGAGTTCAGTATATGTCTATGAGATCAAGTTGGTTGATTGTAGCACTTAGCTCGTCTGTGTCTTTGTTAAGCTTCTTTCTGGATGTTCTGTCCTTCACCGAAAATGGCGTGTTGAAGTCTCCTACTACTATTGTGGAGCTGTCTATCTCTCTCTTCAGAGCTGTTAGAGTTTGTTTTATGTATTTTGGAGCCCTGTTTTTGGATGCGTAAATATTTATTATAGTTATGTCCTCCTGGTGTATTGACCATTTAATCATTATATAGTGCCCTTTCTTATCTTTTGTGGTGGATTTTACTTTAAAGTCTACTTTGTCAGAGATCAATATTGCCACTTCTGCTCTTTTTTTGAGTGTTGTTTGCTTGATATTTTCCATCCTTTGAGTTTTAGTTTGTTTGTGTCTTTAAGTCTAAGATGCATCTCTTGTAGCAGCATATAGATGGATCATACTTTTTTATCCAATCTGCCACTCTCCATCTCTTTATTGGTGCATTTAAGTCCGTTTACATTCAGTGTAATTATTGATAGGTATGAGTTTAGTGCTGTCATCCTGATATCTCTTTTTGTGTGTTGTTCACAGTTTCTTTGTTCTCCTCAATTTTCTGTGCTGAGTCGTTTTTCTTTGTGTATTTTTTTTTTTTTCCATCTTTTTCTTTGTTGTAGATTTTGTGTTTGCTGGGTCTTTATGTTTTTCTACTTTTTTATTTTGATTTGTAGGATTGTTAGATTCCTTTGTGGTTACCTTAACATTTACCCCTAATTTTCTAAGTTTATACCAGTCTTTTATTACTTTATATCACCTTAACCTCCCCTCCATATAGAAAATCAATGTCTTCATTTTTTAAGTCCCTCTTTTTTTGTTTTAATATTGTTCTTTTTTTTTTTTTTTACATATTGATATCTGTTTCCCTATTTTCAATGTTTTAGCTTTGATGTAATTTTGATTTCCGTATCTGAGTCAATATCTGGTTGCTCTATCCTGTGTTCTAGTCTTGCATTGTTAGCTGGTGTTATTGATTATCTAACCATAGGACTCCCTTTAGTATTTTTTGCAATTTTGGTTTGGTTTTTGCAAATTCCATGAACTTCTGTTTATCTGGAAATGCCCTAATTTCGCCATCATATTTGAGAGACAGTTTTGCTGGATATATAACTCTTGGCTGACAGTTATTTTCCTTCAAGGCTTTAAATATGTCATCCCATTGCCTTCTAGCCTGCATGGTTTCTGCTGAGTAGTCTGAGCTTATTCTAATTGACTCTCCTTTGTAGATGACTTTTCTTTTATCCCTAGCCGCTCTTAAAATTCTCTCTTTATCTTTGGTTTTGGTAAGTTTGATTATAATATGTCTTGGTGACTTTCTTTTGGGATCTACCTTATGTGGGGTTCGATAAGCATCTTGGATAGATGTCTTCTCATCTTTCATGATATCACGGAAGTTTTCTGTCAACAAATCTTCAACAATTTTCTCTGTATTTTCTGTTATCTCCCCTGTTCTGGTACTCCAATCACTCGTAGGTTATTTCTCTTGATAGAGTCCCACATGACTCTTAGAGTTTCTTCATTCTTTTTAATTCTTTTATCTGATTTTTCCTCAAATAAGTTGGCATCAAGAGCTTTATCTTCAATGTCACTAATTCTAACTTCTACTGCCTCAATTCTGCTCCTATGACTTTCTACTGAGTTGTCTAATTCTGAAATTCTATTGTTAATCTTCTGGATTTCTGATTGCTGTCTCTCTATGGATTCTTGCAGCCTGTTAAATTTGGCTTTATGTTCTTGAATAACTTTTTTAAGTTCTGCTACTGCTGTGTCTGTATGTTGCCTGGCTGTTTCTGCATTCTGTCGTATTTCCTTTCTTATTTCTAGAAGACTTCTGTATATTAATATTTTGTATTCTGTCTCTGGTAATTCCAAGAAATTCTCTTTCTCCGGAGATTTTATTGATTCTTTATTTTGGGAGCTTGCTGAAGCCATCAGGGACTGCCTCTTTTTGTGACTTGATACTGACTGTTGTCTCCGAGCCGTCAATAACTTATTATAATTTTATTTTGTGTTTGCTTAGTGAGACCTAGCTTCTTATTTTGTTTTGTTTTGATATGCCCAAATAGGCTGCTCGTGTGCACTAGTTTAATTTTTGACACCTTTTGATCTCTAATGTCCTGTCACCAGGTAGTTGGTTCTGTAACTAAGTATGTGCACGCCGGAGTTCGTTAAAATTTCCTATGTGGGATTAGCTCGGGTGTGCAGGCAGTCGATCACCAAGTGTGTGATGCAGGCTCTCACCCCCAGTCCTAGAGAGGCATGGGTGATTGGTGCAGTCACTGGCCTCTGGCTGTGGTAGTGGATCACGCACTGAGCCAGGCAGGGGGCCGAAGGCTGCCCCTGAGAGTCTGAAAGAAAAGTGTGTCCCTATTCTCTAGGGTGAATAGGTAGGTGAGTTCTGCAGCCGGGCTAAGAGCTCCCCTCTATGTTGGCTGCAAAGACTGAAGGGCACCACTCCTTTCTGAACTCCTGTAGCAGGTGACTAGGCACTTTAGGAGCTATCAGCGGTCCTCAAGACCCTGCTGCAGATCGATAAAAGTGTCTACTTGAGGGGCAGGGCTGTTTCAAGGATCACAAATCTGCCCGTTCACAACTGAAGCAGTTGAAGTTAAACTTCAGATGTTTGCCCTGTTGTATTGTGGTAGTGAGGGCCAATGCTGTTGAAACGGGTCCCCACAAGTCTATACAGGGGTGTATGGCACTCAGAGTCTGCAGACCCCTGATTTCTCTGGCCAGCAAAGGAGTTGTGCCAACCCTGTGCTCCTGGCCGAGGGGAGCCAGCAGCTTATTTGTTCCCTCTCCAAGGCCAGGAGAATGGGTCAGGGCGCCTTTTGGGATCTATTTCCGGCCCAGTGGACTCCTGGTGCAGAACTGGGAGGGAGGAGGTAAAAGGTAGAGAGGTTTTTCCCAAATGGGCTTTTTTTTTTTTTTTAACTCGCTGTGAAAGGGTGCTCCCATGTACTTATCCTAGCCTCTTGGGAGCTGCTCTTCACTGGTTTGGAGTGTCCAAGCAGAATCTCTGCTGCCGGGTCTCTCTCGATGTGGAAACTGCTTCTCGATCACGCACAGAGCACAGCTGTTTGCCTACTTCACCGCGGCCTGGCATGGCTGTGTCTCTGCTGTGTTGCTGCTGTGGCTCTAGCGCTCCTCATCTCTTCCAAACGATCTTCCTCTCCGATATGACTCAGATGGGTTTCTTAACCTTGCCTTGTTCAGGGCTGTCAGATGTTCACATAGAATCAGATCACCTGTTTTTCCAGGTCTTTGTTGTAAGAGGGTTATAAGAAGCATCTAACTAGTCCGCCATGTTGACCAACACCGTACTTTAATGGCGACAATTCTTCTTTGGTCTTCCTTGTTCATTGTCCAGCTTTCCCATGCACATAAGCCTCTTGAAAACACCATGGCTTGGGTAAGGCCCACCTTAGTCTTCAAGGCGACATATTTACTTTTTAACATTTTACAGAAGTCTTTTGCAGCAGATTTGCCCACTGCAATGCGTCATTTGATTTCTTGACTGCTGCTCCCATGGGTGTTGATTGTAGATGCAAGCGAAATGAAATCCTTGACAACTTCCATCTTTTCTCCATTTATCATGATGTTGATTACTGGTGCAGTTGTGAGGATTTTTGTTTTCTTTATGTTGAGGTGTAGTCCGTACTAAAGGGTGTGATCTTTGATCTTCATCAGTAAGTGCTTCAAGTCGTTTTCACTTTCAGCAAGCAAGGTTTTGTTATCTGCATAACAATTCCTGATGCCACATTCTTCTTCATATAGTCCAGATTCTTGGATTATTTGCTCAGCATACAGATTGAATAAGTATGGTGAATGGATACAACTCTGAAACACACTTTTCCTGATTTTAAACCATGCAGTTTCCCTTTGTTCTGTTCAAACAACTGCCTCTTGGTCTATGTACAGGTTCTTCATGAGCACAATTAAGTGTTCTGAAGTTCCCATTCTTCACAATGTTATCCATAATTTATTATGCTCCACACAGTAGAATGCCTTTGCAAATCAATAAAATACAGATAAACATCTTTCTGGTATTCTCTGCTTTCAGCAAGGATCCATCTGACATCAGCAATGATATCACTTATTCCATGTTCTCTTCTGAATCCAGCTTGAATTTCTGGTGGTTCCCTGTCGATGTACTGCTGCAACCACTTTTGAATGATCTTCAGCAAAATTTTACTTGCATGTGTAGTTAATGATACTATTCGATAATTTCTGCATTCAGTTGGATCACCTTTCTTGGGAATAGGCATATGTCTGGATCTCGTCCAGTCAGTTGGCCAGGATTTCTTGGCATAGACAAGTGAGCACTTCCAGCGCTGCATCCGTTTGTTGAAACATCTCAGTTGATATTCTGTCAATTCCTGGAGCTTGTTTTTCACCAATGCCTTCAGTGAAGCTTGGACTTCTTCCTTCAGTGCCATCGGTTCCTGATCATATGCTACCTCTTGAAATCGCTGAATGTCAACCAATTCTTTTTGGTATAGTGACTTGGTGTATCCCTTCCATCTTCTTTTGACGTTTCTTGCCTCGTTTGATATTTTCCTCATAGACTCCTTCACTATTGCAACCGGAGGCTTGAATTTTTTCTTCAGTTCTTTCATCTTAAGAAATGCTGAGCGTGTTCTTCCCTTTTGGTTTTCTAACTCCAGGTCTTTGCATGTCATTGTAATACTTTACTTTGTCTTCTCGAGTTGCCCTTTGAAGTCTCCTGTTCAGTACTTTTACTTCATCATTTCTTCCTTTTGCTTTAGCTACTCGACATTCAAGAGCAAGTTTCAGATTCTAACATTCATTTTGGACTTTTCTCCCTTTCCTGTCTTTTTAATGACCCCTTGCTTTCTTCATGTATGATGTCATTCCACAAGTCACCTGGTCTTCGGTCATTAGTGTTCAATGCCTCAAATCTGTTCTTGAGATGGTTTCTAAATTCAGGTGGGATATACTCAAGGTCATACTTTGGCTCTTGCGGGCTTGTTCTAATTTTCTTCAGCTTCAGCTTGAACTTGCATACGAGCAATTAATGGTCTGTTCGGCAGCCAGCTCCTCACCTTGTTCTGACTGATAATATTGAGTTTTTCCATCGTCTGTTTCCACAGATGTAGTCGATGTGATTCCTGTGTATTCCATCCAGCAAGGTCCACTCGTATAGTCACCGTTTATGTTGTTGAAAAAAGGTATTTGCAATGAAGATGTTGTTGGTCTTGCAAAATTCTATCATGTGATCTCCGGCGTTGTTTCTATCACCAAGGCCCTATTTCCAACTACTGTTCCTTCTTTGTTTCCAACATTCGCATTCCAATCCCCAGTAATTATGAATGCATCCTGATTGCAAGTTCAATCAATTCAGACTGCATATGTTGGTAAAAATCTTCAATTTCTTCATCTTTGGCCTTAGTGGTTGGTTGGTGCATAAATTTGAATAACAGTCATATTAACTGGTCTTCCTTGTAGGCTTATGAATATTATCCTATTATTGGCAGCATTGTACTTCAGGATAGATCTTGAAATATTCTTTTTGATGATGAATGCAATGCCATTCCTCTTGAAGTTGTCATTCCTGGCATAGTAGACCATATGACTGTCCAATTCAAAATGGCCAATACCAGTCCATTTCCGTTCACTAACACCTAGGATATCGATGTTTATGTGCTCCATTGCATTTTTGACAATTTCCAATTTTCCTAGATTCACACTTTGTGTATTCCACATTCCAATTATTAATGGATGTTTGCAGCTGTTTTTTTCTCATTTTGAGTCGTGCCGCTTCAGCAAATGAAGGTCCCAAAAGCTTGACTCCATCCAAAGGTCGACTCTACTTTGAGGAGGCAGCTCTTCCCAAGTCATCTTTTGAGTGCCTCGCAACCTGAAGGGCTCATCTTCCAGCACCTTATCAGACAATGTTCTGCTGCTATTCATAAGGTTTTCACTGACTAATTATTTTCAGAAGTAGTCCACCAGGTCCTTCTTCCTAGTCGGTCTTAGTCTGGAAGCTCAGCTGAAACCTGAGTAACTCTAAGCTTACCCAGTTGAGGAACTGCCAGACTGTTTTCCAAAGTGATTGCACAAATTTTACACTCCCACCAGCAATGTATGAGGGTTCCTATTTCTTCACAACTCCAATACTTCTTATTATCTTTTAATATTATCATTATTATAGCCATCCTAGTGGGTGTGAAATTGTATCTCATTGTGTTTTTGATTTTCATTTCTTTGATGGCTGATGTTGAGCATCTTTTCATGTGCTTATTGGACATTTGTATACCTTCTTTGGAGAAATGTCTATCCAGATCCTTTGCCCATTTTTAGTTGGGTTATTGTCTTTTTATTATTGAGTTATAAGAGGCTCTTCACATATTCTAGATATAAATCATTTATCAGATATATGATTTAAAAATATTTTCCTTATTCTGTGTGTGTTTTTTCACTTTTTTGATGGTGTCCTTTGAAGCACAAATGATTTTAATTTTGATAAAGTCCAATTTATCAGTTTTTTCTTTTGTTGTTTCTGCTTTTGGGGTGTTATAGATAAGAAACCATAGCTTTATCCAAGGATGTAAAAATTTATACCTATGTTTTCTTCTAAGAGTTTTATAGTTTTAACTCTTAAATTTAGATCTTTGATCCATTTTCAGTTAATTTTTGTATATAGTGTGAAGTTGCTGTTGTTAGGAGCCGTGGAGTCGACTCCAACTCATAACAACCCTATACACAACAGAACAAAGCACTGCCTGGTTCTGTGCCATCCTCACAATCATTGCTATGTTAGAGCCCATTATTGCAGGCACTGTGTCAATTCATCTCACTAAGAAACTTCCTCGTTTTTGCTGACCCTCTACCGAGCTTGATGTCATTCTCCAGGGACTAGTCTCTCCTGATAACATGTCCAAAGTATGTGAGATGAAGTCTCACCATCCTTGCTTCAAAAGAGCATTCTGGCTGTACTTCTTCCAAGACAGATTTGTTCATTCTTCTTGCAGCCCATGGTATATTCTATACTCTTCACTGACACCATAATTCTTCTTCAGTCTTCCTTATTCATTGTCCAGCTTTCACATGCATATGAAACAATTGAAAATACTATGGCTTGGGTCAGGTGCACCTTAGTCCTCGAAGGGATACATTTGCTTTTAATACTTTAAAGAGGTCTTTTGCAGCAGATTTGCCCAGTGCAATACATTGTTTGATTTCCTGACTGCTGCTCCCATGGACTTTGACTATGGATCCAAGTAAAATGAAATCCTCGACAACTTCAATATTTTCTCCATTTAGAGTGTGAAGTAGGGGTCCATAATTCTTTTGCATGTGTTTGTCCAGTTGTCCCAACATGATTTGTTCAAAAGACTATTCTTTTCTCATTAAATTATCTTGGCAGCCATGCTGAAAATCAAGTACAGAAAAAATGAGAGGGTTTATTTCTGGACTCTTAATTCTATTCCATTCATCTATGTGTTTAACCTCATGCCGGTACCATACTTTCTTGTTTACTGCAGATTTGTAGTAAGTTTTGAAGTCAAAACTCAAAAATCAAAATCTTTTTGAAGATCATTTTGGCTATTCTAGGTTCTTTGAATTTCTATCTGAATTCTAAGATCAGCTTGTCAATTTCTCTAAAGAAGCTAGCTGGGATTTTGATAGGCATTGTATTTAAACTGTAGATCAGTTTGGGAAGTATTGCCATGAACATGGAATGTCTTCCATTTATTTAGGTCTTTTAATTTTTTTTCAACAATATTTTATAGATTTCAGAGTATAAGTTTTGCATATCTTTTGTTACCTTTATTTCTAAGTATTTCATTCTTTTTGATGTTATTACGAATTGAACTGTTTTCTTGAGTTTATTTTCAGATTGTTTATTGAAAGTGTTATAATTTTCTCTTGAACATTGAATTGATAAGCATAATTATTTACAGAGCACCTACTTTGTAGAAAGTTCTCTGCTATATTACTGAGCTAGAGAAAAATGTAGAACAAAATTCTAACTCACAAAAAAAGACCAGACTTACTGGCCTGACAGACACTGGAGGAACCCCGAGAGTATGGCTCCTGGACACCCTTTTAGCTCAGTAATGAAGTCATTCCTGAGGGTCACCCTTCAGCCAAAGGATAGACAGGCCCATAAAGCAAAATGAGACAAAAGGGGCACACCAGCCTAGGGGCAAGGACTAGAAGGCAGAAAGGGACAGGAAAGCTGGTAATAGGGAACCCAAGGTCAAGAAGGGAGAGTGTTTTTTTTCTTTGTTAAATTGTTGTGCTTCAAGTGAAAGTTTACAATTCAAGTTAGTCTCTCATACAAAAATTTATACAAACATTGTTCTGTGACCCTAGTTGCTGTCCCCATACTGTGACAGCACACTCCTCCTTTCTACCCCAGATTTCTCATGTCCATTCAACAAGCTCCTGACCCTCTCTGCCTTCTCATCTTGCCTACTGACAGGAGCTGCCCATTTAGTCTCATGTATCTACTTGAGATAAGAAGCACATGCTTCACGAGTATCATTTTATGTCCCATAGTCCAGTCTAATCTTTGTCTGAAGAGTTAGCCTTGGATGCAAATAACCCAAATAAGAAATTAAATGTGGGACATTACAACAGACCCAACTGAAATAAAAAGGATCATAACAGAGTATTATGAAAAATTATAACCCATTTGAAAACCTAGAGGAAATGGATAAATTTCTAGAAACACACTACCTACCCAAACTAATACAAAGTGATGTTGAAAATCTGAATAGGCCAATAACAAGAGAAGAGATTGAAAAGGTAATAATAAAAAATAAAAAAAAAAAACTCCCAACAAAGTAAAGCCCTGGCCCAGATGGCTTCACTGGAAATTTACCAAACATTCAGAGAAGAGCTTATCCAGCACTACTCAAACCATTTCAGAGCATAGAAAAGGAAGCGACACTTCTGAATTCATTCTACGAAGCCAGCATAACCCTAATACCAAAACCAGGCAAAGACGCCACAAAAAAAGAAAATTACAGACCGATACCTCTCATGAACATAGATGCAAAAATTCTCCACAAAATTCTAGCCAATAGAATTCAGCATCATATCAAAAAAATAATACACCACATACATACATACATACCAGGTGTCATGGATTGACTTATGTCCCCCTAAAAATGTGTGTATCAGTTTGGCTGGGCCATGATTCCTGGTATCGTGTGGTAAATCGTGCCTCTATGATGTTAATGAGGGAGGATGGGTGGCAGTTGTGTTAGTAATACAGGACTCAGTCTACAAGATTGGATTGCGTCCTGAGGCAATCACTTGAGATATAAAAGAAGTGAGCAGAGAGACAGGGGAACCTCATACCACCAAGAAAGCAGTGCCAGGAGCAGAGCGTGTTGTTTGAACCTGGGGTCCCTGCACGGAGAAGCTCCTAGCCCAGGGAAACATTGATGAGAAGGCCAACAGAGAGAGAAAGCCTTCCCCTGGAGATGACACCTGAATTTGGACTTGTAGCCTACTAGACAGTGAGAAAATAAACTTCTCTTTGTTAAAGCCATCCACTTGTGGTATTTCTGTTAGAGCAGTACTAGATGACTAAGGCACCAGGTTTGTAAGGATGGTTCAACATTAGAAAATCAATCAATGTAATCTGCCACATAAATAAAAGGAAAGAAAAGAACCACATGATTATCTCAATTGATGCAGAAAGGGCATTCAACAAAGTCCAACACCCATTCCTGATAAAAACTCTTAATAAAATAGGTATAGAAGGGAAATTTCTCAACATAATAAAGGGCATTTATGCAAAACCAATGGTCAAATCATTCTTAATGGAGAGAGGCTGAAAACATTCCCCTTGAGAACAGGAAGAAGACAAGGATGCCCTTTATCACCACTCCTATTTAACATTGTGCTGGAAGTTCTAGCTAGAGAAATAAGGCAAGAAAAATAAATAAAGGGCATCCAAATTGGTAATGAAGATGTTAAACTGTCCCTCTTTGCAGATGATATGATACTGTACATAGAAAACCCAAAAGACCTCACGAGAAAACTACTGAAACTAATAGAAAGATTCAGCAGAGTAGCAGGATACAAGATAAACATACAAAATATCAGTTGGATTCCTATAAACCAATAAACAGAACAATGAAAAGGAAATCAGGAAAACAATACCATTTATAATAGCCCCACTAAAAAAAATACTTCGGAATAAATCTAACCAGGAATGTAAAAGACCTATACAAAGAAAACTACAAAACACTACTGCAAGAAACCAAAAGAGATCTACATAAATGGAAACACATACCATGCTCATGGATAGACAGACTCAACATTGTGAAAATGACAACTCTACCCAAAGCAATTTACAAATACAATGCAATTCCTATCCAAATAAAAACAACATTCTTTAAAGAGATGAAGAACTAATCATTAACTTTATATGGAAAGTGAAGAAGCCCCAGATAAGTAAAGCACTACTGAAGAATAAAGTAGGAGGACTCGCACTACCTAACCTCAGAAACTACTATACAGCTACGGTAGTCAGAACAGCCTGGTACTGGTACAACGACAGATACACTGACCAATGGAACAGAATTGAGAACCCAGATGTAAATCCATCTACCTACAGTCACCTATTCTTCGACAAGGGCCAAAAGTCTATCAAATGGGGAAAAGACAGTCTTTTTAACAAACGGTGCTGGCAAAACTGGATGTCCATCTGCAAAAAAATGAAACAGGACCCATACCTCACACCATATAAAAAACTAATTCAAAATGGATCAGAGACCTAAATATAAAGCCAAAAACTATGAAGTTCATAGAAGAAATAATAGGATCAACACTAGAGGCCCTACTACACGGCATTAACAAGATACAAATAAGAACCAACAACACACAAACTCCAGAAGATAAACTAGATAACTGGGATCTTCTAAAAATTAAACACTTATGCTCATCAAAAGACTTCACCAAAAGAGTAAAAAGATACTGGGGAAAAAATTTTGGACAGTACAAGTCAGACAAGGTCTAATCTCTAAAATCTAAAAGAAAATCCAACACCTCTACAACAAAAAGACAAACAATTCAATTAAAAAATGGGCAAAGGAAATGAACAGACACTTCACCAAAGAAGACATTCAAGCAGCCAACAGACACGTGAGGAAATGCTCGCTATCACTAGCCATTAGAGAAATGCAAATTAAAACCACAGTGATATACCACCTCACCCAGGCATTACTGGCACGAATCAAAAAAACTGGAAATAACAAATGTTGGAGAGGCTACGGGGAGATTGGAACTCTTATGCACTGCTGGTGGGAATGCATAATGATACAACCATTTTCGAAAACGATATGATGCTTCCTTAGAAAGCTAGAAATAGAAATACCATATGATCCAGCAATCCCACTCCTAGGAATATATCCTAGAGAAATAAGAGCTGTCACACAAATAGACATATGCACACCCATGTTCACTGCAGCATTGTTCAGAATAGCAAAAAGATGGAAACAACCTAGATGCCCATCAACAGATGAATGGATAAACAAACTATGGTACATACACACAATGGTGTATTATGCAACAATAAAGAACAATGATGAATCTGTGAAGCATCTCATAACATGGATGAAACCAGAGGAAAAGATGCTGAGTGAAATAAGTCAATCACAAAAGGACAAATATTATATGAGACCACTACTGTAAAAACTCATGAAAAGCTTTACACACAAAAAGAAATAATCTTTGTTGGTTACAAGGGATGGGAGGGGTGGGAGGAAAATACTAAATAGACAATAGATAAGTGGTAACTACTGTTAAAGGTAAGACAGTACACAATGCTGCGGAAGCCAGCACAACTTGTACAACGAAAGGTCATGGAAGCTCCATAGACACATCCAAACTCCCTGAGGGACTCAATTGCTGGGTGGAGGGCTGTGGGGACCATGGTCTCGGGGAACATCTAATTCAATTGGCATAACACAGTTTATAAAGAAAATGTTCTACATTCTACCTTGGTGAGTAGCATCTGGGGTCTCAAAATCCTGTGAGCAGCCATCTAAGATACTCCACTGGTCTCACCCCATCTAGAGCAAGGGAGAATGAAGAAAAGAAGATACAAGGGAAAGATTAGTCCAAAGGACTAAGGACCATAACTACAACAGCCTCTACCAGAAAAAATGGCGACCATGCTAGGAGCCCTAATACGTGGCATAAAGAGAATATGAACCATAAGTAACAATGCACAAACACCAGAAGAGAGACTAGATAACTGGGAGCTCCTAAAAATCAAACATTTATGCTCATCAAAAGACTTCACCAAAAGAGTAAAAAGACAACCTACAGACTGGGAAAAATTTTTTGGCTACGACAAATCCGATCTGTGTCTAATCTCTAAAATCTACAAGATATTGCAAAACCTCAACAACAAAAAGACAAATAACCCAATTAAAAAATGGGCAAAGGATATGAACAGGCACTTCGCCAAAGAAGACATTCAGGCAGCTTGACAGACACGTGAGGAAATGCTCACGATCATTAGCCATTAGAAAAATGCAAATCAAAACTACAATGAGATACCATCTCACCCCAACAAGGCTAGCATTAATCCAAAACACAGAAAATAATAAATGTTGGAGACGTTGTGGAGAGACTGGAACACTTATGCACTGTTGGTGGGAATGTAAAATGGTACAACCACTTTGGAAATTGATTTGGCTCTTCTTTAAAAAGCTACAAATAGAAGTACCATATGATCCAGCTATCCTGCTCAAATAGATGGTGCCCAGCTACCACCACTGACTGCTCTGACAGAGATCACAACAGAGGGCCCCAGACAGAGCTGGAGAAAAATGTAGAACAAAATTCTAACTCACAAAAACACACCAGACTTACTGGCCTGAGAGAGACTGGAGAAACCCTGAGAGTATGGCCCCCGGGCACTCTTTTAGCTCAGTAATGAAGTCACTCCCAAGGTTCACCCTTCAGCCAAAGATTAGACAGCCCTATAAAACAAAATGAGGCTAATGGGGAACAACAGTCCAGGGACAAGGACTAGAAGGCAGGAGGGGACAGGAAAGCTGGTAATAGGGAACCCAAGGTTGAGAAGGGACAGTGTTGACATGGCGTGGGGTTGTTAACCATTGTAATAAAATAATATGTGTACTAACTGTTTAATGAGAAACTATTTGTTCCGTAAACCTTCATCTAAAGTACAATAAAAAATAAAATAAAAAGAGTTGGCCTCAGGAATGGTTGTAGTTTTGGGCTAACAGAGAGTCCAGGGGCCATGTCTTCCGGGGTCCCTCCAGTGTCAAACCATTAAGTCTGGTCTTTCTTACTAGAATTTGAGTTCTGCACCCCACTTTTTTCCTGCTCCATCAGGGACTCTCTGTTGTGTTCCCTGTCAGGATGGTCACTGGTGGTAGATGGGAACCATCTAGTTCTTCTGGTCTCAGGCTAATGAAGTCTCTGCTTTATGTGGCCCTTTCTGTCTCTTGGGCTAATATTTTCCCTGTGTCTATGGTGTTCTTCATTCTCCTTTACTGCAGGTGGGATGCGGCCAATAGATGTATCTTAGATGGCTGCTTGCTAGCTTTTAAGACCCTAGACACCACTAACCAAAGTGAGTTAACCATAATAAACTTTGTTATGCCAATTGACCTAGATGTTCCCTGAAACCATGATCCCCAGACCCCTGCCCCCACTACTCTGTCCCTTGAAGTGTTTGTATTCAGGAAACTTCATAGCTTTGGTTTAGTCTAGTTGTGCTGACCTCCACTGTAGTGTGCTGTCCTTCCCTTCACCTAAGATAATTCTTTTCTACTATCTAGTTAGTGAATATCCCCCTCTCTCTCTCCCCACCCTTGTAACCATCAAAGAATGTTTTTTTCTGTGTTTAAACCTTTCCTTGAGTTCTTATAATAATGGTCTTATACAATACTTGTCCTTTTGTGACTGACTAAATTCACTCAGCATAATGCCTTCCATATTCCTCCATGTTATAAGACGTTTCACAGATTCATTGTTGTTCTTTATTGTTGTGTAGTATTCCATTGTGTGGATACAACATAATTTGTTCATCCATTCATCCGTTGATGGGCACCTAGGTTGTTTCCATCTTTTTGCTATCATGAATGGTGCTGCAGTGATCATGGGTGTGCATATATCTATTTGTGTGATGGCTTTTATTTCTGTAGGATATATTCCAAGGAGTGGGATAGCTGGATCATATGGTACTTCTATTTGTAGCTTTTTAAAGAAGAGCCAAATCAATTTCCAAAGTGGTTGTACCATTTTACATTCCCACCAACAGTGCATAAGTGTTCCAGTCTCTCCACAACGTCTCCAACATTTATTATTTTCTGTGTTTTGGATTAATGCTAGCCTTGTTGGGGTGAGATGGTATCTCATTGTAGTTTTGATTTGCATTTTTCTAATGGCTAATGATCGTGAGCATTTCCTCACGTGTCTGTCAAGCTGCCTGAATGTCTTCTTTGGCGAAGTGCCTGTTCATATCCTTTGCCCATTTTTTAATTGGGTTATTTGTCTTTTTGTTGTTGAGGTTTTGCAATATCTTGTAGATTTTAGAGATTAGACACAGATCGGATTTGTCGTAGCCAAAAAATTTTTCCCAGTCTGTAGGTTGTCTTTTTACTCTTTTGGTGAAGTCTTTTGATGAGCATAAATGTTTGATTTTTAGGAGCTCCCAGTTATCTAGTCTCTCTTCTGGTGTTTGTGCATTGTTACTTATGGTTCATATTCTCTTTATGCCACGTATTAGGGCTCCTAGCATGGTCGCCATTTTTTCTTCCATGATCTTTATCGTTTTAGATTGTATATTTCGGTCTTTGATCCATTTTGAGTTAGTTTTTGTGCATGGTGTGAGGTATGGGTCTTGTTTCAGTTTTTTGCAGATGGACATCCAGTTATGCCAGCACCATTTGTTAAAGGGACTGTCTTTTCCCTAATTAACAGACTTCGGGCCTTTGTCAAATATCAACTGCTCATAGGTGAATTTACATCTGGATTCTCAATTCTGTTCTGTTGGTCTATGTATCCATTGTTGTACCAGTACCAGGCTGTTTTGACTACCGTGGCGGTATAATAGGTTCTAAAATCAGGTAGTGTGAGGTCTCCCACTTTGTTCTTCTTCTTGAGTAATGTTCTACTTATTTGGGACCTCTTCCCTTTCCATATGAAGTTGGTGATTTGTTTCTCCATCTTATTAAAAAATGCCATTGGAATTTGGATAGGGATTGTATTGTATCTTTAGATGCTTTAGGTAGAATAGACATTTTCACTATGTTGAGTATTCCTATCCAAGAGCAATGTATGTTTTTCCACTTATGCAGGTCTCTTTTGGTTTCTTGCAGTAGTGTCTTGTAGTTTTCTTTGTACAGGTCTTTTTTGTCTCTGGTTAGATTTATTCCTAAGTATTTTATCTTCTTGGGGGCTATTGTAAATGGTATTGATTTAGTGATTTCCCCTTCGAAGCTCTCTTTGTTGATGTAGAGGAATCCAATTGATTTTTGTATGTTTATCTTGTATCCTGATACTTTGATGAAGTCTTCTATTAGTTTCTTGTGGATTCTTTGGGGTTTTCTGTGTATAACATCATATCGTCTACAAATAGAGATACTTTGACTTCTTCCTTACCAATTTGGATGCCCTGTATTTCTTTTTCTAGCCTAAGTGCTCTGGCTAGGACCTCCAGCACAATGTTGAATAAGAGTGGTGGTAAAGGGCATCCCTGTCTGGTTCCCATTCTCAGGGGGAACGCTTTCAGACTCTCTCTATTTAGGATGATGTTGGCTGTTGGCTTTGTATAAATGCCCTTAATTATGTTGAGGAATTTCCGAGAAGGGAGAGTGTTGACGTGTCATGGGGTTGTTAACCAATGTCATAAAACAGTGTGTGTACTAAGTGTTTAACGAGAAGCTAGTTTATTCTATAAACCTTCATCTAAAGTATAATTTAAAAAATAAATAATTTAAACAAATCTCCCCCCCCAAAAAAAGTGGACAAAATATCCTGAACAGTCACCTCACCAAAGAAAATATACAGATGGCAAATAAACATATGAAAAGATGCTCAAAACTATATGTCATTAGGGAAATGCAAATTAAGACAAAAATGAGATACTAAACCAAAACCCGTTGCTGTCAAGTTGATTCTGACTCATAGTGACCCTATGGGACAGAGTAGAGCTGTAATCTCTATGGAAGCAGACTGACACACCTTTCTCCCACAGAGCAGCTCGTGGGTTCGAGCAAGAGACCTTTCAAATAGCAGCTGAGTGCTTAACCACTGCACCACCAGTGCTCCCTACACCCCTATTAGAATGGCTAAAATCTTGGTAAGGATGTGGAGCAACAGGAACTCTCATTAAATGCTGGTGGGAATGCAAAATGGAACAGCCACTTTGGAAAGGGTTGGCAGTGTCTTACAAAGCTAAACATAATTTCACCCTATAATCCAGCAATTGCACTGCTAAGTATTTTCCCAGGTGAGATGAAAATTTATGTCAACAAAAAAACCCGCACAATTACCAAAAAATTGGAAACAACCAAGATGTCCTTCACTAGGTGGATGGATAAAAATACTGTGGTACAGCCATACAATGGAATATTATTCAGTGATAAAAAGAAATGAGCTTTCATGTTACAAAAAGACATGGAAGAACTTTAAATGCATATTGCTCAGTGAAAGAAGGTAGTCTGAGAAGGCTACATATTGTACGATTCCAATTATATGACATTCTAGAAAAGGCAAAACTATACAGCCAGAAAAAAAGATCAGTGGTTACCAGGCGTTGGGTGGAATGAATGGGTGGAGGGATAAATAGGTGGAGCACAGGGGATTTTCAGGGCAGTGAAATTATTTTGTATGATATAGTAATAGTGGATACATGACATTATGCATTTGTCAAAACCCACAGAGCTATACCACACAAAGAGTGACCCCCGGTGCAAACTATGGAATTTAGTCAATAATAGTGTATCTATATTTGTTTATCGATTGTAACAAATGTACTACACCAATAAAAGACGTTAACAATAGGGGTGGTTGAGAGGGAGCATATGGAAACTCTCTGTACTTTCTGCTCCATTTTTCTGTAAACCTAAAACTGCTCTAAGAAAACAAAGTTTATTGTTTTAGAAAAATAAAAGTCCCTTCCCCACCAAAAAAAAAAAAAAGTTCTCTGCTAGAATGAATGCAAAATAAAGAGTATAAGACTTGGTTCTTAACCTCAAGGAATTTACAGTTCAGTCGACTAAAAACAATATTTTCCACATGTTTCATCTTTACAATTTTTCAAAGGGATTTTAAATATTCTATCTTATTGGATCCTGACAACACCATTCGTTCATTTATTTAAAAGTATTTATTGAGTGACTAGTACGTGTAACCACTATACTATATGCTGGAAATTAAATGGAGAAGAAAACCGACACAGTCTTTGCTTTCATGAAAATTAGTGTCTAGTTGGGAAGAGAGTCATTAATCAAATATAAATTACAAGTTGTTATAAGTAGTACAAAAGCAAAGAACATTGAATAGTAAGTAGGACAGGAATTGTTTTACCGATTTTACAGAAGAGAAGACTGAGGTAGCTGAGAGCTTAAGTGTTCTGGAGACAGACAGCAAAGGATTCTATGAGAAATGTCAGGCCCTTCAGCTTGAACTCTGAGTTGTTTGATTAGACCTAGAATATTTAGGTTTTACTTCAAGCATAAGGTAAGAAAAAAAGAAGTGACAACGTGATTAGCAGGGTTGCAAGTCCTCCTGTTCCAATCAGGTCAGGACACCTTGGCCACCAGCCTTGCTCTCTGCTGTGCTTATGCAGAGAAGCAAACAGTGGTCTATGGAGGATACAAAACCATCCCCCATACCTTGCCTGCTGCCCCACTGCTCTAAGCTCAGGTGGTTTTAAACTGTTTTACAGCACTGGCAGAATTAAGCCAAATGGGTTCTTGAATATTATTTCACTTTTTCCCAGGTTCCAGCCTCCTCAGCACTAGTCAAACTATCCTAACTTCTGTGAAAAACAGTCTGGAGTTATAAATACTCCCCCAAATAATTTAAAAATACCTTTTATAGGTTTCACAGAAAAATGCAAAAGGACAAGGTTATAGAGGTGACAACTATTTTATGACTGGGTTGTAGAAAAAAATTTTTGATTTTATTTCCTATATAGTATATATATACTGGAAGGATGGATGGTATATTTTATTTAACCAGGGAAGTAGAGGTCTAGTATTGACCAGGATCTTCCCCAGATTTCATCGTGACAACCAGTGACATGGCCAAAGTCACCAACTAGTCCATCACAGAGTCTAGGTCAGAACCCAGAACTCCTAACTCCTGATACAGTGTTTTTGCCACTGTATTTCAGAAAACTTAATAAAATCTTGATCAATTCATTTAATTGTATGTCTCCTAGCCATAGTTAGGGCTAGGGGACGCAAAGATGTATAAAAGAAAGTTCCAGCTCTCCACATCTTCTCCTCCTTGAGAGTCTACCTGCCATCCCACCCCCACCTCCCCTTTTGTGCTTTTGTAATACCTTGTGCACATGATCTCTTTCACTACACTTAATGCATTATATTATACTATCTATTAATATGTTGGTTTCTTCCACTAATACTGTGAGTACCTTGAGGACAAGGGTCATGGTCTCTGCTGTCCCAGAACCTAGCGTAGTTCCTGGCACATAGCTGTTGTCACGCATCATCGAGTTAATTTTGACACATAGTGACCCCATGTGGCAGAGAGGTCTGCCCCCTAGGGTTTTCTAGGCTGTTATCTTTATGCGATCAGATCACCAGGTCTTTTCTCCCACAGAATCACTGGTAGGTTAGAACCGCCAACCTGTCAGTTAGCAGCATAGCACTTAACTGTTGCACCACCAGGACTCCTTTGGCACATAGTAGGGGCTCAATAAATCTTTACTGTATGAATAAATGAATAGCTCCAGCCCCACTTGCTCTCCTTTATTCTGCTGGCACAAACCTACATAGTATGTGACCACATAACTCCCAGTTGAAAACTGGAAAGCTGATACACCCACACTATATTTAATAAATGGTACCACCAATAGTGTAGATGAAACAGAGCAACATCCATGAAACAGAGCAGTTCTGCTTTCTCTTCCTATACATCCATGCCAAAGTGAAGACTTGGATTCAAGAAAAACAACACAAGTTGGTTTTGTGCTGCATGTATTTAATAAAGTGGGATGTCTGAGACTGAATAATTTAGGAAACTCCCTTTGATTTCATCCATAATTAGCCAGTCTTGGGTTTGAACAGGCTTGTCTTTTTCTAAAACCAAGTAGTTTTCTTTTCCTCATAAGCCTCATTTTGTCTTTGGCCACAAGTTAAGAGAAGCAGTTAGGAGAATGAGATGCGTATTTAAAGCTAAGTTGTTGAGGAGCCAGCCCAGAGAAAGAGGAATCTTACTGAAACCCATCTATATACTTTTTCATAAAAAATCATCATAAATGGACCCGTGAAGCGGTGTCTTGGGAGCCTCTGTAGTTGGCTCAGCCCAGACTAGCTACAGGGGATAGCTAGATGGTAGTGGATAGCTTCTTTCCCATTCCCCACTGTTCGTCACGAGACTCTGGGCCCCAGCTCTTAGAGGCAGTTTGGGGAAACATAGTTCCAATATCTGCTCCAATTTCAGATACAGAGTCAAACTGGGAGATATGCAGAAATGTCAGGGAACTCAGTTAAGAATATTGTGGTGGTTTGTAAACAATTTCTGAGGTAAGCCCTTTTGGGACAGAAGCATACCTGCATATATTTAGCATGTATCTACATATATGAAGAGTGTGTGCTTGTCTATTGCTGTCTCTGGAGTCTGCTTAGGTTCACTTCCTCCCCTCTATGGACCATCAAGCTTCTGTCAGACAAGTCCAGAAGGAAATTAGGGTCAGTTTGATAAGAATGAATGTGTGCATGTGTGTATGTGTGCGAGGATAAAGAGAGAGAGAATGAGATTCTAACTTCATTAGAAAGTCAAATTGAAATTCTTTCTCTTAGCTATTGCTTGGATGATTTTCTACTCTTCCTCCAATAGTGGATAATTGAAAGTGGACCCAGGAGGTCCCGCTATCTATTCACCACACATCTGCACCCGAAAAGGCAAAAAGAAGTAAGTTCAAATGGCTCAATGGTTAAGCGTTTGGCTGCTAACCAACAGGTCAGTAGTTTGAATCCACCAGCCACTCCATGGAAACCCTACGGGGGGCAGTTCTACTCCGTCCTATAAGGTTGCTATGAGTAGGAATCGACTCAACAGCAACAGGTTTGGTTTTTCGTTTTTTTAATATCTATATAGCACCAAATAAGTGAAGATTTTAGAACTGGACTCACATAATTAGTAAACTCGGATTATCTAAGCTCCAAAGTAGATGTCTGAGTCTGAATCACCCACTTGGTTATCTACACAAAATCAATACCCTCCTTCCAAAAAACTAATATAAATAGCAACAGATGTATCTATACAAGATAAAACATAAATACATACTTTATTGTATCTGAATACCTGGAAACACTAGGATCAATGAAACTTCCACTTTCAGTCAGAATATGAAAATGGCTACAATTTTAAAAAACATGCCTGAGATATCGCCACACCCTACAAGGCTAGCATAGTTATATAAATACATTTATATACCATTCTATTTAAATCTACACACACACATACACGCATTATGCTGTGATATATAGGGATTCATAAGCACATTTATTGTTTCATTTATTAGATTTATATTAGACATGTTTATTTTGGTTTATTATCTAGTGAAAATCTCGCCTCACGCAATCCTACTCTCCCTCTTTCCATATTCCTGGCTGCCATGAGGTCTTGTGCCCTGAAGCCCTGGGGTTTTTTAGCTACTTCATTTTTTTAACTAGAGGAGAGGTCAACCATTGCCTAAATGAACCCATAAATACTGCCCCATCTCCTGGAATGCTGTAGGTGTAGCCAGTCTTTGCATGTAGGGTCTGTCATCTATAGATGGTGCACTGTTCTCTGATCTTCTTTATGTACTGCAATAAACAGGTCCAGTCCTACCACAAAACTGCCCCTTCTCTTGGGACGGGAAAAGAGGTAGTGGTGCCGGGGGAATAGACAACTGTTCCCACCTGGATTTAAATAAAACTCAGAGTTTGGATAAAAGTGATAGGTAACCACTCTGCCCCTGTGCTTATACTACTTAAAATAACTATAGTTATGGCTAAGCAGCGTAGATGGTCCAGTTTGAGTCTTCCTGACCCCGTTTGGATGTCTGTACTAATTACCAAAGTCCCACATCATCTGTGCTATCCAGATACAGCTTCCATCTATCCAGGGGTTCTCATCCCTGACTACACATTAGAATCACCTGAGGAGCTTTTAAAAGATACTGATGTCTGAGCCCCACCCCAGACCGGCTAAATCTATACCTCTGGGAATGGGCCTAGCCATCTCTACTGTTTAAAAGTTACCCCAGCTGATTCTGACCCACAATCAGGGTTAAGAGCCACTGATTTATATTGCCCTGGTGGCACAGAGGTTGAGAACTTGGCTGCTAATCAAAAGGTTGGCAGTTTGAATCCACTAGCTGCTCCTTGGAAACCCTATGGGGCAGTTCTAGTCTGTCCTATAGGGTCTCTATGAGTCAGATTTGACTCGATGGCAACTGTTTGGTTTTGGTTTCAGTATAAACCGAAGAATTATCCCATGGATTGGGGACTGGTAGACAGTAAAGGTGACTCTAGCCAAAAGCCAACAAATAAGCAAAAAAAGCAAAGTTCCTTTCACAGAAGCATTTTTCATCGTGTAAATCTATACTCACATAGAGATAGCCTAAGGCACTGGGCTGGGAGGGTGGGGATTGTCTTTTAAGAGCCTCACATTTGAGGATCCATTCCCAGAGTAGTTACAAGGAAAACTGGGACACACACACATACACACACACACACACATACAAACATGCACACGCACACATACATACCATGTAACTGCAAGCAACTTAAGACAAAAAAATTTTTAATTGAATTTCAGGGGCTGGGGAAGAACTGAACCTATAATTATTTCTTAGCAAACTTGCTGAACACAAGGTTTCCTCCTCTGGGACAAGAAGAGACAGGTAGCATAATGAACTCTCTTTAATTAAAAAATAAAATATTTTAGGATAATCATATTCTTCCAAGTTACACTATTTTTAAAAAAAGAAAGGCAGGATGGTGAGAAAAATGTCAATTTTCAAATGCCCAGTGTTAGGCTGCCCGAAATGGCCTTATTTCTCATTCAACCCTCTAGAGTCAAAATCAGAGTTTTCAGGGGGAACTGGAGTCCCTGCGTTATTCCCAATACAAAACTCTTTTTTACCCTATCTCTAGTCCCACTTCTCTCAAAAGCAACAGGCAGATTTGATATCCACTGATTCCAGTCAAGCAAGGCTGTGGCAAGGGAACAGAAGTTGAGGCACTAAATCAGAGATTCCTAGCCCAACAGTTCTCTGCCCTAATTTTACAGGATTCTGTTGTAAAGAAGTACATCGTTCATGTTTCCTAATTGGAGAGTTCTTCCCCAGTTCCTCAGGAGATATCTCGCATATGGGTAAATAGAGGTGGGAAAAGATTCATCTGGATCCTAGGATTATGTAGGGGCATTGGGGGGAAGGCAGAGGGAGGTACTTGCTCTAACTGAAAATGTCCCTCTTCAGGAAAGGGAACAAGACAAAGACATCCATGGACTTGGAGGAGAAGTTGGCCCTGAATTCTTTGACTTCTCATCTATACCCTTAGCACAATGGGATCTGTGTGGACTCATGGCCTTGAGAGACAGTCAAGGATCAACCACCAGGGTAAATATGGGAAATCCAACTCAGAAATCTCTTCTAGTTCTATTATTTTCACTTTCTTTAAATCTTATTTCCTCTTCTACTGCTTCTGGGTCAAACCCCCAACACCAAAACTTCCATACCCTAATGGAGATATCTTTATTCAAAAGAAGAAGTCATATATTCAAAAATCTAAATAAAAATTCTATTTTTCCCAAACTTTTCCTATCCCACTTCCCTGGAAAAAAAGAGTAAAGATATAAGACAGCCTAAAACCTAATACTGTAGGTGACTTCTCACCAAAAATTACTTCTGATAGGATCTACATGTTAGGATGTGTCTACTCTCCCAACTGCAGGCAGAGTGGCTACTTGTAGGCAACTTCTTTAGCCACTTAAGATGCATTACAGCTCTTTCCACGGGCAGTGTAAATGTTTGTTCTCATAGTTCTAGGCTAGTCAGTAAAGGTACATTTGTACTAGTCACTTGAGAAACATCTACACTTCAAGCTACATTTAGACAACTACACACACACTTTCTGCCCCCTCCCTATATCCCTATCAGACACCAGAGGTGCAGTCACTGATCTCAGCTGCATTTACACCAGCTACCTGGGATTTCTCTAAATTCTCATTTATGAATTTAGAAAAGGCAAAGGGAAGGTAGTGAGCATTTTCTCCCAACAAGAGTATAGAAATGGGATTTAGGATAAGTAAATGTAGTAGAAGTGGGAAACCCATTTTGTAAGATTTTTATAAGGTGAACTAAGACAAAGACACACACATACACACACACACACACACACACACACACACAGACCCTGCCTGAATCAGGAACACTCATTCATTGCGTCTGAATGCAAAAACTGAAGAGGTCTGGAACTCTACCAGTGGGGAGGGGCCTCACAGTCAACAGCCCAGAGAGCATTTGCCCTACCCAGGTCTACACCTGCCCAAAGAGAATTTTGGTGATTTTAATAAAACCAAATTAAATCCTAAAGTAAGAGCAGTTGGTGATTCAGTAGGGATGGCCCCAGACCATTATGGGGTGCTTATATAACAAAAATTATAAATGGATAAGAATAGGAGCAAACAGTTGGCATGACACAGCTTATAAAGACAATGCTCTACATTCTATCTTGGTGAGTAGTGTCTGGGGTCTTAAAAGCCTGTGAGCAGCCATCTAAGATACTCCACTGGTCTCATCCCTTCGGGAGCAAGGGAGAATGAAGAGAACAGGATACAAGGAAAAGATTAGTCCAAAGGACTAATTGTCCACAGCTACCAAGGCCTCCACTGGACTCAGTCCAGTACAGCTAGATGGTGCCCGGCTACCACCACTGACTGCTCTGACCAGGATCACAGCAGAGGGTTCTGGACAGAGCTGGAGAAGGACGTAGAACATAACATAATTCTAACTCACACAAAAAAGGCCAGATTTACTGGCCTGAAGGAGACTGGAGAAACCCCGAGGGTATGGCCCCCAGACACCCTTTTAGCTCAGTGGTGAAGTTATCTCTGAGGTTCACCGTTCAGCCTGGGAGTAGACAGCCCCATAAAACCAAATGAGACTAACGAGGTACAGGAGACCAGTGACAAGGGCCAGAAGGCAGAAGGGGACAAGGAAGCTGGTGATAGGGAACCCAAGGTTGAGTAAGGATATTGTTAATGTGTTGTGAGATTGTTAACCATTGTTATAGGGCAACGTTTGTAGTAACTGTTAAATGAAAACTGTTTAGTTCTGTAAGCCTTCATCTTAAGTGAGAATAACAGCAGAATTGGAAGAGCGTAGTCAATGTCACTGAACTGTGCATGTAGACATTTTTGTAATGGTGTATCTTTGGCTATGTGTATTTTCACAAAAAATAAAAAGGGTTGAGAAGTGAGAGGACTGACATATTGTGGGGTTGTTAACCAATGTCATAAAACAATATGTGTACTACTGTTTCATGAGAAATTATTTGTTTTGTAAGCCTTCACCTGAAGTACAATAAAAAAAAGAATAGGAGCAAAGCAAATAAAATAATTTTAATGGAGGGGAGAGGGAACATGTAGAGAAGAGGTAAAACTGCCAAATGTGGAGAAGGGTTATTTACAGGATTATCTAGTATAGGAGATGCTCTCCATTCACTTTTCTTCTGGTGGCTTTTGAGACGGGGCCAGCAGATGACAGAAAAGATTGATACAGATCCTGGGATTTGTGCGTTTGTAATGAAAGTGAAGAGGAATGACTGAGTAAAAATGCCTCTTTACCCAAGTAGAGAAGGGAGGCAAAAAGGCCTGAGAAGGTGAAGGGGTTTGGAGAGAAACAAGCAGATTAGATCACTGCTGTCAAGGAAATTATCTTTTAGTTAGAGAAGCAAGTTTAGATACAAGACACCAGAATCGACTTGATGGCAACTGGTTATTGCTACTAGGCACTTTCTGTGCACATTTTACTTAGTTCTCACAACATCCTGTGAGAGAAATAGTATATTCCTCAATTCAAATTAGGAAACTGAAGCTCAAAGAGTTAAGCAACTTGCCCAAGATCAAAAATCTAGAACTTGGAGGATTTAGGATTTGAACATAGGTCTCGCTCAGTCCAAAGCCCACACATGTTCTTCCTAACACCATGAAAGAGATTAAATATAATGTGGATCTTTCCCAAAGAGACAGGGATCTGAAAGGATGCTCACTGTGTGTCAATTTGTTCAACCTATTCCTTATGATAAATCCCTGCCTACTCCCTGGAATCCCTTCCCTCACCTGAGAACTACCATGGGCAGGGCCTCTTTGCCTGGGATTGGCTTCTTTCTCCCCCACCACCAATTGAGGAGAAGACATCAAAGATTTCGGCAGGGCCATAAAGAGAGGGAGGGTGTAAGAAGGAGGGAGCCACCCTGGGCTCATAAACTGGGCGAGGGAGTGAGGACCCACCCATTTGTCTGGCCAAGCTGCACCTCACTTTCCCCAAAAACTGAGATCTCAGCTCTAGATTCAGGGCAGGGCACTTAAGCAAAGTGTGAGTGGTGGGAGGTGGGGGTGGGGCACAAATAGGCAAATGGAGCACCTAGTCATTCTGACAGAAACCGTGGCACCTCTCCATCCCCAACCTGTGAGACTGAGACATTCAGGTAGGCACATGTGAGACCCTGGTTATAGTTTCAGTTCTGCTGCTCTGTGTCCTTGAGGAACTGCTTTCTGCCCTCTCAGTCTCTTTACATTATCCTGGGCTATATCATCGCTGGCTCCCTCTTAACTTCAGATGGGGAACTGAGAGAAGACTTAGAGCCAGAGAGGCATACCACACAGACCAGCCAAGTTCCCTTTACCACAACCAGTCTGTGTATCTTGAAAGACGGCTGGAAACATCAAAGAGAATCAGTCTCTGTGGTCTCCTCATCACCATTTTATTCTACCATCATAGCCAACCAGAGCTTCAAAACTCTTGGTTGAGTCAGTGCCTGAACCTGAAAGTCACCTCCATTAGCATAGGAGCTCCCTAAGGACAGAAATCAGGTCTCCCTAGAAGATTCCTTCACCTAATGGAAGGGCTCTTGAAATGGAGTCAGGAAAGTCCGTGAGGATCGAGAAGTTTATATTCTCCTAGGCGAATTAGATTGTTGCCATCAAGTCTATTCCAACTTATGGTGACCCCATAAGGGTTTTCAAGGCTGTGACTTTTCAGAAGCAGATCACCAGGCCTGTCTTCTGAAGTGAACCACCAACCTTTCAGCTAGTAGTCAAACGCTTAACCATCTGCACCATCTAGGGAAATTGGATAATCACAATTAAAATTTCTCCCTTCTTCCCTATCATGTTGACCGTAGAATTGCTTTTTTCTTCGTCATCATAATCATCAACAAGCATTTATTTATAAATAGGACAATGTGCTTACTGTTTCTGACACAAAAAGATATGACAGGCCCTGCCACCAGAAGAAGTGATACATGCATTAAAAAAATATACAAGAAGTATTGTGGAGAGCATGGACTCTGAGACCAAAGTGCCTGGGTTCAAATCTCAGCTCTGCCTCTTTCTAGCCATGAGACGCTGGACAAATTATTTAAGTACCGTGTGCCTCTGTTTCCACATTTTTGACTTCCTCACAGGACCAATGTAATGATAACTGAATTAAATAATGCATATAAGACACTTAACTATAGTGCCTGACACAGAGTGAGAACTCAACAAAGTAGCCATGGGAACCAGCAAAATTTCTGAGCAGAAAAGTGGCATATTAGAGTCATGTTTTTGGAGTGAGAAGCTGGAAGTGAGAAGAAAAGCCCAAGGAAGTTGGTGATATTTAGGCTAAAGAGGCCTGAAAAGTATGAATTTCTGTTTATAAACTCATGAATGGATATCACACTGGAAGATTCTGGGCAGTTCTTCAAATCTCTCTTTCTATATACAAATAATGCATATTCCTATCCCCCACCCCCACTAATACGGAACTAGCGAGACAGCAGCAGCAGATTTGGATGAGACCTAAGATAAAATTAATGACAGACAGTGGACAAAATACTGCAGTGGGCTCCTGTTCCCTGATGTCTTTAAGAACTGGACATTCAACCACACGTTGCCAGTATGGCCTAGAAGTAGGGAGCTGGACAGAGTAGCCTCTGATGGTTCCTTCTAAATCAGAATACTTAGAATGTCCAAAATTTCAGCAATAAAATACTATCAGCCTGCAGATGGATGGCTCTTCCTTCCCAGTTGTCTTAATATTTTCCCGACCTTGCCAATAGATTTACTTTTTCTTTTCTCACCTCATCTCTCTTGGACATCAGGCCAAGACCATATTATCACAACTCTATGACTTAGGAACCTTCTGTACCTTCATTAGAAAATTGCACCCTGGACATTATGCAGGAAGGGCTCCCTAACTCCTTCATATCTGGGCAATAAACAGAACTTCATCTCCTTTGCAACAGTTACTAAATGTTGATCAAATGCCAGCTCCATCACTTAAAAGTTTTGTGACTTTCAGGAACTCACATAAGTACTGTGTGCCTCAGTTTCCCCATCTGTAAAATGAGGATAACCATTCCAAGCACACAAGGTTATTGTATGGTTATAAATGAAAACACATCGGACAGAGTAGAACTGTTCCATAGGGTTTCCAAGGAGGGGCTGATAGAATCAAACTGCTGACTTTTTTGATTAGCACCCGAGCTCTTAACCCCTGTGCTACCAGGGCTCCTATTTAAATGTTTGTTATCATTATTACTACCATTACAACATTTCAGTTTATGTAGAGAAAATAAAAGAGGCAGCTGGCAGGAGCTCTGACCTCAACCCTCTTTTGACTTACAGATTTTGGGCTACATATTTTCCAAATCCTCAGCAAGCTGTACCATTGGCCTTCTCCAAGTAGGTAGTACCTTAAAGTTTAAGAGGCTTAATTAAAGTGAGTATTGTGTGTCGGTACATTGGAGGTCTCTCATAACATACGGTATGTTAAGTCCTGCTACTGTCATTTCTTAACTGATGTTTGGTACTCTTAGAGGACCTTTAGCCTCCAAGCTCTGCAGAGGATACTGGGAGAGCAGCTACATCTGTCATAGGAGGGGAATGTAAATTCTGCTCCGGGCCATGAAAATGAGGTCTGCAGCGAAGACATCAAGGAACAAGGCACCCTCCTTCCCCCAAGTCCCGTCTACAGTAGTTACAGTAGGATTGGTGGATGTGGGCTAAGGATAGAGGTGGTAGGAGCCGTAAGGACAGCAACTGTGTTGAACTACATGTGTTTAGAGTTAGGCTGATGGTTGTCTGACTTCTCCAGGGAATAAACAGTAATCACCCTAACCATCCCTCAACATCAGAAAACAGTCATTAGTGTCCTGCCCCTTGTCTCGCTTCCCCAAGAGTAAGGATCAGGGCTGGTCCCATTTTGTAGATAGAAAACTGATGCATCATAACTAAAGTTAGTCAGGATAGGTACCAAGTTCAGGAAAATGTTCCAGATGTTTCCAACTGCTAATTCATTCACAAGCACAAGTTTACCCCCATAAAGATCTCTATCCAGCCTCAGTGGATACCTATCTGGAATTTGGCAATGACTACAGTGAGAGGGAGGTGGGGTAGAGCGTAGGCCCTGTCATGAGCGGGCACAGGGCAGAATGGAACAACTCAGCATCCCTGAGGGGGATGACGCTCAGGGTATTGGACTAGGTCACCTCTCATATTTGGAAGCTTCAGGACTCTGGACTCCCAGTGATTTAGTCTTTCCATGATTTCCTTGCAACTAATGACAAAGAATTTAAGTATTTCCTCTTGTTTTGCCTGAGCCTTGTGAAATCTAAAAAAACAAGAGACAGAAGGATGCTCAGGACAGAAGGCTTTCCCCCTCTTCCAAAACTTAAAGAGCAGAGGGAGAGCACCTCATTCTAAGCAAGTCTGTTTACCAGCCACCAGTCCAGACACACCCCCAACAAAATGCCATGGAGAAAGATGTCGTGACTCATGGCTTGGCAAGTACCAGGATCATGCCCTGGGCTCCCAGATACCACACTGGCTCCTCCAGGTCTCTCTGGCTGGATCTCCTCCTCCTCCTTTTCCCCAGAGGCATTCCTCATCCTCTCCTCTCCTCACCAGTCCCCTCCTACTCCCAAATCATTCTATGCAAGGGGGGCGGGAGGGGTGAGAGGAGAAGGAAGAAAAGCAGGGCTAGAATTGAGATTTGAGTTAAGGTTAATTTCAGGATCAGGATTAAGGATAGGGTTGAGGATAGAGTTACTCTGAGATCTGGTTTGTTAGTGGACTCTTAGCTGATGGAGATAACCAACTACTAACTTATAGGTAATAAAGTCTTAGGGTTAGCCTCAGAGATATTTTGGTAATCCAGGTTAGAAAACAGGGAATGTCACCATTAGACAAAGATGCAATCAAGAATCACCTCCTAGGAATCTAAGCAGAGTTTTTTTTGTTTTTGTTTTTGTTTTTGTATCAACTACATTTCTAAGGGATGTAGATACCTTAGAACCATTATTTCCACCCCGTGGGCATTATGCATTATTGTGAGACTTTACCCTGACCTCAGATTTAAAGAACTTTCTAGTACACCCAAGTGTCTTTCTTGGATTTCTTCTCCCAATCCTCTCCTAGTCTGAGCAAAGGAATTGTTCTTGTACCCCATCAGCATTGGTAAATGGCTGGGGGAGTAGTTGAAGAACCAGGGGCCCTGACATCTGGGTACCTCGGGCGCCGTCTTGGCGGAGACGCATTAAGCAAAGCATGCTGGGGCTTCCCAGACTGAGACATCTGTCAGCAGGGCTCAGGAGACTCCCCCTCAGGCAAAGGACAAGATACGCTGCATGTTCTAAGCTCAGTTTCTTTGAGGACGGGGGGAGAAAAAAGAACCTAGGATTACTGCAGGGGCAGCAGGGGGCATGGAGCAGGAGGCTTCCCAAGAAGTCATGGGGGTCCTCCAGAAGAAGTTGATAGGTAAATTGAAGTGATACCATAGGGTTGAATTCCTAGAAACCATACTGAAAGACCATACACACACACACACACACACACACACACACACACACACACACACATTGACACCTCTTTATATAAAGAATCCAACCTACTAAGATGAACTAGCTGGAAGCCCACCCATTACTGTGCAACCAAAATCTCTTTCATTTGATATGGGCCTCAGTCTCTCTTCCTTTTCTCCTCACTCCCCTTCTTCCACATCTGGCTTCTTAGGTGCTTGAAGATCCTCATGCAGAGGGGCTAGGAGGGTACAAAGTTGGCATAAATCCAACCTCAGAACTGCTCTCCCCATGAGCAGCAGCAAGATGGTGATTAGCAGCTCTCCCCAAGGCTCAGAGGTAAGGGATTTTTTTTTTTCTTTCAAACATGTCACATCTGGCACATCTGCTTTCCTAGCAATGATGCATCCCAAGGGGTATAATCAACAGTTGGGGTGGGGCTGGGATGCAGGTCTGTACTGACAGATGCATGAGCCAGAGACGCCAAGAGCAAAACTTAAGAACACCAACTACCCCCACTCCTACTCTAGCCCAGGGGCTGAAGATGAGCCCTATCCCTGCGCTTCTCTCTGCCTTAGAGCCAGGTGCCCTCCTCACAGCCCAAACCTATCTTAGGGCCTGGAAGGCAATGCAATGGTACATTTTGCTTTAGGAAGCAATACAATCCTTTCTTTTGTCCAACCTTAATTTCTCCTACTGGAATTAGAAGGGAAGCATTAAAAAAACAATTCCTCTTTCCTGTGTCACAAGCTCAGAGGCAATATTCAGAGAGGCCCTGATAGTCTCTTCTGTAGTCTTTGTACTCCCATTACTTTTGGCTGCCCCTCATCTCTTCATTGGTACATCACCTTGCTCTTTTCAAGACCAATCCTTTGCTGCAGATGTGAAACCCCTACTTGGACCTGGTGTTTCAAAGGCACTAACTAAGTGCCTCCCTACAGCAGACAGAAACACCACTAGCACTTTGACCCCTCTGCCCACTGGGACAGTCCCCTTCCCCCTGTTCCACTTTCCTGTGACTCCTTCATTCAGACACTTCTCTTCAACTAGGTAAGCCTGCTTCCTTCCCTGAAAACATCTCTTCTTAAAATCATTCTCCTCTCTCATTAAAGATGCCCTCCTTCTCTTTCTCTTTGGCTCTAAAATAAACCTCCTTTCCAAACACTCCTCCACAATCTCCTCCTGAAGGAAGTCTCTGTCAATTAGCCACCCATTTTGCTTCCAGTAATCTCTCTCCATCCTCAAGTACTGCCCTTATCTCCTCATGTCTGTGTGTCTGTCATTGTCCTTGGTGTGAATCACATTGTTTCCATCACACGGAGAGTTTCCTGAGAGTAGGGACTCTGTCTCTCCCTTCAGTGTTCTGTATACTTGAATGTTTCTTGATCCAGTAAAGGAAGGTAACTGAGTGGGAGAGAAGCATGGGGCCTAATATCTACTCTGTTCACCCCAAAAAGACACAACAACACACATACACACAAATACACACAAGTCATCGCAAAGATGACTGAGCTCGTCAGAAATAAATCATGTTTGGCATTCAAATGCAATAGTAATTACACGGTATCTTAACTATCTGTGCAAACTGTCAGAGAAAATATATTGGCAATTCAGAGGAAAGAGGAGGGGGAGGCTAGAGCATCCATTGAACACCACCCTCACCTTCTCTGAAGTCATCCGGAGATAGGATAGCACAGAAGGGCAAAGGCGTGCCAGGGCTAGTCCCAGCACTTTTGGAGCCTAATGGTTTTTCAGGTGAGATGTGCTGTCACAAGCTCCCAGGAAGGAGGGGACATCCAAGATGGATTGTATGCATCACCAGCTGCATGTGGTGTTGCAAGCAGCAGCCTGAGGGATTTAGGCTAAATTTTCTGAAGACACCCTGACAAAGTAGGTTCTGGAAACAGGTTCTGGGAATAATATGGTCTAACCTTTGGTATTCAGACAGAGCTGTTTCCAGACTATTCCAGAAGGGGGACAATGATATTTAAAATATTCAGTTTTAAATTAATAACATATTAACTGTATCCAATGAGTTCCCATATTTGAGATTAAGATTACTTAATTTTTTCTTAGATACAGTTACAATTTACAGTGTTCCTCATCCAATTTCTACTCTCTCCTTACCTTCTTCCTAATCCCAGACTGACACATGCCTCAGCTTTTCTTTCCCTAGAAGTATTGCCCACCCTTTTCCAGGTCATTTTTCATACACATCTTTCTGCCAGTGATTTTGGAGCAATCAGACTGATGGGTCTCACAGAGAGGACCTCTAAGTATGTTGTACCTGGGGACAACCCAAAGAGGGAAATGTGAAAGATGGGAAAGAAGAGTAAAGAAGGAGAGAAGAACAGACAGAGGGCTAGAATGAGGGCCTGGGGTTTAGAATCTCATTCCTGAGGAAGAAGAGGCATTGGAGGAAAGCAGAGGGAGAATGAAGGAAGAAGGGATTTCTCTCGGCTCTTTGGTCCATCCTTCGCCTCAGTACAGATTTCGTATGCATATACTGGGTTACTCAAGGCACCAAGTCATAGAAATGTGTTGTCTGACGCTGCATTTATCGAGAGATTCTGATGGACGCTTCTAATGCATGCATGTGTAGATGTCCTAGTGACTTTGTGGGCAAGAGGAGAAGGAAAACTGCCACAGCAAAAGGCTGGTCACAAAAGGTTGAGAAGTTAGAGTGTTGACATGTTGTGGGGTTGTTAACCAATGTCATAAAACAATATGTGTACTACTGTTTCATGAAAAACTATTTGTTCTGGAAGCTTTCACCTGAAGTACAATAAAAAAAAAAAATTCGAAAAGGCTGGTCACATGTGGCAGCAGACAGTAGGAGCTCCTCTTCTAGAGTGGTTAGAAAGTCAGATAGAACTCATCTTTCTAGGACAATTCTGGAGAGCTCATTCTTTTATCTTTCCAGACCTTCTTGACCTAACCAACTAATGAAACAAAAACCAAAACATGAGACCATCATCTGAAGGGCAAATAAAGAAGTATACATTGTATTCCTAGCGTAAACTTACTTACATAAATGGTAACCCCCATTTCCTAGTTAGCGTCTGGATGAACCCTGTTTGGGTCAACACCCCAGCTGTCTCACTAGGCCCACGAGTCCCTCTGTCAAAAGAATAAGACTTTTTTCCATGTTTCTCATTTAGGGACCTCAAGCTCACAAGCCCTATTTAGTGTATGTCCTACAAAATCAGTATCCCATTCCCCTACATTTGATGTTCAGAAGGCTTTTAACTAACCCATAAGCAGTTACTCTATGTATGGGCCAAAACTAGTATGGCAGTCACATGGGCAACAGGGATCCAAGACAGCAACAGAATTGGTATGCCCTCATCCCCTAATGATTGGCACAGCCTTCTGACTTCCCCATATGCTGTGGGATGAGTGACTAAAGACGAGAGAGGTGACTTTTCCAGTTTGCAGAAGATAGCCAGACCTTTCCCCAAATTCCTGGGTTCCTAAAGATTCACATTCCTGAACTCCAAATACCGCCTAGCTGAGATTTCCTGACCTGTCCCCACAGAGCGATGAAATCCAGTTATAAGGCAAACAAGGCTGTGTTTGTCCCATAAAACCACCATGTGCGAGCTAATTAAATGACATCATAAAACAGAGAGATAAATGCAGGCAGCAGGGAGCCTGCCTAGAGATGGAGATGGGATCAGATGGGTGGCTGAAATAACAACATGCCAGGAGAAGAGCTGGGAGTGAATATCCTCAACCTCAAGAGCAGGAGCTTCCAACTAGCATCAAGTGAGGGCTGAGGGTAAGGAGGGTCTGAGGAGAGAATAGCTCTACTAGACCTAAAAGAAAAGATGCTAGCAAAAGAAGCAAGAGGACTTAAACAAGTATGGGCCTCCCCACTCCTGACACATACACTCACATAGATTCTTACATATAACAATTAAACTGATTTGCATATATATACATAGTTACATATAGAAATAAAAATAAAGATTCTCATATACACATTCTAAACAAGATAACTCTCCTCCAATTCACCCCATGACTGAGTTAGGCACCTTCTGCTGAAATGCAGGGATTTGTAAGCCATGACTTTAGGGATTTCCTCTAGCCCTAAGAGTCTTTGATTTTGTGATCTCTGAGCACACTGAGAGCATTTTAAAGTGATATATGTTCACTGTTTCCCCTAAATAGGAGCCCATTGAGAATGTCACCAAAATGATGGATACCTGGAGAAAATAAAATTTGCATGCTTATCTGGTCACGTGGCCTAGAGCTCTGCTGGTCATAGTGGAATGAATGAAGGCTATAACTCATCAAGTTACCAGTCCCAGATGAATACTCTGGCAGGTGAGGGACAGGACCTCACAGAATCCCTGAAATAAGCTTAAAAGTTAGTTTCATTCATAGATCTTCTTAAGTAAGTCAAGGTGATTCTCAGGAACGTCTTCTACCCACACATACCCTCCTCCATTCCCAGTCTATCAACCTCAGTGTAAGGTGTCTCTTCTCACTGCTTTACCTAGGCTCACATCTCATGCAGAGAAGTTAGACTGAAAGTTCAATTCCTTATCCCCATTTCCCTTCCGAAAGACGATAGTGTTAGAAGGAAATTTGGGGCTGGAAAGGAGGCCCAGATTAGTAAGACAAATTCAGGTATCCTGCCACACATTCACTGATTCATTTGTTCACTCACACATTCATTCAGGAAACAGTCATTAAGGGCCTTCTATCTACTAAGGGGAGTCTCTTGGCACAAATGGTTAAGTTCTTGACTACTAACCAAAAGGTTAGCAGTTCAAACCCACACAGAGGCACCTGAGAAGAAAGGCCTGGTGGTCTGCTTCCAAAAGGTCATAGCTTGAAAACCCTGTGAAGTGCAGTTCTACTCTACACACATGGGGTTGCCATGAATCAAAATCAAATCGACTTGATGGCAGCGGGTTTGGGTTTTTTTTAATTTACCAAGGCGAATTCCTGGGTGGAGCAAATGGTTAAGCACTCTACCACTAAACAAAAGGTTGGCAGTTCAAACTCACCTAGAGGTGTCTCAGAAAAAAGCATGGCAATCTGCTTCCTAAAGGTCACATCTTGAAAATCCTGTAGAGCACAGTATTATTCTGCAACATATGGGGGTCACCAGGAGTCGGAATCGACTCCATAGCAACAGTTTTGTTTGTTTGTTTTGGTAGCTACCAAGAACAGTGCTGGAAACTAAAGATACAAAAATGAATGACCCTGGCCCTCATCTTGAGTAACGCACCTCTCCTTGAGCAAGGCGGTCTTCTTCAACAATCCAAAGAGTATCTTATACCACTAGCTTCTATTGCTTTCACCATTCTCTAGAGACTTCTTTTCTCTGCTGAATCTGCAGAAAATTGGTGCCCTGAATCACTGGCAATAGAGAGATGGTCTCCCTGGACACCTAGGTTCCCTTCCTGGCTCCACCCTGACTCCCTGGGCAGTTCTGGACAAGTCATGGACTCAGTTTCTCTACCTGGGAAGCGGGGGAGGTTCCCTCTGACTAGTTCTCAACTTCATAGAGCAGCTTGGTGATTAATGGGTTAATGTCCGTGGGAGGCTTTGAGCTCTTGGGATGAAAGACACCCTAAAGCCCTGACTCTATTGGAACCTCTGCCCAGCCAACAAGATACCCTGAAACCAGAAAGAGGGCCTTTGATCATATATTAAGGGTTGTCTTTGGAAGACTGAACTAGAGGGAATGAGTTAAAACAGCAGCAGGAATTAAGTTAACCTGAAAAAAGGACTTTCTGGCTGGAGTCTCTTCCCATGGAGTTGTTTACAGATATTTACTTGCCTGTAGAGAGAGGTGGTCTGGATCATTTCTGGAAGCTTCTTTTGGACATTGTACAGATAACTCCATGTTAGACAATCTCAGGCAAATATTTAATCCTTAAATAGTTTCCCCCACCCCCATCATGAATCAAGCTACCTCCTCCACTCCACAAACTGGTATAAGCGTAAAGTGGGATAATCCATTTAATATTTAACAACTAAAAAAAAAATGTTTAACAAAGTTAAACATGCTAAAAAATTGTTATATAATTTATCCCAATAAATTATCAATTTTTCATTATCAAGTCACAATGTAAGTATAGAGATTAAAAGCTAGGTTATAGAATCAGACTTAAGTTCAAATACTGGCTCTGCCATTTACTAGTTATACAACTTTCAGTAAGTTGCTTAAACATCATGACCCTCAGTTTAATCATCTGTACAATGGGAATAATAGTAATTCCAACTTCATGTGGTATTGTAAAGACTAAGCTGGAAAAATCTGATACTACCAAAGGTTGGCAAGGATAGTAGAACAATAGGAGCTCTTAGATACTCTTGTTGGAGTGAAAATTGGTACAACTACTTTGGGAAACAATTTGGCATTACCGAGTAAACCTGAACGTTCACATACCCTAAAACCCAGAAATTCCACTAGTAGGTATATTCCCTATAAAATGTGGGCACATGTATACTAGGATACATGTTCAAATGAAAAGCAAAGGTGTTACTTTGAGCACTAAGGTACACCTGACCCAAGCCATGATATTTTGAAATGCCTCATATGGTTGCAAAAGCTGGACAATGAGTAAGAGAATTTAAATCACGGTGTTGGTAAAGAATATTGAATAACCAGTGGACTGCCAGAAGAATGAACAAGTCTGTCTTGGAAGAAGTACAGCCAAAGTGCTCCTTGGAAGCAAGAATGGTGAGACTTTGTCTCACGTACTTTGGTCATGTTATTAGGAGGGTCCAGTCCTTGGAGAAGGACATCATGCTTGGTAAGTTAGAGGGCCAGTGAAAAAGAGGAAGATCCTCGACAAGATGGGTTGATCCAGAGGCTGCAACAATGGGCTCAAATATAGCAATGATTGTGAGGATGGCGCAGGACCAGGTAGTGTTTTGCTCTATTGTACATAGGGTTCTTATGAGTCAGAATCAACTCAATGGCACCTAACAACAACAATAACATATGATGAAATAAGTACACCTATAAAAATGAACATATTACAGCTACATACAACATGGATGAATCTCATAAATAAAATGTGGAGTAAAAAAGAAGCAAGACACAAAAGAATATACATAGTATGAGTGCATTCATATACAGTTGAAAAACAGCCGAAACTATATTAGTTAAGGATGTATACATTGGTACGAAAGTCATGATAAAAAGCCAGAAGTTATTATTGCAAAACATAAGATTGTTACCTTCAGGAAACAGAAGGGATTACGATCAGAAAGGGATCTACAAAGGGCTTCTGGAGTGATGGCAAAGTTCTTTTGTTTTTTGGTATTTGAGTGGTGGTTACATGACTGCGCTTTGCTACATTATTCATTAAAATGCATCCATATTCTTTATGCATTCTTCTGAATATGTGTTATATTTTGAAATTTAAACATACAAAAGATTTAATTAGGTTACATATGTCAACAGCTTAACACAATACCTAGTACATACTAGGTACGTAAATGGTAGCTGTTCTATCCACTAGTTCAGAAATTATCTACACCATTCTCTCCCTCCATGGAATCACGGTAGATATGAGCATATGTGTTTAATGTATCTAATAAACATTTACTGACTGCTATGTGCTACACAATGTACTAGAGAGAGAGATGAGCCAGACAGTGCACCCATCAAAGGTGCTCATTGCATTAATCTGAACACACCAAGACAGCCCTTGCCTCTCCTAAGACACATGGAGTCATCCAAATCATCATCTTTTCTATGTACCTGGGTTAAATGTCAACTCCTCAGTAATGACAGAACCATAAACAGTGGTTTGTGTCCAGAAGGAAACTTCTACCCAACCCTCCATCCAGACCAACCAAACGGCTGCCCCAGACCCTAGGTACCTATTGACCCTGCTACATGCCCACCTCAATGCAGCACACACCACACCTGCCACACCCTCAACCACAGCCGAGGAAAAAAACTTTGATGAAAAATTTCCCCAATGTCTGCACTAGCCCCCTGCTCATCCCTCCCACCACAACCCCACCATCTCAGCTTAAGGGTACAAAATACATTATGACACTGGGCCTTCGTTTACATGTAACAAACAGAGATCAATTTATTTCTAAATCACTTTTTTTATGGCTCTATTGAACTATTTGCCACATTATTTATACGTTAATGGGCCAGGCCCCTCTGGGAAGCTCCTCATCTAATAAATAACGTGCCAAATCATTAAGCAAGGTGATAAAATCAAAGCCATTTAAAAATACATCAACCTGCATTCCCTTCCAGTGAAATAAGCTCCAGGGGACCAGCAAGGGAAAGAAAAAAAAAAATCTTCTATTACTAAGTTTGGTCAGGTGTAGGTTTTTTCCTCTGGGCTTGAGATAAAAATCAGATCTGGGAGATCTAGATAAGCTGGCTGTTACCCATATTCCCAGCAGCTAGAGAGAGAGGAAGTGGCTAGGAATTACAATAGGGATGATTGAGAGTAAGCTCCAGGCAAGAGGAAGCAGGGGCATTTGATTCTACCTTCAGTCTGCCATTTAGAGCTGAACTGGGCAAAAAAAGTCATATCCTTTGACTGGGAGTTTAGGGGCTAAAAATGAAAACCACTGAAGACCTTCACTTTCCTACCTGCATTCCATTACTACAACTCTCTCTTATGAATCTCAGCATTTATAAATAATCTGGATCACAGAGAAGAACACCAATATTAATTATTACTCTGGTTCTCCCCATTCCCCAACCTTCATCCCAAAGATCTTACCGACCCCTTCTACGCCATCAACCCATTCAGAAAACCTATGCAAAGCCAGCATAGCAGTTAAGAGAATGTGTATTGAAACACTAGCTCCCTTAGGAATAAAACCCTCCAACTGATCCAGAGAAAAAAGTCACAAGGCGGCCCATCAGTCTGTCCCTATTCTGAGGCCCCCTGTGGGTAGATCCCTGCCTTGGGTACTTACAAGGAATGATCCAGATAGATCATCCCCTGGTTGATGGGAAAGGCAAGATCCACTCCCCAGGACTCTGACCCAGACTGGAAAACTGAGCAGCAATACAAATGAAGGAAGTATAAACTGAGTATCTAAATAGAGAGGGCATACAGAATAAAGAAATTATCTGTTGTATAGAGAGGTTTAAACAAATACTTACCAAGTCCTAAGCAAACAAATGAAACATCATTAAATTTAATCCTTACAAATGCCTTCAAAGATAATTTACAAATTCAGAAAAATTAAGAAACTTAAACAAGATCACACACATGTAAGTAAAGGGCCAGGGTTTGAATCCAGTTCTGTTTGTCTACAAAAGGCTATATTCAATTCTTTTCATTGAATCATTATGCCAAGGAGCAGAGATGAGTTCCAAGGGAAGAGACACATGTGAATAAACTAATGGAGCAGGGGAAGTAGGGTTACCAAATAAAATGCAGAATGCCCATGCCCATATATTGCATGGAACATATTTATATTAAATTATTCATCATTTATCTGAAATTCAAATTTAATTGGTGTCCTGTATTTCAATTTCTCCACATACTAGCCAATAATTGTTATTTTCTGTTTTTTGGATAATAACCATCCTAGGGGATATGAAGTGTTATCTTGTGGTTTTGATTTGCATTTCCCTAATGACTAATGATGTTGAACATCTTTTCATGTGCTTATTGGCTATTTTAATATCTTCTTTGGAGAAATGTCTATTCAAACCCTTGGCTCATTTTTTATTGGATTGTTTTTATTTTTGTTGTTGAGTTGTAAGAGTTCTTGACATATTCTGGAGATTAAACCCTTATCAGATATATAATTTCCAAATATTTTCTCTCATTCTGTAGGTTGTCTTTTCACTTTCTTGATAATGTCCCTTGATGCACAAAAGTTTTATATTTTGATGAAGCTTAATTTATCTATTTTTTCTTTTGTTGCTCATGCTTTTGGTGTGGTATCAGATAATCTATTGCCAAATACAAGGTTTACCCCTATGTTTTCTTGTAAGACTATGGTTTTAGCCCTTATATTCAAGTAGTTGATCCATTTTGAGATAATTTTTGCATATAGTGTGAGGTAGGGATCCAACCTCATTCTTATGATGTGGAAATCCAGTTGTCCCAGAAACATTGTTGAAGAGATTATTCTTTCCCCCATTGAATGGACTTGGCAACCTTTCATCAAAAATCATTGACCATAGATGTGGTCATTTATTTCTGGACTCTCAATTTTTCCAATTGATCTATAGGTCTATCCTTATGCCAGTATCACGCTGTTTTGATTACTGTCTTTGTAGTCTGTTTTTATATCAAGAAGTGTGAGCTCTCCTACTTTGTTCTTTTTCAAGATTACTTTGGGTATTCAGGGCCCTTTGCAATTCCATATGAATTTAAGGATCAGCTTTTCCATTTGTGCAAAAAAAGGCTGTTGGAATCTTGATAAGGATTGCATTGAATCTGTAGATCACTTTGAGTAGTATTGACATCTTAACAATATTAAGTCTTCCAATCCATGAACACCGGATATCTTTTCATTTATTTAGGTCTCCTTTAATTTTCTTGAGCAATGTATTATAGTTTTCAGTTACAAGTTTTTCACCTCCTCGGTTAAATGTATAACTAAATATTTTATTCTTTTACATGCTGTTGTAAATGTAATTGTTTTCTTAATTTCTTTACATATTGTTTATTGCTGATGTAAAGGAACACAAATATTTTTGTATGTTGATCTTGTACCCTGCAACTTTAGCTCTGGTAGCTTTCTTGTGGAATCTTTGGTATTTTCTATATACAGAAACACATCATCTTTAAATAGAAACAGTTTTACTTCTTCCTTTGTGATTTGGGTGCCTTTTATTTCTTTTTCTTGCCTGACTGCGCTGACTAGAACTTCCAGTACAATGTTGAATTTCAGAGGTGAAAGCAGGCATCCTTGTCTTTTCCTGATCTTAGGGGAAAAGCTTTCAGTTTTTCACCATTGAATATGATGTTAGCTGCGAGATTTTCATAAATGCCCTTTATCATGTTGAAGAGTGTCCTCTATTTGTTATTTGCTTTATCTGGCAACCCTTAAATCAAGGAACTAGCTCAGAGTTGTATAACTAGTAAATGGCAGAGCCAGTATTTGAACTTAACTCGGATTCCATAACTCTAGCTTTTAAATCTTAAAGTAAGGCAAATGGCCTGGTGAATGAAGGCTCAGAAGCAAAGGAAAACAAGGTTTGTGGGGAGGATGAAAATAGGTTTGCCTAATTGGTGCAGATAGTTCCATACTGGGAAGTCAAGAAGTAGGGAGATGAAGTTGGTCATAATTAGCTGGTAGAAAGGTTTTGAACAATGTAAAGTGTAGACTTGATGATAACCCATTGCTGTCAAGTCCGACTCATAGCGACCCTATAGGGCAGAGTAGAACTGCCCCATAGGGTTTCCAAGGCTATAACCTGTACGTAAGCAGACTGCCACATCTTTCTCTCAGGGAGTGGCTGGTAGTTTTGAACTGCTGACCTTTTGGTTAACGATGGAGAGCTTTAACCACTGTACCACTAGGGCTCCTTAGACTTGATGACAGGGAATAGAAAATCTTTGTTTCTAAGTTGTAAACTTAGAGGAAAGGACAAAAATAGTTCATAGGATCACAGAATTTTAGAACTGAAAGATATTTTTGTTTATAATAACATGATACCTTTTATTTTGTAATGTTGTTGATTGCCATCGAATCAATTCTTTTACAATTTTCAAAACACTTTTACATACATTATTTAATTTGATCCTCAAACACCTCTGCAAAACATATATTATCTGCTTCTGTTGACTCTGCTCCCCCAGCCTACTAACTGGTCTCCATCTTCCTGAAAGGCACTATACTGCCTCCCACCTCCAAATCTACCATCTCCTGAGGCTGTTCATTCCTCGTCCCACTTCACCTCTGTCATTTAACGTTGGTGATAACCTACTATGCGACACTACTCATCTCCTCCTACCTCTTGGATCACTCTTTGTCAGTCTCCTTCACTCTTCTTTTGTTCTTCCATCCTTCCCTTAAAGTAGGTGTTTTCAAGTTTCCTTCCTTGGTCTTCTCCTTTTCATCTATTCTATTTTCAATCCTTGTTGTGTACTGATAACTCTCAAATCTACATCTCACACTAGTTTTCTAGACCCTAAATCAAAATTTTAAATTACCTCCTAGACAGAGTTCAGCTGTTAACCAAAAGGTTGGCAGTTCAAATCCACCAGGCGCTCCTTGGAAACCCTATGGGGCAGTTCTACCGTGTCCTATAGGGTCGCTATGAGTCGGAATCAATTCAATGGCAGCAGGTTTATTCTACTCCAAGGAGTCCCTGGGTGGCGCAAATGGTTAAGTGCTCGGCTACTAGTCGAAAGGTTTGTGGCAAGAACACACCCAGAAGCACCTCAGAAGACAGGCCTGGCAATCTGCTTCCAAAAGGTCACAGCCTTAAAAACCCAATGGAACAGTTCTACTCTGCACACCGGGGATTGCCATGAGTCAGAATTGACTCCATGGCAACTAACAGCAACAACAATTCTGTTCCAATTCATCCTCCTACTACAGCCAGATCTAGCCCTTTTATTCAGTTGATGAACAGTTTCCCATCATTTACAGGATAAAGTCCAAATTCCTTAGCCATTCAAAACCATGTTTGTCCATAGTCATACGATTAATGGCAAATTTTGGTCAAAACAGGGATTAGCAAACTTCTTCTGCGAAGGGCCAGACAGTGTATATTTTAGGCTTTGCAAAGCATATATGGTCTTTGTTGTATGTTCTTCTTCATCGTTTTTTTATTCAACTCTTTAAAAATGTAAAAACCGCTCTCAAGGGTTGTACAAAAATCAGGCCTTGAGCTATAGTTTGTCATGCGCTGGTCTTTTGCCAGGTCTCCTTGTTCTTTTTTCCCTGCTTGAAGAAGATAAAAACTTACATTTATGGAGTATTTATAGTTTTCTTAAAAAATCCTTTCATATACATTATTTTACTTGCTCTTTGTTCTTTGAACCTCCATAGGACTTTATCTATAGCTCTCTCATGGTACATATTCCAGAATTTAATTGTGTTCATAACGTATTAGTCTACTAGGCTATTCTTAAGGACAATGGTCATATCTCATTCATCTTTATATGTTGTATGGCAACTAGTACAGTGTGTTATTCATAATAGGTACTTAAAAATGTTTGTTGAATGAATTAATAACTCGACTGTTTTTATTTAAAGGAGAAGTAAAAAAAGAGTCTGAAGACTGAACCCTCAATCAGGTGACTGGTGCTAGCTAGGCAGCTAATGGTGCTGTACTGGACTGAGAGTCAGGAAGGCCATGGGGATGGAAAAATGCAAAGGATGAGAGAAGTCCCACAATACTAAGCTCTATGCTTCCTCTACTGGGAGTTTCATCTCCCCAACAGTTGAACTGCCTAAGGTAAGAGAAAACCCAAGATGCCTGGGAGGTATAATTGCCCCTGGAGTCTTAACTGCTTCACTCAAGCACAAGAGGTCTCCAGGCCTGACTGGAATGAAATCAGAGAATCTTAAAGTTAGAGGGGACCTTAGAGGTTCAGCTTCCCACCTGAATGTCTATAATCAACTCTCACTCATTTGGCCTAATGCGAGACAGCTATCTCTTGCCAAGTCAGCAAAAAAATTAATTTCTTTTTGGTTATAAAATGCATTTTTTATCTTCAAAAAAATGTGTCTGTGCCTTCAGAATTGTTTTAGGAATTATGTCTCATAAGTACACCTTAAAACCAAAACTAAACCCATTGCCATCGAGCTGATTCCTACTCATGGCAATCCCATGTGTTACAAAGTAGAACTTCTCCGTAGGGTTTTCTTGGCTGTAATCTTTATGGAAGCAGATCACCAGGGCATTCTTCTGCAGTGCCGCCGAGTAGGTTCAAACCACCAACCTTTAGGTTAGTAGTTGAGGGTAAATTGTGCCACCCAGGGGCCTAAGTACACCTTGCTGTGAGATAAAGAAGGCAGCCTTGACTGGCAAAAGATATTGGATGAGAGTTAACTACACTATTCCTGCAGCTAATCCAAGCCCTGGGGGTTAGGATAAGATCATTGCATTGTAATATCAAGGCCTCAATAAATTCTTGTTAATAAATTTATTAATCTACTCTGTTCATGAAGCTCTGTTCTCCTATACCTTCCTGCTTTCTCTTATTAACTTGTGCCATTGGAAGAGGTTAACAAAGAATTGCAGACATCTAAGCTTGGGGACTTCCAAAACCATACTAAATTAATAGACTAAGCAGAGTCTTGAGGTTGGGATACTTTCACTCTAAGTAACTCACTAACCAGTTGCCGTTGAATTGATTCACTCTAAATACCTAGGTCTAATTCAACTACCAGGAGTTTCTAGGTGGTACAAATGGTTAAGTGCTTGGAATTAACTAAAAGACAACTGGTTTTTTGACTCAACTACTAACTGCAATGGAATGTGGTAGAGGTGCCTCCACTGGTGGCTGTCAACCAATAGACGTGATCAGAGCCTACAGAAAGCACGACGTGCAACCAATAAGTCTCTTAGGCTCAGTTTTTTGCATTATGCTTACAAAGGCAATTGGCCAATGGCAATTGCCCTTTTTCTCCCAGGAAGAAGCTGACTCCTGTGGTTAACAGAACTGTTTCAAACCCTAGCTACTCCAAAAAGGACTCTGACAGCTCATGAAAAAGTGAGTCAGAAAATGGTTGCTATGGAGAGGTAGTAAACATGGTATAGAGCCTTATTGGAGTTTCTGGGTGGTGCAAATTGTTAACGCACTCAGCTGCTAACCGAAAGGTTGGAACTTTGAGTCCATCCAGGGGCACCTCAGAAGAAAGGTCTGGCGATCTACTTCCCAAAAAACAGCCATTGAAAACTCTATGGAACACAGTTCTACTCTGAAACACATGGGGTCACCATGAGCCAGGATGGCAACTGGTTTAGAGTCTTACTACTCCAAGTGCGAGGCATGGACCAACATCAGCATCATTGGGGACTTATTAAAAATGAGAATTCTGGACCCCACCCCAGACTCACTGAATCAGAATGAACATTTTAATAAGATCCTCAGGTGATTTGTATGTTTATTAAGGTTTAAGAAGCACTGGTGTAGAGGGTAAGATTTTTCTACTTAACAGCTGTATGATGTTGGGCAAGTTATTTAACATCTTCATAGCTCAGTTTCCACATCTATAAAGTAGTGTTGATAATGCCTTGTGAGACCTTATTTAACACATAAAGCACTTTGAACAGTATCTGGCATCTGGTAAGCATGCAATAAATGTTAGCCATTATTGCTATTATCTTTGATAAACAAACAAACAAGCCCGTTGCCATCGAGTTAATTCGACTCATAGCAACCCTTTAGGACAGAGTAGAATTGCCCCATAGGGTGTCCAAGGAATGCCTGGTGGATTCAAACTGCTGCCCTTTCGGTTAGCAGCCATAGCTCTGAACCAGTACACCACCAGGGTTTCCAATTTTTTTTTTTTTTTAATCTTTGATATACTCCTCAAATCCCATTAAGGTGAACTAGCTGAACTCAAGGTGATAGGAGAGGAGAAAGAAGGGGAATATATGTCTGTGTGTGTGTGTTGGGATAGAGAGAAGGGCGCTAATGACAGGAGAAATAACTGCTTTGATTGACAATAAAAAATTCAGTTGTGGGAGCATTAGGCCCAGCATGGGGTACCCAGAGCTCCAGGACAAGTGGCTGGTCATTCATATGATGGATTTATTAACATATTCTATTGCCAGGCTCTCTGTCGGTACTGGAGATATAGTGGTCAACAAGACAAAGACCCAACCTAAGAGCTCAGAGAAGGTCTGCAGTGTCTATTAACACTAAGAGAAGTGAAGGCCTAAAAACATTGTATTAGTGTGCTCCACCGAGACAACCAAATTATGAGGCCTTGGAAATCTGGTTTGGCTCTCTTCACAAACATTATTAACCTGATAAATGCCTCAACTCTTTTTCCTTCCATGTCTCACAGACAGCCAACTAATAATGTTGGCTATATCAGCTGTTGAGTTGAATACCATAAAGTAACAACCAGCCATCTTAGAGACTGAATCCTCAGCTTTACTTTGGCAAGACAGAATAAGTCAGTTGTCAACACAGTCCCCTGTTTTCTGGAATTGTCTTTCTGAAACACACATCTGATCTTGCTACTCCCCTGTTTAAAAGCCTCTAATGGCACATAAGGCCATTCACACTCTGTCCCCAAACTATTTTGTAGTCTCATTACAAATTATTACCCTTCCCTAGCATGCACCCTACGCTCTAATTACAAAGAGCGGTTAAGAGCTAGAGTTCTGTTCAGAACTGGGTTTCAGATCCAAACTATGTTGCTTACTGTATATGGGAATGTGGGCAAGTTACTCAACCTATGCCTCAGTTTTTGCATCTGTTAAATAGGAATAATAATAATGCAACAATGTTATGAAATAAATACTATTATTAACCTCATTTCATAGATGAAGAACCTGAGACACAGAGAGGTTGAGTAACTTGTCTAAGGTCATACAGCTAGTAAGTGATAGAGCCAGATTTGAACCCCGGCAGTAAACGCTCATCCACTAAACTACATGTATTAAGCACTTACTATGGGCTAAACCTTTAACATACGTGAAATGAGGTTAATAATAGTACCTACTTCATAGTATTGTTGTAAAGATTAAGTAAATCAATACATGGAAAGTGCTTAGAATAGTGCCTGATATAAAGTAATAACATTTATTTTTAGTATTATTTCATTATTACTATTATTAACAACAAACAGGGTTTATCATGCCTCCATACCTTTGGTAATACAGTTCCCTCTCTCTGGAATGACTGACTCCTCTCTCTGTGCTGCAAATTCCTTGTCATTCTCCAAAAGACTCAGCTTTTCAGGCTTCCATACACAGAATAAACCACCTCCTCTATGCATGGTCTCTTAGCCCTTGAATACACTTCTCTATCACACTTATTCTAGTTCACTGGAAGTAGTGTTTGCATGCCAGTCTCCACCACTAGACTGTGAGCTTCTCAGTAGTGAAGATCTTGTGTTATTTACTTTATATCACTAGGGCCTACTCTAATGTATTTCCGTAGCAGGTACTAAAAGAATGTTTGTTGAATGAATACATGAGAGTATGACTGAATGATTAAATACTTTCAGGAAAGGGCTTAAAATTACAAGTTCCCAGAGAGAAGCAAGTTGGGGGAATAAGACAATCTGCATATCTTCTGCCCTGCATGTCCATTCCCTGGGCAGCAAAGCCATTCACTTCCCCGTCATCACTAGGCCTAGACTGCACCTCCGAACCAAGAATACTCCCCCATCCCCCCTCTTGCTATAGACACACCATTTGCCTCTGGCAGTGACAGAAATAAAGAGGATTACATCATTTGTTACAACAAAATGGTTATTATAGTAATAAGTATAATTAGCATTAGACAATTACAATAATAACACATTTCCTTGCTGCAGAGGTACTTTTTTAAAAAACAGGTTTATTTAATGCCCCCCTCATCTTCCCCCAAGAAAAAAACAACTCTTCACTGAGAGCAGAGGCCTCTTTCATTCTGCTGAGACGCTATCTTAATGAAGGAACTTTATTGACAAATCCCATAAAATGGGAGCAGGTTCCCTTGGAGCAAAATCTCTCCTGCTCTCCCTCTGGTTTCTCTGGGGAAAGGAAAACCTTGGGCCTCTCTTTCGAGGGATTGGGAGAACTGGTTGAGGAATAGAAAAGATGAGGCCAGGGAAAAGAAAAAGTCTTCTCAAAGAAGCTAGAGCTTAATATCAGTTGTTTACTCTCCCATTCTTTTCTCCTGGATTGCACAGACCAGGAAGGGAAAATGAGTGGTGAATGAGTGTCTTTCTAAGCTCTGTGGGAGCAAGGATTGTCCAGAGTGAGATGGAACAAAGGCCTAGGAGGAGCTCTAAAATGGATAATGAACAGGGATAATAAAATGGATAATGAAATGGACATATGCACATTAGGTGCATACACATGTTTATACTATATCTAGTCAGTTATCGACTGCTTTTTCTAAAAAGGATTTGAGGGAACTTATAATACTATGTAATGCAAGATTTAAAAATTAGATAGGTGAGAAAATCAGGATACACACATACATTTTATAAATTTGTTGACACATACATAAGTATATATGCGCTTTCCATATGTGCATAAATTAGACACACCCCAGATACATACATAGATGTGTACCTTGTACATAGTAGGCTCTCAATAAACACTTATTGAATTAATGAAACAAACCCATCTCTAAAGATAAAGAAATATAAAAATAAGTAACTCAAATAGATACAGCCTTAGATACAGACATGTAAACATATATAAACATTCATACATAAAATGTGAATAATACCTCACACATACAAAACAGACCACTACCCATATGTAGTGTACACCTACAGTCTATGCAAATACACATTTTACACACCCTTTTAGAACAGACACAATCACAGAGAGACATACAGGCACTTTGCAACCCCATATATAGATATCAAACATGGCCACATTTGTATACATGTGTGCAAGTGCATGCTCACTCACATAAACACACATTCATACACACACACAGGTGTATAGATTCACAACATGCACGCACGCAGGCACACACAGAAGATAAATCAAACCAGAACAGCTATAAAGATAAGCGTCTCTGCTCATTGCTCTTATCTTCTCAAAGTGACAGTGCCCAGAGGCATGAACTTAATCTAGGGCTCTAGCCCATCACACCCAATGCAAAATAAGGCAAAAGGTTCAGGCCACCCACTAGGGAACTGGTGGTCTCAAGGCCCTCCACACATGTGCATGTCTCGTCCAAACACCCTGGATTTCAACCTCACCACAGATCAATGGGAGGGAAATGTGTGTTGACCCACTTTCCCAGATGCTCCAGATAAAGCTCCTCTTTACCCTCACTGACTCCCAGTATGTGGTCCATCCCATCATACTTGCCAGATGAAATTCCTTTCATTCCCTTTGGTTCTTGCAATTCCCTCCTTTCTTTGAGTTTTCAGCCAAGTAGATTGCCCCATAAGCCAGGGATATCCCACCTCTCCTTACCCACCTCTAAGAGCAGAGAATGTTCTCTTTCCTCTCTTGATATCAATGCTCCTCTCTTCCAAGAAGCAGTCTCAAATCTTTCCCTTAAAGCATTCAGTAGTATATGGAACAACGGTGTTTTCTTTCCACAAGTATCTTTACTTTTCCTTAATGTTTAAGATGCATTTACTCCAGCTCTCTTTAGTCACATATTGGTTTAATGTTTGATTCTATTATTTGTATCTCTTATGGGTGTATCAATGTACCTACCTATCTGAGATTTTAAGTTTCTGGTTCTTAGGAGATTGGACCTACCCATGGACACCTTTGTACAGAGCCAACATTTGTTGGGTGTCATCATTCTATCCCACCCTATCTTTGAGAGGGTCCTGTCTTGGATGTTTCAAGAAGATTCACAGAGTAAAAGAGATGTAATACCCATCTTAGAAGTCCTCAGACTAACAGGAAAAATAAGCATCAAGAAAGAAACAGATGAAAAGTATAAAACACTTCTGAAAGAGATTAAAGGAGACTTAAATAAATGGAAAGATGTTCCATGTTCATGGATTGGAAGACTTAATATTGTTAAGATATCAATACTACCCAAAGTGATCTATAGATACAATGCAATCCCAATCAAAATTCCAACAGCCTTCTTTACAGAAATATAAAAACCAATCCTCAACTTTATATGGAATGACAAGATACCCCAAATAGCTAAAACAAGGTCAAAAGAGAAGAACAAAGTAGGAGAGCTCACACTTCCTGATTTCAAAACATACTTTACAGCTACAGTAATCAAAACAGCCTGGTAATTGTATAACAATAAACACATAGACCAATGGACTAGAATTGAGAGTTCATAAAAAAACTCACACATCTGTGGCTAATTGATTTTTGACAAGGGTGCTAAGTCTATTTGATGGAGAAAGAAGAGTCTCTTCAAGAAATGGTGCTGGGAAAATTGGATTTCCACATGCAGAAAAATGAAAACAGGATCCATGCCTCACACCACACCCAAAAACAAATTTAAAATGGGTTAAGGACCTAAATGTGCAAACTAAAACCATAAAATTCTTAAAAGAACAAGCAGGGGCAACGCTGTCAGGCCTAGCTTTCAACAATGGATTATCTAATATAACAAATAGCAAAAACACAAATAGCAAAAGACAAAATAAATAAATGGGACCTCATAAAAATTAAAAACTTCTGTTCATCAAAAAGGCTTTATTTACCAAAATAGTAAAAAGACAAGCTACCAACTCAGAGAAAAATCTCTGGAAACCATGTATCCAACAAGAGTCTACTGTATTTTTAAGCAAAAAACATGTGCCTTCTCTGTTTGTTTGCCAGCTGCACCCTCTCCCTGCGAGATATTTCCGTAAGCACCACTATGCCAATTTTTTTTAAACATGTTGCTGTTGGAAAAAAAATTTGTATAGCTTGCTTACAAAAATATCTCGCGGGGGAGGGAGCAGTTGACAAATGTAGAAGGCATACATTATTTGCATAAAAATATAGTAATAACTAAAATATATATAAAACTTCAACAACTTAACAAAAAGACAACCCAATCATAAAATGGGCAAAGGACTCGAATAGACATTTCATCAAAGAAGACATTCCAATGGCCACCAAACGCATAAAAAGATGCTCAGCCTTGTTAGCCATCAGAAAGATGCAAATCAAAACCACAATGAGATACCATTTCACTCTCCCTAGGATGGCTAAGGAGCCCTGGTGGCACAGTGGTTAAGGATTGGGCTGCTAACCAAAAGGTCAGCAGTTTGAATCCACCAGCCATTCCTTGCAAACTCTATGGGGCAGTTCTACTCTATCCTGTAGGGTCGCTATGAGTCGAAATCTACTTGATGGCAATGGGCAGTGGGAGGATGGCTAAGACCAAAAAAAAAAAAAAAAAACCCAGAAAATAACAAATATTGGCAAGGATGTTGGGAAATTGGAACACTTACCCATTGCTGGTGGGAATGCAAAATTGTACAGCCATTGTGGAAAACAGTGCGGTGGTTTCTCAAAAAACTAAAAATAGAACTACCGTATGACCCACTAATTCCACACTTAGGTATATACCCAAAAGACTTGAAAGCAGAGACCCAAAAAGAGACTTGTAAACCAATGTTCATTGCAGCATTGTTCACAATAGCCAAAAGGTGGAAACAACTTAAATGCCCATCAACAGATGAATGGATAAACAAAATGTGGTACATAAGTACAATGGAATATTACTCAGCCAGTAGGAGAAATGAAGTCTTGATACATGCTACAGTATGGATGGAGCTGGAGGACATTATGCTGAGCAAAATAAGCCAATCACAAAAGGACAAATACTGTATGACCTCACTTACATAAAAAGACAAAAAAAGACAAATGTATAGAGACCAAAGTTTATTAGTGGTTACCAGGGGTGGGAGGGAAGGGCGAAAAAGGGTTAACGATGATGGAAAAATCAAATTGATTAAGGGCAGGGTTGCACAGCCGATTATTGTAATTGCTGTCAGTAAGTTGTACACATGTAAAAAAGTTGAATTGGCAAAAGTTGTGTGATAGATATATTTACCATGATAAAAAAAAAAAAAAAAGAGTAGTTGCTGAGACTGCTTATGTACAACCAAACACCTCATGGGATTTTCTTTCTTAGTTTGGAGATTTAGGGTCACGGTTTCATGGGACATCACAGGTAATCAGCCTAATAACATATTTAGTGCTTCTGTTCTACCTCCTAGCTCATTGTGTAGTGTCTGGGGTCTTAAAAGCTTGCAAGCAGCCATCCAAGGCACAACAGTTGGTCTGTGTTCACCTGGAGCAACAGAGGAAGAGAGAGAATCAGAAATAGGAGGAGGATATGGAATGTGTGGCTAATTGCCTCCATGAACATGTGCCTTCTTTGCCATGAGACCAGAAGAACTGGATGGTGCCCAGCTACCATTACTGAATATTTCAATCAAAGATTCTATAGAAGAATCCTGAAAATGCAGGACAGAATTTCAAATTCTCATGGACTCTAGACTTTCTGGAGCCATGGAGGGTGGATGACCCCCTGAAGCTATTGCCCTGTAATAATCTTTAAACCTTAAACCAAAATGTCACCTGAAGTCTCCTTAAAATCGAACAATAGTTTAGCTTAACTAGTAAAAAAGGTCTGCCTTGAGCATTATGCTCTTTTAAGAACTATCTATATGGGATTAAATTGAAAATAGCTACTCTAAAGATTAGATAAGAACCTTGGGGGGCAGTAAGTTTATGTTAATGAGGGAGGAACAACTCAGAAAAGGAGGGTGAGAATGGTTGCAAAACTCAAAGAATGTAATCAATGTCACTAAATTGTACACATACAAACTATTGAATTAGTGTATATTTTGCTGTGTATATTCTCAACAACAAGAAAATAAATTAAAAAAAATTTTAAAAATTAACTGAGGAAAAAAAAGAAACAGGATAATAAGGATAAAATCCTATAATGTCAGAGGTAGAAGATGATTTAAAGAAAATTCAATTCACCCTCCACATTTCCCGTATAAAGGAACTGCCATTTCCCATATAAAGGAAGTGGGGTTCAGAGAAGTGAAGTAACTTGCTCAGTGTCATCTAGAAAAATGACTGGCAGAGACAGATACAATTTCAGCTTCCTATTGCTTAGTCTAACATTTCTTCCACTACATCAGCATTTCCCAAACTGAATTTCATGGGACACTAATGCCCAAAAAAAATGTTAACTGGTTTTCCTTTAAAAGAGGGTTCTGTGGTCTAATATTGTAGAAAATATTACATATCATAGTCCCCACTTGGAAATTCAAAATGAATGTTAACATGTTAAAGGTTTCTAAGAAGTCCTGCAGTTTAAAAGATTTTAATTTTGTCTACTCCAGTGTTTGCTAAACTTACCTGATCTTATAGTACTTTTTCAAGAAAGCCCTGTTAACATCATGTGAGACATGAATGGTATGAGGATTACACAGTTTAGGAAACACGGCACTCCCCTAAACACAATAATGGAGAGTGCCTGACTTGGGTTCCTTCTAAACAAAATAATAGGAGGGAATGAGCTGAGCACAAATAAGATGATAAGTTTGCCTCCTTTTCTATGGAGGAAAATATGAAGCAAGGTTTGATGAGAAGTAAGGTGGGGTATCCCAAGAGGTAGAAATGATCCATGCGAAGGCTCAATGATAGGAGACATCTGGGGTTCAGAAACCAAGTTCTCCCAGTGGTGGGAAGGGAGAGAAAAGGGGGATTTCAAACCATTTAATTTAAAGATGGAAGCATTAGCATTCTCCATAGCAAGAGTCAGAAAGCCCCAACCATAAGAGAGGAGAGCCTCACACATAGTAGGCATTCAATAAATATGAATTGAATTAATGAATCAGAGAGGCAAGCTGATTTGCCTCAAGCAACAGAGAGAGCCCAACCAAGTGAATGCAAAGTTACTGCTAGTCTTCTGCACTTCCATTGAGGACTAATGCTGTATGGGAAGGAAGAGCAGGAATACACAAGACGCATATTCTCCTGTACTTCCCTTATTTCCATAGAATCTGAGGGATTTTTCTTGGCAAACACCAGCAAGGGAACTGAGTACAGTTGGTGGAAGGAATGAGTCAGGCTGAGTTGTTTGTTTGTTCTCCAGGGCAGGGACTCATAAGAGTCAATAAACACACGGGAGCCTCTTTGACTAGGGCTTGGAGCAAGAGATCAGCTTGTTTGTCCTAGGAAATTTGAACTTGGGTCAAAATAGCTCTTAAGGCCTCCCTTTCCTGAAGTAGAGACTTGTAGTCAGTAACTGAGGTCATCCACTGGGCAGCCAGGTGCTCCACTTAACAATGCAATCACATAGAAAGGTCCTTTCAGCAAGCTTTCTTTTTTTTCTTCATAGCATACAGTGGACACATCAACCTGCCACCTGTTAGCTGCAGGATGGCTTATTTAACACAGGCCACAAAAAAATGGTTAACGGCATCAGGTTAAGGCTGTGGGATATCAAAATTGGTTCACAGGGTTACAGAATCCCAGGACTAGAAATAACCTTAAGATGTCATTTCAGAGACTTCCGGGCAACATGGCACTATAGACAGAAGCACCACGCCAACCCTCCACAGCAAAGATTTGAAAAACTGAGTAAAACAGAGACACACGTCAATCCTGAAACCCTAAGTATCAAATGAAGAGATAAAGAACTCAGCCAAGCACCAAATGGAATAAGAAACTGACCGAGATCCGAGAGCAAGGAGAGATACATGCAGAGGTCCCCTATCAGCTACCACAGCATGGATCTGCCGTCTTGGACTCCTATCAGAGATCAGCGAACAGGGGGTACGAGAAAGCAGCTTCATGGAGTTTCCAGCAGGAGACAGAACAACCAGCAACCAGTGATATACGCTTTCCCACCGCCCCCCCCACACACTTCTTCACCCCCATTTGGCCTCCTCTGCTTCCTGCAGCCACAGTCTCCTGGCCCAGAAGCACAGGCTTCACCCCGGTGTCTCTTGGATTCCATCCACCCGCACTGGCCGACTCCCTGAATGCCATTTGTTGGCTGCTGGTATTGCTTTTTTCCGCTTCTTTAGATTTCTTCCTTACCTCTCACTACCTTCCCTTCCTTTCTCTCAAATACCTGGCTCTGTGTGCCATCTTTCCTTCTTCCTGAAAGGCTGTGAAACACTGTTCGACTGTGAAACTGCTTCTCGGCCCGTGCCACCACACTGGTGGGATCCCTGGGGCTTGTTTTGTCTGTTTGTTCTGATTTGTTCTGTTTTGGTTTGTTTGTTTGTTTTCTTTTTCTTTCCTCGGCTTGGGAGCTACTCCCTTACTCTGCACAGATGCACAGTGACATCCCTGGGAGCATTCCTTTTTTCTTGTTTTGTCTGTTTGGTTGGTTGGTTGTTTTTTTTTCTTTGTTTTGTTTTCTTCTCTCTTTCTCTTTCTTCATTTCCAGTTTCTTGTTTCTTATACTTACCTTCTCTTCCTGTCTCCTGAATACCTGACGCTCTGTGACACCTCTATCCCTTCTAGCCAGGCCATACTTCATGGCCTGGGAGTAACTTCTCCAGTCCTAGCAGACGCACTAGAGGCTTTTTTCCCCCTAATTTTTATTTATTCATTTTTTTCTTTTACCCTTTTTCTTTTTTTTCCTTTTGGTTTTTCTCCCTTTCTCAGTCTCTCATCTCTCCACTCCAACAGCAAGCTCCCTTGGCATTCTTTTTTGTTTGTTTGTTTGTGTGTACGTTTTTGGCTCCTGTTCCTCTCTCCTCTTTCCCATACCCATCTTAGCTCCACACATCTCAAACTCCTCCCTCCTTCCCGCCTACCTGCTCCATACACTGAACATCACACTCCCAAGCAGCACAGGCATAGCCTACTGGAACCTGCCCTGCACTGATTCCTGGCCTGCCCCGTCAGCCCTAGTACATGCCACAAATAACCCATCCCAGTAACTCCCCTTCAGCTGGACATGCCCTGCTGTACCATACCTGAGTGACTGACGCTGCCGATTGGAGAAGGAGGTGAAAAGTGTCATACCCACAGACAAGCAAACAACAAAGATTGCACAGCCTGCCTGCTCAGACATAAACAAATAAAACAAAAAAGCAGGATGAAACAAACAAATATACAATCAATAAAAGAGGAAAATAACTACTGAATGACCCGAAGACAGCAGACAACATCAAAACATATATAAAAACAGGACAGGATGGTTCCAGTAGGCATCCAAAATAAGACATCAGATGACTTTCCAGTAGAAGAAAAGGCACTAGAACTACCTGATAGGGAATTCAAATCTCTAATACTCAGAATTATCCAAGAGTTGAAGCAAAAAACAGAAAAAAATAGACAAATTCATGGAAAAGGCAGAGAAATTCATGGAAAATACAGACAAAAAAAGGAAGAATTCAAGAAAATAATACAGGAAAAAATGCTAAAATAAATTCACAACTAGAAATCATACAAAAACAACAATTAGAATTCCAAAAGGTAAACAGAGTTCCGAAATAGTGTCATAGAAGGGCTGAGGAGCATGTTTGAAACAATGGAAGACAGAATCAGCAAAACTGAAGACAAACACTTAGATACAAGTCTGTATGAGGAAAAATCAGATAAACAATGAGGAAACCCTGAGAATTATGTGGGATACAATCAAAAGCAAAAATCTGCAAGTGATCAGAGTTCCAGAACAAGGGGAGAAAACAGAAAACACAGAGGAGATCGTTGAAGAACTGCTGACATAAAACTTCCCCAATATCATGAAAGACGAAAAGCTGACCATCCAAGAAGCTCAACAAACCCCATATAGGATAGACCCCAGAAGAAAATCACCAAGGCATATCATAATCACACTCACTAAAACCAAAGACAAACAAAGAATCCTGAGAACAGCTCAAGAAAAACAAAAAGTCACATACAGAGGATAAATAATAAGAGTAAGCTCGGATTATTCGGCAGAAACCATGCAGGCAAGAAGGCGATAGGATGACGTATATAAAACCTTGAAAGAAAAAAATTTCCAGCCAAGAATAATATATCCTGAAAAACTCTCATTCAAATATGATGGTGAAATTAGGTCATTTCCAGATAAACAGAAATTAAGGGACTATGTAAAAACCAAACCAAACTTACAAGAATTATTAAAGGGAATCCTTTGATCTGAGAATGAACAACATCAGACCACAGGCTGAATCTAGGACACAGGATTGTACCAGCCAGATACCATCTTAGGAAATGAACTCTCAAGGACCATCCAAAACCAAAAGAATTACAACAGGGAACCAGAGAGGTTAATCTGTAAATGACAATAGCATCAGAAAAATAAGAGAAGGAATAGATCTTCTGATGGAGAGGAAGGCAAGGCGACACCAACTAATAATAGACTGGTTCAAACCTAGGAAGATAAGGGCAAATTACAAGATAGCCACAAAGAAAGTTACAAACCTACTCATCAAAATAAGGAAGAAAAACATAAAGTTTCAGTAAAAACAAAACTTACAAAAACAAAAGAAATGAAAAAAATCCACAAACAAAAGGAATTCAGCACAGGAGAGTAAGAGGAACAAAGAAAACGTCAGCACCACAAAAAAAAAAAAGCACTACACAATGACAGCAATAAACTCACACCTATCAATAGTTACAATGAATTTAAATGGTCTAAATGCTCCCATAAAGAGATGGAGAGTGACAGAATGGATAAAAAAAACAGGATCCATCAATATGCCATCTGCAAGAGGCACACCTTAGAAACAAAGATGTAAATTTATTAAAAATCAAAGGATGGAAAAATATATATCAAGCAAACAGCTACCAAAAAAGAGCAGGAGCGGCAATACTAATATCAGATAAAATAGACTTTCAAACAAAATCCACCATAAAAGACAAATAAGGATACTATATAATGATTAAGGGGACGATCCATCAAGAAGACATAACCGTAATAAACATCTATGCACCCAATGACAGGGCTCCCAAATACATAAAACAAACTCTAACAGCACTGAAAAGAGAAACTGACAGTTCCACAATAATAGTAGGAGACTTCAACACACCACTCTCGGTAAAGGACAGAACATCTAGAAAGAAACTCAACAAAGATACAGAAGACCTAAAGGGCACAATCAGCCAACTTGACCTCATAGACATACATAGAACACTCCACCCAACAGATGCAAAGTACACATTCTTTTACAATGCACATGGAACGTTCTCCAGAATAGACCACATCTTAGGCCACACAGCAATCCTTAACGAGATCCAAAACTTTGAGATAATACAAAGTATCTTCTCTGACCACAATGCCATCAAGGTAGAAATTAACAACAAGAAGAGCAAGGGAAAAAAATCATGGAAACTAAATAACACCCTGTTTACACATCACTGGATAAGAGAAGAAACCAGAGATGGAATCAAAAAATTCCTAGAATCAAAGGAGAATGAAAACATATCATACCAAAACCTTTGGGACACAGCAAAGGCAGTCCTCAGAGGACAATTTCTAGCAATAAAGGCACACATCAAAAAAGAAGAAAGTGACAAAATCAAAACATTAATGACAGAACTCGAACAAATAGAGAACAGCAAAAAAAGCCCACAGCCACTAGAAGAAAGGAAATAATAAAGATCAGAGCAGAAATAAATGCAATAGAGAATAGAAAAACAATAGAAAGAATCAACAAAACCGAAAATTGGTTCTTTGAAAGGATCAACAAAATCAATAAACCACTGGCCAGAGTGACACAAGAAAAAACAGGAGAGGACGCAAATAACACAAATAAGAAATTAAATGGGGGACATTACAACAGACTTAACTGAAATAAAAAGGATCATAACAGAGTATTATGAAAAACTATACTCCAACACATACGAAAACCTAGAGGAAATGGATAAATTTCTAGTAACACACTACCTATCCCAAACTAACACAAAGTGATGTTGAAAATCTGAACAGACCCATAACGAGAGAAGAGATTGAAAAGGTAATTTAAAAAAAAAAAAAAACTCCCAACCAAAAAAAGCCCTGGCCCAGATGGCTTCACTGGAGAATTCCACCAAATATTCAGAGAAGAGCTTATACATATTTCAGAACATAGAAAAGGAAGGGATGTGTCCGAATTCATTTTATAAAGCTAGCATAACCCTGATACCAAAACCAGGCAAAGACAATACAAAAAAGGAAAATTACAGACCAATATCTCTCATGAATATAGATGCAAAAATTCTCAGCAAAATTCTATCCAATAGAATTCAGCATCGTATCAAAAAAATAATACAGCACGACCAAGCAGGTTTCATACAAGGTATGCAAGGGTGGTTCAACATTAGAAAATCAATCAATGTAATCTGCCACATAAATAAAAGGAAAGAAAAGAATCACACAATCATCTCAATGGACGCAGAAAAGGCATTCAACAAAGTCCAACACCCATTCCTGATAAAAACTCTCAATAAAATAGGTATTGAAGGGAAATTTCTCAACATAATTAAGGGCATCTATGCAAAACCAATGGCCAACATCATTCTTAATGGAGAGAGGCTGAAAACATTCCCCTTGAAAACAGGAACAAGACAAGGATGCCCTTTATTTATTTCCACTCCTATTTAACATTGTGCTGGAAGTCCTGGCTAGAGCAATTAAGGCAAGAAAAAGAAATAAAGGGCATCCAAATTGGTAATGAAGAAGTTAAACTGTCCCTCTTTGCAGATGACATGATACTCTACATAGAAAATCCTAAAGATTCCACCAGAAAACTACTGGAACTAATAGGAAGATTCAGCAGAGTAGCAGGATACAAGATAAACATACAAAAAAATGGTTGGATTCCTATACACCAATAAAGAGAATGAGGAAAAGGAAATCAGGAAAACAATACCATTTATAATAGCCCCTAAAAAAATAAAATACTTCAGAATAAATCTAGCCAGGGATGTAAAAGACCTATACAAAGAAAACTACAAAACACTACAGCAAGAAACTAAAAGGGATCTACATAAATGGAAAAACATACCATGCTCATGGATAGATAGACTCAACGTTGTGAAAATGACAACTCTACCCAAAGTAATTTACAAATACAATGTAATCCTGATCCAAATACCAACAACATTCTTTAAAGAGATGGAAGAACTAATCATTAACTTTATATGGAAAGGGAAGAAGCCCTGTATAAGTAAAGCTGTACTGAAGAAGAAGAATAAAGTAGGAGGACTCGCACTACCTAACCTCAGAACCTACTATACAGCTACGGTAGTCAAAACAGCCTGGTAATGATACAATGACAGATACATTGACCAGTGGAACAGAATTGATGTAAATCCAGATGTAAAACAGATGTTAATCCATCCACCTATGGTCACCTGATCTTCAACAAGGGCCCAAAGTCCATCAAATGGGGAACAGACAGTCTTTTTAACAAATAGTGCTGGCAAAACTGGATGTCCATCTGCAAAAAAATGAAACAGGACCCATACCTCACACCATACAAAAAACTAATTCAAAATGGATCAAAGACCTAAATATAAAGCCAAAAACTATAAAGTTTATAGAAGAAAAAATAGGACCAATGCTAGAGGCCCTAATACACGGCATTAACAGGATACAAACCATAACCAACAACACACAAACTCCAGAAGATAAGTTAGATAACTGGGATCTTCTAAAAATTAAACACTTATGCTCATCAAAAGAGTAAAAAGAGAACCTACAGACTGGGAAAAAAATTTTGGACATTACAAGTCAGACAAAGGTCTAATCTCTAAAATCTAAAAGAAAATCCAACACCTCTGCAACAAAAAGACAAATACTCCTATTTAAAAATGGGCAAAGGAAATGAACAGACACTTCATCAAAGAAGACATTCAAGTGGCCAACAGACACATGAGGAAATGCTCGCGATCACTAGCCATTAGAGAAATGCAAATTAAAACCACAGTGAGATGCCACCTCACCCAGACATTACTGGCACGAATCAAAAACACTGGAAATAACAAATGTTGGAGAGGCTGCGGGGAGATCAGAACTCATATGCACTGCTGGTGGGAATGCATAATGATACAACCATTTTGGAAAATGATATGGTGCTTCCTTAGAAAGCTAGAAATAGAAATACCATATGATCCAGCAATCCCACTCCTAGGAATATATCCTAGAGAAATAAGAGTCATCACTCGAATAGACATATGCACACCTATGCTCATGGCAGCATTGTTCACAATAGCAAAAAGATGGAAACAACCTAGATGCCCATCAACAGATGAATGGATAAACAAACTATGGTACATACACACAATGGTGTATTACGCAACGATAAAGAACAATGATGAATCTGTGAAGCATCTCATAACATGGATGAAACTGGAGGACATTATGCTGAGTGAAATAAGTCAATCACAAAAGGCAAATATTGTATGAGACCTCTAGTGTAAAAACTCATGAAAAAGTTTACACACAAAAAGAAACAATCTTTTCGTTAACCATTGTCACAGGGCAACGTGTGTAGTAACTGTTAAATGAGAAACTATTTTGTTCCATAAGCCTTCATCTTAAGTGAGAATAACAGCACAATTGGAAGAGCGTAGTCAATGTCACTGAACTGTGCATGCAGAAATTTTTGAAATGGTGCATCTTTGGCTATGTGTATTTTCACCAAAAAAAAAAAAAGGTTGAGAAGTTAGAGGGTTGACATGTTGTGGGGTTGTTAACCAATGTCATAAAACAATATGTGTACTACTGCTTCATGAGAAAACTATTTGTTCTGTAAGCCTTCACCTGAAGTACAATTAAAAAATAATAATATATATATATATATATATATATATCAATATAAAAAAAAAGAATCTTTGCTGGTTAGAGGGATGGGGGAGGGAACTAAACAGACAATAGATAAGTGGTAACTTTGGTTAAAGGTAAGACAGTACACAATACTGGGGAAGCCAGCACCACTTGTACAAGGAAAGGTCATGGAAGCTCCATAGACATATCCAAACTCCCTGAGGGACTGAATTGCTGGGCAGAGGGCTGAGGGGACGGACCATGGTCTTGGGGAACATCTAGCTCAGTTGGCATAACACAGTTTATAAAGACAATGTTCTACGTTCTACTTTGATGAGTAGCGTCTGGGGTCTTAAAAGCCTGTGAGCAGCCATCTAAGATATTCCACTGGTCTCACCCCTTCGTGAGCAAGGGAGAATGAAGAGAACAGGATACGAGGAAAAGATTAGTCCCGAGGACTAATGGACCACAGCTACCATGGCCTCCACCAGACTGAGTCCAGTACAACCAGATGGTGCCCGGCTACCATCACTGACTTCTCTGACCAGGATCACAACAGAGGGTCCTGGCCAGAGCTGGAGAAGGACGTAGAACAAAATTCTAACTCCAAAAAAAGACCAGATTTACTGGCCTGACAGAGACTGGAGAAACCCCAACAGTACGGCCCCCGGATACCCTTTTAGCTCAGTGGTAAAGTCACTCCCGAGGTTCACCGCTCAGCCAGGGATTGGACAGCCCCATAAAACAAAACTGGACTAATGAGGCACAGCAGTCCAGGGACAAGGACTAGAAGGCAGGAGGGGACAGCAAAGCTGGTGATAGGGAACCCAAGGTTGAGAAAGGACAGTGTTGACATGTCGTGGGTTGTTAACCATTGTCATAGGGCAATATGTGTACTGTTTAATGAGAAACTATCTGTTCTGTAAACCTTCATCTAAAGTACAAAAAAAAAAAAAGAATTATCTATGTAAGATCAAATTGAGAACAGCAACTCAAAAGGTTTGATGGGAAGCCTAGGGGGCAGTGAGTTGAAGATAATGGTGATGGAATAATTTGGAAAAGGATAGTGAGAATAGCAGCACAACTGGAAGAATGTAATCGATGTCACTGAATTGTACATGTAGAAACTATTAAAATGGTGTATCTTTGGCTATGTATATTTTCACCAAAAAAAAAACGTCGAGAAGGGAGGGGGTGACATCACGGAGTTGTCAACCGATGTCATAAAACAATATGTGTACTGACTGTTCAATGAGAAACCATTTTATCTGTAAACCTTCATCTAAAGTACAATTTTAAAAATTAAAATAATTTAGGTTTGGGGAAAAAAAAAGAAGTCATTTCACATACCCCCTTGCCTCTAAGCTCGATCACCATACAGACCAGCCCCTAAGTCAGCCAGTCTTCTTTTCTTTCCCCAAATACAGAAGTAATTTTTAACTTTCTAAGACTGTTCAGTCCCAGCTCTAGCTCTAGTCAAGCAACAATATAAGATCCCTTTGTGTGTTTGAGGCCTTGTCCTTAGGAAGCTCCTAATATAAGTAAATTGATAGGACATAAATACCTATAAACTGACTTCAGAATACTCACTAAACAACAAAGAAGCAAGTAGAAACCAACAACTGAGCTGAAAAGATGCAGAGCCAAAAAGGGTTCAGAAACAGAAGGTGCTACTTAGCAAAGGCTCCCTGGAAAAAGGAATACGAAACTGGGTCAAAGAAGCAGAGGAAGAAAGAGGCAGAAGGGAGAGAAGTGAGGACATCCCAGGCTAGGGAGGGAGGAGACGTTTCAGAGAACTTCCTAAGGGAAGTTTCAGAGGCCAAGTGGACAGGAAGCCATGAAGTAGCTTGGTTTGGCTAAGACAGACTGCAGGGAAGGACAGAAAAGAACTGAGGGGCAGGAAGTTGATAGGGGAGTCTTGCAAGTAAGGCTAGAGTTTGAGGGTGGCATGTAGCAGCATGGTGTGGTATTTAAAGCCCTGAAGTGCAAGCCAAGAGACACAAGGTCTAGTCCTGGATCTGCTACTGTCTCATTTACCAAAGGTCTTAGTCTTTCACCCATAAAATAAGGACATTATATTAGAGAACCTCTAGGGTGTCTTGCAATTCTAAAACTCTGCAATGCTAAGTTACAAGAGATGATAAGGCCCTTATACAAGACAATTCTAAGTTCCCTTTATCCCTGTGACTGAATTACAACTTGAGCATATTTACTACGTCAAAGATTAATCCTCTAAACCCGGCAAGCTCGCTGGCTGAGCAGCAAGGAAATATCTCCATAAAAAGAATAGACTCTATAAATTATTGGTCACTTACCTAGGGTTGTTACTAAATTATTTTAAAAGGATATATATTCTGCTCCTACACTCACACTTCTGTCTCTTTCAGACTAATTGCTTCCTGAACTAGGAAGGGTGTCCAGACAGAGACCCAGGAAGTTTGATATATTCCGGATCCTTCAACGGCTGGGATTCCTGATGATAAATAAATGGCACAGTGGAATTTGAATAGACCTATTCACAGACTTGAAAGGAGTAAGAGGGTAAGTCATTAAAATTACTCTCTTTTTTTCCTTTCTACATTCTAAGCAGCATAACAGTTCAGCTGGCTTTAACGTAGGGAGGGCCAGCTTTTCCATAATTCTACCTCAATCCTTATCATATTGTATTTTAAATATTAATCTTTCTGTCAATCACTCTAGACTGAAAGTTCCTTGACAGCAGGGATTTAATCTTATTTGTCTTTAAATAAGACCTAGCATAGTGACTAGCACATAGTTGGTACTTAATAAGTAATTGTTCAATGCATGAATGCATGGATGAAGAAATAGTAATCTAATTACGAAGGTTTTTCTAGTGTCTGGCCTTAGTCGTATGCTACTACAACTACTCACCCCTTCTGTTGACTTGTCCGGTAAATGACACCCCCTTGCATCTGAGTTAGATGTCTTCCCCTCATCCCAGTATCCTATGCACACCTCTTTCACAGCCCTGATCATGTTCTATTGTAAATTCTGGTTTAATTGTCTATCTTCTAACCAACCCAAAAGAATCTAAAAGGTAGAGATCTTGTCTTATTCATTTTTGCATCCCTTGTCCAGAATAATATCTATCATAAATAAGGCAAATTGTTGAACGAATTAATGAAGCACAGTAGCTCATTCTTTCTGTGTACAACCAAAGAAAGAGTCCTTCAGGAGGATATCAACGGTCAAATCTATAACACTGTGTTTGCTTGGCCAAAGAAGAGGCTTGCTAAAGCAATCATCTGGATATTTTAATTCTCCAAATATGCTTCAGAAAAACAGAAGTCGTCTACACAGATCAAATTATCTAGGTGCTTTTTTACCTCTAGTACCTTGGAACATTACGAATTCAGGGTCTAAACTGTACTATGAGTATGGAATGGAGTAAAAAATACAAACACAGGCCCTGCTGAAGTACTTCAGTGAGGGCGAATATTAAATAACTGAAGGCCTTCAACAGTATACTATAGTCGAAAGAAAGGCCTCGGACAAGGTAAGGCTCAGGGGGTTCTTGGCTTGGGAAATGAGCAAAGATTGTTGATCATTCACATCTTGACAAGCTGTCCTCTGACTGACCCAGGAGAGCTTCCTAGGTGTAGTTAGGAAAGAACAGACTGCTGGAAGGATGGGAAGGTATCTAGTCATTTGAGGGAAATCAAGGCCTGAAGTGCAATATAGAAGAATGATCAGCACTACAGGGGAAGAGGAAACAGACCAAAAAAAAAAAAAAAAAAACATTAAATGGGGGTGGGCCAAGGAGCGTGATGGTGAGAGAGAAGGAGAATCTTGGGGCTGATTTGTAGGGCGTCATGAAATTCTTATAAAAACTAAAAGTGTACTGAAAGGGATCATCAGGAGAGATTGATGGGGATATAAGCTAATTAATCAACTGGAAAACCAAGATGACAAGACTCTTGATGGTCAGTAATGGAATCTATGCTCTAATGTTAGTCTACATCCCAAACTTACCCACCTCTACACAAGGGCCATTTTCTCTAAAATTGACTTCCTCCTTTTCAGCTCTACATTTGTGTCTTCCAGGAAGCCTTCCATAACTAATGACCTCCAAAATGCCCTTCCCTATACACATGAAATGCACTACTCATTCATTTCCTCACCTTTTGTCACTTACTGTCTGTCTCTGGATATTATAATTTGTCTGAATCATCTCAGTGGAAGGACTCCCAGAACAGAAACCATCTCATTCTCCTTTTGTGAATTTCCCTCCCAGAAGTTCATGGTAGAAAAGCACAGACTGCCCGAGGAAGACAGCCATCAGATGGCTCCATTCCCCGCAACACAGAATCTGCAATGCGCTCTTCTCTCACACTGGAGTTATGGAGCAGGAGTTACGGCTCTCCCTGTAAAAAGTCCTTGTAATTATGAAAAATGTCTACGACTCTTTCCACCGTTTAGGCAAAGCCTCTGGCTGTCCCAACGAGCAGAGATTTAAGATCCTGTTCTCCATAAAGATGGCTAGATAGCCCGAGAGATATTAGATGTGTTAACGCCTAATTGGTCATTGTTGAGTCATCAATTCTGCTTCAGAGAGCGGGATTGGACAATCCTGAAAGATAATGGAGGGCAGAAAACCACCAGGGAGGAGAGTGTCAGGGCATCATTTTAGTCAGTCCTCTCCTTCTACACTGGCTTGCCCATATACTTTCACTGTTCTTTTGCACAGGATTTCCAAGAAAGGTAGATTCCACAGTCTTTCTTAGGAGCAGCCTCACGTAACTTCCCGGTAAGGCAGTGCTTCCTTTAGTCTAATCCTAATCCCTCATGTTTAAAGTCCCAGTTTTTTCTGCTCTGACCTCAGGAAAGGTCAGCATTCTCCTTTTCTTGAGGTTTCAATGCTTTAAATCCATTGGTCAGCATCTTCTCTTCTCCCTGTTTCCTCTCTCTTCCCTCCCCACTCTCGATCTTTCTCTTTTCCACATTAATCACAACTCCCTTATTTATGTCCTTTTTACAAAGCCACGTGACTTTTTTAAACACTTCCATGGAACCCCTAATAACTGCAACGAATATCATTTAACTCAGAGCAGGTAAAGTATATTATTTAAACAATAGTCACTTTTGGCAGTAAATGGTACAGAAATATCCAGCGTAGATATGAGCGAAGATGTCACTATTAGCAATTTGTGGCTTTAAAACCAAGGGAAAATAGGACAATCTGTGTGGTTAAGAGTTTTAAGATGCTACCAGTTGCTGTCAAGCCAATTCCGATTCATGGTAGCCCCATGTGTGTCAGAGTAAAACTGTGCTCCATAGGGTTTTGGTTTTTTTGTGTATGTGTGTTAAATATATATGTAATAAATAAATCGTCTGCCTTTTCAACATTCTTCATGTGTACAATTTAGTGACATTAGTTATTTGGCAGTAGATGGATAACCAGGCCTTTCTTCCAAAGTGCCTCTAGGTGGACTTGAACCTCCAACCTTTCAGTTAGTTAGCAGCCCAGCATGTTAACCATTTGCACCACCCAGAGACTCCTTTTAAGATACTGTGGGTTTTTTTGTTTGTTTTGGGGTTTTGTTGTTGTTGTTGTTAGTTGCCATGGAGTCGATTCCAACTCATGGCAACCCCATGTGTGCAGAGCAGAACTGCTCCATAGGGTTTTCAAGGCTGTGACCTTTCAGAAGCAGATCACCAGGCCTGTCCTCTGAGGCACCTCTGGGTGGGTTCAAACCACCAACCTTTTGGCTAGTAGTCGAGCGCTTAACTGTTTGTGTAACCCAGCAACTCCTGAAATTTTCATTTCAGGCTTTTAAACACAAGACAGCATCTCTCTTTTACAGGTTAGAAGATTTTCGGGAGGCAGAAGTGACTTCCCAGGAGGATGGGACAAAATGATTTCTTGAAGAAAGGCTACAACTTTTCTTCCTTCCCAAGGAAGATGATTTTTGGAAAAAGTAAAAGAATGGTGTTCATTCCCAAAGAAAAGGTACAGAGGATAAGAGCAAGACGAGAAATAAGGAATCAAGGTCCTACTTCCCTCTGCCAGTGATACTCCCACACCACCCACCCCATTCCAGAGGTTCCTTGAAGCCCTGCTGGCTGCAGGGGCAATGGAGCAGCAACTCCATCTGAGTTACCCCTCAGAGTACTCTGCTATCATCCTCTATTATTACACACTAAAGCCCAAAGCATAAATCCCACCACTCTCAGGCAGAAAAGTGAGATATGGTTTTTCCCCATGTATTTGTTCACTTAGTAGCACATATTCCTTTATGGTATTCCCAGAGATCCTCCTGCCTCTGGAATGCTCCTCCACTTCAACCATCCAAGTCAGATATGAAAATTTCCTTCGTTTAAAATCCTTCTGAGAAGGTGCCACCATCACTTCCCTGGTTTGACATGTTTTGTATCTCTTTCTTCTTTAAACTTAACATTACTCCTGAGCAGCTGAGGTTAGAACCCATTTCCTTTTCTTCTCATGCCTACCCATGCCTAGAATTGGTTTTCTCAAGCTTCCCCTGTACCAATCGCTACCCTCTACTTTCAATTCTAAAGACAGAATGTCAAATGAGATGGTTACCCACCATCCCTAAGATTTGAGTGCTCCTCCACATCTAGTCCCTCCCAAGGCACCGAAGCTGGAAAGGAGGGGTCTGGCTTCCGTTCTACGCTCCTCAGAACAACTTCATCCCCTAGAGAATGAGCATTTCAGAGTTTACTGAGGTTTTGCAGTGCTACCTGTCCAGCTACAGAGGGAAGATGACAGAGAGTAAAAGGAACTTTGCTAGTGCCCCATCAGAACCCTTCACAGAACAAGGCAGTTAGCCATTCCTCGGAGAGCCTGGGGCTCCCTTGAGGGACAAAGAGAGAAGGGTGCCCTGACCATCTAAAATAATTGCTGCCGCCACCCTGCCAATAATAACCCTGAACCACTGACATCCCTTTTCATCCGAAAGATCTCAAAGCACTTAGCTGCCAGGTACTCGTTAAGCCCTCCTGGATAAGGCTGGCTCGACGGGTCTGAGTCCTTGCTACAGACAGTCGGGGTCAGGGGGTGACTCAGAGAACTAGGGAGCCAAATGTTGCAGGGGAGGGGGGCCCATCAGCTTCCTACACGTGGGAAAATGAGCCTCCTTGGCCCAGAGGTCTGGGCCCCAAATGAAAAGGAGTCTAGCTCCTCCCACAGCAGTCTACAAGCAGAGTCATGTAGAATTAATCCAACACAGAGCTCATTTACCCCAAATAACAGACAGGACTGTTTATACCCCAAGAACTGGCATGAGGCATGGGGGAGTAGGCATGGGCAAGGGTAATTTTGGAAGAGAGAGGCAGATGTTAGGGAAACACTAAAAGGAGACGGGTAGTAGGTGAGGAAACATCTGAATCAAGAGGTGGTGTGAGGAGGATGGTTCTGGGAAACTCAAGTCTTAGGCATGATACTAGGGGGCAAGGCAGGGAGGGGCTGGTCTTCATTTTCCTAGGTATCAAAAGAGAGAAAGTCCATTTTTCTGTAGAAGTGGCCTATATATAAAGTCTGGATTCAGACCAAGAAGGGGGAGTTTTCTCCACTGCACTCTACACTCAGAGTGTGTCAATCAGAGCGTGATTTCTATTTACCACCCCAACCTCTCTCCAGCTCCAATTTAAAGCCTCCACAATTCCATGCCAAGAGCTACGTGGATCAGGTAAATGAAAACACCCCAGCCTGCCTCCCTCAGTTCAACAGTGATTACTATACTAGAATGAATCCAAAATCATTTTGAATGGGTCTCTCTGCTACAGACCCAAAAGCCTGCCTTTAGAAATGGACCACAAACTAAATCCATGCACCATTTGGATGGGGCATTAGACAATCTCAGAAAGTCACATACTCCACTCATTCCCTTTTGCTACTGCAACTACTACAACAATGGTTTAAAGGGCTTTTGTCTGATGACATATGTGTTTTTTAACTGAGTTAAATCTACATGGGAAAACATACTTTAAATTAATGGCACTTTTTGTAACCATTTGAAAATGCGTAAGTGGACAAGATTGCATGCCTGTCCTGCTCTTTTCAGGTGACCCAAAGCCAAATCATCACCAATGCACCTGGTAGAAATTGCTTGAATTGCAGGCATAGATGCCTTGAATAAAACTGCCTTTGGCATACTAACCTTAAACTCCAAACCTGAAAGAAAACGGTAGAGTCACTTAGTGACCCAATCTATAGACTTGGAGGAAGATGACTCCCTGAGCAGCAAATTTAGAGAATCAGTGACTTAGAAAAACATTTCTTGAGGAGAAGAAACAGAGTCAGGTGATAGCTTCCTAGTTTGCCTCTAGAAGCCAAAGCCCAGGAGCCCCAGAGCTGCTGTCCTGAAGATTTCCATCTCTCCAAAATTCTGCAATCAGAAGAAATATTAGAAGTATACTCTGTTTTTATTTAGCATATTCCTCAAGATCATTTCCACATCCCTCTGCCTCTAAAAAGGACCTGTCCCCATCCTCCAACCTCAACTATCCTAGACAAGAAAAAGGAGAAGGCATCAATTTGCCCAGAAATCGGGGGTCCCTACACCTAACTTCTAAGTGGTGGAGAAGGCAGGGGAAAGACACTCATTAGCAAGTTGCAGGTGGTGTTACCAGGGTGTTATTTATTATTTGTCGGCTGCCAAGGCTTCCCTGAGCCTGCAAAGACAGAGCCATTGCCTTAGGGGCTGCGAAGTCTGAGACAGACAAACAACATACAACCCAGGCATGAAATCCGCCCCACTGAGGAGCTGGGAGCAACTTTGGGGATAGGAGCCACCCTCCTTTCTGGGGTGTCCTCTGGTTCCTGAAAGTCTTGGGAAGGTACAAATGTTCAGGTGAGATCCCAGAATGGGGAGGAATGGGCTCTGAAAAGGAATGAGAGGGGTTCCAAAGAAAGGAGTGGAGGCACAGGTTGAGGCAAGAGGTCTTAGAATGGTGTGAGAGGTAGGAGGAAATGAGATCAGGGTTACAGGTACAGGCTGGAACAGCAGGCAGAGGAGGCGGGTTGAGGGGAGAGGCGTTGCTGAACGGATAGGGGAGGCCAAGAGATGTCATCAGCTGTTGCGTGGCAGAACACTGCTGCCAGAACACAAGTTGTGGCAAGAATGAACCACCAGAGGTACTGAATGATTGGATGGGAGTTTAACCAGAGGGGAAGAGGGGCTTGGTCATCAGTAATATCCTATGTTAAGATGCTATTGTTCCCTGATAACTGGTCCATTCCCAGCATAAAGCATACTGCAAAAGAAAAAGGCTAGTGTATGGCAGGGTAGGACTCTTCAAGACAACATGTGGCCATGTATCCCTTTGCTGGGAGAAGCCCAACCATCTCAAAGAGTGGAGAAAAACTTTAAGTTTCTCCCATGACCTCTTTCCCCAGGAAAGTAGTTTCAGAGCTCACTATCCCTTAAGAGTTCTAGTCCCTGGAATCTGTGCCGTATAGCCCGTTTTCCTCGTCTGGCCTCATCTCTGTGCAGACGTAACAGAAGGGAGCTTGTTTGGAGGTTTAGCAGGGATATCAGCTCTTCATATCTAACCAAAGAAAAGCGCTTCTCTATTTTCTTAGGTATGAAGCTTCAAGAGGGATATACATGGAAGGCAGAGGGAAGTCGGAGATTCCCATCTAGCCAGCCTGGTCAACCCTGGAAATTGATGAAGTGAGAGATGTCGGAGCTGAACTTGCCCCTCGTACCTGACACAAGGCAATAGAAAAAAGGCCTGGGAGGGACCGAATGGACTCTAAGCTAAATCAGTCAGTCATAACTTACTGTCAAGAAGCTCTTTGCTAAGTTCAACCTCAGTACCTCCAGCTTTAACTTCTCTCTTTTCATCTTATTTGAAAAGGATGAATAGCAAGTATCCTTCTCCTTCATTTAGGTACCCCAGAAACTGCTTGTAAAAGCCCAAACCAGGTTATCAACTCCCTCAGCCCCATTTAAACTCAACACTCCCAGGTATCTTTTTTCTGCTCCTCTCAAGGGTACTAGGCTGGGCCAAGTGAGGAACTCTGAAGACAAGGAACCTGCCAGAGTTTATTTATACCTCTCCTTAAAACATGCACCCATTACTCAATATCCTTGGCGGGCTCACCCCACGAAAACAACCTAATGCCAGCAAACACTGCACATTACTCTCCCCTGCTATTCATGCCCAAGCAGGGAGGCCAAATACCAGCCTCCTGCTTTAGATTCACTAAGCCTATCTGTAACAGAATAGACTAAATTTAAACTTTCTAAAGATCTGGTCCAAAATGGCTTTAGGAGACATAAGTCAGGACAGCTCTCCTATAGGGACGGTTACCGGGTCACTGTGGAGAGCAGGTCTGGCCTCCTCCAGCATATGTCCTAACAGTGGTGACTGGAAAGTCTTCTACCCTCAGCTTCCTCCAAACTGTCAACAAACCCCCTACATGGAATAAGAAATAGCCAGGACTATGCGTTGGAATCAACTCGATGACAACGAGTTTGGTTTGGAGTTTGATAATGCAGGATAAATTCTGTAAGTTCCCACTTCCACCTCAAAGAATAAATTCCTATACTCAAAAACTAAGAGTGGAGAATAATGGCACAGACAGCCCAAAAACGTTTGAAAATTTTCTAAAATCTATTTGGCTCTGAAATGTATCATATGAAGCTTTTGTACAATATTTTCTTGTTTTATCTGGGCAGACATTAGGTTGTTTTTCCTTAACTCATTCTTGCTTAAAGCTGTGTGGGAGAAGCAAGCCTAGGTTACAAATCCCCTGCAAAGATGTCATAGAGCTGGAAATAAATAACTGTCCATATTTAAATGGTCCATTTCCTAACAAATTCTCACATTCACTATACACAAAGAAACCCAGACATGCTACCTATTCACCAGGGTGCCAGGCGGCCAGCAGTCTTTCCCTACAGCAAACACAGGGGCTGAGAAAAATATTATTACTAACCTCTGCAGGCTTTGGAGAGCATAGGGTTTGCTCTCAAAACATCAGAGAGTGGAATCAATTCTCTCTTGCAACTGGTTTTCAATTTGATTAATTTATTGAAGGAGGCAGCAATCAGGCCAAGCACAGTGGAAAACTTCTAATAGGAAAGTGGGCCTATTGACCTCTAGGAGCTGTTAGATTGGTTGGCTTTAAAAGCGCAGAATCTATTCTCTTGTTTAAGCTGGATTATAGGAAAGTCTGTCCCGAGGCAGCGGGATTGGCAAGATGCCTCTCCTGCTCCTTCGGTCTTGAATCTTCTGTCCTAGGGGAAGCTAGATCCAATATCCAGGAGGTAAGGGCTGCAGTGTTATCTTACAAACGAGCCCTCCCTATATCACCGCCACTTACTGTACTGGAAGCCAGTATTAAGTGAACCGCTAGTGTAGTGCATCAAGGGCTTATTGAATATTGATTCCCATTTACGTGACAGCAAAATGGCCTAAGAAATCTTCTCTGGATGCCTCAGCCCCTTGACAAAGAGGGTGTTAGTTTTGTTTTATGAAGCTGGGATCCAGGCCAGTCATATCTTATAGCTCCACTTACTTTTATTTAATAAAAACAAGGGATGGTAGAGTGGGGACGGGGGGGGGGAGGGTTGTGTTATGTTGTTTTTCAAGAGGATTCGATCTGTTAGCAAAGCAAAAGAAACAGGAGTTAGACCTCAGGAAGGATTTTGCATCAGGCCATGGGCTAAGGAAGGGAATAGAAAAATCCTAAACTGGACAACCACAAAGGCAGACATGGGCCTTTCTTGCAAGAAAAGAACCCTACCCAAATGTGATAGGGAAGGGATTTTACTGCCCAGCAAACCCTGAAATAGATTGCTTTTGGCAATAAGAGTGGAATTATAGAGCCTCTCTTTAAGGAAGCAGGGCTCCAAATGTTGCTATATCTCTTGCCCATATGCCAGATCTCCCTTAACCAAGCCCTTAACCCACAGAAGGGCAGAAATCCCTCCTATTCTCCAAATTTTCCAGAAAAAGAGACTACACTAGATTCTCCACCCCGCTCCAACCCACTCCCAGCTTCTAGCAGAGAAAAATTCCCTAATGTTAAATCTTGGTTCTATTCACTCATTTCTTCTAAATGTTCCCCCTGAAAAATAAGCTACAATATTTTTGTGGAACCAACAGCTGATGCACCATCCCAGAACAGCATGGGGTGGATGGAGGTGGGGGGTAGAGAACAGGGAGAGGCTTGGAAGGTGACTCCTGTGAATCTTTTCCTGGCTTCCCCCACTCCACCTCAACTCTTTAAGGTTAGACACATGATAAAACGTCCCAGTACGGAAGACAGTAACCTCCTAGAAGGCTGAGGCAACTCTCTCTAGACAGCTTTAACCACAGAAGCCATTTTCCTCCAGCCTAACTAGATGTGGTGCAGAGGCAGAGGGATGACCTGACTGGAGACACAGAAACAGAGGGAGGGTAAACAGAGGAGCTGGGGGATGACCACAAATCGGCCAGCCTGCCAAGAGCCACTGACCCTGGTTTAATATCCCAGAGGTTGGAGGCAAGAGTAGAAATCACAGGCTCCAGAAAAAACAATCTTTGAAAGAAAATTGCCTGTCGCAGCCAGAGATATATGAAAGTGCAGTTACAGTCGGGAGGAGCGACTGTAAAACTACACCTGGTTATTGCACTGACTGGCTGACACCATGACGCTTTTGTACTCCAAACGGTTTTATTTGAAAGGAAAAATCCCCATGGACTTGGGTAACTAAGATGGTGTGGGATAAGTTCAGTCGAAGACAAGGGGGCAGGATCTGTGATAACTGGATTGGGAATGGGCTGAACGGACGGAAGGGAGGAAGGGTGGGGGACCAGAGGCTTAGAACTCAAGTCTCACAATAGCAAGGGGCAAGAAAAAGGTAGAAAGGGATCTTCTACCAAGTTCCACAAAAAAAGTCTCCATCTCTGTCCCTCTGACAATCTTTGTCTGGCTTTTACTCTTGTCTCTGTGTTTCCATCCAACTTTACATTCCTTATCTTTCCCTGTTCCTCTCTCCCTTACCCATCTTTGTATCTTCTACTTTCTCTCTGCTTCTGCCTGGTTTTTACTCAGATAGTAAATCTAACTGTAAATATTTTTGTGTCTCTATCTCCATGGTATCTGCCTCTCTTGTGATCCTTCCGTTTTCCTTATAGCCAAACTTCATGTCTGTCTATTTGGATATCACTTTTCTCTCCCTGATTCTCTCTACTCTCTACCCACAAGTGGCCCGGGGGGCAGAGAGAGGGAATTCTGAGGAAAATTGTTAACTACATTTTATTAAGCACCTGCTAAGTGCCAAGCCTTGCACTTAAACGTTCTTATAAACCCTTACATCTAGTCTGGGAGGTAGGTCCTAGTACCCCCATTTCACAGATGGCTTAAAGAGTCTAAATAATGTAATATTAAGTGGCAGAGCCAGAATTCAAACCCAGGCCTGTCTGGCTTCAAATACCCCCATCCTTAACAATTAATGTGCAAGAAAAACCAGAGACAAAAATGGTAAGAGGAGAACACTGTGGAGATAGGAGCAGAGAAAATGGAAGAATGAGTAAGTGTTCCAGATGAATTCAGTGGGAACAACTAGATCTCAATCCTTAACCTGCCTGCCTTAAGGCCTGACGGACCAGTTATCAAATCTTTCAGGGAGATCATACCCCTGTTCTGACTCAAAAATTGGGTGAAAGGAAAAGAGAACCACTAAGCCCAAGAGGAGCAACCACCCCACAAGCTGGGCCTAGTCCTCCTAAAGCCAATCCTCTCCAACTGAGCCCTCAAATCCTTTGTGGGAAAAGGCTGGTTCATTGTGGCTTGGGCTGGCACTGTCTCAACAGCCAAAGACATCTGTTCATTTAGTCAGTGTAAATAACATCATCAGAAGCTATACTGGATCACAGAATTCTCAAGCTGGAAGAAAACTTGAAAGGTCTTTTATCTATCCCCAGTAAATCTCTCCTTCATTTTAAAACCACAGCCCTTTCCATTCTCCTCTTCCAGTACCTTACACACTCTGTGTTATCAAAGTTTTTCCTTAGCACTCACCCCTACCTCTCCTGCTAAAACTGCATCTTGGTAGAGACACTCTAGCCATTCACTTCTCATAGACGGGATAGTGTCTCCTATCTCCCATGAGTGCTGGGCGTGTGCGATGGAGCAGGAGATGGGATCTCTGTTATCTCAGCATCATTACAAATGGAGTAACTGGTCATAAAAATTGTGCAGCCTGTTGGAAAAGAAATAATAACACACACACACTCATTACAGATTCTTGAGATAGCTTCTCTGGGCTAAAATTTCATGTTTTCTCCATACCCTAGTCATCACCAATATCTCCCCACCTCCAAGGGCCCCAAAAGTTGAGTCTTCCCTAGAAAGAAGCCTGAGACAAAATACAAGCTCAAAGCTATAACCTGGCCTAGAAGAAGTTGAGGAGTTAAAGGCAATGTTTATCACTTCTCTCGTAAAGGAACTATGTGCAAATGAGTCAACGTCTTAGATAATCTGAAGTAGAAAGGTGGGATTTCCTTAAATTCTGTCCTCATCAGCCAGTATATCTACATATACTGACATCAGTATAAAGTGAGATCTAGAGAAAGGAGGTATCCATCCTTGTCCACAGGAAGCCCTCAGCCTGATGGATAAAATGAACATGCTTAGGACTCAAAAATACCGACCAGAATGCTAGAACAGTGGTTCTCAGAGTCAGGTTCCAGAGCTGGTACAAAACACAAGAACGAGACATCCTGGTGATGAAATGAAGTGACCAACCTTATGCCACTCCCAGAGAAGAGAGAAGTGTTGTTTACTCTTAATGACTTAAATGCTGGAAACTCACCAACTCTATTCTGAAAGGCCTGGGCTGCGCTCCCTGTCCTAGTCCTAACCACCAGGCCTTAGTGCCCTACCCTGCCACTTCCAGCCACTCAATAACACTCAAGGATTAGATAATAGTATATGGTAAAATTCAAAGGGCACTGCTTCAAAAGGCAAATACTTAGGAAGATGACAAAAGACACACATGAGGTCCTTTGCTCTGAAGTCCTCTGCTCTAGAAATCACGGCTTGGAAAAGACTAAGAAATTGCTCCACTGGTAGAGCAAAATCTGGAGACTCAGGGGCCCAAGAAATTCATGAGGAAGACCCTAGGAAACATCTATTTACATTATTTTCGCATTCAACATACCCACAAACTATCTCTTCTTCTCCAGTTTGCCTCAAACTACTTTGCCCTCCAGATCCTTTATAATCCCTTCGTGTCTTAAAAAGCAGCAAGGTAAGTGGATCCTGGCATCCTCTTCTGGAGATTACCAAAGAGGGCAAAGCACTAGCCTAAAGAATTTTAAACTCCTACCTCACAACCTTTGCTTCAGTACATCAGAGTTCTCTTATACCTGGAAGTGGGAGAGTAGGGGGCAATGTTACCCACTCCCTTGGATTCCCTAAGGGAGAGAAAAAAAAAAAAAAAAAAAGAAGAGGCTGGATATGGGCCAAGCAGACTCAGAGACCGGCGCTAGCTTTCCCAGCTTTGGACTCAACTTCTTGGAGTGACAGCAAAGCATGAGACAAGAGGATTGCTATGCGAAGAACAGGTTTGACTCCCACACCCTGTCTCTGCTCTCCATGCCTCTCCTCACCCTCTTAGTGGTGAGGAAGAAGGAGAGAATTACACTAGCTCCTCAGCCATTCCCAGCTGTGATCAAACTTTCTACAAAATACATCATGGAGACAGAAACTAGAAGATTATTTTGAGGTCTGGAGCCCTGCTTCCCCTAGGACTTCAGTGACAAATGTCCACCTGGGGACAAGTGCTTGATTCTAGAGGAACACCATTAGCCAAACCTTAAAGTGGATTTTAGGGAACATTGCCCTGTTTTCCCTAACAGGGAGCTAGGCAGACAGCTAGGAAGGTTCTCATTATGTAATCCGCGTGCCTTCCCCTTGACAACAGACTCCTGTACTCTTTCAGCTTGGGAACGTCAATTCCCAGCTTTTTAGGCAATTCTAGAGCCTGTTGCCATCAAGTTGATTCTGACTCATGGCAAACCCATGTGTTGAGTAGAATTGCCCCATGGGGTTTTCTTGGCTGTAATCTTTACAGAAGCAGATTGCCAGGACTTTCTTCTGCAGTGTCACTAGGTGGGTTCAAGCCAACAACTTTTAGGTTAGTAGTCTAGCACAAACTGTTTTCACCACCTAGGCAATTCTGGTAGGGATCATAAAAGCAAAGGACACAAAATATCTTCATCACCTCAGAAACATCCATAATTTGAATCTAGTCTATAAGTGTTATTTAGATAGCTTTTACTTATGCACATCTGCAATATAAATTATTTATCACCCCTTCTACAGCCAAAACCAAACCAAACCCACTGCCATCCAGTCGATTCTGACTCATACCTACTCTATAGGACAGGGTAGAACAACCCCATAGAGTTTCCTAGGCTATAATCTTTACAGAAACAGATCGCCAGGTCTTTCCTCCCGCAGAGCTGCTGGTGGGTTCAAACCGGTGACCTTTCAGTGAGCGGCTGAGCACTTTAACCACTGTGCCACCAAGGCAACTTTAATGTGCATGTGAATAACCTGGGGATCTTGTTAAAATGCATATCCTTTTTAATAGGTCTGGGTGGAGCCTAAGATTCTGCATATCTAACAACAGTAACAAACTCCTAAGTGATGCTAATACTGCTAGACTCCAGACTACACTGTAGGGAGCAAGGACTTAGAATAGAGTATACCTCTGGCTGCTAACCAAAAGGTCAGCAGTTCAAATCCATCAGCCACTCTTTGGAAACCCTAGGAGGCAGTCCTACTCTGTCCTACAGGGTCACTATGAGTCGGAATCGACTCAATGGCAATAGGTTCAACCTATAAGTGGAGCCCTAGTGGTGCAGTGGTTAAAAAGCTCAGCTACTAATCGAAAGGTCGAAAGGTCGTCAGTTCAAACCCACCAGCAGCTCCGTGGGAGGAAAGACATGGCGATCTGCTCCCGTAAAGATTACAGCCTAGGAAACCCTATGGGGCAGTTCTACTCTGTCCTACAGGCTCTCTATGAGTCACTATGAGTTGGACACAACAACAACCCAGCATAGATTTCAGAAAGAGTCTCCTGCCTTGGGGTTGCCTCCAGTCTGAGAGGTAGATAAGACCCAAAGATAAAAAAGCAAGAACAGGATAAGAACAACCAGGAGGATTACTATAGCCAACCCAGAAGGGTATCATGTAATAAAGTTTGACTCCATCCACGTCATTAAGATCGACTCTACTTTGAGGAGGCAGCTCTTCCCCAGTCATATTTTGAGTTTCTTCCAACCTGAGGGGCTTATCTCCCGGCACTACATCAGACAATATTCTGCTGCTATGCATAGGGTTTTCACTGGCCAATTTTTTCAGGAGTAGACTGCTACGGCCAGGTCCTTCTTCCTAGTCTGTTTTAGTACGGAAGCTCCACTGAAACCTATCCACCAAGGGTGCCCCTGCTGGCATTTGAAAAATCGGTGGCAAAGCTTCCAGTATCACAGCAACACACAAGCCACCACAGTATGACAAAATGACAGACACGTGGTAGTTCACGTAATAGAGGCTGGGGCATATTAGGACGTCAGGGAGGATGTCTTAAAGCAGGGAAAGTATGGAGCAGAATATGAAGGTAAGGGCCAATTGTACTGAGCAGAAGAATGGGGAAGGACAACACATGCAAAGGATCAGATGGGAAAGAAGGAAGCTTGCATGAGAGCTAGGGCCCCAGAATTGCATCTCAGAGAGAGACTGTGCCAAGTGATAAGAGTTCATTTGGAGTGAGTCTGGAGGGGCCAGTGGAGAAGGGTCTTGACCTTCTGTCCAAGGTGCTGAGATTTAACAGAAAAAGAAATAGAATCCCCGTGGTCAGAATGATGCCTTAAGAAGCTGAGATGACAACTGGCATAAGACAGTTTGTAAAGAAAATGTTCTACATTCTACTTTGGTGGGTAGCGTCAGGGGTCTTAAAAACCTGTGAGCGGCCATCTGAGATACTCCACTGGTCTCACTCCTTCAGGAGCAAGAGAAAATGAAGAAAACTAAAGACATAAGGGAAAGATTAGTCCAAAGGACTAATAGATCACAACTACCACGGCCTCCATCAGACTGAGTGCAGTACAACTAGATGGTGCCCAGCTACCACCACTGACTGCTCTGACAGGGATCACAATAGAGGGTCCCGGACAGAGCTGGAGAAAAACATAGAACAGAATTCTAACTCAAAAAAAGGCCAGACTTACTGGCCTGACAGAGACTGGAAAAACTCCAGAAGTATGGCCACTGGACACCCTTTTAGCTCAATAATGAAGTCTCTCCTGAGATTTACCTGTTAGCCAAAGATTAGACAAGCCCATAGGACAAAACGAGACTAAAGGGGCCCACCAGCCCCGGGGCAAAGACTAGAAGGCAGGCGAGGACAGGAAAGCTGGTAATAGGGAACCCAAGGTCAAGAAGGGTGAGTACTGACATGTCGTGGGGTTGTTAACCAATGTCAGAAAACAATATGTGTACTAACTGTTCAATGAGAAGCTAGTTTGTTCTGTAAACCTTCATCTGAAGTACAATTAAAAAAAAAAAGCTAAGATGAATCATAATGAAGGCAAAGACCATAAGAAGAAGGTGCTACTATCTAAACGTGACCAGGATCCAAGCCCACTGTAAGCCAAGGAGATGCTGAAAAATGGGCCTCCTAAAGTCACAATAAACACCCTACCCCATACTTCCCTCTTCTACCATAAGATAGGTTGCTTCTATTCTTAAGGATTTGAAAGAAAAACAACCACATTACAAATGGGTTTCTGTTGTGACTTTGAGCTCAACCTATTCATCTTGAGTCATTAGGAGCAGGTGCCTTGCATGCGTCTCCTCACTCAGCAGCCTGCAGATGAAAGAACTGGTTAACAAAGGGGGGGGGTGCGGGGAGGAGAGCTCTTAAAATGCCCAGACTCAGAGTCCTTCACAACAGCATTAGAAAGAAAAGGGATGAGCTGAACTAGCAGACAGTGAAAAGAACCTACCAACCATCAGAGTTGGAAGCATTCCCAAGAAGAAAATAATGCCTACCTCAAGAGGCCAAAGAAGCAAAGAAGCAGCTCTGCCTAATGTTAGAGACATAGAAGACACAGACAAAAAAAGAGGGAAAAAGAGAAAGTGTATGCTTGAGCTAGAGAAGAGTCTAAAAACAACAGAATATCAGTACAATGTATAAAAGTTTCCACTAATCTCAGGCTATGAAGAAATGTTGTTGTTAGCCACCATCAACTTGGCTCTGACTCATGGTGTCCCCACATACAACAGAAGGAAACGTTGCCCAGTCCTGCACTGTTTCACGATCATTGGTACGCTTGAGTCCATTGTTGTGGCCACTGTGAATTTTGAGTGCCTTCCAACATAAGGGGGCTCATCTCTCAGCTCTATATCGAATAACAATCTCTTGTGATCCATAGGGCTTTCATAGGCTGATTTTTGGAAGCAGATTGCCAGGCCTTTCTTCCTAGTCTGTCTTAGTCTGGAAGCTCTGCTAAAACCTGTCCACCATGGGTGACCCTGCTGGTGCTTGAAATACCAGTGGTATAGTTGCTAGCATCATGGTAACAGACAAGCCACCACTGACGGATGGTGATGAAGAAATAGTCTTACTCGAAAATAAGGAATGAGCCTCAAACTAGACAACTAGAAGAAATTTCTGACAGGATTATGATGGGCTGACAATGAAGTTTAGAACGCCAAAAAAAAAATTTTTTTATTTGGGTCAATCTGAAGGCAAGGAGGGGGAAAAGGAAGCCCTGGAAAGTCAGACAATTGTCCTGAAACCCATTATGCAGATCCATCAAATGCAGCACCACAGTGATACCCCACTGCAACTCATCCATCAGGGTTAGCTCAGACAGCCAGGACTCCAATGAACTGGGAAAAGGCTGGCTTCCCATCCCAGAATCCAGGAAAGTTCTCTGCCCCTGAGCATCTCCTGCCCCTGGTCTCTGCCTCCACCCCCTATAGGTAATGGGGTGAATCCAGCCAGCTGCTCTTAAGTCATTAATAGGAGCAGAGCTTGATGATATATTTTCTGACTCAGGGCAGCCTAGTCAGACTCTAAGTTCTCTTGGAAATCCATTATCTAGGATGAAGCGCCACTACCGCTCTCCCATGTAATCCTCAGACTCCACCCAAGGTCACCATAGCAATTCCCACCTCCAGTGATAATGCAAAGGAATTGCTTTATGATTGGGATGGATTTCTCCTATTACTTATGCTATCATACATAGGTGGTTAAGGAGTCCTTTCTGAGGTCTACTGTCAATACCTATTACTACAGTGAAAGACGTTTGTTGTCTTCAAGGAAATTTTTTAAAGGGAATGGATCTCATTGGCTATAGAGATCAAAGAAATGCCTACTACCAATAGTGAGTCAATAGAAAAGAGACTAAAAGTTGATGCAACTCAGAATAATTTAAAAGTATATTTTGAACTGCTCTATTTATAGAAGAAAAAAGCTCTCCTTCATTGCTACTGAGAAGAAGGAATCATTATCTAACAGTCACAAAGTTTTCAAAGGACTTTTATGCTCATTATTTCAACCCATTTTCACAAATATCCCAGAATATAGGGAGAATAGGTATTATTATTATGATGCTCATTTTTGTTAAAAAAAAAAAAAAGTATAGGTGAGAAAACTGAAGCCCAGGAAATTATCTTTAATGCAGGAGTAACTAAGGTTAGATACTGAGAAGAATTTACCATCTGTAAGAATTGTGAAACACTGGAATTCACTACTAAGGGAATGTAAGCCAATCCAACTTGTCAGAGCTGGAAGAGGACTCTGCAAGAAGGCTAAGGGGCTTCTCCCTTGTCACATTTTATCAAAATTGCTTTAGTGCTTGTGTGTCTCCTCTACTAGACTCAAAGTTTCTTCAAAGAGCTCAGAAACTGTGGTTGTTCACTGTTGTACCCTCAAAACTAACCATAGGAACTAGCATTTATTAGGTGCTCAATAAATATTTGATGAAGGAAGGGGAAAGGGAGGAGAAAAGAAGGAAGGTAGGAAAAGCTGAGGTAAATTGTAGCAAGATGAGCAGAGGCTGAGAAGAAACTAGAGAAAGGAGATAAGAGCTAAGGGAACACAGTAAAAGGCATGGGAGCTATGGTGTACAGGAGGAGGAAAAAACAGGCATTGGAGGGACACAGGAGCAAGAGAATTAGGGGCTACCAAGACACCAGTGGAACCAGAATGGAAGCAGGGTCATGGGAAAAAGAAGGATATGGAGAGATTTCTGTGTAAGAGGCCCCAACGGTTGGTACCTCCTACTGGAGGAAGTACTTTCTCAGGGATCCTGTAAGTTGGGGGCTATGTTAGGTGCTTAGGATATGATGGCCAAGAAAGAAATGAGCAGAAGACAGACAAGCAGGAGACAGATATTTATACAACAAATATCCCATAGCAAATCTCCTAGGATGAGGAGCCAGCTTTGGCAGCTCCTTTATTCTGAAGTCACTAGACAAGTCAGGCAGGTGGAAGGAATTTGGGGAGCACATAGAAGCTACTGTGCCTAAGACATGATCTCATTCTGCTGGGCATCTGGGCACCCACCTCAGCTCAGAGCTAATTACAAACAGGGTATTGCTGGGGCAAAAGTCAGGGTACTCTGGGACAGGAAGCAAGTTTGAATTCTTTATGTGCTATGTGTCTTATGTTGAGTCACTCAATCTCTCTGGTCCTCACAGGGAAGGTGGATAGAATTGTGTAGTCAGGATTTTTACAGTATCTAGGACTTACACATTTGACACCTAAGCCATAGCAGCAACAGCTTCTTCACTGGCCTCTCCTACCTATTCACCATCATCAGCCTCTTCTTCCATGATTCGGTCTCCTGTGCCCAACAGCAGGTAGACTGTGTTGAGACTTCCTGAAGAGCTGGAAAGATTCAGTGGTGTAGGAAATAAGTTCCTTTTGCTGCAAGGGAAACTTAAGGAAGGATCATTGGACCACTAGTGCCCAAAATTAGTCTCTGGTTTCAGAGTAGAGGCAGCCCATTTGTCTATACTTGGATCAAGATGGCACTGCTTGAAGGCACTGCCTGAAACCCCAGACTACCCTTCTAGTAGGAAGGGTCTGGTTTCTGCTGCTTCTTGCCAGCCATGAACTTCTTGAATGTACCTAGAGATATCAGAGGAGATAATTCAATTCATCGTGGAACCTAGAGACTCTATTCCCCAAAGACCTCTACCATCATCAACCTCCCCCACCTGCCTCAGATCTTGATTGTTTTGGTGAGATGAAAAAGCAGCAGTTTTCCTTACAGCTTCTCCTGACATGCTGCAGAAATCAGAAGAATAGAAATGAAGATTTCAGCCATCACCATGGAAACCAGTAGTCTCTTTCCCTACCCCTCACCCACACTCTGCCATCAACTCTTTCCCTCCCACCTCTAAGTCATATCAGCTATAAGATTCCACTTTGTGGCCTATCCGCTAATTCATTTGGAACAAAGGACAGAAAAATAGCTGGCTTGGGTAAAGAAGGCTGGCCCCTGCTTTCTAACCACTCGCCTCAGCTGAGGGTCCCTCCCAGATCATCACACCTCTTCTCCTACACAGAAGCTCTTCGTAAACTTCATCATCCAACCTCACCATCACTCTGATCCCTTTGCCCTATTCTCACATAGTACTCCCCCATCCAGAATTCCTGTTCTGTTGGTCCCCCAAAAACAACCTTTAGCTTCACAAGCCCCCAATTCAGAACCCCTCACCCTCCAGACTCCAATGAAGGCATCAAAGTCCAGGTGCCTTCATCCTCATCTAGATCCATTTTTCACACCGCCACTTGCAAACCCACTATTTTCACAGTCTCAGCGCCTCCCATTCCCACCCAGTTTACCCTCCATTCTTAATGCTCTCCAACTTAGGGTCCTCATCATCTATCCTGCCCCCATATTCTCAGATACTCTTTCCTGATAAGGGATCTTACAAAATCTCAATATTTCCCATCACTCCATCCCCCTTTCCTCCCTCAGTCTTAATTCAACCTCCAAACTGGATGTTTGAACATCTGGGCCCCTTGAGAAACAAAAGAGAGAAGGGAAATCTCTCTCAGTGCTCCTTCTCCTAACCTTGGTTCTGCCCTGGCCCCCACTGGGGGCTGTGAGACTTAATTAGTCTTTCCAGATAACACTGAGATCTTTGAGAGAGGCTCCAAAGACTATTCTGAGCTGGGAGGAATTTTATCGGCATCTTTTACGGCTTTGTTTGTTCTTCAATTTCTCTAGCTCGGGCTCTTTATCCGAGTCTCTTCAGTCATAAAACTACCTCAAACGGATGAGCTGAAACCAAACAACCTAAAGCCACCTTGATGGCTTTCTCTCACCCCACCCTATGATTAGGAAGGGGTGTCTGGATCCCCAAGTTTGCTCCCCACCTCCGCCCCCACCCACAAAGTACCCATCCCCAAAAATGTTATTCCACTACCTCCCCATCTGGGAAAATGGAAGCAGAGGATGACTCAGGGGGTCAGGGAGGATCAAGGCTTGTTTACGGCTTTGAGGTCTCTGGATAGAAAGGAAAAGGGGTGGGGAGTTGTGAAAAAGTCAAGTGAAGCATCTGGGGCTCAGGAGCAAATCACTGTCCACCCCACCCACCCACTTCCCAGACTTAGGTTCTTAGTCTTTCATAAATGGGTGCAAAACAGGTTTGCATTTAAGCATGAGCACTTTAAGTTAGCCTGAGCAGAACTACTGAAGCATTTACTTCTTCTTCTTTAAGGAGTTTAAAACTGAGAAGGCAAACATATTTATCTATGGTAGTCTCTGTTTTAGCCAGATGAGCTAAAAATTTTCCATGAAGATGTACTACTGTATTAGTCAGGAATGGACTTCAGTGGAGAAGACTTACAGAGGACTGAGCATAGAGTCTTTTATGCTTCTGGAAAGTTATTTAACCTCACTTCTTAAGAAAAAGACAAGTAAAGAGTTGGTTACAACACTAGAAACATTTAAACGTAGTCTATTATATACTCTTCTCCCCAAAGGTATCTTCAACGTTCTAGTTTTCCCTCTCAACACTTTTTCCCTCAATTATCTCATCCACTTCCACAACTTCAATTATAACTTTTTATGTGAGTGAGTTCTACATCTATCCTTCCAGAACCAACCACATTCTTTCTAATCTTCTACTTGAAATGTGTGATAAATTTTCCTAGTGGGGGCTCTACCGGCACTTCAAACAAACTTAATCTAAAATGTCATTCGTATGTCCTCCAAAACCAGCTTCCTCCTCTATTTCTATTAGAGGTAACAATATGCTACTAATCACCAAAGCTGAGAACCTCCAGCTTCGTCTTCAACTCCTCTTTCTTCTTCCTCTTCTCCCATCTTATTCAGGCCCCACACCACCACTACTACCCCATCAAAGTCCGTTAGTGACCAAATTCTGTTCGTGGTACTTTCATAATGTTGGTACCTCCATCCTTTCATTCTTATTCCCACTGCCGTCATCCCAATGTAGGCTTTCAGCGTCTCTCCTCTAAACTGCTATGCTTTCGTCCTAACTGATCTCCCTGCCTCTCATCTCTCCTCCAAGTTATCTACCCACTGCCTCAAGAATAATCTCATTTAAGTGGTTTCTACATGTTACTTCATTCCCTACATGAACTTTCTGTGCCAGATAAATGAGTCATTCATTCATTCAATATATATATACCGAGGATATATCTACTATTTACTAAGAAGATCTATCTACATATCCTTGGCATGCTGAGAAACCAAATATGACTACATGGCTTTTGTTTTCCTTCTTCGTGCCATTCAATCCATGTAGAATATTCACTTCTCCATCTAGTCTTAAAAGCTTTCTTAAAATCCTACCACATCCATGAAGTTTTCCGTAGCCACCCCATCACAGTGTTCCCTCCTTTCTAAGAATTCCAATAGCTCTTAATTGTGGGTATCACTCATTAGGCATCGTCTTATTGGCTTGACTCACAGTTTCCTAATGCTAACTTTAAGTATACATTACATATATTTATCTCCCCAAATGACTGCAAGCACTCGGAAGGTAGGGACTCCACCTTGTTCTTTTTGTCACCTACAACATTTAGCACAGTGTCTTACACACATGACTGTGCACATAATTGGAGACACCATACTGGCCAACTGAAGAAGTAAATTTCTAGAATGGAAATGCAGTGTAGTATCATGGAAGGAACAGTAGTTCTAAAGTCAGAAGTGAGTTTGCCTCCTAGCTTCTCCAGTTATTAGCTAGACCTTAACATTCTGAGTCTAGTTTACAGGATTTTATGAGGATTTAACTTAATGAACAAGCATATGGAAAGAGTAGACCAGCACCTAGCACCCAGTAAGTGCTCAATAAATATTTGTTCCCTTCATTTCGGTTTGGTTCTGGTAAAAAGGTACGTTGGATGGAATAACTTCCTTTGGAGCCCCTTCCAGCTTCAGCTAGCTTGTGCAGATCCTTAGGAACACAACTGAGAGAGAAGCAGTAACCTACTCAATCACAGCTGGTTTTCTCTCCCTCTTTATTCTTGAAACCCTCAGCACTTAGCCTATGTAGCCCACTTTTTGTTACTACATTTGTTATATTCCAATCCTCTTCTCTAGGAAGCTTTCCATTCTCTACTTTCTCCCAGGATCCCCCAAGCTAGAAAGCTAGAAAGTTAATCCCAGAACCCCAAAATCTGGAGGATTGATTTTCTCCATCCTCGCTAGGCCAAATATTATCTTATTAATCCTTTCTAAAGATGCTTAAACTTTCTGGGGTATTAGATCTTGAGTTCCCAAAATCCCTACTACAATGAACGCATTCTCCTCCTCAACCTCAACCACCACCACAGATATTGTGAAAAGGCTTGGGAACAGTGACCTGAGCAATAAAGTGGCCAGGAAAGGATACGAGAGAGTATCTAGCACCACCTCATTCAGTGTGAAATAAGCCATGGGTCATCCAATCTGGAAGGAGGGAAAGTGATTAAAGGTCCTTTCAGTTTTTCTTTAGGCCCAGTAAGGGTCTTAAAAACAGACAAATAAACACAAAAGGCTAAAACCCAGGAATCCTGACCCAATGGTGTCGTTCTCTCCCATCACCAGCAGCAGCAGCTGAAAGAGATCCTCTAAGACGGAAGAAGGGGGAAAGATGGGAGATGAGTCAGCGGGCGCTGAAAACAGAGGGTTTTGTTCAAGGGGAAGAAGTCTGTGATGCAAGCTCTAGGGAAACAATGTGCTCCCTGTGTCTTCACCCCTTTCCCTACCCATCAGGCCTCCACCTCCCTTCCTCTCCCCACACCCCAGCTAGGTCACTGACCAGGTCTCTGGTCAGAATCAGGACAACAGATGAAGCTTCTTAAGAGCCTTATTTCCATCTAGCTATTCCCCACTCAGCAACCTTAACCTTCAACATCATCCTGACCTTAACCTCAAGCTTCATGCTGTGATTCCACGACGCTGACTCTTTGCTTTAAGCAAAGCAAACCTGCTCCTATTCTCTCTATCTCTTAACTCCAAACCTTCACACAGGCCTCTGTATGGCATATCCTTTTTACTCTTTTTGACCTAGGTTTATCTCTTCTTTTCTTTCAAGCCCTGCTCAGTATTCTCCTCCTCCAGGAAGGCTTCCCTAAATAAGCCAGATTTCCAATTCCAATCCCTCTTTTATACTATGCGCTCTCAGCATCTGGCACCTAGTTTACATTATTCATTTGTACTTATTTCTCAGTCTCTGACTTGTGTAGTCCGACTCCTTCTTAAACTCTGAGTTCCGCCTTCCCTTCAATAATTTTTTAGTGTTTTGTGCTCAGAATAAAGCATGAAAAAAGTCAAAGCTAGAGAGTTATGAAAATGGAGTGGACACCCTGGAGTGGGAGGAGGTGGGCAGTGATTGGTAGAAGATCGTGAAGGTGGAAACGTGGGTTGTAGGTTTGATATGAGAGGCAACAGGACATGAAAGTACAATCATTGAGCTTTTATTCATCTTCTATCTCCAGTATGGGGTGGGTGTTATACATAGAGAAATTGCACAGACGGGCTTCCTGCACTTTGTAAGGTCTCATAATACAGTCGCAAAGATATAGATAAATAAACAAGAAATGAACCCACAAAGGCAAAAGAAAAAAAAAAAGATCAGAAGACTATAGCCTGAAATATTAAAAACAATATTTAACAGAAGTGAGAAATAAGTATAATTGAGGGCAAAGACCAAGATACGTGCAAAATGAGACTGGAGGGGTATGGTTTGAAAATGGAGTGAGGGAGGGCAGAGCTGGAGATGGGAGCATTCCAAGTCCAGTCACAGTGAGACCTAGGGAGCTACTAGCTATCCTCTAATCCAGGAAGCCATCCTTGAAATGAAGAAACTTCTGGAATGCTTCGAATGATAGGAAAGAGATGGCTTACCAAAGAATGTATCCCTTGTTTGACAGAAAATGAAAAGGAAAGGGATCACGGCAAGTAAACCTTCAGCCTGAGCCAGGTGGGAGAACTGTTTTGCTCCAATCCCAGTCCTTCACCACTTTAGGAGGCATCCAGCACTGTAATCCTAGGCCCCCACTGCTCCCAGGAACAGAGCACTGTTCCCACCAGGATTGGACTGGATAGAATAAGTTCCACCCCCAGGACCCCTTCTGCCCTCTACTGGAGGACAAGACTTCAAACCACAAAATAAATCCCCCCATCCGTACTCTTACAACTGTGTCATGCTTTATAATTTTCAAAGAACTTTTATATATCTGATCTCAGTTGAGGCCTCCACTCGCTACTGAATTTCTATTCCATACTTAAACCCTGTATCACAAATAGACACAGTGCTCCTCGTACCTATTGCAGAGTGCCTGGTACATATCTGGTGCTCAGTAAACACGAAGGGATGAAGGGATGAATGACTATTCAAATATGTTTTAATTGCAACAGAATGAGGTGAAGACTGATATCAGAAAGATTTCCCGACCGTGTGGATGGGAAGACGGTAAGCACCAAAACCATTAATAGTCGCAGAATTGTTCCACAAATCCTCAGGCCAATGTAAACCTCCAAAATGTCTTTTCTTCCATCCCCAGCATCTAAGAAAGTAAGTGTCTTAGTCATCTTGTGCTGCTATAACAGAAATACCACAAGTGGATGGCTTTAACAAAGAGAAATGTAGTCTCTCACAGTCCAGTAAGCTACAAGTCCAAATTCAGGGCATCAGCTCCAGGGGAAGGCTTTCTTTGTCAGCTCTGGAGGAAGGTCCTTGTCATCAGTCTTCCCTTGGTCTGGGAGCGTCTCAGCGCAGGAACCTCAGGTCCAAAGGCTGCGCTCTACTCCAGGCACTGCTTTCTGGATGGTATGAGGTCCCCCATTCTCTGCTTGCTTCCCTTTCCTTTTATCTCTTGTAAGGTAAAAGGTGATGCAGGCCACATCCTAGGGATACTCCCTTTACATTGGATCAGGGATGTGACCTGGGTAAGGGTGGTGTTAAAATCCCACCCTAATCCTCTTTAACGTAAAATTACAATCACAAAATGGAGGCCAACCACACAATTCTGGGAATCATGGCCCAGCCAAATTGATATATCCATTTTTGGGAGGACATAATTCAGACCATGACAGTAAGGAAAGTGATACTTATTATATCTCTACTATGTGCCAGTAGTAGATACTTACACCTACATTATGTATCCTATTTATTCAAGTCATACCCCAACCCAGCCCTCCCAAAAAGATTACTTATACTTTGTTCTTTAATGTCCTGCAGAAAGGGTGATTTCACACATTTCATATAGTGCCTTCCTACTTCCATTATTAAGGTCTTCCTTTTGACTAAGGGCATTACTTTATGATGCATTTTAAATCCATTTCCATTCAAAACTTCTTTCTTATATTCCCTGCCTTATCACTCTCCCTTGCTTACCTGAGTACCCCTACTTCCACCCCACATATACCTTGTTTTCTTCTCCTCTGGGTTCCTTGCTTCCTTTCCCCAGCCCAAAGGCAAATAACCCTCCCTAAACCAGTAAAAGGTAGATAGAATGAAAGAGACGATGCTGGGCTAGGGTAGCGGCTTGAGCCCAGAGAGACTAACGAGGGTGGGAGGAGAGAGCCACCCGCCCTCCGTCAAGGTGGCTTTGCCTGCAGTTTTTATTATGCATCGATTTTCTTATCCATCTTCTTTAGAGCCTCTTAGATCTTCAGGCTCCGGCTGTTTCTCCAAATTGTCATTCACTCCAAGCTCTCTAGCGCCTTGCAACAGCTAAAGAAGGGAGATGGAGGGGGAGGCGGGGGGTGGGGTGTGGGCAGTGGGAGAAGGCAGCCAAGAGAGGTAAATGGGGGTTGCTAAGTAACCGTTGCCAAGGAGCCAGTACCAAGGAGCATCCCAAGCTGCCTGCTTATTCCAACCTACCCCCCTTTCCACATCCTCCTCTCACTCAAGTTCTCTCAGGTCTATAAAGCAGCTTGATTCTGTCACCTTCACCAGCTGCAGAGCTTTTTCCTCAGCTCTTCAGATGGAGGGCTGCAGATTCCAGTACCTGAGAATCTCACATTCCTAGACCTAGGCTGGTCATTGACGACATCTATCTGTCTTTCAGATGGCACAGTTAATACTAAATTATAAAAAAAAGAAAATTAGTTTAATTAGCAAAAAGAAGGATCCTGCTGCACAGGCAGATTCTTTGAGTTGGGCGTGGGGGCCAGGCGGAGACCTAGACAGTGTCCACTTCCCTGAGAGGATTTAAACCTCCTCAGGAAAGCTCCATTATTTGATATGGAAATGTTGTGAATTCTCAGAATGTAAGATACAGCCTATTCCTATGTCAGGATCAATTACAAAGTAAAATGCAATTTGATGATTTAAAATTTTGATTATTTACTAATTAGGATTATCCATGACTGCCCCGTCAATTGATGCAGAGATTGCAGAAAGTACTACATAATATTTTATTAAAAAATTAACCTCATTTAATTCCATTTGACTAAGTACTAGAAGTTTACATCCCTTCAAGGTAGTAAGGAGAATATACAGCAGCAAGAATTGTGGGGCGGAGAGAGTGGCACTGAGGAAAGCCCATCTAGAATTCAAACTTTGCCAAAAATAATCCAGAAAGCAGATAATCATTCTTCTACCAATAACCCTACATAACCTGAGTCACCATCTCTCTGAAGCTAGGTTAGAAGAGATTAAGTAATGGTCACAGATTACCCTGAGCTCTTACAAGTATCCCCATTCCTAAACTGACTAAGGGCATTCTCTTCACTAGGCCTACACCATCACCACCACCACCACCACCAGTTGCCACTGAGTCACAATTGACTCGGTGGCAACCCCATGTGTTGCAGAGTAGAACAGTGCTCCATAGGGTTTTCAAGGCTGCGACCTTTCAGAAGCAGATTGCCAGGCCTTTCTTCCGAGGATCCTCTGGGTGGGTTCAAACTGCTAGCATTTCTGTTAGTGGCGCTTAACCATTTGAGCCACAGTTCCTGTTATATGCCAGATATTGTTCTCAGTACACCCAAAAGGGTCTCTGTCTTTAGTGAAAAGGGTCTCTCAGCCACCCTTCTGTCATTACTGAGACAAAAAGATTCCACAGTCTCCTTCAGAATCTGTAAGGGTTTCCTACTCCTGAGAGTCAACACATCTTAAAGTTTCCTGCTGCTGCTTCAGACCAAAGAGGGGCACTAAGGATAAGAAGAAGTTATTTTACCTCAGAATCTCCAAAAGACAGTTGTACAATGAAACCCAGCGGGTGGTTAAGAGCAAGGCTTCAGAGTCAGAGATACCTAATTCCTTGAGCAAGAAACTTCATCTCTCTAAGCTTCAGTTCCTCATCTATAAAATGAGGATGACACCCCCTATTCCACAGAATTCTTATAGAATTAAATAAGATGGAGTATGTACAGTGTCTTAATATAATAATTGTTTGATAAATAGTTGCTGCCATTATTATAATGATTATTATCTGGTCTACTCAGAATCAGGTTAGTGGACAAACTATAGTAGGGAACCCACTCTCCAAAACATTCCATGTTTCTGTAGCTACCAAACTTCCAAATTGAGCTAATTAACAACTAAGTGAAGTCAGAAGTCTGAGGCTATGCCTAAGGAAGAACATGGACCAAAGAAGGTGATCTACACTAAAGCTGGGACAGAGCTAGAATTCAGCTGCAACCTTGGTCCATACCACCTCCTTAAGGATTATCAATTGTATTATAAGCCCGTAAAACAAAGTCTGAATTAAGAAATTGAGAAGAAAGAATGGATATGGAATGTTTCTCCGAAGAACCAAGGCGTTCCCTTTGCCCTCTTCCCTTAACCTAATCACATTCTATTTAAGTCCCTGTCACCTGCACTCCAGCCCCATCTATTAGAGAGGATGGGTGGGGAGACAACTGGCCCTTAGGCTACCCATGTCAACGCCTATCAGGTTCTTCTTGATAGTTCTTCCCAATGTCTAACCATCATTCATCCCTCTTGCTGTGCTCAAAGCACACTCCCTCACATATGCCGTCCCTTAAAATTCATCCTTGCCTCCTCAAAGTTGGAATCATAAATGAAGAAAGTTGGGAGGAGCGAAATGGAAATGAAAAAGAAAGAAGAACTCGCCAGGGGATGGGGATGGGGGGTAAGAGGACAGGAGGCAGGGATGGGAGAGTTTGCAGAGGGAGAAGCAAAAGACCAAAGAACCAAGAGTGGAGCGAATGAAATAGATACAATACTCTCTTTAACTCCCCAACTCAGCTAAGTGGTTGTAGAAAGAAATAGCCCTGGTGAGGAGGGGAAGGAGGAAGAAGAGAGAGGAATGGGGAAGTAGGAGAGGGGGCCAACTTTTCTGGAGGAAAAGGAAATGAGTTTAGGTCTGAGAGAGAAATTCCCGATACAGATGCTGCTTTGGTGCTGCAGAGCCCTTTGTGGAAGGGGCTTGGGGCTTCAAGGAGATGTTTCTTTGACTGAGGTGGGTCATAGGAGTATCTGCTCAAGGGAGACTTGACAAGATAAACTCACATGATGTGGAATGGAAGAGCAAGGAAGTTATCAGCAATCTGGCTTTGTGGAAAGTGGTTGAAAAAGGGTAAAGTATGAAAGTAAAGCAGCTGAAGGAGACTGACTTTCACTAAAGTTTCCCCATCCCTCTCAACATTGATTCAATGAACCTAGAGACAATAACTGCACCCTCTTTCTTCCTCTAGCTCCCATCCTCTCCTCCTCCCCCTACCATCTTTTGAACACAGTTGCTTGGGAATATCTGCCCATAGTCACCTGCATTAATGTCAACCTTGGCACCAGAACCCGCCCTGGCCTGCCCTGAGCTACATGCCCTATCCCGTCTGCCTAAGAAAGGAACAAGTAACACTGCTGCCCACTGAGGGATAGACTCCAGGAAGGACTTCCAACTAGGAACTAGAATATTAGTACATCTCAGAGATTTTTAACTCTGTCCCCCATACAATCTGGGCTCCCCAGCTTCAGAAGTCAGCTTGCCTCCCCCGCCTCCATGCAGGTTCTTGCCTCACTCTTCCCTTTCCTCTTCCAAGGAATGCTATTTCCTGTTCACCTTGTTTCCCTTGCACCCACAGCATAAAGTCCCTACCAGATCTAAAACCAACTCCAGCTAACAGTGCGGATGGAAGAAGGTGTGTGGCCACACTGCAAAACAGCTGTGCCTGAAGCAGGAGGCATGCAGGAGAGAGGATAAGATTCTCAAGCTCCTTCTAAAAATTACAAAAGCACAATATAGAGAGATTTATGTAGAGTTGTGGCTTACAGATGAAGTGGAGAGAAAATGACCTCCCCAGTTTCACTTTTCCTTTGGTCCTCTGTAAACCAATAATAATAGTAACAGCTACCAATTATTTGGCACTTCTCATATGGCAGGCACTGTGCAAAAGTGTTTTACATACCTTGTCTCATTTAACCCTCCCAACAACACTATTGTTAACCCAACTTTACAAATGAGGAAAATGGGCCTGAGAGATCACCTAACTTTCTTAAGGTCCCACAGGCTGCAGTGGCCCAGCCTGGACCAAAACTCAGGGCTGTTGGACTTCAAAGGCTATGTAGGTACCACTACTCTAAAGCACCTGTCCATCTCTGACAGTCAGAGGAAGTCTGTCTTTGCATGCCCTTAGCAGCCAGAGGAATTATAATTCTTTCTCTTCCAACAAACGTTTCTTCAAAACAAAGCAATATGAGTCCTCTAGGTACACTTCTGGACTATGGAGAAATGAGGTAGGGTTTATCCTGAAGCAGGGGTACAGCCTCCATCCTTGTGTAAGACACCACTTGCAGAGGAACTGGTCCCAACAGGGTAGGGGAAGGCCGAAGGGAAGGGAGGGCTGCAACATCAATTAGAGAAACTCATGTTAGCCTACATAAGACCTTCTCAACAGCCTGAGGTGCCCCTCAGAGGCATGACCAAGGACGGTCAAGACCTTTGTGAGAAGGGGCATCATTAGTCCTGAGCTAGAAACCAAAGTGTGACATCCCAACAGCAATCAGGGGCTGGGGAACGGTCAGGGGGGCGTAAAATCTCCAGGCATCAGTCTCAGGTTCTTCTTACCCCCTCTCAGGGCTTTCTTAATGCAACTAATCCTCAATAACAGACAAGAGCTAATGCCACCAATATGTACCAGGAGAAGGGAGTCAGGAGGGTGGTCAAAGTAAGACCCTGGCAATGAAAGAAACACTTGAGGCTGCTGAGGGATGGGCAGAATGCATACCTCTCAAAGCCTTGGTTGTCTTCAACCTTGTAGGCAGGGATCCAGGAATGACCAAGGAAGTCTCTACAGTAACTCAGGGGACATCTTCCCTCTCCCCAAAAGCTCGATGACCCTGACCAGCTTCTCCAAGAAGTAAAGAACTCAGAGCCCCCTAAGACTGAGGTGGGAGGCAAAAAGGGAGTCTCTGTGTTAGCAATTTGTCTCTCATTTTGTCTTCTTCTGTCTCCATCTCTTTCCCCCAGCTTCTCACGTCCTGGGGCTTTATTTCAGAGGCCTCTACCTTGATCTGTCTCCAAGTTTCTAACAAGATCAAAGCTATTAACACCTGTTTTGCTTGCCGACACCTAGGCTAGAAAAAGAAGGGGCTGGGTCCATCCTGAGGCAAGGGGAGGACCCTCACTTCCTCTCTTCCCAAGGCAGGGAGGAGGTTGGGAGGTTGAACCAAGGAAGGAACCGAACCTACGGTTGGGTTGACAAAAATGCCCCCTAGTGGTAAGGCTGTTATTTTTATTTTGTTATTGATTTTCTTTTTATTATTGTTATTATTCAGATTATAAATTGAATTAACTCATAATATATAGGATAAATATATTACAGTGACCAGAAAGGCCTTTCCTAATCCCTGTGTCTAAAGAAAACTCCCTGCTATCCTATATCACAAGATCTCGTTTATTTCCTTCAAGTATTTATCACAACCTGTAGTTAGCTGATTATTTGTTTTCTTGCTTATTATCTATTTCCCACTAGAAAAATCTCCATATTTGAAAGAAAGAATGAATGCTGAATAAATAAAGAAATAACTAGTAGGATAAAAATGTCCTAATAATATGATATATTCCTCAAAGTATCACGTTCAGACTTGTATTAACAAAAATACCCTTAACCAGTATCCATTATGCCCCTACTTTTCATCTTCCAGACCTCTACTCATGACCTCTTCTCCTACAAGTGTATGCCATTCATTAAGTTTTTCTAACAATTCTTTTAGTTCTGGGTTAAGCACTGTAGGGAGAGTACAAAAACATGTAAGACACACTCCCTCCACTCCAGAAAGTTAGTTGAGTAAAGACGAAAGGGAAGACACACAATAACTACATTTGAAGACAGGGTATGATGAGAGTAACACAGTCGAAGTGGTATAGGAATTCAAAGAAAAGGAATTGCTTCTGACCAGGGTTTGCCAGGAAAGCTCAGGCAGGAGGTAGCATTTAAGCTGGGTCATGATGATTGTGTAGAATATCAGTCATCAGAGATTGGCAGGAGGGCATTCCAGAGGAAGGGCATAGCTAATGGGAAGGATTTCTTGACTTAGGGCATCATCTGATGTTGGACGTCTGTTCATCGTTAGAGAGTGAAATTCAAGGACCAGTAAAGTTCAAGATAAAATCAAAAAAGCTCGAGTGTTTGAACAGGGAAGACAGGAGCTAGCATCCGGGCCCCAGCTCAGGTTCCATTGGTCCTCACTTCTCTTGCATCCGGTCTTATTTAAAGGATATGTTGTTGCTGTTGTTGTGTGCTCGAGTCAATTCCAACTCATATCGGCACTGTAGAACAGAGTAGATTAGGGCAAGGTGCCCATGATGCCTCCATCTATATGTCTCTCATCTCCTCTCTCCCCCTACCGAGCTCTTTATTAACAGTGAAATGATTTCTTAATCTCATTACTAAGAAAAGCATAAAGCACAGAAAAGCATATGCTATACAAATTAAGTTAGTTAATTTGCATACCTGGGGAAAGGGAGAATCTCCTCCCCCTTCCTTCTCCAGAATCAATATTCCTCGATTTTCTGCCACCATATGTCAATAAATATCTATATTTTCTCCTGCCCTGGACAGGAGATGCTGTTAAATGTCAAATGTAAAGTAAAGTTTGTCATAAAAATCCCTCATAAAAAAATCTCCCAACTACCAGCATTGGAAGATGGAGGAGGGGAGTTTCTACACTGTGGTTGCATCCTAATAACGGTCAGGTCATCTTAGCCAGCCCCCTGCCTCCAGGAGCATCTCTGGCAACCTTTCCTTAAAAGTTTTCTAAAGAAGAAAATAGAGACTTTCAACTTCTCTTCCCACTCTGTTCCAGTAAAAGTTCATTCTGTTTTTTTATAAAACAGGATCACTGTTTAAATGACCAGTTTCTCACAATCTCAACTCTGGATTTCTTAATTAGGGTGATTTTTAATTCTCCTCCTTCTGGGGTGGCTAAGAAGTAAATGAAATGGTCTTTCTGAGCACCTCCCAGCAAGGGGTTCCAGGATAGTGCAGGTAGTTAAACCTGGGTGGTATACATACAAGGGTGACTGTGTATTAGGCTAGAAAGTAAAGGACAGGAGGGGATTGCCTTGTGGCTGCTGTATCTCTTTCTCTGCAAGCCACCTCTGATTATAGCAGATTTATAGGGGCCCCAAAGCAGCCCAGCATCTTAGCCATAAACTTCCCAGAAAGAAAACTCATTGAGGTTCCCTTGAGAGGTGATGAAAAATAAATATCAGGGTTTGGTACAAACACATCAGCAAGGGCCAGGGGTGGAAGGCGGCGAGTTCCCTATGGCTGGTTTAAGTCAGGATTTGTGCACACACACATACACACACACAGCATAACACAAAATATCTAACAAATACACTCATATTTATAGACCTACTGAGATAAGTGTATCCCACTCCTCGGCGCATACTTCCAGTCAAATGCAAACACACACTTCAACATAGTATTCATACACACGTGACTTTCAGTGGGTTGCTTTATGGATAGAATACCCAGCCTCTCCCCCTTCCCAAGCTACCGACGATGGGGTGGGGCATAGTGAAGGTGAATGAGGGAATGTCTAAGTTTGCATGTGTCACTTAGTATGTCTCTGACTACATTCCAAAAAGCAAATAGAAATTATTTTTCTATTATTCACTGTTTGGAATTAGCTACTGTCTTTTGATTATCTCTAACTATGCCATCAAATTTCAATGATTACCTAACCCTTACTGAGCTGCTACTCTGTAGAGTATAGGTCAGGGGTTAACAGCCCAAGGCTTTGCTCAAACTTGGTACAAATCCTGATTTCACTACCGACTTTGCACAAAATATTTAATTCCTCCGAGCCCTTAACATCTGTTAAGTTCTAACTTAACATCTGAGTTTTAACATCTGTAAAGTGGGAGTAACAATACTTATCTCATAGGACTGTTGCATCAGATAATTATGAGAAGTGCTTAAAACAATGTATATGGCATATCAGTTGCCATCAAGTCAATTTCAACTCATGACAATGTCATGGGTTTCAGAGTAGAACTGTACTCCATATGGGTTTTCAATGGCTGATTTTCCAGAAGTAGATTGCCAGGCCTTTCTTCTGAGGCACTTCTGAACGGATTCGAGCCTCCAGCTTTTCTGATAGCAGCCAAACACATTAATCATTTGTACCACCCAGGGATTCCATATAGGGTATGTTGTTGTTAGGTGCCGTCAAGTCGGTTCTGACTCTTAGTGACCCTGTAGGATTCAACAAGTGGTAGCTATTATTATCATCATTATTGTATTAGGCATTGGTGATATAAAGAGGTAATAAGTAAAAAAGAGATGTTCATTTCCCTTAAGGAGTTTTTAAAATAAGAACTATCTATCTATCTTACTAGCCACATGGAGATACATGGAGAGTGAAAGGACATGGAAACCTAAAACTTATTTGATCCCTAAAATGCAACTTTGATTTTATTAAATCCAAGCCTTGTTTTGCAGTTTTTAGCAATGGTTTCAATGCTCTGATGAGACTGTTGTTTTTGTATCATTCATCATTCCCATACCTCACCACTTTACACACACCCACACATCCACACCAGCCTTCATTTGAGGGGCTGACTGGAGAACCCTTGTGATAGAAAAGATTTTGAGAGTGAATTTTGTGCTTTTCCCTGTGGCAGAGCAGACGTCCTTCAGAAGCATTCCAAACCAAACTGATACACCCATGCGCATGACCAGAGACAGAACCTTCATCCTCCCATCTCTCTCAATCCTCCCTTCTAACACCACAAAATTCTTAAATCTCAATCTGCTTCCCTTTAATACTGACCTTTGCTTGTCCCTCATTCTTACTGAAGATACAGTACACAAACTCTTCAAAAGCATATGAAGAGTTCTTAAGTTCACACCTGGTAACTTTTTTCCCTGTTTCGTATATATACATATATATTTTTTAATTGTGTTTTAAGTGAAACTTTCCAGTTCAAGTCAGTTTCTCAAACAAAATTTATACACACATTGCTATGTGACCCCAGCTGCTCTCCCCACAATGTGACAGCACACTCCTCCTTTCCACCTTGGATTTCCCGTGTCCATTCAACCAGCTCCTGTCCCTTTTTGCCTTCTCATCTCGCCTCCGGACAGGAGCTGCCCATTTAGTCTCATGTATCTACTTGAGCTAAGAAGCACTCTCTTCACAAGTATCCCAGTCAGACCATTAAGTCTGCTCTTTTACTAGAATTTGAGTTCTGCAGCCCACTTCTGCACCCTTCTCCGTCAGGGATTCTCTGTTGTGTTCCCTGTCAGGGCAGTCATTGGTGGTAGCCAAGCACCATCTAGTTCTTCTGCTCTCAGGCTGATGGAGTTTCTGGTTTATGTGGCCCTTTCCATCTCTTGGGCTAATATTTTCCTTGTGTCTTTGGTGTTCTTCATTCTCCTTTGCTCCAGGTGGGTTGGGACCAATTGATGTATCTTAGATGGCTGTTTGCTAGCTTTTAAGACCCAAGATGCTACTCACCAAGGTAGGATGCAGAACATTTTCTTAATAAACTTTGTTATGCCAATTGACCAAGATGTCCCCTGAAACCATGGTCCCCAGACCCTTGCCCCTGCCACTCTGTCCCTCGAAGTGTTTGCTTGTATTCAGGAAACTTCTTAGCTTTTGGTTTAGTCTAGTCGCGCTGACTTCCCCTATATTGTATGTTGTCCTTCCCTTCACCAAAGACAATTCTTATCTACTATCTAGTTAGTGAATACCCATCTCCCTCCCTCTCCACACTCATAACCATCAAAGAATATTTTCCTCTGCGTTTAAACCATTTCTTGAGTTCTTATAATAGTGGTCTTACACAATATTTGTCCTTCTGTGATGGACTAAATTCACTCAGCATAATGACCTCCAGCTTCCTCCATGTTATAAGATGTTTCACAGCTTCATCGTTGTTCTTTATTGTTGCATAGTATTCCATTATGTGAATATACCATAATTTGTTTATCCATTCATCCATTGATGGGCACCTAGGTTGTTTCCATCTTTTTCCTGTTGTGAACAGTGCTGCAATGAACATGGGTGTGCATATATCTATTCGTGTGATGGCTCTTATTTCTCTAGGATATATTCCAACGAGCAGGATTGCTGGATTGTATGGTACTTCTACTTCTAGCTTTTTAAGGCAGCACCAAATCGATTTCCAAAGTGGTTGCACCATTTTACATTCCCACCAGCAGTGTATAAGTGTTCCAGTCTCTCCACAATGTCTCCAACATTTATTATTTCCTGTTTTTTGGGTTAATGCTAGCCTTGTTGGGGTGAGATGGTATCTTATTGTAGTTTTGATTTGCATTTTTCTAATGGCTAATGATCGTGAGCATTTCCTCATGTGTCTGTTAGCCGCCTGAGTGTCTTCTTTGGTGAAGTGTCTGTTCATATCCTTCGCCCATTTTTTAATTGAGTTATCTGTCTTTTTGTTGTTGAGGTTTTGCAGTATCTTGTAGATTTTTAGAGATTAGACATGGATCAGATTTGTCATAGGCAAAAAAATTTTTCCCACTCTGTAGGTTGTCTTTTTACTCTTTTGGTGAAGTCTTTTGATGAGCGTAAGTGTTTGATTTTTAGGAGCTCCCAGTTATCTAGTTTCTCTTCTGATGTTTGTGCATTGTTACTTATGGTTTGTATTTTGTTTATGCCATGTATTAGGGCCCCTAGCATTGTCCCTATTTTTTCTTCCATGATCTTTATCGTTTTAGATTTTTATATTTAGGTCTTTGATCCATTTTGAGATAGTTTTTGTGCATGGTGTGAGGTATGGGTCTTGTTTTAGTTTTTTGTAGATGGATATCCAGTTATGCCAGCACTATTTGTTAAAGGGACTGTCTTTTCCCCAATTAACAGACTTTGGGCCTTTGTCAAATATCAGCTGCTCATAGATGGATGAATTTACATCTGGATTCTCAATTCTGTTCCATGGGTCTATGTATCTGTTGTTGTACCAGTACCAGGCTGTTTCGACTACCGTGGCAGTATAGAAGGTTCTAAAATGAGGTAGTGTGAGGCCTCCCACTTTATTCTGTTATGATATCGCCCATCTCATTTCTTATTTGGGTTATTTGCTTCCTCTCCTGTTTTTCTTTTGTCAGTCCATATTTCGTATATTTCGTCATTAGCCCATTAAAAACCATCAAAAAACTCTTTAAAAAGCATTAGTTTGGCCACTGCCAGGGTATATTCCCTTATCCAGTCATCTGCTCTCTCCTTAAAGCTTTCAAAAGAAGAAAATATCTTAATTTCTATTACAGATAATTAAGAACTTCAATCTCTCCACCCCAATAGCATCCTCAATTAGTATCATCAAATTGTCACTCATTTGATTAAGGAACAGTACAGCCCTGAGGCAGAGGCATGACTGAGATGACCTCCCCTAGTCACTTTCAGTCCATCCATATGAGGTAGAGAAAACAAAACTGGCAGCAGTCCCAACCCACACTACACTTGCCCCAGGAGAGACCCTAAGGACCAAGCAGATTCCAGTGTGGGCACAGCACCATTTCCCCAAAGTGAGCAGAGTGCCAAACCCTGGTATAGTGACTGGTGTGTGTGGGAGGTCTAGAGACAGGGAGGTGAGCCAAGACCCGTGTTTCTCCCTCTTCCCAAATTCATTTTCCCCCAGCCTGGTCCCGTCTCTTGTCTTCCCAATTTCAAGGCTTTCAGGCCCTTCCTGTTCCCTTCCATAGCTGCCATCCCAGGCCAGACACCAATCACTTATTACCTAAGCCAGTGCTTCTCAAACTTCAAAAGAGCATACAAATCACTTGGAGTTCTTACTTAAAATGCAGATTCTGATCCAGTAGGTCTGGGGTGGGGCCCAAGATTCTACATTTCTAGCCAGGTCCCAGGTGATACCCATGCTACTGGTCCTTTGAAGAGTAAGGATCTATATGACTGTAATAGTCTCTACAGGAGTCTCCCAGGAAGAGCCTATGTACCTATCACCATCTGTCTATCTATCCTCAGATGGCAATGAGAATCTTATCTCAAACCTTCCTGATTCAGAAGTCTCCCTCCATAGCATGACACACTTCTTTCTCTGACTCATAAATCCGACTTCAATGTGACAAAACACATCCCTCACAAGAGACCCATTCTTTCATGACTCTGAAGGTCCATGTAGCCTAGAATTACTGTCCCATTTCTTTTCCACCCTGCCTATCCCTCTTTTATTTCCCAAATTTCTCCATAGGCATCCTCCAGGAAGCCTCTCTTGACCAATATCCCTTTCTCAGTTTCTACCCTTTCAAAGTAATGATGTCTCAATCTCTATGTAGTTATTACTTGCTCCTATTTCAGTCTTCCTCTCCATTTTGGGTGTAAATTCTCTCTCCCCAAAGATTCTTAAATGCTCTCACAAGACTTTTGCACCAGACTCTCAAAAAAGCATCTCAAAGAGTTGGCAAGTGTATGGGTGACCCTGCTTCTAGTAGGTTTCCCTGGTGTCACCTACTCCCAGAAATCCCACAAGTAAAAGACTTGCTTCCCATCTGTCCCTCCAGAGCAGGCCCCCACATATAAATACAAGAGAAAAATATGGGTCCTTCTTCCATGCCAAAGCATAAAACTCTGACTGCTGCAGGAAAGATGCCTGTTGTGCCCACGCTGGAGCCAGTCTAGCCTTCAGGGATTCCCTGGAGTTAGGTAGAGTGGGTTGGGCTGTCTATCAGTTTTGCTACTCCCTGCTTCTCCCCACATTCCATGGGAATAAATGGAGAGGGACCAAGGGAGGTTGTTTCAGGCATTCTCCTGTGCCAGGGTTGTATTATCCCTTGTTGTTCTTTGAATGAACAACACTGTTCTCACTGTTGAGGGAGGAAGGAGAGAACCCAGTCCTTGCCCTGAACAAGATTCTACTATGATGGAATAGACAGGCTACTCACCAGGACTCAGGCACAGACAGACAAAGGTAAAATTAGAGGCAGCTGGGTGCAGTTCTAGATGCTAGAAGGATGGGAGAAATGCTGTTTGTCAAAGAAAATGGCTTTAAAGGAGTGAGACCATGCTAGCCTGAAAGGAAGGAGAATCTTTTGTACCGTGGAAATGTGTAAGGTTTAATTCAATTAAACAGGTATTTATTAAATGCTCATTATGTGCCTGGCACCTATGTAGGTGCTGTGGGGGAATGAACAAGATACACTCCTTCCCTATAATCTACAATTTAAAGAACAAAATAAAAAGCATAAAGAGACACAGGTAACTATCATGTTTTAATCTAGATGTCTTATTAAATGAAGATGAATGTCAGAAGGAACCTTTGTTTCCCTCATTTCCTCTTTAGATATGGAGAGCTAGAGCTAGAGCTTTAGTTTTCAAAGTGCGGTCTCTGGACCAGCAGTATCAGCATCACTTAGAAATTTGTTAGAAATGAAAATTCTGGACCCTACCCAAACCGACTGATTCAGAAATGCTGGGAGTGGGGCCCAGTAACCTGTGTTTTAACTGGCCCTCCAAGTGATGCCGATAAAAGCTACAGTTTGAGAACCACTGAGCAGAATAACAGTCCTCACCTCCCTCCACCCCTTCTCACTTACTATGACTTATTTGCTTAGTGAGTTAAAGAGACAGTACTGAGCATGCCTAGCTCAATCCCTTCTGTTTTGATTTTGTTTTCACTTTTGTTTTCAGAGCCAGCCTGCCCACAGGACACATGCATTCCAACCTTCTCATACGAGAGAAAATGTAATACAATCAGGCTCTGTCCCTGTGGTAAGGGGGGCATTGGTGGTTCAGCAGTAGAATTATTCCATGCAAGAGACCCAGGTTCAATTCCTACCAATGCACCTTATGCACAGCCACCACAGTCTATCAGCGGAGACTTGCATGTTGCTATTATGCTGAACAGGTTTCAGTGGAGCTTGCAGACTAAGACATACTAAGAAAAAAGGCCTGGCAATCTACTTTTGAAAATCAGCCAATGAAAATCCTATGGCTCACAATGGTCTGATCCAAAACTGATCATGGGGCTGGTGCAGGACCAGACAACATTTCGTTCCATCGTGCACGGGCTCGCCAGGAGTCAGGGGCCAACTCCACAGCAGCTAACAACAACAACATCCCGGTGGTGGGAGGCAGGAGGTTGTTTAATGCCACCTGTGACTGAGGGCTAAGTCTGTCTAATTTAGTGGTGCAGTATTAGCAAGCCAGTTCGGCAGCAGATCTAAAACCGATGGTTTGATCATGTGTCTGTCTCCTATGTCTTAATTACCAATTGGTTTCAAACACAGGAGCAGGGAGGGGGAGTGTTATTTACTGGACCCCTAAAACTCCAACAATGGGCAATAGAGAAAATAGGCAGAAAGCAAGTTTAGATTTCTTGCAGTACAGGGTACTAGTTGAGAAAGTAAGAAGGCAGAAGAACCAGAGGAAAACCTAGAATTTTTTAACTAAAAGGAACTTTAGAAATCAACTCTCACTTCTCATTTTTCAGATAAAGAAGCCAAAGCACTGAAGGAATCGAGTGGCTTGCTCAAGGTCACATTGCTAGTTAGCGGCAGAGACAAGATTAGAACCCAGAGCTCCTGGTTCTCAGTTGTGCCTTTTCTGAGCAGGGGGACTAAAGCAGACAACAGTGGAGAAACTTTAAAATCCAAGAATATAGACATCACTAAACAGAAGAAAAAGCCCTAAGGATTTTCGGCATGATTAGTGGGTTCAAAGCCAAAGTGCTTTTTGATCATAGGAAAGCATTCAAGGCCCTCTATACTCTGGCTCCAATCCACCTGTCCATGTTGCCCCTTCGCACAGCAAAGCCTCAAACTACATGGCCTGCTCAGTGTGCTCTGAATACTTCTTCGCTGTCCTGTACATTTCCTCGTGTTATTCTCTCTGCCTAGAATCCACCCCTCCTTCCATGTATGGCAAAATCCTATCTATCCTTTAAGGGAGCCAACTCAAATGCTATTCCTCCACAATGTCTTCTCTGATTTCACAAATCTCCCTCCACTACTGCACCAGCCAAAAATGATCACCTTCCACTCTGAAATCTCAAGACACTTTATTTGTATGTTACTCAACGGCACTTATCACTGTCTATTTTGTGTTGCAGCTGTGCCTTCCCTCTTCTATTAGAATGTAAGCTCCTTCAGGGCAGGAGCCATATCTCATGTCTTACATATGCTATCGCTCGTACTGCCTAGGATATGGTGCGCAACAAATATTTATTGAACCCGTTATTTAACCAACCAACCAAAGCTCAGAGTCATACGGCAAGCAACATGTCACCTGTTGCATCACAAAAACTGACACCAAAGGATGTCATAGAAAAATCAACCCTGCTTCCCCCCACCCATTTGGGTTCATCTAACTCATGTAGCTTCATGTACTAATTAAGCTGTAAGACACAACAGGGCATGAATTTATTGTGCAATAATTCACACACGGGATGTTTGCACAGTGCTTGGGCATGAGTTATGACACACTAATTCACGGCCTAGAGGTCCTCATTGCAATTACAGAACCATTTTTTAAATATCATCTGGTTTTAAACTACAAATATTGGTCCCCCAGTCCTATAACCCTTAGCCCCAAAATGCAGCTAACCAAGGTCAGATATTACTTTGGCCCCCTTTTTCCTCATTTTGTGCTATGCATTTTAGCTGTACTGATGGCAAAGAATGTACAGCCCAATCAATCACTCTACTCACCCGACGAACACCGGGGCACGGTGAAAAGAGAGGGAGAGGGAGAAAGGGACAGGGACTTCATAGCTACCTGCAAGAAAGAGAGTAGAGCTAAACAGAGGAGATAGCCCTTGGGTTAAAAAACACTGGAGAAAAGGATGCAACAGCCAACTAAGGGTCCATTACTAAGAAAGGAGAAAAGCTAAACAGGACGTTTATGAACTGTGACATTCAACAAACCTCACCCAAAGAAACCAGGCAAAATTCACTACAATTTTTATGTCCAAAGTTAGGAGAGTGTGATGGGTACGAAAAGAAGAAATAAATCACCTGGCTCAGTAACTCCCAACCAAAAAATTCCTTCTGTCTCCTCTTTCCCCAGGGTTCTGAGAAAGAAGGTGAGCTCACTTCTACAGATGACTCTCCTTGTTGGCCACACCATGCTCTATAAACACCCAGCGCCATCTGTGATGTCAGCCACCAGTCGCCTGGAGAATCTGCCCTGCTCTGTGAGCTTGTATTAAAACACTCACTTATAACTCCCTATTAATTTTTCACGAGGAGTTATTTTTAACTTACTCAAACCACTGTCTGAATATGCCAAATATATTTTCTTAATGAATGAGCCCTACATGTGGTTCCTCCTTCCTCCTACTCCCCTGCTGATATTCAAATAGTCCCCTCTTCATGGGGAGCAAAGCTTTGGATGAACAATTCACAGCAATGCCCCAGGAAATGAGAAGTGGAGAACAAGAGAAAACCGAGTCAAGTAGCTCACACTTTCCTCCCTACTTAGGCTTTGGTTTCGAGAGGATTTCAGGAAACGTTGACAAAGGTTTTTGAAGACAGACAGATCAAGCCAAAACTTAAAAGTCTTCTGCATACATTATCAAAAGGGACGTTCAGCCTATTGGGTTAGACCTTCCCTCTAATCCATCTAGACTCCCTTTCGGCCATTCATCAGTCCCAAAATTATGATTTACTTGAAAGCAAGTAAGGTAGGTTGTTGGTACTGTTAGCTGGCACTGAGTCAACTTCAATCCATGGCGACCCTATGTACAACAGAACAAAATGCTACCCACATGTTTGAGTCCATCATTGCAGCTATTGTGCCAATCCATCTCACCAAGGGTTCCCCACACACTCATTGACCCTCTGCTTCACCAAACATGATGTCCTCCTCTAGCTATTGATACCTCCTGATGACATGTCCAAAGCAAGTTGGCAGGACAATGTTCTGTTGGGATCCATAAGGTTTTCATTGCCTAATTTTCAGAAGTAGACCACCAGGTCTTTCTCCCTAGTATGTCTTAGTCTGGAAGCTCTGCTGAAACCTGTCCATCATGGGTGGACCCTGCTAGTATTTGAAATACCAGTAGCATATCTTCCAGCATCATAGCAATACACAAGCCACCACAGGATGACAAACTGACAGATGGGTAATATAAGTAAGGTAGGTAAAGGAGAGTCAACTCTTAACTCATTTAATCTTTCTAAAATGTAAATCTGATTGGGTTGTTCCCCTGCTTAAAACCCTTCAGTGGCTCCCCACTGCCCTCAGCATAAAGCCTAAGCTCCTTAGCATGGCCCTTCCTCTCCTCATAGTCTGACCTATGCGTATTCCTCTAGCCTCATCCCCTTCCCAGTTCATGATCCAGTCATGCAGTTCTAGACCCTCCGTGTTCTTTTGCTTGTAATATCCTCTCAGCCCCCTTTACTTAGCTCACTGTTACTCATTTTTCATTTCACAGCTTAGAAATTATTTCCCCAGAAAGCCTCCCCTGATTCTGAGTCTCAGTGAGGTGCCCTTCCTGTGTACTCTCATAGCACCTGCGCTTATCCCAGCATCCATTTATCATAATGTATCAGAATTCCGGTTCAGCTATCTGTCTTCTCCATTAGACTGTGAGTTAGGTGCTCAATAAATATTTGTTGAACAAACATACAAGCAGAGAACAGAAAACCTGAAAGAGGAGATAATCCAGAATTCCCATCTGCTTGACTTTGAGATGCATTACTGTGTAGCCAAGCAACCTTTATAAATCTGACTCAGGTAAATATATAAATGGTATTACATTCCTTGTAGAAGGCAATCAAAATGAAAAGTGTGAAGGGAAAGGCAACTGCGATAAAACCTTGACCACAGATAATTCATGGCAAGTGTAAGCCACACATAGGTGATAAAGAATTGTTTGCCTTGGAGAATACTTGTTTTAGAACTATCAGTCTGCCTTGGGTTATAGGGAACCGCCCCATCCCTAGATAGAAAACCCCCACTTTTTTGAGGATATCATGCTGAGCCCCTATAATCTAGGTAGGACATCCCCTAAGCCAGAGGTTCTCACTTGAGAGACAGAAGGAAGGCATACTTGAAGACACCTGGGGAACATTTTCAAACTTTATATCCTCACCCTCTGGAGATTCATTTACAACTAGCCCCCTACCTCCCATGGCTGATCTAAACCATCCCAACTGGCAATGAATTGTCCTAAATTTAAAAGGGAAGAGAACTCTAAAACCTTCCTTCACAAGAAGGCGGCATAGTTCAGTAGTTAAGAGTAAGGGCTCTGCAAGTAGACTGCTTGGGTTCAAATCTCAACTTAATCACTTCATAGCTGGATGACCTTGGACAAATTATTTAATCTTTATGTGCTTTCATTTCCACCATTGTAAAATGGGAGTGAATGTAAATACCTTACAGGGTAGTTGTGAGGATTAAGTGAAATAATGCTTGTAACATACTTAGCAAAGTGCCTAGCAAACTATATGCACTTAATACGTTGTACCAAATATTTAATATGAAAATCTGGGCCAAAGTCCCCCAACTCTGAGAATCAATTAGTCTTTATAAATGTCTAGCCTCAAAATCACCCACTGAAACTAGCCTGTTAACTGGCCCTCGGGAGAAAATGAGAACAGTCTTATTTCATATCATTTACCTGGAAGCTCTAAGGACTCTAATTAGACACTCTCGGGCATGCTAATACTGAACACTTTGGGCAGTCCCAGGCTTACTGAGTTATACCAGACACGGAAAACTGCAAAACTCAAATATAATAATAGTAATCATAACAATAAACCTATTGCTGTCAAGTCAATTCTGACTCATAGCGATCCTATAGGACAAAGTAGAACTGCCCCATAGGGCAGCTGGTGGATTTGAACTGCCAACCTTTTGGTTAGCAGCCAAGCTCTTAACCACTGAGCCACCAGGGCTCCAATAAGAATAATAGCTGAAATTTATTGAGCACTTCCTGTGAGCACTAGACGAAGTCTTTTAGATGTACTTTCTCACAATAATCCTAAGAGACAAGTCCTATTGTTATACCCATTTTACAAACTAGGACACTGAGGCCTAGACAAGTTGAGAAACCCGTGCAAAGCCATGGAGATAGCAAATGATGAAGCCAGCATTTGAAAAAAGACTATCTGATGCCAAATCTTACGGTGAACTACTATGCCATACTACCCTCCTTCCCTCTATTGGGACTGTGCACAACTTTCATTCAACACCCCAGCTCCTAAAATGGCAGAGATTGAGAAGGAGGCTACAGTTATCCTTTAGTGGCTCCTTGAATCTCAATAATTCTGTCTTCTGTCCAACCAGCTCTGAAGCGAGAAAATTATTGAAAGAGGAAGACAAAATGAACAGTGAAAAACACAATAATAGTTTCTTTGCCTATGGATGCTTCATCTTATTTCTGGAAGAGGTAGTACTGGGCATTGCAGTGGTAAGAGCAAAGAACACTGAGTCAAAAATTCTGGATTTGAGCTCTGGCTCTTTCACTTAACTGTATAAACTTGAGTAACTTGCTTAATCTCTCTAAGTCTCAGTTTCCTTATCCATAAAATGGGAATAATAATACTTACCTTACTGGATCAATATGAGAATTAAATGAGAAGATACAAACTATCACCCACTGCTGGAGGGAGTATAAACTGGGGCCACCACCCTGGAGCACAATCTTAGTGGAATTAAGTATGCACACTCCGTCTAACCCAGTGATCCCACTCCTAGGTATATACCCCAGGAAAAATCTCTCCAGGGTCCATTTTTGCCGTTGTTGGTTGCCGTCAAGTTGATTCTGACTCATGGCAGCCCCATGGGTGCAGAGTAGAACTGCTCCATAGGGTCTTCAGTGGCTGTGACCTTTCGGAAGCAGATCGCCAGGTCTGTCTTCTGACCCGGGTCCGTAAGGAGGGCCATATGAGGATATTCATCAAAGTACTATTTGTTGTAGTAAGAAATTGGAGGCAACCTAGGTGTCTATTACTAGGAAAATGTATATGTAAAATGTGATGTATGTGCACAACGGAATATTACACAGTGGTCAGAAATAATAAGGTAAATTTACATATAGCAACATGAGTAGATCTCAAAAACAGTTTCAAGTAAAAAAAGTAAAACCAGAGTGAACGCCATTAGTATACACTTTTAAAACTTAGCCAAATAACACTATCTCCAAGTATATACATATATCTATTAAAAATGTAAATCAGATCATGTCATACCACTGCTCAAAACCTTTCACTGGTTTCCCTTCTTACTCAGAGTATAAGCCAGTTTGTATTTACAGTGGCCTACAGGGTCCTGCATTGTTTGTCACTGACCCAACTACCTCTTGACCTTCTATTTATTTCTTTTCTCACTTATTTTGCTCCATTCACTGGCCTCCTAACATACCAGGCAAGATCCTGCCTCAAGGCCTTTGTACTTGCTGTCCTCTATGCCTGGATCACTCTTCCCCAAATAGCCACATGATTGCTCCTTTATCACCATTTGGTGAAATAACACCCTTTCAGTAAGACCTTCCTCAATTACCCTATCTATAAAACCGCAATCCACCCCACCACCACCTGCAACACACCTTATCTCCCTGTCCTGATTCTTTCTCGCCATAGCACTTATCTCTATTTAAAGTACTATATATTTTACTTATTTATTCATGATTTTTCTCAACCCACTAGAATATAAGCTCCATGAAGGAAGGAATTTTTTATTGTTTTGTTCACTGCTGTACCTCAGCACTTAGAAATGTACCTGACACATAGTAGGCACTTTATATATGTTGAATGAATGAACATATTTAGATAAACATATAGAACATGGATTGGAAGAGTATTATTTAATACACTCAAATGGATGCCTACAGTAAGGAGGGGACATGGGAATAAGGATGAGGAATGAAAGGGGAAAATAGAATGGATGGAAAGAGGGGCCTTACCATGAACTCATGGTGCTAGTGTGCTGTGAGCTGAAAGGGATGATTAACTCAATTCTGTGAAGTTGAGGGTCAACTAGGGAAGTATATGAAATAATGTTGTGACAGTACCTGGTATAAAACCTGATAAATGGCAGACACTCAGTAGATTTAAACTGAAAAGGAATCAGAAACCTGTAATTATCAAGATATAAAGTGTACAAAGAAGGAAGACCAGCTAGAAAGAAGGTGAGGAACAAGGGAAGATGGGGTACCCCTCCTACTGGCCCCCATTAAACCCACTTCCACTTTCCCAATTCCTCTTCTCCTTCCATCTGCTTCAACTGTCTTTGGATGTTCCTGTAGTTAGCACTAAGTATACTTATACCCAGTTTCTCTGTCTACGGAACTGTCCTCAGCCACCTACCTCTCAATAAAGAGTAGAATAGCGGTTCTCAAACATTTTTGAATCACAGACCCCTTTGAGAAGCCAAAGATCAGTAATGTTGCTCACCTCAGAAAAATGCCACACAATCCTCTGAAGCCCATTCGTGGAGCCTGAGCAAGAATCCTGGGTGAGGAATCTCTGAATGGCCAGACAGGGTCAGAGACAGGTAATGTTTTTGGTCATATCTGTTTCCCTCCACTCTGTTACCCAGCGTGGTCCTTGGGCCTGCCCACTTTTACTGACGATGATTGAAACTGGACCTACAGAGAAAGTATAAAGACACCAGGGAAGCAACCCAAAGAACGAAACGTGTGAGAATTAAAATAATCATATAGTATAACTTAAGCAGAAAAAGCAGCCAGAACAAACACATTAAGAAACAAACTTACAGAAGAAAAAGCAAACACATGATCTGGAATCCTGAGAAAGCAAAAGCCTGACTACAATCCAGCCTATCACAATAAAGAAAAACATCTTCTTCAAATGTGATTTTCAGAAACGCTCTTTCCCTGCACAGTAATCTGCAGTTATTCCAATAGTTTATGTTCAATCCAGATTCTTCAACCCAGCTGTCAGAGCCTCTCCCTAATTCTACCTACCTCTACCCTAAATCCTATCACCTCAACCCTAACTCAGTCCTTTAACTATGAAAATCTGCTCCTCACACCCTGACTTAGCCTTCACGCAATGAGCCTTTGGCCTGTACAAGTCACTTGTCCTGCCAGGGATGCCCTCCTCACTCCTTTCTGTCCAGTCTTGACCCTCTAGCTCTTCTCAAGCCTATTCTACAACATCTCTCCCAGCTTCCAGGAACCTTCCCTAGACCATCCTGATTGATTTCCCCATTTCCAAATTTCCTCCCCATCCCACTAGCACTTACAGCTACCTTGGATGCTCAGCTGAAACTGGTTTTCCCTCTCTGTCTAGGTTCTGGATGTGTCCCTTAAACTCCTTTATAGCCTAAAAGCTTCCAGAGGGTAGGGCCAGGATCCATGTACCTCCTCCTGCTGAATCCCATACTGCCACCCGAACCCATGCTACCCAGGACAAGGATCTGCTCTTAATTTTACCAAGCAGCCGAAAGAGGCACTTAGGCCAGAGAAAATTGATATATAGATATACTGATTGACAACTATATGCTAGTATTCCTAGAAGCAGAATACTTTTTTTTGGAAAGACAGAAATGGCCAGACAGGGGTGGGAATAGGAGACTAGAACATGCACAGTCATCTATTTCAAGAGCATTTCCTGAGGACATTTCCTAATGAGGGCCCTGGGTCTGTGGATTTCAATTTAATTAGGAAACAGTCTCTCCCAGAGGAAGTGCTTGGTACAGGGGAGGTTCTTAAAGAAATGCAGAGAGAAGCCAGGGAACCTGAAGCCAGCTTGTATGAGTTTCATAATGCCCCTGGCTCCCTCCTTCCCTCCCTCCTCCTCCCTATGTTTCTCTCAGTCTCTAAGCTCATTCCAAACTCCAAAACAAAAGTTCCATCCCAAGTAGCCAAGAAGAATTTACGTCAAATCCAACAATCCACTTGGCTGCCTTGCTTTCCCAGCAACTTCACCCACTCTCCTTCGTCCTGGAGGTCATTGTGTTCATTCCTCTGCCTTTAAGAAGGGTATTGCCCTAACCTTTTCAAAACATTCTTCCGAGGAAGTAAGTTTCACTGATTCCCTTGGCTGGCTGTTCACAATCCTGACAATCAGGAAGTTTGGCCTCATGGCTCCCTCCGAGTAGCTTAAAATACAGTTACGATACAGGGTGCTTTCCTAGAAGTATGATAAAGACTTGAGAGAAGAAGACTAAGAGGGCTAATAAATCATTATTTTCAGGTTTCATAATTTCAGGGAAGTGAATTTAAAATACAATATCTCCAGAGATTATTTCAATCCCTTTGTATGCAAATACACCACCTTTCCTGTTTCAAAACTCCTCCTCCTCAAAATTTCCAAAGAATAGAAACTCCGTAGCCAGTCAAACCAGTGTCTCCCAAACTAACAAGTACAACATGTTCTGGATATCTGAGCTACCCCAAAGTTTCCAAAATCCTGACTCAAGTACCCTTGCAACTATGGTAAAGGGCAGTCAGAAAGACAAGGTGGAGGGGAGGAGGCTTTGAGTTCAGGCATTTAGTACACCAACACTTCCAATTAGAAATGGTCAAAACACATAAGATAAATAGAGCAAAAGCCACCATGAAAACTGGGTCTGAGCCATGTATCCAAGGTCTAGAAGAAATTAGTTAACAAAGCCAGATGAAAATAGGATCTTCCCATGTTCTTTGTGTGTCTTCTCTATAAGTGTTCGGTCTCATTCATTCATTCATTCATTCAACAAATATGTACTGATCCCGAACTATGCAGCACTGGGGATACAGCAATGAAAAAACACAAAAACCTCTCCACTCAAGTTGTTTACATTCTGGCATGAGGAGGCAGGCAATAAGCAAAAAAGTAAGTAGAATATATATTGGATTAGACTGTGATCAGTGCTGCAGAGAAAAGTAAAGCCAGAAAAGTTAGGGTGTGCTCAGGGTGGGAGTTGCAATTTTAAGTAGAGTGGTCCAAGAAGGCCTCACTGAGAAGACACCATTTTGCCAGCAACAAGAAGCAGGTGAGGGAACAAGCCATGCAGATATCTGAGAAGAGCAAGTACAAAGACCCTGGCCACTGTCTGAGGAATAACAAGGAGGCCAGTGGGCTGGCACAAAGTGAATGAGGGGGAAGTAGTAAGGTTTGAAGTCAGAAAGAAAGTAGGAGGTGGAATCATTCATGTAGGGCCTTAGTGTCACTGTGAGAACCTTGGCTTTTACCCTGGGTACCACAGGAATCCTAGATAAAGTGATACTTTCACCTGTTGGCTATTGACTTTCATGTTCTTTGAAATAAGTATTTAGTTCTCAAACTAGGTCTCCTCCAGAGTTTGAAAGCAAGGCATGGAGACTAGTTCTGCAGAGCTCTCAACAGATATCTGGTGGTTCTGATAACAAAATGAGGGCTAAACAAGACGAGGCGTTCTTCTATCTGCCTCCCTCTCTCGATACCAAAAAAGAAATAGATGCCATACATACACCTACTGTGGCCCTTGGGAGATTAACATGATGGATTACTTTCACTGAACTTGATCACTTTATGGATTGTCTTTAGCCAAGATTAAAAAGTTGCTCAAAACTCAAACAAAAATAATCTTTGTATCGTTCACTATTACACCTACTCCTCACTTATCGACTGTCTTGTTATCCAACATTTCGGCTTTTATGACGATAGTAAAAAATCTGCTACCCGACTATTGTGCGCATTAATGACGTACGTCTGGCAGTAACGAATGTCGAGGTGAAAGGAGCGAGTAACACTGGTGTAATGGTTAAGGTTATGTGTCAACTTGGCTGGCTGATGATTCTCAGTGGTTTGGCAGTTATATAATGATGTAACTCGGCAGTTATGTAATGGTATACTCATCCTCCGTTACATGATCTGATGTGGTCATCCTCCATTTTCACATAACGCTGATTTTCACATAATGACCTAGTCTCTGGCACTTAACCATGTCTATAAGTGAGGAGTGCGTGTATTTGGGATTATCTTCATCATCACTCTCTTCCATTATGGTGGATAATCAAGAGCTGACATGGAGATAAAGCCTATTTTTCATCTGGCTTTGTTAACTAATTTCTTCTAGACCTTGGATAGATGGCTCAGACCCAGTTTTCATGGTGGCTTTTGCTCTATTTATCTTATGTGTTTTGACTGTTTTTCAGAAAACTGGTGAAATGGAGGACTGCAAAGATAGGGGTAGGAGCAGTGAATTAGGCACTCACAAGCCTTGCAAAATTGAATAGATGAATTCAGTCCCAAGCCCCAGATGCCTTAGGAAGGATTGTCAGAAACGTCTGAGATGATCAGAGCTAGGGAGAGAAAGGGCCCCAAAGGGAAGCCTGAAAACACGTTTTTGAGAGGCAAAGAGTACCTCTCATAACCTCACTTCCCCCCAGGCGACAGAGATGAAAGCTTCTATATCAAGATGAGAAGTCCAAGGAGTTATAGATTTTTCTCAACAATAAATAATCTGGAGAGAACGGCCGCCCAACCACCATTTATAAATGCTGGAAAATACACACTTGTGTGTGTGGGAAGGGGATGGATGGGGGTGGAGAAAAAGAGAATTATGGGGTTGTCCCTCTGGGAAAGGAGGGGGGACAGAAATCAATTTTCAACGTGGCATTCTTAGAATTCAAATGGGAGCTGGGGAAGAGAAGGATGGTAAAATCTGGAAACCTAAATAACTCAGTAAGAAAATAAGCATGTATTCCTGGGTTCTGTGTGCTAATTTTGTTTCCGTCTGAGGATCACCTTAATCATCTTCTTGCCTCTACACAGTATCAACATCATGATAAACAGAGAAAATATTGAAGTTGTGAAGGATTTCATTTTACTTGAATCCACAATCAGCGCCCATGGAAGCAGCAGCCAAGAAATGAAACGACGCATTGCATTGGGCAAATATGCTGCAAAAGACCTCTTTGAAGCATTGAAAACCAAAGGTGTCACTTTGAGGACTAAGGTGCACCTGACCCAAGCCATGATATTTTCAATCACCTCATATGCATGTGAAAGCTGAACAATGAATAAGGAAGACCAAAGAAGAATTAATGCCTTTAAATTATGGTGTTGGCAATGAATATTGAATGGACTGCCAGAAGAATGAACAAGTCTGTCTTCGAAGAAGTACAGCCAAAGTGCACCTCGGAAGGGAAGATGGCAAGACTCCATCTCATGTACTTTGGACATGTTATCAGGAGGGACTAGTCCCTGGAGAAGGGCATCATGCTTGGTTAGGTAGAGAGTTAGCAAAAAAGAGGAAGACTTTAAACAAGATGGATTGACACAGCGGCTGCAACAATGGGCTCAAACATGGCAACTATTGTGAGGATGGTGCAGGACTGGGCAGTGTCTCATTCTGTTGTATATAGGGTCACTATGAGTCAGAATCAACTCGACAGCACCTAACAACAACAACAACGATGCACAGCCATCACCTGTCACCCGTCTGTCAGTAGAGGCTTGTGTGTTGCTATGGTGCTGAACAGGTTCCAGTGGAGATTCCAGATTAAGACAGACTAGGAAGAAAGGCCTGTTGATCTACTTCTAAAAATTAGCCACTGAAACCCTATGGGTCACAAAGATCTAATCCACAGCCAATCATAGGGATGGCACAGGACCAGGAAGCATTTTGTTCTGTTGTGCCTGGGGTCACCATGAGTCAGGGGTCAACTCAAAGGGAGCTGACAACAACATGTACCAGTCACTGTGCTTCATACCAAGAACACAAAAAGGAGGAAAAAGACATGTTCTTTGCCTACCTGGCACTCACTGTCTTTAAGAATGTTGTATAATATTCCAGCCAAAAACACATAACTGAACCTAATCATGAAAATAAAACAATCAGTCAAACTCAAATTGAGGGACTTTATACAAAACAACTGACCTGTACTCTTCAAAACTGTCAATGTCAGGAATGACAGGTTGAGTAACTATTCCAGGTGAAAGGAGACTAAAGAGACATAACAATTAAATACAACGTGCACTCCTGGATTGGCCCTGGATTGGGAAAAAACACTATAAAAAACATTTCTGGATAATTAACAAAATTTGAATATACACTGCATGATATTTATACAACATTTTATGTGTGTGTGTGTGTGTGTGTGTGTGTGTGTGTGTGTGTGTGTGTGTGTGTAGAAAGAGAGAGAGAGAAAGAGTGTGCAAATGTGGCAAAATATTAGCCACTGTCCAATCCTGGCGAAAGATAGGTGGGTGTCAGTTATACTATTCCTGTAACTTTTCTGTAGGTTTGATATTTTTCAAAATCAAAAGTTGGGAGGAAAAAAAGAATGTCCCAATATTAAGATTCTTCTTCCTTGAATGACTTTGATATGTATATAAGTATATTGCCATATACTTTTTGGCTAGAACAAAATCTCACCCAGAATGATTTAGCCCCAAATCAGAAAATTTAGATCAGATACGTGGCTGGGAAGATAAAACTTCTTGCCTTTGATTTACAACCAAAATTTTTAGCAAGTAAAAATGCCTGGAAAGAAACCACAACCTTGGGCTCATGTTAATATGGTTATAAAAAGTACATACTGTTATTGTCATCTTGTGGAACTAACACAGATTAATAAACCAAGGCTCTAAGCTTGAACTGTAAGAGGCATTGCGTAAGATGTGTGAAGGCTGGAGGCAAAGAAAAATGGCATCTGGCACCTAGGGGTACCAGGTATATGTACATGAATCAGGGAAAAACGGAGAGCAGGGTGAAAGATGACTAGAATTTGTTGAGCTGCAAGCAATGTATACACGTTATTTCATTTAATCCCTGTAACAGCCCAATGATATGAGTATTATTATTCCATATTATGGATAAAGAGGAGTTAAATAACTTTCCCAGGATTGTACAGCCAGTAAAAAGAAGAGCTGGAATTTGAATCCGGTTCTGTGTGATTCTACAGCCCATGTTCTTCCTACTGCAGCACCTTGCCTTCACAAAGAGTAAGGATTGAAAGGGTATGGCTATTAAGGGAGTATTTGAGCCGGTTCTTACTCTTGTGCCCAGGTCACCCCCTATGACTTTCTTCCCTTTCCTCCCAAATATATACTGACGGGACAAGACTAGAAGTAAAAAGATCATCAAACCTGAAAGCTCCATATAATACAATTCTTGCTAAAATCTGAATCCAGCCTAGAGCAAAAATGTCTCCACACTGTCCTTTTAGATGCCAAGGAAGGAGATTCCAGAGCATCGCTGCAGTTATTCCAACAGTTCCCAAATATGGTTTTATACCAAATTATAATTTCTACTCCTGCAACTTGAACCCATCCCCTTTTGCTTGGTTTTTAGTGGCAACATAGAGTAACAGATCTTTAGATGCCAAATATAAGTAACACTTCTGAGACTTCTTGCACTGTTCCATTCTTTCATTACTCTATTCTAAATCTTTGCTACTCACTAGCTCATTCAGAAGAAGAAAAGACTATCTTCAGAGCAGGTTAGGAAGTGCTAGAGAAGGAAATTAAACTTTGATTCTCATTGGCCAAAGGAAGATGGGGGCTGACATTTTAAAAATTGAGATTCCAATGGGAGGAAAATAACAACCTAAAAACCTCCAGATTTGGCCTTCCCAAACCTCAGCAGTCACCTGACGCTTCCAGATGCTGCCAGCACACACTGTTAAGAAACATCTGTCACAAAGAACAGCCCCAATTGGGACAAAGGAGAGCAAAAAGGCAGACGGTGCCAGTTTAATGGGGATGGTTTCACAAAACATCTTTTAAGCTTCCTAATTCACTTGGCCATTTGCTCCCCAGACTTGGCTGCCAATCAGAAGCAGACTATGCGGAACGTTTGGCAAAAAATTGCAGTCTCCTCCTTATCCTTAATCAAAAGAACCCAGTACCAGAAAAACGTCAGTTTGTCAGTCACTTTAAGGCAAGATTAACCCCATTCCAGAGCTAAAAATTCATAGTGGTGCTGGGGAAGCGATCACTGATCATTCTGGTTTGATTGTTCTTGGCAACCAGAGAGCTGACTTAGTGGAATATTGAAAATGGGCATTAGTGTTCCCCACTGTGATCCAAGTCTGTGTCCAATTCCGAGTTCACAACACCTAGCACTTTCTTAGTATTTGTTAATCATCCATGGAAATAAGTGCAAAGGTCAGTGGACATCAGGCATCAACACTGACTTCTTGGTGTTTCCATTTTTTGGTCTTCTCATCATTTAAAAAAAAAAAAAAGATGCTAAAGAAATACAGACTCACAATAAGCAGCAAGTGGTATTCTTAACAATCAGTCTAGGCAGATCAACAGAGAAGATAAAGGATCACCTTTCCCTTTTAGTTTCCAAAGCAAGAAAGCCCCGGGCAGGCCCAAAGTGAAGGCCATTGACAAAACAGCCTAAAAGTCAAAGGAACCCGATTTTGCTCAGGGAAATTGCATAAAACTTTGCATTAAACCTAAGGAGTCCCAACTGAAAACACTGGTTTTGGATATCTGGAGATCACTAGCCTCACCCTCAATTAAACTCTACTTACACAGAGTTCCTTTGGCACTTAGCACCTTATCCTCCCTAGACTTCCAGCTAGTAGGTTCCAACAGACTGCAAAGACTATGTATCTGTATCTATATAGCCTCCTGCTGCACTCCCCGATCTATTCTCCAGGCCTCTAAAATCAGTAACTCGAAACAATGAGATCCTCTCAGATCCACCCTAGCAGCCATCAGGGAGTGCTACACTTTTCTGAAAGCAGCCACAGCCCTAAATCCCGTTCATCCTGATTGCTGCATCGCAGCAGATAACTGAAGTGTGAGTGCCCTCTACCCTCCTTCTGGAAAATGACACTTTCCTCAAGTCTTGAAAAACAACATAAACACACACACCTTCTCCCAAGCAGACCTACCGCTTCCTGCTCCCTGTTAAATCCAAACTTCTAACACTATATTTCCAGGGCTTTCTTTTCACTGTTCTTCAACCCCTTTCTCCTACTATTAACCTTTTCTGTAGTTCTGACGAGCATAGCTTGCTGTCATTCACCTCAATCTTCACACAGAGTGTCCCTCTCTGCCTAAAATACCCACTTTCCAAATGCTGTTCAACATGCCTCTCCTTCAGGAAGCTTCTCTAACCACACCTACAGATAGATGATCTCTCTAGTACACTCTTTCTCCCTGCTATCCCCTCTTATTAATGTCCAGAGTTCTGACTATTTGCTGCCACTTTATTCCTTGCTGCACTGCCTGTGTCTGTGTCTTGAATGTGTGTCCAACCTCCTCCATCAGACTGACTTTCCTCCTTCCTTTGACTAGCCCAGCACTAAATACAAGTCTCTTGCACAGTAGGCCATTACGGACAGAATTGCATAACTCACTGGCCTAGAATTTTCCACTGAGAAAATGTCCAGTTAGGAAACAGGGTAGAAATAGCAGATAGTAAGGTGGAGAGGAAAAGCAAAGCTTCTGCCTGATGAAACTTTCGGCTTGTCTTTCCTTCCCTGGCTGAAGCCCAAGGTACAAAAGAGTTAACTGGCCACAGCCAAGGAAGCAACCCAGAATCAACAGCCCAATGTAGTGATTTCAGGACTGCAAAAAGAACTCAGGTCCAAGATTCTTTCACTACAACAAAGTGAACACGCAAAGGAAGTAACCCAGATTGGCTGAAACAACGTACATTATCTGTGACACCTATTATTTGCTCCAGTATCATCCCCTTAATGTCCAGCTACTTCACAGATAGACAACAAAGAGTTTATTACTTCTGTTGCTTTATTTAATTTGGAAAATAAGTCATCTTGGACATTAAGTAACATGATATGGTACTCAGACTGCAGTAACTAAATTTAAGGTTAGGCTGCAGAAAGGAGGAGTAGGCCAATAGTCAAATGGTTAAATATTGTTTATGATAGGATTTTACTTGTTTTGGGGGTAAAGGGGGTTGGGGAAGTATCCATGAACTGTCCTTATATTGCAAGCCCCTAGAGAAGAGAACTGTCTCTATTTACTACTATTTATCCTGTACTGTGGGTAAATAAGTACACAAATGGATTCTGTTTAGTTTGGTTTGGGTCTAAAGTGAGGAATTAGACGGTTTTGGTCTTTCCGGCAAATGGAAACCACTAAAAGTTTCTAAGTGGATGGCTGGGTCCAAACTATCAAAAATCAGATTTCAATTAAGTATAAGTGAATACAAAGGGAATGTTCCAAATTAGAAAAGTCAAGTTCTAACATGATTCTTTTTGCAAAGGAATTAAGCAAAAGTAATGTCTTTTTTCACCTGGATCATTAAAAGCACCAAGTCTTCCTTATGCACTCATGTACACACAGTGCAGGACAAATGGTGGCATATAGAGAATTCTCTTCTCTGGGAACTTACAATTAAGGGTGCTTCACGGATAATTCCTCACCTCCCAAAAGAAGTAAACGATATATGAACCATGGAGTAGAAAGGATAATCCTAAATTACAAATGAACTGTAAGGTGTTTATATCATAGGCAAGGACAAGATCCCAGACGACTTCATAATTGATGGAAGACGAGTGGCAGGGCATTCATTTTTCTGAGTTGGCAAGATTAGGGAGTATCTTCCATGAACTTCTGGTCAATCTGATAAGGCTGAATGGAAGAGGTAGGGATTATCCCATATTGGCATTTTGTCTGTTTCCCAGGGAAATATAGTTCAAGCTACATCTTCATAATGGAGTGAAGTTTGAGCTAGGATCCAATAAATCAAACTTCATTTAGGCCTTCCTTCCATGCTCCCCACCAAAAACAAAACAAAACAAACTCCATACATACTTTCAGCCAGAAAAATCCAGTTTGCCCAGCTGTACAGATCCAGTTAAATATTTGCTATAGACACCAATACAGATTCAGGTAGTAAAGGATGATAATAATAAAAGCTCTCAGTCTTGATCTGTGCAGAAAAGGAAAAGAGTTAGAGAGAAAGTCAGTAGTAATAAGTATGTTACTTCTCCCCTGGGGAAAGAGAAGTAAAGCTCAGAAAGCTTCCCTGAAAGGTAGGAAAGAAAGCTGAAGTAACTAAATTCAGCTCATACTAAAGAAAAGAAATATCCAAGCTTATCTCCCCAGGAGTCTTCCAAGAATAACTCCACCAAACTGACTACTTACCCAACATCTTCCCACCACCTATAAACTTACTTCATCCTGCATTTTTTGAAATGTTACTTGGGGAATACTTTGTCTCCCTGTCTAAACTGAAAACTCCTTAGCGTATAAGCTGTCTCATCTTCTCCTACTGAGCCTAGAGATGGTAATTCTGCAAGTAAATATTATTAGCTGAAACCAAGACTTGAACTTGAAAGCTATGGCAGCCCCCCAACTGTGTGCTCATTAGACCAAGAGGAAACACAGCCCCCTCCTCCAACTCACCTAAACACCCTACCACCCCACCACTACACTTCTCAAATCCCATTCCAATCTGGCAGAGCTGAATCCCAAATTGGTGGACATCCATCCAAAACACTCATTTTGCTTCCTTTCCTCAACTATTTATGGAGTCTGTTCTACATGCAGACACTACACTAGTATCATTGGGCTATTATTTGGGTAAACAGTTGGATAGCCAGAGCTTTTCTGGAGGCTATATATATTCCATATTATCTAGTGTCCTTCTGGGATGGTGTAAACAAAGTGGCTTTTCAATCCCTCTAGGATAACTTCAGAGAAGACAAAGTCAAATTCAAATCTCCTCATTCATGATGTTAGATACATTCACAGATTTGCTCTTGGCCAGACTCCAATTTTGTAGATTCTTAGCATTTATATCACACCAAAAAAAATATTATCAACTTTACAAGTCAGAAGAGCCAGGGCTTCTGCTTTTAGAGTTCTTCAGAAACTAGATGGGCTACCCGGAAGAATCAGGATTAGATTTTCCAAACGGGAATCAGTAAAGGAGCTGAGAAAAACCAGGAAGGATGTAAAAGATTAAAGGATTAGAAAAGGGACGCAACACATTGATGTCAACAGTCAAAATCAATTTCTTCTCTTTTTCTTCCCCCTATGATTCTCTACTCCCCCTTTCTCAACCCAGCATCATATCAACACAGAATTCCCAATAAAAGTCCTCAGGAGAAAACAGCATCTGCCTGCCCACCGTATCTTCCAATCTACAACTGTAACATAGGATGACCTCTGTCCACAGTGAGCCCTAATCCACACTCATTCTTTCCAAGAAGTCTTGCTAAACTGCCTTGGTTCTGTTTTTTCCCCCAAAATTCTTCCTTCCCTTCTAAGCAAAGAATCTAGAGATCCATCCAGTGGTCCCATCTATCACTACACCCTGCCTCTATTTTTAGACTAGTAGTTGCCAGTGGTCACAGCCTATGGCCCTTTCTTCCCTGTACCTCCTCCTAACACCCAGGATAATGCACCACACACAAAAGGGCTTGGGAAATGTCAACCATCTCTCTCACTGTCTTCCTTCACATCTTTAAATGTGTCATTCTGTCCTCCCATGTAAAGTGGTTGGCTGTCTTTCCTCTCTGCCCTTTTTCTGACTAGACTTGAATGGTTTCTCTCATAGGGATGTTCCACACCCTTCCTTCCACTTTCTTCTCTGGAAAGTTTGTTTTGTTTAAGAAAAACACCAGATCATCCAAGTCAAGTGGAGGAGATAGGTTGCATCATACCTCAAAGCCCTGAGTTCTTATCCAAATATAGATCAATATGACCTCTCTAACCAAGACTCAACTGACCCACTCCCAGCCCATGCATCATAATGTATAACATACAGCCTCTAGCACCATGCTTTTTAGAGGACATTCCTCAGCCCCATCCTCCCATTCTCTCTAATCCCCGGTCTACCTCACGATTTTCGTGATAGTAAGAGAAAAAAAGTGACGATAAACCAAAGGAATATAATCTAAAAATCATTTTTATTAATTTGGAACATACTTTTTTAAGGAAATTAGCCTTTCTACATGATTTTCATTGACTATGGTTAAAATGAGTCTACCTTCTGGGGCAAACGTCACATATCAACTGATAATGGAAAGAAATAGCCCAAGAGCTCTTAGAAGGCAAGGGAAAGTCAGCTCAGAATTAAACATTTGATACATATAATCAATAAAACAGGTAACATGCATGAATAAGTGTTGTCTGGGCTTCTAGTGTTGGGATATTGCCCAATGCGTACGTGTTGACGTAGGGAGCAGTTTAAGACTCCAAAGGCCCGTCCTATTTTGGGCTTCTCCTCCACTCCTTTATCAGTTAATAAATACGTCTGTCATGTACAGAAAATTGATAGATTCCAATAAAGAGAACAGAGTCATCAAGTTTCAAAGTTTACTTAGCACTGGGCTCATTTGCAACATACTTGGGACCCCAGAGAAGCCTTCACAGAGTGCTTTAAAGACCCTTAGGCAGCCACCAAGGAGCCTTGGTGGCACAGTGGTTAAAGCATTCGACTGCTAACCAAAAGGTCGACAGTTTGAACTCATCAGCCCCTCCACAGGAAAGATGTGGCAGTCTGCTTCGGTAAAGATTATAGCCTTGAAAACCTTATGGGGCAGTTCCACTCTGTCCTATAGGGTCTCTATGAATCTAAATCAATTGGATGGCAACAGGTTAGGCAGCCATACCCCAGTGGAACTTGGTAATCTTTCTTTCTGCAGCCTTATCTGGCCTATAATCCCCACCATTGCTCTTTTTTAAATTAGATAAGAAAGGCTGGGAAACTACCTTCAGCAGCTATAGAAATGCATATCTAGCTCCTTATGCACCTAGGAAAAAGATCATTAAAGTCCTTTATACAGACCGCCTTATCAAATTGGAGATGATAGTCTGGAAAGTACATATCAAAACCCTCCCTAAGAAGATGAATTCGGTGTGATGGATCATTTTCCTGTGTGGCCTTTCTCACCATGGTCTTGTAACTCCCATCCAAATGATTGATTAGAACTGTGCAAATAAGATCATTGTGGCCCACCGAGGTGATTGGTCGGTATTGCCATTCCGCTAGGCTTAAAAGACAGCCAGTTCCAGAGCAGAGAGGATCCCACCATCACCAAGGAGGAACAACCAGGAGTGGAAAGCACATCCTTTGGACCTGGGATCCCTGTGTTGAGAAGCTCCTGGAACCAGGAGACAGAGAGAGAGAGAGAGCTCTCGAGAAGTGGTGGCAGAGAAAGAATGACAGGAGATGGTGTGGTGGGCTTCCCGGCCCATGGAGCAAGAAAGCTGAGTGCCTTTGGGCAGGAAGCTTGCTAGCAGAGTAGGGTGCCTCTGGGCACTTATGGCAGAGCTGAAAGTTTGTAACACTTGTCCGAGCAGGGCAGAGGCTGAGAGCCAGAGAGGTGTGCCTGTGAGCATGGCTGAGGAAAGCCTGTCCTGATGGAAGAACTGTATCCTGAGCATCCTGAACCTGAATTGTAACCTGTTACTTCTCTAATAAACCCCATAATCATGAGTATGGTCTGTGAGTTCTCTGTAACCATTACAATGAATATGAATTATCAAACTCAGCAGAGAAGTAGAGAGTGCCATGGGAGGGACAGTTGGTGTCAGAATTGGTAAAGATGGTGGAGAGAGGAGGCGTGTCTGACCTCACAAGAATCAGCCTTGGACTGTTGATCTTGGTTCTCCTTGCCCTTTACGAAGTTAGAGGAGGTCAGACACCACCCCCATGCCATTTTTACAATGAGATACAGATAGTTTCAGAAACTAAAGTGAGAAAGGGTAGCAAAATATGAAGGAGGCAGCAGCCCCAGGTGGGAGAATATTCATTCATTCAAAGTACATATCTTAAGCATATTATGTACTGGACCCTGTGAAAAGACAAAAATGAATACAGCAAGCCCTACACCAGGAGCCCTACATAAGGACCCCTGATGGCACAGTGGTTAAATATTAGGCTGTTAACCAAAAGGTCGGCAGACGGCCAAACCCACCAGCCACTTCCCAAGATGTTATTGTCTGCTTCCATAAAGATTACAGTCTTGGAAACCATTTGGGGCAGTTCTACTCTGTCCTATAGGGTCACTATGAGTCAGAATTGACTTGATGGCAGTGGGTTTGGTTGTTCTGGTTTTACACCAGGCCAGAAAAAGAAAGCCAGGAATGAGGGCATGGCAAAGAGGAGGGAAGAACTCTGGAGGGATGATAACCTCTGCTAACTCACATTTGGAGCCCTGGCGGCACAGTGGTTAAGAGCAACAACTGCTGACCAAAAGGTCAGCAGTTTGAATCCACCAGCTGCTCCTTAGAAACCCTATGGGACAGTTCCACTCTGTCCTATAGGGTCACTATGAGTCAGAATCAACTTGAAGGCAATGGGTCTGGGTTTTGTTTTTGTTTTTTTTAGCTCATATTTACCTGGAACCAACTCTACCAAGGACTTTTCCGGTTTGGAGAAAAATAGAGTGTTGGCCTCCAAATCACTCCAGCGGCAGCATACCTACCTGCCCGCCTCAAGCCAACAAGGGCCCCTGGTCTGCACCCCCAATCCACAGCCCTGCCCTGGCACTGTGGAATCCCCCTTGCTCAAACACCAAAGGGCTTATTCTTCTGGCTGCTGCATATCCAGCCTTCTTACTCCCTGACTTTGTCTCAATTTTCTTACCAACTCTACGGCCACAGTAATCACTTACCTATGGTCTTTTTCAACTTCAGAGGAGGAAGGCCTGAGGAGAAAAATGCAAACTCAGACCAGGGGATATCAAGTATGAACACAAGTCCAGCAACGTGCCTACCTGGCCAAGCAACACCAGAAGAAGGCAGGGCCCTGGGGAGGCAGGAAACAGGGGTGGGGGTGGGGGTGGGGGTGGGGCTGGAAAGGGAGACTTAGGGAAAGGAAAGTGTGAAGGAGGAGGCATAGCCCAAAATCCTGGAAGAAAGCCTGGAGGTGGGTACTGGGGACAGGTTCTGGGGCCTGGTCTTTGCAAGGACACAGAGTTGGGGCTTAGCTGGAATTTGGTTGGGCAGTAGGCAACAGAAAGTGGATTTAGAAGTAAGCACATGTTCAAGGGTCCATTTGTCAGGGATCCAATGTAGGGGTTCTGCCAGTTGTTGAGTATATCTATTCCAATTATGCATTCTGGAACTGGGAAAATCACTACAGGATGGGTTCTCTAGAGAAGGAAAACCAGTAAAGCATATAAATATATATAAAGAGAGAGAGATTTATATTAAGGAAATGACTCACACAATTATAGAGGCTGGAACGTGGATCAGGCTGGAGCCTTCTCCTAATTCATGTAGCCGTTGGGGCTGGCTAACCCAAGATCAGCAAGTCCGACAGCAGGGCTCTAGCTCACAGGCTGCAAAAACCAACGAATCCCAAGATCAGTAGGCTAGATGTCGGGTAAGCTGCTAGCTCAAGTTCCAAGATCCAGAGGTCAGATGAACAGGAGTCAGCTGCAGAATCCAGTGCAAGTAAAAGCCCTCCAGCCTTTCCAGAAAGTTCACTTATATTCAACCAGGCCACACCCTCAAGGAAACTCCCTTTCAACTGATTGGCTACTCACAGCAGATCCCATCATAGAGGTGATCACATTATAACGAATCTCATCACGGAAACGATCACATCATCATACGACTGCCAAACTACATAATAACTGCCAAACCACTGAGAATCATGGCCCAGCCAAGTAGACACACAACCTTAACGATCATAAGGGGCAAGGTCTGGGTAAGGAGGGGTACTGATTGGTTGAAGGCAAAGCTGGGGAGGGGACAGAGCCCCACCTGTGGTGATCTGAGGGCCAGTCTCAGATCCAGATCAAGTATCTCCTCTCAGGAGTCCCTTAAACAAAGACTTAAAAAAAAAAAAAAAAAAACGCTGTTGAGTGGATTCTGACTCATAGTCACCCTGTAGGACAGAGTAGAACTCCCCCGTAGGGTTTTCAAGGAGCAGCTGGTGGATTCGAACTGCCAACCTTCTGGTTAGCAGACAAACTCTTAACCACTGCACCACCAGGACTCCTAAACAAAGATGAAAGGACCTTATCTTCCAGCCTCTCCCAGGAAACTCCTACTAGATTCCTCTACTACCACCACCCACCCCCTCACCCTCACCCTCATTTCCCAGTGCCCCAGAGAAAAAACTAAAAGGTAACTGGCTTAAGCCTCAGCATGAGGAATTTCCTGCCACAAGAACTCTGCATTCATAGCATATGCTAATTGAATTGAGCCCCTAGGTAGTGCAAATGGTTAAAGCACTGAGCTGCTAACAGAAAGGCTGGTGGTTGGAGTACATGCAGAGGTGCCACTGAAAACCCTGTGGAGCACAGTTTTACTCTGACACACGTGGGGTGGCCGTGAGTCAGAATAGACTCATGGGCAACTGGTATGGGTTTGGTTAATTGAACATGCACTCAACATTATGCTGGAGAAAATAAAGATGAAAAAGATATAGTCTCTGCTTTCCACAAGCTTCCTGTGCCCTAGAATCTAGACATTCAGAAAAAGTCGGGCTTATAAGACCCTAAAACAGATGACCAAAGGAAGGTACCTCCTCCTCCCCTGGATGTTAATTCTCAAACAGAGCTGAGACTGTGAACTGTCAGGGATGGAGAAGGTGGGGCTGAATGGACAAGTGATCACCTCAAAAGTCATCAGCCTCATGAAAAAGGAACATCATTGCCTTTATTTGATGGTGCAGTTAATCCTCTCAACCCTAAGTTAGGTTCAGGAAAGATTAGGGTGAGGAGAGGGTAGGCAGGACCCAGCAGAGGTATGGGCTAACTATAGTAACTATACTAAGACAGAGTAGTATTGAAATTGGAGCACAGGGAATTGTGGCCAGATCTCAGAAAGAACCTCCAACTGAGGAAAACCTAAAATTGTATTGACCTAGCCCTAATGTCTCCATCAGACATTGACCAGGGGCATTAATTGAGCACCCCTTTGTACCAGGCACTATGCTGGGGAGTGAATGAGTGATCCCAGTCAAGACAACAGAGCCAAAAATTTCTAGAGGCAAAGGAGACAAGCAGGATTTGGAAAGACGGCTGTAATGACAAAACAGTAGGGGAGGGGCATCTGGGTGTTTGATTTATGTCTGTTCCAACAGTCCTAGGCTGTCTTCCCTAGCCTCAAGCTGGGATTTTCCCAGATGTGCATCTGCTTGAGGGAAAGAAGGGCGGGTGCAGGGGGAGGGTCTCCATGTCCTTGCATCTGGTCCAAAGAGCAATCCCTTCCCTTTTCTCCCTGTGCTGTTCACTGCCTACTGGGTAGAGGGTGGGAGGCTGGAGGAAATGCCATGGCCCCCAGATAATCACCAGGTAATGAAAAGAACTGGCCCAGGGCTGGGGGGAATGCAGAGGATACAGAGCTGGAACCGTAAATCTCTCTTGGAGGAGGGGTACAGAATGGGGGACCTGACAGTTGGAGCCCATCCAGGTAATTTCACATGAAGTATCTGAACCTTGAGGGGAGGGAGGAGGGAAGATGAGAGAGGCAGACAGGGGTGTGATCCAGAGAGAGGGAAGAAGCTGAAAGAGACAGAGATAAGAGACACCAATATGAGAGATGGAAGGGAGGGCAAGAGATCGGAACAGCCACGGGGTGGGGGAGGCAACAACAAGGAGACAGATGGAAGGGGATGGAGATGGAGAGACCTGAGCTAGAATAACTAGGACATGGGAGAGACCGGCAACAACTAAAAGGCCCACAACAGTGAAACTCATAGAGATGTGATGGTATGAGAGACTCTCAGAGACTGAAGGAGGGAGGGAGGGAGGGAGGGAGAGAGAAAGGCTGATGGCCAACATAGTCCTAGAAACACTCAGACCAAAAAATATTTGGAGACAGGGGAGACAGACAGACAGATTGACAGACAGACAAACCTGCCTGACAAGGTGAAGGTGAAGGAGGCAAAGAAGGAACAAAGAGAAACAGGAATGCAGTGAAGAGGGGGGAGGGAGCAAGACAAAGAGAGAGAAGGAGGCAAGTGTAGAGCAGTAGGAGGGAGTGAGGCCAGGGAGGAGGATATATATTTTCTTTATGATCCTCTTCAATCTCACTCTGCTCACTGCTGAGCTGGTTCCCCTCTCAGGTGCTGCTCAGTGGTGGATGTGCCCAGAAAGCTGATAGGGTGAAGCTGCTGCCATAGCTGCTGCCGCTGGGCTCTCTCCCAGTGCCAACCCAGAGGGATCTCAGAGACCCCTACAGAGAACTGGAAACCCAACCTGCTCCCCATACTCTCCCCAAAATGCTACAGTCAAGACAGGCCTGAAGCTTAGCCCTGAATTTTCCAGAGTTAATGCAGCCTGACACAATCAGTGCAAGAGAAAGTGGGGAAGAGAGGAAAGAGAAATAGAGGCAGGCAGGCGAGTTCTGAGGGGAGGGTGGGGAGGGTTGGGGACAGGCTTTGGTTGAGGATCACCCGGAAAAGAGTGAGGAGAGGCAAGGGCTGGGGAAATGTCTGCATTTAGAGCTACTATCATGTATATGTTTTATGTGTGCAAAGAAGCAGCACACAAAACATACACGATAGTAGTGACGGTGTATTACTTTGGGGCCAACAATTTTGACACTTTCTAGAAGACATGATCAATGCCTTCAATCAACTCCCCACCTATGGACCCTTACAAATACACACGTGAAACCCACGGAAGGAGAAAGTGAGGCATAAAAGAGATCCTGAAGCCAGTGTACATGTGTGAATGTATGTTTTTAGGGACTGGTGATGGAGTAACCCACCAAGTTTCCGAAGACACAAGACTGAGCCTGGCAACCTCAACCTTCCTTTTTTTCCCTAGGTCTTTTTTGAGACTGAGGAAGTAGCTGAGCTACGCAAAGGCTAGCTCTCCCAGGTCCTCTTAGGGCTAAGTGAGACCATAAGAACGTTAATGCACACAGTCTAAAGGGGAATCGTTCCCCCCTTCCCCACCAGCCACATTCAAGGTCACAGAGGCCAGATGACTGGTTACAGTTAGATCCCAAGGAGTCTCTTTAGAAGCAGGAAGAACCCTATCACAGCTGGTTTGGACTAAATTCTGAGGCTGCAGAGCAACAACCAAAGTCACCTACCTCTTCTTACACCCATCCCAAAGGAGTGAGAGCAGAGGCCACCAGGGGATATAATCAGAGAGACTTCACAAACCAGGGAAAAGGAAGGTCCAATCTCCAGAGTCCCTGGCAACAGGTAGATAAGTCAGTACATCTGGAACAGGGACCAGGGTTGAGCAGCCTAGGCTCCAGGCCAGCTGAAGGACCCTCAAGGCAGCTCCAGGTCTCTTCCTTGGGTGGGTCCCACAAAGCCAGCAATTGGGAAGCTCTGCAATACCAGAGAGGACCGCTAGGGAGTGCTCGCTAACAGCCAGCCTCCAGAGAGGCAAGAGCTGGCTGACTTGAAGGAGACCGGAAGAAGACAATCGATCAGAGTCGCCCTGGCAACCGGGCTGAGCCTGAGACAGACAGCACATCGATAATGAAATCATCGTTAAATGACTTCAAGCCCTAATTAATAATCCAGGCCAACCGAGGCCATGCCTGACTGGGGTCGGGGGAGGGGATGTCTCTGTTGGAGGAACACTGGAAGCTTCTGGACAATTAATCAATTAATCCACTCACTCAATAATTGGCTCCTTTGTCCTCTGCCATGCCCCCCTCCCCCACCTCATCCACCTCTGACTGTGGAAAGGGTAAGAAGAGATGTAAGGTTAATAGTTTCCAGGGGCCATGGAGCCTCCCTCTCCCCTCCTCTTTCTCCGTAGGTCTGTTTCCTGGACCAACTCACAAAAGCCTTTCCTGTGCTCTTCTACAAAACCCTCCAGGACTGTTCCAGGATCTGGAGTCCTAGCTGTCCGGATACCTCTACATTTCCCCCCACCAAACTCCCACCTCCTCCCTTTGCCACACACACACACACACACACACACACACACACACACACACACACACACACACACACACACACGCAATCACTGACTCACAGCCCACACAGGTTGAAGAAAAAGCAGTGAACAGGTGATCATGAGAGTCAGGTAATCCCAGGCCCACCACCAGGTATGTGACCTTAGGCAAGTTACTTGCCCTCTCCAAGGCCTCAGTTTCCTCATCTGTAACCTGAGGAAATCTAACTGATTTCTAAAGTTCCCCATTGTCTATTATTCTAATAACTGGATCTGCATCATCTCCCACTCTTCTCTACTCAGTTTCCTTACCTTGGGAAATATAAAAGGGGGACTGGGAGGAGTGTCAGGTCCTGATTTATGAAGTGGCCCATCCCCAAGGAACTCACCTTGAGACCTGGAAAAGGGGAGATGACAGAAGAGTGTATGCAGGAAAGTCTCCCCCAGCCCATCACCCACCTGCCCAGTCATTCTGGCCCTTGCCACCCACCTTGCTTATTGCTTGACACAACCCCCAGCAGGAAATGAAAAAGGTACAGGAAATTGCACTTTAAATCCCCCAGCTCCTGGCTCCCTCCACCAAGCCAGGGAACTGGGGGCAGACTAACCTCACAGACCAGGCTTTCCCTGTTTGCAATTAGTAAGACTCTTAGAAGGGAAGGGGCCTCCCAGCAGAAACAGCCCCTCTCTCCTAAACAGCTAAGCAGGCTATCCTAAAAAAGTGGTGTTGGGGTAGAGCATATTGAGTTTGGAGAGAAGGAACCAGAGGATCTTGGGAAAGATAAAGAGAACCAGTGAGACCACCTGGACTGGACAGGAGATAGCCTCCTTTCTGGGAGAGCTGATTTATAGTGCCACCTGTAGGTGGGAGAAGTGGTGTGCAGCCAAAGGCTGGTGGGCTGAAGAGCTGGGGGGCTGAGGAGGGAACTCTAGAGAAGCCCTGCAGAGAGGAGCAGGGAGCAAAACCCACCAGGTCCATCCCACCCTCCTGGACACGAGGAGTTTAATGAAGTTCAGAATTACCTAAGTGTAATTAAAGCCAGGAGCTAGGTAATTACATTTCTTCTCCAAATGCTACTCTTTACCTTCCTCCACATATCACACATCTTTTACAAAAGACATTGAACCACGTCCTGGACTTTAAAAAGTACCTCCACTAGAAGGAGCCCTTGTGGCACAGTGGTTAAGCATTCCGCTGATAACTGAATGGCCATTCGAACCCACCAGCTGCTCTGCAGGAGAAAGAAGAGGTAGCTTGCTTCTGTAAAGATTACAACCTTGGAAACCCTATTGGGCAGTTCTACCCTGTCCCATAGGGTTGCTGGAGAGATGGGCTTAATTTTAGCAAAAGAAATTTAGAGTCAACTTTGAGAAGGATTTTCTTAGAGCTAGGTTAGTAAATGCTAGAAGAAATGAGCGAGGGAAGAGAAACATGATAGAATCTCCATCAACTCACATTCCCCATCACGCACACACACCCCAAATAGGAAAAGAAGAGCCCTCTCTCTTCACTGTTGTTTCTTTTCAGGGAAGATTGGCCTCCAGACGGGGCAAAATAGAGTCTCTCTAAATATTAGGAAAATAACTCCCCTCTAACCCATAGCTCAAAGGAGCCCTGGTGGTGCAATGGTTAAGTGCTCGGCTGCTAACCAAAAGATTGGAGATCCAAACCCACCATCTGCTCCACAGAAGAAAAGACTTGGAGATCTGCTCCTGTAAAGATTTCAGCCTTGGAAACCTTATGGGACAGTTCTACTCTGTCCTTCAGGGTCGTTATGAGTCGGAATCAACTCAACTGCACACAACAACAACCCACGGTTCTGGGAATCCCTGGGTAGGGCAAATGGTTAACGTGCTCAAATGCTAACTGGAAGGCTGGAGGTTCAAGTACACCAGAGGTGACTCAGAAAAAAGGTCTGGCGATCTACGTCCAAAAAATTAGTCACTGAAAACTCTACGGGGCGCAGTTCTACTCTGACACACATGGGGTTGCCATGCGTCGGAATCGATACAACGGCAACTGGTACTGGTTAACCCATAGCTCCAGGAGCGAGATGACTGTTTCCCCTCCCCAGGTCAGGGGAGGTAATAAAAACACACTGCAGAAGGATTATACAGCATGTACGTTGAGCGTCTCACAAGCAGACACCTAGCTTTGTGCCCTCTCCCCCAAGCCCTCACTCTCCCATTTTATCTCAACCTCTTTGCACCTTTTAGTGTCCATTCCTTGTACTCACCCTGTGAGCCCAGCCCTGTCCTGAGCCCCAAGGCAAGGGAAAGGATCCAAAAGAAGGAGACAGGACTCTTCTCTCTGGGAGGTAAGTTAGGGGACACGCAAGACAAGAAAACCAGACTGAGCAAAGAAGAAATGCAAAGAAGGCAGACCCCTCAAGTGCTGAGAGGATATATGGAAAGGAGAGTGGAAATGGTGAATTGAGAGTATAAAGCAAGATCAAAGAGAAGTAAATGCCAGGTTTAGCAGCTGGAGAGGGCGAAAAGGGCTTGGGAGGCAGGAGATTGATGTGCCTAGTAGGTGTGAAGAGAATATGCTGGGAAAACATTAAAGATGAGGATGAGGATGGTTTCAAACGTCAAATACATTTAGATCTATAACTTTATAACTGTACAAAGTTCTCTTGCATAAATATCATTTTATCCTCAATAGTAAACCACAGAAGCAGTTATTAGTATTGCCATTTTACAGAAAACAAAACTAAGGCACACAGAGGTCAAGTAACTTGCCTAGGGTCACAGAGTGGGTAAGTGGCAGAGCCAGGAATAAAGTTGCTGCATTCTAGTGCCAACTCCTGTAGGTTTTGCCTTAGGAGGCAGTGAGGTTTGGGGCCCAGTTTTGCAAGGAACAGGTTACTCCCCAGAGAGCAGAAGACCTGCCTCCTCGTGCCCCTTTCAGTATATTCTGCTCAGGAGACCTCTGGCAAGTCAGTTAACTTGTCTAGGCCTCACCTGTGAAATGCAGAAATAATATCCTCTGAAGGTAGAAGCCTAGACCAGATAATTTATTGAAGTTTTTCAGCTTTAAAATGCATAATTCAATCCATGAAAAGGGTAGGTAAAGAGAACAGCCAGGATACAAGTCCCAACGCCTTCCGTCTTTCCATTACCTCCCTCTCAGACTCTAGTCTTCCTCCTCTCTCTCTGTCTACTGACCCCCAGAGGCCTCTTCCCCGCATTTCATGGCCTGAGCAGCTGTCTCCACCCAGCCGTGGCTCACTGGCCCATGGAATCCAGGCTCATCCATCCTTATAGCATACGAGGACACACCAAGGCCAGGGAAGTCAACCTGGCTTCCCAGTATCTTGCCCACCTAGTCCAGGGTCACCAGAGAACTTCAGTAATGGGGCATTTTATGTTGCTATCCCACCTCCGCTTCCACTGCCACCCCATCACAGAGATCTTCAAGATTTCCTGGCCCAAGCTCTCTGCTGTGGTCCAGCAAACCTGCTTTCCCAAATCCTGCCTCCTCCATCCCTCTGCCTCCCTAATACACACTCCCCAACACATACACACACATGCATACCCACACATTTCTTCCTCGTCTGCCTCCAAGGTTCACATTAGCCATTCCCTACCCCACGATAATGGATTTTACTGAGAGCTCTAACTCCTCCGTTCTCCTCTCGGTTTTGCTGCTCCCTGCTAATTAAATGAGTAATATTCTCCTTGTCTTTTAGGGAGCATTCTGGACTTCCTCCCTGTCTTCCTCCATCTTCCATCATGGGGCTTGGTCCAGTTGCTCCCGACCAACTCAACTCACAAACATTTGCTGAGTGAGTGCCCAGAGCTCTAATCTTACCAGGGCCCATGCTCTTCCCTCTGGGTCTCCCCTCAGTGCCCAGCACAATGCTCTGCATATAGCAAAATGGCCAGACAGAGTGTAAGCAAGGGGTATAAATCATTGATTCTGCTTCCTAGCAGAGAGGAGGGACTGGGGGAAGGGAATTCTGGGTCCACGCTTTACCTTGTAAAGTTTAAGTATCAAGGAGACAGGCAACTGGAGGAAATTGGTCTCAGTGGGGTCCTGCTTTCCTGTAGAAATCTCAAAGCACCTTTGGATGTGTGTGTGTGTGTGTGTGTGTGTGTGTGTGTGTACGTACACATGGTGGGGAGAGGAGGATGCAGGTTTGAAGCTCTAGGAGTCCAATTCCTACCTGGGTGCTGGAGTACTGGGGAAGCTGGACCCCCAGATCCATCGCAGCCTCCGAGAGGACATGGTCCCATGACTCTGCATCTCTACAGAGGGCAGCCAGTGTACCTGCAGTAGGACTATCACAGGTTAGACTTTAGGCATGCCCCCTAATCCCTGGATTTTCATTTGCTAAGCCCAGGGTAGCAATCTACATGGTTTCCTTTGTTCTGTGGTTCAGTCCAATTTCCATTCTCCTTTCTTGTCCACACTCACCGACATCTCTTGTGCTCAGAGCTTAGAGCATTTATTAGGTTGAGTCATATGAAATTCCTGATATTCAATCATTTTTGGTGTATAAAACCTATTACACTTTGGTTCTTCTCTCCTCAAAACACTTTTTTTTTTTTTTTTAAACTCCAGCCTGGGGAGGCAGGAGAGTAGATTGAGCAAGGGTAGAAGCGAAAGAGAATAATAATAAGAGCTAATTTTGACTGAGTACATACTATGTGCCAAGTACGTTACATTCATTATCACAGTACTAATTCTCACAATAGTCCCAGAAGCACCTAACGTTATTTACCCACGTTTTACAGGTAAGGAAATTCAGATTGAGAGACCATATGGTGAGAAACAGGGCTGGGATTTACTGAGGCCAAGCCCCACTGCCTGGTCACTGCCACCCGTAATCAGGGGAAGCTGTGGTAGAGACAGAGCTACCAAGCAATGGGTGCAGCTTCGCAAAAAGAAGGGAGAGGAAGAAATAAATCAAACTCGCCAGAGGAGCCCCAGTTGGGAGGGGGTTGAGGCAATGCCCAGAGACGGTACCTGAAAGACCTAGGGGTAGAAGGGCCAGTCAGCAGGAAGGTGGTGGGGCACCAGAGGAAGAACCTGCGGAAAGGGAGCGAGGGTGGGAAAGGAGACTGGGAGACTGAAGCGGCAGGGAGAGCGGAAGGAGAACTTGGAGAGGGAGGCCAAGAGGTACACTGCTGGTAGAGGTGAGGGGCGTCCACACAAAGGAACCGGACTAGTGAGTCTACAACGCTTAAGAGAGAGTAATGGCAAGCCGAGCGTAGGGAAGAGATAAAGCCCAAGCGAAAGTGTTAAACACGGGAAGGGAGAGAAAGACTCTGGAAGAAATACAGAGACTGCGGCAAACAGAAGAGATGGAGAGTTAGAGGCAGAGAGGGGAGAGTGGCGAGGGGGAGCTGGAGTCAGCAGCAACGAGAGAGACTCTAAAAATTAGAGAGAGGAGACGGGAAAGATCCTAAAAACGCCGCTCTAGTGTGGGGAGGGACCTTCATCTCAAGGACACAGAGAAAAGTAGATGGATGGGGGAGCGACGAGCGAGCGGCCGTCCTGCGGAGCGAGCCGCCGAGCCTGGCCGCCCGGGATGGCGCTTCCCCCTCCCCGCCGGCAGCCCTCCCTCGCCCCGGCCGGGCCCCTCCTCCGCGCGGGCATGAAATTGGCTGCAGCAGTAATGAGTCCGCGTCGCGCGGAGGAGGCTGAGGGCCCGCCAGGGAGCCCTGCGCGCCTCGTTTAGCTTGTTTATTGTTCAGGCCTAATTAAAACGTTCCACTGCGCTGCGTTTACATCCGCCCCCCGCTAATGAATTCCCCGCCGCCGGGCGATTTCGGAAACTGCCGCGGGCCGGAAGGGGAGTGGGAGGTGGCGGGGCTGGGGAAGGATTAGAGGAGGCGCGCGCGCACGCACGCACACGCACACACACACACACACACACACACACACACGCACACACACACACACACACACGCGCACACACGCGCACACACACACACACACACACACACACACACACACACACACCTATCCACCACCGGCGATTCGCTGCAAGGTCCCCCAGTCCCATCGCCCCAAACCCTAGCGGGTTTGGAAGGCAGGGGTCGGACAGGTCGGAGGAGGGGCGTGGGGAGTGGGGTCAGGAGTGAGTGTGGGTCCTCCTGTGCCTGCGGCGGGTCTGTGTATGCTTGTGCCTTGAGGGCACCTGCTCTGCGGGGCGCGTCCGCGGAGCGGCCTGTGCACGCAGAACTGTGTCGGTTTGTCCGTCCCTCTGGCTGTTCATACCCGTTTATCCCCCACAGGGGGGAGTCTCCGTGGCTTACAGTGTTTCAGGTCTCTCTGGGAGTAGTTGTTTGCTGTTTTGCTGTTTGCTTCCTTGTCACGACCTCAGCGAGGGGAGTTAGAGCCAGCGGAAGGAGAGAGACACACGGCGATGCTTGGATAGCCAGGGCTCCCCACTGGCCCCACTCTTCCTGCAGACACATGCCCGAACACACACACATACACGCAGCGCACACACATACACACAACACACACACAGGCTTGCATCCGCTGTAAGTAACCAAATAAAATGCACAAGTAACAACTGAAACACCATTCACACATGACCATATGGAAGCACACAAATGAACAAATGCTCTCAGACATAGCCACATGCCAGTCACACACAGATGGAAAGACAAGAGCTGGGGCACAAAGCCACGTGGCACAAAGCCACCTAGATGTACATGCCACACGCACACATACACACAGATAGAAGATATTCAAACCTTGAGTACACACCTGTCCAGACCATTGAACACATACACATCACTGCCTAGAGACACGTGGCAGTGCACCCTCCAGTGGGCCACGATTCCTCTCAGCAAATTCTCATCACCAAGCCTGGCTTCAAAACCTGCCCCCTCCATCCCCCTTGGTGCTGGTTTCCCAATCCAACTCTTCATTCCAGGCCCGCAAAGTTGTCCCTGGCCTCACTTATGGTTTGCTTATCCCTGCCTCAGAACCATCAGAGAGAGGCTCTCTTCCTCTTCTACACCCTTCCATTCCCTGTTGGGTTCCTCGTTCCACATCCCCACTCATAACACCCCTCCTCCAGGCAGTCTTCCTCTGATTCTGAATTTGCCCTAGTCATTTGAGTGGTAACAGGTTACTGTTAATGTAAGGTGGGCTGTAAGCTCCCAAGAGCAGGACAACTTGTGACCAAGTATTTCTGTCAAATGCCAGGCCTCACTCCTCCAGTTGGGGGGGTGGGGGGGCAGGGGTAGGCTACAAATGCTCCTGGGAACACTCCCAAAATAAAAAACCAAACCTGTTGCTGTTGAGTCGATTCCGACTCATAGTGACCCTATAGGACAGAGTTGAACTGTCCCATAGGGTTTCCAAGGAGCAGTTGGTGGATTCGAACTGCCGAACCCTTAACCACTGCGCCACCAGGGCCCCCAGAACACTCCTACACAATTTTAACGAACAGAAAGATGAACCTGGGCCTCTAGCAGCTGCCAAGAAGGTCACTGTCTGTCACATCCTGCAAGTGTCTCCTTCAAAATGGACTTTTAGAGCCACTTTGGAGGCAGATACACTCTCCACTGTGTCTTCCCACATTCACCTTGTTCTTAAAACTGCTCCCCAGCTAGGTCCTCACCTTATTCTCCCACCTTGATTCCTAACAATTTGACTGTTTGCAAAAATTAGATCCACCCCTAAAGGTTAAAGATTTGCCTCTGGTGAGGATACTCGGCTGTGTTGCAGGTTTTACAGGCAACCCCCAAAGAGGAATATGCCAGGAATGACCCAGGCAACTGCTGGGCAGCAGCAGCTGAAAGTGCTATTTTGAAGGCAATGGTATACATTAGAATAGGTTTTTGTACTTAAAAAAAAAAAAAAAAAAAGACAAGGTCACCCTAAAAAAAACTCTCTTTGACTGCCTCCCCAACTCACTGTAGCGTTGTTTCATCACGGCCCAGCCTCTTGGGGAGATAGGTGCCCTGCCTGCTTTCACCCTTTCCGTTTCGCCTTAGCGTGCTTCTTCTAGAAAGAAGGCCATGTCCCTCTCCATGCTCCTCTCTCCCGTCGGCAGTCAGAGGCCCCCTCCCTCTCCCTGTCTCCCACCCACACACGCCTCCATCATATTTCTTTCTCCACCTCTGTCTTTCTCTGACTGTCCTCTGTCGATTTCTTTGCTCCTCTTTTCTATATCCATTTCTCCCTCTGATCTCTGTTGGGGTTCTGCCATTTCTAGCTGTCTGTCTTTAACTTCAGTCTTTTTTCTGTCCTCCCCTCCACCACCACCCCACCCCCACCCCCAGCCCCAATTGCTCAGAGCAGGCTTTGCAGAGGGAGGGTGTGTGGCAGTCTAGTTCCCCATCAGATACTGACATTTTCAATAAAAGCCCTGAATTGCTCTGTTCCTGCACACACCAGGTCCCGGGAGGAAGGCAGAGCCCTTGACCCACAGCCTCCATCCTACCCTCTGCAACCTCTGCCTTCCCCTTTCGCTGCCTCCTCCCTCCTTGGGTTTGCATTTCCTCTCTTCTCTGGCTCCCCGTTCCCCCCTTCCCTTCCGTGCCTCCCTCGCTCTCGGTCTCCCTGTACACCTCTCCCGGCCTCTTCTCAGCCTTGGCCTCAAGCTCATCTGGCTCTGGCTCTGGGTCCATTACTTTCAGTTCCCCCCGGGCCTGGGTCCATCTCTTGTCTCTGAGTCAGGTCTATGTTATCTCTGGTCTCTGGGCGTCTCTATCTTTTTGTCTGTCTTCTTCACACTTTCTCTCTTTCTGCTCTCTCCTGTCTCTGGGTCTGTCTCTCCCGTGTCTCCGTTTCTGCTCGGCGAGTGTCTGTCTCTTCACTCTGTATCTTGGTCTCCGACTCTGCCCTTGTCGTTTCCAGAGCGTATGACCGATTCTGCCTTATTGGTCTCACTCTGTCTGTCCCTCTTGGCTTGAATTGACCGGGTCTTTCTGTCCCTATCTGTCCGTCTGCCCCATTCTCTGCTTCTTTGCACTGCCTCGCAGTCACCGGGATGGGGTGGGGGGCGCCTGGGAGGAGGCGGCGGTTGGGCGCGGATGCTCTGAGAGGGAAGGGGGCGGGCAGCCCTTTGTGTAGAAGATTGACGGCCGCGCGGCTCAGTCCCCGCGGCGCTGATTAGGATGCAGCGCGGGCTCCTACTGCGGCAATCTCCTCCTCACCGAACATTCTCCACGACTCCAAATGTTGGTCCCCTCCCTGCCTCCTATCCTGGCCTCTCAGGGTTGTACGGCCTTTCCCGCCCCAGTTTCCCCACTGGGAGCCACTGGAAATTTTGGGAGAGTACCCGAGGACCCCCTGTCTCCCAGGTACCTATACGTCTTGGTGATTCTAAGGAAAACGGAATGAGGAGAAATGGGAGGCAGGCTAGAGGGGCTTCGCGGAGGGCTGTGTGTATAAAGAACAGAAACGTGGCTGGGAGCACAGATGCTTCTGGACAGCAGTATCCCACTCCATGCTCCTCCCTCGGCCTGCAGTTAGAGGCCAAACGGCTCCCTGCACCCCCTCAGACACCCTTGGAGCAACAAGTCCAGGGAGGAGATACCAGAGGTCTTAAAATACAGGAAGGGAAGTGGAAAATGTGTGTTGCCCCTCTCTTATCCCCTCAGCACCTATAACCATTCCCTGTACCTAGTAAGCTCTCAATAAAACTGTTGACTCCTATTTCACCATTTCTCCCATATTCTGCCTAAATCAATGGATCTCGATTCTTCTAAATATTGTATGCCTTCCCATGTCCCCTACCCACTCACCCCCAGCAACTCACTATCTGCTCTCTGGATGATTTCCCCTGCCAAGTCTTCCAAGCCCCCTAGTCATTGGACCCAGCTCTAAATCCCAGTCATTCCAACCACTACTCCTCCATCTACCTGATGTCCCTTCTTCCTCCTCTCCCTCCTTTGCCCACCCCAATGCAACCTGGCACACTGGGTTTCTCCCCAAAGACAACAACTAATGGGCAGTGAGTACTAGGAGGGGAGAGCCAAGGGCAGCCTGGTGGGTGGGAGGGGATTCCAGAGCTAACAAATAACGAGCCCTGTCAGCATCTGTCAAATATGCCATCTCCCTCCATCAGCCCTGTCTCTTGGCTCCTGGCTCCTGCCAATCCATCTCCCCACTGACGCTGACGGACTGAGCTCAGTGCAACTTCGTGGAAGCCAAGAAGCACAATGCTTGGTCTGCTCCAGACCCATTTTTTCCAGGAATGTCGCCAGACTCTGACTTTTTTTCTTTGAAAACTCCCAGTGACCCTAGGAAGCTGGACTGTAGATAGAACCCTCTTCTCCCCCCACCCAATATCTTGATCCCCGGCCCTTGTCTCCACCACACATTCCCCAAAACCAGAACTTAAAACTTCAGGTGGTGGTATAGAGGGTTAAACCTCGGGAACACTTTCCCAGCTTTACGGAGGCTGCGAGTACCTCCAGAAACTAGGGAAATGGTAGGGAAAAAACGCGATAGACCAAAGATTGCTTCTTGCAATATACGCAATTTCCACCAGGGGGCGAGGGACGCTATTCTGCGGACTTGAACATAACCTTCTCAGCGGCGACCTGCGAAGGGCTCGGTGGCCACAGGAGGGCGGCAAAGAACCTCGCTCTCTGCAGAGCCTGATGTCGGCCGTGGGTGTTGTCTGGCATGGGTTAAGATCAGGCTAGGCTGTTCAGGCTGGGGGAGTCTTTGGCTGGCGTAAGAACTCACGAGTTTACAAATTCAGGAAATCCCTCTTGTAGCCCTTTCCACCAGCACCCCTTCTCAGACTTTTTGGTCCCTGAAATGCCATCGCCCACCCAGCCCCCCTTCCATTTTCTGGTCCCCCAGTACTTGTGAGGTTGCTGGCACAGAAGGGCCCTGTGGCTTTTCCTTCACGGTTGTACAGCAAATAACACCCAAGTTCAGATAAGTGACTTTTCTCAGGGTCCCAGCTGATAAGTGGAGCCAGAACTAAAATCCAAGTTGTCTTGATTCTTAGTGCAGGAGTCTTCCCATTGCATCTCTGAAATAAAACCACCCATTACAGGCCCTAATAGGAGCCAGCTGTCATGGATTGACATGTGTTAATATGTGTCAGCTTGGCTAGGCCATGATTCTCAGTATTGTGTAATTGTCCTTCATTTTGTGATCTGATGTAATTGTCCTCCATTTCGTGGTGTTATATAATTATGTGTTATAAATCCTAAACTTCTATACGTTAATGAGGCAGGATTAGTGTAGGGTGTATTAAAGGGTGTGTGATGATGTCTTAGTCATCTAGCACTGCTATAACAGAAACACCACAAGTGGATGGCTTTAACAAAGAGAAGTTTATTCTCTCAAGTTCAGTAGGCTAGAAGTCCGAATTCAGGGCTCCGGCTCCAGGGGAAGGCCTCTCTCTGTCAGCTCTGGAGAAGGTCCTCATCATCAGCCTTCCCGGATTAGGAGCTTCTCTGTGCAGGAACCTCAGGTCCAAAGGATGCGCTCTGCTCCTGGTGCTTCTTTCTTGGTTGTATGAGGTCCCCATGTGTCTCTGCTTGCTTCTCTCTTTTATATCTCAAAAGGGATTGGTTTAAGACACTATCCAATCTTGTATACCTCATCAGTATAACTGCTGCTAATCCATCTTATTATATCATAGTGATAAGAGTTTACATCACAAAAGGAAATCACATCAGATTACAAAATGCTACATACACAATCCTACAATACTGGGAATCATGACCCAGTCAAGTTGATACACACATTTTTGGGGGGACATAATTCAATCTATAACATTCTACCCTTTGGCCCTCAAAAAATCACATCCTTGCAACGTGCAAAACATATTCATCCCATCATATCATAGCAAAAGTCTTAACTCTAAGTTCAAAATCCAAAAATTCTTCTTCATCTGTGAAATCTAGAATACAAGTTATCTTCTTTCAAAGGTACAATGGCAGAACAGGAACAAGCTAGACATTTCCATTAAAAACGGGAGAAATTGCAGGGAAAGAAGGGATAACAGGCACCGAGCAAGTCAGCAGAACACATTACATTAGCCCTCAAGGCTTTGCAAATAATCCTGTTTTCTGAGACCATTTACACAATAGCCCTGTACTCCAGACTCCAGATTCTGAGTGGAGGCCCCTCAGTCCTGGGCTTAAGCTCCGCCTTCCAGGCCCACTGGGACAGCAACTCTGCTCCCTCGGCTTTAGGCGCACCATTCTCCTAGTCCATCTGAGTGGCAACTCCACCCTTAGAAACAACAGAAGCCATGGCTCCACCCTTTGAAACTCCAGAAGTCCTGGCCATACCTTTTGAGACTGAGGCAGCTTGGGTTCCTGTGTTCTTTGTCTCTTCAACTTCTGCTTCCTGTGGCCTCTAGGCCCTCGGGCCTCACACCCGCATCTGCCCTGCTGGGGCAAGTGTTCCAAAGCTCTGTAGCTCCACCAATTAAGTGCCTGGAGGCACCCCACTCTGCCAGGAAGCCTCCTGCGCACAGGCACTCAGCTCTCTTGCTCCATGGGTCGGCTCCAGTGTCGTCTTGTGCTGGTCTCCTGGTTCTGCTGCTGCTGCTTCTCTGCTGCCGCTGCTTCTCTGCTGCTGGTGATCCTCCGCCACTGCCGCTCCTGTATCCATTCACAGTTTCAAAACCACTTCCACATTTTAGGTGTCTGCTAGAGCAGCACCCCAATCTCTTGGTACCAAATTCTGTCTTAGTCACCTAGTGCTGCTATAACAGAAATACCACAAGTGGATGGCTTTAACGAAGAGAAATTTATTCTCTCACAGTCTAGTAGGTTACAAGTCCAAATTCAGGGTGCCAGCTCCAGGGGAAGGCTTTGGAGGAAGGTCCTCATCGTTATCAGTCTTCCCCTGGATTAGGAGCTTCTCTGTGCAGGAACCTCGGGTCCAAAGGATGTGCTCTGCTCCTGGTACTTCTTTCTTGGTGGTATGAGGTCCCCATGTGTCTCTGCTCGCTTCTCTTTTCTATATCTCAAAAGAGATTGGCTTAAGACACTATCCAGTCTTGTATACCTCATCAGTATAACTGCCACTAATCCATCTTATTACATCATGGTGATAGAGTTTACACCACATAAGGAAATCACATCAGATTACAAAATGGTACACAATCATACAATACTAGGAATCATGACCCAGCCAAGTTGACAGATATTTTGGGGGGGTACAATTCAATCCATGACAGATGGTTAAGATTGTGTGTCTGCTTAGCTGGGCCATGATTCTCAGTGTTTATATGTGATCACTCCCATGATTGGAATATGCTGTGAGTAGCCAATCAGCGGAAAGGGAGTTTCCTTGGGGGTGTGGCCTGCATCTGAATATAAGCAGACGTTCCAGCTTTTTGCTCACTCCGGATCCTGCGGCTGCCTCCTGTTCATCTGACCTCTGGTTCTTGGGACTTGAACTGTCAGCTTATCTGCCAATCTTGGAATTCGTCGCCCTTCACAGCCTGTGAGTGGGAGCCCTGTTCTCCAACCTGCCGATCTTGGGCTCACCAGCTTCTGCAGCTGCATGAATTGGGAGAGGCCTCTACCCTGATCCACGGTCTTGGGACATTCCCCTACAATCGTGTGAGCTGTTTCCTTGATATATATTTCTCTCTATATATATTTATACACTTTACTGGTTTTGCTTCTCTAGAAAACCCAGCCTAAGACATTTGGAACCGAGAGTGGGATGCTGCTCTAACAGATACCTAAAATGTGGAAGCGGTTTTGAAACTGTGAATGGATACGTTCCTGTGCTAAGATGCTCCCAGAACAAGGGAAGACTTATGACAAGGACCTTCCTCCAGAGCCGACAGAGAGAGAAAGCCTTCCCCTGGAGCTGCCACCCTGAATTTGGACTTGTAACCTACTAGACTGTGAGAAAATAAATTTCTCTTTGATAAAGCCATCCACTTGTGGTATTTCTGTTATAGCAGCACTAAATAACTAAGACACCAGTTGACAACTCTAGGCTTACAAAATTGATGCCAAAACCACACTTTTCCCATGTTTACGTACATGTGACTGGTACATGTAGGACTGTTAGCCACAGAGCACAGAGACACACACTCTGGATGCCTTGCCATGCACCTCCTCATCCTTAGGCACACACACCCTTCTGCCCCTCAGAGTTCCACAGTCCCTGTCCCTTCTTCCTAGTTCCAGAACTACAAGAGGATCTTCTGTTCATTTATAATGTGTGCTTTTCACTGTATTGTCAGGGGCTGCCTAGAGTTGCAGACAGAGAAGTCCTTCCCCAGCTCTAACTTTGATCTCTCCTACCACAGCCCTTTACAGATGCAACGAAAGGGCTGCCCAGAGTCAGAAGCCCTCTCTTCCCAGGAATCCTCTCTCTCAGCCCCCTCGCTGATTCTCACCACTCCCATCGCTCTGCTGACCCACCACATTCTCACTCCTCTGCCAGAGCCTTCTTGCTGCTACTGGCCCTTCTTTAACCTCAGAAGTTAAGCCACCTGGAGAGGTGAGCACAGAAAAGATTGGGGAGAGGTAAGAGGGATGGGGAAGAAAACCCATTTCCAAGCCAGGAGAGGGCGCTCTACCTGCTCCATTTACCCTCAGCTGGGAAGTTCTACTTTGAGTGTGACCTCAGACTTCTGGCTAGTCCTCACTTCTTCCACTCTCCTTGGAGATGAAGAGCCAACCGAGGTAGGAATAACTGAAGAGTGGCGCCAATTATGTTGTGCAGGTGTGCACCAACTCATGGACTGGTGGGCTGAGTGAGTGTATACATGTGTGCCACATACCACCCCTTCCTCACAGCTTCTCCCACCCCCACAGACACATATGCCATTCCCCATTCAGAGTTCTTCCTTATAAAACAAGAGGAAAACATCGCTACCTATCAAACACCTTATTCCAACTTCCATCCTCTAGGGGAAACCTGAAAAGACAAAACTCTCTCCCTCCTTCTTGTGTCCCTTGTCCACTCTGGTTTTTGAGCTTTTCCCCTAGACTCCCGGGTCCAGCCCCTGCACACCTTGTCTGGGATCCAGGAGGCACCAGAGCCTCCTCCCTGCAAAGGACTGAAACGCCAATCACATCGAGGCCTCCTGTGGTGCCCATTCTGCTATGAATTCCCAAGGTCAAAGCCATTCTTGTGTTATTAAAAACATAAATGTTGCATACCAGGCAGCAGGGGAAAAAATTATAAGGCAGCCAGACGAGAGGGAGACGGAGGGGCCGGTAATTGTCTTCGTCTTGCCAGAGTCAAGCTCCACAGGGCTGGAGCCGCACACAGAACATTGCTTTTTAATTTAACTCAGGTCAGCAGCAGCAAATGAGGCAGGGTAGGAATGGCCTTCAGAGGGAGGGCACTGGGGCATAGCCCCTAGCCCAAGCTTGCAGAGCCAGGGCTTCTGGCCAGGATCTCCAAGCAGTGCCAGGGGAAGCAGAGGGAGAATGGCAGGAAGATTTGGCAGCTTTTAGCCCACCAGGGAAAGGGGCTGAACCATGGCAAGGGTGAGGGGGTGGGGACAGAAGCTTCAAGAATCATTGTGAGAGCCTCTGAGAGTCTAGGTTTTGAGTGGAGGGGAAGGAAAAGTCTTCAAAGGGATTCTAAGTGAGACCAGAAGGACTCAGGCTGATGGAGACAAACCTCCATTTTCCCTTCCTACAGTACCCACTCTACAGAAAAGAATAACAAGTCCCATGATTAGAACTCAGGGGGTTCCCTCTCCCCCAGCACCTGTGAATCCTGAAGCCCATCCAGGGCCCAGCTCAGTTACCCACACTACCCAAGTGGGGAAAATTCTCCAGTGAAGTGGCTCACTCTGTCCCCGCCCCTCCATCCCCAAAGATCCAAAGCAGCAAGGGAGAGGAGGATGGGGGAAGAAACTGAGGCACAGGGCTGCCCTTCCTAAGAATTGTCATCACAGGCTGCTTTCTCTGGCCACCTTCCCCCCTTTCTTAGGTGACCAGCTTCCCAACTGCAGCTGTGCTGTCTATATGGTGGTTCTCTCCACTTCCATTGTTATAGGAAGGACTGGAGTTAGACAAGAGGAGGGATTTTCCAGATCAATGTCTTGGTCAGAGGCACAACCCAGAATGGAGCAAGAGAGAGGGAAGATTGAGGAACCTGGGCTTGTCTGAATACACACAATGAGATTAAGAATTCTGGAGAAGGTGAGGTACTTGCTGGGTATGGGGTGGGGGGAGGCGGACTTTGAAAAAGTTGTGTGACTGTCAGCGACTGTGGCATCCAAATATAGTTTGGGATTTATTGGGAAGTTCTTTTGCAGATCAGACCCCACATCCTTTTGTTTCAGTTTCAGCTTGTTTCCCTTTTAGGGCTTTTTCAAGGAGGGAGGATTTGAACAGTAAGTTGGAGACTTGAGGACAGAGTTTTAATTATCTCTCTTTCCATCTAGAAGTGTCCTTGCTACTTGGCTTTCCTCCCATATTTCTACTCCCTTGTCAGTTAGGAACTCAGAGTCTCTAAGGAAACCTCCAATGTCAATTAGAAATTCTGAGGCACACTACCTCCATAATACACTTCTCTGTCCCCACCCCCTTGTCTTGCTTTCCAGGAGTTCCACTCTCAGCACCGGAATCCCGACTCTGCAGTTCTCAGCTTCTACCACAAGGTAGCGGCCAATGCGTCAGTTGGTCCAGAGCTAGACCTGGTCCTCACCAGAGCCAGGTCCCTCTTTCCACCCAGATCTCCACCCCCTCACCCAGGTCTCCACCCCCCAACCCAGACCTCCAGCCCCCACCCCCACCCCAACCAAAGCTCTAGCTCCCCACATACACACACACCCCAGGCCAACCCCAAGGGTTTTAGGAAAGAAAGAGCTTCCTGGAAAGACTCAGGCTTTGGGGCTAGGAGGCTAGGTGAGCACTGGGCAGAAGAAGGAAGGAAGAGGGAAAGAGTAGCCTGAGAGAGAAGATGATTCTGAAGGGATGGGATAAGGAAGCAGGTAGTCAGGTGCAGTGAGAAGCCCAAGTTGAGAAACCACAGTGGGGCTGCTTGCCACTCCCCACTCCAGGCCCAGGATCCTAGGGACTCAGGGGAGCAGTCGAGAGGGGAGGCAGGAGAGGGGAGGCCTATTAGCCCGGGCCAGAGGAGAAAGAGGAGCTGGGGTGAGGCCCAAAGCAGAATAAAACACCAGAATAAGGTCAGGGAAAGGATCTGCATCGCTACCTCCTTCCTCAATATTAGACCCACTGGACGCCACTATCCCTGCCATTCCCAGAAAACAGAAAAAGGAAAGAGTTCAGTCAATTCTCAACTGCTGTCCTGATCTTCCTGATTGCACAGAGAGGGGTCTTAGGGGGAAAGGAAGAGGGAAAGAGGCAGATCCAAATGGAAGAGAAAACACACTCCTTCAACTCACCAACCTATGCTGGGGAGGACAGGGACAAGACACAGTCAGGAAAGAAAAGAATAAGGAGAGGCCTACAGGTTCCATGGCAGCAGTTTATAAAAGAAAAGTTGGATCCAGAATCAGGAGGAATAATCAAGGAAGGCTTCCCAAAGGAGACTAAAGGGCAACAATGCAAAGGGCTATGAGAGCGGTCTGGAGGAAGAGGAGGAAAGAAGATGGTTCAGGCCGGGATGGACTGTTATGACGCTAGGAGAAGGGTAGGGGGGAACTGCATACTGGGATGGCTTCCCAGGTGGGGCTAAGAGACCAGATCAGGAGTCCTGAGGGGGGAGAATGAGGAGTCGAAGGAACAGGTATCAGGGGGTGAAAGGCCTTGAAGCCCAGCTGGAAAGGCTGACTTTGCTCAAGAGGCCACAGGAGTCACTGCAGGTTTAAGCAAAGGAAAGGGGGCAGCACCCCGGCCGGGCTAAAGTATTACTCCCTGTCCCTTCACCCTCATACAGACAAGAGAGTAGGAACAGAGTCTAGGGTCCTCCAAATGTTGCACAAGTAGGACTCCTAGACCAGAAGTCAGGGGCCTACGTTTTAGAGGCACCCACCACCTAGCAGGGGACACTGGGTGAGTCTTCCTACCTCAGAGGTCTCAAGCGCCAGTCTATAAAGTGAGACCGTTGGAAATGATAGTCTCTAAACTCTCTTCTCTGAGGCTGTCCTGTTCATTCTTGTTCTCCTCCCAAAGGGTGGTCTGGTCCATCTGTGATCCACCAGGATTTAGCTCCACATTTTCTCAGCGTCCCTATACTCCAGGCCCACTCCTCCATCCAGGAGAAACTACTCCCTTGTCAGCTAGGGGTAGTGATCCTCCACATTCCAGTTTCACAAACCCAGCCTAGACCTACTGGCCATCAGGTGCAACAAGAGGAATTGAGGTTAGGCTCAAGTAAGAACCTCATAACACAAGAGGTTAAGAAGACTCAGCTTGTGTGAAATTCAGTAAGAATGCATACATAGCCTTACCAGAGGACTTCAAGAAACAAGGAAATTGTTTTGGACCTTGTCTGGTAGTGCTGATGAGGGAAAAGTTTTCCCTATGGCTACAGTCCTCCCACAGGCAGAAGAATGCACACAAAGACTTCTTGGGTGTCTACCACCCTAAGGAAAAGTGGTTGAGCCTAGAGTTAGAAGAATTTTAGCCAACTTAGAGGAAGATAATATCCAAAACCTATTTAGAGTAGGGGAGAAAAGAGTAGGTGTCTGGGCACCTCCCTCCTACCCTGGGCCCCACCTCTTCATCAAGCAGTGCCTCTGGGCACTTCCAACTCAAGCCCTGAGGGGAGGCCTCAAGGACCTGGAACCCTGACACCATCCCCCTGTGCCTGGCAGGGCAGAGGCACCCACTTCTCAGGCTTCATCCCACACACCCCAGCCAGAAACAGCCTTCCTCTCCTGGCCTCTTGCCTAGCTCCACCACACAGAGATTTGGGCAAATCAAAGACATCTTCAGCTGTGAGTCTTCAGGCTCTCCTGGAACACCACATGCATATATATGTATATACACACACACACACAAACACACACATACATATGCACACTCTCACATGCATACACACATACCCTCAAAATACACACATATACACATATTCATTCATACACTATATACAATTCTATATATAAGTGACACATACCAAGGCACATACTCATAAACTCATACTTACACGCATGCACAGCTCACATGCATACTCATACATTCATCAGACACACTTGTACAGTCACACACACGTGCCTCTCTTCCTTTCTGCTGATCAAGAGTCCAGTCCTCTAGATTCTAGAAGTCTAGAATGTCCAGGGGGAAGCAAGTAAACCCACAGGAAAACTTTTTTGAGTTTCATGGCATAAACTGCAACACCTTTGCTTTATCTCCCTCCTTGCCACCAGATTCTCTAGGACTCTGGTCCAGACCATGGAACTGGAACCTACAAAGATAGTTCATTCATTTGTGAGCACCTAACTATCTGACAACTACTGTGCCAGAAGCTGGGGCAGACATATAAAAGAGTAAGGCCTTCTGCCCCAGTGATGTGATGGAAAAGAGCAAGAGCTCAAGAGTCAGGGACCTGAGTTCAAATCCTACCTCTCTTAATAAACGGTGTTACTTTGGGCAGGTTACTTAACCTCTCTGAGCCTTCACTTCATCACCTGTAAACCAGGGTTAATAAAACTTACCCAGTAGTGCTGTGAGGATTAAAAGACAGGGAAAGCTCCCCGGAGCAATCTGCCCACCAGTGAAAAGTGTTCCCATTGCTTCCCCCAAGCCCCTGTGATGGAGGTTGGGCAGAGCATCTCCACAACCTCCTCCCGGTCCTGTAGTCGCTGAAACAGGGAATCCATTCTCCTTCAGTCTCAGACCCCCAAATTCTGAGCACACCTTAGGAAACTTGATCCAACTCCCCCCACCACTCCCCCGGCCTAGGCCCCCGCCCCTGCTGGTCCATCATGCCTCTCGCCGGTTTGCAGGTCGCGTTTTCCGTAATAACCTTTAATGCGGCTGGCCACGGCCCAAATGTTCGCGATGGAGCGCTGGGCCCCGCGCATCAGATGGACGATGAAGTGTTAATCATCCCCCAGGGAGCTGTCCCGCGGAAAGTCGTCATTAATTTCTCTGAATTACACCAATTCCGAGACATTCTTTATGGACAGACAGTGCGGGAGACAGTTATATGACAGGACTTGCTGTGCTAAGCAGATGTGGGAGAGATTGCGTCGCCCCATGAATACTAAACAATCGCTCCGAAGAAACCCCACTAGCTCCTAGGCTCAGAGCTGGGAAGAGGCCCAGCCCGCCCCTACCCTGACAGGCACACCTCTGCAGGTGTCTTGGGCTGGGGTGGGGGAGGGGGCCATCGCATCCCCACCCCAGCTGCTCAGGAGACCTCCTGAGCTCTGCCTCAGAGCTGGAGGTAGCTCTGGGGGTCCCATCCTCCAAAAACCCACACACACCCTTGCTCTGTCACTGCCTTTGCTCCCTACGTTCCTTCCAGGGCCTAAACTGTATCTGAACTGCATTCTGTGTTCTCCTCTCTTCCACCCTAACCCTCCTCCAGTTCTCCAACCAGACAACTCACCACCCTGCCCAGCTCCGAGTTTCCATCTAGCAACTGCCTCATCCTGTTCTACCTCGACATCCAGCCCCATCTATCATTCCATCCGCCTCTACCTGCTCCATCACTCCACTCCCCACTCGGCCCCACCCTCATCCCTTTGACTCCCTCATCCTGCCAACTTCCCACTCTGCTCACTCTCCACCTTAACAACCTTCCACCCTACCCACTTGGCCCCTCCTGTGACTCCTGGCCCACCTGCCCAATTTGTCCACCTCTCCCTCCTGCCCACCTCATCTGCTCACCTCCCTAGACAATGCCACCTCCCAGTGGGCTCCAGCTTCCCATTCCCTCCACCTCTCCACACTGCTGCATCCTCTCATTATGCCCTCACTGCCCCATTTCAAGCCATTTCTCCTACTTCTGCCTTCACATCCTCCCACTCTTCAGAACCTAGAGAAGAAAGGTGAGGTTCTGAGCAGAGTGAAAGGTAGGTTTGCCTCCTTTTCTCTCTCCTCACGCCTCTGCCCGCCCTCCTCCCTCTCTTCCTTGTCGGATACCGGGAAGGGTGTTAACACGAGCAGAAGACATCTCCCCACTAGCAAAGTGATGAGCGGGCGGCTGACCGGGTAAGGAAAGAGGGTGACCAGAGGAAAACCACCAAGAATCCAGTCACACCTATGGAAAGCCCCGCCCACCAAGGTGAACCCCACCTATTCCTGAGAGGCCTCTGGCGACAGCACCGAAACCCAGCCCACCACTTTCTCCGCCCCAGGTCTGAAGGGTCTGTCTTGGCCGGCAAGGGACTTCGGGAGGGCCCAGGGGTATTTGGTCACTCCAGGCCACTCCTCCGCCCCCCCGCTGCCCCCCCCCCTTAGGGGAGAACAGAGGCACAAGCCGACAATTCCCCATCAGGTCTTCCCACTGCCCCTGCCTCCACTCATGTCCACCCCTCCCTCCCGGAAAGACTCCCCCTCAGCTCTAGCGCGGGTTTGGGAGAGAAAGAAAAGTGCGCATCCTTTGCGTCTTTTCTCCTCGCAGATAATTTATGTCTAAGAGCAGAGCAGATGGTGGGTAATTTAGCAATTACCGTGTGCAGGAACGGGACTCGCGCCTCCACACGAAAGCTAAAGATTCCCCATGGCAGTCTCATCTTTTCTGCCTGTTTTCTGTATTTTGTCTCCCCATCCCTTCTGCCACACCTTGCTGAACTCCAGCACTCAACCGAAGAAGATCTTCTTCTAGGGGTCCCTTTTCGTCCTGATCTCTCCCTGTAACTGGCATAGATTTCTGCTTCAGAACACATGAAGTAGAGCCCTTCTGCTCATTGAAAGTTCTTCCTCTTCTCTGACCTTTATCTTTCCTGCTGCTATAAATGCTCATACTATCCTGGGAGATTGTGGAGTTCTCTGCCGACCTTTATTCCCTCCCCCTGCTTCTTCAGGTTTTCCATGGTATTTCTCCCAAATATCTGAGTTCCAGATCTTAGGCTTCAGAAGAGGCTTCTGGGTTCCAAGGTCAATCCAGGAGCTGAGGAGTCTGGGTATCTGCATGGGAGGCAAAGGTAAGGGAGGCAGTGATTAACAAGGCAAGATGGGTCTAAGAGTGCTTTGGAGCTGTGTATACACAGTGAGTGGGTAATAAGTGTAAAACGGCTGACTGAGTGAGAAGCTGGGCTTAGTAAGGTGAGGTAGGGCAGAGGGGACAGAAATGAAGCTGGAAGGGTCTGAAATGCCCCCTCCCCATATCAATATGGAGAAGGGGGTATGTCTTCCCCTCCATCTGCCTCCACCCAACCCAGCCCAGCCCAGGCCACCAGGATACCCACCACCAAGAGGCCAGGCCACCGTACTCCATACACTGTCTCTTCAGCCAGGACTCCCAGATATCTGACCTCACTCTCTGACCCCTAACCCTATACTCCAGCCTGAATGTTCCATTCCGACGATACCTCAGGTGACCTCTAGGATCTGAAGAGCTGGGTTCTCGGGGTTTTGAGACACCCCTACTGCTACCTCCCCCACCTCCTCCTCATTCCTCAACACCAGAGGAGCACCAATTAATTAGCGTGTGCAACCAGCCATGGGCACGATCTCGTTACTCACCACAGGGACCTACTGTTAACATACCAGACCCCCGGGATGTGGGCACACACCAATTACACAGCCAGCAGCTCGGCTAATCACAGCTCCTAGTGATGCTGTGGCTCATACAGGAGTCCTCAGCTTTACCTCCCTCCTACAATCCCCATCCTTCCTGCCTCTGGGAACAGGAGGCTGGAAAGGAAGAGGTGAAGATTGGCAGGAGAAAAGCTGAAACTTGCTGGACGACAGGAGGCCAGCCATGGAGAGAAAAGTTAAAAAGAAAATATAGAAGAATTTTCCTACTAATCACTTTGGGCTATATAAAGAGCTACTCTGAAATTAGTAATTGTAGCAAGAGGGAGTGCTAGTTAGACTACAAGAAGGACCTCCTGAGAAGCAGGTGCTAGGGTAGGTTTGGACCTGAGAAACAGCAGCCTTTTTCTCCCTACAAGCAGGAGGTAAGAGATGGTCACTGAGGGGGATAAGGCAGGGAGGAAGGGGCAGTTCCAGAAACTCAGGTATCTCGTTCCACTCCATCCCTGAGCTGTAGTTCAAGGGTACAGAGAGGAGGTGGCCTCACTGCAGACACAGACAGACGGCTCCCCCCCACCCACACACACGTCCCATTGACTTTGCCATTCTGCTGTCACTCCACAGCTTCTCTGAGATTTAACATATTGACTCTCCTGCAGAAAATTGAATTTTCTTCATTACAACTGTCTCCCAACAAAAGCAGCTCATAAATTCTCCATCTTTTTCAGGCTTCTCCACCCCCTCACCACCCAACATCTCTATAAGGGATTCACATACCTGAACATACAATTCACATGGGTGTAAAGGCAAGGTATATCCAGCACTTCCCACAGCCATAACACTCACCAAAATCCAGCATTCACCCCCATCCCTCACTGCCCATGCATAGATACAATCCATACCGAGACCTGGGCCACTGCCATCAAAAATGACAGCGGATGTCACCCACAACCAGGGTCCATGTATATGGTAACTCATGTGCCCCAGATAGCAGATAGTTGGTCCACACTGGGGAAATGAAACGTCCCGTGCCTCAGCCCATGCTTGCACATGCCCCATACCATAATAGCAGTCTCACAGATGTCACTCCCACATGGGATAGATTCATGTATCCAGAGGCAATACTCATTCCAGGTCCACCTTGGCACTGCCTGGACATAGCTAAGGGCCCCTCCCCACAGTATCTGAGTCCCCTGCCCTCACTTCTACCTGGGGATATGCCCACAAATGTGAAACATACACAAGTCCATATGCTTTGCATAGACACAGAGCTGGGAGAGGAAACATCTCCTAGGACCTAGTGGGGAGTCTTCCTTCACACCACAGCAACTGCTCCTGCCTCCTCCCAACACTGCCCCCTGCAAATATACATTCTAAGCTGGTCTTCCTCCTCCAACTGCAGCCTAGCACCTCAGGAGTCCTCCTCAAGGCATGGACACCCCCCGTTTCCACCACCAGGGGATGTTGGCATTGGTTCCCCACCCGAGTGTGCTCTCCCCATCTGACTCTCAGCCACTTCAGCCCCAGGAACAAAAATGGGGGAGCGCAAGGCCTAGTTCTTTTGGCAACTGTGCCAGCCTGGCAGCTGAGGCTGTAATGGATGGGCAAGAGGCCAGACTGATGGCCAGCACCATGTGGCTTCTGCCTAGGGCCAGATCGGGGAGCGAAGCAGTGGGCTAGGTGCCCGGACTCTCCACCCTTCAAAATGCCACACAATCTGTGAGTGGAAAGAGACAGAAAGAGGGACCCAGATACAGACAAGGACATCTCCTGAGACCAAACTAAGCCAATCTCTGCTGCCATTCTTGACCCTCAACAGCTGCTCCCTCCCCACAACTCTGACACAGGCACAAAGGGAAATCACCATGAACTGACAAGGAGGGGGAAGTCAACAGTTATTTCAAGTACAGCCAGCCCAACCTTACACAACAGGAACTAGAGGTGGTGGGGGTGCATCCAGGGAGAGGAGAAGGATGATTCCTCAGTTAGGAAAGGGGCTGAGGCTTGGGCGGGGAGGGTCTCCAAGCATTTTTATGTGAGCTAATTAATGTGCTAGTGTTATGCACAATGCAGATGAACATCTATTGTCTTTACAATCCCAACTCTGCTCCTAAAGTCACTAATACATGCATATATACAGTAAAACTGCGAAAGCAAGAACCCGTGTAAGGCAGAAATCTGCTGGAGGAGGAAAACTCAAGTATTTCCCACTAAAAAGAGTGATAGAAAAGTGGTAAGACTGCACCCTGTCAAAGGCAGAAAACTTGTGAGACCAGGAAATATAAGGCAGTCCCATTGAGTTCTGGTTCTCAGGCTTCACTGTATATACACACAAACTTTATCTACATTTGGCTCCTCTCTTGCCCCCAGCATCTAAGTTTCTGAGTCACCTTCCATCTTTTCCCTTAAGAGCAAGTTTGGCTCAGTTTCCAAAAAAAAAAAGGGGCCAGACTCACTGGACCAGTAGAAACTAGATGAACCTCTAAGATTATTGCCCTGGGATACCCCTTAAACTTAGAACTCAAAACACTCCCAGAGGTCATCTTTCAGCCAAAAGACATATTGGCCCATAAAATAAATAATATCACCCTTGAGTGTGAGTACAGTGCTCCTCTAAAGAATCATATAAATGAAACCAAATAGTGAATATTTTCCCTAGACCAAACATGAGAAGGTAAAGGGGGACAAGGAAGCTAGATTAAGGGAAACAGAACCACCAGAATGGAAAAAATGAGAATCCTGACATATTGTGAAAAATGTAACCATGTCATTGAATAAAATGTATAGAAATTGTTGAATTAGAACCTAATTTGTTGTGTAAACTCTCACCAAAAACGTTAATAAAATATTAAAAAAAAAAAAAGAGCAAGTTTGGAACTACAGAAGAATGGCCAGGAAGGCTGAGCTCCACAGTACAGGGAATGAAGCCCTGGAGGTACCTCAGATCCTCTATGTCCAGCGGTAGAAGAACAATCTCTCCCATCCTCAACACCCCCAACTGGCTCCACCTGCTAAGGTCCCCATCTCAGAGCAAGGCCACCATCCATTTAGTTGCCCAATCCAGGAACCTAGTGTCAGCCATGATTCTTCCCCCCTGGATAGGGATGAGAGTAAGGAGTCTGTTGCATTCATTAAGAGACAATTTTTTTTTTAAAGCTGAAAGTTTAACTCTTTTTACCAAACTAAAAAACTAAACCCATTGCCGTCAAGTCGATTTCAACTCAAACAAAATTCACAGCCATCAAAATGATCACTTCAAAAATAAAAATGTCTTGCTTTCCCCTCCTTCATCCTTCAGACCTTGTCCATGCTACCTCCTAAATATTTCTTGAATCAATCCACTCTGCTCCATCCTCTCTAGGAGGTGAGCATCAGTTCTCAGTTAAGACAACTGACCTGCCTCCTTATTGCACTCCCAGGCTCAAGGATTAATTCCCTCCATTCATTCCTACAGCACTGGGGAGGCCAAGGGAGCATAGGGGACATGGTTACCCACAGTTTCCCAGAGAGAAGTGTTTTATAACTGCCAGAAAAATGACAGAACTGTCAAATATGTGAAATCAGCTAGTTAAATTGCAAACATGACACAGCTCTTTTTATTTTGTGATAGAGCAAAAATTTTCAAACTTTTCAAGATAGAATATCAAAACAAAGAAAAACTATGACTACATGAGTAACACTATCTTGAGGGAGAAAGAACAACATGAGTTTGAGAATCTACCACCAATCACTCTGTGACCCACCACCTCCTCACCCTCCCCACAACATTTTGATTGGCTGGACTCCAATCAATTCTTCACCCTACAACCAGCAGATCTTTGACTGTGAATAGTTCACAAAATTGGTGCTTTGTGCATCCCAGTGGAAAGACTGAGAGACAAAGACAGGGATGAGCAGATGGGCAGATTAGAATCATTTAAAAGTTATCTTCCCAGACAACTCTACCAACTCTAGAATGGACTCTCAAACCCATGTTGATAGAGAGTGAAAAGGGCACTTAGCTGAACTCTATCTCCAGCCCCTTCACAGCTAGATAAGGTCACATAACTGGTTCTCACCAACTGAATATGAGCAGAAGTGATGTGTTACTTCCAGGCTGTTAAGAGTGAATGTACCTTCTCTGCATGCTCACTCTTCCCCATCTGCTACCTGAATGACACCTGGGCAACCTGAAGCCATAAGATGGCAGATCTACAGCATGAATAGCTCTGGATTTCTGAGCCATCTCACCACAAACAACCACATTGGACTTACGTGATACATAAATCTTTATCATATGAAGACACTGAGATCTCAGTGATTGAGCTTAGAGATGACATCTGGTGGTTGTCACAGCTGTTATATCTACCCTACTGTTATGGATTGAATTGTGTCCCCCCAAAACGTGTCAACTTGGCTAGGCTATGATTCCCAGTATTGTTTGTTTGTCCTGCAATTTGTGATCTGATGTAATTACCCTATGTGTTGCAAATCCTAACCTTATGACATTAATGAGGCAGGATTAGAGGCAGTTAGGTTAATGAGGCAAGACACAATCTACAGGGTTAGGGCGTGTCTTGAGTTAATCTCTTCTGAGATATAAAAGAGAGAGGTGAGCAGAGAAGAGAGGGACCTCATACACTAAGAAAGAAGAGCCAGGAGAAGAGCACATCCCTTGGACCCAGTGTCCCTGTGCTAAGAAACTCCTAGACCCAAGGGAAAACTGATGACAAGGACCTTCACCCAGAGCCAACAGAGAGAGAAAGGCTTTCCCTGGAGCTGGGACCCTGAATTCAGACTTCTAGCTTCCTAGACTGTGAGAGAATAAATTTCTGTTTGTTAAAGCCCTCCACTTGTGGTATTTCTGTTATAGCAGCAATAGATAAATAAGACACCTAACAAGAATCAAGGTATGAAATCAAAATGGCCTGAAACCAGGCTTGAGGCACTGAAGAACATGAACTGATAGGATGTATAGGACAGAGAGCACTTGGGGGTCAGAAATCCTTGATTTGAATCTCATACTAGCTGTGTGACTTTGGTCAAGTTATTTCTGAGCCTAAATTTCTTCATTGGTAAAAATTAAATAATAATGTACAATCCACAGTATTGGTCGGGAGGATCAAAATGAGTCAAACTATGTAAAAGGCCTTAGAGACCAGAAAGCTGTACAAATGTAACTGGCTATTATTCCAGCAGTTAACATATAATGCTTATTTAAAGATATGTTGAACAAATAAATAAATATGAATGAATGTGAATGAATGGATGGATGAGTTCTCAGAGCCCTATCCCACTCCCCACTAATAAAGAACTAAGATGATCTGAACACTCAGAGATTAGAGTGGGTCTATGGGTCTAGGATGTTTGCAGCTGTTTCTTCTCATTTTGAGTTGTGCCACATTAGCAAATGAAGGTCCCAAAAGCTTGACTTCAAGCTTGAGGTCCAAGCTGCAATGAAGGCATTGGCGAAAAACAGGGCTCCAGAAATTGATGGAATACCAGCTGAGGTGTTTCAACAAATGGATGCAGCTCTGGAAGTGCTCACTTGTCTATGCCAAGAAATTTGGAAGACAGCTACCTGGCCAACAGACTGGAAGAGATTCATATTTATTCCTATTCCAAAGAAAGGTGATCCAACTGAATGCAGAAATTATCAAATAATATCATTAATATCACATACAAGCAGAATTTTGCTGAAGATCATTCAAAAGCAGCTGCAGCAGTACATGGACAGAGAACTGCCAGAGATTCAAGCTGGATTCAGAAGAGGATGTGGAATGAGGGATATCATTGCTGATATCAGATAGATCTTGGCTGAAAGCAGAGAATACCAGAAAGATGTTTACCTGTGTTTTATTGACTATGCAAAGGCACTGGACTGTGTGGATCATAACAAATTATGGATAACATTGCGAAGAATGGGAATACCAGAACACTTAACTGTGCTCATGAGGAACCTGTACACAGACTAAGAGGCAGTCATTCGAACAGAACAAAGGAATACTGTGTGGTTTAAAGTCGGGAAAGGCGTGCGTCAGGATTGTATCCTTTCACCATACTTCTTCAATCTGTATGCTAAGCAAATAATCTGAGAAGCTGGATTATATGAAGAAGAATGCAGCATCAGGATTGGAGGAAGACTCATTAACAACCTGCATTATGCAGATGACACAATTTTGCTTGGTGAAACTGAAAAGGACTTGAAGCACTTACTAATCAAGATCAAAGACCACAGCCTTCAGTATGGATTACACCTCAACATAAAACGAACATTCTCACAACTGGACCAATAAGCAACATCATGATAAACAGAAAACACTGAAGTTGTCAAAGATTTCATTTTACTTGGATCCACAATCAACACCCATGGAAGCAGCAGTCAAGAAATCAAACGACCTACTACACTGGGCAAACCTGCTGCAAAAGACCTTTTTAAAGTGTTAAAAAGCAAAGATGTCACTTTGAGGACTAAGTTGTGCCTGACCCCAGCCATGGTATTTTCAATTGCCTCATACGCATGCGAAAGCTGGACAATGAATAAGGAAGATGAAGAATAATTGATGCCTTTGAATTAAAGTATTGGCAAAGAATATTGAATATACCATGGATTGCCAGAAGAACATACATATCCGTCTTGGATTCTTCAGAATCAAAGAATGCTCCTTAGAAGCAAGGATGGCAAGACTTTGTCTCATGTACTTTGGACATGTTATCAGGAGGGACCAGTCCCTGGAGAAGGACATCATGCTTGGTGAAGTAGAGGGTCAGTGAAAAAGAAGAAGACCCTCAATGAGATAGGCTGATGTCTTATTTATCTAGCGCTCCTATAACTGAAATACCACCAGTGGATGGCTTTACCAAAGAGAAATTATTTCCTCATAATAAAGTAGGCTAGAAGCCCAAATTTAGGGCGTCAGCTCCAGGGGAAGGCTTTCTCTCTCTGTAGGCTCTGGAGGAAGGTCCTTCTCATCAATCTTCCCCTGGCCTAGGAGCTTCTCAGTGCAGGAACCCCCAGTCCAAAGGACACACTCTGCTCCCAGCACTGCTTTCTTAGTCATATGGGGTCCCCATCTTTCTGTTCACTTCTTTTATATCCCAAAATAAACAGCTCAAGACACAATCCAATCCCACAGACTGAGTCCTGCCTGGTCAACACAACTGCCATCCATCCCCCCTCATTAACATCAGAGAGGCAGGATTTACAACTCATAGGAAAATCACATCAGATGACAAAATGGTGGACAATCACACAATACCAGGAATCATGGCCCAGCCAAATTGATACACACATTTTTGGGGGACACAGTGGCTGCAACAGTGGGCTCAAGCATAGCAACAATTGTGAGGATGGTGCAGGACTGGGCAGTGTTTTTTGTTCTGTTGTACTTAGTGTCACTATGAGTCAGAAGTGACTCGACGGCACCTAACAACATTGGTTAGGAAAGCACTACCCATTCCTATTGCCATCGAGTTGATTCTGACTCCTAGCAACCCTACAGGACAGAGTAGAACTGCCCCATAGGTTCCCAGGCTATAATCTTTACAAAGCAGACTGCCACATCTTTCACCCCCAGAGTGGTTGGTAGGTTCGAACTTCCAGTCTTTCAGTTAGCAGCCGAGTTCTTAACCACTGCCACCAGGGCTCCTTAGGAAAGCATTAGCTACTATAAAAGATAAACCACCCTTCTACCCAATTATGTTTTTAGTGGTGTAACAAAATACAAAGTATTTATTGATCAAGTGAAGTCCAAAATGCATTTTCCTGATGAGCAGGTAACTCTCTGCCAAAAGGTGATTCAGGGAATCAGTTTCCTTCCATCCTGTGGCTCCGTCTTTAACATGTGGCTTTCAAGGTCACTGGGCTCAAGGTCATCTGCATTAGGGCCAGAAAGGAAAGAACATAAAGGAGGTTTTGTGGGCCAGGCCTGGAAGTGGAACCACATCACTTGAAGAGAAACTGAAAAACATGGTCCAGCTGTGTGTCCATGAAAAAGACGGAAACCAGTACTGACAAAGACATAGCAGGCTCTGTCTCATCTTGCACTCAAAATTCTCTACACTCTGCTTTAAACTTACCTTTCAAACTTTTATCTTCCATTATTCAGCTATGACTCATGCATGGTATATTAGTCAGCTTTGCTGCAGTAACAACCAAACCCAAAATCTCAGTGGCTTACGACAACAAAGGTTTCTGACTTATGTATATGTAGGCTGTGGATAGGCTGCAGCTCTGCTCCGTGAGTTTTCTCATTCCAAGAAGAAGGAGCAATCCCCATGAGGAACATGCCCAATCTAGTGGCAGAAGAGGATGAATAAGAAAGTAGAAACTCCCAAGCTCAAACATGGCATGAGTCATATCTACTCACATTCCATTGGCTAAAACATGAAATATGATCAAGCATAAATTCAATGAAACAAGACATGTACTCCTTCTACAGAGCCCTGGTGGCACAGTGGCTTAAGAGCTCGGCTGCTAACCAAAAGGTCGTGCAGTTTGAATCCACTAGCCGCTCCTTGGAAACCCTATGGGGCAGTTCTACTTCATCCCATAGGAACTGACTCAACAGCAACGGGTTTCGTTTTGGTTTACTCCTTCTACAGAAGATACTGCAAGTCACATGAGAACAGGCAGGGAAGGAGAGAGTAAATAATTTCAAACATTAAGTCAATCTACTGTGTCTTAGTTTTCTAGTACTGCTGTAACAGAAATACCACAAGTGGATGGCTTTAACAAAGAGAAATTTATTCTCTCACAGTCTAGTAGGCTAGAAGTCTGAATTCAGGCCGCCAGCTCCGGGGGAAGGCTTTCTCTCTCTGTAGGCTCTGGAGGAAGGTCCTTGTCATCAATCTTCCCTTAGTCTAGGAGCTTCTCCGCACAGGAACCCCAGCTCCAAAGGACACGCTTTGCTCCCGGTGCTGCTTTCTTGGTGGTATGAGGTCCCCGTGTCTCTCTGCTTACTTCTCTTTTATATCTCAAAACAGACTGTTTTAAGACACAATCTAATCTTGTAGATTGAGTCTTGCCTCATTAACATAATTGCCACTAATCCCATCTCATTAACATCACAGAGACAGGATTTACAACACAAAGGAAAATCACATCAGATGTCAAAACGGTGAACAATCACACAATACTGGGAATCCTGGCCTAGCCAAATTATACACGTATTTTTTGGGGGGACACAATTCAATCCATGACATGTTGCAACTGCCCTCTTCCATCTGGAGTATATGGCAGGCATTATTAATTAATCGCAGCACTCTTTCCTTAGAATCCTTCTCAATACAATACTTCAGACAGTCATTACCAATAATCTGAGTTTGGAAGAAAAAAAAAAAGTTGAACTTGATTTGCTGTTCTTCTGTGACTCCCAGGCTCCATTACACATTTACACCTTTATATCTTTGCTTCAGCCTGCAATAAGTTTACCCATCCCAGTTCCTGTCCTGCTAGATCATCCAAATCTAATCCACCCTTCAAATATCCATATTTTATATTCATTCTTTCAACAAAACTTATTGAATACATAGCATAGTATCTAACACATATGTGTTGACTGAATTATTTCATGTCACCTTGTGTTTTGCTCACAAATGCTCAGTGAACCTCTGCAGCCTGATTAGCAGCACTCTTCCTTAGAACAATGGTAGTATCACATGCTAGCAGTTGCTGGGGTTGGGAGTATGATGTACTGGCTACTTGTGTTTGAATCCTGATTCTTACTAGCTGGATGACCACACACAAGTCACTTAAATGTCTGTGCCTCAATTACATCCTATGTTAAATGGGGATAATAATTTAAAAAAAAAAAAAAACCAAACTCGTTGCCGTCAAGTCAACTCCAACGCACAGTGACCCTCTAGGACAAAGGGTTTCCAAGGCTGTAATCTTTACAGAAGCAGACTGCCACATCTTTCTCCCTGGAGCGGTTGGTGGGTTCAAACCGCTAATCTTTTGGTTAGCAATCACTTAACCACTGCACCACCAGGGCTCCAGGGATAATAATACAGCTGTTGTATTAAATATAAAAAGCTCTTAGCATGGTTAACACATTTTAAGCACTCAATACAAGAAAATTATTATTTTTAGCTCCAGATGAAACTGAGTTTTCTTATATGCCTTTACTCTGGGTAGAAGTCAAAAACCAAGAACACCTGAGACTTGGGTGGGCCCCACTCGTAACCCACTCCAGGACCTTGAGCCATCTCCTTATCCAGTAGCTTGTTCCCTAACTCATAAATCCTGACTAATGACACAGACACGTCACCTTAATGTTTGTGCAGCCCAGTGACTTATTAAGTGCTTGGAAATCCTCAGATGAAAAGCACCCAAGGGCAGGCACCAGACACACCATTCACAGTCATAAAAGCAAAATACCACCCAAAAAACTTGGGAAAGACAGAAGGCCCCATAACTTAGTGCAGCAGAGAATTAAAAGCAGGCACTTAGGAGGAGCAAATAAATCCTTACACTGTAATCCCTCAATACAGGGACAGCGAAAGAGATTAATTTTGAATGCCTCAGACTATCTAGAGGGGCAGGGCAGGATGCCCAAGTCTTTAACTTGGCTTGGGAGTTGGGGAGAGCATGCATCTCTTTCACCTCTCCTAAATAATACCTGAGCAACAACATGTATTGTTATCCTAATTAATTTAAACCAGTTAAAAGGCTTGGGCAAACAGGCCCCCGTAAGTAGCTTGTTTGTGAGCTGTGACAGGTTCTGAATTATGTCAGGCTCCCTTTTCAACTTCATTTCCTCACCCCACTGCCCTGCTCACCACCACCCCAGGCAATGTATCCTCTTTCTAGACCCAGAGGCCACTCTAGGGTAGCTCAGTTCAAGTCTGTGAGTATTTACAGGCCCCGCACTAAAATCCTCAAATTAGAAGAAAATGGTCAGCGGTGCAGAACACACAGTTTTTTACAAGGTCACAGCTATTAGTTTCCCATTTCTTAAACGGTGGGTCACTTCGGGGTAGCGGCATGAGCATTAAACCTGGAGTCAGGCAATCCAGGTGGAGTTCTACCATTTCATAGCTTTTCTGAAACTTCAGACCGATTCCTTAACCGTTCTGAGCTTTAGTTTCCTAATCTGTAAAGTGTGGATAACAATAATACCTATCTCACAGTGTTGTTGTGAAAATTAAATAAGAAGGCGTACCTGCAAGCGTTCTGACAACTGTAAAGCGTTATACAGAATGCGTTAAAGCCGTAAATCCTCCCCACCCCCAACAATGCACGTTGCAAACCAGCAACTACCACTAATGCAGCCGGCCTCCTCCTGAGGATTCATGGGATATGAAGTCCTTCGATGGACATACCCTCGTTTACAGTCACAGAAGTGAGAACTACGCCTCCCAGGATGCTGTGGTGAGTCCGTCCCCAACGGCCGCCCTCTTCTCCGCCCCCCTTGTGCGCCGCCTCCTGGGATGTGTAGTCCTAGATCAGAACCCGCTCGGCCGCATAAGGACGCGGAAGAACCACAAATCCCAGAAGCTCTCGCGCCCCCTCGTCTCCTTCCCCTCCCGCGGTCGGAGTGCTGTTTTTGTTGGTGGTGAAAGGTGAGGGGAACAGCTGATCCGTCTATAGGGTAAGAAACTTGGCCTAATTTAGGGGCGATCTTTTGAGGGAGGTCACCCCACTTCCGATCTGTGAAAGGACAGGAAACTATAGAATAGAGATGCGGGGACGTTTGGGTTTTAACACTTTACTGGAAAGGCCACCCCCACTGTTTTGAGAGTTCTTGGTTTCAGGGGGACCCTGAGCAGGGGTGCTTTCCGTCCTTCTCCATAAAGCTTGATACGCTTAGGAGAAATGGAGGGCTGAAATCTTTGCTCATTCTCTCCGAGGCAACACTTGTTCCCCACAAACCTCCCTTCACACCTGCTCCCTTCCTCCTCCCCAAATCCAAAGGCCTTCACTACGCTGAATCCTTGGATGGGGAGGACCTTCCAAGTTGTAGAATGTCAAGGAACTCTGGAGCCCTACAGAATGGGAGGAAGGGACTCCCGCATATGAACATTTGAATCTGGCTTTACACATACAACTTGGGTGTGCAGAGCTTTCTTTTAGGCTTTGGGAATGTTTCCATCTGTTATGGATTTTATTTGTGGGGAGTATTAGGGGCTCCCCAGGCTTAGATCTTTGGGGACAATTTATTTCCCCCTTAGAAAGCCAGAAAATTTGTATTTGAGGAAAACATGGACTAGTTTTAATTAGGGATTTTTTAGAAATGTAAATCCAAAGGAACCTCTTGTCTTTAATTCAGTTTCTAGTTTGGAGGGAGACATCACTCCTTTTAGTAGAGCTGGCCCACCTGTTTTCTGAGTTTCTGTTTTCTTTTAAAGTCCCTGACTTCGGCCTGGTGGGGGTTGTGATGTTTGGGGGCGTGCACATGACTAGTGGCAATGGCTGATTGGACACTGTCAGCTGAGGCTGACACAGGATAAAGCTTCGTTAGCCACAGTGGAGGGACAAAGAAGAGGGCCGTCTTACTGCTGTGGGCTGAGAGTTCTCTTGATTGTTATTGTTGTCTGTCATCACCCCACCCCCATATTTTTTGATTAATTCTTCCCGGCTAACTTGGAACACCCCTTCCTCCCAATACCATCCTATAGCATATCTCCAACTACCAATCCAAGCAGATTGAAGAATTCAGGCTCTTAAAATTAATACCAAGGGGAACAGAAAGAAAATGGAGGGGAAGATACTAGAGCTGGGTTAACACCCAGTCAAACCAGTAGGTTTTTTATCCTGCTTCAGGCAGGATCTGGAGAGAATAATGTTAAGTTCCTTTTGAACTATCTCTCCCTTCCCTCAACATTAAATATGTATCATCCCTTCTCAGCTCCCCTTACTTCCCACCTTCCAATCTGTCTCCTGCCTAGTGGGTGGGACTTTCCTGTTTCCTGGCTTCCACATTCCATCTCCCCCACGCCACCTCTCCTGCCGAGTATTTCACTCCACCCTTGAAGCAACCGCCTCCAGAATTCTTGACTTCCTGTAGTGATAAGGTTGAGTGATAGAACCTTTCCTTATATCCACTCAGTCCCTTCGACTCTTGGGTGAGAGGAGGGCTTTGCTTCCCTAGAATTCCTGGGGGTGGACAGCTCATATTGGAGGAGAACACTGAGAGCTCAGGAGTCTGAGGATTGTCCCCTCAGGCCATATTCCAGCTCTGAAGGCTCGATCGTTTCTTTCAGATGTTAGTGTTTTCAGGTTTCATAACTCATTCCTGTGTATAGCTAGGTCAACAACTTCAGGAGCTGGTCAACAGACCTGCTCAGAATGAAGGGGCCCCATATCTCAGTTGGTTTTGTGTTCAAGAGCCAAAATATGTGGGGGATGGATGGGGAGATGGAGGCTGAAGAATTCAGAATGCTCAAGGAGGGTAAGAGGTAGAAAAGGAGGGACTGAGGAGGATAGAGCCTGGGATAATGAGACTTGGTCAATTGGGCAGTGAAAAGGGAGCAGAAATTAGAGACATCTGAACTCTGGGAAGGGTCTGTGAACCAGAGAGGGTATAGTATGAGACAGGGTTGGGACTGACTTGGAAGGCCAGACTTACATCCTAGAGACTAAGAGGAACCTTTAGGGGCTAGAAACCATGTATGCCTTCATCTCCAGGTATAGTGGCAAGGGCTGGTATATGTGTGGGGGATAGGGATGTGGAGGGAAACAGATAGAATGGAAAGACTTTGGGATTGTCTTAGTTATCTAGTGCTGCCATAACAAAACATACCTCAAGTGGGTGGCTTTAAAGAACAGACATTAGTTTTCTCATCGTTCTAGATGCTAAAAGCCCAAAGCAGGGTCTCAGCTATGTCAATTCCTTCTATGGACCTCTCTCCTAGTTTCCAGTGACTGCTGACAATCTTTGGCGTTCCTTTGCTTGTAGGGGATCATCACATAGCATCTGTCTCCCCCTGTGTGTGTGTCTCTGTGTCTATTTTGCTGTTTTTATAAGACACTATTCAGAAGTGGTTAGGTTTAGGACCTACCCAACTCTGGTTTGACCTTATTAACATAACAGAAGAAAACCCCAATTTCCAAGCAAGGTCATATTTACAGGTATGGAGTTAGGACTTCAATATAATTTTTTAGTGGGGGGACACAATTAATCTCTAACAGAGATGTTAACCCTTTCCTTCACAGGAAGGCAGATATCCCAAGGGCATGATGGAGGAATCATCACTAAGCCGGGCACCATCCCGGGGTGGAGTCAACTTTCTGAATGTAGCCCGGACCTATATCCCCAATACCAAGGTGGAATGTCACTACACTCTTCCCCCAGGCACCATGCCCAGTGCCAGCGACTGGATTGGCATCTTCAAGGTATCCCTGGAGCCACTTTTGGCTCAGGCTTACAACCATGGGTTGGTTGGAATAAGGGGAATGAGTGAGTTCTTGGATTTCTACCCCATGTTGACAGAGACAAAGAGAGACAGATGTCACAGATAACAGGGGCCATCTGTATAAGCAAAGCTGATCTTCTCCCCACCTTAGCCCTGCTCTGACACATTAGTGTCCCTCCACTTTCCCTGTCTCTCATCATCCTTGCCACTGTAACACCATCCTATTCCCTGTCCAATTCCTCAGCCTCTTCTACCATCCCTGGGTAGTAGTCATCATATCTGTCTCCCATCTTGGGCTCTTACAGGTAGAGGCTGCCTGTGTTCGGGATTACCACACATTTGTGTGGTCTTCAGTGCCTGAAAGTACAACTGATGGTTCACCTATCCATGCCAGCGTCCAGTTCCAAGGTACGAGGGAAGATGGAAAACCAAGAGGGTGGAGCCAGTGGGATGGAAGTTTAGAAGAAGGTAGTGGGCTCAGAAACATAAAAGTCAGGCTCAGAGGATAAGGAAAAATAAGTGCAAATAAATATAATGAGAAGTATACCCAACAGGGTTCAGCAGGCATTTAATCATGGGGTTATCACAGAATCAGAGACTCAGTTAGAAGGAACTTTACAGGGCATCTAGTCCAGCCTTCTACCCAAAGAAGGAGGGACTTCTCTTATGGAACTAGGGAATACAGAAGAGGAAAAGTTATCATATATTGAGAAGAAGGTAGTCATTAGATTCTGAAAGACCTGGGTTCATATCTCAGCTCTGATACATAAAACTGTTTGACCTTGGGCAAATTTCTTAACCTCTCTATGTGCCAGTTATCTTAACTGTAAAAGGGGATGCCTGGCCTATAAAGACACTATGAGGTTTTAAAATTATACCTGTAAAGCTGCTAGCACCGTGCCTGGTACATAGTAAGTACTCAATACATGAACTAGCATTATTATTATTATGATAGAGGGGGTCGGTTTAGGAAAGAGAGGAAGAAGAGAGATAGGCAGAAAGGAGGGAGAAAATTATCCTGGGGAACAGAAATAGTTTGTGGGAGGTGGAAAGGGGAGAAAACAGTATGTGGAAAACGAAGCAGGGGGCTACAGCTGAGGACAGTGGATGATGAGGTGCACTAAGGGGAAGGGAACCTGCTGAGCACTTATCAAGGTGTGGGATCATAGTTGGAGTCCTGGGTCTGTTCTTCTGCCCACAGCCAGCTACCTGCCCAAACCAGGAGCTCAGCTTTACCACTTCCGATACGTGAACCGCCAGGGCCGGGTGTGTGGGCAGAGTCCCCCTTTCCAGTTCCGGGAGCCAAGGCCCATGGATGAACTGGTCACCCTGGAGGAGGCTGATGGTGGCTCTGACATCCTGCTGGTTGTCCCCAAGGCAACTGTGCTACAGGTGAGAACAGAGCAACAGAGTTTCTCGTGTATAGGAGAGTGGGAGGACAGCTTTCCAGGGGATCCCTTCCTACTTCATCTTCCCTTTGTCTGTAGCCTCAACTCAAGTCCTTACTGGGAATTATATAAAGACTTGCCTTCCGGTAAGTCTTAATCTAATGCAGACAGACACAAATATGTAGGGCAAGAAAGCAAGCCACCTACAAGCCAGTGTAACTCAAGATTTCAAAATATCTTTTTGAGCCTGCATTCTCCAAGTGCTACATCCTGCCCTAGGCCCTAGAGGAAGATCCAAAGTGTGGAGGAGGCTACTCCAGGGAACATTCAGAGGAAGAGGAGAATGAGACTCACTTTCAGACCAAGTAAGGAATGAGAGCAGATAGGCAGGGCTCCAGATTTGCGCTGCCCAGTGCGGGAGCCCCTAGCCAGATGTGGCTTTTAAGCACTTGAAATATGGCTAGTCCGAACTGAGATGTGCTGTATATATGTAAAATATACACTGGGATTTTGAAGGCTTAGTATTAAAAAAAAAAAGTAAACTATCTCAATAATTTCTTATATTGATTACATGTTGAAATGATAATATTTTTGTGTATTGGGTTAGATAAAATATTATTAATTTCACCTGTTTCTTAATACTTTTTTAAAGTGGCTGCTAGAAAATTTAAAGTGATATATGTGCCTTGTATTATATTTCTATTGGATCACAGAGAGAGAAATTAGGGAGTGGAGGCAGATGTTAGCAAGGAAGACTTCCTGAAGGAAAGCAAGGGCAGGGCCAGATGGGAAGGAAGCGCATACCCCAGACAAGAGGAAAGGCCTGAGGAAGGCTCAGAAGATGAAATGAGTAGCTTCTCTGTGAATTAGACAAACCTCTGCTCTCTAGAACCCCAGGTCTAATAAACACATAGTATTGACACAAGAATGGGAAGATGTTTATATCAGAGATACGTGAGCTCCTACTCTGTATTCTGGAGTCCGTGGGTGGTACAAATGGTTAATGTGCCAAGAAGTGCCTTGGAAGAAAGGCCTGGTGATCTACTTCTGAAAAATCAGCCATTGAAAACCCTGTGGAGCATGGCTCTACTCTAACATGCATGGGTTACTATGAGTCTGAATTGACTTAATGGCAACTGGTTTACTCCATAGTCTGTTTTCACGTTCATTATTCTCATTTAAACCTTACAACAACCCAGGCTCAGAGAAGGATGCAGACTCAGAGAAGTTATGTAACTTGTTCAAGGTCACATCAACCAAACCCAAACCCATTGCTGTCGAGTCAATTCCGACTCATAGCAACCCTATAGGACAGAACAGAACTGCCTCATAGGGTTTCAAAGGAGTGCCAGGTGGATTTGAACTGCTGACCTTTTGGTTAGCAGCTGTAGCTCTTAACCACTGCACCACCAGGGCTCCCAAGGTCACATAGGTAGTAAAAATTGTATTGGAGATTTGAACCCAAGTCTATCCACCTCCAGAATAGACAGGGTAAAATTAGGGCAGCCATCCCTTTTGTCTGCGTGAATTGAGAAAGACTTCTGCCAGAAGAGGGATTCTTGCAATCACTGGGTGAGGAAGGGACCACGCCTAGAGTAGGAGAAGGTAAGAGAGGGGTGAGCGGTTAAGTGTGCTGTGAGCTGGTCGGTCTGACTGGGAGGCAGGCAGGATTCAGAACACCAAGCCTCCCTTGCGCACTTCTTTATAGCCCATACTGATGTAACTTCCCAACCCAGAAATGCATCTGGGCAGTGACGGGGACAGGGCCTAGGATGGGTGCTTCACTGGCACATCTCCCTTCTCATATTTCCCCCTCTAGAACCAGCTGGATGAGAGCCAGCAAGAACGGAATGACCTTATGCAGTTGAAACTGCAGCTGGAGGGGAGGGTGACAGAGCTGAGGAGCCAAGTACGGGAGTTGGAGACCACTCTGGCAAGTGCCAGACAGGAGCACACGGAGCTGATGGAGCAGTATAAGGTGGGTGTTGGGCCAGGCAGGGGGCAGAGCCTGGCTGCTCATCCTGTGTCCCAAACCTGGACCCAGTGAAGAGGGTAAAGGGGAGATGTCAGTGGGCTTTTAAGATTGTGTTGGCATCAAGGAAATAGTTTAAAGGAGTACCAAATGGAATTAAACTTGATATGACAGGAAACACTTCCCAAATTTGTAATGAGGCTCAGTTCTTTGAAAATGGGAGTTCTGGGGAAGAATGGAGATGTCCACATTCAGAAGTAAGGGAATGTTCCCTCACAGTTTCTTTTCAAGGGAGGTTATGGAGTAGGGGCATGGGAGCAGTCAAACTCTGGCATGCACCTTCTCAGCCTTTGTTCCACTCTTTGAGAGATGAGCTTCAACCTCCCTATTCTTCTGGGGAAACCTTAATTCCAGGGGCTTTCCCAGTCCCATGGAGAGCTCACAGAAGAGAGGGATGTCCTGAGCCGGCAGCAGGGAGACCATATGGCACGGATCCTGGAACTAGAAGATGACATCCAGACCATCAGCGAGAAAGTGCTGATGAAGGAGGTGGAGTTGGACAGGTGAGGGGACATCTCCCACTTGTTTCTCATCATTTCCTGTGACTCCTGCACTCCAGCCTCCTATTTCGGGCAGGCAAACTTGCTCCTTGTCTCACGTGGTTTCTCTTTCTCTTCTCAGCCTCACTCTGGGTATTCCAGTTACTGGGGATATCTTTTCTGCCTAGCTCTCTTCCATCTTTCCCAGCCCTATTCTATATTCCTGACCTTCAGAAATAATAATAGTTACCATTTCTTGTGCAGCAAAAGCTAAGGAGAAGCTAGGCGTAGAGGGGAGACTTGGAAGAAGAGAATGGATAAAAATAAGTCCATGGAAGATAATAGAGAATAGATTTCAGATTTTTCCACAGGAAAGAGTAAGATTAGACTCTGTTCTTACTATTAGGAAATATTAGAACTGGTGATTCAGGAATGTTATGTAATCTCCCTCTGAAAAAAGGTTTAAAAATCATAGAATCTTAGCATTAGGAGGAATATAGCACCTAGAGTATATAAGAGAAGCTATAAGGAGGTGGCCTATTTAAACATTGAATAGCGTCATTTTTTATCTCTTGTATAAACCAAACTCTACTCTCATACAACTTTCACTCATCGGTCCAGATTTAGACCTCTGCAGCCATATAGAATAAATTTTTTTCTTCCACTAGTCACCTCTTATTTCTACGAAACAGCACGAATATTGATCACCTCCCATCCATATCCTTCAAATTTTCACCGGGATAAACACCCCAGGTCTTTCTTTCATCGAATGATGTGATTAAGTTTCTTTGATTCTGTACTGGTAGATTTGGTATTTTTTAAAACTCTTTGAAGGAAAGAAGAGTTCTGTCCAACGCCCAGAGCAATGAGTGAATTGATCCCTGAGGCTTCTCTAGGATATGTTACTCTTGCCCTAGGGAGGTACTAGGTGTCTAGATTCTAAGTCATAGAGTAGAAAAGCAGGGATCAGATTAAGTATCTGGAAAAGATTAGAGACTACCTAGGCCAGGGGCTGGCAAACTGTGGTCCACAGACCAAATGCAGTTTACCACTTGTTTATGTATGGCCCATGAACTAAGTATGGTTTTTACATTTTTAAATGGTTGGAAAAAATTTAAAGAAAGATATTTTGAGACATCTGAAAATTAATGTAAAATTCAAATTTCAGTGTTCATAAATAAAGTTTTATTGGAACATCCCCATACTCATTTATGTATTATCTGACTGCTTTCACACAACAATGGCAGAGTTAAGTAGTTGCCACAGAGACTGCACGGCCCACAAAGCCAACAGTGTTTTTTAAAGGGTCCTTTACTAAAAAAGTTTGCCAACTTCTGATCTAGACCAAAAGTTTATAATCAATAGTGACTGCCGTTCTCTAGAAAAGACTGGATGCCTTATCTCTTCAGTGAAAACAACCAAGAAGCCATCAATAATAGGACATTCCTGAAAATGGTACATAAAAGGAAAAGTAAAACTTTCATTTTCAAATTGTGTTCTAGAACCAAGAATCTTGGTTCTTGGGGCTTAAAACTGAATCATCTTGGTTTGTGGATTTGAGCATCCTAGAGCTAAGTGGAGTTCTGGGCCTGGAGGAACACCAGTAGAAGCACTGAAGACAGAGCTTAAGACAGAAGTCCAAGTCCTTCCTTCCTGTCCTCAGTGACCAGTCAAGTTCTCTGACATCCTGCCCCCCCACTCACAGGGTTAGAGACACAGTGAAGGCCTTGACTCGGGAACAAGAGAAGCTCTTTGGGCAACTGAAGGAAGTACAAGCAGACAAGGAGCAAAGTGAGGTAACGGTCTCAAAGTTGGTTTGCTTTCTCAATTGTTCATCCAGTGTTTATTGAATTCCTTCTGTGTGCTGGGCACCAAAGAGTATGAAAAATCTAAAGACGAGATTGTTGCACTCTACTAGGAAAGATAAGACATATACCCAAATCGAGATTTGTCAAAGTCAACTATATTAAGTGTCACGAGAAAAGTATAATAAAGTATTATGGAGTTCCAGAGGGGCAGATGAGAGCAAAGACATTAGAAAAGGCTTTTTTAAAGAGAATGTGAACTAGCCTAGTATTTTCAGCCCTTTCTAGCAGCAGAACTCTTTTCTACACCACCACCAATGAAGGCTTACATCTTATGTGGTGCCTCACTGAATAAATAAAAGCAACTTCTTATTTTTATAAATTATATTTTTAATTTATTTTTATAAATTCAAAGGTATAGCATTTACTTCTAAAGTCAATGAAAGCAATTAGGTCATTCTGAACGATACCAGAATTTGAAATTGGAGGTTATGGATGACTGTTCTGTCAACCTCAGCAGAATACAGCAAATAATTCTGTATTTTGTTTTGATTATACAATATTGAGAACACCCTGAGTCGCCCACAAATAGATTCAAATGATAACAATTTTTAAACAGCCCACTTTATAAACTCAGTTTACTCTTCAATTCAATAGAAAATAGAAACTTCATTCTGAGGTTTGCACAAAAATGAATTAACCTGTAAGCACGCGGTGATGGATTGGTGTGTTAACTTGTGAGTTTGTGTTTTTTAACATAATTTTTAATAATTTAGAAGAAATTCAAATCAAATATTTGCTAAACCCCTAAATTACATCCTTAGGACCCTAAGCTTCTCTCGAAGATAGTTTGCTCAGCAGTGAAGAAGAGGTAGAGTTTTTTTTTCTTTCTTTCTTTCTTTTTTAATTGTGCTTTAGGTGAAAGTTTATAGCTCAGGTTAATTTCTCATACAGAAATTTATACACATATTGTTTTGTGACATTAGTTGCAATCCCCACAATGTAACAGCACACTCTCCCTTTCCACCCTGCGTTTCCTTGTCCATTCAACCAGTTCCTGTCCCTTCCTGCCTTCTCATGCTGCCTCTGGACAGGAGCCGCCCATTTGGTCTCATGTATCTGACTGAACTAAGAAACACACTCCTCACGCGTGTTATTTTTTGTTTTGTAGACCTGTCTAATCTTTGAAGAGTAGGCTTCGGGAATGGTTTCAGTTCTGGGTTAACAGAGCGTCCTGGGGCCATAGTTTTGGGGGCTCCTCCGGTCTCTGTCAGATCATTAAGTCTGATCTTTTTACATGAATTTGAGTTCTGCTTCATACTTTTCTCCCAATCCATCTGAGACTCTCTGTTGTGTTCCCTGTCAGGGCGGTCATTGGTGGTAGCCAGCCACCACCTAGTTCTGGTCTCAGGCTGGTAGAGTCTCTGGTTTATGTGGTCCTTTAGTCACTTGGGCTAATATTTTCCTTGTGTCTTTCGTTTTCTTCATTATCCTTTGCTCCAAGTGGGATGGGACCAATTGATGCATCTTAGATGGCCACTTAAACAAGCTTTAAAGACCCCAGATGCCAGTCTCCAAAGTGTGATACAGAACGTTTTCTTTTTTTAATTGTGCTTTAAGTGAAAGTTTACAATTCAAGTTAGTTTCTCATACAAAAATTTATACACACATTGTTATGTGACCCTAGTTGCTCTCCCTTTACTGTGACAGCACGCTTCTCCTCTCCTCCTTTCCACCCCGGATTTCTCATGTCCATTCAGCCAGCTCTGACCCTCTCTGCCTTCTCATCTCGCCTTCAGACAGGAGCTGCCCATTTAGTCTCATGTATCTACTTGAGCTAAGAAGCACTCTCTTCACAATTATCATTTTATGTCCCATAGTCCAGTCTAATCTTTGAAGAGTTGACCTTGGGAATGGTTTAGTTTTGGGCTAACAGAGAGTCCGGGGGCAGAACATTTTCTTAATAAACTTTGTTATGCCAGTTGGCCTAGATGACCCCAGAAACTGTGGTCCCCAGGCCCCAGCCCCAGCTACCGTGTCCCTCAAAGTGTTTAGATGTGTCCAGGAAATGTCTTAGCTTTTGCTTTGGTCCAGTTGTGCTGACTTCCCCTGTGTTGTGTGTTGTCCCTCCCTTCACCAAAGTTGATCCTTGTCTACTGTCTAGTTAGCGAATTCCCCTCCCCATCTCCGCACCCTCGTAACCATTAAATAATGCTTTTTTCTGTGTTTAAATCTTTCCTCAAGTTATTATAATAGTGGTCTCATCCAATCTTTGTCCTTTTGTGACTGACTAATTTCACTCAGCATAATGCCTTCCAGATTCATCCATGTTGTGAGATGGTTCATGGAATCATCATTATTCTTTATTGTTGCACAGTATTCCATTGTTTATATTACCATAATTTGTTTATCCATTTGTCTGTTGATGGACACCTGGGTTGTTTCCTTCTTTTTGCTATTGTGAACAATGCTGCAATGAACATGGGTGTGCATATGTCTATTCGTGTGACAACTCTTATTTCTCTAGGATATATTTCTAGGAGTGGGATTGCTGGATCGTATGATACTTCTATTTCTAGCCTTTTAAGGAAGCACCAAATCGTTTTCCAAAGTGGTTGTACCATTTTACATTCCCACCAGCAGTGTGTAAGTGTTCCAGTCTCTCCGCAACCTCTCCAACGTTTATTATTTTGTGTTTTTTGGATTAATGCCAGCCTTGTCGGGGTGAGATGGCATCTCATTGTAGTTTAAATTTGCATCTCTAATGGCTAATGATTGTGAGCATTTCCTCATGTGTCTGTTAGCCATCTGAATGTCTTTTTTGGTGAAGTGTCTGTTCATATCCTTTGCCCATTTTTTAATTGGTTATTTGTATTTTTGTTGTTGAAGTGTTGCAGTAAGAAAAGGTAGAATCTGAGTAGATAGAGATGAGAGAGAGGAACAGAGAAACACATCACAAAAGTTTAGAATCCAGAATGCTTGAGACTATTGTATGTGTGAGTCCTGGTTGCGCGGTGTAAGCCCTTGGCTGCTAACGGAAGGGTCGGAACCCACCAGCCACTCTGCAGGAGAAAGATGTAGCAATCTGCTTCTATAAAGATTACAGCCTTAGAAACCCTATAGGGCAGTTCTACTCTGTCCTATAGGGTCACTATGACTGAGTCAGTATCGACTAGATGGCAACAAGTGTTGAATGTGTGGGTGAAGGATTTGAGATAAGGTCTAGGTCAGATTGTGGAGGCTGTTGAGTTTAGTCTTTATTTTGTAAGCAGTGAGAAGGCATTGATGATTTCAAGTGGAGGTAACATGTACTTAAAAAACTGTCCTTAAAGAGTCAGAACTACGCTTAAAAAGATTTATCTGCTTGCCCTGTGGGAGATGAACTAGTTACAAGATTATTCAGTAGTTCAAGCTAGAAGTTACAAGAGCCTGAACTAACCTGATTGTGTCAGCAGTAGAAAAGAGAGAATGACTGTGACCAAAATGAAGATGGAGAAGCAATAGACTTTTCTGTGGGCTGCTAAGGAGGGAACAGAGCCAAGCATGAAACCAAGACATCCAGCCTGAGTGACTTGGGAACTAGTACCATGGACAGAAATAAGAGTGGGAAAGACTGGGATGGGGTGAAAGGTCTGCTGATTTCACGTAGGTATGCTGAGTTTGAGGGGCCTGTAGGACATCCACACTGAGTTTTGATTTAAGAGGGGGCATGGAAAAGTGGAAATGGGATATGGGGTACCTAGATTCACGTAAGACTGTAGGCTGTGAAGCCGGATGCCTCATTTTGGGAGCTGGAAGCTGTATGTTCAGGATTGAGTCCTTCTGAGCCAAGAACCTAAGAAGGACTGGCAAGAGCTGAATGCTTGAGTTTGTGTTCACATCTGAGAAGTAGAACCTTGACCTCTCACATTACAATGGTCTGCCTCCCTACCCACCCCAAATGCGTATACCTCTTTCCTCATCTTCTCTCCACCTCCATCAGGCTGAGCTCCAAATAGCAAAACAGGAGAACCGTCGCTTGAATTTGGAGCTGCAGGAGGCCAAGGCCCGACAGGAGGAGCAGGGTGCTCAGGCCCAGAGACTGAAGGATAAGGTGGCCCAGATGAAGGACACCCTAAGCCAGGCCCAGCAGCGGGTGGTGAGTAGCGGCTCCTAGGTAACAGGAACCAGGTGCTCATTGTAGAAAAGCCTAGATGGCCAGAAGAAAGGGGAAAACACATCACTAAAGACTAAACAACACAATACAACCCTGAGTCCTCAATGTGGTTGGTGGGGGGGTGGGGGATGGAGAATCTGATGGAGGAGGAAGCCTGCTTATCTTCCTAGTTTACCAGTGATTCACTGAGAGCTCTGATCTCCATCTCTCCCTTTCTCCTGAGGCTGAGTTGGAGCCCTTGAAGGAGCAGCTTCGAGGGGCCCAGGAGCTTGCAGCCTCAAGCCAGCAGAAAGCAGCCCTTCTCGGGGAGGAGCTGGCCAGCGCCGCAGGAGCCAGGGACCGCACCATGTCTGAGCTACACCGCAGCCGCCTGGAAGTGGCTGAAGTCAACGGCAGGCTGGCTGAGCTCAGTCTGCACTTGAAGGAGGAAAAAAGCCAGTGGAGCAAGGAGAGGGCAGGGCTGCTGCAGAGTATGGAGGTAGAGGCATGGGGGGACCTGGCCGTGGACCACAGCCACTGCCCCTATCTCTATGAGGACTCTTGTGTGTGGTCATATACTGTGGAAGGAGAGAAAGGGGGTTACAAACCTCAGAGGACTTAGGGATGGTAGGAGCAATAAAGGAGATACATTCCACTTTCCAGGCATGACCCATCCCTAACCAAGGTATCCTAATCCTGATCTCCATAGCACCTTTCTTGATTGCCGTCCTTGATTCCGAAACATTTAGCAGCCCTGCCATAACGCCCATTCTTGATCCTTCATTCAGGGTATATAGCAAATGGAGAAGGCAAGAAGGGTAAATGGGTTCAAAAACAATTCAATTCAGTTCAATTAATTAAATAAAGGAAAGGACACAGAGAAGGATAGTGCTGTTGCCAGTGGCATCGCTTTTTCTTCACCTGCACCCTCCCATCTTCCTTGCTGGCCCTCTCCCAGGCAGAGAAGGACAAGATCCTGAAGCTGAGCGCAGAGATCCTTCAACTGGAGAAGGCCGTTCAGGAGGAGAGGACGCAGAATCAAGTGCTCAAAACTGAGCTGGCCCAGGAAAAGGATTCTAGCCTGGTGAGATACCCAGCCACCCACGAGTCCTAGCCCATGTCCTCCTGATGTATCAGTACCCCTTCTGTCCACCTTGGGTGTGGGCTCGAAGAGTTAGATGCTCACTTATATGTTGGGTGGCATATACTTACACCCCCTCAAGCCATCATTGGCTGAAACATGCCATGTCCTTTTATGCTCTCAGGGCACACATCCTGAGCTTAGTAGGGATGACTTAGAAGAACTATAGACTGCTACCCTGGTATGACCAAGGCCTCTGCACCCTAGCCAAGAAGGTGTCATCCAGGTCCACACTCTAGAGACAGAGGATGGGACTCAGACAACTGAACCTCCTGTGGGCAAGACAAGGGACTCATGCAAGAAGAGTGTTGCAGCTTCCCGTGTGTGTGTCAGAGCAGGAGAGAAGCAAAGCCGTGTAGAAACAGATAATCAGATTCCTGGTTCCAGGTTGTTGGGTCCAGGTCCTAGAGCCCAGGTTCTTGGAGATACATTCTAGGCTCCAGATTCCGTCTGGCCTTTTCCCTCAGGTACAGTTGTCAGAGAGTAAGCGGGAGCTGACAGAGCTGCGGTCAGCCCTACGTGTGTTCCAGAAGGAAAAGGAGCAGTTGCAGGAGGAGAAGCAGGTGAGAATCTGTGACTCAGGCCCCCTGGATGCCAGAGTTTAGGACTTGAGAGCTAGAAACTTTGTCTTTTTGTCATCTCTTGGTTTAGAAGCTGGTATCTCTAGGAAGGCCCAGAGGCTAAAAATGGGACCATGGATCCTCTTGTTAGCTGACTTGGCAGGACAGGGGAGAAGTGACAGGGAAGGGAGGGACATAAGCGATGAAGGAGGGCTCCTGGAGGGCAGGGGATGTACCTTAAGTTGCCCTACTCTTTGCTGAAACATCTAACCCTGAGGAGCTAAGAGTTCATCTTGGATGTAGGGAAGAGTTCTGCTGGCCAGCAAGGTTGGCATCTCCCAGCCTCTAGCACTTGCCTCTTTCCTCCCCAACTCCAGGAACTGCTAGAGTACATGAGAAAACTGGAGGCCCGCCTGGAGAAGGTGGCAGATGAGAAGTGGAATGAAGATGCTGCCACAGAGGATGAGGAGGCCGCTGCAGGACTGAGTCTGTACACTCCAAATCTTGTGACACCTCTTCCCCATGCCCCTTCCCCCTTGTTGGGGAAAGCTCCATGTGATCCCTCTGGGAGATGCCTCTGCCTTCTATGTGTTTTGCCTTTTTTCTTCCCAGACCCTGGGCCTGTTTAATTTAACTATATCCCTCTTCCAGAGGAGACAAAGCAGATCCAGACTCTAACAGTGCATCCTTCTCTGCCTACTTCCCTCGCCTACAGGCTGCCCGGCAGTTCTGACAGACTCAGAGGACGAGTCCCCAGAAGACATGAGGCTCCCACCCTATGGCCTGTGTGAGCGTGGAGATCCAGGCTCCTCTCCAGCTGGGCCCCGAGAATCTTCTCCCCTAGTTGTCATCAGCCAGCCAGCCCCCATTGCTCCCCATCTCTCAGGGCCAGCTGGGGACAGTAGCTCTGACTCGGTGAGCCGTGAGGGAGACCAAGCAGGAGCAGTAAGGAGGGGGTAGGGCCAAACCCAGCTATTCCAGCCTCCAAACAAAAAATCTTAGCCCTGCAGGGCTCTATTTTTTTCTTAGAGGAGAGGAGGCAGGCATCTGCCCACCTCTCTTCAAGGCCACTCAACGTGTGCCATCCCAAAACCCAGTCCAACCCAATAGCCTCACTATTTCTAGTGCCTGCTCCCCCACATTCATTCTCTTCTTATCCATCGGCCCCCATCAAAACACCTCTCCTGGCTGCTCTTTTCTTCCCTGTCCCAATTTGCTGCCCCTCTCCCGTCTTGGGACACCACCCCAAATCCCAACCCTGTATCTTTGGTGTCTAGGAGGCTGAAGATGAGAAGTCAGTCCTCATGGCAGCTGTGCAGAATGGGGGTGAGGAAGCCAACCTGCTGCTTCCTGAACTGGGCAGTGCTTTCTATGACATGGCCAGGTGAGTGCCAAGTGGGGAAGACAGGGAGGGAGGTGGGGGGATGCAAGTGAAAAAGGGCATCCATGTAAGCAGTCACACACCCTTCCTCCAAGGCCCCCCTTCTTGGCCATAGCCAAGAAAGGAGATAGGAGGTGTGGCTGACACAGAAAATTAGCCACTACCCAAATTCCAGGTGCCTTCAGGTTATCCCTCCCCCCATATCACCAGTGCAGATGTGCACTCAGAGGCCCTGCCTGTAATTGGCTTCTGTGTTGTTCTAGCACCATCTTCCGTGGAGCCCAATTGCCCTGCATCCCCTCTCTCTTGCCCCCTCCCCTTCCCCAGCTACCAGGTAGGTACCTAGGCTTAGGGGAGGAAGGGAGGTGACCAAGGTCCCCAGGGATAGGGGCAGAGAGAAGACTGGGATCCAGCATCCATCTGGCTGCTCCTGAGATGCTGTCCCTCTTCCCTGACTTCCCTGGGGACCCTTTGGGAGGTGAAGCTGCAGGAGTGGGGGACTCAGGTATCAGATTACTCCCTCCAGTTTTCTCTTTTCTTCCCTGGGTCAAGAAGTGAGGGAGGAGGAAGAGAGATTCTTTCATCTAGAGCCCATCTTTGCCTGGATATGAGATGGGCTCCAAGTAGGGAGGGGGTGATGCTAACATCCTTCTAGGCTGGAACAGGAAGATGAAGGACGATGTCAGACTCATTTTCAGCCTCATTAGGCGGCAGACGGAGATGGAGGGTGGAGAGCAGAAGGTTGGGGGATGGGCTCTGACTACAGAGACCAGCAGGGACTAAAGAGAGGACATGAGGAACAAGATACTGGAGGAGAGGCTAGGAAGGAGAATGACCAGTATGCTTCATTAGGAACAGGATCATCTGGGAGCCCAGGTACATGGGTCCCTCTTCCTGAGATCTGCAAGTCAGGAAGGGCAGGGAGCACACTGACCCTCTCCTTTTCCCCTCCATCTCTCTCTAGAGGCTTTGCAGTGGGTTCCCTGTCAGAGGCCAGCACTGGGGGCCCTGTCCTCCCCCCATGGAAGGAATGTCCTATCTGTAAGGAGCGCTTCCCTGCTGAGAGTGACAAGGATGCCCTGGAGGACCACATGGATGGACACTTCTTTTTCAGCACCCAGGACCCCTTCACCTTTGAATGATCTCCCATCTCCCTAGTACATACACAAATGTACACGTACACACATAAACACACACTCCCGCACAGATGTACACATAGGTCTCATGCCTATTTTCCATCACACTGGGCAACATCAGATTCCGTTCCCTAAGAACTGCCCTTGGTGTGCTCCTGTTTCATCCCAAGCTGTCTAACTTCATCCTCTCCCACCCGGCTTTTTTGTCCCAGACAGGGGTCCTTCTTGGAAGCAGTGGCTGGATTTACTCCTGAAAGCAGTTTTGGAGGAACCAGGATGAAGGAGGCCTTCGCCTATGGAAATAGAATCATCCACCCCTAGCCCTGACTGCCTCTGTCATTCTCAGCAGCCACCAAACCACCAGGGCATCCACACTCATACATACACTCATACACACTCCCCTCTGATGCCCTGAAGCCAATTCCTGGGGCACCCCACCCTCTCTTATTTGGGGTTTGTGTTTGTTTACCTGAGTGTTCTCTGAGGCCTGCGTAGAGGCAGCAGCATGGACGTGATGACCTCTTCAGTTCTCTTTCAGTTCTAAGCTTCGTTGATTTCCCTTTCTATGCCCCCCACCATTGCCTTTTGCTCTCACCCCAGCCTTTTCAATAGCATTAGATGTTAAGTTTGGAGGTTTCTTTTGTATTTTTGAGGTTTCCCGTACTTTATCCTGCTCCCCCGCCACTCCCCCCAGCATCCTCACATGGATAGAAATAATGCACTTGTGCCTTTCTGCGAGGGGCAGGGGAGCAAGTGGTCCCAGGTGTCCCATTTCCCAGCCCTTCCTCCCTCCCAGGTCACCCCACAGCAATAAGAGCTTCCCGTCTGATATCCCTGACTGCTCCCTGTAGTATGGACAGATATATTTATATGATATGTATAACTATTCTAATAAAACGTGTTCTTATCACAAGTGTGACTAGAGCGAAGAGGACCCAGCCGTCTGCCTCTTAGATCCTGGTGGAGGGGTGGAGGAGGGAGGGGAATCATCTCTGCCTTCTGGAGGAGGGTGCTGGGCAGTTATGTTTTCCAGTTGCGCCTTCTGGTGTGTTGGCTACCAGTGTGAAGAGGAGGAGGGATGAAGACCTTTATCTTAGATGGGAGGTCTGGCTTGGGGAATTCTGCAGTGGGGTAGGGCGCAAAGTGATGGTTCTACATCTGCTTGGGGTTTAGTCCCAGGGGTGAGATGGGGTGGCACCCAGGGTACCAGGCCAAGGTGCAGCGTGTGTGCAGTGGAAGAGAGGGGGGAGGTTTCCACCTTGGGCCAAAGAGCAGACTTTACTCCTGTCAAAGGTGCACACCTTTGAGTATTAGTGAAAAATGCCCTAAGCCCCCTGTCTCTGAAGACTATATTCCTCTCATCCCTGTTTCCCCCTCTCCTGTTGCCTTCCTCACACACCCATATGCACACACTGACTCCGCAGTCACAAAAACACATTCATCCACTCTAACCAGCTTCACAGGATAATCAGACACGTACACAGCATCGTAAAGTATTTATTAACAACCTGCGTGCTCACCAAGGCTCTCAGCAATCCCCCGCGTAAACACATGCCTGCAGTCCCCTCGTTCTCTGTCCCGATAGTTCCCTTATCAGCCACCCTCCATTCCCTTCAGGGCCCCGGGTGGACCACCCCCACCATTCCCTCTCTCCATACACCTGAAACCCTCCTGTCCACCCCCCTTCCAGCCTTACCTGGATGACATCTTACATCCTTCCTTTTTTCACTCACGTTTCTGTCTCCTAGCAACCCCATCTCATTCCCTGAATCCCTTCCAAGGAAATTAAGAGATAATGGATCTCTCCTCTCTCCATCTCAGCCCCTCTTTATTGATCCTCCTTTAATGAAAGTTAATTATAACAATGATTTAATTAATAGAATCCCTCTCTTCCTTTATTGCTTCCCGTATTAAGACTGTTAATAAATATGAGCTGGGCTGACAGAGGCATCCATCACCTGCCTGGGATTCCCTCCATCCCTCCTTTTACCCCCCCCTTCCCCCCTCCCTCTCTTGGCCTATAAACTTGCTGGGGTAGTGGGGGTTAATCAGAGAGGAATTATGAGCCAACATCCCCAGCAGGAGGTGCATTTAATGAAATCACTTCTGATTTATGTCTGGGGGAGGTTGGGGAGGCAAAAATGTGGAACCCAGGCATCCTGGCTTCCAGAAGTCTGGCCCCCTAGTGCAAAAGAGGCAAGTGGGAGACAAAAACAAGGACCTAGACCCCTGTTCACCCCACAGCCCCCGCCAAACCACACACACCCCTACAGGAGCTACATGGGTAGCTGCACAAGGCCACTGACACAGAGGGTGCCGCTCTAAAGTGCTTATGGGGACCCTAGTGTAGGTTTTGTTCTCTCCCACCTCCAAAACTTTGCATGAGTCCCACCCGCCTCCTTCCTTTCTCTCTAACCCTGTCCTCCTTCACCTTCCCAAACCTGCTCCATACTCTGCTCTCCACAAAGACCCCCAGTCCCTCACCAGACACCTTAACCCTGAATCTAGAGTTCCCAGCTGCTCTTTTCTCTGCCCTTTATGTATTTTTTTGGTGTGCAATCTGTGCTTTCAGACTGTGAGTTCCCCAAAAGTTTGGAGCCATTTCTCTTCCTTCCTCATGATTTACCTACCCCTGTAGCTAACCAAAAGGTTGACAGTTCGAATCCATCAGCCACTCCTTGGAAACCCTATGGGGCAGTTCTTCTCTGTCCTATAGGGTCGCTATGAGTCAGAATAGACTCAACAGCTACGGGTTTGTTTTTTATTTATTTAGGTAGGTATGGCCAAGGCATGGCCCCTCACACAGGAGCACAGGTAAAGGTAATTGACTGCATATATAGGGAGGTAAGACAGCTGGGTTCCAATTCTAGTCAGTCTCTTACTCATTACGTGGTATTTGGCAACTCAGCCTTTCTACTTATTCTCCTTTCCCAGCATCCATGCAGGAACTGATGAACCTGAATGGAGTTGAGATCCTAGTGTGAAAAGAAGATCTAGACTGAGTATCAGCAAATAGGAACTAGTATAATTGTGTGTTAGTATTTGGTGATAGATGAATGAATCCAAACACATCATTCCTTGTTTACAGAGCCGACAGGAACATGAAGTGCAGATCTCTTAGGGTGACAGTCTGGGTCCTCACCATCTGGTCCCAACTTGCCTTTCCATTTCCCATCCTACTCTATGGAACCTTGTATTCTAGTTTTACGGAATCACTCCTTAGAACTATACGCTACTTTTACGTGCTTTCACCCCAGCTCAAAGGACACCTTCTCCTTGAAGCCCTTCTTGACTTCCTTCAGGCAAAGCCAATCATTCCCCTAAAATATCACAAGCAACACTTTGTAAAAGCACACTGCATCATGTTAACAAGTTTTTATTTCTTCTGTCTATACTATAAGCAACTTGAGGGCAGAGACTGGCACACAGGTCCAGTTTTCCAAAAATAATTTTAAAAATTATTTTAATATTTCATACATACAAAAGAATATATATGTCACATATAAGGGAAAAAGAATAATAAAGTGAATACCATTGGATTCACTATGAAGCTTTAAAAAAATCAGACATTACCAGTACCATTGAAGTACCCTGTATAACCAAAAAAACTTTATGGAGTGTTTTTTATGGGTCAAGTTCTGGGAACAGAGATGGGATAGCCAAAAACTCTGCCTTCAAAAAGCTCATAGTCAACATAAACCAACAAATACAAGAAAGCATGACAAGTGCTATTTTTAGAGGTATGCATAGGGTGCTATGGGTCCACAGAGGAGGGATATATAGCCAAGACTGGGGGAGACAGAAAGCTTCCCAGGGGTGACAATATGGAAGCTAAGTCTTAAAGAATTAGTAAATGTAAGCCAGACACGTGTATGCAGGAGGACTAGAATGTGCAAAGACATAGCTTGCTCACAGGTCTAAGCACTCAGGTTGGGCTGCCGAGTGAGGGTGGTACATGGTATGGAAAGTGAAGCTGGAAAGGTATACTGCTGACATTTACGCATGCATTCACTCAACAAATATTAATTGAAGGCCCACTTTGTGCCAGGCTGTACTCTAGGCACTGGGGGGAAAGAATGAATAAAACAGGAATGCCTGCCCTCATGGAGCTTACACTCTATTGCCAGATAATGAAAGTTCAGATGAAGCAGTTGGGTACATATTGTAATAACTCAGGCAAAAAATGGTGAGCACCAGAAGATAAGAGGCAGAATTATTTAGGATGCAGAATTAATGGGTCTTGATTATGATTAGGTAAGGAATGTGAACAAAAGGAATCAAGATGATCCCAGATTTCTGGTTTCAGTGACCAGGTGTCTGGTGATGCTATTCACCAAATAAATACAAATGGATACATATATTTATAGAAAGAGAAGATGTTTGGCACACTTTTGGCTTGTTGAATTCCCAGAATCTGGGATCTTCAGAAGGAGAGGTCCAGTAAGTAGTTGGATAGATATTTAAGTCGTGAGATCAAGAGATAGTTAAGATCTAGAAATTTAAGATCCATGAATATATAGAGGAAGAGAGTGAAAAAAGATCACCCAGATCTCCCTGCATGTAGAGTGAGAGGGTAAGAGGGCCAAGGGCTGAACCTAAAAGTGTATTAACATGTAACGGAAGTACAGAGAGTGCAGAGTCATGAAGAAGACTGAGAAAGATCAGTCAAGAAGGCAGGAAGCAAATCAGGAGAGATGAATCAAGGAAAGCCCAGCAGTGTCAGCTGCAACAGAGAGGCCAAAGAAATGACTCCTGGAAACCAATGGATCAGCAGCCAGTCACTGGTGGCTAGGCAAGAGGAGCTTGAGAAGAGGGTTGGAGGTGAAAGTTATTCGGCAGCTGGATTTCATAAGGCTTGCAATGGACACACAGTTCTCCTGAGCTGTGGGAATTAGGAATATGTCTCCAGAATCACATAAAAATGAGGGCTTCTAAGTCAAGATGTAAGAAAAATCAAGGGCAGGAACCAAGATGTTTAAGACTCTAACATCAAAGAGCCTGCTACCTCTGATGAGCCAGGTATGAGGCACAGTCTAAATTAACTTAAAGCCCAAGCCTGTGCTATCGACTGTGGTAGTCACCATCCACATGTGACTACTGAGTACTTGAAATGTGACTAGTCCAAACTAAGAGAGCTCTGTAAGTGTAAAATACGTATCAGATTTCAGGGGGAAAAAATGTAAAATACCTTATTAGTAATTTTTATATTGATTACATGTTGAAATTATAATATTTTGCATATATTAGGTTAAAATATATTATTAAAATTAGTTTCACATTGTTCTTTTTTAATGTGGTTAATAGAAAATTTAAAATTACATATGTGACTCGCAATGTATTTCTATTGCACAGCACTGGTCTAAGTCCTGCCACAGAATAGGAACCTCCAGAGCCTGGACATCCTTAGACCCCCCCATGTTCTTTAATCATCCCAGACTCCCAACATCTCTCCTAGAAGAGAGACAAAATGCCTAGAATTTCCAAGACTGCATTCTAAATGTCCCCCCTATACTCTATACTCCCAACCCCATAACCTATGACCAGAGATTCCAGTCCTCAATATCTCGTCTCCAGTTGACCCTATTCTGGTCCCTTACACTTTTTGTTTCTGCAGGTCTGTCAATACTCATGAGAGCAGGGATGTCCTATTCTAAATCTGACAAAAGTGAATTTTTTTCCTGAGTTAGAGTCCAGAATCTCTCTTCCAACTCTGATTGGAGAAGCCATACTTTTCTTCTTATTCCCCCTCACCCCAATTTCTCAATTCCCTCTTCCTTTTCTCCTTTCCGAAACTGTGGAAATCTCCCAAATTGGTGGAAACATGATGTCATGGAAATCACACAGGTTTTCATACCCCATAGACCTAGTTTGTCACACTCCCTAGTCATGTAACCTTGAACAAAACACATTTCTCTGAGCCCTCCTTTGCAAAATGTGTGTAACACCTACCTGGAAAAATTATTGTGAAGATTAAATGAGATTAAATAGGTAAAATGTCCTGTACAGAGCCTGACACAGAGTAGGTACTTCGTGATTTTGGGTTTACCACTTTGCTTCTTTCCCCTGCATATCTGGAGAAGTAGAGGTTAAAAAAAAAAAAAAAAAAAGCAAGATCAGGTCCGTATATATGGACTCATAGGACCTCAAAACCAAAAGACTCTTAGAGATTATTTCCAACTTCCTACTCACTGCAAAAATTCCCTGGACTACATCCCTCATTGCCAGTTATCCAATGTCTGCTTAAGTATCTCCAGGGGCCATTCACTGGTTCACTCAATAAACAAGAACAAGGCACTGTGGGAGCCACAAAGACGGGCAGACACAGATCTTGCTACTAAGAAGCTTATACAATAGTGAAAAGGACATAGAGAAATAACTATAAGGTAAACATGGTATGTGCCAATTTAGGTGTCATGTCAGAGAGCTAACAATCTTACAAGGTAATCCATGCTCAACAAAGGGTAGCTCTAATGTTAGAATCCCTCCCAAATCTCAGGCCTCACTTTTCCCATTCAGTTCATGAACAAGGAGCCCAAATTCTTCCACACCAGATCATGGGTGGTCATCAGGAGGAAATTGCTGCAATTGTCTTGGAATTCCAAGGGAGTATGGACATGGGAGAGGTTAGAATGGGTGAATGGGAGGACAGGTATGGGTAGAACTGGGATTAGCTGCAAAATCCTTCCAGCCTCAAGATTGGTCCAAAGGACAAATGGACCACAACTACCACAGCTTTCACTAGACTGAATCTAGTACAACTAGATGGTGCCTGGCTACCACCACTGACTGCTCTGACAGGGATCACAATAGAAGGTCCCGGACAGAGCTGGAGAAAATGTAGAACAAAATTCTAACTCACAAAAAAAGACCAGATTTACTGGCCTGACAGAGACTGGAGAAACCTCGAGAGTATGGCCCCTGGACACCCTTTTAGCTTAGTAATGAAGTCACTCCTGAGGTTCACCCTTCAGCCAAAGATTAGACAGGCCCCAAAACAGAATGAGACTAAAGGGGCACAACACCCCAGGGGCAAGGACTAGAAGGCAGGAGGGAGACAGGAAAGCTGATAACAGGCAACCCAAGGTCAAGAAGGAAGAGTGTTGGCATGTCATCGGGTTGGTAACCAATGTCATAAAACAATATGTGTACTAACTGTTTAATAAGAAGCTAGTTTGTTCTGTAAACCTTTATCTAAAGTACAATTTAAAAAAAAAAAAAATCCTTCCAGCCTCCTCTGTATCACAGAATGATTTCTGGGAGTCCTCAGATGTTCGATCCTATCCCCTACCTAATACCACCAATTCCTGCCCCCTGGAAGTTTCAGGACTTATCCAGCTGTATTTCTCTCTCTCTTCTCCCCATCCCTGTCCATTTTCTTCATCTTAAAGCATCTGATAAGCATCTCTATCATTTTCTTTATGGTCATCTCTGCTTCAGCCTGTCCCTCTCATCATTTTGGTTTTAGGTTTCTGTTATTGTCAGGGTCTTTTTGCCTCTACCTCTGTCTCCCTGTGTTTTACCCTTTCATCGTTCTCAATTTCTTGATCGGTCTCCATTTTTCTGTCTCTGGCCTCGCTTTCTCCCCAGCTGCCGCAAAGTCATAAAGCCAGCCGGCCCTGCAGCAGGCAGCCGCCAATCACTGGGCTCCAGGAGTTGGTGGGAGGGGGTAGCAGAGAGATGGGGGGATGGAAAAGCTGGGGCGCTGCTGCTACAACAGGGGAGGGAAGAGGAGCAGAAAAGAGCAAAGAGATGCCCCTCCCAGCAGGCAACCACTGTTGCCTCCACAGCCGATGTCTAGACCCCTTTCCTGCAGAAGCAGACACCTGGGCCCTCTTTCTGCTGTGAGGCAGGGTACGTGGGTCCCTCCGCTATACTCCCCAAAACATGATTTCTCATCCAAAACCACTGATTACAGATCACTCCAAGCGAGATTTCCCCGAAGATGAGGGAGATAAAAGACCCTGAGGGTCTGAGGATGCCTGGGACAGGGGCTACGTGGACCTTGGGACAGAAAAAGGGTGGCCAGGACAGCGTGTAGTGAAGGCTGCTGAGAAGTAATAGGTATTAGGGGGGCCTAAGAAGAGGGAGAGTCCTAATTGCCCCAGGCTGAAACAGAATGTTGAACACTCCAGGCTTATTTCCAGTTCCCTGGCCATTCCTAAAGCAGGATTGATCACCAAAATTCCTGGTCCCTGTCTAGGCTGAGGAGCCCCGGTGGCGCAGTGGTTAAGCGCTCATCTGCTAACAGAAAGGTCGTCAGTTTGAACCCACCAGCCACTCCAAGGCAAAAAGATGTGACAGTCTGCTTCTGTAAAGATTACAGACTTGGAAAGCCTATGCAGGGGTGGATTAACCAATAAACACAGTATGCACCAGCTTACAGTAAGCAAGGTAGGCACAGGCTTAATTGCGTTTACTTGCTAATCTGTTGTGAACAATTTCACATGGGTCTGTGGTGAAAACCAGGTGAAATTGTGCACTACAGATTAGTAAGTAAGCACAATTAAGTCCGTGCCTACCTTGCTTATTAGGTAGCCCTTCCCCGCTATGGGGCTGTTCTACTCTGTCCCAAAGGGTCACTGTGAGTGGGAATCGACTCGACAGCAATGGGTTTTGGGGTCTGGAAGTCTAGGTTGGGGTTGGACAGTTTAGGGTGCTACATAATGGGCTACTACCCAGCACATCGTTAGACACCTACAGGCTCTGGGGGCTTGAGAGGGGAAGGCAAAAAAGGGGAGGGGTTAGTGAGAGACCTTAGAGAAGAGCAGAAGAGAAGGAACATTTTGGTCCTGCTGGGGCAGGAGACCGGCCCAGCTAGTGGTAATTCCTGGTGTGCCGGCGACCCCTGCTGGCTGCACACACCACTGTCTACAGAAGAGAAGGGAGAGCCTACCAGTGTGAGTCCCGGTGCACGTAGGATGTGATACTGTGTTATGTGAGTGTGTCACTGTACAACAGTGACAATGCATGCAGCACTGCCCATGATTATATGTGGGCACCCCCGGGTGAAGGCAGGATTGTGACCCAGCACAACAGCCACGAAGTCTCTGAACTCTTGACTCTTCTGTGGAGCCTAGGTATCTGGAAGGTGAAGTCTTTCAGTCCAGTATATCTCCTTACTAGTGTATCATCAGTAGTATAGGTCCACTGAGTAAGGCCCTGCTGGGGTCAAAGTAAAAATAACCAGTCTGTGTTTAGGAGAAAGAGTGTGAGCTTTGGAATCAGACTTACCTGGGTTAAAATCCTGATCCTCTGGTTACTAGCTATACGATCTTAGGCAAGTGACTTAACTTCTTTGAGCCCAATCTCCTCACCTGTTAGGGCATAAAAATGCCCCCCTCACAGGGTAATTGTGTGTGTTGAGCACAATGCCTGGCCATGGTCAACATTTAACAGATGCTAATTTTCTGCCTCCTTCTTCCTTTGTCTACCTCCCACCCCCAAGGTCGGGCAGGGATTTCAAAAGGCAAATAAACTGGGGATGATAGTGACAACAACAATGATGGTGGTGGTCTATACTTACATCACTCACGCAAATCATTTTAAACATATTCTTAATACACTACTGTTTTCCTTTTTATTAGCCAAGCAGATCATGATCATGTTTTATTGGGACAGAAATATCCTGAGGTTATGGCAGGTATCTAGAAGGACAGCCTTATGAAGTGATAACAAGGCATGACAAATCTTTATTTATTGTGATACATTTTCATTACTCAGGTTAATCAGAAATTACCCATTAGAACAAGAGCTTAAGATAAGTACATGACAGTCATCTGTGGAGATCAAATCTCCTGATTTTCCAATGAGTATCTAATTGTTATTGCTGTTGTGTGGGGAGGATTAATGCTTAGATTGAATGGGTCTTAAAACATTAGAATAAGTCAAGGAGATATATGACAGGTAGTTTAGGAATAGTACATTCTGAAATTAAAGAGAAGAAGGATTTCAGTTCCACCGAAGAACATTCTAACCCCTACAGCTGTCCAGTGACAGGGGCAGACTGTTTATAAAGAGTTCCGATTCAGCAGGAGTATTCAAGCAGAAGCTGGCTGACTCCCTAGCAAGGATACTGTGAAAGAGGCTCAGGCTGCAGATGGGGATTGGATAAGAGACTCTTTGAGGTCCCTCCACAAACACACTTGAGTGTATGATAAATTCTTAATTTGGTAGAAGTGTTGTTTCAAATGGCATTACTGTCCTATCCATGGCCAATGGTTGTCACCATGGGGAGAAAGGGGGGTAGTAACTAAACTGTATTCTTTTCCCCTCTGAAACGTTGTTGTTCTCAGGGAACAGCAAGATTCCAAGATCTTTCCCTCTGTAGCTATCCCTACATTTCTCTTGATTTCTTCAGCAATCACCGCCCCCCCTTTTTTTTTCTTGGCTTCATAGTATCCATCTCCAAGTACCTTAAAGAAAGCCTTACTTAGAAAAAGGGTTTTCTTCATCCTTCAGTTTTCTACTTCAAAGAGGAGGGAGGTAGGGTGGGAGGCATGGAGGGAACAAAGATTTGTTGAGTTCTTACTAAGCACAAATCAAAACTAAACTCATTGCTGTCTAGGCGATTCTGACTCATAGCAACCCTATAGGACAGAGTAGAACTGTCCCACAGGGTTTCCAAAGCTGTAATCTTTACAGAAACAGACTGCCACATCTTTCTCCCTTGGAGTGGCTAGTGGGTTTGAACTACCGACCTTTTGATTAGCAGCCAAACTCTTAACCACTGCCCCACCAGGGTTCCTTCCTATTAAGTACAGACACTCTAATTTTTGCATTTGATTAAGAGAGGCGTACATCTGCTTTCGTGCAGGTAAATATGCATGTGTATGTTGTTTTGTCCATGTTAATGTAAACGTGGATGAGTCTGTAGGAATTCTTTGCCATTCAGGCCTCTCTGAGGGATCTTGGTATTTAGCTGCCTATAAGGGAATCTGTGTGCATCTCCTCTAAGGATTTCAATACCTCCCATGTATACACAGACTAGCTAGGAGTTATTCTTCTGGCTTTGGGGTTTTTGTGCATGATCTCAGGTTTGTCTGTCCCTATCCCAGGCACAAGTGTGTTGACACATCAAGACTCATCTGCATTGCATTTCCCATCTCAGTCACAGCGCATGCAGATCCATGAGCCCAGCCTGCCCCACGTGAAGCCATGGGTGTTCTGCAGCCCCTCCTCCCATCTCTGTGAAAAGTCCTTGGCACCCTCCCCTCCTGGCCACCCCCACTCCCCACTTTCCATGCCAAGAGAGATCTAATTACACAGAAATTAGTACAGAGAAGGATCGTTTGCTTTTATGGCATCAATGCCGGGGCAGCTGTAAATCTGGAGCTGCTGCAGCTGCCTCTGGGCACCGTGCAGGCTATAGGGGGTCTCTCACCTCCACACCCACTCTTAGTTCCGTTTCTGCACAGCTTCCTGGGCTTCTACTCCCGCCCAGGATCCTAGAAACCTATTAGGTACCCATCTTGGGGTGGGAGGGGGCATGAAAGGGGAGGGGGTGGTTAATCAAAAGACGACACACAGTAGGTGCTCAATAAATGTTCACTGGATGGCTGAATGATTAGAGAGGGGTGAATCCTAACAATGCTAACCAATCAATGCCCATCTATCCAGGCCGAATGGCCAAAGCATGAATATTCCTAGAAAAATTTCTCTCAGAATCTGTTAAGTACTTAACAGTTTTCCTCCACTTTCTTATGAACCCAGATGAAGTATGTCATACTCAAAATGTATGGGGAATCAGTCTTCCTGGCTTCTACTTTAGAGACCCTGAACTCCTTCTCAGGCAACATTGGCTAGTAGAGATGGCCCAGGGTTCAGGTCTTGATTCTTCTGTTTTCTAGCTAAGTGACCCTGGGTACTTCCCCCACCTCTCCCCACTGCCTGAACCTTGGTTTCTTCATCATGAAATAGAGGTCATGAAACCTAGGTCTCAGACTGTCGTGAGAGGTCAATAAGAAAGCACTAGATCGACAGGAAACTGCTCCACTAATTGTTGTTACCATCACTCTTAATGTCTTGCTAGCTAACATTTCCATTTCCCCACCACTACTTCCACCTTCTTTCCCCCATCACCCTTAACCTAGCCTTTATCCCAACCAACCCCCCTCAAGGATCATCATACGCTTTGGGGCAATAGAATATGCAGACAAGTGTGCCCAACCTGGAAGGAATGTTTCTTCATTTCAAGAGTCTCATCAGAAGCCAGGGTTGAAGACAGGTGACTCCAACAATCCCTGGACACCTGGGGATAGTGCTTCACCCATAGCCAACTTTCTCCAAGCTCCTACCTTGGCAGTGATTATTTTGATCTTCTTTATTTTCATGGAGGGTATGAATTTGGGGGTACTAGAGGATCTTGTAAATAACTGCATAGAAACAAATCAAAGACTTGGGAAATTATAAGGGAGCAGAAGCAGGAATGGGGCTGGAGAGCAAGATCAAGGAGCCCTTTAGGGAGTAGCAGTGACAGAAGTCAAATGTTCAGGCTCCCAACTTCCTGCCAACACAGTCTCCAAACCCAAGGACTTGAGCTCTTCTCCCTCTTGTCCTCTCCTACTCTAATTTCTCCAGCCCAGGACCCTGAGCCAGGAATTCCTGACTAACCCTACGTGGATACCCTGGACAGCTCTAAGCAGTATGTAGGTCAGGAAAGGAAGAGCCAAAAAAAGGAAGCGATGCACCCCCTACCCCAACCTCAGCCTGCCCAGATCTCCAAGCACCATTTGGGCAGGAACCCCTGTTCCCACCAGTCAGGGGCAGGAGGAAGCTGAGGCTCGTCGTCTGCGTCCGGCCTCTCACTCCCTGATCGGCGTCCGAGGGAGGGTGAGGATTTGGCGTGAAGGGCAGCGCGGCTGGGGGATCTCTGCCCCCCCACTCCCACCCCCGGCCCCACCTCAGGCTGCAGTCTCTCCTCGTTGTAGCAGAGCGAGAGCAAAGGGACGGGCAGTAAAGATGAGTGATGGCGCGGAGACAAGCAGAAATACACCATCATGAAAATGCTAATGACTCCTTGCTCTCTTTCTTTATGGTTGGAGTAATACAGACTTCAATCATAAAAACAATCTCCCAACATTTTAATGGGCTCCATCATGCCCGCACTTGTCGGTATATTTGAAGAATAAATCAGCCTCCCCGCTCGGAATGAATTCGCTGTCAAACTCGGTTCCCTCGGAGGAGATGGATGGGGAGAGAGGATGGAGTTTTTCTGTTCTTTTCGGGGGGGGAGGGGCGGGAGGGTCCTCTCCCCCTCTAACACCCTCCTAAACTGGGCATTAGGTTGTTGTGGGAGACGCCTCCTGCATTCTGGGTGGGAGGAGGTGGCTGTCGGAGATTTGAGAAGCTGAGCCCGACCCGAGGGTTTGGGGGAACAACGAGCAAAGACTGAGGAACTCTACACGGGAAGAAGCTGCACCTTGGGTGGACGGAGAAGGACGGAAAGGGGAGGGGCAGTGCTAGCATGGGAGGGAAGGGGCAAAATCTTGATATTGAACCGAAAGAATGCTAAGAAGATGCAAAGAGCATGCAAATCTACATTATTTCTACGTTATTGGGTCAGATTCCTTTCAGACTGGGCCCAAGGCAAAGGCACAGAAGGAAAAGGGAAAAGTTCGCGAGATCTCTTTGGGGGAAAAGGAGGAAGAAGCAAGGAGTCCTGGCTCTGAGCTAGCAGGCTTCGGTGCAGTAAGCCACAAGTCCACGCCGCTGAGAAGGGGGTGAGGCGGGGGCTGAGAGTCCAGGGTAATTCTCATTTCCATACAGGTGGCCGTCAGCCAATGAAAACTCGGAATGCGCGTACTGCAAGCAGCCAATCCCAGTTAAAGATGAGCCAAGCAAGCCGGCTTAATGGCATCTTGATTGGTTGGGATGTTGCTAGGCAGAAATAGGGTTCTGGAGAGTCAAGCGGGCAAGGCTGGTAGATATGAAAACACCTGGAAACCTAGACGCCTCGATTGACATTTTACTTCCCCGGCTCCTTCATTCTTAAAGGATTGATGAGGTCAGGGAATGACTCTTCCCTTCCTCCTCCTCTTGAGTGGGATCCAGTCAAATAATTATCATGAAACCCCAAAAGCCCTCAGAGAAATCTTGAAAAGGCTGCTTGGAGGATCTTTTAATCCGAAAAATCCCTAGAGGGTATTTCGACCTCACCTAGGGTCTTCACATTCAGAAAGTCCTCCCTGAGGCCTACCTTCAAACCTTCCAGCTGAAAGTTAGGGCCAGTTTTCTCTGACATATATATAATATGCTCAGGAAATGGAGAACTCTTGCCCCACATTCTCTCTTCATACCGCTTATCCCAAAGCGCGTATCTGGCCCCACCGCACGACCCAAGGGTGCCCCGCAAGACCCTGTGAGAGGTCAAGATGGCCATAATCTTCTCGCAAAGGTCTGCGTAGTGGCACTTCCAAACCTGCTACTTGGGAGCCTTCGTTTGCATTCATTTGCATAAATCCTATTACCCTGGGCCAAAGCACCCAGCCCCGGCTCCTCTCCCTGCCACCCAGCATCTGCAGTTCCTCTCCCTCCGCCTTCTCGTCCTCCACACCCGACCCCTCTCTCACCAGCCAGCCCGTTCCCACCGCGGCGCTCCCCCGCCTGCAGCCCCCCCTGCTGGGGACAGAGCCCCGAGCCTCCCTCGCCTCCTGAGTCACTGCCTCCCGGGAGGTTTGAGGAGGGCGGTGGTGGGAGAGGCGGGGGCTGCCTCCTGGAGCTACGAACCCGCAGGTCTGAACTAGACAGTCCGCGAACAATATGCCACCATTTAAACCTGAAAGCGCGCCAGCCGCCGATTGTGATGTTAATTTGGAGATGATTTAGGGGGGCGGGCCGGAGGGGGGGGCCGGCTGCCTCTCTGTCAAAGTGCTATCCGGGGGCTTAATATTTGTAATTGAAGCTGATGAGGACTCCGTCTCTGTTTCCACTGATAAAAAAAGGCAGGGAGGGAAAGAGCAACTAAATTATGGGGCCAGGAGAAAAACATGATTAATCAAAGGTTTGAACTGTCGCGGTATTCGAGGCCCGGTAAATCTCGCCCGGCCGGGGCCTGCGGAGGCCGGAGGATAAATCTGAGCCGCCCGGTGTTTGCCGCCCCTTTCTATTTGCCTCTAGGTTCGCACGTCAATTAATTCGGTAACTGGATTTGAAGAGATGTCAGGAGATTATTGAGGGGGAGCCGGGAGGAGCGGGTGTGAAGGAAGGGGCCTGGGGATGGCGAGGGAGGAGACCAGAGCCAAAGGGATCGAGTGGTGGAGGGACCCGGAAAGACCGAGCCGGCAGAGGAGTTGGACCTGACCAGGGGGCGCCTTCACCCAGCTCGCCACGGCTTGCAGGCAAAAGACCCCGGGAAAGGCGGCTGGGCTGTACCTTACCCTAAACTACGATTCCCTTCCCACCCGCTCCATATACACCCTCGAAGAAGCTTTCCCAAATTCTCCCGTCTAAATCTTGCCCTTTCGCGGCTAATGATTCTGTAAAATAACAAGATCAAATTGAAGACCCTGGAAGGTGGTGAGGGCAGGGACACAAAGGCTGTCCTGCCAGGCTGCCTGGTGTTGAAGAAGCCCTAGGAAGGACACCAGCAGGCACCTCAGCTGAGGCGTCAGCCAGAGGCTGCCCTGGTGAGAACAGAACACATAGCCCACCTTTGATAATGCAGAAGAGGGAGGCTAAGCAGGGGAGAGCTGAGTCAAATAACAACCTGAGGGGTGCAGCAAACAAATTTTATTTACCTATACCAACTTAAAACACTGACTGATGCCGGCCAACCCTGCACACTTGTTCAGATAATTATCATCCTTTGTCTGCATATGAGGGAGGCTAAGTCCCATCTACGAAGGGACAAAATGGAGGATTTGGGCAGCTTTGGCCCTTGCCTGTCCTTTCATGTTACCTAGTCTCAATCTCTTGAAGGTGTCCTTCCAGCTCCACATTCAAAAATAGATTGGACCTGCCACCTGCCTTTCGATCATAGCCTGGTTTTAGGTATATGTTCTCTGAATGGGCCTTTGATAGTTAGCATCCTATATACTAGGAAATATTGTCATTTAAGAAAACCCTGGTGGCGTAGTGGTTAAAAGATGTGGTTGCCAACCAAAAGGTCTCGGCAGTTTGAATCCACCGGGCGCTCCTTGGAAACCCTGTGGATGCAGTTCTACTCTGCCCTATAGGGTTGCTATGAGTGGGAATCGACTCGATGGCAATGGGGACTTGGGTATTCTCATTTAAACCTAGGTACTGAGGAATGGGGTCACCTGAAAAAATCAGGGTTGGTTAGAGGCCCTTCTTCTGCAGCGTTCTCTATACTCCCCAACAGCCAAGCCTTTTACAAAGCCATCAAAGACTTCACGCATAACCTCTCAAAAAAGGACACCCATCTTATGAATGACAGACAAGCTGCCTTTGATACCTCAGGGAGATGAAAGATGAGATTTAGGGGATCACCACCAGATTTTCCACCTGCTAAGGCTGGTGAAAAGAGCACTAGACTTGGATTCAGAAGAATTAGCTTTAACCAGTGTTGTCGCTTACTAGTTATATAATCAGAAGAGGTTGAAGACCAGAGACCTGAACTGACTTCTGAATTGACTTTCACGGTGAGTGAATGGCAGAGCCAGCTCAAGAACTCAGTTCTCCACTCTCCCAATTCATTGTCTAGACAGCATGGTGTGAAGTCAAACTGCCTGGGTTCAAATCCTCATGCTATAACTTACTAGCTTTGCCTCAGTTTCCTCTTCAGTAAAGTGGGGATAATAAATAGTACCTACTTCATAGGGTTGTTGTTAGAATTTAGTTAATTCATGTAAAGAAATCAGTACAATGTCTGGCACATAAGAAGTACTCAATAATAGCTGTTTTTATTATGATGAATGTAGTTCTCATAACTCATTAACCTGAATGACACAAATTGGCAAAAGGTATTCACCAATGCCTGTAAAATGGTTCATGACTTAATCACTAGGTCCTAAAGAAAGGAATGAACACCACCTTGAAAAGATAATAGGCTCTCTCTGCCTTGATGATTCTAAATACCACTTCTCCCCACAAACTAGTCTTACATCTTTAAGTCTGCAGGAACTAGGTTCATATAGGAGGGATACACCTGGAACAGCTGTACCAATGGCTAGTTAATTTGGTTGTTTCATTTGTTTATTGAATGCCTAGTTGAGAAGTAGCATGGTTCATCAATCCATCAAACCTATATTGAGTGCCCATTATATGCTCAACACTTTTATAGGCATTTATCAAACCATTAGTCCATTACATTATTAGCGCCTCTAGTGAAGAGGAGATATATAGATAAATACAAAATCATTCATCTTTGCATCCCCACTACCTAACACAGTTTCAGGCACATGGGAACTCAATAAATGTATGTTGAATGAACACATAGACATCGTACGTAGTCCCTGCACTTAATAAGCTTAGACTCTACTTGAGGAGAAGAGATTGCCACACATGAAAGAGTAAGAGAATAATACAAGATAGTAAACATATTAAGACAATAAATTCTAGGTGATATAGACTAGGAAGAGCTCAGTGGAAGGGCTAAGGGGCCGTGGTCAGGGATGCTAACATGGAAGGAGTCAGATTAGAATAATGAGAGAATTTAGAATAGCTGGGAAGGTGAGAGAGGAGCCTTCCAGACTGCAAGAGCAGCAAGAGTGACAGCACGTGGTAAGAATCTATACATATGCAGGAACAAAGATAAAAGAGTCGGTGTGTGTGTTTGAAAGACAGAACCTGTATGTGTGTGTAACTGTGTGTTTCTCTGACCATATTACTGGTCACCAAGAAATGATGCCTGGATTTTGTATTAGATTATTCACACTTTTTCTTCCCTGTTCTTAACCTGAAAACCGAGAATTAAAACAGTAACCAGCTGCTACCCTCAGCAAAACAAACAGATTGTAAAAGCAATTACGCCATTACCATTTCTCATTTATCTACGTACAAGACAGCTTACTCTTACTCTTTCTCCCACATGGTCCCAGCCTGAGCTGGGATTATTACTGCCTAGATTATTACTGTCTGCTTTATAAACTCCTTTTTCCGAGACCCACTCCTGCAAGGCAGCTTTACCTAAAAAAGCTTTGTATTTTTTCCCCAGCCTCCATGGTTACTTTGAGGGAAGGATGGTGGTAAATGGAAAGGAAACCTATGTGAACTGAGTGGTGGTTATCAAATACCTGGTGCTCTACACATATTAGCTTATTTAATTCTCACAATAACCCTGTGAGATGGGTATTATTATCCCGTTTTATAAGTAAGGAAATTGAAGGTCAGGGAGGCTGCCCAGGGTCAGAGAAGAGTAAGGGATTTGAACCAGGTCTATATGATTTCAGAGCTCATGTCCTTAGACCTAGGAAGAGGGCCTCTACCCTGTGCATCTGTTTTAGACAGCCTCCTCCTCCTCCACAGTGAGGAGCACTTAAAGTCAAGGGGATCAGCCTACCCAGAGCAGCAGAGCTCATGCTTCCCTCCTCCTAGACCACACTCCTGGTACCCAGGACACCAGGATCCCCTGCCAAGAGCCCTGACCCATTTCTAAACCTATATTACAAACCTGCACAGACCTCTTCCTGGGGTCCAATCTGCTGAGAGGTATAGACTGAGCTGGGTGCATACCCCTAGTTCTGTTGCCCTATAGTGGATGGAGTTTAGATGTGTGGCTGCTCTGAGCATACACTTTTATGTGAGGTCCCTCAGGTAGTGGGATAGAGCTGGGGATGGAAAGAGAAGGGGTCAGGCTAGGGGCTGGAGAAGTCCCAGAATTCTAAATATAAACCTCTAGTTAATATTAAGATATATTTATCAAGATAAGAAGATGGAACATGTTTTATTTAATAGCTGTTAGCTTTGATTTATAACTTTTAAATATTTAGACATTTAGTATGTGGGCCTATATTTTTTATCTTGCCTCGAGCCCCATAAATGTTAGGGGTGGGCCTGCTCATCTCACTACAACATTCTGACTTTTTTCCTCCTGCCTTCCAATTCTGTTCTTTATGCTAGAAAGCCTTCAGACTTGCACACCAAGCAATTCCCATCTCTTCATTCTCAGAGCTTCCCACATCTACTTTTCACCTGAAATCTTTTTTTCCACCTGAAACCTTTTCGGCTTACTGCAAAGGGAGGTGATTTCTTCTCCTCTGCCATGGGTTTTCTGGTTTGCCCTTTCACAGCTGCCATGGCTTCTGCTATTTCCAACCTGAAGAAGATGTAACTAACTTACAGTGCATACCTGTAGTCATTTTGATGTCTGTCTTGCTGTTCTTCTGTCATTTATGACCTCTATGTCTGGGAGTCTTCAGGCCACTTACAGCATTCATTAATGGCTCCCTTGAACCACAGCCCTGTGTTAGCTTCTGTGGAGAGATATTGGGAAAGATGCTGGTTCTTAGATGAGCTTAGGTGATATCTGAGGTGAGACATAATACATAAGGCAGGGCCTAGTGGCTCAGGCAGGGTTGGAAAAATAAGGACAGAACCATGGGTCTCTAGATGATAGTTTCAATTTTATTTTAGTGGGGAGAGAATGGAAGAAGTAAAGCCCAGAGAAAAGGTTAGACTTATGGCAGGGTCATCATGTGCAGGACCAAGTTTAGAGGAGGGTCAGCCTAGGGCGTAAGGCTCCTAGGTTGTACAGCCTATTGGGATGATTCCTAGAATGTAGAGATAGAAGACCAGGCTTGAGAGAGAGAGCATAGCACCACCCAGTGACCTAGGCTAGAAAACTAAGCAACATTTTTATCTCTCCCTTCTGCTTCATACCCCACACCATCAATCACTGAGGCCTGTTAGCTCTTCCTTCTAAACCTCTCTGAGCTGTACCTACTTCTCTTGATCCTCACTATCAGCCCAGAACTCAGGCTACCGCCATTTGCCACCTGGATTGTGACAACAGCCTCCTGTCATTGCTCTCCCTGCCAATAGTCCCTCTCATCCATTCTCCATGCTAGAGCCAGAATGATCTTTCTAAAATGCCAATCTGAGCCTCTCACTCTCCTGCTTAAACCTTATAACGACTCCTTGCTGCTTTCTGGATAAAACCCAAATGCTTCAACTTGATGCTCAAGATCTTCAGAATCTAGCTACTACCAACCGGTCTCACCCCTCTGCACTGTGCTGCATCCACAACTGTACATTCTGGCCACGCTGAATTACTTCCCTTTGGTAGAAGAGACTACTTAATCCCTCACTTCCAAGCCTTTGTACTTATTGCTCCTTCTCTACGGAACATCCTTTCACTCCTCACTATACTGGTCCTTCAAGTGTCTTGTAGATGTCACCTCCTCCTGGAAGCCTTCTTTGACTACCATTTCTCAAGATTAGGATGCATGTCCTTCCTACGTGCTCCCAGTGCTTACCCCTCTTAAAACACTTATCCTACTATGTTGTAATTATTTGTCTTTTTAAATCTCTGTGTCCTCTGCTAGACTCTAAACTTTCTAAGGGCGAAGAGACTATCTCATTCACTGTTCAATCATTCACAGAATTTTTGTTGCGGGCCTAGTAAGCGCCAGCCACTGTTCTAAATGTTGGGACTACAGCGGTGAACAAGGTCCCTGCTCTTGTGGAGTTTATCTTTTAGTGGGGGAAAAAAAGCAATAAAAAATAAAAATGTGATAGGTGCTAAAACAAATAAATAAAGGAGGGTAAGGGGTTAAAGAAGGGAAAGTGGTGGCTATTTAGCTACAGTAGTCGGGAAAGGCCTCTCTGAGGAGGTGATATTTGAGGTAAGACCTAAATGAAATGAAAAAGAGTGAGTCAAGGGTTATCTGGGGGAAGAGTGTCCCAGGCAGAATGAACAGCAAGGGCCCTGCGTGGGAACAAGCTAGGGCCTTGGTGCCTCTGAGGATCAGTAGGAGCCTAGCGTAGCTGGACCCTGGAATTTTTTCTGAGAGTACTGAAAAGCCATTGTGAAGTTTTAAGCGAAGAAGTAGCATGATCTACATTTCAAAAGATCACTTTATCTACTTACTGTGTGAAGAATAGATGGTGAGGAGACCAGATTGGAAGCAGGGAGACCAGTTAGGAGACTTGCAATAGTGGTCCAGCAAGAAATATCAGTGGCTTGGACTACAGTAGATGTTAGAAATGGTGTTACTACTACCCGTTCCCTTTGAGTTGATTCCAACTCATAGCGGCCCCATAGGAGAGAGTGGAACTGCCCCAGACGGTTTCCAAGGAGCGGCTGGCTGGTGGATTTGAACTGCTGACCTTCTGGTTAGCAGCTGAGCTCTTAACCACTGTGCCACCAGGGCTCCTAGAAATGGAGAGGGGTTGGAAAATGGGGGATATATTTGTATTCTTAGTGCCTGGCATGATGTCTGGCTAGACATTCAATAGACATCTGATGAATGAATTAAGAATTAATTAATCCAACCAAATGAGAACTCTGCTGGAGCTGAAATCATCCATCCTTTAAGCCTCTGCTAAAATCTCAACCCCTCTTCAAACTGGAGTAGATAGCTGCCACTAACCAAAGATTAGTACTAGAATATATATATTTGTTAATTCTTAAAAATCAGTAGGGAGATGACAAACTACCCAATAGGAAAATGGGCAAAAGATATACATGAACAGGCATTTCACAGAAGAGGAAACCTGAATGGCCAATAAATATATGAAAAGATGCTCAAACTCATTAATAATCAGGGAAATACAATCCAAACCACCATGAAATTCCATTTAATACATAACAGATTGACTAAATGTTAACAAGGATGTGACAGCAACAGAAACTCTTATATACTTTGGTAAGCATAAATATTGGGAAACAAATTGACATTATCTCAAAAAGTTGAAGACATTCATATCTACAACCCAGCAATTCTCTTTTATATCCTGAGGAAACTCTGACCCATGTATATAGGGAGGCAGGTAAAGAAATGTTCAAAGCAGCATTATTTGAAGGGCAAAAAAACCCCGAAAACAACCTAAATATTCATTGACATGGGAATTAATCAATAATTGGTGGGTTACTATACATCAGTGAAAATAAATAAACTACAGTTACCTACATCAACAAGGAGCCCTGGTGGTGCAATGGTTAAGGTGCAATGGCTAACACGCTCGCTGCTAACGGCAAGGTTGAAGGTTTGAATCCACCAGTGGCTCCGCAGGAGAAAAAAACCTGGCGATCTGCTCTGGTAAAAATTTACAGCCTAGAAAACCCTATGGGGCAGCTTGACTCTGCCCTACAGGGTCACTATGAGTCGGAATCAACTGCATGGCATGCAACACCACCACCTACATCAACATGCTTGAATCTTAGAATGAGAAAAGCAAGCCAAAGAAGTCTACAAACACTCTTACAATGATTTTTAAAAAAGGGAGGGGGTGGGCAAAATAAATAACATGTGGTAATAGTATGAAAAAAAATAAAACAGGAAATGATAAACATAAAGTTCAGGAGAATGGAGATGGGGTTACTATAGGAGAGAAGAACGTGGGAACCTTCAGTGGTATTGATAATCTTTTTTTCTTTTCTTAAATTGGGGGAGTGGCTTAATGGGTGTCCATTTTATTATTATACTTCATAATCTATATAAAATATCTCATCTGAGAAGGCATGGGTTTTTGTCTTGCTTTGTTTATGCTTGTATTCCCAGCACCTATTCTGGCACATAGTAGGAGCTCAAAAAATATCTGTTAAATAAATATATATTATTTGCATTTGTTTATATGATTCAAATATTTAATGATTTTTTTTAAAGAAGGAAAACACCTAACTTAATCATGGTGTCCCCTTGATCATTCCAGCTGGAAGTCACACTGCCTTCTTAACTCCTATTATCCAAATAATCTATTAAATCCTGCTGCGTATTTATAGTTATATGTTTGTGTCTTATCTTTCTTACATTATAAATTTATGAAGACAAAGGATCGTGTTTTCTACTTTTTTATTCCCACTCACAATATGTAGCACAATACTTCACACGTAGTAGATGTTCAATAAATATTTGTTGATTTCTTGAAGTTACAGGAGACAAGGGCAGACCAGGAGGGTCAGATCTATGCTATTTAATATATACTTAAGGCTGAAAGAGAAATTTGTAATCGTCTAGTGCATTCCTACATTTTATAGATATGGAAACTGAAGTCCAGAGAGGTGAAGTGATTTTCTCAAAGTCGCATAACTAACAGTATCCCAAAATCTAGGAGTCCCTGGATGATGCAGATGGTTAATGCACCTGACTGGTAACAAAATGTTGGAGGTTCAAGTCCACCCAAAGGTGCCTTGGAAGAAAGGCCTGGTGATCTGCTTCTGAAAAAATCAGCCATCGAAAACCCTATGGTGTACAGTTCTCTGACACACATGGGGCTACCATGAGTTGAAATTGACTTGAGGGCAACTGGTACTGGTTTTTTATCCCAAAATCCAGACCTCAGATCTTGCTGTGCACAGCTCTTCACAGTATATCACAATACCTTTTATTTTCTGTTTTGTTTGTGAGTCTTCCTTAGTCTGGGAGCCACCAAATGGCAGGGACCAAATCTGTTAACATGGATGCTTAATCATGGCTTCTAGAGAAATATGTAGGATATATACAGATTCATCATACAAATTCAAAGGAACTTAAGATTCTTCTCCAGCAAAAACTTTCTTGGCCATTCTTCTGCTACCAACTTTCCCACTGATCTCCCCCTTACCAGTTGCCATTGAGTCAATTCCAACTCATGGCAACCCTATGTGTTTCTGAGTAGAACTGTTCTCCATAGAGTTTTCATATCTGTGACCTTTTGGAAGCAGATCACCAAACCTTTCTTCCAAAGCACCTATTGGTTCATTCAAACCGTCAGCCCTTCAATTAGAAGCCAAGAACTTAACTGTTTGCACCACCCGGGCCTGGATAACCAAAAATCCTTTCCCTTCTTCCTTCCCTTTTCTTTCTCTAGAAATGGGGAAGTTAACTGATGGTTCACAGTCCTGCTGTCCTGAGGAACTGATTTAGCAAGAGAAAGTAGAAAGTCCATCAGTCAGTGCCCACCAGTCAATCACAGCCCCAGGAGCTTGAAATTGACAATCACAGATGAACGCAGGAGCTCAAGATCTAAGAATAGACCTTATTGGCAGTGCAAAGGTATCATTTCAACTTATGTAAAATTGCCTGCTAGCAGAAAGAAAGCGAATCCTGGAAAATTAACACTGGAAGGAACCTTAGCAATTGGAAACTGGAGCTAGTTAGTAGCAGGGTTGGGACTAGACTCCTAGTCTCCTGCCTCCAAGACAACTGTTCTTTCCATGCACTTGAGGGCAACATAGCATTTCGCAAATACATCATAAACTAACCTCATCTTAAGTCATTTAAAACAACAACAACAACAATGTGCCATCAATTCCTAGGACAGGGTAGAGCTGCCCCATAGAATTTCCAAGGCTGTGATCCTTACGGAAGCAGAATCGCCAACTTTTCAGTTTAGCAGATGAGCTGCTTAACCACTGCGCAACCAGGACTCCTTATCTTAAGCCTTAAACCCCACCCCCCACCCCCCCAAAAAAAACTCATTGCCATCCAGTAGATTCCAACGCATAGCAACCCTATAGGGAATGCAAAATAAATGATTCAAACCGTTCCTCTTCTGTCAGGCAATTTTTTTTTCTTTGTGTTTTTGTTTCTCTTTTTATCCCTCTTAGCCCCGGTGATGCAGTGGTTAAAGAGATGGACTGCTAACCGAAAGGTCGGCAGTTCGAAACCAAAGCGGCTCCTAGGGAGAAAAACATGGCAGTCGGCTTTCTAGAGATTTACAGCCTTGGAAACCCTATGGGGTCGCTATGAGTCAGAATCGACTTGAAGGCAGTAGGCTTGATTTGGAAGTTTCTCTCTGTGAATCCCCCCTCTTTCTCTATTTGAGGTGTCGAATTTGAAGTGTGGCATGCCCGCGTAATTCTCTTGATTTTTCTTCTGTGAGCTAGAGCGTTTCCCATCCAAAGGCAAATATGCATAAGCCAATCAAGATTCTCTCTTGGTGACCTTTGTGGATAAGAACATTCCGAATTTCTATATGGAAGATGCTGGACCTCCCTCCTAGCCCATCCAGTCAACTAAAACGAGTCTCTGCCCACCCTCCCGCACCCCACCCCGGGGTCCTTAACCAGTCCTGAGAAAGAAAAGATCAATCTCCCTTCTTCGTCATCACTGTGCAGAGAGGCTGCTAACCAGTCAGAATCTGCCACTAGCAGTCGTTAGAGAAACTGGCCAATCAGGCCAGCCTTGTTACATGGTCTGGTAGGAAACGAAAGAGTGATTGGAAAGGATGGCTCTAACTCAACACCCTTTCCTTCCTGGGCACAAGCTTTGCCTCAGTGAAACGAAGGATCATTCCCCCAAGATGGTGGTTAGAAAGATTTCTAGACTCTCAGCTTAATTTTCTCTTGGATTATTTTTGTTGTCTTCAAATTCACCCACCCTGCACATACCTCCGACCACATTTTGTAGTCTCACTGCTCCCCTCCTGATCGAATTTTTGCTTCAGACTTTGTAGCAATAGCCCCCAAGATTCTCAGCCCTCCCCACAGATCTTCACCCCCAAACTTGTCAGATAACTTGTTTTGCATAATTTATGTAGGTGAAAAAGTTTAGTAAGTGATAGTTGAGTCTGTTTCAGGAGACGTTTTGCAAGGAACTTGCAAAGAACAGTCTCTAGGGAGCAATGTAGAACTGAGTTGCAGTGCTCCAATAATAATAATTGCTAACATTTATTGACCCTTATTGGGTATCAAGGAGCCCTGGTGGCGCAGTGCTTAAGCAGCTTGGCTGCTAACCGAAGGGTTGACGGTTGGAACCCACCAGTCGCTCGGCGGGAGAAAGACGTGGCAGTCTGCTTCCCTAAATATTACAGCCTTAGAATCCTATGGGGCAGTTCTACTCTGTCCTTGTAGGGTCCCTATCAGTTGAAATCGACTTGATAGCCATGAGTTTGGTTTTTTGGTTATTGGATATCACAGCACCTTGCTATGTTATCCCAATATTGGCCCTGGGGTAAGCACTATTATTATTCCCAACTTATATAAGAAGAAATCGATTTAGAGGGGTTAAAACAGCTTGCCTAAGGTCGCAGAGCGATTTGGGAACCCAGGTTTATCTGAATCAGGAGCCCACCACCGTAAGGCAGAGAAGCAGTGCAGCTGTAACAACTTTTGAGTGGAGCCGGTTTTAGCTTCCTCACTCTTCAACGTCTGAGAGGGGTCTTGGTTGTGACGTAAAAAACAGCTGCAACAACCGTTTTGCGGTGGCGGCTCCTAAGAACTGTGGACTTTTTGCCTTGGAGAATGTAATCTAAGAGCTAAAAGGAATTCAGTATGGACGGGGGTGGGGTGTGTCTAGGAACCTCACGGGATAAACTCTAAGTCCCATGCTAGCCTGTCTTCCCTTTCTCCTCATAGCATCCTACACGGTGCCTGGCACTGCTTGGTACTTGGTAAATACCTGTTGATTGATTGATTCCCAAGGATTCCAGCTCCATTCCTCAAGCCCTCCCCCTAGTCAACAGGAACCGGAGAGAGATATGGGGATTTCATGGGAAACCCGTGAGAATCCTAACCTAGCTGGAATCTTGGATTTAAGAAAAACGGGGAAGTCCCCCACTCTTCTCGCCTCGCTTGCTCTCCTATTCCTCCCCATTCCTAACCCTCCCTTTCAGGAGCTCAGGGCCATAAAAATGCAGATGGAGGATCGGTGTGAAATAACGGGCCCATATAAATCCCTCTGCCGCCCGCCTGCAAGATGGATTGGCCGCATTGAAATTCCTCCGCGAGGATAATTAAACTCAGGGCCTCATCCGGGCAAAATTACATTCCTGTAATGGCGTCGCTCGGGGTCCCGGGAAATTGCTCCGTGGGCTTTCAGCGGGGGTTTTTATCGCCGGCCGGGGTGTGCCTGGCTGCGGCTCACCTCTCCTCCGGGACCGTAAAGCTGCTGCCGTGATTTATCCTCCCCTTCTCCCAAATCCGATTAAATGGAGGAGCTCGGGGCCTGGGCGCCGCGGGGTCCGGGAGCCGGGAGGGGCGGCGGGAAGGACGGGGCCAAGGAGGGGAGGACAAACGGCCCCTCAGAGGGTGGCGGATTTGGCTTTATTTACAGCCGCGGCTTTCTTTTTATTTTTTATTTTTTATGGGGGTGTAGTGAGCTTTTCCCGTCTTTTCTCATGCTGCCTTTCAAGCACGATGCTGGGGTTTGGATAGGAGGGGGAACTGGGAAGGCCTTGCCGCCCTCTTCTTTCCAAAGGACTAGTCAGACCCTGTCTAGGAGGCGAAGTGGTTTAGAGGAAGAGATGTGGACCGGGAAGATTTCCACCTCCTTCCACCAGGGAAAGGATGAGCGAAAGGGCACGACTGAGAAGACGAGGGGGCTTTCATGAGGGCACCTCATGGGAGGTCCACTTATCCTAAATCGCGTAGGTGAGGCCCGGACAGAGGCTTGGGCATGCCTGGGGTGACCTCGCAACCTCACTACAGGTGACAGGTGTCTGTTATTCCTTGATTTCCCCAAGACTCAGAGGAAAGAAGGCTTAGGATCTGGGTGCTCGGGTCTCGATCATATTTAGCCTGTCTTCTGGCTCACTGATGCTGGTTTCTTCATGGCTGATCACCGGAATAAGAGGGAAAGGGAAAAAAGGCGAAGCCACCAGCGGCAGCTGGCGCATTTTGCCGACTATTCATCCATTGAACGGGTTTCCTGTCCAACGATGCCAGGATCCTGGGGGCGACGGAAAGCAAGAATCCAATGGCTTAATTTTCCTCTTGTTACATTTTGGATAGTGAATCTCAATCCCGATTTCATGCTAGTTTTTTCTGAGTAGTTTTTTTTTGGCAATGTGACTGCGCATGCTTGGAAAGGGGACGCGAGTCCACGATTCCAACTCCGTGCGGACCAAACAGCAGGTCACGTCACCGATGGGTTTAGACTGTTGCCTTCATTTCTGCGCCCAATCGCCTTCGCCTGCAGTTTCTCCTCTGCAACGCCAGGTGGAGCGACTGGCCGAGTGCAGCCACCGAGCTGGCGGGCGGCGCTGTAGCGCCCGGGCCGACCCTCTACGTTGCAGTCATTCTATCTTCGACGGAGCGACTCGTTGGCCCGGGCGGCGCCATTCTATCTTCGACGGAGCGACTCGTTGGCCCGAGCGGCGCATGCGCTGAGCCTTCCCTCCCGCTATCTTCAACCCCCTCCTCTGTCTTCTCTACACTTGGAGCAGGTAAGGCCTTGGGGCCTCGCTCCCGCTTTGAGCCGCGCACGCGCGCGGGGTATTGTACCGCGCGCGGATGCTTTGAGGCCCTTACCTTGCATGCTCCCACCCCGGTCCTCGCGCCCTGCCTAGCTCCCGGTATCTCCGAGCCTTGGGGCTGCCACTTCCGCGTGCCGGTAACCTCCAGCCGCGCGGGCCTGGCGCCATCTTGGATGTCTGTCGCGGCGCGAGAGTGCCTTGGAGCAGGCGAAAGTCAGATTCCGATTGCTCATTTTCACCTGTTCCGACTCAGCCCTCACAACGTTCTTTTCTCACCTTCTTACCGTTTCAGGAGGAGCCCTGGTAGCGAAGTGGTTAAAGTGCTCGACTGCTAACCGAACGAACCCACCAGCAGTTTGGCGGGAGAAAAGATGTGACAGCCTGCTTCCGTAAAGATTTATAGCCTTGGAAACCGTATGGGGCAGATCTACTGTGTCGTGTAGGGTCGCAATGATTCGCAGTCGACTCCACGGCAGTGGGTTTGGTTTGGTTGCCCTTTCAGAGTTGTCACACCCCCAAACTCTTGTTTTTGCTTTCTCCTTTCATCCTGACTAGTTCTTTCCTTATACGTAATCTGCCCCAGATTTTCGGCCCCAGAACCTCATGTGCCCGGAGCAAAGGAGGTAGTGGATCCGCTACAATCGCAAACCTCTAGTCAGCAATCCTCGATTTTAAAAGTAAACCATGAATATTGTAGAAGTGAACAGAACAGCCAGAACACTTCTTCCCTTCAGGCTGTGGCCTGCGAGAGCTAAGGCAGAAAAGAGAAGAGAGGTTTTTTGGGAGCCATTGGTTGGTTATCTCCCAGTACCGTTCTCTTCCTTCCCTGACCCTCCAGTGAAGTTGGAAAAACGCACAAGTTGTGGCCTTGAGAAGTAAGGATTTCTGTTTAGAGATAGCAGGCCCAGAATAGCAGAGGTAAGGCCAAGCAGATGGGGCCAGCCTGGGAGAATGGCCACCTGCCAGCTTTCCTGTCAAGGGTTTATTAACCTCCCAGACTCTGCTCTCAAACGGAAAAAGAATGATTACATTGGGAAAGAGACCCGTTATGATATAGGAGCTCTAATTCTGGGTAGTGCCCAAGGTGTTGTAGGCTAACAGTTGCAGACTTAACCAAGGTTAAGCAACCGATGGAAGGAAGTGCACATCACTGCAAATCAAAAAACCAAACCCATTGCCGTCAAGTTGATTCCGACTCATACTGACCCTATAGGACAGTAGAACTGCCCTACAGGGTTTTCAAGGCTGTAAATCTTTACGGAAGCAGACTGCCACATATTTCTCCTATGGAGCGGCTGGTGGCATTAAACTGTCGGCCTTTTGGTCAGTAGCCTAGAGCTGAACCACTTCGCTGCCAGGGTTCTGCACTTCACTCAGGCTCTCTTAACTGTCACCCTTTATCATGGGCTTATTACATGCCAGCACCACCTTAAGGTCTTTATGTATGTTATCTCATTTAATCCCCCTAAGAATCAAAGGATATTGAGGTTTAATTGCCTTGAGGGGAAAAAAAAAATTCATCCTTTTTTAAAGCTTTAAAGAAGTTTTGGAATTTTGACCCATGCAAACCGAGTAGTCCAACAGCAAAATTGGATTTGATTTATGTATGTGCAGAAATCAGAGCTCTAGACGGGACAGGGGTTGAAGACACCCATTAATCTAAAAGTAATCAGTAGTGTTGTAACCTGCAACAGTCTTGAGTACAACTCATTTAAGGAAGTGGTATTTAACAGGCCCATAATTACTGAGTATTTCAGTCTATGATTTATTAGAAAGCATGTAACTTAGAAGATCTGAGTTCAAGTCCTGGCTTTATCACTACCAGAGTTTCAAGACTGGCTTTAAGACTGTGGCTCTCAAAGTTAACTGTATATAAGAATCATTTGAGAAGCTTGTTTGAAATGCAGGTACTTGGGCCTTGTCCCCAGAGATCTTGACCAGTAAGGTCTGAGGGGGGGCCCGGAATATGCATTTTTAGTACATACATCACCTGTACCCCCAAATAATTCTGGTTTACATGGACCTCTCACTTCACTTTGAGACACCTTGCCTTAAGGTTTTTAACTCACCCTATCTCTTCTCCCAGATAAGTTCAGTTCTACCAACTTAGGCACCTTGGGTGCGACTGTTTTAGATGTTGGGGATACAAAATTGAATATCCCTAGTGTGATGGTGAAAATGAAGAATATTTTAACAGTCATTGCTAATTAGAGTAATGCATTTTCCCACTGATCTACCCTGCCCTGTTAATGAATGTAGGAAATAGAAGTGTTTTGAGAGAGAAAATACTTTCAGGTAATTCAGTGAGAAGATTGTTCGAGATCTTCCAGGGTCTTAGCCTCCAACAAATATCTCCCAAGAGTATAAAGACTCTAATTTTTAAATTGCAGTTTTTATAAGGTCTAGGCAATGAGGCCTTGAGAAGTGTTCCTTTTGAGTAGGGACTAAGGAAGACTTAGGGGGAGGGCACTCTGGGTAAATTCATCTGAAAACCCAAATTTATGAGACTATGGAAATGGATAACTGGTCTTAAAGCTGGGACTCAGTAACCACTTGTTCAGGCAAGGGGAGGTCATTTGATTATAAGGAAATTTTGGAAGCTGTGTGGGGTTTCTGGTGGAAATCATGACTTCAGGGTTCTAATTCCATCTCTGCTGATGACTTGAGGTTAGTCACTCTGCTCTCTCTGGACTAGTTAAATTTTCCAGAGCACCTTTTCTGCTAATGAGAATGTAGTTTAGTGAGGACAATGTTTACATTGCAGCTTCTGTAATTCCAGCTCTTCTGCCACAGCCCCTCATCCCCTGAAAATGTACATCTGCACCAAGTTTGTCTCCACTCCCTCCTTGGTGAGTACCTGCCTTTTTTGGGAGTCTTTAAGGAGGGGGGCATCTTGTCTCTTCCTTGCCATCAGACCTTGTTTCTCACAGTTGGGCAGGGAAATGTGAGAAGATTTTTTTGGGAAGGGAAGGCCCTTTTCTATGGTAGCCTGACAGGAGAGAATGAATGCTTACCAGTTACCCTCTTAACTCACATCCCTTGGAGGCTAGTTAATTCCTCTCATCCAACCATTTAGAAGGAGAGTATAGATAAAAATGTAGCTCAAGATGAGATTATTCCTAATCCTAAAACGAGGTATTCCAGTAAACTGGACCTCACCCAGTCTTGGTGAACATGAAGTAGATTGTATAACTTGGGCAGAGTATGCATTGTGTGTAGGATCTTGTTCTGAGTGTTGGAAAGGAGAACCATAGCTAGGAGTTCACTCTGGGAACTTAAATTTGGTGAGAAGCTAAAATACACATAAATTTATATTGAAAAGTATTTAACTCAGAAGCAGCAGCATAGAAGAAATTGCAAATTAATAGATAGTGGAGGCAATTGATTAATCAATTTATAAATGAAAAGGATTGATGCTATTAGTAGGTCTCATTTATTGAGCATTTACCATGTGCCTGGCACTGAATTTACCAATACATAATTTCACTTAATCCTCAAATCAACCCTGAGAAATAATACTCTCATTTGAGAGATGAGGAAATAGGCTTAAAGAGATTAAGTCATTGTACTGAGGTTACACAGCTGATACAGAGCTGAGATTTGAATCTAGATCCATCTGACTTGAAAGTCCTGGCTCTTAACCTCTATATTGTCTGGCTTGGGGTCAGAAAAGACTACTAGGGGGTAAATTTTGAGCATGAATCTTTGTGACTATTTTCCTGCAGGATGTGCTCAGGGAAAGGTGCCCTTTTCTGCCTCAGTCATTGGCTTCCTTCTGAGAGGCTGGCCTCAATAATATATATTTCCATTGTTGAGTGAAGCAGATGTTTCTGAGGCTTAGATTTCTGTGGTTTCTCAACGGCCGTAAAAGGGTTCATTGAGGGTGGGTAAACCCTTGTAGCTCAAAAAGAAGTAGACTTTCTTCCCTTAAAACAAGGAAGCCTGGGAAGCAAGAGAAATTGCATTGTTCTTGAATCTAGAATTAGCTAAAATTAAGAAAGAATGATCCTAGATTCTGATTTAAGTGTGGGAATGGAAGAGGCATCAGAGGAGAGAAGATCTTACCTGTTGATGCAAGTGATAACTTGGCATGGTTCTGAAACTCCTTTCCACAGCCTTCCCTGATCTTCCTGCCCTTGTGTCGTTCCTGCTAGGTCAGGAGCACCTCTCAGCTGCTGAGCCGACCATTGTCTGCATTGGTGCTGAAACAACCCCAGGCACTGACAGATGAGGTATGTTACAGGTGTAAGTTGGGCCTGTGGTTTGGGGGAGAGAGGTGAGGAGGGTTACCCACCAGAACCAGTAGGGGGAGTGCTGAGGACAATAATCACAGACCAGAATTAGTGAAGGAATAAGGCCATTGGCTTTTAGGTGATGGTGGCCACTTCATATGCTCTAGTCCTCCAGCTTTTGCCACTGGCAGCACATGCTCATGTGTGCCGCTAATAACTGCCATTGCTGGGCCTGGTTTACTGACTTCAGTTGGGAGCATCTGGTCCCAGGAAGATCTCGGTGCACCGAGAACAACCTAGGGCCTCAATCTTATACTTCTAGACCACACCTGAATCATCAAGGTATTTGAAATCTACCTCCTACATTAAGCAGTTCTGCTTGCCATCATTTTGAAGAGTTTTCCAGGAGGTAAAAGATCTTCCATTCGGGGGGAAAACTGTGGGGTTTGACAGTATAAAGGGTTTAAATGGTACAAAAGTTTCCAAAAGAAGAGGTTTCCCCTAAAAACTTTACCTTCCATCTACCTCATCTTCACAGGGCTTCAGCAGCTTGACAGCCCCGTGTTCCCTGACCTCACTTATCCCTAGTCGCAGCTTCCAAACGACCGCCATCTCAAGGGACATCGACACAGCAGCCAAGTTCATTGGTGCTGGGGCTGCCACAGTCGGAGTGGCTGGCTCTGGAGCTGGGATTGGGACTGTGTTTGGGAGCCTCATCATTGGTTATGCGAGGTAAGATAAGTTGGTTCCTCTGATAGGCTTTCCAAAGGTCTGAGTAGAAATATTTGGTGTTCGTGAGCTGCACTAACCTATGCAAATGGCTATTTGAATTTAACTTCTAATTAATTAAAATTAGGTAAAATTTAAGATTTCAATTTCTCATTCACACTAGCCACGTTTCAAATGCTTAGTAACCACAAGTCGGAAATGCAGGTGAAGAACATTTGTATCACTAAAGAAAATTCTATTGAACAGCTTCTGTCTAGAGCTAGAGTTGGCAAACTAATACCCAAGGGCCAAATCTGCTTTTGTACACCTGTATAATCTGAACTTTTTACATATTTAAAGGGTTGTGTTTTATTTTGTTGTTTAATTATACAACAGAGACCAAATGCCCACAACACCTAAAATATTTACTGTCTGATCCTTTACAGAAAAAGTTTGCAACCCCTGTCTGTAGCCTCAGTCAGCACAGTAACTTCACTGTTGTTTTTCCCCATCCCCGGGAATTCCCTTCTGTCACTCCTGGGAAAACTGCCTTTGTAGCCAGCCCCACTGGTTCCTGAAACCTGGGATCATTTGGTCCCTTCCAACTCTGGGCAACTCATTGTTAGAACTAAATTAATCCTCTAGAGACCAGCAAGTTCTTTTAATGTCTTTGGGGAGATAGATTTATTTTTCAGGATTTGTATGAAACAAGAAGCCTGACTGCTTCTGTGTTCACAATTCTGTTAAAAGTCAGTGGTGATTTCCCTTAACCATCATGCTTGCAGAGGTGTCAGAGTGAGGGAAATACAAATTATATATTGATTTTCAAAGTTGGGAGTCCTTTTTCCTATTGTTGCTATCTAAACATATTATCATCTAAGTGATAGTACGTTTAGCGTATCATCAAAACTCCCCAGATTATTTGTAGCTTCTTAAGGTCCAAAATCTTCTGAGTGTTTTAGAATAAAGGAAGGTAGTTGTGTCCCTCTGACTCCTCTTGTCCTCTAGAACAATAGTTTTTTGTTTGTTTGCTTTTTTTTTTTTTTTAATTGTGTTACATAAAACCCTGGGATTCTGAGGATGCCCCATCAAAGACAGTCTTAAAGAACGAGGGGAGGCCAGTCAAACAGGCCTTTAAAATCCCCCACTTCTTTTGAGCTATTGAAATTTGGTTTTTTATGTTTCATGATATGGGGTTCTGCTGTTTAAAGTTTGAGAACACTGCTCTAGATAGACCCTGTTACTCTAGATGCCTCTGCCATTCTGGTTCCAAAAAAACCAAACCAAACCCATTGCTGAGAGTCGATTCTGACTCATAGCGGCCCTATAGGACAGAGCAGAACCACCCCATAGGGTTTCCAAGGAGCAGCTGCTGGATTTGAACTGCCAGCCTTTTGGTTAGCAGCTATAGCTGTTAACCACTTTGCCACCAGGATTTCTGCCATCCTGGTTAGGCCCTGGGTATTAAGTATCCAGGCCTAGAGGTCTTAAGTTATGATGGTGATATGGCTGATACCCTAAAGGAGGTCATGTTTATACCTGGGCCATGTTAAAGTATTTTGGATTGTTCATGCCCCTCACTCAGTCCCTGTAGAACCTTTGGTGTGTCAGGGCAAGAATTTGGGCATGGTGGTGTCACCTTAAAAGACTCATTACATAAGATGAGTTCCAGGAGGGGAATTCTCCCTGAGCCTACCTTTAATGTTTGTCCTTTTTTATGTGGACTAGAAATTCAGTCTTTCTCCTTCCCTTTTCCCAGGAACCCTTCTCTGAAGCAGCAGCTCTTCTCCTACGCCATTCTGGGCTTTGCCCTCTCAGAAGCCATGGGACTCTTTTGCCTGATGGTGGCCTTTCTGATCCTCTTCGCCATGTGAAGGAGCCATCTCCACCTCCCATAGTTTCTTTTTCCTGTCGTCTGCCCTAAATGTTCCTTGCCCTGTACCTCTCCAGGCAGCCTGGGGAAAGTGATTGACTCAGGGTTTGACAGCGGAAAGACAAATAAATATTGTATTAATAAGATGTTTCTTGAGTCTCCTATGTATATTTCTTTTCCAGAGTTGTCTAAATGTCTTGGTGAGAGTACAAGGCCTGGAGGGTGGTGATGGTTCTAACATCAACTTGGGTCTGGGCTCATTTGTTCCTGATTCTCTGCTTTAGGAAAGCTTTATTCAAATAAGCCCTCCATTTTAATAATGTTTACCTGGCGTGGCCTGTTACTTGCCTTGAAGGATTGGGTTTAGCAGCTTAAAGGGTTGGCTTAAAATATTGACTAATATTGTTGTTAGGTGTTGATTACTAGGCTCTGTTTCCGCTGCCACCATCCTGGCTCAGACCCTCATTGCTACTCACCTGGTCTATTGCAATAACCTCTTGACTGGCCTTCTGCCTCCAGTCTCTTCCCCATAGCATTTACTTCTACCCACAACTGCCAGGCTAATCCTCTTTGCACAGGACTGGTCTTGTCATTTACCAATTCAAAAACAGCCTGATCTCAACTCTCTTAGTTTTAGTCCTTTATTCCCATATACTACACCCAGAATAGACTATTTGTCATTTTTTAAATTCTTTCCATGCTTTTGTCTCCATACCATATCTTCCAGCCTGGCCCATCTCTGCTTTCTCTCCTTGAATAACACTTAAGGTCTGCAATAAATTATGGGTATGTGTGTGAGATTTATCTTGTCAATTAGGTTGTTGGTTTCTTGAGGCGGAGACTATGCCATGCTCATCTTTGTATCCCTAGAAGTATCATCATGCATCTCAGGTACCAAGTGCTTAGTGGAATTTTTATTTAATCACTCAATCCAATCCCCTCACTTCACATGAGGAAACAGACTTTGAGAGGACAAAGCATTCACTGGCAGAGCTGGAAGTACAGCTGGGGTCCAGAGTATGAGACTACCACACTAGTGGTCTTACGTGACTCTCCCCAAGCTCCTTGTCTCTCGTGAGTGTGACATTTTCCCAAGCAAGGAGGAAGAGGGCACACTAAGCAAAAATAAACGTTTTCTTTTAAAAATGCCTCAAGAGGGACTTTAGACTGTGGAGTCAGTATAAAGTTGAGGAATTATGTACATCTAAAACTACATAAACTTGGAATAATCCTTATTTTACACTTGCTTGAAGTAACTTAGAAATGACAATGTAGATGATCTCAACAGTTTCTGTTTCAGTTCAGTTAGTGACTATAAAAGTCTGGGGTAGGGGCTTGACCCCCAAAAGTAATTCCAGATCATTCACGCTTTTGCCCTTTTGCTATTGTGATCAAGGGTTTGCTTCCAGATTGCTGTACTATCCCCAGATAACTATTTTCTAGATTGTAGGGCTCTAAGTGGATCTTAAAAGAACAGGTCCTGACTTCCTGCTTCCTCCTGCAAAGAGTTTAGTTAAAGGTATCAACAAATTTGGAGATGAACCCTCCCTTTGCTTCTGTCACTTGAATTTGAACTTCTGGTAGTATCCTCTGCTGCCTCAACCCTTCATGAGTCATCGAGTGTCTGTGTTTTCTTTCCTTGCCCCTTTCTTTAGAATTGAGTCTAGCTAACTCCCTCACAACTTAGGTACTTGGAGAGAGCAAGGCTAAGTGCCCCACTTTGTTTTTGTTCTCTCTGAGGTGTATGATGAGATGACGTAAGAAACTTGGAAGCAGATCTCTTCAGGAGGAGTCAAGCAACCTGGATCCTTTTAGATTTAGGCCCCAAGAGATATTCATTGGCAACCCAATTTGCCAACAACTTGGGGTAGAGGATTACTATGTTTTAGTAGAGAAACAAGTCTAAGAGCAATTTTCTGAAGATCCTCTCCAACTTTGAGCAATATTATAGTATGAAATCTTTGTACTTGTCCTTGTAGTTTTAGAGACAACACATGATTTGAAATCAGGAGAGTTGAGTTCTAATCTCTGTTCTACCACTAGCCACCTCTGACACTGGGCAGATCGCTAACCAATCACTTTCTAGGGCCTCAGTTTCTAGATAATAATTTTCCTACCAGAGCTTATTCAAGTGTACGCAAAGGTACCTCGAGCATTTGGAAGGGATAATACCATCAAAGTTCAATGAATATATTGATTATAATTTGCTTTATTCTCAGTCTCTTTGAAGCTTAGAGTATATTAGTAAAGGAATATTATAGATAGTGTTTTAGGCTGGGTTCTCTAGAGAAGGAAAACCAGTGAAGTATATATACATATATAAAGAGATTTATCTCAAGGAAATGGCTCATGCAGTTGTAGAGGCTGACACATCCCAAGTCTCCGGGCAGGCATCAGGCTAGAGACTTCTGATTGACGTAGCTGCAGGGGCTGATGAACCCAAAATTGGCAGGTCAGACAGCAGGCTGCTGGTTCATGGGCTGTACAGTCCAATGAATCCCAAGATTGGCAGGTAAGACAGTAGGCTGCTAGCTCACAGGCTGTGGAGACTGACAAATCCCAAAAGCAGCAGGCAAGACAGCAGGCCGCTGGCTCAAGTCCCAAGAATCGGAGGTCAGATGATGATGAGCTGGATGCAGAATCCAGAAAGAGCAAGTGAATTTTGCCCAAATGCCTATATACATATTGGATGAAGGCCATACCCTGGAGGAAATTCCTGTTACAACTGATTGGCCAATCACATCATGGAGGATGACTACATCATTACATAACTGCCAGATGACATCCTCACGTAACTGCCAAGCTGCATCGTTACATAACTGCCAAAACACTGAGAATCATGGCCCAGCCAAGTTAACACTGTGACATCACGGTCCACCCCTTGTCATCTTGGCACCTGTACACATCTCCTTAAACTATACATAATCTCCGAATAAAGACAATTATAAAGTCATACTTACAGCAAATGTGATACAACTAACATGCGTACAACCAAACATGCACTAGCCCTGTTTATATCTTATATTTTATAAGTGAAGAAAACAAAACTATTTGATGCACACATACAAGGAAGAAATACTCACAGCAGTTACAGTCCTTGTTTCTGCAACTGGTCACTTGTTGGTAACTGGTATTTAAAACTACTGTCTTCTACCACCCCTTCTATATTTCCTTTGCCCTCCAAAAGCACCTCAGCGGGCCATAGTTCTTTGCCTGGTGGAGTGACCCAAACCTTCATTCCTGAAGGGTCTGGGCCATTAGTAATCATGTCAGAATTGGGTTGCTGTAGTTTTCCATTGATTTTAATCACAGGGCATGGTAGTACTAAGAGATACCCTAAGGGATCTCCTGCATTCCAGACATACTCTTTTTTACCTCCATTATGCATGATCAATCCAATTTCCCCAGAGTCAATCACACCAGGCAATATGGTAACTCCCTTCTTTGCCTGTTGATCCAGAGGCAAATGAGGAGCCCAAGGTGGCTGGCTGGCATTCTCAACTTGCAGTTCAATGGAATCTGTGTTGTGTCTCCAGTTGTGAGAATTCCTCCCTTTGGAACTAAGACCTCTAGACCCGCAGATCATAGGGTCACAGGAACAGGAGGCAAAAATTTTGTGAATGGATCACTAGGGGTAATAGTGGGTGGTACCACTCCCATTTTTACCCCTTGATTCCTGCAAACATGAATCCTGTCTATGGAAGAAACAGCACCATGCATTAGATGCTGGTTTAGAATACATATAGCCTCTTGGAGAACATTGACCCAACCCTGCAAAGTGTGTTGCCATCTAGCTGTCACTGTAATTGTATCTTTAGAAGACCATGCCATGTTCTATCAAGCCAGCTGCTTCAGGATGTCAGGGAACACGGTAAGACCAGTGAATTTCATGAGCATGGGCCCATTGCCATACTTCATTGGCTGTGAAGTGAGTCCCTTGATCTGAGACAATGCTGTGTGGGATACCATGACAGTGGATAAGGAATTCTGGGAGTCCACAGATGGTAGTTTTGCAGCGGCATTGCATGCAGTAAGGGCAAATCCGTAACCAGAGTACTTGTCTATCCTAGTAAGAATGAAACGCTGCCTTCCATGATGGAAGTAATCCAATGTAATCAACCTGTCACCAGGTTGCTGTCTGATCACCTCAAGGAATGGTGACCTGTTAGGGACTCTGTGTTGGCCTCTGATGGCCAATTGGGCATTCAACAGTGGCTGTAGCCAAGTCAACCTTGGTGAGTGCAAGTTCATGTTGCTGAGCCCATGGACTCAGTGTCCCCTGTGAACTAAATTATGACATATGGCTGGAAAGTTGTAGTTAGGTGTCTTAATACCTCTGAGGTAGGACAGTGAAGGTGTATTGCTGGCTTTGCCAATTGAAAGCAAGCTGCTTCTGATGATCCTTTGAAACTAGAATTGAGAAAAAGGCATTGGCCAGATCAATAGCTGCATATAAATTACTAGGAGATATATTATAATTTGCTTAAGCAATGAAACCACATCTGGAACAACAACTGCAACTGGAGTCACCACCTGGTTAAGTTTACATTAATCCACCATCATTCTCCAAGATCCATCTGTTTTTTGCACAGGCCAAATAGGGGAGTTGAATGGGGATGTCATGGGAATCACCACCCCTGCATCCTTTAAGTCATTTATTGTGGCACTAATCCCTGCAATCCCTCCAGGAATATGGTATTGGTTTGGTTTACTATTTTCCTAGGTAGGGACAGTTCCAGTGGCTTCCACTTGGCTTTTCCTACCATAATACTCCTTACTGCACATGTCAGGGATTCAGGGTTTTACCGGTTGCTGAGTATGCCTATTCCAGTTATACATTCTGGAACTGGGGAAATCACTATAGGGTGGGTTCTCTAGAGAAGCAAAACCAGTAAAGTGCATATATATATATAGAGAGAGAGAGAGACTGATATCAAGAAAATGACTCACACGGTTGTAGATGCTAGAGAGTCCCAAGTCTGTGGGTCAGACTGCAGGCTTCTCCTGACTGTCATAGCTGCAAGGGCTAACAAACCCAAGATCAGCAGGTTAGATGGCTCACAGGCTGTGGAGGCTGACGAATCCTAACATTGGCAGGCAGTACAGCAGGCTGCTAGCTCAAGTCCCAAGAACCGGAGATCAGATCATGATGAGCCAGATGCAGGACCCAGAATAAGTAAGTGAGCTTTGCCAGAACGTCCACATATATATTGGATGCAGGCCACAGCCCCGAGGAAACTCCCCTTACAACTGATAGGCGGATCATATCATGGATGGCTACATTATTACATAACTGCCAAATTACATCATTGAGAATCATGGCCCAGCCAACTTGACACATAATCTTAATTATCACAGGCTACTTCTCTTTTTTCCAGTTGGCATACAAAAGGAAACTGACCATCCAAAATTTATGAAGTCAGGCCATAAAGCACCTGGGGAGAGAACCCAGGGATGCTGAAGGGAGTGAGGCCTAATTCCCTCTTCTTATTCCTATCTCTTCAAGAGTCAGTTGTGTTTCTTCAGCACCAGGGAAGGAGTATCAGTAGATTTGTGCCATCCTAATTAGAAGTAAATGATGTCCTTCAAAAATCATCTAAACACTAAGCAGCAGTAACGAGGAGCCTTTTTCCAGCCTCCCTTCAAGGGATGGATTTATTAGTTTGAGGGCTTCTCAAGGTCCTCAGGATGAGAAAGCTCAGGAAAAATACTGGTGATTTAGTTTGAGTTGGTGCCAAGGAAACTAGAGACAGTTCTGTGTCTTCATTTAAGAGAAATGACAAGAAGGAATAATCAAGTTGAATTCCGAAACAGAAAAAGGAAGAGTAGTAGCATCACACTGGTGAGTGCAGAATATTGTCCTAGTTCTTAAGTTTTGAGCAATTAAACTTCGTTGAGCCATGTCTGAAAGTACCATGCATTTTCTAACATGTATTCTTAGGACACAGTCCTGGACAGCTTTGTGTTCTCATTGTTTGATTAGGAAAACTAAAAATGGGAAGATCTTTCAGTCCTCAGTCATTCCTTAAAATTTCTTTCATTGCTTAAAATTTCTTTATTTTTGTGCATTTACCTCAAGGCACTGTTTGTGTATTGTGATCAAAGCAGCCACTTTAGAAACGGTGGAAAGACCAGACTGAGTCCAGTAGAACTAGATGGTGCCCAGCTACCACCACCGACTGCTGTGACAGGGATCGCAATAGAGGGTCCCAGACAGAGCTGGAGAAAAATGTAGAACAAAATTTTAACTCACAAAAAAAGACCAGACTTACTGGCCTGACAGAGACTGGAGAAACCCTGAGAGTATAGCCCCCGGACACCCTTTTAGCTCAGTAATCAAGTCACTCCTGAGGTCCACCCTTCAGCCAAAGATTAGACAGGCCCAAAAAACAAAATGAGACTAAATGGGCACACCAGCCCTGGGGCAAGGACGAGAGGGCAGGAGGGGACAAAAAAGCTGGTAATAGGGAACCCAAGGTCTACAAGGGAGAGTGTTGACATGTTGTGGGGTTGGTAACCAATGTCACAAAGCAATATGTGTACTAACTGTTTAATGAGAAGCTAGTTTGTTCTGCAAACCTCCATCTAAACTACAATAGTAAAATAAATAAATAAATAAGTAAAGAAAGCACAATATAAAAGTAAATAAAGTGGCTTGGCTCTGCAATGAAAAAAAGAAATAATGGAAGGCATTATGGGTAGAATACCAAGGATGAGGCCAGTCTTCTCTCATCTCAAATGTTTGGCTTCTCTTATTGATGTAAATTGTTGGTTGGAGGTAGTTTATTCCCACTTCCTTTCTTTCCCCCAAAAGAGACTGTTCCTTTTCACCTGTTGAATAAATGCTGTGGTAGGCAGAATTTCTAAAATGACCCCTAAAGATATCCTGTTCTAATCCCCAGAATCTGTGAATGTGATAAGATGCCACTCCTGTGATTATGGTATTTTGTATAGCCCAGGTGACTTTACAATAGTTTGATAGCCTGGGTGAGCCTAATCTAATCACAAGAGACCTTAAAAGCAGAAAGCTTTCTCTGACTGGTGGCAGAAGGGAAGTCCAAAAGATTTGAAGCACAAGAAGAATTTGATGTGCTATTGCTGGCTTTGAAGATGGAGGGGACCAAATGCAAGGACTAGAGAATGTCCTCTAAGAGTTGAGATTAACTCTCCCCATCCAACAGCCAGCAAGGAAATCGGGACCTCAGTCCTAATAACCCCAAGGAACTGAATTCTGCCAAGAACCTACATGAGCTTAGAAGTGGATTCTTCTTCACAGCCACCAGATAAGAACCCTGCTCAGCTGATACCTTGACTTTAGCCTTGTGAGACCCTAAGCAGAGAACCCAGTTGAGCCTGCCTGGACTTATAATCAACATAGCAATAAGATAAAAAGCGGATGTTGTTTTAAGCCAACAAGTTTATAGTAATTTGTTACACAGTGTGATGGTTAAGATTGTGTGTCAACTTGACTGGGCCATGATTCTCAGTATTTTAATGTAATCACTCCGATGATTGACTATACTGTGAGTAGTCAGTCAGATGAAAGGGAGTCTCATTGGGGTTGTGGCCCGCATCTGAATATAAGCAGACGTTCTGGCTTTTTGCTTTCTCTGGATCCTGCGGCTGTTTCCTGTCGTCTCATCTCCCGTCCTTGGGACTTGAGTTGTCAGCTTATCTGCCGAACCTGGGATTCGTCAATCTACACAGCCTGTGAGCAGGAGCCTTGCTCTCCGACCTGCTGATCTTGGGCTTGCCAGCTTCTGTGGCTGTGTGACTTGGGAGAGGCCTCTATCCTGATCCACGGACTTGGGACGTTCTAGCCTCTATAATCGCGTGAGTTGTTTCCTTGGTATAATCTCTCTCTATATATGTATTTATACACTTTACTGGTTTTGCTTCTCTAGAGAACCCAGCCTAAGACACACAGCAATAGAAAACTAATACAAATGCAGTCTTCCAATCTGTAGTAAAAGGAATGAAGTTTCATCTGAATGTTGTATTGAAAGGATTCTCAAAATATGACTTACCTGACCCTCAGCCTCCTAACGTCATTGTTTAGGAAGACTAAACACAGAAGACCAAATAAGAATTGATGCCTTTGAATTATGGTGTTGGCAAAGAACATTGAATATACCACGGACTGCCAGAAGAACAAACAAATCTGTCTTGGAAGAAGTGCAGCCAGAATGCTCCTTAGAAGCACGGATGGTGAGATTTCGTTTCCATACTTTGGATTTGTTATCAGAAGGGACCACTCCCTAGAGAAGGACTTCATGCTTGGTAAAGTAGACGGTCAGCAAAAGAGAGGAAGACCCTCAATGAGACGGATTGACACAGTGGCTGTAACAGTGGGCTCAAGCATAACAATGATTACGAGGATGGCGCAGGACCAGGCAGTGTTTCGTTGTATTGTACATAGGGTTGCTATGAGTCAGAACCGACTCGACGGCACCTAACAACAACTAACAAGGAAAGACATTTAAACAAAAATTGTACGCCAACCTCTTTCATTATAGCTATTTCATTGGTGTGAAATGGATTTTTTTTTTTTCTTGTTTTAACATATAAGAAAACTAAGGCTCAGAGATTCAAGAAACATGACTTGGTCCTTGAGGTTATCTAGATTAAAAACCCATGACCAAAGCTCCTTTCATTGTACCACATTGCTTCTTGGAGGCCAGGATAACATTACAGGGGAGAAAAAGACAAATCCAGACAGTTTTAAGATTTCTCTGTGAAGATGATTGGTCTATTTTTTCTCATAATTACTACCCCTGTTATCTTGCAGATAGGTAGCATTTTACCTCCCCCTAGGTTCATTTTACTCCACTGTTCATTTGCTGCGTTTCTGGGCAGGCTCTGCATAGTTGGCTCAGCCCCCCAGGATAGATATTTTTAACTAGTGTGGATTAGAGCCTTCCAGGAACTGTGTAGCTGTTTTTACAGAAACCAACTCTGCAGTTGCTGTTGGGAGTATGTGGGGTGTGTGTGTGTGTGTGTGTGTGTGTGTGTACATGTAGGGATTGTATCTGAGCCTAAACAAAGACTTGCAGCCCCTCTCATTCTTGCCTTTAAAGGTGCTTTGGTTCTTGTACTAGTGTTCTATCTCAAAAGAAGCTACATTTTCACAGCAAGACAGTGCAGGGGTGCCCCTCTAAGGAATCCAATAGGAAAAAGGAATTCCACATCTCCCAACAAGTGAAACGGGGACTTTAAGTTTCCAAAACATAGCTGCAAAGGGTAACAAACAGCTAATACGTAGTGCCCTTAGCAACGAAACAGTCAGTGGGGATTTAGCTCAGGGAAAATTTGTGCAGTGCAAAAGACCCATAGAATTTTCAGAAAACAGCTTAGCCCTGTGGAGTCAACCAGATTGAAAGTCCCAGAATCTTGGGTTCAAATCACTCACTGAATGGCTCTTAGTTAAGTTTTCCTGTGCTTCAAGTTCCTTTGTGTGCAATAGGCAAAGACTATCTGCCTCCTTGAGATGTCATAAAAATAAGTGAAATTAGGTTTTAATACCACTTGTTGGAGACCTAGATCATGTAAATTATCTGTCTCTACCGTTTCTTAGCTACCAATTTACCAAGAGTAACTTAACACTGGGGTTCTTGACCAGGGCTAAAATTAGACTCTGCCACTCTGGGGTTTCCTTTTCTTCCTCCTGTTTTTGTTTATGGGGCTTGGGGAAACATCTGGGCTGCTGGCATTAGTAAACTAAAGACTAAAGAAAAACTTCTCACACCAGAAAACATGATTTTCATCCTACCCACCTCGTCCTCCTTTCAAAGAAGAAACCCAAATTGGCCCTGGATTTTGATTAGATTCACTTGTAGAAATGGACCTGGGAAAGCCTAGGAATCTCTTAGGAATGAGACAGGACAGAATAAACAGAATTGGGAGTGGAAGGAACCAAGACTCCTGATCTCTCTAGCCTCCTCTCTTTTCCTGGCCAGATGTGCTTTCTGCCACTAAAACTCCAGGTTCTCTGTCACATCACAAAAGGGCTTGGAGTTACTTCTAAATGTGCTGACATCTTCTCCTGAGGGTGGGAGATTCAGGTATTGGGTACTCTTCCTGACCAGAGGTGTTGGGGAAAAGGAACAGGCAAGGAGGGAGTCAATCTTTCCAGCTGCAACCTAGAGAAAAGGAACAAATTCTTCACCAGGGAAGATTGTGTAAACAGTGCCTTTGGCCGGAGCCACAGAGTTGGGGAAGCAAAGAAAGGGATCTTTGTTCTCCCCTACCCCAGCCAGAGCACAATTGTAGAGCTGGGATTGTTTGCTTTGGCAAGGGACTCCCTGCCTGAAAGGACTAGGCGTTCCAGAGACCGGTGAGGCCTCTGTTAGGTTTTCCTTATGGAGCTCAGGAGAGGACAACCCTTAGCCTAAATCTTTCACCTAAGCAAATAAGCTGAGAAGCCTGGAGGCCTGAGGCATCTGGCCCATTCTTCTCTAATTTGCCACTGGTCCAGAAGTGTGTCACTAAGTCTAGCCTACACTCAAGGGAAGTGGAATTAGACTCCATCTTTTGAAAGGAGGAGTGTCAAAGAATTTAGACACATTTTAAAACCATACTCTGCCAGTGGTGGTTTTTTTAAATTGTGCTTTAGTTGAAAGTATACAGAGCAAATTAGTTTCCCGTTTAACAATTTATACACAAATTGTTTTGTGACATTGATTGCAGTCCTCGAGATATGTCAACACTCTTCCCTTCCCCACCCCGGGTTCCCTGTTACCATCCATCCATTTCTCCTGTCTCTTCCTGCCTTCTCGTCATTGCTTTTGGGCAGGTGTTGCCCATTTGGTCTCATATACATGACTGAACATTCCTCACTAGTGTTATTGTTTGTTTTATAGAGCTGTCTAATCTTTGGCGGAAGGGTGAACTTCAGGAGATGTTTCTTTTTTAATTCAGGTTTGTAGAGGAATAATTTATGTACAGTAAAAACCACCATTTATAAGTGTATGGTTTGTTGAGTTTCCACAGATGTGTACAATCATGTAACCACTACAATTGAGACATAGGAGATTTCTATCACCCTAACAAGTTCTCTTGTGCTGCTTTATACTCAGTCCCCCCTCCACACACAGACCACACCACAAACGCACACAGCCCTTAGCAGCCACTGATCAGATTCCTGTCCCTGTAGTTTTTGCCATTTCTAGAATGTCATTAGATGGCATCACACAGCTTGTAGGCTTTTGTGTATGGCTTCTTTCATTTAGCATAATGCTTTTGAAATTCATCCATATTGTTGCATGTATCATTCTTTTTTATTGCTGAGAAGTATTTTATTGTATAGATGTATTATAGTTTACCCATTCACCGGTTGATAGACATTTAGGTGATTTCTAGTTTGTTGTTGTTAGGTGCTGTCGAGTCAGTTCCAACTCATAACCACCTTATAGGACAGGGTAGAACTGCCCCATAGGGTTTTCAAGGAGTGGCTGGTGGATTCAAACTGCCAGCCTTGTGGTTAGCAGCCATAGTTCTTAACCACTACGCCACCAGGGCTCCAATTTCCAGTTTGGAACTATTATAATAAAGCTGCTATGAGTATTCATGTACTGGTCTTTGTGTGGACATGTTTTTATTTCTCCTGGGTAAATACCTAGGACCACTGGTGGCACAGTGGTTAAGCACTCAGCTAACCAGAAAGTTGGTGGTTCCAACCCACCTTGGGAGAAAGATGCTGCAGTCAGCTTCCATAAAGATTACAGCCTTGAAAATACTATGGGGCAGTTCTACTCTGTCCTGTAGGGTTGCTATGAGTCAGAATTGACTCAGTGGCAATGGATTTGGTGTTGGATTTTGGGGTAAATATCTAGGAGTGGGATTTCTGGGTTATATGGTAAGTGTGTGTGTAACTTTATAAAAACTGTCAAAATATTTTCCGAAGTGGACATAACATTTTTCATTCCTAGGAGTAGTGTACTAGACTTCTAGTTGCTCCTCATCCCCGCCAGCACTTTGTATTCTCTGTGTTTTTCATTTTAGCCATTCTAGTGGGTGTGTGGTGGTATTGCATTGTGGTTTTAATTTGCATTTCCAAAAGGACTAATGATGTTCGGCATTTCGTGTGCTTATTTGCCATCTGTTTCTTTCTCTCTTTTTTTTAAATTGTGCTTTAGGTGAAAGTTTACAGTTCGATTTAGTTTCTCATACAAAAATTTATACATATATTGTTATGTGACCCTAGTTACAATCCCTATAATGTGACAGCACATTCCCCCTTTCCACCCTGGATTTCCCATGTCCATTCAACCAGCTGCTATCCCTTTCTGCCATCTCATCCTGCCTCTGGACAGGAGCTGCCCATTTAGTCTCATGTATCTACTTGAACTAAGAAGCACACTCTTCACAAGTATTATTTTATGTTTTTTTATAGTCCAGTCTAATCTTTGTCTGAAGAGTTGACTTCAGGAATGGTTTTAGTTCTGGGTTAACAGAGAGTCCAGGGGCCACGTCTTCTGGGGTCATTAATGGTAGCTGGGTACCATCTAGTTCTTCTGGTCTCAGGCTGATGGAGTCTCTGGTTTATGTGGCCTTTTTTGTCTCTTGGGCTAGTATTTGCCTTATGTCTTTGGTATTCTTCATTCTTCTTTGCTCCAGGTGGGTTGGGACAAATTGATGCATCTTAGATGGCCGCTCTCAAGTTTTTAAGACCCCAAACGCCACTTACCAAAGTGGGACGCAGAATATTTTCTTAATAAACTTTGTTATGCCAGTTGATCTAGATGTCCCGCGAAACTATGGTCCCCAGACCCCTGCCCCTGCTACTCTGTCCCTTGAAGTGTTTGGCCATCTGTATTTCTTATATGGTGAAGTGTCTGTTCAAAACTTCTGCCCATTTTAAGAACTGTGTGTTTGTTTTCTTATTATTGAGTTATGAGAGTTCTTTATATATTCTGGATAGCAGTCCATTATTAGATATATGTTTTGCAAATATTTTCTCTCAGTTTGTACCTTGTCTTTTCATTTTTTATGCAGTGTCTTTTGAAGAACAGTTTTAATTTTAATGACATCCAAATTTATATATATATATATTTTTGGTTTGTATTTTTTGTGTCCTAGCTAAGAAATCTGCCTAACCCAAGTCACAAAGATTTTCAGCTGTTTTCTTCTAGAAGTTTTATAGTTTTGATTTTACATTTATGTCTATCATTCATTTCAAGTTGATTTTTGTATGTGGTACAAGGTATGGGTTGAGGTTCTTTTTTTGTAGACAGATGTCTAATTGTTTCAACACCATTTTTTGAAAAGACTTTTTCTCCATTGAATTAACTTGGCACCTTTGTCAAAATTCAATTGACCATATGTGGTTAGTGTCTTAGTTACCTAGTGCTGTTATAACAGAAATACCACAAATGGGTGGCTTTAACAGACAGAAATTTATTTTCTCACAGTTTATTTTTAGGAGGCTAGAAATTCAAATTCAAGGCACCAGTTGAGTTGATTACTATAACTTTATAGTAAATCTGGAAATAGGGTTGTGTGAGTTCTCCATCTTTGTTCTTCTTTTTCAAAAATGTTTTGGCAATTCGAGGCCCCTGCTACCAGGATTTCCTTTTTATGAAATTATTTATTTATTTTTGGGGGTTTTTTTGGTGAAAATACATACAGCAAAACATACACCAATTCAACAATTTCTACATGTATGATTCAGTGGCATTGATTACATTCTTCAAGTTGTTGCAAACATTCTTGCTATCCTTTTCCAAATTATTCCTCCACTGTTAACATAAACTCACTGCCCTCTAAGCTTCTCATCTAACCTTTCAAGTTGCTGTTGTCAATTTGATCACATATAATTACTTAAAAGAACAAAATGCTCAAGGCAGACATTCTTTACCAGTTAAAGTAAAGTATTGTTTTGTTTTAAGAAGACTTCAGGGAATATTTTTGGTTTAAGATTTAAAGATTATCTCAAGGCAATAGTTTTGGGGTTTCATCCAGCCTCCATGGCTCCATAAAGTCTAGATTCGTAAAGAATTTAAAATTCTGTTCTACATTTCTCCCCCTTTTGATCAGATTTCTTCTATCAAGTCTTTGATCAAAATATTCAGTAATGGTGCTACCAGGATTTACTGATACAGTAGTAGGGTAGTGTTACTAGTTTCTCAAGGCTTGTAGAAATGTATGAGGACATTTTTGATTGTCACACTGACTGGGGTGGGGGGCAAGCTACCAGCATTTAGAGTCAGGTGCAATGCAGTGAATTACTTAATATGGCCTTTTTTGGCCATGCACGATCTTGTAACTCCCACACAGTGATTGACTGGTACTATGCAAATAAGGTGCTTGTGGACCACCAAGGGGATTGGACAACTTAATAACAATGCAAATAAGATGGATGGAACCCTTGTGGGGGTGAGAACATGCAAATAAGGTGTATGGAACCCTAATGAGGGGATTGGTCAGTTTTGTCATCCTGCTAGGCTTAAAAGAGAGCCAATCCTAGATGCTAGTGGGGAGACCACACTACCATCAAGAAAGAAGAGCTAGGAATGGAGTGCATCCTTTGGACCTGGGGTCCCTGTGCTGAGAACCTCCTAGACCTAGGAGGCAGACAGCTGTAATGCCAGAGACAGCACAAGACTGAGAGAAGCGGCAGCAGAGAAACTGCAGGAGCAGAACCAGGAGACCACGTGAGATGGTGCAGTGGGCTTTCTGGCCATGGAGCAAGGTGGCTACAGTGCGTGTGCTAACCCACAGAGCAAGAGAGCTGAGCTTCTTCATGCAGGAGGCTTACTGGTGGAGTGGGGTGCCTTCAGGCACTTGGTGGTGAGACAGATAGGATTAGCTGTGCTGGCAGAATAAAAGAACTGTTAAAAGACTACCACCTAGAAGTTGGGTGAACAGGAACCACATCCTGTCAACTTAAAATAAGGTTAGAACAACCCATGAATTACTACTTCCTCCTTAGTGTTTTCCTAGTCCCTTTCCCCTTCTTACAGGCTCCGCATGCGCAGAAGAACAAAGTGTGACTGCTGTTTTGGCCCACCAAAGGGGGCGAAGTAATGCAGAAGATCAGTGCGCCTGCACCATATCCCATTATAAGTGATGCCAAGGGCTGCTGAGGGGACTCCATCGTGAATATCAGCAGGTTCCATCTTGGATTCCAGATGGGCACGCAACCTAATTAGTATGCACCACCATTCAGAGAAGTACCCGCCCCTTAAAAGAAACCCACTGAATATTCATTGCCACCAAACCCATATAAGCCCTAGCCTTGCTTTCCCCTTGGAGTCAGTCTTTTGGAGCAACATGAGCCCCCACTGACTCCTTTTACTTGCCACAAGTGAAATAAACCTTTTAGAGCTAAACTCAAAAACCGTCTCCTCTGTGTACTCTTACAAGAGAAAGACAAGGACCCATTGAGTCCGGAGGGCCTCCATGCCCTTGGCAGCAACAGTGGAACTAGGCTCCCTGATGCCAGGAGCGAGAGAGAGCTGAGCACCTTTGGGACAAGGTTTACTCACAGAGTAGGGTGCCTCTGGGCACTTATTGGTGGAGCTAAAGAGCTTTGTAACACTTGCCTGAGCAGGGCAGAGACAAGGCCGAGAGGCCGAGATTCAGAGAGGCCAAGAGCTAGAGAGGTCTTGAGTCAGAGAGGCTGATAGCCAGAGAAAGGCCTGCCCGCAGACATGGCAAAGAAGAAGCTGTCCTGATCAAAGAACTGAATCCTAAGTCGTTCCTGATCGTGAATTATAACCTATTATTTCTCTAATAAACCCCTTAATTGTGAGTATTGTCTGTAACTTCTGTATGGCCATTGTAATGAATTATCAAACCCAGTAGAGAAGTAGAGAATGCTGTGGGAGGGATGCTAGTTTCAGAATTGGTAAAAAGTTGGAGGGTGAAGGTTTGTTTGACTCCACCTCATAGGAATCAGCCTTGGGCTGATGTTGATCTTGATTCGCTTTCCTTCCCTCTCCGGAAGCTAGGCGAGGTCTGATTCCATGCGCCATTTTTACACCAGTGGCTAGGTATGCTAAGCATTCAGCACAGTGAAGAATCATTCCTTTTAAAATGCCCGTAGTTAGTGATCCCTTTGAGAGCGACTAACCATCTTTTTTGTCCTTAAAGACTCTCAGCTCATTCTTATCTGGATACTTTGTACTTGTTCTTTCCTGTGCATGAAACGCGTGCTCCCCAGCCACAATCTTCTCATGTCTGACTCCTTGTCATTCAAACCTCACCTGAAATGTTTCTTCCTCAGAAAGACCTTTTCTTACCATTCAGTTTAGAATGGACAGGCACACACTCACACGTTTGTGTGACACTCTATCACATTACCATATTAATGTTCCTCACTACTGGAATGTAAGCTCTATGAAAGCCCAGCCCTTGCCTGAATTGTTTATTGTTTATTACTGTATCCCCAGTCCCCAGAATGTGCTTTGGCATAACGTGAATACTTAATAATTATTAGTTCAATCTATGAATTAAGGCCTTTGAATATATTCCCTTAAACTGAATAATCCTCCACCCTCACACTCATATTTATCCATAAAACAGCTCAGTCAAAAGCCTAACTTTGTTCTCCCGCTCTAGAGTTTGTTGTTCCTTCACCTGTGTGGCTGTACATATGTTTATTATAGCAATTAACACATTATATTGTAATTATTTATATATGTGTCTGTCTTGGCCACAAGCAGGCACTCAGTAAACATTTTTTAAATGGATGAATGGGTGAAAGAAATGTACTACATTATGGCTTGTCTTCTATAAGATGGGGCAGCTGAAAAGCAAACAAAGAAAACAGAACACAAAAACATCTTGTAGGACCATTCTTTTTTTTACTTTTTTTTTTTAATTGTTGTGCTTTAAGTGAAAGTTTACAGTTCAAGTCAGTCTCTCATACAAAAATTTATACATTGTTTTGTGACCCTACTTGCTCTCACTATACTGTGACAGCACACTCTTCCTTTCCACCCTGGATTTCCTGTGTCCGTTCAACCAGCTCCTGACCCTCTCTGCCTTCTCATCTCATCTTGGAGGACCATTCTTAATATTAAATGTAATAAAAACTAACATTTACCGAGCACTTACTTTGTGTGAGACAGATGTCTTAGTCATCTAGTGCTGCTGTAACAGAAATACCATAAGTGGATAGCTTTAACAAAGAGAAATTTATTCTCTCACAGTCCAGTTGGCTGTAAGTCCAAATTCAGGGAATCAGCTCCAGGAGAAGGCTTTCTTTTTCTGTCAGCTCTGGAGGAAGGTCCTTCTGATGCATCAGTCTTCCATTGGCCTAGGAGGATCTCAGCACAGAAACCTCAGGTCCAAAGGACACGCTCTACTCCCAGCACTTGCTTTCCCATGTGTTTCTGCTCACTTCTCTCTTTTACGTCTCAAAAGAGATTGGCTTAAAACGCTATCCAATCTTGTATACCTCATCAGTATAACTGCCGCTAATCCATCTTATTAGATCATAGTGATTGAATTTACCACACATAAGGAAATCACATCAGATTACAAAATGGTACACAATTATACAATACTGGGAATCATGACCCAGCCAAGCTGATAGATATTTGTTGGGGACACAGTTCCATCTGTGACAACAGGGGTAGGCCCAGGTTGGGGGGAAGGGGCTTGAAGCTTATACAATTTGGAGAGTCCTCTTTTAAAAAAAGATTTAAAAATTATGAATACGAAATTAGGTGCATAGTCTTGCAAATTGTCTGTGCACTGAGTCCCTGAAATGTAAATGTCTTTATTTTTAAGGCAAATGCACCACTACTACTAGACATTGTTCTAAAGGTATTATTTAACCCTCTCAAACAACTCTATGAAATAGAATCTCTATTTTAAAAATGAAGAAGCTGAGGCACAAATTGGCTGAGTAACTTTAACAATGTCCCGCTTCTAGTCAGTACGACAGGAGGACTGGGACCCAGGATGTCCGCCTTTGGAGTCCATACTTTTAATCATTGCTGCCTCCCTAAATATGCATAAAATATTTATCATTCATTGTAGGTCCAGGTCTGGCAATCCTCATCCGATATATCTCTTAAATCTTAAGCCTGATTCAGTACAGCAAAAGCTGCAGGCTTGGCTTCCTATAAGCACCTGGGGCAACTTATCTGGCCAGAAGTTTGTTAACTCTTCAGACTTGGTCAAAGATGAAAGAGTGATACTGAGTCTCTGGTAGCTCTCTTGGGCTCAGCTATTTTATACTGTTTCCTAAAGTTTTATAGCTAAGAACCTCAAATATGGTTCCTTTTGGTGTAGCTCTGTGTCATGGATTGAATTGTGTCCCCCCAAAATATCTGTCAACTTGGCTGGGTCATGATTCCCAGTATTGCATAATTGTGTACCATTTTGTGATTGGATGTGATTTCTTTATGTGTGGCAAATTCAGTCACTATGATCTAATAAAATGGATTAGCGGCAGTTATACTGATGAGGTATACAAGATTGGATAGTGTCTTAAGCCAATGTCTTTTGAGATATAAAACAGAGAAGTGAGCAGAGACACAGGGGAACCTCATACCACCAAGAAAGCAGTGCCTGGAGCAGAGCATGTCCTTTGGACCTAAGGTTCCTGTGCAGAGAAGCTCCCAGACCTAGGGAAGATTGATGACAGGGGTCTTCCTCCAGAGCTGATGGAGAAAGCGTTCCCTTGGAGCTGATGCCCTGAATTTGGACTTGCAGCCTACTGGACTGTGAGAGAATAAAACTTCTCTTTGTTAAAGCCATCCACTTGTGGTATTTCTGTCATAGTAGCACTAGATCACTAAGCACTCTGTAAGCCATTAAAAATGTTATCATGGGAACAAATTAGCCACACCTAGTCTAATAATGGCGCACTGGTGGTGCATTGGTTAAGAACTGCGCTGCTAACCAAAAGGTCAGCAGTTGGAATCCACCAGCCACTCCTCGGAAAATCTATGGGGCAGTTCTACTCTGTCCTATAGGATCGCTGAGTCGGAATCGACTCAACGGCAACGGGTTTGGTTTTTGGTTAGTCTAATAATGAAAGCTGGTTTCCTTTCTGCCACAGTAGGAGATTAGTCAACAATACTCCTGTGAATGACAAACAAGAATGAGAATGATTGGATACTTTTTTCTTCTTAATTAAAAAATAATTATAACCAAAATGGAAATAACAAGAATGCTGATACATTGTGAAGAATATAACCAATGTCAATGAACAATATGTATAGAAATTGTTAAATAAGGACCTAATTTCCTATGTAAACTTTCATCGAAAACACAATAGAATATTTAAAATAATTGAGCCTCTCTGCCTGTCTTTCTTTCTTTCTCCCTTCTTGAATAATTCAGTCTAAAAACCATTAGGTGGTGAACATAGGAGTCCAGTGAGATTAGCAACACCAGTGGTCCACTGTAGGGTGCTGGAACCTAGGAGGGTGAAGAGGGCATCTATGTGGGGGCTGCTGTGGTATGGGGTGTTGGAGTCCAAGCAGGGTAAAGAAGGGCATCCATGGTGTGGGGGGAAGAAGGGCAGCAATAGCAATAGGACATTGCTTATATATAGTGGGAATTGGTCAAGTAAATAAACATATTGAAGATAAAGGGAGCCAGGTCTTGCTGCCAGAGAAGGGTCCTAACTATGGAAAAAGAGAAAATAAGAATGAGCCCTGTAACATTAGCTTAGAATTGGAGGTAGCAATGTGAATGTCTAACTTTTACTATATATAAAAAGACATATAGAAATAAAGGTGTAAATGTGCATGTTGTTGTTGTTAGGTGCTATCGAGTCGGTTCTGACTCATAGTGACCCTATAGGCAGCGTAGAACTGCCCCATAGGTTTTCCAAGGAGTGGCTGGTGGATTTGAACTGCTGACCTTTTGGTTAGCAGCTGAGCTCTTAACTATGATGCTACCAGGGCTCTGTAAATATTCATATGTATGCATATGTGTGTATATGTATATATTGCCTAATTCTATTTGCTGAGAGGGCCTGGGAACAGAGACACCCCAACAGTATTCATCACACCTAGTATTGGTTTCTAAACACCATTCTGTACTAAAAAGAACCATTGTTCTTAGGAGAAAGGACTGATTCCAGGACTGGGAAAGGAAAGTACAAGATGAACCTGGAATATCTAGTTGTACTAGAAAGTGTAGAAATGCTCAAAAAATGTTGGAGACATGTCAAAAAAATAAAAGAGTGAGCTTGAAGGGGCTCTGCCTTAGACTGGGTTCTCTAGAGAAGGAAAACTAGTAAAGCATATATGTATGTATAGAGAGATTTATATCAGGGAAATAGCTCATGTGGTTGTACAAGCTAGTAAGTCCCAAGTCCGTGGGTCAGGCTGGAGGCTTCTCCTGACTCAGGTTGCTGCAGTGGCTGGTGAACCCATAATTGGCTGGTCAGACAGCAGGCCTCTGGCTCACAGGCTGCAGAGACCAACAAATCCCAAGATTGGCAGGCAAGACAACAGGTAAGCTTCTGGCTCAAGTCCCAAGAACTGGAGGTCAGACAAACAGAAGCCAGCTGCGGAATCCAGAGCAAGCAAAAGCCTGTGAGCCTCGCCAGAAAGTCCACTTATGTTGGATGCAGGCCACACCCCCAAGGAAACTCCTTTTCAACTGATTGGCTACTCACAGCAGGTCCCATCATGGAGGTAATCACATTATATCAGATCTCATCATGGAAATGATTACATCATTATACCACTGCCAAACCACCGAGAATCATAGCCCAGCCAAGTTGACACACAACCATAATGATTACAGGCTCCCACTAGACAAGTCTGGGACAATTTAAACATCAAATTAAATAATGATAGGAAAAGATTAGAGTCCTTTGAATAAAATAGGAATCTGAGCCATTCTGATATGAATAAATTAATTAATAAATGAGAAGAAAAAAAGCCTTTTCTTTACAGTAAAATGACAACTAATAAATATACAAGGATGGATGGAATTAGAAAATATCATTTAGTAACCATCATAGTAATAATTAAGCCGCAAAAGATCAACCAATACTAAAACCAGTGGGTGAAAATTTGGTGAGAAATAGGATATTTCCATAGTCTCAAAGTATCTTCTCACAAAATATTAACTACAAAGGGAAAAGGATATATGTATACATACACATATATACCTTATATATATATGTATATGTATACGTGTATGTGTATATATACACAGAGCCCTGGTGGCACAGTGGGTAAGAGCTCAGCTGCTAACCAAAAGGTTGGCAGTTTGAATCCACCAGCAGCTACTTGGAAACCCTATGAGGCAGTTCTACTCTGTCCTATAGGGTCACTATGAGTCAGAATCGACTCTATGAGAATGAGTTTATATATATATATACACACACACATATATATATGGGTATATATACACACACACACGTTGTTGTTGTTAGGTGCCATTGAGTTGGTTCCCACTCATAGGGACCCTATGTACAACAGAACGAAATGTTGCCTCGTCCTGCATCATTCTCACAATTGTTGCTATGTTTGAGCCCATTGTTTCCGCCACTGTGTCAGCCCATCTCGTTGATGGTCTTCCTCTTTTTTGCTGACTCTCTATTTTACCAAGCACTATGTCCTTATCTAGGGATTTGTCCCTCCTTATAACATGTCCAAAGTACATAAGACAGTCTCACCGTCCTCTCTTCTAAGGAGCACTCTGGCTGCACTTCTTCCAAGACAGATTTGTTCATTCTTCTGGCCGTCCATGGTATATTCAATATTCTTTGACAACGCCATAATTCAAATGAGTCAATTCTTCCTTATTCATTGTCCAGCTTTCGCATGCATAAGAAGCAACTGAAAATACCATGGCTTGGGTAAGGCGCATCTTAGTCCTCAAAGTGACATCTTTGCTTTTTAACACTTTAAAGAGGTCTTTTGCAGCAGATTTGCCCAATGAAATACGTCATCTGCTTTCCTGACTGCTGCTTCTATGGGCATTGATTGTGGATCCAAGTAAAATGAAATCCTGGATAACTTCAATCTTTTCTCTGTTTATCATGATGTTGCTTTTTGGTCCAGTTGTGACGATTTTTGTTTTCTTTATGTTGAGGTACAATTCCTACTGAAGGCTGTAATCCTTGATCTTCATCAGTAAGTGCTTCAAGTCCTCTTTGCTTTCATGAAGCAAGGTTGTGTCATCTGCATATCACAGATTGTTAATGAGTCTTCCTCCAATCCTGATGCCACATTCTTCATAGAGTCCAGCTTATTTGCTCAGCATCGGATTGACTAAGTATGGTGAAAGGATACAACCCTGAAGCATACCTTGTCTGATTGTAAACCATGCAGTATCCCTTTGTTTTGTTCAAACAACTGCCTCTAGGTCCAACTTCCACATGAGTACAATTAAGTGTTCTGGAATTCCCATTCTTTGCAACGTTATCCATAATTTGCTATGGTCTCCATAGTCTAATGACTTTGCGTAGTCAATAAAACATAGGTAAACGTCTTTCTGGTATTCTCTGCTTTCAGCCAAGATCCATTTGACATGTGCAGTGATAAACCTTGTTCCACGTCCACTTCTGAATCTGGCTTGAATTTCTGGCAGTCCCCTGTCGATACAGCTGCAATCATTTTTTAATTATCTTTAGCAAAATTTTACTTGCTTATGATATTAATGATCTTGTTTGATAATTTCCATATTCTGTTGGATCACCTTTCTTTGGAATGGGCACGAATATGGATCTCTTCCAGTATATATACATACATATATATATATATATATATATATATATATACACACACACACATATTTGTTGTTGTTGTTAGTTGCTGTTGAGTGGGATCTGACTAAAGTGACCCCATATCTAACAGAAGGAAACACTGCCTGTTCCTGTACCATCTTCATGATCGTTGGTATGTTTGAGTCCATTGTTGCAGAGATGTGTGTGTGTGTATGTGTTTTTGTGTGTAGAGAGAGAGAGATTGACTTTAAGAAGTTGGCTCACATGATAGTAGGGGCTGGCAAATCCAAAATCTGTAGGTCAGGCTACAGGCTGTAGATTCCTGCAGTCTTGTTCCTCAAAATCAACAGGTTAGGCTTCTAAGGAAAGAGAAGAGTGGAGGAATTCTTGCAGGACCTATCGGTAGTCTGGATGTAGAATACCCTCTAAGAAAACTCCCTTTTTGCTCTTAAAGCCTTCAACTGATTGGATGAGGTCTACCCAATTATGGAGAGTAATCTGCTTTACTTAAGGCCAATTGATTTAATAACCTGTAACTACTTCATAACAGCATATAGACTAGTGTTTGACCAAACAACTGGGCGCCGTAACCTAGCCAAGTTGACACACAAAATTAACCATCACAAGGACTTTTACAGTAGAGAAATCTGGCAGACATTACTATAATCAGGGGATGGAATTTAACTTCACTAGTAATGGAATAAATCAAAATGATGTATAACCTGATAGAATGCAATGAGAACAATATCACTTTTGTTGTTATTCCTAAAAAAAAAAAAAAAAAAAGGATAACCTGAATCTTATCATAAGGAAATATCAGATAAACCCAGAGGGACTTTCTACAAAATAACTGGCCTGTGATATTGTAAATTGTCAAGGTTATGAAAGTCAAGGAAAGACAAAAGAACTGTTCCAGATTGAAGGAGACTAAAGTAACACAATAACTAAATGCAACATGTGATCTGGGTGGGAGTCTGTCATGGATTGAGTTGTGTCCCCCCAAAAATATCTGTCAGTTTGGCTGGGTCATGATTCCCAGTGTTGTATGATTGTGTAATCTGATGTGATCTCCTTAAGTGTTGTGAATTCTATCACTGTGATGAGTTTATACTGATGAGGTTGACAAGATTAGATAGTGTCTTAATGCAATCTCTTTAGAGATATAAAAGAGAGAAGCGAGCAGAGACACATAGGAACCTCATACCACCAAGAAAGCAGTGCTGGGAGCAGAGCGTGTCTCTTGGACCTGAGGTTCCTGCACAGAGAAGCTCCCAAACCAAGAGAAGACTGATGATATGGACCTTTCTCCAGAGCTGACAGAGAGAGAAAGCCTTCCTCTGGAGCTGATGCCTTGAATTTGGACTTGTAGTCTACTAGACTGTGAGAGAATAAATTTCTCTTTGTTAAAAGCCATCATCCACTCGTGGTATTTCTGTTAGAGCAGCACTAAATGACTAAGACAGAGTCTTTTGCTCTAAAGGACATTTTTGGGACCAGTGGCAAACCTTGAATGGGGTCGATGGATTACATGGTAGTAATGTATCAAATACTAATTTCCTGGTTGTGATGGCTGTATTGTGGTTATATAGGAGAATGTCTCACTTGGTAGAAATCATATTCTAAAGTATTTAAAGCTATTGTCATAAGGCAACATTTGTAGTAACTGTTAAATGAGAAACTATTTTGTTCTGTAAGCCTTCATCTTAAGTGAGAATAACAGCACAATTGGAAGAGCATAGTCAATGTCACTGAACTGTGCATGTAGAAATTTTTGAAATGGTGTATCTTTGGCTATGTGTAGTTTCATCAAAAAAAAAAAAAGGTGGAGAAGTTAGAGGGTTAATATGTTGTGGGGTTGTTAATCAATGTCATAAAACCACATGTCACATGTGTACTACTGTTTCATGAGAAACTATTTGTTCTGTAAGCCTTCACCTGAAGTACAATAAAATATATATATATATATAAAAGAATTTAAAGCTGATGAAATATCATGCCATCAACTTACTTTCAAATGGTTCAGGAAAAAATTATTTGTACTAATCTTGCATCTTTCTTTTAAGTTTGACATTAATAAAAAATAAAAGAAAAAAGGAATCATTTGAAACCTATAGAAAAGCACTGAAAGTAATGTAACAGAGACTTAGTCACCTGCTACCAAGACTAAACAGATGTTACCATTTTTGTCGTATTTGCTTCAGATCAAGCTTGCTCTCTTTGTTTTCTTTACTTAAGAAATAAAATATTATAAAGATATTTGCTCTTCCGACTTACATTCAACATTGTTCTTACGATTCTAGTCATTGAAATAATGAAAAAAAATTTTTGGACAGGAAGAAATAAAGACTTCTTTTCCTCACAGACATGATTGTATAGCGAATCCTATGGAATCTAAAAAACAAAAGCAAATAAACAAACAACAACAACAACAACAAAAAAACACTAGTAGGACTAGTAAGTGAGTTTAGCAAGTTGCAGGATATGAGATCAATATGCAAAAATCAATTGTATTTCTGTATACTAACAAAAGCAATCAGAAATTCAAATTTAAAATATAACACAACAGCATCAAAAAATATGAAATACTTAGGGATGAATTTTATAAAAAATATGAAAAACTTGTACACTGAACTCTATGCAAAGTTGCTGGGAGAAATTGAAGATCTAAATAAATGGAGAGATATGCCATATTCATGGACCAGACAGAAGACTCAATAATTTTAACATGTCATTTCTCCTTGAATTAATCTATAGATTCAACACAATCTCAATCAAAACCTAAGTAGGTTTTTTTTTTTAAGAAAATGTTGATCTGATTCTAAAATGTATGCAGAAATGCAAAGAACCTAGGATAACCGAAACAACTTTGAAAAAGAACAAATTTGAAAGACTTACACTACCTAATTTCAAGACATATAAAGCCACAGAAATCAAGGCAGTGTACTACTGTAGTAAAGATAAGTAATAGACAAATGGAATGGAATAGCATATAGAAATTCACCCACACATATATGATCAACTGATTTTCAACAAAGATGCCAAGGTAATCCAGTAGGGGAAAAGACAGACTATTCAACAAATGATTCTAAAACAATATAAAAAATAAGAAGGAAGAGGAGGAGGAGGAGGAGGTGGAGAAGGAAGAGGAGAAGAACCTCAATGCTTGCTTCACAAAATTCACAAAAATTAATGGACAGAATAAATCCTAGATTTAAATATAGGGGCTAAGACTAATATTTCTAGAAGGAAACATAGGAGAACGTTTTAGTAACCTTAAATTTAGCAAAGATTTCTTAAATATGACACAAAAAGCACAAACTATACAAGAAAAAAAAATCAACAAATTAGATTTCATCAAAATTAAAATCTTTTGTTCCTCAAAAGGCACTGTTAAGAAAATAAAAACACAAGTCACAGATTGTGGGAAAACATTTGTGAAACACATATCTGACCAAGGATTTGGATATATAATATATATAAATAACTCTTACTACTCAATATTTAGAAGTCGAAAAAACAAATTTAAAAATTGGGCAAAATATTTCAACAATTTACCAAGAAGATATCTGGATGGCAAATAAGCTCATGAAAAGATGCTAAATATCATTAGTCATTAGAGAAATGCAAACTATAACCACAGTGAGATACCACCACACACCTATTGGAGCAACTAGAACTCTCATACACTGTTGATGAGGTTGCAAATTAATATATCTACTTTGGGAAACAGGTTGGCCATTTCTTAAAAAATTAAGTACACATCTACCATATGATTCAGCAATTCCACTCATAGGTATTTCTCAAAGAAAATGAAGTCATATGTCCACTCTAAAACATGTACACAAATTTGTGGTATGTCCAAACAACGGAATACCACTCAGCAATAAAAATGAATTAATTAGTGATACATGCAATGATATGGACAAATCTCAAAATAATTATGCTAAGTGAAAAAACCCAGATAAGAAAGAGTACACACTGTATTATTCCATTTATATAAAATTCTAGAAAATGCAAACTAGTCAATAGTAACAGAAAGATCAATGGTTGTCTGGGAACAAATTGGGGAGAAGGGATAGGTAGCAGGGATGGATTATAAAGGGGCAGGAGGAAAGTTTTGGGGGTGATGGACATGTTCCTTATCTAGATAAGACTCCTCCAAGTGAAATTACTAGGTAATGGGGCATGTGTATCTTCAGCTTTATGGGGTATTGACAAGTTGTTCTCCAAAGCAGTTGTACCAAACATTCCCACTAGCTATAGCCTTGCCAACACTTACTACATTTATTAATTTTTGTCTGCCAAATGGTATGAAATGGAATCTCATTATTTTAATTTCCACTTCCCTGATTATTAGAGAGATTGAGCATCTTTTCATATGCTGTTATGGGTTGAATTGTGTCCCCAAAAAGATATGTGAGTGTGACATCACTCAGAAATAGGGTCTTTGCAGATGTAATCAAGTTAAATGGAGGTCATTAGGGTGGGCCTGAATCCAGTATGACTCCTTCAGGAATCTCCTTTTCTTATAAGGACACCAGTCATATTGGATAACCAAGCGAAGACACAGAGGAAAGATGGCCAAGTGAAGACAGAGGCAGAGGATGGAGTTATACTGCCACAAACCAACAAACTCCTGGGGCTACCAGAGGCTGGAAGAGGCAAGGAAGGATCCTCCCCTAGAGGCTTCAAAGCAAGCATGGCCCAGCTGACACCTTGATTTCAAACAGTCTTCTAGCCTCCAGAACTATGAGAGAATAAATTTCTGTTGTTTTAAGCCATACAAGTTTGTAGTACAGGTAGTCCTTGTCTTAGTCATCTAGTGCTGCTATAATAGAAATACCACAAGTGGATGACTTTAACAAACAGAAATTTATTCTCTCATGGTCCAGTAGGCTACAAGTCGAAATTCAGGGCGTCAGCTCCAGGCGAAGGCTTTCTCTTTCTGTCGGCTCTGGAGAAAGGTCCTTCTCATCAATCTTCCCCTGGTCAAGGAACTTCTCAGGTGCAGGGACCCCGGGTCCAAAGGACAGTTGTAAGATAGAAGGTGGTACAGGCCACACCCCAGGGAAATGCCCTTTGCATTGGATCAGGGATGTGACCTTAGTAAGGGTGTTACAATCCCACCCCAATCGTCTTTAACATAAAATTACAATCACAAAATGGAGGACAACCACACAGTACTGGGAATCATGGCCCAGGCAAATTGATACACACATTTTTAGGAGGACATAATTCAATCCATGACAGTCCCCAACTTAAAATGAGGCTCCATTCCGATGACTCCGTTGTAAGTCAGCTTTGACGTAAGTTGAATATCTCTTTTTTTTTTAAGCTTTCCTTATTATTGCCTTTTATTATCAGTGTCTTTATAAATCCAATCTTTGTCTTTGGGGGTTGGAAACATTATATATAAACTTACAGATATATTTTAATGCATACGTACCTAACAAAAATTCAAATCATAAACGCTTACTCAGATGATGAAGAAGAGTTGGATGACATTGGCATTTTGTCAATTGTGCAATAACTTCACTTGTGGAAGGTTCTGGATCATCTGGATTATCCCTGGGAATGGGGATGGTGTTTCTAGTCAGAAAATTAATGAGAGTTGTCTGTATGGTCCTTTTCTTATTTTCTTCGTATATTTTGTGGTAACATCTCACTGTTTCCCAAGTCTGCCTATCGGCAGCTTCAACATCAGCGTTTCCTGTTTTTCCAGTTATACGTGTGTTATGTAAGCCAAATCTGTGTTTGAAGCAATGAAACCAATCTTCACTGGCGTTAAAGTACTCCTGGTAGTCTTCTCCTTGCTGTTCCTTCAGGTTTTCAGAAAGGTTATGTGCTTTCATTTGAATCATCAGTAAACTCATAGGATTCGTCTTCTGTATTTGGTCTTCTATTCAGACCATCAACAGCTTCTCCATCTTGTGGATTGGTCCTTGCCTCTTCTTTGTTAAAATTGATGATTTTATGTCAATCACTCCTCTAACTGCCTCCAAAATCCCATTCTTGTCCTTAATGATTGTTGAAACAGTCAAATGAGACAGTCCTTCCTCACGTGCTATTTCCCTGACTTTCTTTCCATTATCATAGGCCTTAATGATCTTCATCTTTATATCTAGAATCTTCCTCACCCTTTTTTTTTTTTGGAATTTTCAGTGGCATGACTTCTTTTGCTAGATATATTGTCGGGGGTATAAGCAATGCAGATGTTGCAGTTAGAGAAACTTGAACAACTCGTCTTCAAATTAACAACTGGTGCTTCTCATGGTACGAAAAGCTGAGTCAGATCATGCTATAGGCCTAGTCTACAATGAAGTCGGCATCAGTGTCATAACAATGAAGCTGGAGTTGTAATGGCTGTTGGGTGCATGCACAGTTCATTTGTTGTAGGCTGTTAAGAGTTGAACATTACCCAACTTGCTATCCTCATTGTAGACCAGGTCGTAGCCTGCTATATGGCAGTATTTTGAACAGTAAATCATAAAATTGAACATCTTCGAGTGAACATCTGAGAATGATAACATCAGCAAATTATGTGCTGCAACATTGTATGCAGTACATATTACTAGCTATAAGATGTAAAAAAAAAGTATGGTTGTAAGTGTGGTTCATTGTAACTCGAATACCTCGTAAGTTGGGGACTACCTGTACTTTGTTATGGCAACCCTAGGAGACTAATACATATGCTTATTAGCCATTTGAGTTTCTTCTTCTATGAATTCCCCCCCCTTATCCTTTGCACAGCCCATTCTTCTACTGTGTTGTTCTTTTCTTATTGATTTCTAGAAGTTCTTTATATATTCTGACCATAGGTGGATGTATTTACATCTGGGTTCTCAGTTCTGTTCCATTGGTCTATGTGTGTGTTGTTGTATCAGTACCAGTTCCTTTGTTACATGGGTTGCACATACCTTCTGGTCTGTGACTTGTCTCTTCACTTGGTTTATGGTATCTTTTGGTATAGAGAATTTAGGTTTGTTTGAATCCTTCTCTACCCTGATGTCATAAAACGGTTCTCCCAGGGTTTGCTGATGTGAGGTGCTTGAGAGAGAGAGACATCAAGGATAACTCTTTTTTTTTTTTTTTAAATTGTGCTTTATGTGAAAGTTTCCCATTTGATAGTTTGTAAGTAAAGTATTTCATGACCTTGGTTTCATTCCCTACAATGTGTCAGCACTCTCCCCATTTCTGCCCTGGTTTCCCCATTTTCTTTTGTCCTGATTTTCTACTCCTTCCTGCCTTCTTTGTTTGTGGGCAGATGATGCACTTTTGATCTCATATAATTGGTTGTTCTAAGAAATACATTCCTCTTGGCTGTTACTGTTTATCTTACATGCTTGTCTATTGTTTGGCTGGGAGGTGGTCTCCAGGAATGGCTTCCTTTCCAGGTCAGGCGGGCGTCTTAGGGCCATAGTCTCAGGGGTTCCTCCAATCTCTGTTAGACCAGCAAGCCTGGTCTTTTTTTGTGAATTTGATTTTTGTTCTACAATTTTCTCCCGCTCTGTCCAGGACTTTCTGTTATGATCCCAGTTAGAACAGTTGGTAGTGGTAACTGGGCACCATCTAGTTCTTCTGGTCTTGGGGTCATGTAGGCTGTGGTTCATGTGCTCCATTAGTCCTTTGGACTAATTGCTCCCTGGAGTCTTTGGTCTCCTTCATTCTTCCTTGCTCCGGATGGGAAGAGACCAACAGTGTATCTTAGATGGCCACTTTCAAGCTTTTAAGACCCCAGATGCTACTCACAAAGTAGGATACAGAACATTGTCTTTATGTACTACATTGTGCCAACTGACTTAGATGTCCTCAGTCTATGGTGCTTTGTCTTCTAGTCTAGGAACTTCAACCCATGAGGTATTTGGTTATGTCTGAGAAGTTTCCTGACTGTACCCTTTGTGTGCTCTATATGAACCACACCTACAGTCACGTATGTAGAAATATCCACCACCAAACCTGTATTTGCTGGTGGGTGTATTCCCTTATATCCTCCCACATCTCTTGGTGTATCTATCTACCTATTCGTCCATTCATAAATTATTGTTTGTTAATACTATTGTTGCAGGATTGTCTAAGCTAGAGTAGTTACCCTACCCATTGCCATCGAGTTGATGCCAACTCATAGCGACCCTGAAGGACAGAGTAGAACTGCCTCATAGGGTTTCCAAGGAGCGCCTGGTGGATTCAAACTGCCAACCTTTTGGGTAGCAGCCATAGCTCTTAACCACTATGCAACCAGGCTTTCCAGTAGTTACCCTAGTTGCCCTTTATTCTTGCATTCCTCTCAGTGTCCTCTCTTGCCTTGGTCATGTTGTAGTGACTTCCCCCATATTATGTATTGCCTTTCCCGTCACCAATATTAACTAGTGTATTCTATCTAATTGGTAATTTTCCCTCCCTCCCCTTCCCATCTCTGATAACCATCAAAGAATGTTCTTTCTTTTTTCTTGTGTGTAAACTTTTTGTTGTTACTTTATAGTAGTGGTCTCATACAATACTTGTCTTTTTGTGATTGACTTATTTCACTCAGCATAATGTCCTCCAAATTCATCCATGTTGTGAGATGTTTCATGAATGTGTCATTATTCTTTATCATTGCGTAGTATTCCATTGTGTGTATGTAACAGAGTTTGTTAATCCATTCATCTGTTGATGGGTTCTTACGTTGTTTCCATCTTTTTGCTATTGTGAATAATGCTGCAATGAACATGGGTACATGTATGTCTATTCGTGTCATGGCTCTTATTTCTTTAGAGTGTATACCTAGGAGTGGGATTACTGGATCATATGCTATTTCTATTTGTAGCTTTTTGAGGAACTGCCATACCGTTTTCCAAAGTGGTGGTACGATTTTACATTCCCACCAAAGCATGTAAGAGTTCTGGCCTCCCCACAATCTCGTCAACATTTGTTTTCTGTTTTTTTGATTAGTGCCAGTAATATCAGTGTGCGATGGTATCTCATCGTAGTTTTGATTTGCATCTCTCTAATAGCTAATGATTGCGAGCATTTCTTTATACGTTTGTTAGCTACCTGAATGTCTTCTTTGGTGAAGGGTCTGTTCATATCCTCTCCCCATTTTTTTTTTTTTTTTTTTGTCTTTTTACTGTTGAGATGTTGACATTTTCTGTACATTTTAGAGATTAGTTCCTTGTTGGATGTGTCATAGCCAAATTTTTTTCCCCCAGTCTGTAGGTTCTCTTTTGACTCTTTTGGAGAAGTCTTTTGTTGAGCATAAGTGTTTAATTTTTAGGGGATCCCATTTATCTAGTTCGTATTGTGCTGTGTGTGCATTTTTAGTTATGTTTGGTACTCTATTTATGCCATATATTAGGGTCCCTAGTATTGTTCCTACTTTTAACTCCATGATCTTTATAGTTTTAGGTTTTATATTTAAGTCTTTGATTCAGTTTGAGTTTGTTTTTGTGTATGGTGTGAGGTAGGGGTCCTGTTTTATTTTTTTACAGATGGACATCCAGTTTTGCCAGTGCCATTTATTGAAGAGATTGTCTCTTCCCCATTTAATGGTCTTTGACCCTTTGTTGAAGGTCAACTGACCATAGGTGGATGTATTTACATCTGGGTTCTCAGTTCTGTTCCATTGGTCTATGTGTGTGTTGTTGTACCAGTACCAGGCTATTTTGACTACTGTGGCTGCATAGTATGTTCTAGATCCTACTTTGTTCTTCTTCTTCAGTATTGTTTTACTTATCCAGGGCCTCTTTCCTTTCCATTTAAAGTTGTTGATTAGTTTTTCCATCTCAGTAAAAAGGACAACTCTTAAAAGATTTGGCCTAAAAACGAATGGAAGGACTGATGCCAGTAAAAATGATGAAGTGAGAACCTCCAAAAATTCACTCCTCCATAAAAGCAATGAGAACCCTGGCAAAAATTGTCAAAAATCAACTTTTTAGAACTCTGGAAATTAACCAATGAGGGGAGCACGGTAGACTTGAAAACCAACAACCTGAAATCCTGGTGAAAGCCAGTAGCCTGGCAGCCACTGGAGGAAGGAGAATGGGGTTGGAGCTCCTTCAAGGCCCTATCCTCAGAGACTCATTATTATTTGACCTGTGTGTGGTTCCCTGCAAGATCCCACTCAAGACTGTTTTTCTTTGACCTGGCTCTGAGCTTGCCTAGTGCAAACAGCCTTTTCCCCAAGGGTATTTGTCAAAAACAATCAGAGGCAATTGTTTAATATATCAGCTGCCTTGGGTGGTAGATAAGAGTTGGGGCAAATGATAGGCTAACCAAAAAGCTTAAAAGCTGGAGAATGTGATGTTCACAGTGGCCTTTGAAAAGTTCAGACATATCCCTGGGAATCCAGAAGACCACACACATGCATAAGGCTGAATGCATGCCAAGGCTGATGACATGCTCAGGAAAGCCCTGAGAGGGCCCTTAGCTTTCAAACACCTAACTTTATAGCTCTGCAGAGGCAGGAAGTGAAGCCTAAGACAGAGTTATAAACTTCCTGGCTAAGTGTTGAAGGCATGCTTCAACATGCACTCATAGCCCCTTAGCAAAGACTAGGAGACATATTGGTTCTAGGCATTTAAGGAAATCTCTGTCCAATCATTTGCTGGCCACAAAACAACCAAGCAGAGACTTCAATGGCCACACATGTCAAAGAATACAGACTTTACAGAAAAGTCACTAAACAAACAGCAAAAACAAACCGTAGGGAGGGGGATAGAATTTGATTTTCAGAGTTACCGCATTATACTATTTTAAATGTCCAGCTTTCAACCAAAAATTACAACACATGCATAGAAGTAAGAAAGTATGCATCATACACTGGAGAAAAACAAAAGCAATCAATAGAAACTGTCCCAAAGCCCAGACACTGGACTTACTAGACAAAGACTTTAAATCAGCCATTTAAAGTATGTTCAAAACTAAAAGAAACTATGCCTGAAGAACTAAAGGAAAATACAGAATAATGTCTCACCAAATACAGACTATCAATAAAAAGATAGAAATTATATAAAAAAGAAGGACATAGAAATTTTGGAGTTGAAAAGTACAAGAACTGAAATGAAAAATCACTAGAGGTGCTCAACAGCAGATTTGAGCAGGCAGAAGGGAAATTAGCAAACCTGAAAATAGATCAATTGAGATTATCCAGTTTAAGGAACAGAAAGAAAAAAGAATGAAGAAAAATAAACAGAGTCCCAGAGATCTATGGTACATCATGAAGCATACCACAGAAGGAGTAGAAAGGAGAGAAAGGGGCAGAACAAATATTTGAAGAACTAATGGCCAAAACCTTCCCAAACTTGATGAAAAATATTACTGTATACATCTAAAGACTGGTCCCTGGGTGGCACAAACAGTTAAGAGCTTAACTACTAGCCAAAAGGTTGGTGGTTCAAACCCACCCAGAGTCACCTCAGAAGAAAGTCCTGGTGATATGCTTCTGAAAGGTCACAGCCTTGAAAATCCTATGGAGCAGTTCTACTCTGCACACATGTGGTCTTTATAAGCTGGAATCCACTTGATGGCAACTAACAACAACAACGTACAGCTAAGGAGTTCAACAAACTTGAAGTAGGATAAACTCAAAGACAGTGACACCTACACACATCATAATCAAACTGTTGAAAACCAAAGACAAAATCTTGAATGCAGCAAGAGAGAAGCAATTCATCACATACAAGGATCCTCAATAAGATTAACAGCTGATTTCTCATCAGAAAGCATGGGCTAGAGGCAATGGGGTTACATATTCCAAGTGCTGAAAGAAAAATACTGTCAATCAAAAATTCTGTATCTAGCAAAACTATCCTTCAAATATGAAGGAGAAATTAAGGCATTCCCAGATAAATAAAAACTGAAATAATTTATCACTAGCAAACCTGTTCTATGAGAAATACTAAAGCAAGTCCTTTAGCCTGAAAAAAAAGGACACTAGACAGTAACTCTAATCCAAATAAAGAAATAAAGAGTACTAGCAAAAGTAACTACATAGGTGAATATAAAAGAAAGTATAAATGTATTTTTTGTTTGTAAATCTTTTTTCTCTTATTGTATTTAAAAGACAAATGCTTAAAGTAATAGTTATAAATCTGTGTTGATGGGCATACAATGTAAAAAAGATGTACTTTGTATGACAACAACAGCACAAAGGAGGGGGAGGGATGGATCTATATAGGAGGAAAGTTTTTGGATACTTTTGAACTCACCTGTTGCCATAGAGTCAATTCCAACTCATAGGACCCTATAAGACAGAGAAGAACTACCCCATAGGGTTTCCAAGGAGCAGCTGGTGGGCTCAAACTGCCAACCTTTTGGTTAGCTGCCAAGTTCTTAACCACTGCGCCACCAGGCCTCCATTGAACTTAAGTAGATATTAATCCAAATGAGATTGTTATAAAGTAAGATGCTAATTGTGATCCTCATGGCAACCACTAAGGAAAATATATAGTAAAAAATATGACAAAGACATTAAAATGATACACTAGAAAATAACTCACACACAAGAAGGCAGTGATGAAGAAATAAAGGGACAAAAAAAGACATATAGATGGACGTTAAGACATATAAAAAACAAATAGCACAATGTCATACATAAATACTGCCTTACCAGTAATTATATTAAAGGCAAATGGATTAAACACTTCAATTAAAAGGCAGAGATTAGGAGGATGGATTAAAAAAAAAAAACCTACCATAATCCAACTATATATGCTGTTTACAAGAGACACACTTCAGATTCAAAGACACATATAGGTTGAAAGTGAAAGGATGGAAAATGGTATACCATGCAAACAGTAACCAAAAAAGAGCTGGAGTGGCTATACTAATGTCAGACAAAATAGACTTAAAAAACAAAATTGTTACTAGAGAAAAATAAGAACATTTTATAATGATAAACCAAAACCTACTGCTGTTGAGTTGATTCTGACTTATAGCAACCCTGTGGAGTGGCTGGTGGGTTCAAACCACTGACGTTTTAGTTAGCAGCTGAGTGTGTAGCCACTGCACCACCAGGGCTCCTTATAATGATAGAAGGGGCAATTAATCAAAAAGATATAACAATCACAAACATATGTGTACCTATATTGGTTACCCAGTGCTGCCATAACAAAAAAATACCACAGATGGGTGACTTTAAAGAACAGAAATTTATTTTCTCACAGTTCTGGAGGCTAGCTGTCTAAATTCAGGGCATCAGCTCTACAAGAAAGTCCTTCTTTGTCTCTTTCAGCTTCTAGTAGCTGCCAGCAATCCTTGGTATTCCTGGGCTTGAAGATTCATCTGCCTCTTTCTTTGCATGTCTCCCCTTATGTGTTTGTCTCTGTGTCTATCCTACTCTTTTTAGAAGACAACACTCAGAAGCAATTAGGTTTAGGGCCCACCTTGCTCTTGTATGACCTTATTAACATAAAAAAAGAAAACCTCTATTTCCAACTAGGGTCAAATTTACAGGTAGAGGGGTCAGGACTTCCACATTTCTTTTCAAGGGACACAGTTTAATCCACAACACAAGTATCAACAGAGCCCCCAAATACATTAAGCAACCACTGACAGAACTGAAGGGAGAAACAGACAATTCAATGATAAGAGCTGGAGACTTCAATACTCCACTTTCAATAATGGATAGACCAACTAGAGAGAAGATCAACAAGGAAAGAAGAGAACTGAACAATGCTATAAACCGACTAGACCTAACAGCCATATATGTTGTTGTTTGTTGTTAGTTGCCATCAAGTCAGCTCTGACTCATGGTGACCTTAGTTATAACAGAGCAAAACATTGCCTGGTTCTGCATCATCCTCACAATTGTTGGTATATTTAATCTCACTGTTGCAGCTATTATGTTAATCCATCTCATGGAAGGTTTCCTGCATTTTTGCTAACCCTCTACTTTACCAAACATGATATCCTTTTCTAGCGATAGGTCTTTCCTGATGATATGTCCAAAGTAAGCAAGAGAAGTCTCACCATTCTTGTTTCTAAAGGGCATTCTGGCTGTACTTCCTTCAAGACATCTATAGAACAATTTATTTCTATAAAGTTCCAAGAACAGCAGAAGACACATTCTTCTCAAGTGCATACGAAACCTTCCCCAGCATAGACCACATGTTAGGCCATAAAGCAAATATCAATAAATTTAAAAGTATTGAAAAAATACAAAGTATGTTCTCCAACCACAGTGGAATGAAAGTATAAATTAATAACAGAAGGAAACTTGGGAAATTCACAATATGTGGAAATGAAACAACACACTCCTAAATAACCAATGGGTCAAAGAAGAAATCACAAGGGAAATTAGAAAATACTTTAAGATGAATTACAATAAAAATACAACCTATTAAAACGTATGGGCTGTTTTCTGTAAATCTAAAACTGCTTTAAATAAAATTTACTAATAAAACAAAACAAAAAAAATGAAGGGCTGCGGCTAACACAATGTTTAGAGGGAAATTTATAGCTATCAATGCCTATATTAAAAAAAAAAAACTCTAATAACCTAATCTTTCATCTTCAGGAAATATAAAAAGAAGAGCAAATTAAACCCAATATAAGCATAAGGAGAGAAATAATAAAGAGTAGAGTGGAAACAAATGAAATAGAGAATAGAAAAATAATAGAGAAAATCAAAGAAACCAAGTTGATTTCTGAAAAGATTAACAAAATTGTTAATTGTTAGCTAGAGTGACCAAGAAAAAGAGAGCACAGACTCAAATTACTAAAATCAGGAATGAAAGAGTAGACATTACTATTAACTTCATAGAAATAAAAAGGATTATAAGGGAATACTATGAACAATCATAAGCCAACAAATTAGATAACTTAGATGAAATGGAAAAATTCCTAGAAAGACACAAACTACCAAAAGTGACTCAAGAAGAAACAGAAAATCTGAACAGACATGTAACAAATAAAGAGATTGAATCAGTAATCAAAAATTTCCCACAAAGAAAATCCCAAGACCAGATGACTTCACTGATGAATTCTAGCAAATGTCTAAAGAAGAGTTAACACCAGTTCTTCACAAACTTACGAAAAACAGAAGAGGAGGGAATATTTCCAATTACAGAAATATGGGGCCAGTATTACTCTGGTACCAAAACCAGATAAAGACATCACAAGAAAAGAAAACTACAATCTCTTATGCATATAGATGCAAAAATCTTCAAGAAAACAAAGTGAAACCTGTGAGAACCGGGACTCAACAGAACTGCCTTGTTTTTCCAGGTCTTGCAAATTTTCTGCCTTTGGCAGGGTGCAGTCTTACCACTTTTCTATCACTCCTTTTAGTGGAAAATATCTGAATTTTCCTTCTCTGACAGGTTTCTGCCTTACACAGTGTCTTAGTCATCTACTGCTACTATAACAGAAATACCACAAGTGGATGGCTTTAACAAAGAGAAGTTTATTCTCTCACAGTCCAGTAGGCTGTAAGTCCAAATTCAGGGAATCAGCTCTAGGAGAAGGCTTTCTTTTTCTGTCAGCTCTGGAGGAAGGTCCTTGTGATGCATCAGTCTTCCCTTGGTCTGCGAGCATCTCAGCGCGGGAACCTCAGGTCCAAGAGGCACGCTCTGCTCCCGGCACTGCTTTCTTGGTGGTGTGAGGTTCCCATGTGTCTCTGCTGGCTTGTCTCTTTTATATCTCAGAAGAGATTGGCTTAAGACACTATCCAATCTTGTATACCTCATCAGTATAACTGCCGCTAATCCATTTTATTAGATCATAGTGACTGAATTTACAACACATAAGGAAATCACATCAGATTACAAAATGGTACACAATTATACAATACTGGGAATCATGACCCAGCCAAGTTGACAGATATTTTATGGGGACACAGTTCAATCCATGGCACACAGTTTTTGGCTTTCACGTGTTTTACTGTACTAGCAAATGAATCCAGCACCATATAAAAAGGATTAAACACCATGGCCACATGGGATTTATCCAAGAAATGCAAGGTTGGTTCAACATATGAAAATCAATCAATGTAATACACCATATTAATAGAATAAAGGACAAAAACCACACAATCATGATACAGAAAAAGCATTTGGTAAAACTGAACACTCTCTCATGATAAACACATTCAACAAGCTAGAAATGGAAACAAATTTCCTCAGCCTGTAACAGCATCTACAAAAACCCCACAGCTAACCATATACTTAATGGTGAAAGACTGAAAGGATTCCCCTTAAGATTAGGAACAAGACAAGGATGTCCACTCTTGTCAATTCTATTCAACATTTCACTGAGGGTTCTAGCCAGGGCAATTAGGAAAGAAAAAAAAAAAAGAAAAGGGATCCAGATTAGGAAGAAAGAAGTAAAACTATCTCTTATTTTTAGATGACATGATCTTGTATATAAAAAATTCTAATAACTGCACGAAAAAACGATTAGAGCTCATAAAAGAGTTTAGCAAGGCTGCAGGACACAAGATCAATATGCAAAAATCAATAATATCTCTAAACACTAACAGTAAATAATCTGAAAAATGAAATTAAGAATTTCATTTACAATAGCACCAAAAAGAATAAACTTGATGATTTCATAAAATACATAACTTATGAACAGCTTTAACAAAGGAAGTGTAAGACTTGTACATGGAAAATTATAAAACATCACTGAAAAAAATTAAGAAGACCTAAATAAATGGAAAGACATCCCATGTTCATGTATTGGAAGACTTAATATTGTTAAGATGGCCATACTCCTCAAATTGATTACAGATTCAATGCAATCCCTATCAAAATCCCAGCTGCTCTTTTATTTTGCAGAAAATTTAGCTAATCCTAAACTGCATATGGAAATGCAAAGGACCCAGAATAGCCAAAACATTCTTAAAAAGAACAAAGTTGGAGAACTCAGCTCTTCTGTGATGGTTAAGATTGTGTGTCAGCTTGGCTGGGCCATGATGGGATCTGCTGTGAATAGCCAATCAGTCGAAAGGGAGTTTCCCTGGGCCTCAGATACAAGTGGATATTCTGGCAAGGCTCGTGCTTTTGTTCGCTCTGGATCTTGCAGCTGGCTCCTGTTCATCTGGCCTCAGGTTCTGGGGACTTGACCTAGCAGCTTAACTTTTGGTCTTGCCTGCCGATCTTGGGATGCATTGATTTTTTGCAGCCTGTAAGCAAAAGCCTTGGTCTCTGACCTGCCGATCTTGGGTTCACCAGTCCCTGTGGCTATGTGAATCAGGAGAAGCCTCCAGCCTGGCCCATGGACTTGGGACATTCCAGTTTCCACAACCACGTGAGCCATTTCCTTGATATAAATCTAAATCTCTCTCTACATATTTATACGTTTTACTGGTTTTGCTTCTCTAGAGAACCGAGCCTAAGACAACCTCCAGATTTCAAAATTTACTACAAAGCTTCAGTCACCAAAACTTTTTAGTACTGTCAGAAGGATAGATATAGATCAGTGAAATAGAATTGAGAATCCAGAAATAAGCTCATATATTTATGGTCAAATGATTTTTGACAAGGGTGACAAGAGAATTTAATGAATAGTCTTTTCAACTAATGGTTGTGGTAAAACTGGATATTTACCTGGAAAAGAATGAATTTGGACCCTCTAACTGACACCATAAACAAAAATTACCTCAAAATGAATCAAAGACCTAAATATAGGAGCTAAAACTACAAGACCCTTAGAAGAAAACATAGGTGTAAATTTTTGTGACCTTGCATTAGGCAGGAGTCCTGCTGGTGCAGTGGTTAAGCGTTTGGCTGCTAAACTAAAGGTTGGCAGTTTGAACCCACCAGTTGCTCCTTGGAAACCCTATGGGATAGTTCTACTCTGTTCTATAGGGTCACTATGAGTCAGAACTGACTTGACTCGATGGCAATGGGTTTGGTTTTTGGTTTGGATTAGGCAATGGTATCTTAGATATGACACCAACAGCACAAGCAAGAAAAGATAAACTGGACTTGATCAAAACTAAAATCTTGTGTGCTTCAGAGGATACTTTCAAAAAAGTGAAAATATAATCCACAGAATGGGAGAGAATATTTGCAAATCAGACATCTGATAAAGGTCTAGTATCCAGAATATACAGAAAAAAAAACTCTTACAACTCCACAATAAAATGACAACCCAATTATGAAATGGGCGAAGGATTTGAATAGACATTTCTCTAAAAAAGATACATAAATGGTCAATAAGCACATGAAAAGATGTTCAATATCATTAACCATTAGGGAAATGAAAATCAAAATCGTAATGATATACCACTTCACCCTCACTGGGGTGGTTATAATAAAAAAAGATGGACAATAACAAGTGTTCATGAGGATATGGAGAAACTGGAACCCTCATATATTGCTGATGGGAATGTAAAATGATACAGCTATTTTGGAAAACAGCCTTTGGAAACCATGGCAGTTGTGATGGTTAAGATTGTGTGTCAACTTGGGCCGGGCCATGATTTTCAGTGTTTACATGTGATCACCCCTGCGTGTAGCCTAAATCTGAATATAAGTGGATGTGCTGGCTTTTGCCCTTTCTGGATCCTGCAGCTGCCTCTTGTTTACCTGACCTCCAGTTCTTGGGACTTAAGCTAGCAGCTTACCTGCTGATCTTGGGTTTGCCAGCCCCTGCAGCTACATGAATTAGGTGAAGACTTGCGGTTTTGCCTGCCGATTTTGGAATTCATCGACCATCATAGCCTGTGAGCAAGAGCCCTGCTCTCTGACCTGCTGATCTTGGGTTCGCCAGCCCCTGCGGCTGGGTGAATCAGGAGAAGCCTTTAACCTGATCTGCAGACTTGGGACATTTCAGCCTCTACAATCATGTGAGCTGTTTCCTTGATATAAATCTCTCTCTCTCTCTATATATATATATATGGTTATACGCTTTACTGGTTTTGCTTCACTAGAGAACCTAGTCTAAGATAGTGGTTTTTCAAAAAGTTAAACATAGAGTTACCATAACCCAAAACTAACCAAACCTGTTGTCATTGAGTCGATTCTGACTCACAGGGACCCTATAGGACAGAGTAGAACTGCCCCATAGAGTTTCCAAGGCTATAATCTTTACAGAAGCAGATTGCCACGTCTTCCTCCCACAGAGTGACTGTTGGGTTCGAACCACAAACCTTTTGGGTAGCAGCCCAACTCTTAACCACTGCGCCACCAGAGGCTCCTCAGAGTTACCATACCAGTTGAAAAACCCATTGCCATCAAGTTGGTTCCAACTCATAGAGACCCTAAAGGACAGAGTACAACTGCCCCACAGTTTCCAAGGAGTGCCTGGTGGATCTGAACTGCCCACCTTTTGCTTAGCAGCCTAGCGCTTAACCACTACACCACTAGGCTTTCCGATAAAACCCTAGGGCTGGTAAATGATGGAGCTGGGATTGCTCTACACGTGGATTGCTTTTACCAATACATTCACCCTACTCCTAGGGCTATGAGTATTTCAAATTACTTTACCATTAAAAGGGTGATGACTCTGAAGATAGTAGAAATAACCTGCACATTTTTGGTTTTGTTTTTCATTTTAAAAATCTAAAGAAAGATTTTAATATATTTAATTTTTAGGTGCTTTCTTATTTTTATTTTTGATAAGAAGATACACAGCATAACATACACCAATTTAACCATTTTTACATGCACAATTCAGTGTCATTGGTTACCTTCTTCAAGTTGTGCCACCATTGTCGCTATCCTTTTCCAAATTATTTCGCCACCATTAATAATAGACTCACTGCCCCCTAAGCTTCTCATCTAATTTTTCGAGTTGCTGAACAACCTGCACATTTTTTTAAAAAAGTCTCCAGGTCCTGGAGTTGAATCCTTGTCACTCCTCGCCCCATGCAGTCCCACACAGAGCAGAGATTATGACCACAATGATAGCATTCTAAGTGTAAAGGAGAAAGAATGTAACTACTTGCCTGTTTGGGACTCTGAATCCCCTTGTGTATTTGCCTCGGTCTGTTTCTCGATTTTAAAAACAAAGAAAAAACAGCTTTATTAAGGTGTAATTATGCCTCGTTTTTAAAATGCGCTCCTTGGAGATAATCTCATTCCCTAGAATATTTGCTACATCTTTGGGTCTCCACCACTACAGGCACCTGTAAAATTTCCTTTTCTTTTCCCGCTTTGATTCCGCAGCCGAACACGTGTGAGTTGTCCGTACCGTACCAGCTCAGACTCCCTCCCTCCCCAACTCTTCCCACCTTGTAAGCAGGGCCTCTTCTTTTCCCGAAGCCCCGCCCCTCGGCCCCTTTCCACCTCAGCCACCACGGATCTCGCCCTTCCCCGCCGCCCGCCCGCCCCATGCCTCTCGCGAGAGGTAAGAGCGTCTGGCCGGACGGGAGGAAAGTATCTGCTCCGCTGAGGGGGGGAAAGAAGGAGCCGGACACAGATTGTGGGACCGAGCGCGGGCGGGCGGGAGGCGACGGAGCTACCAGCGGGTGAGTCCTGTTCATATTAGCTAGTCCATGATCTGACGGGAGTCTCCCCTTCTACTCTAGCCAGTCCCAATGTCCCAGACCAGGGTCTCCCCTCCCAGTCTGTGTTGGACGGGGGTGCTGAGGCGGTGGCCGGGCCCTGTCTGAGGAAGAGGGTGGGGCATGGACTAAAGCCGGCCAATAAAAGAAAAAGAAGCTACGATTGGCGGCGGTGAGCGCTAATGGGAGGTCGACTTTACGTTGCGGAGTGCCGTCCCTCTTCTCTCCCTCCTCCCGCCTCCTTCCTTTGGGGGGAAAGGCGGGGCCTGAGGCCTGAAGTGTGGGGAGAACTTGGGGTAAGTAGCCTCGGGGGGCACAGGGCGTGGCAAGGAGAAGGGATTTGAATCCGGTGGGAAGGGTAGTCTAGTGGAGCCTAATGGCAAGGTCGTGGAATGGGATAGAGGGGAAGGGTACTAAACTAGGCTAAGACCCAGGACTTCCCAAAGAGTGGAGTTAGGGGTTTGCCATTGGAAAAGGCATAGGCAGAAGGTGGGGATGAGTGGGTGATAACTAGGAATATTGATCAGGTGAAAACATGGCATTGGGGTTAGCTGGAAAGCTAGGTTGAAGTAAATCACTGGAAATGAGTGTCATGAAATTTCAGTTAAATTAAGAAAAAGAAGGTCAGGGAAATGATAGCAGAGAGAAAGTATGGATTTCGAGAAAATTAAGTGAATTTGGATTTAGGAAGACTTAATGGGGTGGGCTGAGTAGCCAAAAAGCGTGGCTTTAGGAAGAGTATAGGAGCAGGGAGGATAGGGGATGTTTTTGGAAACGAGACAGCTGATAGATACAGCCGCCTTGGTATCAGAAGAAGGCTGGGGTATTGATTTAGGACTTCTGGTTGGATATGGCACTCAGACTGGTGGCCAGCCTGCAGGAATGCAGCGATGGAGGTAGAGAAGGAGAAAAATATAATACTTTCATCATTCTACTCTGATTTCCTCTCTCTCTCTCTTCCTCTTTCCATACTTCATCTCCTCCTAAACACAGGGATGTGGGGTTGGGTCTTTAGCGGTCCAAGATGGAGCTCCGTAGGGACTTACATGTTACTCTGAATCGCTTGTTATGTTCGCTGACTGGGGTATTTACGACCCAGGACACCTCCTACCCAGATTTTCATGTTGCTACTTTCCTAACTTTGAAAGTCTGTTTTTTACTAAACAGAGGGTGTTTTACTATCTCTGGGGGTCCTGTCACTTAAGTGTAACTTAGTGGGTGTGCAGAGTTTTCTCAGCAAGCTCATTTGATTCCTATGTTTAACATTTTTGCGGTAAACTAAATAATTCTTGGAGAGACATATCTTTATAGGCATTCTAAACACACACAAAAAAATGTTAAAATGAGTTTGTTTTGTTAAATGTGTGACTTAACCACTCATATGCTGGAAGAGTTGTTAATTGGATGGTTACAGTTATTTTTAACTTAAATGCTTTTTTTTTTTACATAGTGTAAATATGTAAATAAGGAAAGTGAAACATTTTTAGTTTCTTCATTTGTGTCCAGACTCAGAAGCTAAAGATATGTCATAATATCTTAGGGCAAGGGTTGGGGAAATCAAACTCAATTTGTACTTTAACATGGAGGATGTAAGGTAAGTGGAAGCTATTGCAAAATGTAACATGTCTGTAAGAAAAGTAGCTAAAGAAAAGTTTGGCAGCTATACTAAGTGGTCTTACCAGTTGGTTCTTAATTCTGTACAGAAAAGGAACAGGCATTTGCCCTTTGATAGTTGTGTATCATTTACTCATGAATTAAAATGTTACAGCCAATTAATTAATAACTTGTTTGCTACTGCATAGATTTTTCTTTCTATTCCTTCTCTTCTCCTGTTACTTTTGAGAAGCAAAATAGTGTCTGAAATACTGGTAAACCTGTTATACGAAGAGAAGGCAGAGTATGTAGTTTTGTGTAAACCTTTGGTTTTCAGAAACCGTTTGAAGCTTTTCCTCTTGGCCGGGAAGTTGCCCCTATAGTACATTGAAGACCAATTAATTACTGACCCTGTAGCATTAATTACTGAGTTGGGTATTTCACGTTAAGAACTTTGCTTATTGGACATTCAGACAGCCTAGCAGCTGAAAAAAAAAATATCCAATGAAAGACCAGAGTCCTTGTTTTGTTCTTCCGTCCTAGAATTTGTGATGGCTTTGACTTGGGCATTATTAAATGCAAGACTGTTTTTTTTCTCACTAGTGTACCACCTAGCAGAAAGCTCATCTTTTAACTTGTGGATCAAAGTTTACACCTGTGGTAGTTTCAGTGTTGTGATTTTTAGGCAACTTTGTTTGCCATGTCTTTTATTTATTTATTTAAATAATATTGTGTTTTAGATGGAAGTTTACACAGCAAATTAGGTTCCCTTTAACAATGTTTATACAAATTGTTCCATGCCATTGGTTACAATTTTTATAATGTGTCAGCATTCCATTATTTCCATTCTGTTTGTTCTGTTTCCATTAATCTAGCTTCCTTTCCCCTCCTTACCTTCTCATCTTTTCTTTTGGGTAACTGTTGACTGTTTGGTCTCACATAGTTAATTGTTTAAGGGAGCACATTACTCACGGGTAATATTGTTTATTTTATAAACCAATCTACTATTTGGCTGAAAGGTGACCTGCAGAAATAGCTCAATTCCAAGTTCAAAGGTTATTTTAGGGCAGTAGTCTCAGGGGTTCCTCTAGTCTCTATCAGTCCAGTAGATCTTGCCTTTTTTAGGAGTTTGAATTTTGTCCTACATTTTCCTCCCATTCTATCCAGGACCTTTTATTATTTCCCTGGTCAGAATGGTCAATGGTGGTAGCTGGGCACCATCTAGTTCTTTTGGTCTCAGGTTAGAAGAGATTGTGGTTCGTGTGAGCTATTAGTCCTGTGGACTGGTTTCTTCTTTGAGCCTTTGATTTCCTTCATTCTCTTTTGCTGCATACAAGTAGAGGCCAGTGTAGTCATGCACTGCATAATGCCCTTTCGGGCATCGTCTGATTGTGTATATGTCCATGGTCTCATAAGGTTATAATAGAGTTCAGAAATCCTGATCAGAGAATGGGACATATATCGGACAACGGGACCAAACACAACACAAAAGGAAACTTTCCTGGTCCTTTTGGAAAGCCAGAGGGTTTGGTTATGGATAACCTGTGCTGACTGCACCAGGCTCCCCTGGGCCCTGGGGGTCTCCACGCCCTGGTGTTTCATGGGCCCTGCCCTCCAGGCCATCCTGGGCAGTGGGACAGTGGCCTCCAAGGACCTGATTTGGCATAGTGTTCGCACAACATCCAAATCACATAACGTCCTATTTCACAGAATGTATTGTGGACGTCAAGTTACGCATGACTAGTTGTACCTTGGATGGCTGCTGGCAAGCTTTTGAGACCCCAGAGTCATTCACCAAACTAGGATGTAGGACATTATCTTTGTGAATACCATGGCTTTTAAATGTTAATAGCCACAGTTACTGTATCTTGTTCCTCTCCCCACTTCTAACCCAAAATGAAAATTATTTTTTCAGCCAGGTTGTAAGCAACTACTTTGCCTCGAGTAAAGTCCCTGGCTCTGCCTGAGCACAGCTGCTCTGAAGTTCTCACAAGTTATTGTTTTGAGCATGTCAAGACTGAGTTTTTCTTAGGCTGCAATGAGAGGGAGTCAGTGTTATGAAGCCTCCTACCCACATCTGATAAGGAGGAGCCTTCTCCTTGCAAGGAAATTTTACATGGAGCAAATAGTACAGCCATGTAAATGTCTAGTAAAGACAGCTCTCTTCTTGCGACTAGTTGGCAGACTGGCATATAATTGCCCCTTATCCTTTGATAAAGGTCCTCAAGTTAAGGTGCAAACATATTTCATTGAGAAAAACAAATGCAGCATTCATTAAAAAAGAAGCTTTAATTTCTTTTGTTGGTAGTTTCTCCAAAAATGGTACTGTGATTTTAGAGTTCATGAAAAAGTCTTCTATCTCTTTAGAAACATGTCAAAGAAAACATTTTTTAAGCTTCTCTGACATGTACCCATTTTTAAATGTTGCCTTTCCCTAACAGACTAATTCAGTCTTCTTTTGGGATCAAGTATATTCATGAAGTGTGAAAATGTATCATATTTGTGATAGGTGGTCTTTTTAACTTCTAAATGCTGTAAGAAAGAGGTCTCCACTTCGCAGTTATCCTGCTCCATTATTGGAGTTTTACTTTTAGAACATCCTTTATATTGTGCTGAAGCTCATCATTCTGCCACCTGATAATAAATGTAATTAATATACACAAATATTTACAGTTGGTGTAAGTTTTTATATATCATAATAATAAACCTAATTCCTTGTCAGCATGATAGCCCTTCAAATGTTTGATGACAGTTATGCCCTGGTAAGGCTTTTCTTTCTGAGGTAAATAGTCCAAGTTTTTTACAGCCACTTTAAATGACATTTTTAATAAATTTCATGCTCCTCATCAACTTAGTTGCCTGCGTTTTCAGGGTTTCTTGTCTAGATCTGAGTATAACATCTCAGATCAATACACAGTACAGGGGAGAATACAGCTTCTTTTTTACTGGACTGTACCTCTGTTGGAGCCCCAGTGGCACAGTGGTTAAGAACTACAACAGCTAACCACAAGGTTAGCAGTTCGAATCTACCGGCTGTTCCTTGGAAACCCAGTGGGGCAGTTCTGCTCTGTCCTTTAGGGTCGCTATGAGTCAGAAATGACTCGACAGCAACAGGTTTGTTTGTTTTTTGGTATACCTCTATTCTTAAAATCTAAGATCACATTAATTTGTGAAGTTGATTTCTTTTAACATAATTGAGGACTTTGCATTTATCCCTGTAATTGTCATCTTGTTAGTTTTGGCTTACTGTTTTAGCTTGATAATTAAGACTCTTGGCCATTCCTCATGTCTTTGTATCATTGATAAATTTAATAAATATTACACCTATGTTTTTATTTTAGTTCACTGGCAAAGATGAATATGGGTGAAACAATGCTATACAACGTGAGTAGACAATCATTAAACCAAAACCAGACCAGTTATAGTCGAGTTGATCCTGACTCATGGCAACCCCATGTGTGCTCCATAGGGTTTTCAATAGCTGCTTTTTTGGAAGTAGATCACCAGGTTTGTCTTCCAAGGCACTTTTGGGTGGACTTGAACCACCAACCTTTCTGTTAGCAGCCAAGCGTTTTAACTGTTTGCACCACCCAGGACACCCAGACTATCGTTAGGTTGACATTAGTCTGTTACTCACCCTTTGGGGTACAGTTCAGTTATTCACTTGCTCTTTTATCATCTAACCTATATTTTTTATGAAGTATCAAGAGTGACTTCGTGAGGTGTCCTGTTAAAATCCAAATATCTTCTGTCTCTCACATATCCTTGAGCTCCCAGGCTAGTGACCCTGTCAAAAAAATGAAGTTAGACATTAGTTGCTTTTAGTTATTTTATGCTAGTGTTTAGAGATAACTGTATTACTGGCCAATTTTTCATAAACCATCTATTAATAATTCATTTTAGAATCATTCTGGAAAACAATATCTATTTTACCTATCTGTAATTTCTGGAATCTACCTCCCTCTCCCTCATTTTTTAAAATAGTGATTTTTTTAGGGACAGGAGCTGTTTGAATGGACACAGGAAATCCAGGGTAGAAAGGAGGAGTGTGCTGTCACATTATAGGGAGAGCAGGTAGCAATGTGTATATAAATTTTTCTATGAGAAACTGACTTGAACTGTAAACTTTCACTTAAAGCACAATAAAAAAATATAAATAAATAAAACCGTGATTTTTTTGCCCTATTTCTAAGACTTTTGATCTCGCTTTCTTTTTTTTTTTTTTAATAATTGTAGAAAAACTAAGTATTTCTTTCTAGTTGCATGTTTTCGGTCATCAGATGAATTCTATTTTGGAAATTTTTAGGAAGAAATGTCATTCTTTGAACATTTTAGGTTACAAATTAAAGAATTAAACTATACTGACATATCCAATTTAGAGATAACTTTTCATTTTCATAAAAACTATGCCAACTATAAACATATATGTGTATGTTATTTTAAATATATGTTAAAATATATTTGTCATTTATAATATATATTAAATATATATATTTGTCGTTCATAATTATAGTTTATTGGTGTGGTGGTCTAAGTTGCCAGGCTGTGTGCTATAGGTGAAATGGTACTACGAACAAGATAGAACATCAGAAGACATCTCTAGGGAGGGACTAAAGACTTTGTGTTGGCAGCCAAGAACTTTCCTACATGTTAATTTTAGACCTGACAGTTGAATTTATGTTTGAGCAATTTTAGCTGATAAATGCATTTTTAAAACTCCTTCCTCTTTTGGGGTTTTAATTTTTACTTTCAGTTTTTCAGAAATTGCAAATTGTGAATGGAAATGTTTGTGTGGATTAAAGTAGCATGTTATTAGTCATTGACAGGATGCATTTTCTTTTGATACCTTGTCATCTTTCAAGAAATTATTTAGCTATGAATTCTCCTGGAAAGCAGAAGGATGGACTTGATGACCCCTCAAGGTCCTTTCCAGTCCAAAAGTTCATAAACAGAAGCTCAGATCAAGGAACTTAGTATTGAAGAACTGGGAAGAAAAATAGACTGTAAGGAAAATGAAATTGAAATGGTTCTACTGACCCAGTGGGAATGGATAAACAAAAAATAAGGAGCATAAATGTTGAGAAATAATAACTCCTTTGAGCTAAAAAAAAAACAAAAAACAGCAACAACAAATATTTTGCATTGGGGTCATTTCATGCCTTAAAATATATTTTATCATGACATTCTCTCTCTAGCGTTTCCCCAGTGGACACTTTTGTGTTGAAAGAATGTTGGGTTTTTTTTTTTTTCTGTTAAATCATAGTATTTTGTTTCCTTTCCTTCTCTTGTTTGTCCTTTTGTTTAAAAACTTTTTCCCCCTTCTGAATAATGTGCTCACTGCCTTTATATAGTGAAGCAAAATTCTGTTCAGTTTTAAAAGTAAACATATGCTGTGTAGCTTCCTTGGAGAGGAAAGGCAAGTGTTAAAATTTAGGAAAGGTTGTATGAAAAGGTGAACCTGCTATTTGGCTTTTAAAACTTTGTAGGCAGACATCTAGGAAAGATTCCCAATTAAACCAAAGCTGAGTTAGTAGTCTTATGAAGAATATAGAACACTTCAGAGTTTATCAAAACAAAACTCATTACAAACCCACAACTTCACATTGTTAGCTTTTTTTTGTCTTTTGGTAATTTTAATCTGAAATATTCTCATACATTTTAAACCAGACTGATGGTATAAAAAGTTTCTCTTTTCTATTCAGTATTCTGTTTCTTCTTAATAAATATCAGTTGATGGAAGTCTAACTGGAGCCAAAACGTAAGATAAAAAAGTCACCTAGTGAGCTTGCGGCTTGGGCCTCTGTGGGAGCAGTGTTGTTCTGCCATAGCCCCATAGCTCTACCTTCTCACAAAACCCAGCTTGCTTTCTTTGAATGGAACCACCTCTCATATCTCCTTATCTGGCAGAGTGCTTCTTTTTGACTTAGTGGACTTGGGAGATTTATGTGCTAAACTGTTGGATTTTATTTGGGACTTAAAATTTGTCATGCAGTAGAAAAATTACAGACATGCACCACACAACGTCTGTTTGGGCAGCATCTGACTGCATATATGTCTGTGGTCCCATAAGGTTATAATAGAGTTCAGAAATCCCTGTCGGAGAAGAGGATGTAGCAGATATCCTAGGGAACACAGCTTCTCGTGTGCAACATGTGTATCTTATGTCTCTTGTATACAAAGCAATTGTGCTGCCAGGCATATAATGCTACAGTACCTATATAACCTATAATACATGTGTCTTGATAGTCATAATAAATTACTGTGTTACTGGCTTATGTATTGTACTGTACTTTCTGTCATTATTTTAATGTAAACTTTGCTTACAAATAAAAAGTTTCCATTATAACAGTGTGTGCTTGGACTCATAGGCAGCAGCATCCAATCTCAAGTATCATGCATCTTTTGAGTGTTGTAGTGTTATCTTTTTGTTTAATTTTCTTTAAAAAATATTGCCGTGAAGTGCATCATGGCTATCAAATGCGCCAAAACCAGTGCTAGTGATTGATAGCAGCAGCAAGAGGCAAAGGAGAAGTATCTGTTTGGAAGTGAAACAATAGGTATCCAATATAAGTATATAATATGATGTTTGCACAACATCCAAATCACATAACGTCCTATTTCACAGGACGTATCGTGGACGTTAAGTGACGCATGACTACATTTTTCAAAGTAGGGCACAGCCATTCTTTCTGAAACATATGCCTGACTATATTATAAAATAAGGATGATTTATTGAATAAAACATGATTGCTGTAAATGATTTGTGTTGGCACCAAGTTTCTTGCCAATTTAATTTATTTAAGCTTTATCAAACTTGAATAACATGTTGGTTTTATTTAATGTGAAATTTCTGGTACCAGTATGTCTCCTGCAGCATCATTTTCTTTAACTTATTTATTTAAGTTTTGGCCAAACAGTGGTTTCCAAATATTTTACACATCTATGTTTGGGACTGGTGAGGGTGAATGTTGGAATACTGAAATAGATCACTGTGTTGCTAATATGTGGGCAGACTTAGAAAATAGACTTTTTTTTTCCTTGACAACTCCTAAGTGACTCCATGATTGTCACTGTGGGATATGGCAGCTATTTCCTACACAGGACCAAATTCATACTGGAGTTTAATAATAAAGTCCAGCAGGTTTATTGTTGTTGTTTGCAGACTGTTAAGTTCCTGAAGATTTTAGATTGATCCTTAAAGATCAGTGTTTGGGGATGGATTGCTACTGGTTTATTATTTTATGAATATAATTTATCTGAAAATGAGCAGAAAAAAAAACAGCAACACTAGATTTTTGTTTGATAGCCTATCAGTTTCCTGGAATTTTTGTGCTTCCAAAATGTCTACTGAGGCCAAACATAGATAGGTATAATGTTCTCTAGTTATTTCTAACTTTGATTCCTGCTGTCACTGTAGTTGCTTCTTTACTCTTGCTTTATTAACCTTTCTGGGAGTAGTTCAAAATAGATTTTGGATTCTCCAGAAGCCTGAAACCAAAAAATCCAAATCCATTGCCATCAAGTTGATTCCAGCTCATAGCAACCGTATAGAACAGAATAGAACTGCCCCATATGATTTCCAAGGAGTGGCTAATGGATTTGAACTGCCGACCTTTTGGTTAACAGCCAATCTCTTAACCACTGTGTCCCCAGGGCTCCTCCAAAAGCTTAACACAAAACCTGTTGCTGTTGAATTGATTTCAAATCATAGCGACCTTATAGGACAGAGTAGAACTGCCCCGTAGGGTTTACAAGGAGCGGCTGGTGGGTTCAAACTGCCTGAAGTCTCAACCACTGAACCACCAGTGCTCCTCCAGAGCTTAGAGAGCCTAACTAGAACTAAAAATGTTCTAGTTAGGTAGTTGCCTATAGGAAGCTGCTTCTAGGTAGGTTCTAAGCTTTTATCATGTGTTGCCTAATTTATGATTCAGCCTAATTCTTCCCTTCCTACAAATCTGTTTTCAGTCCTTTCCTACAAAACTATTTGGTCTATGTAAGCTGGCTTCTTTCTTTGAAACTTAGACCTTCATGTCTGAGCTTGAAATATAGAAATTAATTTCAATCTTCTCTTCGATTAATCCACGATACTCTACTATTTGTGTATTTCTTAAAGCAGTGATCTCAAACTTTTTGGTCTCAGTACCCACCCCTTTATAGTCTTAAAAATTACTGAAAAAAAACTATTAAGAACTCTAGAGATCTTTTTGTTTATGTGGGTTATGTCTGTTGAAATTTAGAATATTAGAAATAAAAATGCAGAAAAATTTTAAAATATATATTAACCTATTTTAAAATAACAGTAAATCCATTACATGTAAACATAAATAGCATATTTTTAAATAGAAAATAACTATTTTCCAAAATAAAAATAATTCAGGGAGAAAAGCTGCAAATGTCTTTATAACGGCTTAATAAAAAGCAGCTGTAGTCTCATATCTGCTTCTGCATTCAGTCTGTTGCAATATGTTGTTTTGGTTGAAGTATATGAAGAAACTTGACCTTGCAAAGATATGTAATATGAAAAGGAAGGCATATTTTAATAGTTTTATCAGATAATCTGGAATAGTTTTCTTTGATACTACCCCAGTATCTGAAAAGTGATAGTTTCTTAAGGCTTAAGTGTTGTGTGGAGCCTGAAACTACATTCGTGTACCTTGAATACTCTGTTACACTGGTCTGTCTAGCCCTTTGAATAGATCTTTTACCCATGTACAATTTTGACCCCATTGAGCCCTATGAAGGGGTCTTAGGCATTTCTAGGTATTCCCAGAGCCCACTTTGAAAACTGCTGTCTTACAGTACCAAACTTGAAAAATATAGTTGTTTTCCATATGGAAGGAATATAAACTCTCCAGCTATCTTAGTGGTCTCAAAGGGTGGCTCACTGATCATGGGCATTAAAATTACCAGAGAGCTTTTTAAAGTGTAGATTCCTAGGCCCAATGCCAAGCAAATCCTACTCCACGAGGCCCAGAAATCTAGTTTTACAAGGTGCCCAGGTGATTATACTAAAGTTTGAGAACTGTCAAGCTAGCTTAATTGATATTATAAGTGTACAGTACCTTATTTTAATAAAACCTAATTTCTAAATTTTGAAAACCCAAACAAGAAGAAATTAGTACTTGAATAGTCACATTATAAAAGTATTTATTAAAGGTTTAGTCCTGATATTTGTCGTAATTGGGATATCTTAATTAACTATGTATTTTGATGAATGAAAGTTTATCATATATACCGGGAATCAGCACACTTTTTCTGTAAATGTATTAGGCCTTGTTGCTCATAAGGTCTCTTCTCAACTCTGTCATTGTAGTGCAAAAGCAGCCATAGACAGTACATAAAAAAATGAGTGTGGCTGTGTCCCCATAAAATTTTATTTGAACACTGAAATTTGAATTTTATGTAATTTTCACGTCACGAAGTATTCTTTTGATTTTTTCTTTTTAACAATTTGAAAATGTACAAATCATTCTAAGCTTGTGGTCCAAACAAAAACAGGTGGCAGGCTTCATATATAGTATATAAGAAGTTTTCTAACTCTTGATATATACCATAATTGGGTTATGAATTTAAAAATTAGCATATAATAAAATATGCTTAATATTAAAACTATGAACATCATTTATTTTCCTAGACAAAAATGATACTCCAAGAACTTATAGTACCTGAAAGTCATTTTTCTGGACATTAATTTATATAAGCGTATAAGAAACACCTATTGTGTGCTAAACTGTTGGAAATACACGATTCAGTTATAAGTAGTTGAATAAACAGATATGTCCATTTTTGTATCTTGTTTGAGGTATATGAGAGCAGGTAACTTTTTTTTAAAATTGTACTTTAGATGAAGGTTTACATAGCAAACTAGTTTCTCATTAAATGATTAATACACATATTGTTTTGTGACATTGGTTGCCAACCCCACAACATGTCAACACCCTCCCTTCTTGACCTTGGGTTCCCCATTACCAGCTTTCCTGTCCCTTCCTGCCCTCTCGTCCTTGCCCCTGGGCTAGTGTGCCCGTTTAGTCTCCTTTTGTTTTTTGGACCTGTCTAATCTTTGGCTGAAGGGTGAACCTCAGGTGTGACTGCATTACTGAGCTATAAGGGTGTCCGGGGGCCATACTCTTGGGGTTTCTTCAGTCTGTGTCAGACCAGTAAGTCTGTTTTTTTTTTTTTTTTGTAAGTTAGAATTTTGTTCTGTATTTTTCTCCAGCCCTGTCTGGGACCCTCTATTGTGATCCCTATCAGAGCAGTCAGTGATGGTAGCCGGGCACCATCTAGTTGTGCTGGACTCAGTCTGGTGGAGGCTGTGGTAGTTGTGGCCCATTAGTCCTTTGGACTAGTCTTTCTCTTGTGTCTTTGGTGTTCATTCTCCCTTGAGAGCAAGTAGCTCTTGACTACTCCTTTGCTGACTTTTTTGTAACTACCTCAGTTTCCCCAGGAGCCCTGGTGGCACAGTGGTTAAAGCACTCGGCTGCCAATCGAAAGGTCGGCAGTTTCAAACCCACCAGCCGCTCCATGGGAGAAAGATGTGGCAGTCTGCTTCTGTAAAGACTGCAGCCTGGGAAACCCTATGGGGCAGTTCTCTTCTGTCCTATAGGATCTCTCTGAGTCAAAATTCGACTCAGTGGCAATGGATTTGGTTTGGGACCTCCGTTTCCCAGTCTGTTAGTTAGCAAAGTACTTTATAGGAACCCTAGTATAAAACAATAAGGCTAATTAGTTTAAGATTGTAGTAGTATATGTGCTTTCTCTGTGTTTTTACTAATGAGATAATATATGCTATTGTTATGCTTAATATAATGAAAAATAAATTCAAAATTTATGAACAGAAATTTCACTTCCTAAATAATCTGCTGCCTAATAAAACTTGAGTCTTCTTTTTTTCCTGAGGTTCACATAACTTGCATTATTATAGTCTCACAGTTTATATGTTTATTGGAATCTTTTCCTTAAGTCTGTTTTCTAGATGCTATGCAAATCACAGCAGCACTGAATATCCTATGGAGACTAAAATGTTGAGACTGCTGTGGTGGGGAGCTTCAGTGTTTATACTGTTTGCTTAGCAGCAGCTAAATTATTTGAGTCTGAGACTAGGTAGCCAGAGTTGTGTTCTTGGAAGAGAACTGCTTGTATATAATTTCTTTCTTTTTAATATCATAAGAGAATGGAGCCCATAGAGCTCTGTTTGGGTACCCGTCTAAATTTTTCAGCTTCGTTATAGCTGAGGTGAAAGGCATTCTGTACCTGCTAAACCTCGTTTCAGTTTCAGCTCTCTTTACTCCCTTGGTGATGTATGCTGGGGGCAATTTCTATGTGTTTAATATTTGTTGTCTGAAAATGGGTCCTCGAAGTTTTAAAAGAGGAGGGACTATTTTGAACCGCTTGGTTTACTCTATATATTGATATAAGTTTAAATTTCCACTGTGTCTGTTTTCTATAGGAAGCTGTTAGTTTATAATTTTAGAAAGCTTTTTTTTGGTAGTCCTTCCTGAACTTAATTTATCATTTGGTTTTGCTGCTTTATAATAGATAACGAGCAATTTTGTATGATTTTTTAAAAAAAACTTTGTGTCCCCTGAACTCTCTGTTAGCGCAAAACTAAAACCATTCCCAAAGTCAACTTGTCAGACAAAGATTAGACTGGACCGTAAGACAGACAGTGATACCCATGAAGAGTGTGCGTCTTAGCTCAAGTAGATACGTGAGTCTAAATGGGCAGCTCCTGTCTGGAGGTGAGATAAGAAGGCAGAGAGTCAGGAGCTGGTTGAATGGACATGGGAAATCAGGGTTGGAAAGGAGGAGTGTGCTGTAACAGTATGGGGAGTGCAACTAGGGTCACATAGCAGTGTGTGTATAAAGTTTTGTATGAGAAACTAGAACTGTATTTCATTTAAAGCACAGTTAAAAAAAAAAAAAGAGTTCCAACATAAAGAACAACAACAAAAGATCCCACCAAGGCATACTCCTGTGACAGTGTGGAGCCCTTTGTATAAAATGAAGTACCTAAAGCTTCCAGGGAGAGAAGGACAGCCTCATAAAAAGGCTGGGCATAAGAAGGCATCATATTTCACAACAGCAATGCTGGAAACTAGAAAATTCAGGTTCAAACAAACCAAGAGAGAATTGACAAAACCATAGTGGTAATGTTGACAAACCTTTCTCCATTTTAAGTAGACAAAAAAAAAAAAAAAAAAAAATTTGTATCTTAGAGTTAAAAAAAAAACAACAAAACTGTGTTTGATTTTAAAATACACTGTTTAATACTTTAGAATAATAATCTGGCAGATATGGGTCTTTTTAAAAAACTCATAAACATGTTTTTTGTTTTTTTTGTCCAGTCATGTAGACTGGCAGTCATTTTTATTATTAAGTTACATTAAAATACTTTTTTTAATTACAAATAATCCATGATCATTGTAACTTTGGAAAATACTAAAGGTACAGAGAAGAAAATAGTAACATCTGGAATACCTTTATCCAGAGATTGATGTTATTAACATTAGGATGTTAATTCCCTCATCTTTTAGAGAAACTACTGCTTTATTTTTGGAGGAATTCGGTGCACAAGAAATTACACACATTAATGTAACCAACACCCAGAATTAATAATGGTTAACGTTTTATGTTTGTTTCTAAATTTTTTTATCTAAAGAGATTATTAGATACTTTCTTTAAAAGATATTATAGCGATGACTAAAATAATCTTTAACCAACACGTATATTCCTATTATACTTCTTCCAACCCCAGAAGCAACAGATATCATACATATAGTATTTTTGCCTGCTTTTTAATAGATCTGGAATTGTGCTGCATATGCATTTTTATATCCTGCTTTTTCTTTCTGCTTAATGTATAGCATTTTCTTGTGTCATTAGTTTTCAAAATGCTATTCTTGACAACCTAAATACAATGCATTGTAAAGCAGTGCCTTAATTTATATTTATCCATTCTTCTTAAACATTTAGTTTAATTTCTGGTTTGTTTTTTCTTCTATAATAAATATGACTACAATGAACATTTTAATATATAAATGGCTCAAGTTTCTGGTTTTATCCTCAGAATAAAGTTCTGAAAGAAAAGTGATTTGTTTGAAGCATACAAAACACTTTAAGACATTTAATGTAAATATTGCCAGGTTGCTTTCCAGAAAGATTGTCTAAATATGTACTCCCAAAAGTGCTGTGTAAAGGTGCCCTTTCTGCTGCATCCTTGATTGGCGTTCTTTCTTGCTTGAGTAGATACTTTAATAGTGCTGACTGAGGTTTTGTTTTCAAGGTTCAGTTAAGGGTTAACTTGACAAATACCTCCCTCATCCCCATTTTTAGCATTCTAACCAAAAACTAAAGAGCTGCTCCTACGTTATTTGGATGATAAGAAAAGAATATAATTTGTTGGGTGTAGTCATGTAATGTGCCCTAGGCACAAAATTATTGTAAGTATATATTTAAAAGATGTCTCAAATGTGTATAGCCTTATATACATACCTGCATAGTAAAGTTTTGTGGACCCAACAGCTTTCTGCAAAAACTTGAAGTGTAAAATTTCAGCCAGGTATATGGTACTTAAGGGAGTCCTGGTGGCTCAGTGGTTAAAGGGCTTGTCTGCTAACTGAAAGGTTGGCAGTTCAAACCCACCAGCTGCTCTGGGGAAGAAAGATGTGGCAGTCTGCTTCGTAAAGATTACAGCCTTGGGCAGAGGGGTCAGGAGCTGGTTAAATGGACTCGGCCAATTTGGGGTGGAAAGGAGGAGTGTGCTGTCACAGTATAGGGAGAGCAACTAGGGTCACATAACAATGTGTGTATAAATTTTTGTATGAGAGACTTAACTTGAATTGTAAACCTTCACTTAAAGCCCAATTAAAAAAAAAAAAAGATTACAGTCTTGGAAACCCTATGGGGCAGTTCTACTCTGTCCTATAGGACTGCTGTGAGTCAGAATTGACTTTTGGTTAATTGACTTTTGGGTTTGGTTTATACAGTACTTGAATGGTGACTTCAAGTTAAATAAATATTTAATAAGCGTCTACTATGTTAGGACTGGAAAGGCTTCCTTCCTTAGGTTTTAGCCTACCCGTTGTCTTCAAGTCGATTCTGACCCATAGTGACCCTATAGGACAGAGTAGAATTGCCCCATAGAATTTCCAAGGCTGTGATCTTTACAGAAGCAGACTGCCACATCTTTCTCCCGAAGAGCAACTGGTGGGTTCGAACCACCGACCTCTCGGTTAGCAGCCCAGCACTTAACCACTGTGTCACCAAGGCTCCTTTTGATTTGAGCCTAGATCTCTATATTTTACCCTGTTCCCCTTTTGTTCACAGCTAATAAATTATAGCCATTCTCTTTTTACTCATAAAACTGAAATAGGCCTCTCATAGACAGTAACATTTTATTTCTTTTATAACAATTATATGCTATTAATCTCAAATTACTTTGTTTACTCGTTTAGTGTTTGTCTCCTTTTAGAATGTAAGTAAGCTCTTTGAGGGCAGAAACCTTGCCTGTCTCGTTCATTGTTGAATTCCTGGGGCTTAGACCATATAGGAGGCACTGAACAAAATATTTGGTAAATTATGAATTTAAAAACTGATTAAACATGTATGATCCAAAAAGTAAATTTTGGTTATTAATTTCAAACAATCTTTTACCAAGACTGTTAACCCCTCTTTTTTTGTGCTTTTGTCTATACTCTAGGGTTGCCAGCAAAAGAATTTGATAAATGATAATAAACAGTAAGAGAAATAGCAAGAGATCTAAATAATATGTACACCAGTTGACCTCTGATTAATGGGGCTTGTAAATTAAGCTGTCGTTCTTACCACTTACCTGGTTTCTTTCATACCAGAAGAGTGAAAGATTCTTTTTTTTGTAAGGCTATTTTTAAAAACTTACAGCTAACTCATAGGACTATGTCTTTTTATTTGTATGTCTATTTTGCCTGGTACTTAATAGTTTCTTAGTAATGTTTTGTGAATGGAATGAATGAACGATAGCTAGTTAGTCTAAACTCTTTCCTGATTTTTATGAATCTTTGATTTTTGTAATCATATGCTCTTCTCATCTTCTATACCCAGCATTATCTGCTTTTTGTCATTAGGAACCTAAGAAGCGGTCCCTGGGTGTGTTTGTACATGGCTTTTATTCCTCACTTAAAGTTGGGCCTTCTTACTAGTAACATTAGTTGATTGCTAGAGAACAGATCACAACCAGCTTCAGAGAATTGAATTTTTAAACCTCAGTGACAGACTCCACCCTCATTCTATTAAAAAGAAAAAGAAAGAAAGAACAATCTATATTTTTATAATATATATATATAGAGAGAAATGGAGGCCCTGGGTCGTGCATATGGTTAATCGCTTGACTATTAGCCGAAAGATTGGCGGTTTGAACCCACCCAGAGACGCCTTGGAAGATAGGCCTGGTGATCTGCTTCCAAAAGTTCACAGCCTTGAAAATCCTATGGAGCAGTTCTACTCTGTGCACATGGTTTGCCATGAGTCAGAATTGACTCATTGGCAACTAACAACAATGAAAGAGGGATGTATAGATGTACAATCTATTTTCTTCCTTGCCCATTGATACGTGAGTATTTTAGGACCTAGCTCTGGCACTGACAAAATTAGTTAGCATAGATTTTGTGAAATTACCCTAGTTATTAAAAATTGTTCTCTAAACCTTGGTTTTTCTTCGTTTCTCTCCTAGCATTCAGATGATTTTCTGTCTTTTGAGTAAACAGTAATTTGTGTTATTTATGCATTGTGGTGGCTCTGAGTACAGGAACATTTCCCTATGCAGCCTTCGGCCTCTAGGACAGCCTTTTTATACATCTTTGTTTTCCTGTTAGCTTCTAAGATCCCCACTGAAAGCATCTCACTTCTTCTTGGCAGTGCCTCTTAACGTGTATATCCTTCTCTCGTCATTTATTGTTTAGCTTTATAAAATGTTTGAGTTTCGTCCTGAAGAACAGATCCAGAAGCAGATGACAGACTGAGCACCATGCGCAGATGCATGATCTAATTGTCAAGTAGTACAGTTACAAATGGGCTGTGAGTTAAATTCAAGTGAATGGCAGCATCATTATTCAAGATTTCACTTTTTGTTTCAGTCTGTTTATACCATAAAAATGTATTGCTTTTTGTTTTTGAGACAGCATCAGTTTGATCTCTTATAATTGGAGACTTGTTTTAAATGTCAGGTAGTACTAAACAATGGCATTCTTTATCTGTAGCAATTGTAGCAGACTGGGAATTTTTTTAAAAAGATGTTGGCTGGAATTTTTTTTTTTAAACGGCGATATAGATCACCATTATCATTGCTAAATAATTTGAATTTTTAAGAAAGAAAAATCACTTTAATATTTAGTTTTAAAGTGAAAATTTTCATAAAGCAAGACTTATGGAAATGATGTGAGGCAAGAGATTGAGGGAATGGTTTAAGAATAATCATGGATGTTTAAGAAAGAGGACCTTCTTTCTCCCATTGTGATCTCCCTTTGGTGAAAATGGCAAACAAAGGCCAACAAATGAAAAGGAAGCAGGAAATCCTAGTCAGTGACTGCAGATCTGAATATTTAAGAGCCATGAAAATGCTTACTTTTGTTACATTTTAATACCCCCCAAGTTTTTTGTTTTTGTTTTTTTGCAGTTTTTTACATTTTTCTTTGTTTGTTTTGGCTTTCAGAAAATCATGATTTTTCATCTCCATTTCCTAGTAAGGCTGTCATTGTATAAAATTTGGAAGCCATATATTGTGATGTGATTGTGCAAAGCCAAGTTAAATTTTGAATTTTGTGGTTTAAAGGAAACCAACCATTCCAGAATTTATGTAACCACTTCCTATAACAGTACCACCTCATTCCTCAGTTTGGACCCTTTCCCTCCCCTAATAGAAAAGTGAGAAAACTTAGCCCCAAATCACAGAACCAAGATAAAGGTGAAAAATCCTGCCTGGCTTTTGTATTATTTCTGCTCTAGCCCTTGTAATTTACTTCCTGGTTGAGAATATGTCAGAGGATCTTGTTGAAATAAAATTCTCATTTCATTATTATATTAGAAAGCAGATTCTGGGACTTGAAAGTGTAATTATCTTCAGCACAGCAGTCATTAGGAATTTTTCCAGAGATGAACTGCTTTCTGAAAATGTTCAGATAGAGTTGTCAGCCATAATGGCCTTTGTCTTTGCATTTATTTATTTGTATTTATTTTTTGCATTATGTTATAGCTCTAGAAAGTGCTAAAAAATCATTGTATATTTAAAACAAACAAACAAACTAGAAAGCCCCTTGTCCTGAGGCTGTGTGAAGAAGAATGTCCCAGTACCCAATCATCAGCTTGAGCTGGCCTCTCCTAGGAACAGAATTTATTGAAGCAGTTCATCCTGGCTAAATGTGATATATATCTGTGTACACGTATGTACATACAGGCTGTCCTCCATTATAGCAGTGCTGCAGCATCGGTTTCCTTCATAGTTAGACCTGTTCTGATCACACTGAAAGATGACCAGGAAGCCCTTTCTATTTTATGGGACACCTCACAATTTTAAACACTGATTAGTTGTGGAATTGCTGAACAGACAACCAGCAATACTGGTTTCCAACCCCAGAGTCTTAAGAGAGTAGGAGAGATGTTACCTAGCCACCCTCTGAGTTTTAAATGTGGTTTTCTAATTACCAGGTTCAGTCTATCGCTCTTTTTATTTTAACGCGGGCCTGACTGAGGTTAACTTGACATTTTGGTTTATCTCCAAGATAAAAATTTGAAATTTGGTTAACAGTTCTGAAGTTGTTTTCAGGCATATTATAAATTGTAGTGCTTCCTCTGTTCTTCCTCTCTACTCTTTTTCATATTCTTTCATATACCTTTCTTGTGGAAAGATGTTTGAAAATGTCCTTTAGGAGTTTATGCTATAAAGGCTGTTTTTGTTGTTTTCTCCTCTTTTTCTCTTCCACACTTCCAAAATGTTTGGGAATATTTTTAATATCATTTGCATTTCTTATTCTTGTCTGTCTCAAGCATCTTTTATTTTTATTCTTAGTTGGGATATGGGATATGAAAAATCTCTGTGACACATTCAGATTAGAGTTATTGCTCTTTGACAGAGAATTTCAATCAACATCTCAAGAATTTAACTTTAATAATTAAAAAAAAAAGTATAAACTCTGTTAAATTCTTGAGCAAAATAGAGAGGATGGATGGCAATGCCTGTTAGTACCATTTCTTTTATCCCCTGCAGCAGCACACATCTGTTGGCTGCAACAGAGCAGCCCAAGATCTCTGGCCGAGAGCAGCACAGACAGCCGGAACATATTCACCCAGTAAACCCCCAAAGAGTCGACATTTGTTTTATTGCTGCTTTTAAAAACCTAGCCATAAATAGAATCAGATGGGAGAAGGGCGCCGATATTTCTCCATTTGCCACAGACGCTTAGTGGGGGGAGGAGGCGGCTCCCAGTGGGGAGAGAAGATTTTTAAAAAATTTTTTTTATTAATGAAAATCATTTCCCGTGTAGCCCAATAGGATGGGTGCTTTGTTTTCTTTGGCAATAATCTGGGATAAACGGCCCTTGCCAACAGTCTTGTAGTTTATACACCAGGGAGCCAGATTATGGCCCTGTAAAATGGAGCACCCCTCCTATAATCCCTTAATTAATTAAATGACAAATTTTGGTCTTCTCTAGTTCAGAAATATGGCTTCCGCATCGAGCGTTCAGTGGATTTATTGACATGGGGAACTACACTGGTTGTAATTCAGCAGACTGGAGTAGTGTTTTATATATACTGTAGCAGAAAGAGGGAAAGTCTAGCAAAAGGTTTAAAATTCCTTGAATATTTAAGCCTAAATTTTTCTAATTAAAAGTTTCAATTGAGGCGCAGCAGATCATATGCCACCTGTCTAATGGGTCTCCCCAAAGTAGCCTGTGTTTACAGCTTTGATAAATGGCATTCTTTGGACACCTGTTTCTAGGCTTGATATTTTTGAAGCACTGTTTTTTTTTTTTGCTCCAGCGTATTTAACATAACTTTTCCCCCCTACCTCCCCCTCCTCAGCTCCGCTCTGCTATATGAAATATGGGAGACGACAGACCGTTTGTGTGCAATGCCCCAGGCTGTGGACAGGTACGTTTACAATATACTTTATTGTGAATGTCTTGTTGTGAATCAAAGTGGCTGTTTTATCACTAAGGCAAAGAGTTTAAAGCCAGTATTTTACGTGATCACTGGAGGTAATCAGATCAGAGGATTTGCAGTGTATAAATCCAAGTTATGAGGAAGTGTAGGCACTCTACCGTAATGAAATCTGCCTTGCTCTCTTCCATATTGTTATTCTACTGGTGTTTATTTCCCAACACACAGTGTTGAGGAATACATGTTGCTGTCTCATCCTTTCTAAAACTGTCTATCTAAATATAAGAAAAAGTCATGACATTTTTGTTTTGTTTTGTTTCTTTTGATTGTTGATCCAGAAAATCAGTGCTAGCAGCCAAGGCACACATTTATCTAGGGAAGACATAGATCCCAAGATCTCACAACATTATATAAACTATAAATTTTCTTAGCCATTTTCTTTGTCTTATTCCATGAGATGCGTTGTTCTGTGTGTCAACTGCCATGTAATTGTTTGCATACATGTGTATTATGTGTCAGATTGTTTTCATCATATGCTTTTTTTAATAAAGTAATTTTGTTGAAACTGCCCTTTTTTTTTTTTTTTTTTTTCCATTTTACACCTTAACTCTTCTTCCTAGGCCCTCCCCTACTCCCATGTTCCACAAAAAGATAAAGAGAAGAATACAAAGAAAGTTTTATCTGCCTTCATTAATTCATGTTATAGAATCTGAAAGGTTTACTAGTTTCTATTCAGTTAGGAACATGTCATGTGACTGTCCAGTGACACTTACTGGTGGTATGTGAGACAGCAGACTAGTTCTATTAAACATGATAAATACTTAGACAAAAAGAAGGAGCTAAGTTCCAGAGATTCTTAAAAATTGGAATTTGAGAGGTGGATGAGATGTGGGTGGTGACAAGGAATGGGCAGGGGAGAGATTCCAAATACCAGTAAAGGCTGAAAATTTGAGAAAAGCCTATAAAAAAGCCATTGTATTCTGCAATATTCAGCATCCTAGAGTGTATTTCCTTCCTTGTCAAAGTTTTCAACTTTATTATTGATTGTGTTTTTCCCCGTGTGGTTTATATTTTATTTTTTTATAATAGAAGCCAGTTGGGAAAATAGGATAAATTTGTTTCACTTTTCAGACAGCTTTATTGGAGTACATATCTGAACCTGATCCCTCCAAATTTTTGCACGTGAACTTGATGTTACTATGACTTTCATAAGGAGCCCTGGTGGCGTGATAGTTAAGTGCTTGACTGCTAACCAAAAGTTCAGCTGTTCAAACCCACCAGTTCCACCAGAGAAAAGACCTGGTGATCTGATCCCATAAAGATTACAGCCTAGGAAACCCTTTGGGGCAGTTCTACCCACCAGTTCCACCAGAGAAAAGACCTGGTGATCTGATCCCATAAAGATTACAGCCTAGGAAACCCTTTGGGGCAGTTCTACTATTCCTATAGGGTCGCTATGAGTCGAAATCAACCTGACCACCTACAACAGCAACAACGTAACTCCCATAACTGATACACCTGGTCCCCTTTTCACTTCTCTCCTTTACAGGTAGTCCCTGATTTACCACATATTTGTGTTACAACAACTGCAATTAGGAACATTTTTTTTGGCTTTAACGAACAGAAGTTTATTTTCTCACAGTCTAGTAGGCTGTAAGTCTGAATTCAGGGCAGCAGCTCCAGGGGAAGACTTTTCTTTCTCTGTCAGCTCTGGAGGAAGGTCCCTGTCATCAATCTTCCCCTGTCGAGGAGATTCTCAGAACAGGGATCCCAGGTCCAAAGGAAGCGCTGGTCTCCTGACTCTTGTTTCTTGGTGATATGAGATCCCCCTGTCTCTCTGATCTCTTGTCTCTTTTATATCTCAAGAGATTGACTTAAAACACAACCTAATCTTATAGATTGAGTCCTCCCTCATTAACATAACTGCCTCTAATCCCACCTTATTAACATCATGGAGGTAAGATTCATAACAACATAGGAAAATCACATTAGATGACAAAATGCTGAACAATCACACAATACTGGTAATCATGGCCTAGCTAAGTTGACACACGTTTTTTGAATTGTTGTGCTTTAAGTGAAAGTTAACAATTCAAGTTAGTCTCTCATATAAAAATTTATACATACGTTATTATGTGATCCTTGTTGCTCTCCCTATATTGTGACAGCACACTCTTCCTTTCACCGCAGATTTCCCATGTCCATTCAGCCAGCTCCTGACCCTCTCTACCTTCTCATCTCGCCTCTGGACAGGAGCCGCCCATTTAGTCTCATGTATCTACTTGAGCCAGGAAGCACACTCTTCTTGAGTGTTATTTTATGTCCCATAGTCCAGTCTAATCTTTGTCTGAAGAGTTGGCCTTGAGAATGGTTTTAGTTTTGGGCTAACAGATTGACACACATTTTTTGGGGGACACAAATCCATAACACCAACTCATAATGACCCTGTATGACAGTAGAACTGCCCTACAGGGTTTCCTAGGCTGTAATCTTTATGGGAGCAGATTGTCAGGTCTTTCTCCCACAGAGCTGCTGGGTGGGTTCGAAGCACCAACCTTTCAGTTAGCAGCCGAGCGCTTTACCATTGTGCCACCAGGGCTCCTTCACTTGGTTCTAAGTGGGTTTTTTTCCTCTCTCCACCCTACTTCCACTACACCTGTTCTTGGTTGTCAACCTCAAAAAGTGGCAAGAAACTTGTGAACCCTCTGTAGCACTGGCTTTGTTTTGGTATGTTAGTAATATGTATGTATGTATTAAAATATATCTGTAAGTTTGTATGTGATGTTTCCAACCCCTAAAGACAAATGAAGATCGGATTTATAAAAATACTCATAATAAGAGGCATAAAAATGAAAACAAACAAAAAAAAGTCCCCATCGTAAGTTGGGGACTACTGTAATTTAAAAAGCTGCATTTTTGGTGAAAAGATTTTTCTCACATTTACAATTATTTTTCTTATTACTTTAGCAACTCATCTCCTATCTAAATAAATTCAGAGAATATTGCAAACAATATTGATTTAGCCTTCCTATATATCATACAAGTAGCCCTCGTGGCACAGTGGTTAAGTGCTGGGTTGTTAACTGAAAGGTAAGCATTTCAAACCCACCAGCCCCTCTGCAAGAGAAAGATGTGGCAGTCTGCTTCTGTAAAGATTACAGCCTTGGAAACCCTATGGGCCATTCTGCTCTGTCCTTTAGGGTCACTATGAGTCAGAATCAACTCAACATGCAAGATTTTCTTTACCTATAACCTTCTTGGAGCCCTTGTGGCTCAGTGTTTAAGAGCTCAGGCTGCTAACTAAAACGTTGACAGTTCAAATCCACCAGGCACTCCTTGGAGACCATATGAGGCAGTTCTACAGGTTGCTATGAGTGGGAATCAACTCAACGGCAAAGGGTTTGTTTTTTGTTTTTGTTTTTTTTTTTGATATATACCTCTTACATGTTGTATGCTTAAAACCACACAGACAGGGACGTCCCAAAGAAATAAAAATGTATGATAAAAATAAGACAATACACAAGAAAAGCATCTCTTAAGCTCTCAGAGGAAGAAAGATATGAATAGCATCTCTTGAGGCTATCTCATCAGAAAAGAGTAGTATTCACTTGAATTCGTGAGATCCCAGAAGGAGTATCTGTTTGTTTTGTTTTGTATGTTTTTGGACTAGAGGTAGGAAAACAATAAAGACTTTTTACTTTGCTTCCTTCCTATATTGTTGGTTCTGTTTACCATAAGCTTTTTCCTTCCCCTTCGTCTCCCTCTCATTTATGAATTGTTTGTTGGTATTTTGGTCATTAAGATTCATTATAACTTCTGGTTTAGGTCCTGAAGGTTTTTTTCAACCTCAGTGGGAAGGTGAGTGTGAAACTCATGGAGATTGCTGCCTTCCTCTTTTGGATTGTTACTTGTTTCATATAAGAAGGATAGAAAGCTACAGCTTAAGACTTTGAAAGTAGCATGATTCATCCCTTTACTTCCCTTTGCATGTCAGAACTTCATGGTCAGATGAGATTATAGTTCTTTAGTTATATTCAGACTCCTTCCAAGTTTCTCCCAATATCTGTTAACAAATACCTCTAGAATGAGATTTCTACAAGATTTATTGTGATTGCTTTATGTTATGTGAAATGGTGAAAATCTGGCAGAGAATATAAATTTGGTAAAGTGAATTACAGTCGGCCTATCATCCAACTTCCTTATGTCCCTTGAGCCTTGAGACCTTCAAGTTATTCATGGTCTACTGTCATTGATTCAAATTCTGTATTCCAGAAATGGTAGAATAATAAAAAGGCTATGTAAATTCTAGGGGGAAGGACTTAGAGTCATGATAATTTTTGCAAGGCATGGTTTAAAACCAACTGCCATAAAAGTCCCAAAAAAACAGTGGTTTCTATCAAGTAGAGGATGAAAGAATGAAAGTAAATTTTAATTCAAGAGTCTAATTCTTAAAAAAAAAAAAAACTAACTATAGGACTCTTGCATTATTTCAGTATCTGTTCTCTACCCAAGCTTTACACTATGCACCCCTAAACTCAGAAAACATTTTAAGTCTTAATATTAAGTGAAGGTGAAAGGAAAATTCACTTAAAATAGACTAGTGGATTATGCTCTCCACCATATAATCAAAACCACCGGGCTTTCAGTGGATACAGAAACATGTTTTGGTTGCTAGGTCTTTAATGGCTGTTATTTTTGGATTCTGTTCGTGATCCACTTCCCAACAGTAAGTCTGATGTGACACAGCTGAGTTCTAAATATGCTGCGTGTGCTTTTTTTAAAAGATGGCTGCTGAAGGTTGTGCTCTCTACATTCTTATCTGAAAAGACAGGTGATAGGGTTTTTCTAGCCCTTATCTCTATTCTCCTGTTGAGAATCTTTGTTTCTCTTGAGGCCTTATCATCCTCATGAAGAGGAACTCGGGAAAAGTAGTATTCTGCTAATACCTCTCTATGGAATATGGCAGCAGTAGTGGTTAATAGAGCTACCTCCTGAGAATGGGTTAGTATTGTTAAGGCAAATGGTGCCCCAGATACCCTGCTGGCAAAGGGCTGGTTGAATTTGAGTTGTATGGGATTTTGAAATGTTTATAGGATAGCATCTGTTTAAAAACATTGCGACTATAAAATGGCTTTGCCTCTGTATTATTGTTAAAATAATAGAAATAGAGTTTGGTGCTGAATCTAGGAAGTCATCTAAGTTTTTAATGCTTTTTGGGATACTTTCAACTGAAGGTAGATGATAAAGATGTTTTATTGAATGTGGGAGCAGGAATAATTACTGTGTCTCTGTCAGTTTTCTTGAATTTGGGGTGTTATTTCATGTGGGTACAATTAAATAACTACCTTTTGGATGCTTTTGGTTCCTGGGTGGCGCAAGTAGTTTGCAATCAGTTGCTAACCTAAAGATTGGTGATTCAGACCCACTCAGCAGTGCTGTGGAAGAAAGGCCTGGCGATCCACTTCTGTAAAGATTATAGCAAAGAAAACCCTGTGTAACACATGGAGTTGCCATGAATCAACCAATTAGACGACAGTGTATTTTTAGGTTACAATTAGATAGCTTACCTTTTGGATGCTTTTTATCTAGTTTTTATTACCAGGAGTCAACAAATACCTTTCTCTGAGTCACATGACACTGATTTGCAATACAAATTATGCAGATTTAAGTAGTCCTTCTAGTCATCATAGTCATACCTTTGAACAGAGCTTATTACTTAGAATGTCTGTTTTCCTGAGAACAGGAATACATTTCCTCTGAGGAGATTCTACTAGTGGACAGTTAGTATCATCCTATTATTAGCTATTAAGGCAGGTTTCTGTCATAACAACTCAATATCAACTCCGTCCTTTTAAGAAAATACCTTTTGATCGTTTCTTGTCTACTCTGATCCTGAGGTGCTGTTACTCTTTTTATCCCTGAGGATATTTACTATCAGATCTTCTCGTCTTCTGCCAGAGGACATTTAGGTACAGGTTGAGGTTCTGTTCATATCTCTCTAACTGCAGCATGAAACATATAAGTAGCTCATAGACCTCCGAGACCTGCTTTCCCTTTCTAAGGCCAAGAATAGTGATAGAGCGCTAGCTGTGGTGGGATTGAGGGCAGCTTCTTGTACCTTCTTATCTTGTCATATAATAGGAATAATGTTTATTGTACAGTAGTCTGGCTTCACTTGGCATTTAACCAACCTCCAAAGCTGTTTATTGCTTTGTATCCTCTGCCTTCAGGAACATTATCCCTTAAATCTCTATTGCTTTGTAATATATGACGCAACAAATAGCTCCTATGATTGGTTAAATGCTGGCATGCTGCAAAGGTATATGTTTTATTGCCTATATAACACAGATCTACAGAGCTTATTCCAGTTATCCCAACCTTCCCATTAAATGGGCCATACTGGTGCGATGGGACTCTGGATCTTTAATTCTTCCCCTTTGGCAAGTTTCCCTATTACCTGGCATGATCACAAAAGAAAAGCAAGGAAGAATGAGTTGGTGATGATTACTTTATGTTAGGGGAGCGTCTTGAATTGGAGAATAACAAGAGGAAGAAATGGCTCTGGTAGGTAAATGCCATTTGTGGTGGCATATACTATGTTTACATGCTTCGACAGGTGAGGGCAATTTCAGGCAGACAAATAAGCCTTTCTTCCTCACCCCTTGCCAAGAGTTAAAAAAAATTCAAATTTTTATTTAATAATTCATATTTCATTCAATAATTCATCCAGTTCCCATCTGGTAAGAGTGCCTGCATGCTGTCAGGCAGCTGAAAATAGACCACATTATACACAATTAGAACAAATGCTAACTTTATTTTTTGTTATAATATGTTGATTTTGCAGTAACTTTCAGCCGACTCTGAGTAAGCTGCAGTTTTATGTAACCTTGTGATGGAAGCAGACAACTATTTTGTAGCATATAGACAAAATTGGGACTGGGATAAAAAAAAATGTAGAAGTGTTAAGACCAAGGAATTAAACCCAAGTTTTTAAATGCCTGATCTGACCCTCTTGACACTTGCTGTTTGAAATATGTAGCTGGTTATTTTGGTTTTTCATAATATATTATTATTATGTTACTAAGAACATAGTAGATTAAAAGCATCCTTGCCCCAGTTGGCAAGAAACAAAACAAAACAAAAGGCTCTGTATAAACCAAATTGGAGTTACAGTTATACCCAGGAAATTAAGGTGAAATTTTTCAGTTATTCACTATTGTTTTCCTTGGGTACAACTTAATATTTGGAATGGAAGCCCAGAAACAGTTCTCAGAGCATTTCTGGTAGGGAGAAAAGATCCCACATCTGTATTCCAGTTATTCTTAAATCAGGAGAAGGGGCTTTTTCCTGATCCCTTCTTTTATGAACTGCTGAGTTTATAAAGCGCCTTCTGGATCCGAGAACCTGTCCTTCATTAATCCTTCTTTTCCTACCCTTGCAAAACCACATTATCAGCTAGGTTGTTGACTTACAAGATATTGTCATCATTCGATAGAATTCTTCGTTGTTTGAGCAAATAATCTTCTAGCTAATGAGACAGATTAAAAAACAGCCAGTGTGCTTCCTTTCTCTGGCTAACATATTTCTTTATCACAGATGGAGTTGTTCAGCAGTCACAGTTTGTCTGAAGCCCTTGTTAGGGCCTACTCTGTATGTGAATTCATAACGCATCTGTGTGTACATCTACAGTGCTGTGTAAATAATAATAAGTAATCACCAGATGGCCTATAACTGCTCCTATGGACCTGCTGGGTCTCTTGAAGCTGTTAATAAAGTCTTCTGGTTTTGTTGGGGAAATCTTGTCATAGATTTATTTCTAAAAATATTCAAACTCACAACTGGGTGTTTAGGACTAGATGTCGCTGTCTGTGTTGTAAATATTTAACAGGCTTTGTACAATGACAAGTAAAAGCGCCATTACTAACCACACACAGTGGCTATGGAGCTCTTCTTCCCTCCTGGCCATTTAGAAAGGAAAAGAAATGCCGATAAATTGTGTGTCGTGAACAAGGTACAAGAGATGCTCTCCGAAGCTCTTTTGAGAAGAAAGAAGACGTCAACATTCTGCTCAAAAGACTGTAACTGGGCAAACTTAAGATTTTTAACCATATGCCAGTGACTTAAATAAAACATTAGGCCTCTTTTAAATTGGATTTTGTATTACAAGAAAAGCCCGTTCAGCTGGAGTTTGGTCAGAGCCAGGTTTTGACCTTAATTGAGTCTTTATAACCAGTGATCCACCCCTTGAAAGGGTTACAGTTGGCAAGCGTTAGTAGACACTTAGCTAAATTTCAGGCTTTTGGTTATGTCTAAAAATTTGAGAATGACAGTATTTACCAATATTATTTGTAAAACAAAACATCTTTTATTTTTGTCCTCTTGCCATTAATTTTTGTGGAAAAGGGTTGTGTATTTTGTTTGGGGAAAAAAAATCGCCACGATCTTATTCTGGTTTTGTGCTTAGGATTTTCCGTGCTGTGTTTTGCTATTACTGTCGCCCTCACTTCAGTATCTATTCCAGGGCCCCCGCTTTGCTCAGTATAGCAATACATGTTTTAAAAATCAAAATAGAACTGATTACCTCTGAATTTTAGTGGGTTTTTGTTTTCTTTGCTTTGTTTATCATGCGAAAAACCAAGACAAAACCCACTGCCACTGAGTCATTTCCGACTCGTAGTGACCCCATAGGGTTTCCAAGGCTGTAAATCTTTACAGAAACAGACTGCCACATCTTTCTCCCACGGAGCCGCTGGTGGTTTTGAACTGCTGACCTTTTGGTTAGCAGTCTAGCGCTTTAACCACTGTGCCACCAGGTCCAAAAATATTTTAAACAGAAATTGGGTATCTTAACTCTCAAGCCTAGTTTTCTTTTTTTCTGTTGAGGATTGAATCTGTTTAACCCCAGTGAGACTGTCCTTTAAATCATTACTTATGAGTTAGGATGTACAGAAAGTTTTATCTTTAAAAATCTCATCTCAAAGAAATGACATGCAAATTGTGATGGAGAAATGTTGTTAATAGTTTATTGTAGAGAGATTTTGCTTTTTAAATTTTCTCTAACAAAATTAATCATGTTACAGATAGGATTTCAAGAAGGAAAGCATTTGGGGGCATCATAGAGAAAAGATAGAAGCTTTGGGCATTTGTAACAATGCCTTTGTTTTTTCTTTGAAATTTCTTCGTGCAGTGAAATACACTACTTAAAACTGCAGTTTGCTAAGAATCTAGACTATTTGCAACTGTCAGGTGAAAGTACAGAGAGAATGAAAATGAATTTGTGAAATTAGCCCATTCCCAGTCTGGCACACCATGTGCCCTGTGTGGCTGCTGATTCTCCTGGCAGATTGAAGAGCTGAATCAACTTCTGCTCTGATGATTGAAATTGCCAGCCATCCTTCCAGCTTTTAAATCTTCTTGTTCACATAGATGATGTCAGAGTTTGAGCACACGTAGCTCTGTCTTTAGATCTCAGGTGGAATTTGCAATTCCCTGGGTTGAAAGGAAAGAGTTCTACCTTTTTGCCTTTGAAAAACTTGAGTGTCTCTGCAGGGAAAGTCAGCAGGATAAATCTACAGACTTGCCATGTCCTTTGAGACATTGTAGAAAGCTGAGTGCTCTGTTTGGCATTCAGCAGATTGGCTCTCAGAGTTGCAGCTCTGCTTATCAAAGACATGGTCTCTCAAAGAGCCGTTTATGTTATTCTAGAGAGAATCATCCTATAGCAAAAGAAACTTTCTTCTCCCAGAGGTCAGATCTTCCTTTCTCCTTGCAGGGGTGGATCTTCTTTTGATACTGGGCAATCATCCCTTGATTTTCCTGAAAAATAGCTTAATCCACCATAAAGATTGGCATGAGCACAGGTTGCAGACTTGGTTACAATGACAAGCTCTGATTCCTTAGCCACAGGGAAAGGGTGACACTTGTAGTATGCCAGAGGCTTAACAGTGGTGATTTTTCTGCTGAGTATCTCAGTGCTGGTTAAAAGCGTCTTGGCTTCTCTTCTCTTTCTCTGAGGGAAATAACATTTGCTTTAGTTTTTTGCATACCAGTGGCTATAAAATGCCATTGTGAGAGTGTCTTTCTCTCCTTCACTTCCTCAAGCCTCTTGGTCTTTAGTTGCTTTCTTCTCCAATTTGAGCTCAAGCCTTCCAGTCTAATTCGTTATATCTTGCCTTTCTCTTATACAGCTTATCTTGTCTCTTATTAGCTGTTGTACTTTGTGGGGTTTACTGACTAGCATTTCCTCTAGTTTTTTAAACTTGTAAGTGGATAACCACGTGATTGGGAATAGCTGGAGAAAAAGGGAGAAAAAATTGGACATGAGAAGTCACAGATCCAAAGTCCCTCTAAAACTCCAAGAATTTATCCAGAGAGATTTAGATGGCCAGCCTTTCTTCTCTACCAGGAGTGTCCCTGATGCTATAGGAATTGGCTTGCCTATTGATAGTTTTGATGGTTCTGAGTATTAGCTGCTCCTTGGAAACCGTATGGGGCGGTTCTGCTCTGTCCTGTAGGGTCACTGTGAGTCGGAATCCACTGGACAGCAACGTGTGTGTGTGTGTGTGTGTGTGTGTGTGTGTGTGTGTGTGTGTGTGTGTTTGTGTATTGGGAGCAAGCACATGATGAACACTGAATAAGCTCTATCTTAGGAATCAAGGTATTGGGGCTGGGCAAAACAAAAGCAAATAGAGCCCATGACCCCTTTTTCTTTGATAAGATTGAGGACAATAAAGATCCCTTTCCTGCCTTCCTCTCATGGCCAGCTTATATGTGATTAAAAAAAATCAGTGCAATTTAAAGGCCAACAGGAAAGAGTCCCCATCCAAAAATAAAAATAAACTTCTGCATTAATTAAAGATTTATATAAATTAATAAGCTCCTGGAAAATTATAGGTGCTATCATTCACACTTTAGTATGAGTTAGTTTAACCCAGAAGTAATATTGATTATATTAACGAATAAGACATTTTTATTTGGAGTTAGGGGATAGTAGAAGACAGCTGGTTTAGGTGGAATCATCCATGAGCAAAGGAGACGTGATTTATGAGGATGTCAAAGATAAATAGGTCTAGTTCTTAGTTTTGTTTGGGGCTGTCTCAACTTCCTTCTACTACAGACTAATTAAGAAGTCTAAGTCTTAAGAAGGGTCCCCCAAACAGTGGAACCAACCTAATTCTCTTCGGAGAAAAAGAGGGAAGCATTTCTACCTTTATCTACTGTAGAAAATTTAGATTGATAAAATGTGGGGAAAGGCAATGACCTGATTGCTTTAGTTCTAGGACTCAATTAGCCACTTAGGGTTCTAGCTCCCTGGTATTGGGTAAGATCTGTTTTTATAGAAACATTGTCTCTTTACCCTCTAGATTTGGTTACACATGAGAATCTTCCAGTCTTGGCCTCAGTACTAGTGTCCTCTCTTGTTGACTGACTGTGATACAATGGACATTATTATGGAAGGTTTTGTAGCATGATTGACATCAGTTACCTCAGGCCAGCAGGTCATGTATGCATACATACATATACAGCTTAGGAAATGTTGTTTATATAGTGTGCAGAAAAATTGTCTTTCCACCGAGAGAGCATATGGGGGAATAGGAGAGAACAAAATGCAGAGAAAATTGTTTAACTTTGTCAGTGTAATAATAACAATAACCGAGCTCTTATCATGTACAGTTCAAAAGTGCTTTATAGGTATTATTTTATTTAATCCTAGCAACATTCTAAGGTATTATCCCCATTTTAGAGATGAGGAAACTAAAGCTTAGATAAGTTAAGTAACTTGTATATGGTCACATAGTATTTTGTAGTGGAGCTACCACACAAACCCAGACAGTTAGACTCCAGAAACAGCACTCTTAACTACTAGGCTAAACTCCTTCCTTGTTCTTCTCCATACACATGTAAGTATGTACACCTAGCATAGAAAAAAAAAGAATAATGATTATTTGGTGAATGGTCCAAATTCAGTCAGTCAAGTGAGTCCTATTCGCAGTTTTGTTACTGCTCTAGGCACCTGGCTGCTATAACCAGAGAGTTCGATCTACAACTGACCTCTGCCTATGCGAAAATAGATCAGAATTCTTTCACTTCATTTCACTAAAATGAAGAGACCCCTCTGGAACTGCCTCAGCTTTAATTTACAGTGTTTTTTATCTGCCTGGAAATGCTACTGAGATGTGAGTAACTTTCTCTTATGTAAACAACCACCATTTTGTAGCAAGAACATGATTTTAAGAGGGGAAAGAAAATTAATTCTGGACCAATTAGAAATTAGAACTGGAAAACTGGGACCTAGAAATCATGGTTTCATTCCTCCACTAATAGGCCAAAGAAGCAATGCAATGTCATCTTTGTGAATTCTAAATTCTGTCACTTCCTGATGCATATGCCCTTCTTCCTCACCTTAGTTTTGTGCCTGTAAGCTCCCAGAATGGAAAAGATGGTATCTGGGTATCTTGCTTTGTGTAGTACCATGCACTAGTGGGACTTATGGTCTGGTGACTGCCATATTGATTGATAAAAAGGAGATATATGACTAAGGTGGAATTAGGGTGTGATTAGAAATATTGTAAACAGTAGTGAGATGTGTGACCTGCCCAGTGATTGCTAACTCATTTATTCTTTGAAGCTTTTGACATGATTGCATGAAGAGTCTTACCTATTGAGTAACAAAATTCTTATCAATTCAGATCTTACATCCTCTCCTGTAACTCTATAGCACCACCATATATATCTGATCTTTTCTTTTCTCTTACGAACTGTGTTGTGTTAATGGACATTTCTCTTATGACTGAAAATATGAAGTGAAAATATGTGGCTAAGTAGATACGTGGGAATATTTATGTGAAATAATTTAAATGATTAAAAGATGTAGAAATACACGTAAAGGATCAGAGGTTAAGAGAGTCTTGTAACTGATGTTTACAGTAAACGGGTTCTTTGTATGTTTTGTCTGAATGTCTTTATCTTTCACTGGGAAGTATCTTAAAATATACATTTTCCTTCTTGATTCTGATAATGATTCATTATATAACTGTGGACTATATGAAATTAATTTATTCAACTGCCAGAGATAGCTGACTGGAGTCTTGTCTTTTCTACCTCTGACCATTAAGTCAAGTTCTTGGCTTCAGAGCTGAAAATGCCTCATTGGCCATGGTCCCAAACTACCGAAATGATCACTTTACCGTGTCCAAAGATCTCATTTGTTTATGTTGCTGGGTACCTCTGACAAGCCATTTACTTGTGTGTCTGTGCACGCTGTGTGTTTGTCTATCTCCTTGTTTGTTCAGGAGGGGTAAGCACACCAGCCTATCCTTGGTGTCATTGCCAGGAGTTCCTATGAAACTAAATGCAGAGAAAAGATGATTCCAGGCAGCAGCCTATAGAACAGAGACTATAAGCTTGGCTTCTAAGAGGTTATCAGACAGTGACAGCATAATAGGATAGATGATGATTTTTTTTTTAAGCCTACACTGTAATGCTAAGCCTCAGTTACCCTCTTTCCCTATCTCTGTTTTCAGGCTCTCTACCCATCCCCCCCCCCAAAAAAAAAGATATCTTTCATTGGTGTAGTTACTTAAATCAAGTGAAAAGAGGTACTATTGAAATAGTTTTAAAGATCTCAGTTGTGGTATTTACATGGAGTTAGCTGTATAATATCAGAGTGACCAAATAGTATTGTAGACATCTGTCACTTCAGTGAGCATCATCAGTATTTTTACACAGAGGCAATCTCTGTACATTAATTTTGTAACTGTATTTATTATGTTCATAATTTCAGATATTTGTCATTTTACTTCACTTACAGGTATTTCTTAGGACTAAGGAAGAGATTGTAGTCCTCTTAGACTGTGTTGGGAGGGGACAGTAAAAGCAGTTATCTTAGTCTAGATGCCTAAGTATGTTTTATAAAGCACCATATGAGATTCAGCACTTTAGCTAGTTCCTCTTCAGCGTTTTCTTTTCTTCTCTTCTAAGTTCTACTGAGATAATTGCGATAGTAGAAAGGGGAAACTTTATTTCAGCATTCTTTCACTTTATATGCATTTGGAACTACAGCTAGACAAGCCCTAACTGAGGCTTGTCTTTTCAGTTATGCACGTTTGACTGCCCAGAAGAGAGAGAGTTGTGTGCACATACTAGCAGCTCTTGGCAGAGCGGTGGGTAAAGGTTTGAACATATTGTACCTTGTTGGCTGTTCCCTTAGTCCTCAGGGAGACATTTTGCTCCTCTATAGACAGTAATCAGCTTGTCAGATTGGAATGGCTTTTTGTTTTTTCTTTATCTGGTAAAATACAGTGGGCTAAGCCTTTTTGGGAAGCAATTTCTTCCTCCACTGCATGAACAGAAGGCCGAGGATGCTGTCTCTGAAACAAAGGGGAGGTGGTGATGGAAAAATCAGTGGCTAGGGCATAATTGAATTGAATCTCTATTAAGGAGACAATTCTTGCTTAGAAACTGGACTTTCTGCTATGCTTTCCTTTTCTGTCTTAACATTAGAATAATAAGCGATGAATACTTAAGGCTTAATTTTTTACATAGCACAAGCAGTATTCACCGACTCTTTTCTGAGCATTGTATGATAATAAACATGCAACAAGCTATTCACTTTTACTTAATGGCTTTCAATCTTTTTTGTTTGTGAACCAAAGTAAGAAACACATTTTACGGTACAACTTAAAACATTGTTTGCTTAATAAAAATTAGAGAGTCATATAACAGTATCTACCTGTACCTAATGTGATGCACTCTGATTTTTTATTTCATTCTGATTTTTGTTTTTAAATACTGGTTAAACCAAACCAGTTTCTGTTGAGTGGATTCTGACTTGCAGCAACTCTGTACTGTTTACAAACCACTAAACTGATTTCACCAACCACTAATAGAGAATGTCCCACAGTTTGAAAAACTCTTGTTTTAGCTTTTATCAGGGCTTCATTAAGAAGAGCAGAATTATACAGTATAGGCTTTCCTGGCCCCCTTCCTATCCAACTTATGCCTTAGAAAAGAAGCTCCTCCTCAAGTTTTCTGGCCTTGGCACTAAGTTGTGCATGAATAAGTTGTGGTCTTAATGCCCTTAAAAAAAAAACAATTGTCATCGAGTAGATTTCAACTCATGATGACCCCATGTGTCAGAGTAAAACTGTGTTCCATAGGGTTTTCAGTGGCTGATTTTTTTGGAAGTAGATTGCCAGGCCTTTCTTCTGAGGTGCTTCTGGGTAGACTTGAATTTCCAACCTTTCAGTTAGAGCCAAGCACATTAACCATTTGCACTACCCAGAAACTCCCTTGATGCCCTTAAAACAAAACAAACAAACAAAAAAACCCATTGCCATCGAGTCAGTTCCAACTCATAGTGACCTCGTGTGTTACAGAGTAGAACTACTCCGTAAAGTTTTCTTGGCTGTAATCTTTGTGGAGGCAGATCACCAGGCCTTTCTTCCGTGGCACCAGTGGGTAGGTTTGAACCACCAACCTTTAGGTTAATAGTCAAGCACAAACCATTTGCACCACCTAAGGGACCTTTGATGCTCTTAGTCTCCTTGAATTGTGAGGAGAGTTCCAAATAGATCAGCTAATGGTTCCTGCTGTTTGGACAAGATACATTCTGTCTCAGTCATTTCTTCTGACTCGCCAAAAGCTTCAAATCAGAAGGAAGCAAGTTTGTCTTCTAGCTGTCATATAAAGCAACCAGCAGTATCTCATCGAACTTACCCTAGAAGATTGGTGTTCTCTCTTAATCCATTTTTGGGCTAGATGCCTGGAGGTGTATAGACTTGGTTAAAGTTCTGATTAGGGCTTTATTTTCCTTCAAAGCAAGTCCCAGTGAGAGAGAGAGAATCTTATTGTTCATTCAACAGATATTTTTCATTGTTGCTTGTATATGGGGCACAGTGTTAGCATCTATGAATGCAACATTAAGTAACATAGACATAGTCCCTATCTTCAAGACACGTAGCACCTTAGGCTGTTAACCTCAACCTTCTATAATCAGCAGATCACTTAGCTTTGATAGTTCTCTGATCCTATAAGTAGTGAAAAGATCAATGTGGTTTATGATTCTCTTATCTCCTCTCAGTGGTCTTCTTCCTCAACCTACTGAACCTAAGTGCAGAATGTCTTGTTTCTCTTTCTGCAAAACTATACCCCTCTCTCATAGTCACAAAACCTCCCACTTAGCATGGACCCCTCTGATTACTACTCTATGCTTAGAGCTTCCCCTGTGCTAAAACATCTGACATGTTTTACTTTTGAAAATCAAGTGTTTGGTGGTAAGGGAGTCAGGAAAACAGAGTCCAATAAAGACCCAAGAAGTGTACCTCCGATGTGAACTGAGAGGTTTGTTTGAGCACTTAAATAATTCTGTGAGTGCATTCTCAGTTATGACAAGTCTACTCGGTGCTTCCTGGGCTCATCCCCAGTATTATAACTTAGTCTACCTACAGTACAGAAGTAGTGTTCCAGGGGGAAAAAGGTATGTTTCTTTAAGTGAAATGTCATCCCATTAGAAAATTCAGATAATAAAGGAATGTAAACATGGATCGTTTTTGCTGTTGTGTGCTGCCGAGTCAGTTCTGACTCATAGCGACCCTATAGGTCAGAGTAGAACTGACCTGTAAGGTTTCCAAGGCCGTAATCTTTACAGAAGCAGAGTGCTACATCTTTCTGCTGTGGAGCAGCTGGTGGGTGCAAACTACCAACCTTTGGGTTAGCAGCCAAGCGCTTTACCACTGCTCCACCAGGGTTCCTCATGCACACATGGATAGAGGGTGGGAATCACATAGGTCAGTCAGCAACACACCTGACGCCATGGAATTCAAAATCCTGTTGAATAAAGTGTTCCTTAAAATAGAAGCAGCCTGGAGGTAGACATAATGCTTTGCGACTCTCAGCTAATTCAGAAAATCTGGTTTTTGGTGGGAGAAGGGAAGTTGGTGGGTAGGAGGTTCTTCTCTCAAACTACTGTTGGTGAGGTCATGAGAAATGATAAGTGCTTATATCTGGTTTCTATTAAGTGATGTCTATTTTCAGGCAGAACAGGTGAGGGGTTTATGGTTATGGATATAATTGTTTGGAATTTGTGTCACTTACTAATCAAAGAGTTGACAGAACCCACCCAGCGACGCCACAAAAGAAAGGCCTTGTGATCTGCTTCTGTAAAGATTACAGCTAAGAAAACTCTATGGAGCTCAGTTCTGCTGTAACACGTGGGTTCACCATGAGTCAGAATCAACTCCATGGCAATGGGTTGGGTTTGGTGTTTTTTCATTTTTTTGGTATTGATGCAAACTGTTAACGTGGTTGGCTGCTAACTAAAAGACAGGCAATTCGAGTCCACCCAGAGGTGCTTCAGAAGAAAGGCCTGGAGATCTACTTCTGAAAAATCAGCCATTGAAAACCCTGTGGAGCACAGTTTTATTCTGACACGCATGAGGTCTCCATGATTGGAAATCGACTTGATGGCCACTGCCTGGTACTGGTAGATTATGAGAAGATTGTATGTGTATTGATTTCCTGTGGCTGCTGTAACAAATGACTACAAACTGGGTGGCTTAAAACAACAGAAATTTATTCTTTCACAGTTCTGGAGGCCAGATGTCCAAAGTCAGGGTATCAGCAGGGCCTCACTCACGCTGGAGCCTCTAAGGGAGAATCCTGTCCTTGGTTCTTCCAAGCTTCTGGTAGCTGCCAGCATTTCTTGCCACATCTCTCTAATCTCTGCTTCCATCTTCACATTGCCTTCTGCTCTGTGTGTATCTAATCTCTCTTATAAAGACACTTGTGTTGGCATTTAGGGCCCACCTGGGTAATCCAGGATAATCTCCTCATGGAAAGATCCTTAACTTAATCACATCTGCAAAGACTTTACCATATAAGATAATATTCGCAGGTTCTAGGAATTAGGATGTGTACATATCTTTGGTAGCCTACCACATTATCAGTCTACCACACAATGGTTAAAATCTGCATCTATAGTTTATTATAGTGAACTGTTACCTAGAGGTGAGGGCTAGGACTTCCAAAGTCTTAGTTCCCTCACTGGCACCCATCACTATGCTTAGTGATCTTTGCGTTTATCCTTTCTCTCCTCTCTTCCCCTAACAGATGAGAATGTTATAATGTGGTATGAAGGTTAATGGGATCCCATTAGCACCTCCTGGTTTGTCTACAGTCTGACATAGTAGGATGGGAGATCCTGTGTAATTGGAACAAGTTGTTATTTTAGACCCTAGTCAGAAATTGAATATGGGTTTTTTTACAAATGTCTCTCAGTGAGAAACTTAGTGTACACAAAGGATCCCTTGTAAGAATAAAATCAAGGCGTTTCCTTTGTGTATTATGCCAGATGTCTCCAACCTTGAAGAAGCCTGGGGACAAATTTCCAGAAATTAGCCCATAAATATTTTCCTCAATTCAGTCAGACCTTCATTAGCCTTTGTAGGTTCAATTCAGTAAAAGGTTGAGCATCAACTATGTGCTAGACACCATGCTAGGTGCTAGTGACAGAAAGATACATAAGACATCAAAGTAGTCACTATCCGGTAAGGGAGTCAGACACATAAAAATATAATTACATTGTTAAATGGTCAGTGTAATAGTGTAAGTATTAAGTACCGAGAGGTCTGGTAGACATCAGGGAAGGCTTCATGGAGGAAATGATGCTTTAACAGGTTTTGAAAGATAAATAGAAGTTTGCCAGACAGATAAGATGGAGGCAAACATTCCAGACATAAGAGAACAGCAGACACAAAAGAGTGAAACAATATGGTGTGTTCAGAGAAACTGCAAGTAGCTTTATATTGATGGAGTGCAAATTATGATGGAGAGCAACAGGAGATGAGGCTAGAGAGTTAGCAGGGGCAGTTTCCCTGGCTGGTGATGTTGCTGCTGTGTTGAATAGTTATCAGAGCTGAGAAACGTGTGGATAAGTGCTACTGTTAGACAGTGTAAGTTCCATTCTTTGTCTTTGCTTGCCTGCCTGCCTTTAATGTAGGCCTCTATTCAGGGGCCAACATTCTAAAAAAATCTCTCTTACGGCTAGAAAGGAGACATCCAGAATCAAAGGAGTTTCTCATTTGCCTGGTTTTATTAATATAAAGGTAGTGTCATGGATTGAATTGTGTCCCCCAAAAATATCTGTCAATTTGGCTAGGTCAGGATTCCCAGTATTCTATGATTGACTACCATTTTATCATCTGATACGATTTCCGTCTGTGTTGCGAACCCTATCACTATGATGTAACAAGATGGATTAGTGGCAGTTATATTGATGAGATCTACAAAATTAGATAGTGTCTTAAGCCAATCTCTTTTGAGGTATAAAAGAGAGAAGCAAGCAGAGAGACATGAAGACCGCATACCACCAAGAAAGCAGCACTGGGAGCAGAGCACGTCCTTTGGACCCGAGGTTCCTGCGCTGAGATGCTCCCAGGCCAGGGGAAGATTGATGACAAGGACCTTACTCTAGAGTCGACAAAGACAGAAAGCCTTCCCCTGGAACCAACACCCTGAATTTGAACTTGCAGCCTACTAGACTGTGAGACAATGAATTTCTCTTTGTTAAAGCCATCAACTTGTGGCATTTCTGTTATAGCAGTACTAGATGACTGAGACCAGTAGCTTCTCAGACCTTTGCAGGTTAGTCACAAAGATTATCAGCTGAATATGTCAACAAATTAGGATAAGAATTTTTTCTGCATTAAAAATAGTGATGAGACATTATCAGAGCACCCTACCAGCTTCTGGTTTATTCAAGAGACCTGTGAAATCATTTGAGCCTTTGTCCTTGCCTATTTCTTTACCAGCCTGCAACCTCTTCTGTTGTTACTAAGTCTCTGGGCACTTAATTCTTTGAAAGCTTGTTTAAAACAAAGGCTTACTGCTGCATTTTGGAATTTTTTAAGTGTGCGTTTGTGCGTGTGTGTGTAATCTCTTTGCAAACTTGTGCCAGTCATCTAAGCACTTGGTTTTAGAGACTGAGATCTCTCTCTCTCATCCAGCTTTATATTCTCTTTTGGCTTGACTGTTACAGTACTAAATTATATAAGCTCTTAAAAGGGCAGGGTTTTGGTTATTGTAGGTTCTGTATCATGACTCATATATGCTGTGCTCAGCTCATTGTAAGCATTCAAAAACTCCTGCATTTTCAAGAAGTGTTTATGGTATTTTCACAATGAAGTTTTCAGCAGTCCAAGCCAAAACACCGTGTAGTAAATTTGCCTAATTTTAATGATCAAGGTCTACACTGCAAAAACTTTATCTTTGTCCCTCCCCACCCATTGTGAGATCCAGGGATTGCAACGCCTACTGTGTAGCAAATTAGAAGATAAAAGTGCTTGATGTGTTTTTCAAGGAGTCTGTACCTCATTACATCATTATAAAAATTTGGGAAGAGAGGTGAGACTGAAAAATATAAATGTGTAATGTCAACAAGAATGACATTAATAATTATTAATAATTATTTTGGCCAAAAAGAAGCTTTCCTTGCTTTGTTAAGAACCAAAGTTATCTGTCTGGGGACTTTAATGGTACCCCAACTAAGTGGCTGCATCTGGAAAATAGAATACTAAAAAGTCTACTGCCATTAGGCAAGACCTGTGGAGAAAGCAGTTAGCCATGTAACTGACACAGGTCCAGGCCTCACTGAATTGCTGCTGGGATTTCCCTGCTCCTGGGCACTGGTCCTTTAAAGTTTGTTGAGCATTTAAATCCACCCATGTAAGTAGCCATCATCTAAGAAAAGATAATGGATCTGTCCCTGTTAATTCTTAAGCATAGTTCCCAAGAGTGCCCTGGAGTTTAATAAAGAGCTAGACATTAGATATTAGGAGAGAGGGGCAGACAGGAATAAGAGAATATGTGGCTCCAACTAAAACTCCAAGTTTTAGTAAACAATAATCTTTTTTTTTTTTATTGTTTAAATGAAGTTTATACTTCAAGTTAGTCTCCCATACAAAAATTTACACACACATTGCATGTGACCCCAATTGCTGTCCCCATACTGTGACAGCATACTCCTCCTTTCCACCCCTGATTCCCCATGTCCATTCAATCAGCTCCTAACCCTCTCTGCCTTCCCATCTCACCCCCGGACAGAAGCTGCCCATTTAGTCTCTTGTGTCTACTTGAGCTAAGAGGCACAGTCCTCACAAGTATCACTTTATGTTCCACAGTCCAGTCTAATCCCTGTGTGAAGAGTTGGCCTTGGAAATTGTTTTAGTTCTGGGCTGATAGAGAATCCGGGAGCCATACTTTCCGGGGTTCCTCCAGTCTCAGTCAGACCACTAAGTCTGGTCTTCTTACTAAAATTTGAGTTCTGCACCCCACCTTTCTCCTGCTCCATCAGGGACTCTCTGTTGTGTTCGCTGTCAGGGCAGGTCATGGGTGGTAGCCGGGCACCATCTAGTTCTTCTGGTCTCAGGGTGGTGAAGTCTCTGGTTTATGTGGCCCTTTCTGTCTCTTGGACTACTACTTTCCTTGTACCTTTGGTGTTCTTCATTCTCCTTTACTCCAGGTGGTTGGGACCAGTTGATGCATCTTAGATGGCTGCTTGCAAGCTTTTAAGACCCCAGATGCTACTCACCAAAGTAGGATGCGGAACATTTTCTTAATAAGCTTTGTTACGCCAGTTGACCTAGATGTCCCCTGAAAGCATGATCCCTAGACCCCTACCCCTGCTACTGTGTCCCTCAGAGTGTTTGATTGTATTCAGGAAACTTCTTAGCTTTGGTTTAGTCCAGTTGTGCTGACTTCCCCTGCAGTGTGTGCTGTCCTTCCCTTCACCTAAGATAATTTTTATTTACTATCTGGTTAGTGAATAACTCTCATCCTCCCTCCCCACCCTCATAACCATCAAAGAATGTTTTCTTCTGTGTTTAAACATTTTCTTGAGTTCTTGTAATAGTGGTCTATACAGTATTTGTCCTTCTGTGACTGACTAAATTCGCTCAGCATAATGCCCTCCAGATTCCTCCATGTTATAAGCTGTTTCATGGCTTCATCGTTGTTCTTTATCGTTGTGTAGTATTCCATTGTGTGGATATACCATAATTTGTTTATCCATTCATCTGCTGATGGGCATCTAGGTTGTTTCCATCGTTTTGCTATTGTGAACAGTGCTGCAGTGAACATGGGTGTGCATATATCTATTCCTGTGACAGCTCTTATTTCTCTAGGATATATTCAAAGGAGTGGGATAGCTGGATCGTATGGTACTTCTATTTCTAGCTTTTTAAGGAGGTGCCAAATCGATTTCCAAAGTGGTTGTACCGTTTTACATTCCCACCAACAGTGTATAAGTGTTCCAGTCTCTCCACAACCTCTCCAGCATTTATTATTTTGTGTTTTTTGGATTAATGCTAGTCTCGTTGGGGTGAGATGATGTCTCATTGTAGTTTTGATCTGCATTTCTCTAATGGCTAATGATCGTGAGCATTTCTTCATGTGTCTGTTAGCCGTGTGAATATCTTCTTTGGCGAAGTGCCTGCTCATATCCTTTGCCCATTTTTTAAGTGGGTTATTTGTCTTTTTATTGTTGAGGTTTTGCAGTATCTTGCAGATTTTAGCGATTAGACACTATTTGGATTTGTCATAGCCAAAATTTTTTTCCCAGGCTGTAGGTTGTCTTAAAGAATGATCTTTAATTGCCACAGTTTCAAGGGCAGCATCATAAGATGCCTTTCTCTTACCATTTTTTCCTTCTCAAAAAGCCCAAACAGTGCTATAGCTATTGTTTTCGAGGAATCCTGGGACAATAGGTGACTATGAGGTAGAGTAATTTATTTCATATACTATGTAAAAGTGAAAATGGAATTTTGCATTAGGGTTCAACTGATAAGTGTTCATGAAGATGTAGAATAAGATACTTTCTTGCATACTCCATCTGAGTTACTCAGTTTAGAAAAGAGGTAGAGATAGAAAAGGAGAAAGAAGCTGTACATTTCTGAAAATCACCATGTGTTAGGAATGGTTTCAGTTGCAAATACTTGACCAACAGTAGCTCAAAACTATATGAACACTTGCAACACAAAAAATCTAGAATTAGGGCTATTCCAGCAGCTAAGTAAGATAATCAAGGACCTAGATTCTTTCTACCTCTCTGCTCTGCTATTTTTAGCTTTTAGTTTTCATGTTTATTGCCTCAAGGTCACAAGATGAGGAAGAAAGGAAAAGGAGTAGCACCAGAACTCTCCTTTTTTAGCTCCCCGTTTTATAATGAAACAAAAGCTTTCCCAGTATTTGCCTGAACTTTTGTGACAGGTTTAATCCTAGCTGCACAGGAGTTTGGGAAAGTGAGTATCTGGCTTTTCAGCCTTTATAGGGAGAGGCAGGCAAGGGAGAAAGGGGTTGTGAATGGGGGTTGGGTTAAGGAACACAACCTATTCCTCAAACCTATTGCCTCTTCCCTTTGTCTGCCATACTGCCCCTTTCCCAAGCAATCCAGTTATGCAAGATATTACTTGACTGCAGTCTTTTTATGAATCATAGGCTTGATAACTCATACAGATTTCTAGTTTTGAAGTCACCAGACACAGAATTTAGTTTATGACCTTACTGAAAAAAGTTGTTAATACTGTTAGACAGAGAGGAAAACAGAATTATATTTTCTGCTATTCTGCGATACTAGAGAATCACATAGCAGAAGATGAGATGACCAGGACTTCGGCTAAGTACATTTAAACCTGCAGTAAGATTATATTTCTCAAACCCATCAAATAATAAGCAACATTTTAAAAACAAAATACTTGGCTTTTCCCAGCCGAAACTGATAAGAAATTATATTTACCTGTCTTTTTCTTACACTGTCCAATCCCTGTTGGAGTTGGCCTATATGATCTTTGGGGCTCAGTTTCCTTTCTGCTGTGATTTGTCAGGCACCTTCAACTTACTTGGCAAAAGATACCACCCATGGGATTCATGATTTTTCACATTTGTCACAAACAGGAGGAGGGAACAAGGAACCAAAATAGAAATGAGTGATGATGTATGGCTAAGTGCTTAAAACTTCTGCTGCTTAAAGGAATAGTTGTTCCACTGGTCTGTGTGGTCTAGAGTGATGCATTGTTGTTATTGCAGATCATAATGATGATGACTCTGCAATTCAGTGTTAACTATGGTTTTAATATTCTTTTTCTATTTCCCCATCACTGATTTGTTGACTTAAATGTAACATACCTTTTTTTGTGGTCAAATACTACACCTTAGAAAAGGAGGAATCAATCTTTTGACACTGCTTAGCTCCTGTGGGATGCTAATATTCTACCCAATAGAAGTCAAGTAATAGAGATCCTAAAAGAAACTGCCCAAAAGGATGTGGCTAAAATTACTACTGTTGGTTTGCAGGGGAGAGAGAGAAGGTGAAAAAAGAATGTAAAAGGTTGCTCTTTATAAATTGACTTTTTTTCACCCACAGGACATTTTAGTTGGTAGTAAAATAAAGTTCAGTGATAGAATCAGATACCCTAGGAAAGTGAATTGACCCACAAAGACATGGTACCAGTGTTCTTGCATACAACAGCATTGTAACTCCAGCATACTGAAATTGTCTTCTGTGCCTTTCCTATAATAAAGGGAATCTGGTGTCAAGCAAAATAGGGCGAGGAAGGGATACATTAATTCTCACTGTTTGCATAATAAAATTTATTTTGGAAATAGCAATGAAAAGCCATCAGATCTTTCTGAAAATGTGCCCTGTAAGGTCTTGGAATCCAGATGTGGTAGTTTTTCAATAGTTAGTCTCAAATCACAGCATAAAACTTGACCTAGTTAGTCACTGCAGCAGGAATTTATTGAGCACCTATTGTATGTTCACCACTGGGCCAGGTACCTGCTATGGGATACGTCCAAGAACAAACGGATGAAAAGTATCCTTGTTCTTGAAGGGCTTGTGCTGTAGTAAAAATCTACTATCCGACTATTTTGCACAGTAACGACATATGTCTGGCAGTAATGAATGCCGAGGTGCGAGGCAAGAGTTAACACTGGCTGTGATGGTTAAGGTTATATGTCAACTTTGCTGGGCCATAATTCTCAGTGGTTTGGCAGTTATGTAATGATATAATTTGCCAGTTATATAATGTAATTTGTCAGTACCATAATGATGTAGTCACTCTCCATTTTGTGGTCTGATGTGGTCATCCTCCATTTTCACATAATGCCAATTTTTGTGTAATTGGTCTTTGGAACCTAACCATGTCTGTAAGTGAGGAGTGGGTGTATTCTAGTAGCAGCGTGACTGCTAGACCAACTATTAAATTATATCTTAACTCTTATCATTCCTTTTATTATACAATGGACTGATTTGGTCAACTGCCAGAATTTGTAAGATAACTCAAACAGCCTTCCCAAAACAGAAAATTCTTTAACTTGTAGACAAATGACTTTACCTTAGGTACAGTTTGGTGGGTACCCCCACCCTCTTTATAATTTGTCCTCCTTCCTTCTCCTGACAACATTTTCTTTTAGAGTATTTCGGGAAGAAGTTTCCTGTTCTTATTTTTCCTCTATAAATTACATTGCTCACACATGCAGCATATTAGCTGCTGCTGCTGTGGTTGTATTTATTTGCTGAACAGTCCTGTGCTTTGAAATGATTCATTCAAGAGCCATGAAGCATTCAAAGCAGGATGTGTGACTCATTTAGTAAACAGAAGCATCTTGGAGTAGAGAGCAGGGGCCTAGGATTGACTGAGGTAGAAATGAAAGTTATGTTGACTTTGAGGTGTGTGTATTTAGTCCCTTCTCTTCTCCCTTCCCCAGCTTTCTCAAACATAAATGATATCTTGCATTAGGAACAGAAGCACTGCAGTGAGGGTGAGAAGCCTTATCAAGGCTATTGCAGATCTCCCAGTTTCTTCTTTCAGACCATGTGATCAATTGAAGTGATTAAATAGTGTTCAAAAAAGATCGGTCATTCGTCCCATTTAGCTGCTTAGCGCTGGTATCATGTATTCTTGAACTTGCTCCCCATAGTTTCTCAGGTTTTCTAAGGCTTTTTCATACAATTCTTCTTTCATCGAAACATGTCCAAGTGTAGATAACTATAATAAAAAAAAAGCTGTTCTGTCCATGAAGCACTGCCAAACCCAGAAACTTTAGAGAAAGAGCCAGTTAGGTTTCAGCATAAGTGACTTTTTCAGACTATCACGCATGCAAACTCAATTCCTTGTATTGTTCCCTGATAGTTTAGGTATTCAGGGCTCATTTCCTAATAACTAAAGAGTTCTCATTTGCCTCCTTCCCCCAGTCTACTTTTCTAAAACAAGGAAAGGGGTGTGAATTAATCATAGGTCAGGATATAAGAGCATGTTTAAGTGTGAGGCAAATCCACACAGAAACTGGAGCTTGGGTGGCCAAAAACAACAGTTCAGGAATGTATCTGGCTATGAGTTGAGTGCATATTGCACAGAAATTTCGTTGGTCATAATGCTTTTACTAAAAATTTAACTTGAAACTATTACCTTCCTAATGCCCATATGCTTGTGCCTGGTCAGAGTCAAAATGCACAAATTTAGCTTTGGTTTGTCCTGAGCTCTCATTTATCCTGAACCCTCTTTTCAGTTCTGTTCTGTGCTGCTATTTCAAAAAACTTACAGGGGGTTGCCAACCAGTGTCACAAAACAATATGTGTATTGTTTAATGAGAAACTAATTTGCTCTGTAAACTTCCATCTGAAGCACAATAAAAATAAATAAATAAAACCATAGAAAAAATTCTCACCAAAAAAAAAAATTTCTGGGACACTAGGCTTAAAGGGATTAGGAAGATAACTACCTCTAAACATTGACTTGTTCAGAATTATTCTGCAAAGAAAAGCTACTCTTTTACTGTCTACCTTGAGATTGATTGAAAAAGGGAAAGAGGAGAGAACTGAGTTACCTGCTGCATGTCAGGCAGTATACTAAATATTTTGTATAATTATTTTATTTAAAAAGGTAGAAAGAGAGGTATGAGAAATCATTCTGGGGTACCCCAGAATTTTCATATTTTGAGCTGAGTGATAATTACACAGGTATGTACTTATATAAAAATTCATTGAACTGTATATCCTTAAGATTTGGGCATTTTGTATATGTTTTACCTCATTTTTTCAAAATTAAAAATCTTAAGACTTCACGCACTGAGATGTATTCCTGATTTATAATTCTCCTCATCTTTATTCTTCAGACCATTGCTAATTCTTTATTTAGCTCTGTTCCTTTAGTCAGTTTGCTAGGATTCCTGATTCTCCTATCATGGAAGGATGGGTGAGTGTGAAACTTCCTAGAAATGGAAAGATTTTTACCAAAGATTTTCCATAGAAAATCGTTAATAAGTAACTACTTTTCCTGCTCATTCTGCAACTAATAGCAGTTTTCAGATTGACTTCCTCATGACATTGCATTTTATGCTTTTTAACATCTCTTAAATTAAGAAAATCTCCCTTTTCAGGTTTTTTTTTTTTTTTTTTTTTTCTTTATTGAGGAGAGAAAATCAGAAGTAGCCAAATTTTTTTTCTTTGCTAACAAGGCCATTCATGAGAATTCTATTTATTTAATCTGTTCCTCTCCCAATTACGGTGCCTTCTGTCTCCATCTTCCTAATTTTCCTATCCTAAGTATTTGCACATCTGTAGTACATCAGCCATTTTATAAAATGAGTTGGAGTTTTCTGCCTGTGCCTTCTTCCTTCCAAGTTTCAGGTCCAAAAACATGTGTTGGCAGCTTGGCAAGGAAAACTTAAAAAACAGCCCTTTTTCTTGTTTCTTTCTCTCCTCTTTCCCTGTTACCCTGTAGCAGGTTTCTCAACAGAGACCCAGTTGGCATTTTGGAATGGATAATTCTTTGGGGGCAGTCCTTCCATTATAGGATATTTATCAGCATCCTAGACCTCTACTCTCGAGTACAGTAGCACCCCCGACCCCCTACTCAGTTGTGATAAGCAAAAATGCCTCCACACATTGCTACACGTCCCCTGAGAGGCATAGTTGCTCCTTGTTAAGAACCACTGCTGTATAGTATAAACTACATTTAGAGAAAGTGGTTTTGGAGGGAAAAAAATTTCAAGATTGGCACATGATTAAAATCCCCATGGGATCTTTGAGCATATTATCTAGATTAGTGCTGTCCAAAATAAAATATAATGTAAACTGCAAATAACTCAACAGTTTAACATTTAACATTTTCTAGTAGCCACATTAATTAGTAAAAGTAAATAAGTGAAGTTAATTTTAATAATATATTTTATTTAACTCAGTATATCCAAAATATTCTTTTCAACGTGTATAATCAATATTAAAAATTAGTGAGATATTTTACATTCTTTTTTTTTTCCTACTAAGTCTTCAAAATCCAGTGTATGTTTTGATTTACAGTCATCTAAAATTTCAAGTGCTCAGTGGCTATTCTAATGAGTAGTGCAGATCTGTATCATTTTGGTCTCTAGATGTGGTACAAATTAGCAGGTAATAGCCCTTATATACTTTTTCCCTCCCCCATTTATGCCAAGAAACTGCCCTAAACCTTTGTGTGTTAGCACACAAATCCTTTCCCAAGACATATAAACTGATTCTTACCCGGTCTGACTCAAATTCTTCAGCCCCCATTTTCCCTGATATCAGTCGTTTGTTGCCTTGGATATGGTTAATACCTATACATTTATTGAAAATTATTTTACTGTACAACCTGGGTGAGTGTTCCCTAAGTGAGTGGCTTTTTGCCAAAACTTAGATGAGAACAACAGAAGACCCATTAAGGGTATTAGCAAATGGAGGAGCTAGATTTTTAAATAGGCAATAATTCAAAGAGGAAATCCTTTGAATGGGAAATTCACCCATTTTAATTCAGCAAAATAATCTATATTTTTAATAAGGTGAAATTTTTTATCACTTAATAATTTTAGCTATTTTACTTGAGAGATTGGTTTCAGAGGAATGGATTCCTAAGCATGAATTTCAAGACTGATGTAGAGAGAGATGTATTTTGATGGCTTTCCTGTGTTCAGTGTTTACCATACACAGTATTAAATTATAGCAAAGTCATCAGGGCAGTCTTCTTAGCATCCTTCTGCATTCTACAATGAACTTTTTGTTAAGAGAATAAAATATGTATTTTATAATTCTTAAGAGTTAATCCTCAATAAATGAGAGAGAATATAAAAAACAATAGCCAGAAATGCCTCAGAAGAAAGGCGTGGCAATCTACTTCCCAAAAATCAGCCATTGAAAACCCTATGGAGCATAATTCTACTCTGACACACATGGGGTTGCCATAAGTACGAATCAACTCAATGTCAGCTGGTTTGAACTGTCTTAACCTGTTTACTGGTTCCTTCATTAATTAATGAGTTAAATAAAATCTTTGACAAGTGTTCACTTAAAAAAAAAAAAAAAAAGCCAGATTGACTTTGGCTTTGACAGAAAGCTTCAGTAAACATTTATTCTTCTCCTACTACCCCAGGTATGTAAGAATTGTGCTAGAAATAGCAGGGAGAGATAACCAAAGCCAAGACCAAACTAGTGCCCTCCTTGAAATTCTTGCCTTTTGGCTCTTCCTCCTATGAAGTACACTACATGATTTAGTCAGGGATTTTTAACATTTTTTGTGCCATGGGCCTCCTTTGGCAGTTTGGTGAAGCCTATGAACCCCTTCTTAGAGTGACATTTCTAAATACATAAAATAAAACACATAGAATTACAGAGGAAATCGATCATGTTGAAATACAGTTATAAAAAATGTTAAAGAAGTAGATAACGTAATACATGTGCTTTTTTATTAACACGTTAACAAGCTCTAGTGATAGGTCTGATTACTACTGTAATTTCAAAGTAGTGACGAGTATGAAGAATATTTTAGTGACTGGAATATGATGTGAAAATGTGTATGATTTGTATTACGATTCCAAACCTGTTGCTGTCGAGTCGATTCCAACTCATAGGGACCTTATAGAACAGAGTAGAACTGCCCCATAGGGTTTCCAAGGAGCGCCTGGTGGATTTGAACTGCCTACCTTCTGGTTAGCAGCTGAACTCTTAACTACTCCACCACCACGGTTTCCTCTATTATGATTAGGAATGCTAAATTTCAGTTAGACAGTAATAAAAATAAAGTGTAATTTTTTTTCCCTATCCATGTTCACAGTTACCAAAGTCTGAGATGCTGGTTGGTGAGAGTTCTTCAGCCTACTTTGGTTCTCTTCAGGGCTCCACTTTTTTTTTTTTAAAGCATGTTTCTTTTTTTTTTTTTTTTTTTTTATTGTACTTTAGATGAAGGTTTATAGAACAAACTAGTTTCTCATTAAACAGTTGGTACACATATTATTTTATGACATTGTTTAACAACCCCACAACATGTCAACACTCTCCCTTCTGGACCTTGGGTTCCGTTTGACCAGCTTTCCTGTTCCCTCCTGCCTTCTAGTGCTTGTCCCTGGGCTGTTGTGCCCCATTAGTCTCATTTTGTTTTATGGGGCTGTCTAATCTTTGGCTGAAGGGTGAACCTCTGGGGTGACTTCGTTACTTAGCTGAAAGGGTGTCCGGGGGCCATACTCTTGGGGTTTCTCCAGTCTTTGTCAGGCCAGTAAATCTGGTCTTTTTTTGTGAGTTAGAATTTTGTTCTACATTTTTCTCCAGCTCTGTCCAGGACCCTCTATTGTGATCCCTGTCAGAGCAGTCAGTGGTGGTAGCCGGGCACCACCTAGTTGTACTGGACTCAGTCTGGTGGAGGCCATGGTAGTTGTTGTCCGTTAGTTCTTTGAACTAATCTTTCCCTTGATGATTCTTCATTCTCTCAGGGCTCCACTTTTTTTTTTTTTTTTAAATTGTACTTCAGGTGAAGGCTTACAGAACAAATAGTTTCTCATGAAACAGTAGTACACATACTGTTTTCTGACATTGGTTAACAACCCCACGACATGTCAACCCTCTCCCTTCTCAGTCTTTTTTTTTTTTTTTTTTTTGGTGAAAATATACATAGCCAAAGATACACCATTTCAAAAATTTCTACACGCACAGTTCAGTGACATCGATTACACTCTTCCAATTGCGCTGCTCTTCTCACTTTAGATGAAGGCTTACAAAACAAAATAGTTTCTCATTTAGCAGTTAGTACACATGTTGTCCTATGACAATGGTTAACAACCTCACAACACATCAACACTATCCTTACTCAACCTTGGGTTCCCTATCACCAGCTTTCCTGTCCCCATCTGCCTTCTGGCCCTTGTCCCTGGACTGCTGTGCCTCATTAGTCCCATTAGATTTTATGGGGCTATCCACTCCCCCGCTGAACGGTGAACCTCGGAAATGACTTCACCACTGAGCTAAAAGGATGTCTTGGGGCCATACTCTTGGGGTTTCCCCAGTCTCCTTTAGACCAGTAAATCTGGTCTTTTTTTTTTTTGTGAGTTAGAATTTGTTCTACATCCTTCTCCAGCTCTGCCCAGAACCCTCTGTTGTGATCCTGGTCAGAGCAATCAGTGGTGGTAGCTGGGCACCATCTAGCTGTACTGGACTCAGTCTGGTGGAGGCCTTGGTAGCTGTGGTCCATTAGTCCTTTGGACTAATCTTTTCCTTGTATCCTGTTCTCTTCATTCTCCCTTGCTCCCGAAGGGAGGAGACCAGTGGAGTATCTTAGACGGTTGCTCACAGGCTTTTAAGACCCCAGATGCTACTCACCAAGGTAGAATGTAGAACATTGTCTTTATAAACTGTGTTATGCCAATTGAGCTAGATGTTCCCTGAGACCATGGTCCCCACAGCCCTCCACCCAGCAATTCAGTCCCTCAGGGAGTTTGGATGTGTCTATGGAGCTTCCATGACCTTTCCTTGTACAAGTTGTGCTGGTTTCCCCTGTATTGTGTATGGTCTCACTCAGGGCTCCACTTTTGATTTGGAAAAAATAAATAGCTCAAGGAGGAGCAGGGGTAGTGTGTTGGGGGAGTATTTAGGGAGAGGAACAAAAACTAGAGGACAAATAGAGCAGAGTTTTAACAGAAGGAGGAGTTGCCTTTTAAAATATTAAACAATCCTAAGCAGAGAATAACCTGATGGGATTTAAAATCTTTCTCCTAGTTTAATTTTGAGCAAACTAGATTTCTTATAGTAGAAGAGGGCATTTTGCTTGAAAATTATTTTTCTAGATTCTAAATATTGTACAGAAAGTTCAAGTTATCTACATGAAATTTTCTTAAAGTACTCATAAACATATTTTTGAGAAAGATTACTATAACGTTACCAGTACATTTTGAAAACTGACAACCCTGCCTATTCCACTACTATTCCTATTCATGTTTCATTTTTCTCCATTGTACACTAGGTTCTACTCATTTCCTTTTACTGAATATATGGCAACCCTAGACCCTCCATAGTGAGTTGTTTTAATTTACAGATATCATATCCCTGCTAACAGACTGTTGTGGTTTGAATTGTGTCCCCCAGAAGTATACACTGTAAATCCTAACCTCTGTGCCTGTGGTTATAATCCCATTTGGGAATGAATTGTCTTTGTTATGTTAATGAGACAGGATTAGTGTAGGGTATATCTTGAGTCAGTCTCTTTGGAGATTAAATAAGCAAGCAGAAGCAGAGATTGGGGAAGAGAGATGCCAAGCCACATGAAGATCACCCAGGAGCAGAAGTTGAAAGAGACAAGGACCTTCCTCTGAGCCCACAGAAAGAGAAAGCCTTCCCCTAGAGCCGGCACCCTGAATTCAGACTTCTAGCCTCCTAAACTGTGAGAAAATAAATTTCTGTTTGTTAAAACCATCCACTTGTGGTATTTCCATTATAACAGCACTAATAACTAAGACAGATTTTGGTACCAGAAGAGTCGGGTGGCGCTGTAACAGATACCTAAAATGTGGAATTGGGTAATGGGCAGAGGGTAGAAGAGTTTTAAGGTGCTTATTAGTAAAAGCCTAGATTGCCTTGAAGAAATTGTTGGTAGAATTATGGATGTCAAAGGCAATTCTGGTAAGGGCTCAGAAGGAAGTGAGGAGAGCTATAGAGAAAGTCTCTATCCTCTTACAGAATAATATGGTGCCAGCAACAGAATGTTGCTAGAAATGTAGGCATTAAATGTGCTTCTTGTGAGGCTTTAAAAGAAAATGATGAACATATGACTGAACAATGGAGGAAGAGCAGTGTTTTTTATGCAGTGGCAAAGAACTTGTCACTATGTTCACATGTTTGGTGGAAGGCAGAACTTGTAAGTGATGAGCTTGGATATCTGGCTGAGGAGATTTCTAAGCAAGATCCTAAAGGGGCTGCATGGTTTCTCCTTACCATTTATACTGAAATGTGAAAGGAAAGAGATGGACTTTAAAATGAACTGTGCAAAATGAAAACAGAGTTTAAAGATTTGGAAAATTCTGTTGTACAAACTACGGACGTGTGTCCTAGAATGTTCACCAAGGATGTGGCTACACAATTTTTTGTTAAAGAAATTAAGCTTGTGACTGATGGATCTAACCAAGTACCACAGCAGAAAACCCATCAGCTTACACTGAAGGGGTCAGAGACAGGACCAAAGGAAAGAAAACTGTTTGCCTCTTGAAATTCTACAGGCAGGAAACAGGCCAAAGGAGCTACATCTGTTGTCCTCCAGGAAAAGAAAAAGACCATCCCTGAAGCAGCTTGAAGATCAGCAGAACTGTTGGAAGGAGCACAGGAAGCAGGACCCTCTCAGTTTCAAAGGGTAGGGCCATGGTCTCCTGGATCTCAAAGAGTGGGGCCACAGCCTCCTAGATTTCAAAGAATCGGATCTTCACCAACTTGGTTTTGGAGTGTGGGTCTGCCCACAGAGAGAGTTAAACTGTGCCGGGGGGTGGGGCTGCCACCCAAAGCTGAGGGGGCCGGGCTGCCATGCCCAAGCGGCAGAAGAACAGGGCCTGCTGGGGCTTAGCGGTTGCGGTCACCACTCAGATGAATGGGGCTGCCCAAAGCTGAGGGAAAAGAGTTGCCATCCCAGTGGCACTAGAAGGTGGAGCTGAAGCTCAGAGCCGAGGGGCCTGCACCCAGAATCTAGAGGATTATTTTCAAGACTTGAGAGCTAATGTAAAATTGTTCTGCTGAGTTTTGGGCTTGCTTAGTGCTCATTGTCCCTTCTTTCCCTCCAGTTTCTGGCATCTGTAGTGGAAACGTCTACCTTGTGCCTGTTCCACCATTGTGCTTTGGAAGCAGATAATTTGTATTCTAGATTTAACAGGTTCACAGATGAAGGGAAATTTTGTCCCAGGATGGAATATGCCTAAATTCTAACCCATATTTGATTTAGATGATTCAGAAGATGAGATTTTAGACTTGGAGTTAAGACTTTTGGGTGAATGTGTTTTGCACGTGGCAAGAACTATGAATTTTGAGCAGCCAAAGGATGGAATGTTATAGTTTGAATTGTGTCCCCCAAAAGTAAGTATGGTAAATCCTAACCTCTGTGCCCGTGGTTATAATCCCATTTGGGAATGGGTTTCTTTGTTATGTTAATAAGACAGGATTAGTGTAGGGTGTTCTTGAGTCAGTCTCTTTTGAGGTATAAAAGAGATTTAACAAGCAAGCAGAGATGGGGAAGTGAGATGCCAAACCACATGAAGATCGCCCAGGAGCAGAAACTCAGAGACCTTCCTCCAGACCTAACAGAGAGAGAAAGCCTTCCCTAGAGCTGGCACCCTGAATTCAGTCCTCTAGCCTCCTAAACTGTGAGAAAATAAATTTCTGTTTATTAAAGCCACCCACATGTGATATTTTTGTTATAGCAGCACTAGATATTCTCTCCTTTCCCCTCACTTCCACCCTTTTGCCTCAGGGAAAAATCTGTGACTGAGAAGATTATTGCCTGGGTTAACTAACAATGGAGAAAACAGAAGTTATTATTTTAGCTAAATATTTCCACAGTTTATTCAATTTTGTCCTACATCAATTGGAAACCACTGGAAACTAAGGCAGTCTTCTGTTTTACTTCTTCTTAGTTCTTCATACTTTTAATTGAAAATTCCCTCTACTCTTCAGTCTGAAAGGATTTTGGATCTTAAGCTGGCTGTCCTTGTTAAAGAACTCAGAGCATATTGGGGGAAGGCCACTTTCAATTAAAATGAAGGAGAGTTTACAGTTCAGTTTTGCTTTCTTGACTGGGTAGGAGCTGGGTAGGATAGGGCCAACTCCTGTCAATTTGGTTGGAGTCAAGAAGAGTTGTAGAAAAGAGGGCTGAAGGTGTAGCGCTTAGTGGGAAGTATGTATCCAATGAAGAAAGTGAAAAGAGGAAGCTAACCAATCACTATTTTTTTTTTATATATATATATTTTATTGTACTTCAGGTGAAAGCTTACAGAGCAAATAGTTTCTCATGAAATAGTAGTACACATGTTGTTTTTTGACATTGGTTAACAACCCCACAACGTATTCCAATCACTATTTTTAGAAACAAAAGGACAAATAGAGCCATGCTTCAGAGCCATACTGGTGAAGGAGCTGTGGAAAACTGCAGCATCCAAGCTGTTAATGTGTTTCAGGCGTGTTTTAATGAAGGAACATGGTCAGCCATTCTCAAAGGGAATTTTGAGGATATTGTTCTTTTGAATTACTGCTGTTAGTCTGTTCCCTTCATCTCCCCCTTTTAAAGAAGGGGCAGGAACATAAATTATTGTCCAGTAACCCTGTCTTAGTTATAAACTGGGACAGACCTAACCTCACCTTTTCATTATCCTTTCACCCAACCCCCTAAACAAAATCCATTTGCCTTCCTTCATCCTGCCTACGGGCTCCTCCTCACCTTGAAAAAAAAACCAAAACCCTTTAGCTTGCATTTTTATTCTACCATTATACAGCCAGCAGCATTGTACTGGCCCATTTATGGCTGATGGAGCCCAGGCAGGCTGCCCGATGAGGGGAGGCGGCATTTGGCTGTGGGGCTGGTGTGTGCTGTTACTGCTGGCCATTGGGCGTCAGTTCTCTACAACTCCATCCTGGCTCATTAAAACCCCAAGCCAAATAGCCGCGCAGGCGCCTGCTGCAGCACTGTGGGGGCCAGGAAGTTAAATGGTTCTCCTAATCCTGCATAATTTATCTCCCTGCTAGCCCCCTCATAATGGTCCAATTCAGCCCCACCATGGAAGAGCTTCATTCTGAATGTCCTATTTTGCGATGGCCAATGAATGCCCAGCCTTTCCCTTCTTCTCTCTTTATTATTATTATTAAAAATTATTTTCCCCTTGTTTGCTACAAGTTTGCCGTAATGTTTTTTTTCATTTGGAGCCTCCTGCCTGGACCTCACTTCACTAACAATCTGTCCACTTCGCTCGTTTGGATTTGATATTACAGAGCAGTTGGTGCTACGGTCCTCCCTCTCTACTCTCCTCCCTGCTTTTTAGCGCCTCTTTTCTCCCTCTCCATTTTCTCTTTATTCTCCATCTCCTCTCCTTTTTCATTACTTCCAATTTTCTCCTGTCCAGTCTCTCTTTCGAGGGACAAACCTTATTGCAGAATATTTAGGAGAACATTTAAAAAGGGCATTGAATCGCTTTTTCTTTCTTTCTTTTTTTTTTTTTTTTCACATCTCCATTTCTGTTTCATTTCAGAGATTTACAAACGAGGACCACCTGGCAGTTCATAAACACAAGCATGAGATGACATTGAAATTTGGCCCAGCCCGAACTGACTCAGTCATCATTGCAGGTATTTGCTGCCCCAAAAGCCAACTGCCTTGATACCACTAGACAGTTAAGATTAATACCAGGGACCAGATGTACTGGGAGCTCTACTCCCCTTCTCCCATTAAGAGCCCTTATGTGATCTGCATTTAATCAGGAAAAAGGAACACTAAAAGCTCCCAAGTTTCTATTGTGCCCTCCACTCTCTGTTTTTAATAACAGTATCGGGTTCTGCGGTTTTTGAGGGTAGGTGTGTTGAGGTTTTGTTTAAGCTTTTTTTGGTCTACTCCTTCCTTACTGCCTTTTTATTAAGACTTTGGAAAGATTTATAGACAAAAGATGCCTTTGACATTTCTCCCTACCCATAGTGAGGGGGTGAACAAAAGAAGGCAAGAAAGCCGACCTGGACTGGCTGCTCCTCTTCTACTGAGTGTCAGTTTTCCCGAACAGGCAGATTGTCAGTTTGTAAATTCCAAGTTCCTCCTGAACCCAGACACCATTGAGGACACATTTCCAAAGCTAAACAATGTAGTCAATGAGACTTTTCTAAGCCAATTTGGGTAACCTGGCATGTCTCACTAGTTGTTTTAGATATTGTCTTGCTTACATGTGCTACTGGCGGGGGCGTACTCTCTGCAAATGCTCTCAAAACCAAGCAGCAGTTCTCTTGTACCAGTTTCAGCTAGACAGACATACAAACCAAAGTGAGCTTTTTCTCTGATACCATGAGAGATTCTGATTTAGCCCAAGTCTTTCAACTGGAAGCTTAACTCAATATTTAATCGATATGGAATTTAGTTGGTGGTTATTACATCAGTTAATAACACAGTTCCTCTTAAGAATTACTGACCAAAATGTTACTCTAGACATGGAGGAGAAAAAACCTCTTCTCGTACTTCTGTACATGAAGAAAGAGTTGCCCTTACAGATTTCCTATTCCTTATTAATTCAGCAAATATTTATTGATATTACTGTGTGCCAGGCACTTTGCTAGTTTATAGATATGTAATCCCTGGGAAAAGAACATGAGTGAGGGACATTGACATTGATGATCCTTATGAAAGTCTTAGAGAAGAGTGGATAGTATGTAAGTATATGTGTAGGTAACACATACTTAAATTAATAAGCCAGGGCGTATATACATGAAAACTATTTTTGTATTTGCAAAGTACAAGTGAATAATACAAACAATATAAATATTAAGAGAATTAATACTAAGCAGAATTAATCAGAGAAAGTTTATGAAAGAGGTGAATTTGGAGCAAGGTTATCAAGATGGAGAGGTTATTCCAAATGGATGAAGGCCTTATGTTGAGTCTCCAGGGAAGGTGAGAGAAATTGCTATAGGACAGTCCCAAGGAAAAAAAAGTGTTTTCCTGTTATTCTTTGCATTCTGTTCTGGAGTGCTTGTCCTATTGCACGTGACTTCGTCTATCCTGTCTAGGCTGGTAATTTGCATATCTCTAAAGACCTAGATGTATTCCAACCTTTACTGAATATTTTTAGTTGGCCGTCTTTGTCATTTCAGATTCTTCAAGTCTAAGACTGAACTTGTCTCCTTTGTTACTCACTGTTAGCAGCATTCTTAAATTTTTTCTTCAAATTTTCTCTGTTCTATTCCTTCTTGTTCTTCCTGCCACCACCTTCATTATGTTTGAGTTACTCCATAGTCTCCTGAGTGGCCTCCTTGACTAGTCTCTCCTCATTCTAATCCATCTTGTATACTGTTGAAAAACCAAACCAAAAAAAAAACCAAACCAGACTCCCTTAAATTCTGCTTCTCTGTTCAAAATCTGCCATTTTCTATTTCCTATTATTTTAAGGCTATTAACACCTGGAGTTCTAGACCCATGGTACTCATCCAAATTTATATCCACCTTATCTACCTTTTATCTGATCACACCTATGTCTTCTTATCTACACATGGTACCCATAATCCGCCTCTCTCTATGTCTTGCTCCTTTTACCTTCCAAATGTTCTCTTTAACATCTAAAGCCATTATTTAAGGCCCAGCTTAAGTCCCACTTCTTGAAACCTTTCCTAACTTCTTCTTCTTCTTGTCAGTTCCGACTCGTGGCAACCCCAGGTGTTTCAGAATAGAACTGCTCCATAGAGTTTTCTTGGCTGTAATTCTTAATGGAGGCAGATTGCCAGGCCTATTCTTCCATGGTACCACTGGGTGGGTTCGAACTGCCAACCTTTTGGCCAACAATTGAGCACAAACCTCTTGGGCCACCTTAATTTGTCTTTATTTAATTTTTACAACGATTTTATTCTTTACTGTACATGGCACTTATTTTTTGTACACTATTAATTTCCCTGTGTATATTAGTTTAATTTCCTCAACTAGAAAACATTCTGTTTATTCTGTCGGGCTGGAACCATGTCTTATATGTGGACAATACCCCTATACTCCTTCCCCAGCTACACCCAAGCACATGCATGCAGTACCAAAACACATAAAAAGTGTTCAGTAAACACTTGTTGATTTCTTAGTAATCATCAGAGTAGGCTCAGGATTTTCTTATACATTTTCAGGCTATTTATTCAGGAACCAGAGCTCACTGAAGGTTAGAGGCCACCTGAAATGTCAGGAATTAGATTTAGCATACGGGAGCTTTTGAAATAAAAGCCAAAAGTGAATATGAACAGCAAAGTGCAGGAGAAGCTCATATGAACCTCAGATCAGAGATCCAAAAAGGCTCTCTTCTGCCGTAGCCACACCCTTAGCTACACGCCTCCAGTTCCACTGGAGTTGTGATTTTGTGTGTGCCTTTACTGAAGCACTCTCTAAGCATAAAGGATGATATTACTTCTGTTCACCAAGGGTTGGAGGAAAAGTGGGTTTATCATTGGCCAACCAAAGCTGCCAGAGAACCTTTTAAAACTATTTTGGGAGGTAGTGGTAACTTTTCCAAACACTGATTCAGAAGAGATTTTTATTTAAAAAAAATTTTTTTTTTTGTTTCCATGGAAAATGCCACTGGGCTATTCCCAATTGATCATGCTAGAAGGAGCAATCCTAACCCCAGGTTTCACTCCTTGAAGTATCATTTGGACATTGTTCTGTTTCTGTAATTCAGGGTAGTGATTTGAGGTTTGAGATGAATCCCTGAGGTGACTAGCACATCAAGAAAAACCATCACGATAGTAGAAGTTAGGATCAGAGAACAAGACTCAACTGACCTAAGAGAGAAAAACTAGAAAAGCAAGATGGGGAGAGAGAAACACAAATCTAAAATTCAAGTTGCTTGGAAAAGTTCCTGTGGATTACTGAGAGCCTTCCTCTTTCCAAGGGCAGAGGCACAGTGTTGAGGAAAGATTTGAGCAATCCCTGAGGGGATATCTTGGCTGGCAAATCTAAGTCCAAATATCCCGGTGTCAGGAATTTGCTCTGGGCTCAGATCTCTCTGAAATGAGCTCTATTGTTTGCAGTTTCCTTTCCTAGTTCATGATCTTGCTGTCTTGTTCTCTAGCCCGTGCATTTGCCTGGAATGCCTTTAGAAGGTAACAGACCCTTAGTGGCCACTGAAAGACAAGGCACCGTTTATTATTTGATAGCTTTAGCAAACAAACTCAACCATCTGATCCTCACTTTGTTCTCCTCATCAGATTTTAACATCCCATCTGGTTATACCTGCTCAACTTCAGACTTAGGGAGTAAGTTTAAAGAGACAATGTCACTTAACTGTACTTAATTTTCAAATCTAGAGGTTTCATAAAGCTCTACCTAGGTAGGTGGTTTTGTTTAGTTTGGTTTGGTTTTTTGGGAGGAGGAGGAGTAAAACCAGCATCTGGGAGAAAGGTAGGTACATGGGTAGTCTTTGACTCACACTGCAAAACATTGTTCTGTCTTCCCCCTGCTGGCCTTGAGACAGCACAACACAGACACCCTCTGGTGGCCAGCATCAGCTTTCACCTGCTAGAGCTCTGCAAAAACAAATTTGCCCTAACACAGAGACTGTCTTTCTCCAAACAGAAGAAGAAAAATGCATGCTCTGTAAACACTCAGGAGTTCTTGGGTGGTGCAAATGGTTACCATGCTGGCTGCTAACTGAAAGGTTAGAAGTTTGAGTCCACCTAGAGACACCTTGGAAGAAAAGCCTGGCAATGTACTTCCAAAAAAATCAGCTATTGGAAACCCTATGGACCACAGTTCTACTCTGACACACATGGGGTTGACGTGAGTCAGAGTCTAAAATGGAACCTGGAAGTCTATAAACTCTCAAGTTTTAATTTCATATCAAAACTAAAAGTTTCCTTTTCTTTTCATGTCTACAGATCAAACTCCTACTCCGACTAGATTCCTAAAGAACTGTGAGGAGGTGGGGCTCTTCAATGAACTAGCTAGCTCCTTTGAACATGAATTCAAGAAAGCTTCAGATGATGATGAGAAAAAGGCAAGAGGACGGGACTTTTGCTGAAAAACTGGTGATGTTCAGACCTAGGCTATTTTCATTGTGCCTTGGGATACTTCACTTAATTGGTTAAAGCACAAAATTATGGGCTTAGTTCTATAGTACCAGATTGTTGTTGTTGTTAACTGCTTTCCAGATTGGCCCAATTCATGGCAACTCTATGCACCATGGGACAATTGTGATCCATAGGGTTTTCATTGGCTGGTTTTTGGAAGTGGGTTGCCAGGCCTTTCTTCCTCATCTGTCTTAATCTAGGAGCTCCACTGAAACCTGTTCAGTAGAACCAGATAGTAGTCACTAATCCTAGTCAGCTTTCCAGGTCTTTAAAGGGCCCAGATGATTGATAAGTACAAGTCTGTCTTCACTAAAAATCAGTCCTCCTACCCTTCCAGTGGTACATTAGTTTAATAAATTTTTTTCAATAATCTATTTTTTTAATTATTTCTGTTCTGAATATGTTGAAGATGTTAAAAGATTATAAAATTGCTCAGATTTTGTTAGATAACATTTTGTTGCCAAAATCCCAGTGTTTTCTTTTTATTTATTTTTATGTATATGCTGTATTTATCTTTTTTTTAGTTTTTTTTTAAATTGTGCATTAGGTGAAAGTTTACAGAGCAAATAAGATTCCCATTCAATAGTTTGTACATAAAGTGTTTCATGGCCTTGGTTTCATTTCTCACAGTGTGCCAGCACTCTCCCCATTTCTACCCTGGGTTCCCCATTTCCTTTCATCCTCAGTTTCTACCCTTTCCTGCCTTCTCATCTTTACTTTTGGGCAGATATTGCCTTTTGATCTCACATAATTGATTGTTCTAAGGAGCACGTTCCTCTCGGGTGTTATTGTTTGTTTTGTGGGCTTGTCTATTATTTGGCTGGAAGGTGGTCTCTGGAAATGGCGTCAGTTCTAGGTTTGAAGTGTATCTTAGGGCCATAGTCTCATGGGTTCCTCCAGTGTTCCCACAGTTTTCTGAGCTGATCAGAATCCTCACTTGGACTATTTTTATTCAGTCAGTCAACAAACATTTATTGAATTTTGACTCTTCTGTGTTTCAGCACTTGAGGCTCAGTATAAGTAACATGTAGTTCCTGCCTTCAGGTATCTTTCTTGTGATATCTAAGATACAAGCTTGAATAAGACTGTTGATAAGTTAATACCTGTCAAAGGAGGTGAACCAAGTTGGTGAAAGAACTAGAAATTATATCACTTCAGGGATGTTTAAAGGAATTGAGTACGTTTTACCTAGAAAAGAGAAAATATAGTGTGAACAAAATTGCGATCTTCAAATATTTGAAGAGTTTTCATGTAAAAGAGGAGTTAAACTTATTCTATATGGCCCAAAGGTAAAATTAGGAACACTGGGTAGAAGCCATTACAAAGTGTGTTCAATTATAGGGAAGCCATTTAGTGGCTTATAGAGAGGATTTAAATGGGAATTCCTTCTAATCCTAAGGTACTATGATTCTGATTTTAGCCTTTATATTCCAGGTCCCTTGACAATCTCTTAGCTTGGAAGGCCAGAAGAAATAGTTCAATAAGCACAATCAAAAGAAGCTTGTTCTCATTGAGTAGGGAATTTTGGGGGAAAAGGAAATCGGAAAGATCAAAGTTTATTCTTTTTTAGAATTAGAATTCTAGATTTTTAGTCCACTATTTAAAATCATGTCTGTGCATAAAATGATACTCGTCTAAAGAGTGTGCTTCTTAGCTCAAGTAGATACTTGACACTAAATGGGCAGCTTCTGTCCAGAGGTGAGATGAGAAGCAGAGAGGGTTAGGAGCTGGTTGAATGGACATGGGGAATCCAAGGTGGAAAGGAGGAGTGTGCTGTCACAGTATAGAGAGAGCAATTAGGGTCACATAACAATGTATGTGTAAATTTTTGTATGAGACACTAACTTGAAATGTAAACTTTCACTTAAACTACAACAATAAAAATAAAATCATGTCTGTGTTCCATAATAATTAAGAAAAGGCTCCAAAATTCATACCCCAAAACATATGTACATTTAGACATGTACCTCCTGTGTGGTGCAGGGAGGCATAGCATCTCATCAGAATATAGAAAAGCTGGGACATAAGAAAATTTTCCATGGGTGTTCTTTCCTTCTAAGATGGAGATAACAGGTAAATCAAAACATCTGTGCATGGTTTTTTCATTCAGCTTAAATTGTAAGAATGCAAGATAAAGTTTCCTTGTCTTTGGAGTTCTTTCCCAAATTCTATAACTTTCTTTGAGCTTCTGTTCATGCTGTCTTCCTCCTTAAACTAACAAAGTGGAAAAACTCAGTGGCATGTATTTGTAGTTCTACTTTCAAATAGCAAAACTAGCCAGTCTTCTTGTTACTGTTTTTCCTTTGGAGACCAGGTCTCTCATCACTCAGTTGTTACAACCTAAATAGTATAATTTTATTTTACAACCTCCCTACCTCACTTCCCCTGTCATTTTCCTCCTCCCCCAAAACAAATAAATTAATTAATTTAATTGTTCCCACCAAGATGTGAGGGATTTTATAGCAAACTCATTGTAGGCAAATTCAAGAAAATTAGCATCCCTTTAAAAGTTGGAAGTCTTTCCCACTGCCATTTTAGCTCTGTTGACACTTCTAGGAGGCTAATTCATAATTGGCCAGGCTTTTCCTCACTGGGCATCCCTCAGTGATTCTTCCTGCCTGTACAGAGGTGGTCTTCACCCCTCCTTGACGAGAAGCACAGACTCAATGGAAGATTGTCTCCAGGAGTGTTTAATGAGCTTGAAACTTTTCTGAACCACAGCTTTTCTTGGAGATGCCCCAAGAGGGTCTTAAACCCATGGCTGTATTTACTTAGAGGCCGTTTTCCCCTACTACCCTTCTGACTTATGGTATCCCAGAATTAGCTAAATTGGGCCTGATATTTTAGCAACATAGAAAAAATGAGGGCAGAAATGAAACCATCTTTGCTGTACACACCCCATGAGATTGGGGAGAAAGAACCATGACCACCTTCTCTAACATAGTAGACACCAAATTGTCTTTAGTTTACTCAGCTACTTAGGAAGTTTCTAGGGATTAAGGTAGTAAGGGAAGAGTTGGAAATAAGCTCCTCTTTCACCAAGAAGCCTAGGATATGAGAATAATAGAACAAAGCATCCACTTTGTCACAAAACTGAACTCCGACACCAACCCTTCTATCATGATGCAATGTCAGAGCTGTCATCTCAGATTGTTGTTCTTGCAAAACCATTTATGGCGCCACAGTTCTGTGAGTTGATTATACCACTGCCAGAAAAATACTCTCTTTCCTTTCTGGTTTTCTCCAGTCCTGTTCCTAAGACCAATTTCTAATTTTTTTCACTGATCAGCTGGTAAGTCTTTCCTTTCTTTTTCACCCCACAACTCTTACCTGCCTGAAACTCTCAGCCTCTAGTACCAGATCTTGGAGTGAAACACCATCAGGCATGGGAGTCCCTAGAAAAGAACTTTCCTGTCTTGTTTGCAGGACTTTAATAGCCAGTTTGTCTTTGTTTACTTCTGATAATTGGGCAGTGTAGTCATTCTGGTTGGCAGAGAAGGTGTCCACAGCCCTCCAGCGGCCACTAGCACTGGTTGGGAATAGGCAGGAACTTGACTCAAGAAATCATTTTACTTTCCTTAAGAAGAGTATATCAAAATATATAATCATATTGGCATAAGTTTAAATGACTTTGTTTTTTCTTTAGAGTTAAGCAGGTGTTATTTTCATTTTATACTTAAGGAAACTAAAACCCTGAGACACTAGAATTATCTGGTCAGAGTTTTACATAAAACATAGGATCTGTATTTCTTTGATTTGCAGTTCAATGCTTTGACCAAAGGCTTAGCCTCTTGGAAGCATATTCCCTCATCTTATAACTGGAAAGAATTAGATTCAGCCTGAAGGGAATCATTTCTCTTCTTTAACAGGCTGCTGCCGGGCCCCTTGACATGTCTCTGCCTTCCACACCAGACATCAAAATCAAAGAAGAGGAGCCGGTGGAGGTAGACTCATCCCCACCTGACAGCCCTGCCTCTAGTCCCTGCTCCCCGCCACTCAAGGAGAAGGTAAAATTCTTTACCAAGAGTCATCCCAAATGTTAATTGATAGATTACGTTTATCTATCATTAGTTGTATAAATACATGAGGGTTAATTGTGTTTAAAGGAATGTTAATTATTTAGAAGATTTATGTGAATTACACCTATTCACCAACCCAGCAATTCCATTTCTGAGTCTATATAGAAGAGAAATTAGTGCCAAAAGATCTGCATAAGAATGCCCATAGCAGTTGCGTTCATAATTGCCAAAAAACTGGAAACAGTCCAAATGTCCATCGAAAAGAAAATGGATAAATTATGGTATATTTCTAAAATTGAATACTATATGACATTAAAAAAGGTTGAACTACTGATATACACAGCAATGTGGATGAATCTCACAAACATTTTATTGAACAACAACAAAAAGCTAGACACAAAAGTACATATTGTGTGATTCCATTTACATGAGGTTCAAGAAGAGGCAAAACTAACCTATGATGATAGAACTCGGAACATTGCTTACCTCTTGTGAGGGGAGGGTATGGATTGGGAAAGAACACAGAACTTCTAGGGTGCTGGAAATGGGCTGTATCTTGATTTTATATATGTAAAAAGTCACTTAGATGTAGTCTTTAGATTAGTGCACTTTACTGTATGTATGTTATACTCAATTAAAAAGTAAAAAAGAATAAAATCATATAATCATAAAATCATAAATTAGATATTAAACAATTTAAGAAAAAAAGTCTTCCCAGAGGGAAGCCTTCTAGTGAGTCAAAGGGAATATCTACCAGGATTCTGATTATTACTATTTTTAAAGGATACTTTTTATGAAGTATTATTTTTAATCAAGTTATTGAAGTATACCACACATAAAGCAAAGTACATAAATTGTAAGTATACAGCTCAGTAATTTTTCACAAAATTAACACCCTATGTAACCAGCACGCAGGTCAAGAAACAGATATTATCAGAACCTCCCTCATGCCCCTCTTCCAGCCCCCACCCCTATACTAGTGACTGTTATTTTTAACATCAACTGTGGATAGTACCTCATCATACTTCCCTCCAAATTTGGTTTAATGACTTCTCTCAAAACTACTCCCTCCGTAAACATTACAACCATCCCATTCATTATCTCCTCTATTCACCAGCAGCCAGCTCCTAGACTGTCTGGGGTTGCTTTCAAGACCAGTATGGCCACTAGCAATCTAAGATCCTAACAAGCAGCACTGATTTTATTACAATAGATCGTTATTCAAACTTCCATGGCTTTTTTTTAAGGAGTCTGTAGGAGATACTGAGCCCTGGTGGTACAGTGGTTAAAGCACTTGGCTGCTAACCAAAAGGTCTACGGTTTGAACGCACCAGCCACTCCGCAGGAGAGATATGTGGCAGTCTGCTTTCGTAAAGATTTACAGCCTTGGAAACCCTATGGGGCAGTTCTACTCTGCCCTGTAGGGTCGATATGAGTTAGAATCTACTCGACAGCAGTGGGTTTGGTTTATAGGAGATATTGAGTTGCCTTATCACCAGTATACCTGCCTTTTCCCATTGGAGATTGGAGGACCCTCAGGCATCAAGTTTAGGTTGAGAACATCTAGGATGAAGAAAATTATAACAGTCTCTAAAACTTATGTAGTGCTACAGTGTTTCTCCAGAGATTTCAAGTTATTTTCCAACTCTCATCTCATTCATATGGCCATTAGCCCTGAAAGGGAGATAGCCAAGAGATCTTAATCAGAATTCCTGCTGAATGGGTTCAATGATCAGAATCAGGTCATGATTTACATGAGTAGCTCTAGTGTTCTTTCCATTAAATTTATACTAGATTTTACCAGCTGTATATTTCCCTATAAGCATCCCCATAAAGCCTTTTGTGATATGTTGGTCTCTTCTTCCCAGGAGCTTGCCCCAAAGCCTGTTGTGATCTCTACCCCCACGCCCACCATCGTACGCCCTGGCTCCCTGCCTCTCCACTTGGGCTATGATCCACTTCACCCAACCCTTCCCTCCCCAACCTCCGTCATCACACAGGCTCCACCATCTAACAGGCAACTGGGGTAAGTAAAGAGAGCAGGGAGGAATAGTGAAGCCTGAATGTCCTTCTGCTTTGTGAAATTATTTGATAAAACAGGAGTCCAGATTTTTGAATACCCAAGGAAATGGAGTCACTGAGACTGTCTCTCAAAATCATTTTTGTTTCCCCTGTAAACAGAACTTCCTTAACATTTTTAATAGACAAGCAAGTATTTATTTGAGGATAATACTTTCTTAATTTGAAGGTTTAATGCTACTTCTTTGATGTAAAAAGAAGAATCCTTACAAGTTTAGGAAATTCATCACAATGGTGGAGGCCACACTTAGCCTCACTCATATGAAAGTTTTTTTGGGCACTACTGAATGAGGGGCTGCAACCCATTAAGTCATCTTTTTTGAGTCTAGTATTCTCCGTGGTCCTGGTTAGGGTTCTCGGCCTTTGCGACCCCCAGTTATGTTTGTTTGTCTATTTGTCTTCACTCCTAGCGTGGCCCATACACATTTCCTGATGGAAGACTTGAAATCCTGTCCCCAGGTACCCATGGGTTAAGAGGTTGTTGTCAGGATATAGCCTCTTAGCGCTATTGTTCTCTGAGCCTACTAGGAAAAATGAAAAAGAACAGCTATTTTTTTTTGGGCAGGGAGAGCAAATCATGAAAAGGAACAAGCAAAACTTATTCAGATTTGGCCATCAGATGACATCATTTCAGCTTTGCAAAATGACTACTTTGTTCTAATTGCCGCTTGCCTGAGGCAAGACAAAATTTGTATGTGCCAGTGGTAGGGATGTTTATTTAATTGTTCTGAACTCTAAGTAGGAATAGCCTCTCACCCACTGAGTTAAGTGGTATTTCTTAATTTGCAAGGTTTAAAGATCTTGCCATATTTCTCTGTCTGTAAAATAAGTAGCTTCTAGTAAGAAGACCAGACTTAATGGTCTGACTGAGACTGGAGGTACCCCTGGAAAGCATGGCCCCTGGATTCTCTATCAGCCCAGAACTAAAACAATTTCCGAGGCGAACTCTTCAGACAGGGATTGGACTGGACTGTGGGACATAAAGTGATACTCGTGAGGAGTGTGCCTCTTAGCTTAAGTAGATGCAAGAAACTAAATGGGTAGCTTCTGTCCAGAGGTGAGATGGGAAGGCAGAGAGGGTTAGGAGCTGGTTGAATGTACATGGGGGATCCGGGGTGGAAAGGAGGAGTGTGCTGTTACAGTATGGGGAGAGCAATTAGAGTCACATAACAATGTATGTATAAATTTTTGTATGGGAAAAAATTTAAAAAAAGAGTATCAAGCAAAAAAAAAGAAAAAAGAAGTAGCATTCTTGCTTTCCCACCTTCATGAGAGTATCAGATTTGCGTTGTCACAATGATGCCCTATACCTTCCCTAACTAGCAAAGCTTGGAAAATCTGCTGCAATTATAGGAGGAAGATCTATAGGAAAAAGAGTATTATGGGCGTTTCACTTCATGTATTCTCTAGGTCTCCTACTGGCTCCCTCCCTCTCGTCATGCATCTTGCTAATGGACAGACCATGCCTGTGCTGCCGGGGCCTCCGGTACAGATGCCTTCTGTTATATCGGTGAGCTCTGTAGTTGGGGCAGCCAACCCTACCAACAAATCCCTCCCTTCCACCTGAACGCTCATAAATACACATACGCCCCAGGGGAATGTGGGCTCTGGTCTGTATTAGTTGAGCATGGCAGCCCGCCCAAACTCTTTACTAACCTCTGCCAATCTAGCAGTATGGAACACTAGACAAAGACTCATCTGGACAATTAGCTCCTGGTCTAGGAGTTGATCTTGCAAGCCGACTGATTGGTTGATTTCACTTGGCACTTAGCACCTCCCAAATCGCCTATCACTATCCTCAAGCTTGCTCAGCCTCAGCTTTTCCCACAGAAATTGTCACTGCACTGAAAGATTAGATTTCTTACCCTGTGGTGCTCCATGGGGAAAGGTATTTTCCAGGCTGTCCCTGCATGTTCTATGGGCAGGTTGCACAGAGCAGACCCTGACATGCCAATCTCAAAAGCACTTCACTTTGAACAGCTGTCTCCCTACCAATAGTATTATGTCCCCTTCTGGGTTTTCTTCTTTCTCTTGATCCAGCTGGCCAGACCTGTGTCCATGGTACCCAACATTCCTGGTATCCCTGGCCCACCAGTTAATAGCAGTGGTTCCATTTCTCCCTCTGGCCACCCCATGCCATCAGAAGCCAAGATGGTGAGTATATCCCAGCCCTGGGCAATGTTGGACCTTCTGAAAGAAGTGGTATCAGCCTAGGTTTTTCAAATGAGCTGAGCAAGGAACCTTCTGGGACTTGCAAAGCTAAGGACACCTTGCTGTGGGATCTGGAAAAGAAAAAACCATGATTCATGACTCCCGTCTTCTCTCCCCCACCTTTAGAGCCTGGTACATAGACATGGCAGTGAAAAAAAGCAGCACAGATTGTTTGGATTGGAACACTTAACATTTCAGTTCCAAGGTGACAGATGGAGGGTGGGTAGGTGGGCAGGGGAGCTGGCCAAGAGGTGAGTAGCTAGCTGTGTAACCAGCACGTGGCCAGGTTCCAGGAGAGTGCTTTCATCTGGACTCAACAACACACACGCATACCCCAGAACGGTGCCCAGGATGATAGCCAGGGAACAGAGTAGGCATTTTAGGGATCCAGGTGCGTATTCTCTCTCCCTGTCATCTTCTTTTGAGGGAAAATTGGTGTGGAAATTTTAGCTATCTGTAAAGTAAGTGGTAAAATCTAAGCCTACTCTTGTCATCCTTGACAGAATATCACTCTTGACAAGCTTTTTTTTTTTTTTTTTAATCTTTCCCCACAGAGACTAAAAGCCACTTTAACCCACCAAGTCTCCTCAATCAATGGTGGTTGTGGAACGGTGGTGGGTACTGCCAGCACCATGGTGACGGCCCGTCCAGAGCAGAGCCAGATCCTCATCCAACACCCAGACGCCCCGTCCCCTGCCCAGCCACAGGTCAGTTGGGCCCTTGGGGGAACCAGCTGTGTCACCCTTACTCTTTTGTGTTATATCTGTTTTCTGAGGAGCAGAAAAATTAGGGAAGAATAGATTTCAGCTTTCTGGGTATCTTCCTGCTACTTCGGTCTTTGTTGACAGTTCTTTGTCCACCTGTATGTTACACTTACATGCAGACAGACTGAATAATGCAGAACTGTCATAGAGGAGGTCTTGGTTTTAACAAGTTGCTTTGGAAACTAAATAGGCCTCAGTTTTCAGATTGTCTGCGCTGGACAGGTGACAACAACCTGAGGTGTGTTTCTAGAGTTAAACATCCTTTCCCTGGCCCCTTTTTTCCTGATGTCACTACCTGCTTCATCAGTTACTACCACATGTCCAAACATTTAGTGGCCATATACTGCCTTAAAGCTTGGCCAACAACACCAAAAACCTTTGTTTGGGATTTTTGTTGGATGTTAAGCCTGCCCACCCTCCTAAAACCCCCACTGATGCCAGTCCCTGGAGACAGTAAAGCAGTAGCCCCCTTCCTGCTACTTTGAGTTGTGCTGCTTTCCCTCTTGAGGAAACGACATAGCTTTGTTTTTAGTTGCCACTGATTCCTTTCCTACTCATTTTTCCCTTTTTATTACTTTTTTTTGGTCAGTTATTTCACCTCCATTCACTGTAGAAGTTGCCTGTGAGTCGGAGGGCTGTGGGGACCATGGTCTCGGGGAACATCTAGCTCAATTGGCATAACACAGTTTATAAAGACAATGTTCTACATTCTGCCTTGGTGAGTAGCATCTGGGGTCTTAAAGGCCTGTGAGCAGCCATCTAAGATACTCTCCTGGTCTCACCCCTTCAGGAACAAGGGAGAATGAAGAGAACAGGATACAAGGAAAAGATTAGTCCAAAGGACTAATGGACCACAGCTACCAAGGCCTCCACCAGACTCAATCCAGTATAGCTAGATGGTGCCCGGCTACCACCACTGACTGCTCTGACCAGGATCACAATAGAGGGTTCTGGACAGAGCTGGAGAAGGATGTAGAACAAAATTCTAACACACAAAAAAGACCAGATTTACTGGCCTGATGGAAACTGGGGAAACCCCGAGAGTATGGCACCTGGACACCCTTTTAGCTCACTGGTGAAGTCACTCCCGAGGTTCACTATTCAGCCGGGGATTGGACAGCCCCATAAAATCTAATGGGACTAATGAGGCACAGCAGTCCAGGGACAAGAACCAGAAGGCAGAAGGGGACAGGAAAGCTGGTGATAGGGAACCCACGGTGGTGTGACGACAGTGTTGACATGTTGTGGGGTTCTTAACCATTGTCATAGGGCAATATGTGTACTAACTGTTTAATGAGAAACTATTTTGTTCTGTAAACCTTCATCTAAAGTGAGAATAGCAGCACAACTGGAAGAACGTAATCAATGTCACTGAATTGTACATGTAGAAATTTTTGAAATGGTGTATCTTTGGCTATGTATATTTTCACCAAAGAAAAGAAAAGGTCCTCCAAGGCCGAGAAGGGAGCATGTTGACATGTTGTGGGGTTGTTAACCAGTGTCATAAAACCATATGTGTACTGTTTAATGAGAAAATATTTACTGTTTAATGAGAAAATATTTGTTCTGTAAACCTTCACCTAAAGTACAATTTGAAAAAGTAGTTGCCTGTGAGAGACTAGGAACCTATCCTTTCCTTTCCCCCATCCTCCTTCTAAAACACTGATATTTGCACGTGTTCCAGTGAGCTCAGGACAAAGAGAAAGTTCAAATTGTCAGGAGAACTATTCATAAATTTCTTGAAGAAGGCTCTACCTTTACTGAAGTGAGAAGCAGTGACCTGAGGCCTCTAGCTCATTAAATTGAGTTTAAATTTTCCTCTCCTATGTTATTATTTTAGAGGAGACAGTAATAGTCTGAATAAATCAAGCCATCTCTTGATTATCTATGTTAATGGAAAACAACAGTCATATAGATCATATGCCTTCTTCCCATCCCTAGTGAATGTGATTCAGTGGAGTGGACTACGTGAATATTTTTTATAAGCTCTTTAGGTTATTCTAATACAACTGATATGAGCTCTGGCATTTGGGTCCTACTAATATAGATACTCCCTAATAGCAACAGATCCAAGAAGAATTTTTTTTTGGCACTGTTATACATTATACAGTTTCTTTTCTACAGATGGTCAACCTTTATACATTTTGTTTAATTTTGGTTGCTGTTATGAAATTGGTTTATCTTCTGTGAACACATACCAGCTAACAGAAAGGGAAGGTGATCCAAAAGTGCCTTAGTGACAAAGGATATCAGCCTGAAGTTTAAAAACAAAAGGGGAGGATTTGTTGGGAATGATTAATAACTGTTTATAAATAAAAAGAATATACTAATCCGTATCTCCCCATAATATCCCATATCTTGCTGGTAGTGAAGTGAATGAAAACTTTTCTTTTTCCGACACCTGTTCTGGCACACAGTTGTTTATATATATTGCTTGTGAAAATCAGTGATCCTCAAACTTCTATTTCATAGTTTCCCTAAAAGCTCCCCTGACACCTATTTCACTTTCTACAAGATTCCCTATTGTTAACAAAAAGTGATCCTAGTTTCATTTTGTCTGTCTGCCTGTCTCAGAAATAATCAGAGTTTCCAGCTGAACTGTGGTTTGTCTAAGTACGGGGCTGAGAAGACTGGAAGGAAATGGGAGGCAGAATGAGGAGGCAGAATAGTGATGAGACTTGCTGTGGTTACCAACAGACTTTACCAGATTGTTACCAGATCTTACTAGTCTAAGTAATGTCAGGTTTAGTTTGGAAGAGAATGAAGTTTCCATCAAGTAACTCCTCTTTCTTCCTGGGCAACAGGTCTCACCAGCCCAGCCCACCCCTAGCACCGGGGGGAGACGGCGGCGCACAGTGGATGAAGATCCAGATGAGCGGCGGCAGCGCTTTCTGGAGCGCAACCGGGCTGCAGCCTCCCGTTGCCGCCAAAAGCGGAAGCTATGGGTGTCCTCCCTAGAGAAGAAGGCAGAAGAACTCACTTCCCAGAACATTCAGCTGAGTGTGAGTAGGTTTTGGATGGTTATTGGGATTGTTGAATCAGGAAAGTAGGATTAAATCAGAAAAAAGTGGGACATTATATAGATGATGGTGATTCTTTAATTAGAACAGATACAGAAGATGTGCCAAGAGAAATGCAGAAAGAATCTCTTAACAGTCAGAGTTGAAATCTCTTCCTTTTTTCCCCCAAATCTGCTACTAGAATGAGCCATCCATAGACCCTTTTGGATGAAGGGAATTGGTTTAAGTGCCCCGGGGTGCTCTTTTAAATCGTCAGTAGAATCTGCCTGGAGTCTGGAATACCCAAAGGGAGATGTTTTTGCCCCAGATAATGTAGCTTAATTCCTAGCTTTATAGGAATGACCATGATGCAGCTTTGGTCCCAGGTCTAAAGGATCCTCTTTCATTGAGTGTTAAAAAAAGAAAGAAAAGAAAAAGCTACTAAAGCACAAGTAGAACAATAATCCAGACATTCTCTTGAATATTATTTTCCCTTCTACTGATTATTTGTTAAAATATTTAATTACAAAGGAATTATATGAAATATATGCCGACTGTCAAAAAATATAGAGAGAGGTTTAGAATAAAAACAAAGTCCCTCTTCAATCTGCCTTTCCCAGTCTCATTCTCTTCCCTGTAGATAAGTTTGGGATGTACCTTTCACACATATATGTATGTACATATATATATTTTTTAAATTCATGTATAGTTTCGATAAGGGAGTCGGGGGATCATGTTTTTGTCTTAACATAAATGGCTTAACAGTATCTCTTGGAGATCTAGCCATGTATATAGAAATCTATCTCATTCTTTTTAATAGCTGTATAGTAGTACATGCTATAATATGCTTATATTACAAGGTATGGATATTTAGATTATTTCTGATTTTTTGATAGGACAGCAGTGCTGCACTGGACATTGTATGCACTTGAGTAGATAGTTCTGTTAAATAGATTCCTAGAAGTAGGTCTTCTTAGTTGAAGTACATATGCCTTATTAATTTTGATACAATCATATTAATCCTAAATAGTAGTAATTTTTCTATTATAAAACCTTATTTTCACTGGCTGTCATTGAATTCATGACCAGTCTGGTCCTGGGCTGTCTAAAGCCTTGCTGGATCAAGAGTTTTTCCCAGATTCGAAGGAGAAAATTCAGGCAGCATTCTGTCTTCACTTTAGGGACAGCCACTGGGGATCCAAGAGTGGAGGATGAATTTTCTTGATACTCTTTTCTTCCCTACCTCCTCAGAATGAAGTCACATTACTACGCAATGAAGTGGCTCAATTGAAACAGCTGCTGTTAGCTCATAAAGACTGCCCAGTCACTGCACTACAGAAAAAGACCCAAGGCTATCTAGGTGAGTGGCTCACACCCTGAGCAGGGTTGGGCAGAAAGTAAACTGTGTGTACTGAGTGTCTCAACTGTTTATAATTTTATAACCCCATCCTGAGTGTTCTGCGAAGTCCAGACAGATGAGTGAGTGGCCTTTGTGGAGCAGCCAGTCCTGCAAAAAAAAAAAATTTTAATACAAATTTTTATAGAGTTGTCCTAATTATTTATCATAGTTATGGATGAAGGGTGGCAATATTATCAGGTGCCTACTTTGTGTTAGACACTCTGCCATCTTCCCAGTTCTCTCATGAAGTGGATATTACCTTTATTTATAGATGAGAAAACTGCACTCAGATTAGGTCACTTACCTGAAGTTATGCATCTGGTAAAGTGATGGAGCCAGGATTCATATCCAGGTCTTTCTGATTACAAAGACACATCTTGGCTCAGAGAGGATGTAAATAGCAGATGATAGAAAAGCATTGGAATTTGTTAAACATTGGGATTTTATCTTTTTAATGATAGACTGATATTAGTTTCAGTGTGTAATTTATGAGTACACATAAAATAGTAATAGGAAGAGATGGCCACAGAGTTGTGCTCAGGTGAAGCACAATTCTGAAATTAAAATTACTGTGAATAATTTCCTTATGGACAGAAAAAGTTAATGTTAGTTTTTCTTTGCAAATTAAATAAATTCATATAAATGTTGGCTATCAGATTTTGGTAAATTGAATTATTTTTCCACTGACTGACTTTATCATTTCAGAGGTGTGTTCCCACAGAAAAAGAGTAACCACATCACCAGTTTTAAACATCTGTATTTAAACTTAATATGTACTTCAGGGCACATTCATTCATTAAACATTTATTGAGTGCCTCTTCTGTGTAGGTAGCACTGTTTCACATGCTGGGGATATAATAGGGAACGAAATAGATTAAAATCCCTGCCCTTGAGGAGCTTATATTTTAGTAGGAGAGATAGACAATAAATAAGATAAATAGGTAAAATATATGGTATGTTAGATGATAGTAATTAGATAAAATATATGGTGTGCTGGATGATAGTAAATGCTGGGGGGAAAAAAATAAAGCAACAGTGTTGAAATTTTAGATGAAGTGGCTTTTGAATAAAGACCTGAAGAAAATGAGGGGAGCTAGCCATGCATTTATATGGGAGGGAAGTATTGCAGGCAGCAGGAGCAGGAGCAGCAAACACAAAGACCCAAGGTGGGAGTGTGCCTGGCACATTCCAGTGACATCACAGAGGCTAGTGTGGCTGGAATGGAGAGAATGTGGGGTGGAGAGTTAGTTAGCACTGAGGTAGGAGAGGTAATGGAAATATTTCATGTAGGGCTCCTTGGTCAGTCGTGAGGATCTCAGCTTTTACTCTACATTGGGGGCCACTAGCCGGTTTTCAGCAGAAAAGTGATTTAACTGATCTGACTTACATTTGAACAAGAGCACTCTGAGACTGCCAGGTGGAAGGGCAGAAGGAGACAGTCCACTTAGGAGGCTATTGCAGTAATACAGGCAAGAGATGATAGAGCCTTGACCAGAATGGTGGTAGTGAAAGTGGTAAGAAATGGTTGACTTCAGGATATATTTTCAAGTTAGAGTGACAGAAATTTTTTTGTTTTATTTTTTTAAAATATTTTATTGTGTTTTTGGTGAAAGTTTCACAGCAAATTAGGTTCCCATTTAATAATTTTTGTACATATTGTTCAGTGACATTCGTTACATTTTTCACAAAGTATCAGCATTCTCATTATTTCCATTTTGGTTGCTCTGTTTACATTAATCTAGCTTCCCTGTCTCCCCTTACCTTCTCATCTTTGATCTAGGGTAAATGTTTACCATTTGGTTTCATTTAGATGGTTATTTACAGGAGTACAGTACTCACAGGTGATTTTTTTTCCTCCTGAATTTTATTTATTTTGTTGTTGTTGTTGAGAATATATACAGGAAAACATACACCAATTCAGTAGTTTCTACATGTAAGAGTTAGTGACATTGATTACATTCTTCGAGTTGTGCAACCATTCTCAGCGTCCTTTCCTGAGTTGTTCCTCGTTAACATAAACTCACTGCCCTCTAAGGTTTCCTATCTAAGATATTATTTATTTTATGAGCCAGTCTGTCATTTGGCTGAAGGATGACTCCGGAAGTGGTTTGAGTTCCATGTTTAAAGGGTATCCCAGGGTGATAGTCTTGGGGGTTCCTCTAGTCTATGGGTCCAGTAAGGCTGGCCTTTTTTCAGGAATTTGAGTTTTGTTTTACATTTTTCTCCCATTCTACCCGGGACCATCTATTGTGTCCCTGGCTGGCACAGTCAGTAGTGGTAGCCAGGCACCATCTAGTTCTTCTGGTCTCAAGGTAGGTGAGGCCGTTGTTCATGTAGACTATTAGTCCTGTAGACTAGTTTCTTCTTTGAGTCTTTGGTTTCTTTCTTTCTCTTTGCTTTATACAATTAGAGACCATTAGATGGCCACTCACAAACTTTTAAGACCCCAGATGCTACTCACCAAACTCAGATGTAGAACATTATCTTTATGAACTATATCGTGCCAGTTGACTGAGTTGTCCCACAAGCCTGTGGTCCTAAGCCCTCAAACCCAGTAAATCAATTCTGCAAGGTGTTTGGTTATGTCTAGGAAGTATCCATAACTCTGCCCCCCTATGTGCTTTATTTTATATATGAATATATATGCAGCACACATAAACATATATATGCATATGCCTACAGGTACACCTATACATGCACATTCATATATTCACATATGCCTCCCTATACATACATATGCATACATATCTATGTAACCACACACACATTTTTTAATTATTACTATTGTTGCAAAATTATATATATTATAAACCAAAACCAAACCCATTGCCATCAAGTCAATTCTGACTCATAGCGACCCTATAGGACAAAGTAGAACTGCCCCATAGGGTTTCCAAAGAGTCGCTGGTGGATTCGAACTGCCAGCCTTTTGGTTAGCAGGTGAGCTCATAACCACTGTGCAACCAGGGCCCTGTATATATTATAGCATTTACAAAATTGTTCCTCGTGTACTTCTTAGTGTCATCATTTACGTTGGTCAGGTTGTGCTCACTTCACCTTACTCGATGATTGCCTTTCCCATCATCAAAATTAACAAATTTCTACTGTCTAGAAAGTGATTCCCCCTCCCTCTTCCTCCCATCCCTGGTAACCACCAAAGAATGTTGCTTTCGGTATGTATACCTATTCTTGTCTTTTGTGTGTGTGTGTGTGTGTGTGTGTGTGTGTGTGTGTGTGTGTGTGTGTGTGTGTGTGTGTGTGTGTGTGTGTGTGTGTGTGTGTGTGTGTGTGTGTGTGTGTGTGTGTGTGTGTGTGTGTGTGTGTGTGTGTGTGTGTGTGTGTGTGTGTGTGTGTGTGTGTGTGTGTGTGTGTGTGTGTGTGTGTGTGTGTGTGTGTGTGTGTGTGTGTGTGTGTGTATGCTTTAGGTGAAGGTTTACAGATCAAATTCATTTCCCATTCAATAGTTTATACATAAATTGTTCCATGACATAGGTTGCACTCCCCTCAATGTGTCAGCACTCTCCCCATTACTACTACCCTGAGTTCCCCATTTCTATTCATCCAGTTTTCCTGCCTCTTCCTGCCTTCTCATCTTTGCTTTTGGATGTATGTTGTCCTTTTGGTCTTGTGTAGATGATTGTCCTAAGGAGCACTTTCCTCATGTGTGTTATTGTTTATTTATAGGGCTGTCTGTTATTTGGCTGAAAGGTGATCTCCAGGAATGGTTTAAGTTCTAAGAAGGGTTTCCAAGGGCTATAGTTTCAGGGATTCCTCCATTCTCTCTCAGACCAGTAAGTCTGGTCTTTTTTATGAATTTGAATTGTGTTCTACTTTTTTTTTCCCCCACTCTAACAGGACCTTCTATTGTGATCCTGGTCAGAGAGGTTAGTAGTGGTAGCCAGGTGCCATCTAGTTCTTCTGGTCTCAGGCTGGTGGAGGCTGTGGTTCCTATGGTCCATTACTCCTTTGGACTAATTGTTCCCTTGAGTCTTTGGTTTTCTTCACTCTCCTTTGCTCCAGATGGAAAAAGACCAACAGTTGTATTTTAGATGGCTGCTCGCAAGCTTTTAAGACTCCAGACGCTACTCACCAAAGTAGGATGTAGAACTTTTTTTATGAATTGTGTTATATCAGTTGACCTAGATGTCCCCTGGGACTACAGTCCTTAGCCTAGAGTGACAGGATTTGATGATAAGCCAGATGGGGCAATACACACGAGAAACAGAAGAATAGAAAATTGCACCAAAGTTTTTAGCCTGGGAATCTGCAAGAATGGAGTTGCCATTGAGATGGAGAGAAGTGTAGAAGGAGATGGTTTGGGAGGTGTATCAGGAGTTCAGTTTTAGACTGAGTTTCAGAAGCCAGACATGTAGGTGGAGATGTCAAGCAGGCAGTTGGTGTTATGGGTCCACAGTTTAGAGGAAAGGCTGTAGATGGCACTTTGGTAGTCAGGAGCATATATTTAGTTTTGAAAGCCATGACATTGGATGAAGTCCCCAAGGTAGAAAGTATAGATAGAAAAGGAGAAAAAGTCCCAGGTCTGAGCCCTGGGATGCTCCAACATTTAGAGATTAAAGAGACAAAGAACCCACAAGAGAGACTGAGAATGAGCAGCCAGAAAGGTAGGAGGAAAACCAGCTGAGTGTGGTGTTCTGGAAACCAAGAGAAGAAAGTATCTGAAGAAGTTTAGTGATGAACTACTTCAGATCCTGTTGATGGGCCAGAGAGGACAAGGACTGAGTATTTGTCAGTATGTAGTCTATATACAGTGAATTTTCTACTCAGTCCCTACAAGAACTCTGACAGGTAGTCAATCCATTAAACTTAACATATTTGTTACAGCAAAGATGTATGTAGTTCCTGCTATGTAGTATAGACATTATGGTAGGTTCTTTAAACAAAGATGAGTTCTAAGACGAGTAAGACACTGTCCCTACCCCTGAGAGACTCAGAGGTTATGGGGAGATAAACTTGTAAACCAGTGAGTGAGGTAAGTACCGATACCCAGTCAGACAGCTCCTAGACTGAGAGCATCCTGAAGACAGGGTTCCCATTTTATTCTTTCATACTTGGCACATGGATGATGCTCAGTAAATGTTTGATGAATAAATGAATGTATGCTCTGAAAGCACAAAGGATGAAACAGCTAATTGCCTGGATGTAACAAAGAAGGCTTCACAGAGGAGATAATATTTGAATCCTGAAAGAAGACTCAGGCATTCATCAGGAAGTTTTCCCTTTTTCAACACATCTCTTTAAGTAGCCGTAAAGGCTATCTGATGTTTAATAAAATATCTTCATTAACGAGCAACATGGAGTTACCCTTTTATGCAGCTCAGATAGTCATATCTAATAGTAAAATGTTATTGTTAGTTTAGGTGGAATGGCTTAGCTCATAATAGATGTTTTAAATCACCAGTGCCTAGCTAATTGATAGCCAGGAGGATCTAACAGGCCTCTTACTTATTTGTAATGTTAACTGAACTTTGGCCAAAGACTAACCATTCATAGCATCATTTGATTGTAGCTTAATATTTATCAGGCTTACCTGTGGTGCAAACTACATGCTAAAGGAACATAAAAAATAATGGAATGGTTTAATTCCTGTGGGAATTAATCAGAGAGCATAGCTAAAAAGAGATCTATTTTAAATCTCCTTTAAAGACATGAAAAAGAGGAAGAATATTCCAAATAGGGGTAATGAACTATGCAAAGACCTAGAAGCTAGCTGGACAAGGAATTAACATGTTGGGGATTCAATTTATTAGGATACCAAAAAACCAAACCCATTGCTGCTGAGTTGATTTCGACTCATAGCGACCCTGTAGGACAGAGTAGAACTGCCCCATAGGATTTCCAAGGCTGTAAATCTTTATGAAAGCACACTGTCACATCTTTCTCATGAGGAGTAGATGGTGGGTATGAACTGCTGACCTTTCGGTTAACAGCCAAGGACTTCAACCACTGCATTACCAGGGCTCCATTTTTATTAGGATAGATACGTTAATTTTGGCCTAGTTCTTGTTCACGTCTCACAATTTCCCGTTTCCTAGCCCTTAAAAGCCAGGATTCTGGTTTGAATTTCTTCCTAAAAAAAAAAAAAATCAGCTTCATTTTACTTTGGGCTCCTTTAGAATTTTGGCAAAAGTTAGTCCCGCCTCTTTCCCTGTTCTGTTTTCTAACCACTTGATCTCTGCTCTTTGCCCTCCTTCCTGACAGAAAGCCCCAAGGAAAGCTCAGAGCCGACGGGTTCGCCAGCCCCTGTGATTCAGCACAGCTCAGCAACAGCCCCTAGCAATGGCCTAAGTGTTCGCTCTGCTGCTGAAGCTGTGGCCACCTCGGTCCTCACTCAGATGGCCAGCCAAAGGACAGAACTGAGCATGCCGTTACAGTCGCATGTGATCATGACCCCACAGTCCCAGTCTGCAGGCAGATGATGCCTTCCCTGGTGGAGAGGTCCCCAGTCAGAGCTCGCCCGCCCGAGAGCCAAGAGAGATGTCATCTTATTCCCTCCCATCTGCCTTGGGTGTGGGAATATGGAGGGAAGATTGTGTGTTGTGAGTAACCGGACAGATGTGGGGCTTTTTTCTTCAGCTACGTGGTCATGTACGTTTGACACCTGTACTGGGGGCCACTCAGCCCCAGAGCCATATAGATCATCCCCCAAGTGTGGGGTTTCTGATGTACCCACAGCCAAAAGCCTTTCCAGATGGTCCGAACAATCAGCCCTGCCCCATGCACGTGTACCTATCTCCTTTAACACTAACCCTTGCACTTCTAGGTTTGGGGTTTCTCAGTTCCCTCTCTTCCCACTAAGCTGTGGCTGTTACCTTCTTGTTCTTTATCAGCATGCCATTTCTTGCTAGGTAGAGGGAGGCTAGATTTGATGGCGTATCACCCACTGACTCATCCCTAGCCACTCTGTGGACTCAGGACTTTTTCAGTAGCTGCTTGTTTATCCCTCTTTTCCCTTCCTAAATTGTAGTTTAAAAATTCACTTACAGAGAATCTAAGGTTACTTTTGATGTATGAAATAGCAGTGTTTTCCAGCCCTTCCATAAACTTTAGTCTTTCACTTCACCTATCACCAAAAAACCAAACAAACAAAACCCAAGAGTTCCAGTGTAGTCCTTTTTCCTTCTATTTTGAGATATTTGGGTGCTTCGTTTTGTCTCTTAACTTTACCTAATCTAGTGGTGGGGTCTTTCCCACCTCCCCACTAAGCCTTGACAACCTAATCTCGTGGCCTTATATTACTTGGTAGTGAAAAGGGAAAGAGCCCTGGATGTAAGTGGCTGATTCTGCCCCCTGTCAACCTTCAGTTCTAATCAGGGCAGGCAGGAACAATGTAGTTTGAAGCTAGTTCCATCAGGCTACTGGATTAATTGATGCTTTTATGTTTTACAAGAGTTTACTGGCCAAAACATATATATTCATTTTGGTCATCTTTCTTCTCCTGCCTCTCCCTCTTCATTCCCCTGTCCACATTTGCCCCTCTGTCTGTCTTCTATAACTAGTTTAGATGCAGCCCTCATGGAGGCTCAAGTACTGGAGACTCTGCACTTCCTCCTTCTTTCTCCATCTCTCAGCCTCACACATCTGTCGTCTTCTCTGATCTAGGGTATTGTATTCACAAGTCTCCACTACCGTCTGGATCCAGCTTCTTTCTCTTTCTCTAGATTCTGCTTCTCTGTACTTGCCTTTGAAAATTCACAGCCATAACTTGAGCTCAGGACTTCTCCTTTGGACAATTGCTCCCTGGGATTTTCTCCTGCTTCAGAGTTTTGTTTCATTTTTTAGATGCGCTGGTTCTCCATACTCTAAGCCCCAGGACTCTGAGGCATCTTAGCCAAGGCCCTGAGTGGATCTTCTTGAGGATAAGATCGGATAGGGTGAGGCAGAGGAGAGGGAAGGGGAAGGTGGGTGCAGTACTAATCTCAGCAGAGGAGTCCAGACTCACTGAAGTATCTAACCTGCCTGGGAAATTGGTGACTCTCACTGTCAGCCATTCTTATTGAAGAACTGGACTGCCAGGGGAGAAATTCTTCTTCTGTCCCTCTTTCTTCCCCATTAGGACTTCTCATCTTTCCTTGGCTCTGAACTATACAATTTCTGCTAGAGCCGTAGGAAACAATCCAAAGCCAGAGGCCTGTGGATAGATAGGTCAGCTTTAATAGCCCTTCAGTGTGAAACTTTTCCAATTGTCCTGGAGCCACCTTCTGCCATCTGTCCAAGACAGAAATGTCCTTTTCTCCATCTTGCCTACCTCCATCTTAAACATAATACAAAATGACCACGAGCTTCCTTTCTTAGTCTTCCAAAAATGGCTATCATAGGGGAATGAGAAAATGTTCTAAGCTAGAAGGTTCTGATCTCCTTAATGTGATATATTAGTGAACCAGTCAGGTGACATGTTCTGCTGCATTTGTTTTAAATTTCCCCTCCTGCTTTTCAAATCTAGTGCTGAACAAGCCATACTTGGTGAAGAGAAAGGAGAGAAAACATAGGTTTTCCCATCCTCTACCACCGGGGACCCCCAATAGAAACAGCACCCGAGGCGACTCAGAATAGCAAATGTCACAGCAGATGGTCTGGATGCAGGCTACCACCTCCAGGAACTTCACTTGCCTTTGAAAATTCAAGCCATAACTTGAGCTCAGGACTTTTCCTTTAGACAGCTGCTCCCTGGGATTTTCTCCTGCTTTTAAAGTTTTGTTTCATTTATTATTTTCTTGATTTCCCACTAGCAGCCTTGCCCTAAATCTTGACTGAGTTTATGGCTCCTAAGGAGCCTTCATAAGACCCTTGACTATTTTTCCTCCTCATTCAGTCAGGTGTTTTAAAGTTAATAATCAGTTTGTCACTGCACACATACCCTGCCTCACTGCTTGGCCTTGAATGGGGGTTTGAGTCCTGCCAGTCTGTCCCTGTGTTGGGTGGCTAGTTTCTGTAGAAGGTCTTACTTAATTTCTTAGCCCCCAAGTCTAATTCTGAGTCATTATGGCATTTTCATCAGTGGGAAGTTAGTACTGGGGACCTGAATAAGGGCATTGCAAGAACCTTAGTAGTGAAGCAGCAGTGAAATGAGGAAAGGGCAGGCCATTACCCCCCACACAGCCCTTTAGTTAGTTCCTCAATCTCACCAAGAATGCAGAGTAATTGCTTACCTTGAAAATTCTCCTGCAGTCAAGGGGAACTTCATTTATCTTCTTATTGGTGCCAGGCATGTGGTCATTCTTCCTTGATTTTTGCTTTCCAGACTCATCTGGACCAGAATCAAACCTCATGGAGAATGTCACCTAGTCCTTCCTAAGGGCCATGGCCATTCTAGGGGCCTAAGGGGAGACATTTCCAGAAAGGAGCTGGGAGTGTAAATATCTTGGGATGCTTCCAAGTGAATAGAGGATTCAGGCCTCCCACCTCACTCCAAAGATACAGCTACTATATCCAAGGCCATAGAGAAAGGGGTAAGAATCAGGTCTTCTGGTCTGCTTGGCCCATTCCCTTAAAAGAAAGCTTGCTTAGAGTTGAAAAGTCTGAGAAAGCCTCCCATACTACTAGGGAGGACTAGGAAGAGTAGTACCTCCTTTACTTACACTTTCCCTGTTGGTTGTACATCCCAAGTCTGGCTTCTTTCAGCCTCCACTCCTCTCCTTGGCCTGACCACTAGACCATATGCTCTAGGTGGTGATAAAAGAGGAGTTGGGCTAACTGAACCTCACCTTTGCTGCCTTCTCTATCCCCATTCTGTTGTTCTTGGCTCCTTTCTTGATTCACTGCCCCCAGCACCACCCAGCCTGGTAAACGAGGTGCTTAACTATAACCATGCCCCATCTATAGCCTGCTCTACCAAGCAGACACCAAAAAAAGTCTTCCTCTGGTTTCTGAGGCTCCCCTGCTCCACACCGAGAAGTTCCTTAAAGGTGCTAGCTCCTGAGTCGTCTCTCCCCCAAAATTTCCCCTTTCCTTCATAACTTCCTTCCCATCCTCAAATCATTATTTTCCATTAATATTGTGTGTTGTATACACACAGGAAGAAAATGTAATTTTTTTCTTAATTTCATAACCAGTCTGTTTTGATTCCAGGCCTCCTAGCTATCTTACATATGTCTTTTGGATATGCTGTGGTTTTTTTAGACTTTTGATTGAGAAGGGGAATAGGACAGGTGAGGATGCTAAGGTAGATTAGAGGACCCCTACCCTACTACAGCTTTCCACAACCCTTATCATCCGTTTCACAGTACAGAACTGATAACTTATTTCTGTTTGTGTGTGATGTGCATACATATACCTACTCACCCACCCCAGTGTGATGACCCAGCAGGAATGGGCATAGGTGGCTGCTTGCCAACACTACCACCCTCTGCACCAGTTCACTCATCTTCCTTTAAGGTGAAGTCCTACCCCAGAATGAGAAAAGGCCAGGGAGAGTAGGGCAGGTTAAGGCAGCTTATGTCCTTTATAGATCCAGGTTTGTATTGTAGCTACTAGGGTTTATTTTTTTAATGAGGGTGGGGAGGTGCTGGTAGCAAAAGGATATCTCACCAGCATTAGCTACTGGTGAGTGATGTTTTAGCTGCAAGAAGTGACTCTGAGCACCAGTTTCATTGGTTTTGCCTTAGGGAAGTGATTCTCTGAATCACCATCATCTGGGAACTTGTTAGAAATGCAGATTATTGGGCCCATCCCAGACATACTGAAACAGAAACTCTGTGCACTCTTGGGGTGGCTTTTAACAAACACTCCAAGTGACTCTGATCACACTGAACTAAACTTTGAGAACCACCGCCTTCGGGACAAGCTGGGTATCAAGGATATGTTGAATACCATCCTCTGCCTTAGCACTACCGTATTTTTTTTATTTCCTCCAGTCCTTCCCTCTACTCCCATTAAAACAAAACAACCACATCACTCACTTCAAAATCTATGTTTGTCTCCTTTCCAGTCTTATCCCTGAAACCTGTCCCTGGGTCGGACAGAGGTTGTCCAGTGTTCCCTTGCAGACTGGTCACTCCATGTTCTTTGTTACATTAAGGACCAGCTGGAGCTTTAGCTGTCATGTTCCTCCCATACACACACACATACCCTTCAGGCAGGGAGGAGATGAGCCTCCAGCCCAAACAGTGGGGGCTGCAGCATCCTGACACAGTATCTGTTTAAAAGAAAGCAGTGTGTATCTATGATTATATCTCTGTTCATCTGTATATCCTTGACATGTAGCAACACCTCTCCATCTCATCAAGGAACTCAACTCTGGGTCTGGGTCTCCCCAGTCCCCAGTGGTGGGCTTTGACGGGTTAGAGGATGCAGTGCTACAGGCTATTTTGTTACAAACCATCTTTTCCCTTCTCCCCTGCACCCAAGTCCGCATGATCCCTGTGAGCAGGCTCTCACAATCTCCTGGGACAGGGCTGAGGCAGAGGCTTCGCTCTCTTCTTCACCGTCCCTTCTTCCTTCTCCCTTGCCACTTAGCAGTTATCCCCCAAGCCAGGCCTTCTCCCTTCCTCCTTTCCCTGACATATATTGTGCCTTATTTATGCTGCAAATATAACATTAAACTACCAAGAGAACCGCTGTCATGTCTGATCCTTTAGTACTCTGATCTACAAGTCCCATTGCCCACTCTTTTTCTGGGACCTCACTGGGCTTTCATGTCTGGTCTTCCTCCCTCTCCCTATTCTAAGGATAGAAAGAGTGGGCATTCTTATCTCTACTTTTTATACAGGGAAGACACAACCTAGAGAAGGTGGATGATTTGTATAAATTGCATTAGCATGACAGAAGACATGGAGCCAGAGGACAGATCTGCGCACCGTGCCAAGACAAGAGGCACCCCCCACCCCAGCACTGTGGGTGCACTCACCAGAGAACTAATGTATGCTTTATGTGAGTGGGGACAGGAGAGTGTCCAAAGGAAAGTAGCCTCTTATCTTTCAGTGTTCTGTCGTTCCTACCCCACCCCACACAGCAACAACAACAAAAAAATAAGCCCTGCCTTCAAGAAGCTTCCAGCCTGACTGGGGAGATAAGTATTGGAATGCATACGTAAACAAAGTGAAGCTGTAATACGTTCTGTGAGTCTTGGGAAGAGGTTGGTATGGAAATGAGGGGTGGAGTTTGTTTAGAAGCCAGTAAGAGAGAGTTCACAAGAGAAACAGGTAATGCTTAGGGGCTATGGGGAGAAAGGAGATACAGGCAAAATCACTAATAATTGCATGCATCTGTGTATTCCTTTATAATTATTGTCAAAAGAGAGGTCCATGAGCCAGGCCAAAGAGTTTGACAAAAGAGGCGGCAGGTGCCTCTGAGTGTTTCCCAGTGGGAGACCCCCATTGCCATGGAGTCAGTTGCGACTCACAGTGACCCTATAGAACAGAGCAGAACTGCCCCATAGTTTCCAAGGAGCACGTGGCTGGTGGATTTGAATTGCCCACCTTTTGGTTAGCAGCCAAGCTGTTAACCACTGCACCACCAGGGCTCCTCCCAATAGGAGAGAAATTATTTAAAATTTGTCTACGGTCTTTGGTAGACAGTGGACACAAATAAGGAGGCTGAGCTTCCTTAGGAGAGTGGGAAAGACAGCAGTGGTCTTCACTGTGTTGTGGGCAGGATCACAGAGGGATCCAGAAAGGGGTAAGAAAGGAAGTGGCTGAAAGCCGAATACCAGAGCCAAGATTAAGAGATTTTGAAGGTGGGAATGAGACTCTGAAGGCAGAGCATTTTGCCAAATTATCACAATTAAGCCATTCTGATTTCTAACCAAAGGAGAGACTAACTCTCCTCCATCCTAGCAACAGGATGCCAACTAGACCAGCCCCTTTCTGAATGCAGCCTGAGTTCAGACCCACTTGTAATTGGTGATCAGAGAAATATTAGCAGCAGCAGGGTGGTGAATATTTGAGTGCCTGCTCTGTGCTAGGTGCTTTGTATTGTCATTTTCTGTAATCTCTTGATAAAACTTTTGAGTAGTTGCCTCATTTTATTGATGACGAACTGAGGTTTAGTTTAAGAAACTTGCCCAAGTCACAGAGAAAAGCACAAGAGCTAGGATTAAAACAGTTCCGTCTGACCCAGTGCCACTCTTTCCAATGCCTTACCCATCCTCAAAACCCTGCTCCTCTGTACCACTGTCAGAACAGGCAAGGAACAGGATGTGATGCAAGATCTACTTCCCACAGAAAAACCACCTATGCATGGACTTTTAAGAAGCAGTCAACGAAAAACAAAAAAAAAGCAACAGTCAACTACAAGATGTGATGCAATCATGTAATGATAATGACTATCAGGTCCTATGCCTGGGACCAACCGTGAGACAAGCTTACAAAAAGGCTCACCTTAGCTTAGGGCTGCATTAATAGAGTATCTACAACATCACATCCAGAACAAAATATGCCCTAATCAACAAAATCTAAAGTGTAAGTTGGTTTCTAGGTGCTGTGCTTTAAAGAGGGGGGCATTTCCCCTTGAGCAGAAAAGACTAGAGAGTGGAAGAATGAACTGTCTTCAAACATATGAAGGGCTGTTATACATGAACAAGATTGGAGATGTTTTATATGATGCAGGGGGACAAACTAAGACCACTCGTGGTTTCACAGGGGTACTGAAGCTAGCTTGGCACAAGGATAAAACTGTCCGAAGACTCCCAGGAAATGATAGGTTCCCCGAGACTGGGTATACAAGAATAATCACAGCTAACATTCTGAGGACACTTGCTCCATGCCAGATCCTGTGCTGAATGGATTACAAAAAGTATCTCAATTAATCCTCACCATAGCCCTAGCAAGTAGTTCCTTTTAATGTTCCTGTGTTTTAGGTGAGAAAACTGAAGTTTAGAGAGGTTACATTGGTTGCCCAAGATCAGGCTGATACAAAGCCTCCAGCATAGGCTAGAGAACCATGCTGGTGGGGGTGCTGAGGAAGGGATTCTAGTATTAAGAGGAAAACTGAAGGACCCCATCCTGAGAAGTAGTGATTCTGAATTTTCCTAAGGCAGAACAAAATGATAACCCAATCCAACAGTATCCTGCCACTGCCCTTCAATGATCCTGAGACCCCTTGCAGTCAGGACCTGAGGACCTCCACTGCACCCCATCCCACCCTCCTAAGTTCCTCCTTTTCAAGAGTTCTATTCTAGAAAAAAGGAAACAGCTAGACCTGGCAGTAAGGGACTGAGACCACACGGTGGCAGCAGTGCTTCAGCTGTGGAGGAAGATGACGAAAGTCCTAAGCAGCACTCAAGTGAAGATGGGGGTCAGTAAAGATTTGATACCATCCCCTGGGGATGCACAGGCTGGGTCATCCTGGCCAGGGAGTCTTGCCCTTGCCCAGCTCTGATCCTGGCTTTTCCCTCTCCCCCTCTGTTCCAGGACATAATACCTAGCCTGCCCCTCCTGATAAGACTTTCTCTATGCTTTATTCCAGAAGTGAGAAAAGAGGGGAGGTGATCAATTGGAGCTCTCCAACCTGTTGAGGGATTGGGGGTTCTTGTAAGGCCCCCCAGGCCTGGCTCTGACAAAGCATCTGCAATTAATGATTCTTCTTGAGCTCTGGAGATAGGATTTATGCATCCAATAAAGTTTGTAACTCCAGGCTTAGAGGCTGGGGGCTGGAAGCAGAGCGCAGGGAGTCCCAGGTGGCTCTTAATGGAGCCGTGCATTTCCATTGCCTGCTCCAGATTCCTCCTCAGGCAGCTGTGGGTGGGGACGGGGGGACAGCAGGTATAAGAGGAGAGTGTGGCTGTAGGAAGGTGGATGGCAGCATGGATTCCAGGCCGGTAGCCATGCTGCTGGTGTTGCTGCTGCCGATAACTGACTGGGGCCACGCTGAAGGACCAGGAGGCCAGGAGGAAGGAGACCAGATCTTAGTGGTAAGTGCAAGCCTCCACCCCCACCCCTCACCATTTTCTTCTACTCTAGCTTAAGACTTGCACTCGGTTCAAATCTCTCTCTGGCTGCCACTATCCTCACTGAGTCCTCACATCTGAGAATATGGCTTCTCAGCCTCCTACAACTTATCCTGGAAAGCCACTCCCTTTTCCTGAAGACCTAAATATCCAGGGCATTTGTCTATCTTCTTTCCCTGCTGCCCCCTTGCCACAGGAGGAAGACAATGGACCCCACCCACTGCAGGACACCCACACCCCTAGGTCACTCTTGTGCTCCCTGCTCCAGGCCATGCAGGGAACAGGCCAGAGCCCAGCCTTCCTGTTTCAGCCCCAGAGGTGAGTCAAAGGGACACATGGGCACGGCTAGGGGTAGAAAGGGCAGGGGACAGAGGAACGGAAAAGGGAATGGGGCTAGAGAAGGGCAGCGACCGAAAGGACGTACATCTTAGGATGAATCTCTTCTAAGGTTTGGCAGAAATACCCAGGGATCCTGGAACAACGAATGGCTGAGTCCCGTGGCTGGGGAGGGGCTGAGCTCTCAGTTCTGGAGCCTGGCCACCCCCCAACGCTTTAGGAAGAAATGACATGTCATGCATGCCCTGAAGTGTCTGCATGCAAGACCCACACCCAAGTGCCATGTGTCCCCAAATAAAGAATCTGGCTTCTGAATCCAAGTGTCTGGGGCTGTAATGGGCTGGGAAGAAGCCCCCTTCACCTCCACCAAACTCAACAGGAATGCAGCTGACAGGATCCTGGACATTACTGCACCCAGCCTCCTGCCACCAGAAAGGAAAATACGGAGATGTGTTGGGGGCAGGGGCAGGGAAAAGCAAAGGCACAAAAAGACACTAAGGAAGTGATCTGGTGCTAACCATTCTCTGCCATCAGCTCTACTCAGGGAAACAGACCTGGGTTTAAGAACCCATGGAGCAGCATGTTTATTCTGGGCTCTGAGGAAGAGCCCCTGATTTCCTTTCCACTTGTTATCACCATCACAATGAGGACAGATCCCCGGCAGGCTGTGGCCTTATGGTCCCTGGCTCCTTGCCCTGCGCTCTCCTGAACCTCAAGGCAGGCAGTCTGTGTCAGAGGTAGAGACAGCACCTCCAGGGGGCACCAGAGCTGGATACAGATACATTGGCCAGCGGGCAGGAAGAGCAGGGGCAAAGGATGCATGCCTGTGAGTCCAGCTGGGGCTTCACTTGCTGCCCGCCATGATCTTAAGGTACTGCAGGGCACGGCGAGCAGCCTCGCCGCGGGCAGCCTCCCGGGTGGTTGCAGAGCCATGACACACAGTGGCCGGCTGTGTGGACAGTTCTACCAGGCACTGGCAGAGCCCGCTCAGGCTTAACTCCTCTGCAGGCCAAGAGAGAAAAGGGAGGCAGTGTTGGGTTGGGAGGCAGCACCAGCGTGATGTGCATTAACATCGTCTTTATCTCCTCCCGACTCCCTTATACCCACACATGCTTGCTCTGGTCCGGTCCCCAGCCCTGACCCCCAACCAGCCATACCAATATCCAGGTAGCTGACATGGAAGGCCTGCTCCTCGGAGAGCTCACTGAGGACACTGCAGCAAGCAGGGCCCAGGGCACCAAGGGAGCCCAGGGAGCAGCTGCGAAGGGACAGGATCTTCTCTCCCACGGAATTTCTTAGAGAATCCCAGGTGCAGCCTGGGCCCCGGTTCCGAAGTCCATCCAAGCGGGAGCCCACACCCTGACAAGATGGGGACAATGAGAACAATGCGGCCAGGGACTGTGGGACATTCAAAATCCAAAGAGAAGAAAGCCCAGAGTGCCTGTTCCAGCTTGCCTCCCCCAGTCAGTCCCTATATGGACCCTGCTAACTACTGGCCCCTAGACCAGACAGCCAGGTAGCCTTCCTCATTCCAGCAACAGAAGCCCACAGGGCGCTGGGCTAGCTCCCCCACAGCACTCTGGGGGGCCAACAAATCGAGGCTGAAAGTGCCTCGAACTCTGGGTCTGGTAGGAAATGAGGCAGGAGCAGGCCTTGAGCTGGAGAGGCTCACTCCTGAGTCACAGACCCAAGTTCCTAGTACCCTGCCCTGGCATGGAGGAAGGCCCACAGCACCTGGCCCACACAAGCCACTCACAGTGGAGAAGTGATCATCATCAGGCTCCACCTCATTCCCATCCCGGGCATCCAGAGGCACTGTATGCACTCGGAGCAGCATTTTGGCCGCTGCATTACGCTTTGCCAGCTTTTTGGAAGTGCCACTGCCTGCATGTGGGGAGAGAGGGTGCCAGATTATCATTCCCAGCAGGCCCAGTACTTTCCACCCAGTGCATACTTGGAAGGTCCCCTCACAAGGATGTCAACTGGAAAGAGGCACTCAGGACCTGCTCGTGCACCCAACAATCTGGTCGACCAGAAGAGAGCGGTAAGGATAGGGTGCAAGAAGAAGCTACAAGGAAGGAGCTGAGCCCAGAACTGAGAAGCAAGGTGAGCTGGGGCTGTGCAGTGAGGCCAGGAGCTGCCCTGTAGCTGGGGCTGGAGTGCTGGGGATGGTAGCTGAAGAAACCCCTTCTGCTCAGTTACCAATCTCAATGAAACGTTCCACTCGGCAGGTCATGGTAAACTCTTTGCGGTGGGCTGGCCCGGACTCCTGGGTCACTGTGTACTCAGGTAACCGCCAGCCTTTCTGCACCACCAGCTCCTTGGAAAGGGTGGAGAAACAGTGATGCACAAAGTTGAGTAAGAAAAGACTCCCTCATATCCATGCTGAGGCTACAGGTTAGAGGAGGGATAAAGGGGGGTGGAAAAAGCCTCCAGTACAGGGCAACCCCACTGTCCCCCCACAAAGACATAAGCTTCCCTCACGGCCCTAGTTCAAGGGAAGACAGGCATGCACAGGAAATGAGGATGGGGCACACCTGCAGAGCACCAACGGGGTTGCACTCAGACTGCTGAGGGGAGACAGGGGGCTGTACCTCCATGGGGGAGCTCCTGAAGGAAAAAGGGCCCAGGGCCAAAGCTGAGGGAGATAGCTCCTTCTGTGGCTACCCATAAGCCCAAGTTCTATAGCTTTGGTTTCCTTAACTACTATCTCCGTATTTCCCAGTAGGCAGACAACTCTCTACCCAAATGTCTAGCCTTCCTCCCTCCTGCTCTAGTCCACTTCCCCCTCCCACCCAAGTGAGGCCTCCTCTGTTGTCCCAGCCCAATTTCCATTCTGTACACTTAGGCATCATCTCACTAGGATAGTGGAACAGGGGCTGTATATCCAGTCCCAGGAAGCACCTAATGGGACTCAGACACGGAACCATCATGTGGCCAATCCAGAAGAAAATGGGCCCTGCAAGACCCTTAACTCCAGCCCAACATCACCCTTATGACTATTTAAAAATCATAAATTACTTCCTGTCCCAACAGCTTACCAGCTGGTGCAAATTCTTCCAGCACAGGTCCCCATCTAGTCCACCCTCTGTTTACTCTCAGACTTCCTCATGCCCTGACCAGCCTAGGTCCAAGGACTGAGGGCCAGGAGTCAGGACCCCTTCCTCTCCCACCTCAAGCAGTCAGGGGACAAAAGATACCTGGTTAGGACAGCAGACAGAACAGGAGTAGCAGCCGCTGCAGCAGTAAAAACTGGAACGTCCTCAGGCAGTGAAGAGTCTAAGGGAGAAAAAGAACTTCCCGAGGGGAAGGGAGCCTTTGATTCACACTCGTGTGTAAAGGGGATGAAGAATGGGGGACCAAGGTCCTCCTGACATGCCCATCCCCTAAGAGAACCCTTTCCCACTTGAGCCAAAGACTCAGGGGAGCTGAACCAACAGCTCTCCCTTCTGAGGTCATCTGCTGTCAAAGAATGAATCAAAAAGACTGAGAAAAGGGCAAGGAGGGTCTCTTCCTACCCAAGAATGCTGGAAGCAACAAACTCCAGCCTACATGTGGAAGAGGAAAGGACATCTTGCTAGAAAGAGAAGGCATGTTGGGGAGCAACTCCCTTCAAGTTCAGCCTCTACCCCTCTCCCTCCTAATCTGGATCCCAAACCATAGCCACAACCCCTTGATGGGGCTGGCCACTCCCCCCAGAATCCTTCACTGTAGCAGAAGCTCTGGAAGCACCCTGCTCAGGTCCAGAGGAAACTAAGGAAGAGGCCAAGGCAGAGTGGTGTACTGGGCAGAGGGGAGTGGGGCAAGAGCCTGGCTCCTGGCAGGGCGTCTAGGATGCCTCAGCTATTCCTCCCTCACCTGCTGTCCTCCAGGGCCGGCTCCAGCATGCTCCCCCCTTTGAGGTGCTTGAGGGCCACCTCAGCTGCCTTGTGCTTGGCTGCCTTCTTGCTGGGGCCCTGACCTGAGACAGGGGTCAGACAATATTGGAGGTCACTGGAAGGATGGAAGAGAAGCCCGCATCCCACAGCCTCTCTCCTCACAACCAGAGGGAGTCAACTAGCCACCTCTGACCAACCTCCCCCTGCCCAAGACTGAAAGTGTTACACTAATTGCTGGAAGAAGGGCTCTTATGACTCCCTCCCCCAAATCCTTACTGAGGTTTAAGTTTATCGCCTACTTTTTCCTCAAGGATGATGAGGATCTGCCAGATCACTGCGGCAGTCCTGCTCTCTCCTCTAACTCTCCCAAGTTCTATCCCACCTCCCCACAGCCCTGTTCTCTCAATCCAGTCAGTGGATTCCCCTGAAATTTCTCCTTCCCTCACTGGGCTTGGAGAAGACGACTGTGAATAAGCTCCAAGAAGCAAAGCCATGGGACCCTGTGAATGCACACCCCAGCCAGGCTGCCAAAGCCTTCCTCACCAGTGCAGCTGGTGTTGCCAACGGTGACCCGGAAGGTGAAATTAGGCTGGTGGGCTTGGCCCTCGGCTTTGAGAAGGTCGTACACGGGCGTCTTCCCTATTCTGGTCCCATACTCCTGCAGAAGGCTGATCGGGGTCTTGCCCGGGTTGGCGGCCAGCATTTGCTCTATACTGAGGGGAGGGGCACAGACCCACATCACACCTCCCCTCCCTCCACCCATCTGGCCAAGCACTGCCATACCAGACCCAGGTACATTATGGGAACACAGGGTCCAGGGGACCCTGGCAGTACAGCAGCCATTGGCTGGATTCAATGTGGAGTAGAGGTGCAGGCTGGGAAAGCAATGTCCATTGCCCCAGGGCAGGAGGGGAATGCACAGTTCCTATCTCAGTTAAGGCAGGTATCCTGTACCCCACTGCAGGTTGGAAGTGCACGTCCCGCCACAGTGCAGGCCAGGAACCCAGTACCCACCAAATGCACTGAAAGTCGGGGGCATAAAGCCCAGTGCCCCAAGGAAGTCTGGGAACCGGGACAAGTCTAAACTATTTAAGGCTGGAGGCAGTGGCCACTGCTCGGTGCATGCCGGGAATCACTGCCCACTGCCCCAGTGCTTGCCGGGAACAACCCTCAGGCCAGGTGCATGCTGGGGCCGCGCCGCTGCACACTCCGCACCGCGCCACTCTTTTCGCCCTGTAGGACCCTTTCCGAGGCGGCTCACCTGGGCAGCCCGCAGCCCGTGGTAATGCCGGAGCCCTGCTCCTCTTCACTCATTCCCTCCTCCGTCCCCGCGGGCGCCACCGTGACTGCAGCCTACACGCGCCCCAGTACACCGCCGACGAGCTAGGGCCGGGGCCAAGCCCGGAGTCGCGGCCGGTAGGGCCCGCCGCGGAGCATGCTGGGATATTGAGTCCCCCGCCCACCCTACATCATGCATCTCCATCAGGAAGGGAGCTATCCGCCCCACAACCCTCCGCGTGGTTCGCCCTGGCAAGCTACACCGCCTTCTGGGAGGAGCAGTCCTCTCTGTCGCTTCCTGAGCTGAGGGTTGTTTTTTTATTTTTAATATCGTCCCGCCTCCTTCCTTCCGTTCCTCCTTTCCCCGTCTACTATGAAGCTGTGGACATGCGCACTAGGGGAATGGAAGCGGCTGGGGGCGGGGCGGTAAAGGGTAACTCTAAAATGGGACCCTTTGAATTCCGAGAGAACTACAGAACCCAGGAGCTTGTGCGCCATTTTTGTCGCAGCTGGAGGGGCCGGGTCTAACGCGCACGAGAAGCTTCGCGGAGTGATTGGTTATTCCTGATTGCGTTTCCTTCCTCTAGGCAAATTTAGATTGGTTACTTTGCCTAGAGGGGCGGGAACAAGGGAAGAGTCGGCTGCCTTTGGCCCCGCCTTTTTCTCGAGACAAGACTGTGATTGGTCCGGCGGCGAAGAGCGCTGTCTGGGAAGGTGGGCCTTTACCTGGACGCGGGTGGGGTTGTGCTCTGCGCCCCAGAGCGCTGGGACAGTTGTACACTCAGGTTGCTCTCTGAGCGTTGCCTCTCACCCCTTGGCCTAAGCCCCTGGTTCTCAGTCCTCCGTCTCACAGTACCTTCTCCTTTTCTTAAAGGTTACCCTTCACCCCCTTTCCAAAGCCTTCCACCTTCCACCCCTGTTCCAGAAGAGACGCTCACCCTAGTGAGCCTCTCTGTAACTGGCTAGGAAATCCCCTCAGGGGCCTGAAAATCAGGCTATCGGATGAGACAGGATGAGGACTAAGCAACTGGTCTCGCTCTTTCTGTCGTGGGGCTTGAGTTTCTCAGGTGAAGCAAAGCAGGAGACGATTCTGACTACTTAAAACTAATAGACTAATCTGAGTGCAGAACAGAACTCGTATTTTTGGGTCCCAGAGCTCCATTCCCCAAAGTCTTGTAACCACTGGGCTGAGAGAGAGAGGGGAAATCTTGTGACTTTGGAGGCTTCTAATCACGAAAAATGTCTGATTCTAATGAGTGTTCTAAGAAGGTGTCAGGGAAGTCTGAGCGGGATTGGAGGTTCAGAGGAATCTTGGAATGATCATGGAGAGGGAGGGGGCCTAGAGCTGAGGCGCGCAGCTTTTGGTGGAACTGGAGTGATGACAATTCCGGGAAGGAGAGCTGGCAAGATCGGTATGACAGGGGAGCAAAGCCAAAGCGCTGGGGGTCCCATCTGGGGGGCTGAAGTCTCATGGTAAAGGAGAGAGTTTATAAGACGGGTCATGGGGTTCCTATGGAATCAGCAAAAAAGCCCAGGGTAGGACCGCCACAGGACACCACCAGCAGGGAGGCGCAGGGCGCAGACGGGCCAGGGACGAGACCGGAAAGCGCCGGATGGCAGCAGTGGGCTCCTTTAAGAGGCCGACGGCTCCAGCGCAGCATCCCCTGCTCAGGGCGTGTCCGTCCCGGGAGGCCAGGGGCGGGGGCCCTGAAAGGAGCTGGAGTTCGAGCCGACAGGGGACAGAGCTAGGGTCAGGGGTGAGGGTGGGAGCATAAAGCTGGGTCTGATACCCGAGCATCCGGACACCGCACGAGCCTCGTCTGTGACAGCGACCTGGGTCCGGTCGAGGGCAGCGGGAGGGCGGGGGGGAGGAGGGAAGAAGGAGGAGAAGGAGGAGGAGGCGGGAGCAGCATCCGGAGCGGAGCTGCAGCAGCGCCGCCTTTTGTGCTGCGGCCGCCGAGCCCCCGAGGTGAGAGCCTGGCCGAGTTGTGGGTGGTGGGGGGTTGGAACGGGCCCGGGTCGTGGGATCCGGGTGCGAAGGGAGGGTCGGGATGCAGATGTGGCGTGGGGGAGGGGGTGGCGCGGGGATGCTGAGGCTGTGGGGATGGGGAGTCGGGAACCTGGACCCGATGCCTGTGGGGATGGGAAGGAGGCGAACTGAACGGTGGGATGCCGCGGCCCAGATTGGAGACGAAGGGCTTCCCGAGCTGGAAATGACTGTATTGCAACGAGGGGATGGGGTGATTGGGGGGCAAACTTAAAGAAAGGACAGAGGGCAAGAGAACATCCTCCTCTCCTCCCGCTCATCCTCAAGAAGGGGGAGAGAGAAGGGAGAGTTTTGGCTCCCTCCAGGAAAGGAAAGGAAGGGCAAGGCCTGCTGTACCCACTGCCCGCCCGCCCCCACTCCTGCACACACACAGCAGGCTAGACCTGAAAACTAGTCAGAGTGCACCTGTTCCTGGATGTCCAGGCGTTGGTCTCCCTCCCCTTCCAGCTGTGATGCCCTCAATCCCTTCCAGCTGTGGCATTCACCTCCATCCAGCTGTTGCATCCTCCCCTCCCCCATCCATATGTGGCTTTCTCCCTCCTCCTCTCCATCTTCTCTGGCTCCCCTAACCCATTCCCCCAGCTCAGGCCCTTCAAGAACCACCTCTCTTTCCCCCACATACTCCTCAAACTCCTTGTCTTAAAAATGAGCAAGAATCCTTTCCGCAGAGTTGAGACTCCTGATAACCGTGGCCTTGGCTGAGGGAAGAGAAGACAAGGGTTCAGAGGCCCTATAGACAGAGAGAGGAAACAGTGGGTGTCCTTTAGAACTGAGGGAGGGTCCCACCTTGTAGCTCAGATACCTGCTACCTCTTGAGAGAGAGTAGGTGAGTGGCCTTCAACCAGGACGGCGTGCACATGAGGTCTCTCCATCCCTGCCATGGTCCTCTCAAGCCACAGTCAATGACTCCCTCTAAACACCATTTCCTGCCCATCTCTTAGGATAAACTCCAATACTCTGGGAGCATGATTTTCAGCTAGAGTCATACCAAACTGAGGCAAGCAGAAGGGATTCAGGAAGTGCCTCTGGAAGTTTCTCTGGGTTTTAGGGCCCTGCTCTCTCCTATCCCACATTTAAGGGTGAAAAAAGCTACCTGCCGTCTCAAGCCTGCCATGGATCCATTCACTCATGTTGGAGACTGAGGTGATTGTGCCAAGCAGACCAACAGTTTGATACCTCAACTCCCAGCACACATGAAAACACAACTAAATACTTGTCCCCAGTTAAACCCAGTTATGGGCAGAGGAGGCAGGGAGTTCAAGTTAAGGAAGTGGCTCAGGATTTCCTAGTCCTCCTTACAGCTGAGAATGGCAGAACCCCTCTAAAAAACAATTGCTGTTCCCCAGTCTTTCCCTCTGTGGTGATAATGTGGTAAAGTCTCCCTTTGCCAGGAAGAGGAGCCTAAGTTCTAGTACCCACCACCCTGGACTCTCCTAATGGCTCATCCTGTGCAGGGTCTGGGAGAAAGAAAAGATTGGGGAATCAACCCCTGCGGGAGTCCCTGCTGGGGAAAAAGGAGGATAGCATTGAGATGATGCCAGCAAGGGGCATAGGGGCTTCATGAGGGATTGGTTGACTCCAGAGACTGGTCTGGTTCATTTGCTCCCAAAACGACTAGGGTCATGTGTGTACTGGGGAAGGGGGAAAGGAGACAGCAACACTATTCCAGAGAAGGATAAGAATCATCCAGGATACGCAGCCCTTGCCCTTTGGTTTCTTCTTGTTTTGCTCTACTTTTTTCCCCTCTTGTTTCTCTGCCTCCCTTTCCATCTGTACCCTACCTGCTGCCTCTTGCTTTGAGAAAGGAAGAGAGCTCATATTTATAAAGAACCTACTACTATGTGTTAGACACTTTCCACACAGCTAATGCACCTGTGGTGGATTTGAACTGCTAACCTTTTGGTTAGCAGACATAGCTCTTAACCACTATGCCACCAGGGTTTCCTATGTTTATGGGGAGCTTCCTATGTGCCAGGTACTGGGCCGAGAACTTTATTTGGATTATCTCAGTCATGCTCATAACAAGCCTAAGAGTTAGGTAGTGTTATCATCAAAGAAGTAATTTGTTCAGGGTCAAAAAGTTAGTATGTGGCCAGAGCTAGGATTTGAACTCAGGTCTGTCTGACCCAGAGCCTGTGTTTTTACCCACCACATCTTATACTGCATTGCCACTATGTGAGAGAGGTACCACTGTACCCATTTAGAGATGAAGAAACTGAGTTAAGAAGTCTCGTACTCAAGGTCACCCAACTGGTAAGGAGCGGGGCACAAGACTTCAGCCCAAGCCTCTCTGATTCTAATCCTGGTCTCTCTCTACCACATCAGTCATCCTCCCTCTAAAGCACAGTTGTCCTCAGCTAAGTGCCAGGAATGGATGAACACACTGTAATTTTTATTTTATCTATGTCAATTTAAGATACACTTTTTATTTATTTTAAAAGCAATTAAAACGTATTACTGAAATATTAAAAAAATTAATAAGCCAAAAGAAGAAATAAGAACACCCATAATGCCACCTACTTAGAAACTGTTACACTTTGGTAGGTATCCTTCCAGATCTTTTTATATGCACGTTCAGCTCAGGAACTACTTGTGAAAATATGCTGAACTTCCAGGTCCACCTGAGGTCCTGAGTAGGAAGGACCCACAAGAATGGCCTGGCCCATCATACCTTGCTCTTATCCTCCTCTTCCCCTCAGGCCTTAGTAGGTGGGGCTGAGGGTGATCCTGAGCCACATGATCAAGGTGAGGGTCTTAGTGGTGCAGCTGCTAAAGAGAGCAAATTCCAAAGAGAACTAACTGTCCAGGGGGCAAGAATGAAGTGTAGAGGATCAGGCCTTCCCCTCAGTCCAGAGGAAGTGGAATGGCAGGATTTACAGAGGAAGGACTGAGGATCTGGGAAAGAAAGTGCTGTGGGCTCTAGACACCACTGCCATTGTGACCTGGTTGCACTGGAACCTGGAGTCGAGATTTGTCCTGGGGTACTAGAAGATCGGAGACCAAGTCTCCCTTTATCTGGTCAGGCAGAAGAGATGGACTCTTCAGGATCCACAAAGAAAGGCCTGGTGTCCAGCCAACCAGGAAGACAAAGCAAGGAGCCAGGCAGCATGCTCACTGCACTCCCTACATCATCCTACTTCACTCGCACCACCTGATAAGGTAGGGCTCGGTGTTTCAGAGAGGTGATTGTACTTAATCAGTGGCAAAGCTGGGGTTCTAGAGGCCCTGATCTTCGAATCCAAAGCTGGCTCTTTTTTTGTAAATAATAGTGCCCCTCCAGCCTGCCTCAAGTCCTTCCACTGCCTGCCTTCCTGGAAGAAGAAGTGGTGGCTGCTAGGAGTCTTAGGGCTTGACCTGGAGGAGGCTGGCGACCTGGATTTAGGGGTTGATCTCCAGGTCTCCCCATGTTCTCTGGGGAAGGCATTCCCCCATCATGAGGGCACTGAGAAAAGCTGTAGTTCTTTCCATCTTAGGAGAGCTCTGGAGCCAGCACCATGGACTCTATAAAAAGGCAAAACAAAACCAAGCTGAAGCCAAGTGGATAGGAGGCATGGCCATCAAGGTTCAGAGTCCTATACCCTCACAGGGTCTCAAAGCCTGCAGAGGTGGGAACTAGAATTCCAAAGGCTTGGGTCTCTTTTCCTTTGAAAGCCCCCCTCCCTGACCCACTCAGAAGAGAAGTGGAAACTTTTTCTATTCCTGAGTGGAAAATGAGGTCCAGGACTGCAGAGAGTAGTTAGCTCTAAGAGCCCAAGATTTAGACAGATGGCCTGGCCTCTGAGCTGAGCCCCCAAGACAGTCAGACAAGCAACTGGGCATTGAGATTTAGCTCTTAGGACAGGAGGGAGCAAGAGAATTCAAAGGGTTCCCTTGCCACAGGCCTCCAACATCTGAGGCAGGAGAACGTAGGAGGAAGAATAAATGGCGGGTGACTCCCTGTACCCACTCCACCCCTACAATCTTCTGGTGGGGCACTTTGGAAACCAGCAGCAAAACAGTCTTGTTGTAGCTGAAATCTGGAGTCAAAGGAGTTTGGCATCAAGGATGGGACTCATGGGCCTGGGGCCATCTCATGCCCTCTGCTGATTTAGGTGATGGGGAAACTGAAGTAGGGCCTCCCAGGGTGCCCGAAGAGCCTCTTCCCCCAGAAGATGGACGGCTTAGGGGCTACTCTGTCCCCTCATTCAATCTGGAGCAGAGTTCTGCATAGTAAGCACTTGGCAAATATGGTTGACAGAATGACTGACAGAGATATCCACCCCCTCCTGTCACATCCTTGCCCTTCCCCCACCCTCTACATAATTGATCGTCAGGGAGACAGCTTCCCTCCCCTAGGGTGACAGAATGTCTGGGCCAGGGGGTCCTACCCATGCTATCCCGCCAAAGCCCTGGCGCCAAGGCCCAGCTGGGGGGCAGTGGGACACAGCTGGCAGGTCAGGGATAAAGGAAACAGAGAGGGGTGTATGTGTGTTGGGAGAGAGGAATCTCCAGTTTACTACAGCTCCCTGGGGCCTCAGCTTTCCCCCTACTCCTACTTCTCAGGTCAATCTGGGAATAGTTGTCATTAGCCTGAGAATGGGGGTGGGGATGGGGGTCGAGTGGATTAAACCTGGCTAGACGACCTCTTTCCCTTGATCCCATTCCTAGTTCTTCAGCTACTCCCACTGCCCCAAAAGATAAACAGGTGAAATGGCTTCTCTCCCCAGCTGCTGGCCCTGGATCAACCAAAGGGGCCTCTGGGGAAGCCTGGAGGGAGGCTAGGCTTCCAATGTCTCTGAGCATGTCACCCTCTCTATACCTAAACTTCCTAGTTGCCAAACAACCAGATGAAGGCTGAAAAATTCCTTAAAAAGTCAGGTGTTGTGCCTACTCAAAGCTCGGCTTCTAGATAGAAAACGAATTGGGAGGGAAGGAGTGATTTGCGTGTGTTCAAGTTCCCTTTCATCTCTTCTGTGTCCTCTGCTTTTTAAAAACCAGTTGTTCAATCCATCTCTCTTAGGTTTGACTTTCTCTGAGTTTCACTGTTTCAGACTCTGTACCTCCCTCAGATAGTCCCTCCTTTCGCTGGCTGCTCTCCTCTGGGTCCTGTCTCCCTATCTCTCCATTTCCTGCTTTCCTTCTCTGTGGCATTACACCTCCAGTGCCTCCCTCACAGGTCCCCTCCCTCCAACACCAATCACTCTCCCTGGGCGCCCCAGCCGAAGATATGGCTGCTTAAGAGGGTTGGGGGTGGGGGCACAGAAGGGGCCGACCGCTGGGGTCGAAGTTCACATCTACGATTCCCGGACTCATCCCAGAAACCAGCCACAAGAGTCTGTCTGGGTCAGGGGCGGGGCCCAGGAGCAGCCTCACCCTTGCCGTTGCTGCTCACGTGACCTTGGGCTAATCTTGTCCTGGTGACTTCACGCGCCGCCTCGGGCCCAGTCGTCATGGTTACGCCGCAGCGCCCAGCGCCTTCCCCTACCTGCTGTGTTCCTCCCCCTCGCCACCATTCCACACCCGGACCCCCTCCGCCCGTCACCCGAGCACCCGCCCCACTCCCAGCCACGCGCCACGTGATGCCCGGGAAGGCGGTCGGAAGGGGAGAGGGGGCGCTGTGGCCATAACCCCTTCCTCTCCGCTTCGAGTGGCCCTTACTTGGGCTTCGGTGATCCAACACTGGCGGCTTAGTGGTCCAGTCCCTGACCCCTCCCCGAGAACCCCAGTCTTGCCCAGGCGAGGACGTCCGAGAGCCCCTGGTCTTCGTTCTTGGTCGTTCAGAAGGAAAGTCCCGGTTTGCGGGGGTGTAGGCGAAAGCCCTCCAGCCCTCCAGAGGAAATTCTCCGGTGTATGGGCACGTTGCCTGGTCTGTGTTTGACTGTTATTTGCATAACAATCTACACTTCACCTCTTGAAGCCGCCGAGATCTCCTAGGATATGTTGGGGATTCGGAGTCTGGGTCTGATTGTGATTTCCGCCTTTTGAGCTTCAGTTTGTTCAAGAGTATAATGGGAGCAATAACACCACCCCCCTTCACTGGGTTGTTGTGAGGGTTAAGGAAGCTAACGTATCTATATAGTGAGTGTGTGTCCCTAACACGATCCTCCGGGAGAAGGAGAGCAGCACCCTTAGCAAGCACGGGCGTACCAGACGCTGTTGGAGGCCCTGGGATTCCGTGTTCAAGGAGTCCAGGCTCTCCTACGCTGGACCCCGCCGTGCTGCCAGGATAGGAAGCGATCACAAAGACAGGGGGCTGGGCTAGCCCAGGAGGGGCATTAACCTACAGTGGGGTGGGACAGTTGGGAGGGCTTAGTTGTAGTTACTTATAATTTGTAAGTAAACACAATCAAGCCCCTGCGTACCTTGCTTACTGGTTAATCTGCCCCGCCGGGGCGGCTTCCTGGAGAAAGTGAGACTTGGACGACAAGAGATGGGGGATGAGAAGCCCCTTCCAGGCAGAGCGCGTGCTAGGGATGGGGCAAAGCATCCAATAAGCAAGGTAAGCAGAGTGCTTACTTTGCTTACCAGATTGTCTGTAGTGAGCAGTTTTACATGGTTGAAGTTGTAGTGAAACCCATGTGAAATTGTTCACTATAGATTAGTAAGTAAGCCCATGCTTACCTTGCTTACTGTCAAGGATTGCAAATTTGAAAACAGGCTTTGATTCTGTAGGAAGGTGTTGTGAGGTTGGGAGAGACAGATGCCAGCCATACCTAGAAGCAGAATCTTTGATGTGTGAAAAAATGTGAAACTGTTCACTACAGATGATCTGGTAACCAAGGTAAAGCGTGCTTACCTTGCCTATTGGATAATCTGCCCCTGGGTGGTAGCCTATTAGCCAGGGCATCAGGGGTCACCTAACAACAACATGCCTTAGTCAAGGTCCCTGGGTAGCACAGTTTTTGCTGGACCATTAACCTAAAGCTTGGTGGTATGAACGCACCCAGTGGTGCCACAGAAGAAAGGCTTGGCCATCTGCTTCGGGAAAGATTGTTTAGTTGCCTTCAAGTTGATTCAGACTCATGGTGACCCCATGTGTGCAGAGTAAAACTGCTCCATAGGGTTTTCAAGGCTGTGACCTTTCAGAAGCAGGTTACCAGGCCTGATTTCCGAGGTGCCTCTGAGTGGATTCAAACTGTCAACCTTTTGACTAGTAGTCAAGCACTTAACCATTTGTACCACCCAGGGACTCCATCCATAAATATTACAGCCAAGAAAACCCTATGGAGCAGTTCTATTCTGTAATACATGGGGTCATCACGAGTCGGGGCAACTCAGTCTGTAATATTGGCTAGTAATGCTTAACTTATAGTTGTGAGGATTAAATGAGCTAATGTGCTTATAACAGAGGCTGACATGCATAGTAAGCCTTCCATAAGAGTTAGGCATTATCATTAGGTTCCCTGGCTCAAAACCTGATGTAGCTTGGTGTGGGGCCCAGTTCTGTGGGGCCTGGACACCAATGCAGTGGGAGGTAAGGCTGGGGAGGCCAGATGGGCCAAAGCACTGAGCTACCAGAGTTTGAAGCAGTAGCCTACGCTGGTCAATTTGTTTTAGAAAGATCCTTCTGATGGCTAGGTGGAGGAAGAATGGGTTGGGGAAAGGAAGAACTTGGAGATCATTTAAGAGGCAGTTGTCCTGAGCCAGGTGACAGCTGATGAGGTCTGAACTAAGGCAGTAACCATAGGACTAGAGAAAAGACAATAGGATGGCTTTCAAACATGCCAGGCATAAGAAGAATCCCCTAAGGTGCTTGTTAAATATACAAATCCCAGACCCACTAAAAAGGTTTTCAAGGGAGAGGCCTAGAAATTAGTGTTACAAGAGCTGACCAACCTCCGTGCATATCTGCATCATCGTAGGCGCCCTTTTCATGTGCAATCCCTGCCACCTGTCTCCTTCTGTGATTCAGAATGTATGACAAGCATTCCCAGGAGTCTGTCATGCAGGGGCTTATGGAACGACCCTACTATGAGGAACAATTAGAGGGATTTAGTCACTGACTGGATGTGGAAGGAGACGGGAGAGCAGGTTGACTCCTGCAAGTTTTGAACAAGTTTGGTATAGGTTGAAAAGTTCACTGTGCCCGATAGTCAGGTTTTCCAGGCCCAGATATAGCTTGCCTGAGGTCACACTGCCAGTAAGTGGTAGTGGCAAGCTAGGATTCAAGGTTTTGTTTTGTTTTTTAAATTGTGCTTTAAGTGAAAGTTTAGAATTCAAGTCAGTTTCTCATATAAAAATCTATACACACATTGCTTTGTGACCCTCGTTGCTCTCCCTCTTCTGTGACAGCACACTCCTCCTTTCAACCCCTGATTCCCCGTGTCCATTCAACCAGCTCCTGACCCTCTCTGCCTTCTCATCTCGCCTCTGGACAAGAGCTGCCCATTTAGTCTCATGTATCTACTTGAGCTAAGAAGCACACTCCTCACGAGCATCATTTTATGTCCCACAGTCCAGTCTAATCTTTGTCTGAAGAGTTGGCCTCGGGAATGGTTTTAGTTTTGGGCTAACAGAGAGTCTGGTGGCCATGTCTTCTGGGGTCCCTCCAGTCTCAGTCAAACCATTAACTCTGGTCTTTCTACTAGAATTTGAGTTCTGCACCCCACTTTTCTCCTGCTCCATCAGGGACTCTGTTGTGTTCCCTGTCAGGGCGGTCACTGGTGATAGCCGGGCACCATCTACTTCTGGTCTCAGGCTGATGGAGTCTCTTGTTTATGTGGCCCTTTCTGTCTCTTGGGCTAATACTTTCCTTGGGTCTTTGGTGTTCTTCATTCTCCTTTGCTCCAGGTAGGCTGGAACCAATTGATGCATCTTAGATGGCCACTCGCTAGCTTTTAAGACCCCAGATGCCACTCATCAAAGTGGAATGCAGAACATTTTCTTAATAAACTTTGTTATGCCAATTGATCTAGATGTCCCCAGAATCAGGAGGTTTTTTTAATGGTTGCTTTTAAAGTAACACCCAGCTGTCAACTGGGACAAATCTCCATTGTCTGGAAAGCAGGGGCTTAGTTTGGGGAGCCGGGCGTGGGGCAGAGGAGAAAGAGACAGGGGTCTTCTCTAACTGAACTTGGGCTGGGGGGTAGATGGTCTTGTGGGAGGGTTAAGGGGGATGAAGCACTGGACGGCAGTGCTTGTCCTGACATAGCTTCTTCATCCCCACTGGACAGTTCTGCCTTTTCGAACTGGGCTCGGGGCTGGGGGTGGAGAAGTAGTGAAGCTGTGTGGTTACAACCTACACTTACCTTGGACAGGCCGAGGTGTGTGTGTACCTATACCGGAGAGTGGGGCCCACATGTGAGCCTTTAGGATAAGGCTTTCACCTGAGTTGTATCATATGTAAGTATCTGAGTGGGAGGCCCAGGTGCATCACCTGCATGCAGGAGGCCCAGAAATGTCATTTGAGAGTGCCTGAGTGGGATACCTGCCAGTGTCACCTGTGTGTGCTTAAATATGCAGGTGGCCTAAGTGTTATCAATGTGTGCCTGAGGTTGAGACCCAAGGTAAAAGGTGTACGTCTGAGACTCTTTTATGGCACATGTGCCTGTAAGCCTCAGGTGAAAGAAACAAACATGTGCTCCAGAGGTGAATTACAGCAATCTTACAGGGAGAAGGGAACTAATCTGCTACCACTGTACTTGAGGATGCAACATATTTCACCAGTATGTAACTGAGTGGGACTGTTACCTGTGTCTACCTGAGAATGATACTCAGGTATGTTACCTGTATATCTGAGTAAGGAAGACCTATGTTACTAATAGATGCCTGAAAGGAAGCCCAGGTGTATCAAGGTTTCCTAAAATGGGTACAGGTGAAACTTGGAGGGAGATGGGTACCTCAGGCTGAGACTCAAGTGTTATTTCCAGTAGGGCTGTTGTGGGTGCAACTCCCCAACCTGTCCCCCCTCCCTCCCGGGGTTAGCATCCCTAGCTGGTAAGCCTGTGGCTCTGACGGCCCCTCCCTCCTTTATTCTCATAGGGCCCACCGCTGAGCACCACACCAGGCCATGGCCTGCCTCCATGAGACCCGCACCCCCTCCCCTTCCTTTGGGGGCTTTGTGTCAACCCTCAGCGAGGCATCCATGCGCAAGCTTGACCCAGACACTTCCGACTGCACCCCCGAGAAGGACCTGACGCCAACCCAGTGTGTACTTCGAGATGTAGTGCCCCTTGGTGGACAGGGCGGGGGTGGGCCCAGCCCCTCCCCAGGTGGAGAGCCGCCCCCTGAGCCTTTTGCCAACAGTGTCCTGCAGCTACATGAGCAGGAAGCAGGGGGCCCAGGGGGAGCCACTGGGTCCCCTGAGAGTCGAGCGTCCAGAGTTCGAGCTGATGAAGTGCGGCTGCAGTGTCAGAGCGGCAGTGGCTTCCTTGAAGGCCTCTTTGGCTGCCTGCGCCCTGTCTGGACCATGATTGGCAAAGCCTACTCCACTGAGCATAAGCAACAGCAGGAAGGTATGCAGTGTCCTCATGAGAGCCCCCTTTTCGTCTCCCTGAGCCCGAGATCTGTTGGGCAGCCCCATTTATCACCCAGTGACCCCTTCTGTCTCCAGAGTCCAGCGCTAGTCCCTTACCCATCCATCAGCCTCTGACCTTCCCAGATTCTTCCCAGTCCACCTGTTTCCTTCCCTGTCCCCTCAAACCTAGTCTTCTCAGCCTGTTCTGGCTATTTTTCTGCCTTACCCTCCTTGGATCATTTCAGCCAACCCAATTCTTTCCCCTGCCCCTGGCCATCACAACTCCGTGTGTGGCTCTTTCTGAGATTTGTGGCACTGTGCTATCTGCCCACAGACCTCTGGGAGGTCCCCTTTGAGGAAATCCTGGACCTGCAATGGGTGGGCTCAGGGGCCCAGGGTGCTGTCTTCCTGGGGCGATTCCACGGGGAAGAAGTGGCTGTGAAGAAGGTGCGGGACCTCAAGGAGACTGACATCAAGCACCTCCGAAAGCTGAAGCACCCCAACATCATTACCTTCAAGTAAGGACCAGGGCAGGGGCTGGGGACACTGATGATGGCTGGGACCCACCTGGGGAATGGGGACTTCCCCAACCTTCCCAAAGATGGATGCCCAAATAGTATGGGTGGGAATGGAGGTTCCAGGTGCAAACCAGGTGAATGCTTAGTTGGCTGAAGCCTTTATACCACTGTTTGGCCCCCAGGGGTGTGTGCACCCAGGCTCCCTGCTACTGCATCCTCATGGAGTTCTGCGCCCAGGGCCAGCTGTATGAGGTACTGCGGGCTGGCCGCCCTGTCACCCCCTCCTTGCTGGTTGACTGGTCCATGGGCATTGCTGGTGGCATGAACTACCTGCACCTGCACAAGATTATCCACAGAGACCTCAAGTCCCCCAAGTGAGTAAGCAAGTGAGCAGGGAGAAGCATATGTACATGGCCTCCTGCAGGTGACCCCACCCAAGCCAGCGTGGCCATCTCCCCGCTTCCAAACCCTAAGTCCGCGTGGCCATCTCATAATCCCCTAGATTCTGAATCCCTTCCAAAGTGACCATCTCGGGAGGGCTGTGGTTAGCCTCTTGTCTCTGGGTATCCCAAATAATTTAAAACAGAAAGGTACAGTTGCTGCAGTAAGATGAGTTATGAGGAGGGGCCTGGACCCTAGCTGACTACACTCTCCCCCAGCATGCTAATCACGTACGACGATGTGGTGAAGATCTCAGATTTTGGCACTTCCAAGGAGCTGAGTGACAAGAGCACCAAGATGTCCTTTGCAGGGACAGTAGCATGGATGGCCCCTGAGGTGATCCGCAATGAGCCTGTGTCTGAAAAGGTCGATATCTGGTAAGGACCAGGCTGAGGATTGAGAGGGGTGACAAGCCAGCACACAGGGTCTGAAGCAACCAGGGCCTCTAGAGGGAGCCCCTCCCAAGTGGTGTCCATTCTTATCCCCAGGTCATTTGGTGTTGTGCTGTGGGAACTGCTAACTGGTGAGATCCCCTACAAAGATGTAGATTCCTCGGCCATCATCTGGGGCGTGGGAAGCAACAGTCTCCATCTGCCTGTGCCCTCTGGCTGCCCAGATGGTTTCAAAATCCTCCTTCGCCAATGCTGGTGAGGATGGCCTGGGCTGGGAGACTGGGCCTGGCAAAGCTGGGAAGCAAGGGGGTGTTGCTGAGGGATGGCCAGCACCTAGAACCCAGGCATGCAGGCCCAGAATCTTGAACAGGGAAAGGGGGTCAGAGTACCATGATGTGACTAAGAACCCAGGATCCAAAATGTGGGTGAAGGAGACTGCAGTCTAGAACCACCTCTGAAACTGCTTCTGTATCTGTAAAACAAGGATAACATTATCTTCTATATAGGGTTGCTAGTAAGAGCCAGTGAGACAAGGAAGATGAAAGGCCCCAGCACAGCCACTGATCACGTCGGTTGAGCCATCAAGTAGATGACCTAAGAACTCCAGAGGGAGAGCCCTGAAAACTTGTTTGGAACCCAGACCCTGAGGGATGGATGTAGATTGCTTTTCTAATCTTTGGTTAAACATTTTCCCAATGTGTTTCTTTTAATGGAGTTGCCCAGAACAAGGTTTTTTTTTGCAACTAAGTTGGGAAATATGGAACTAAATGGGTTTGTTTACTATAGGACTTTGATATTTTAGAGAATAACATATACCATTGTGTAGAGCTGACCATGGAATTCTTTTATCTCAGGGTATATCCTAGAACTCGGTTCTCCAGAACACTTTGGGAAAGGATGCTCTAGTTTCCTAGCTAGTCCTCCCTGAAACTCCTGGCATTCTCTTCCCCAACCCTCTGTTCCCTTCAGGAACAGCAAACCCCGAAATCGTCCATCATTCCGACAGATCCTGCTGCATCTGGACATCGCCTCAGCCGATGTGCTCTCCACACCCCAGGAGACTTACTTTAAGTCCCAGGTGTGCTGTGGGTAGGAAAATGAATTTTGCAGAGATGATGCCCTTTGAGGGGGAGGCAGGAAGGCTTGATTTGGACTGGAATAGGTTAGACTGAGACCCTCCGATCCTGTGCCCCAATCTGCAGCAGGGCAGGCCCGAAGCAGAGGAATGGCCTTTACCCCTCTTTGTCTCTCCACTCCCAGGCAGAGTGGCGGGAAGAGGTAAAGCTGCACTTTGAAAAGATTAAGTCAGAAGGGACCTGTCTACATCGCCTAGAAGAGGAGCTCGTGATGCGGAGGAGGGAGGAGCTCAGGTATGTGTTTGGGGAGGTGATTTTAGTGACAGCAAGGATGTGTATACCACCAGTTAACAGAGACTGGGATAATTATGGCACGTGAACCCAGCTCACCTTGTGGGGGGTGGGGGGGTCCTTCTTCTGCATCTACTTCACAGACATGCCCTGGATATCAGGGAGCACTATGAACGGAAGCTGGAGAGGGCCAACAACCTGTACATGGAACTTAATGCCCTGATGTTGCAGCTGGAGCTCAAGGAACGTGAGCTGCTCAGGTAACACTACCTGTCCTTATGCACCTAATCCCCCAAAGGCTTCACAGAATAATGCCTAACTCCAGAGATCCAAATGAGCCCAGATCCCCTTTCCTGGACATATACCCAGCTGAGAAGGTGGCTGGTTCTTTAGGCGGGAACAAGCTTTAGAACGGAGGTGCCCAGGCCTGCTGAAGTCACACCCTTCCCGGGGCCTCCTGCATGGGAACACAGTGGAGAAGCTCATCAAGAAGAGGAATGTGCCACAGAAGCTGTCACCTCATAGCAAAAGGTGGGACCTGAGTTCACAAGTGCTGAGGTTTCCACTATGATGGGGAAGCTGCAAAAACAGGGTAGGGGCCAAGGAGGCTGAGGGTACTTGGAGAGGGAGAGATATGCAGTGATCTATCCAAAGTGAGGGGGTGCTTTGAGTGGACAAATTTGTTAATCTCAACCTTGTACATTCCCTCCCCCACCAGGCCAGATATCCTCAAGACAGAGTCTTTACTACCTAAACTAGACGCAGCCCTGAGTGGGGTGGGACTTCCTGGCTATCCTAAAGGGCCCCCCTCACCAGGACGGAGTCGGCGTGGCAAGACTCGTCCCCGCAAGGCTGGTGCCAAGGGCAGTTGTGGGGACCTGCCTGGGCTTCGTGCAGCTGTGCCAGCCCCTGAACCTGGACCAGGAAGCCCTGGAGGACTGGGAGGGGGGCCTTCAGGCTGGGAGGCCTGCCCCCCTGCCCTCCGTGGGCTCCATCATGACCTTCTACTACGCAAGATGTCTTCATCATCCCCTGATTTGCTGTCAGCAGCATTGGGGGCCCGGGGACGGGGTGCTACTGGGGGAGCTAGGGATCCTGGCTCACCCCCTCCAGCCCGGGGTGACACCCCTCCAAGTGAAGGCTCAGCCCCTGGCTCTACCAGCCCGGATTCACCTGGAGGAGCCAAAGGGGAGCCACCTCCACCAGTAGGGCCTGGTGAAGGTGTGGGGCTGCTGGGAACTGGAAGGGAAGGGACAGCGGGACGGGGAGGAAGTCGGGCTGGTGCCCAGCACTTGACCCCGGCTGCACTGCTGTACAGGGCTGCTGTCACCCGAAGTCAGGTAAAGTATGGAAAAGTTCCTGAGCTCTTTCCTTTCTTCCTTGTCTCCCCTAGGGTCTAAGTCCACAGCTCACCCCACCCCCCATATTAATCTGTGATCTTAAGCCATTCCCTACTTAATCCTTTACAACTATGTTCCCTTCTGGGTCCTTAACACTCTTTCCCCTTTTGACCAGTCCCCTCATCTTTCCCGCAGAAACGAGGCATCTCATCTGAAGAAGAAGAAGGAGAGGTGGACAGTGAAGTAGAGCTGACATCAAGCCAAAGGTGAGAGATGGTGAATAGAAGTACTGGCATTCTTTTGCTTTCTGGGCTGTAAGGGACAGAGTCTAGCCATAGCCCCTATCTTTCCAACACAGGTGGCCTCAGGGCCTGAACATGCGCCAGTCACTATCTACCTTCAGCTCAGAGAACCCATCAGATGGGGAAGAGGGCACAGCTAGTGAGCCTTCCCCCAGCGGCACACCTGAAGTTGGCAGTACCAACACTGATGAGCGGCCAGATGAGCGGTCTGATGACATGTGCTCCCAGGGCTCAGAAATCCCACTGGACCCACCTGCTTCAGGGGCGGTCCCTGGCCCTGAACCTAGCTCTTTGCCCATCCCACAGCAGGACCTACTCAGAGGGCAGCAGGTGAGTAACAGCACAGCTAAAAGGTGACCAGGTTTTCAACAGGGAGAGCTGGTCATTTGACAGCTTTTGGAAGAAAGGGCAGTGGGATGCAGAGTACAAAATTTGAGACCAGAAAGATACCAGTGTCAACACAAAGCAAGTTAGTCAGTACTGAACCAGTTTCCTCCCATGCCAAAAACAGCCAATACCCATGTGGTGCAATTTAAGATTCCTTGCTTATAGTATAGAGCACCTAGTATGGTATCTTGCATTCAAAATAAGTGGTAATTGCAGCGAGGGAGAAATCCTGCAACTAGACGAGTTTGGTGCCTTGGGAAATTGCCTGAGCAATTTTGAAATTCAGAAGCAATAAAGTCAGTAAGCTGCTGGCTACTAAGATCCCAACGAGAGACACCCTAAAGGAATCTAATTGTAAGCCAAGAGATGCCGAGTTCCACACCTCATTGCTTTTCTACTCTATTCCTTACAGGGCCCTCCCAATCCTGAGGATTCAGACTGTGACAGCACTGAACTGGACAACTCTAACAGTGGCGATGCCTTGCGGCCTCCAGCCTTCCTCCCTCCATGAAAGCCACGATTATTCCCTGTACATACAGAAATATTTATATAAATTATATGCGCCACATAATCAACCAAGACGGGGCTATCCCAGCCTTAAGTCAGCTCAAGGGAGACTGACCTCCCCCCCGCCCCCAACCAATTCACCTGATACACTCTAGGGTTGCTGGCAGCTGTGGAAATGACAAGTACTGCCCTAGAGCTGTGGGTAAGGGGAAGCTGGACCCCTTCCTGCTCCACCCCAATCCTTATGTTCAGCAAGCGGTTAGGCAATAGAAAAGCCAGGCTTGTCTCCTATGTTCCTCCTGTATCCTTCACCATTCTGGGGAGCAGGAGAGGGAAACACTTAGACTGCACTTTTTCTGTTTTCCGTTGACTCTGTTTACACATTTTGCACTTGGGAGGAGGGAGGCTAAGGGTGGGTCCTCCCCTCTGAGGTTTCTCAGGTGGCCATGTAACTCATTTTTTTGTCCTTCCATTTCTCTGCTCAAACCCTGGCTTATGGCCCAGGGGGAGGTTAGGAGACTGTGACAGCATGTGATGGCTCAAGCTGAAGGGCTGGGGTACTGTTCAAGCCCCTGATTCTATCCTGGTGCCTGATTTGGGTGGGGACTGTCATATTGTAACCCCTGTGAAAAACCGTGAAATATAACCACTCCATGCAGGCACAGCTGTTGAGGGTTTTCTTGGTCAACGAACGGGTTAACATACATGGTAAGTAGGAGCCTTGGGCTCCTGACTTTATCTGAGGACTTTAGACAACTCTCTTTCCCGTTTATGCCTCTTTTCTCACTAAATGAGCATCACTTCAAGCTCCAACCTTCTAAATTTATCAAGAGGACTGCAAATGAATAGTTATGTTAAAAACACAGAAAAGAGACAAGTTTTTAGTTTAAAATTTGCAGGCCTGGACAACACGAATCCTAGCCATGTTTTATGCCTGCCATGTGCATGCGTGTGTATTATCCCCACCCCTGCCCAGTGCGAGCAGCAGTGCTTGCCTACTACTCAGAGGCAAGTCCTAAGAAAGACTAACCCCCAATCTTTGGGGCACGACTTTTACAAGGACCAACCAAGGCACAACCAGCTTGCTATAATTATTACATCACCTTACAATGCAGGGTTCAAGGGCAGATAGGACTAAGGGCCACAAAAAAAGATGGAGTGGTAAAACAGAAGAAAACATCTTAATTGGAATAAAGGCTTCTATTCAAAACCCAAGCAGGGTCCTTGTCCCTTGAGAGATAAAAGGTACAAAAATAACAGCAAGACAACAGGAATAAAACCCACATGAAATCACTGTGGCATCCAGTTTCTATTCACAAAGGAAAAGCTCCAGTCCATCTTTTAATTTTTTTGAAAAATTCCTGACATTACAGAACTAAACTGAAATGTATTAATATTCCACTCTTACATATCCATGACAAACAGAAAAAAAAATTCATGAGCCAAAAAACAAAAACAAAAACAAAACAGGGAGAAGCTTATAAAACTAAATATGGATCTCAGCATTAACAGCTGAACAGAGAAAGGAATTAAAACGCTTTAATTAAAAAATCACGAGTGGATGATAAAGTGTAGAAACCGAAAATTTACAAACTATTTAAAACCTGGAATCGCTGACTGTTCAGAAACTACACAGATGGATCATGGGTGGTGGTGAACAGCAGAAAGGGATTATGGATGAATCTGCATTGTTCTAGCTGCTCCCCATGCCACCCGTCTCCGAAGAAAGCCTGTAACACAGAAACAAACAAGAACTCAAAATTAGTTTTTCCAGTGGCCAGGTGCACCTTACCTCCCAAACTTTCAGCCTGGTTTGTGAAATGTGAAGGAAAGTGAATAGATGATGAGTGTTTCAGTACCAACAGAGGCATTTTAAGATCTCTTGAATTAAACAGTACCGCCATCCTTTAACCCCTACAATCCAAGCTTCTTGAGGCAAATTACCTCAGAACTGAGGGAAACAGCACCTTGGTTACCAACTGTTGGTGTCCCTTGAAGTATGTCCTTTGGAACCTTTGTTCCAAATATGAAACACCCTCTATAAAGCCTCCTGAGAGGGTGGTCACAATGCACAAAAGCATTGTTTCTTTACTGCTGAGCTTATCTTAGCTCTCCTAAACTGCTGATAAAACAGCAGTTTAGGAAGCATTTATCTGAAGGCCTGATTGAGGCTAATCCCGAGACAGCTCACAGAAACCTTCACTCTAGAATAACCCTGAGTTTCTCTATCAATGGGTTATTACATACAGATGATACACTTTCTAACACTAAGGAATGTGAAAGAGGGAGCAGCAAGTACAATAACTCTGAATCAATAAAAATACCTGTTTTTAGGGCTAGTTTTCAGGATTTAATAGTGTCAGACAAAATAATTTCAGTTTCAACATCTGCCTAGCTCATTCTGGTATCTCGTAAGTCTGTGGTCTTCTTGTAAACCAAATTCTCCATCTAAATATGTCTGGCTACAATGCCATTCTGTTTCAAATAGGTCATCTGAGAACCTGTAATCCAATTTAGGGCTTTGAGGGGAAAATATTTAGGTGTTCAACATGCTTTATGATATTAGCTCCCATTTCTAATACAACTAAATGTTTTAAGACTTACTTCGTAATGCTGCATTATTCCCCATCTGTAACCCTTCAACAATGCAAAGCCAAAAGCTGGCTAGAAGAGGGAAAAACCAAGAACGAGGGAATAGAACGGTCCTTCAATTAGAAACCGTATTTACTTTTAAGCCAGAAATGGTTTCTCTACCTCAGCATGAAGGGGAGTATTTAGTCCTTCATGGAGGTAGATTCTTGCCAACTTCAAAATGAGACTGATCTAAGAGGAAGGTAAATAGACCCTAAATTAAAAAAGGGTTCAGTGGGAACTATTTGCTAAAAGGAATTTTAAGTATAAAGGTCCAAGAAAGGACCTGCTGGATACAGCTTAGATCTAGGACCTAAAATAATTAAACTCATATAAAAGAAGGTGACACTCTAGCCCCAAACACCCTAAAGAGTTGAGAAAGAACTGTCTAGAATTTATGCAAAGCCTGAGCAGGGATTTGGGGGAGTGGGGTGGGAGAGGCAATGGGAGGAGAAAACCAAACTATAAATATGTTCAGAACTCTAGGACAGAAGGACCACATGGGGGAGCTCTAAGCTTTTAAAAATTGAACACCAAATACCTTTGGAGGTGGTGATGGGAGTGTGCCCCTTATCTGGATTCCTTCCCATCAATCCTTCCTTAGGGAATACTCATTAGGTAAAGAGGCCTTCCAATCAAGAACTTGATAAAATAAAAACCAAGTCGCTGAGGGAGACTGTACCAGCATAGCTAAATCCTAACTACAGAGAGACCTTACCAAGGGAAAGCTAGACCACCCAGTAAGGGAGAAAGAAACAAGAAAAATCCTACCTGGACAATGAAATGGAAGTATGCCTCTCCGATCCTTCATGCAGACTTGGTAACACTATTTCATAGGCCCAATCTGGGATTGAGGGGCCACAATAACATCATAGAATAATATATTGAATATTTATGAGCAGTAAGTCTTTTAATAGTGTAAGCGAAGAGGATGTGGGAAAGGTTATCACGGAAAAATCTCTGCCATCAAGTTCTCTAATGCCCTGGGAAGGGCATTACACTTTCATTACCCTGGCAGTATGTACTCTGGTTGAAGGAACTAATTATCAGGGCCTTCTACCATTACATCCAGAGCGTTTCTACTTTTTTATGGAGACATAACTGTGCCATTCTTGGGATAAAAAAAAGAATAAGCTTCAGGGAAAGATGCACACTTGAGTAAAAGTAGAGTATGCACTGCTAGTCTTGGCTAACTACTTGTGTGATCTATGAATTTAAATTCTTTAAGGCCTCTTTTTTTTAATCTGTAAAATGAAAGAACCCATGAGTTACAGATCAGTTCATCCCTAAGGTTCCTTAAAAATCTAAGTCTGTAATTCTCAACTCCTGATACTGTTGGTGGGGGAAAGTGTAGCCAGGGGAAAACTGCAGTCAGGGAATAGAAGGAAAGGTAAAGTAATCACAGTGAATAATCAGAATTGGTTTAGGACTGGACAGAATGCAGTCACATCTTGAGTGATGCTATAGGTTGATCGTTCAAGATTTATCACAGAAAAGGGGTAATGGTAATATGGAGAAATGCAAACAGCAGCTGTCGCTTTTCCCACCATGTGCCCACCCCCCTAAGACCCTGGGTGAAGAGATAACTTCTTTTTATGTATGTCCTAAAAGTTTCTCAAAGAAACCACTCACTAGGGGAAACAGGCCTAGAATGCACACCCTTATTATCTACTGATGGGGGCAAGATAAGGGATCTAAAAATTTGTATAAACCGTTCTTCACTGAACAAGCTTGTCAATTATGAAGGACCCTCATAATCTAAACTGTCACAGACCTATATCCCTTTGAATAAAATAATGACAAAGGACTACAAAATTTAACCTGAGATATTAAAAGGCCCAAGTCAGTTTTACAGGCTTCCTAGTTGAGCAGCCAAGGTCACACACACGTTCCCACCCCTTTACCCTTCACAGTACACGGTGAACTAGGTTCTTAGGTGGCAACTTTATTACAGCTAGAAACACCATCTGGCCAAGAAGGCCTGCTGATAACTTAACCATTAAATAATTAAAAAAAAAAAAAAAAAAAAGAATTAACGGATAAGCTTTTATTCATTAACACAGAGCCTAACACATTGTCATATTGCAAGGCAGAATAAAGCTACAAAAAAAGGTAACAGAGTAAGAAAGAGCAAGAACTGTGGTTCTAGATAAAGAATTCAACAAGTCAGACTCTGAAACAGGCACTCAGCTCAAGATCTAAACCTAAACAAGGGTTACCACACTGCTCCCACCCTATCCCACCCCTCTTATCCCACCAAAGTAGTAAAAAGGAAATGGTCACAAGCTCACAATTGTTTGGTTCTCACCAATATTAATACAGGAAAACAAAATGAACCAAGAAATACTTGAGGGGAGGTCTCAAGATATGCAATCAGTAGGGGGAGTATCTCTGTTTCTCGCCTTTCAGTTTGTTAGTTACACATGGCACTGCAGAGGTGGTGGTGGTGGTAGCTGAAGCCCCGGTACCCTTAGCAGCAGACACAACATTTAGAGCCAGGAGAGGGATGGGTTTCATGCCAAGAAGACTGGAGACACAAGGGGCGGTCGGAAGAGGGTTGGGGAGGCTGGAGGGTGCGTCGGAGGTCCCCGCTGTGGCGAGTGAGGGGGTGGTGGTGGAGGAGGAAGAAGAAGAAGGGGTGGAGGGTTGAGAGAGGTTGATGCTGAGGTGGTCAGGGATCGTGACGGAGGCTGCCTGGGAGGAGGGTTTAGCGTTTTCTAAACTGTAACAGAGGAAAAAAGGAACAAAAAAAAAAAGGGTGGGTGGAAGGGAAGACCACAAAAGGGAAAAAAAGTACAGGACAAAAACTGCTTCAGTTAACAGTTAAGTGCCTCTGGTTGCCAATTAGGAAGACCTGATACCAACCTGTGAATAGTCTCTTTCTTAGCCTGTGCCCCACCCTCTAAAACACCATATTCCATTCCAGAATGTTATTTATTAACTGCTACAGTGAAGAAAAAACTAACAAACTGAGTAAGGAAAAAAATCACAGAACTCATATTTCCACGTATCTGACACACTGACCCAGCCCCAAAGTCAGAAGGGTATGATTTTAGGTAGAAAATGAAAAGAATATTCATCTGAATACAAGGGAAGAAATGTTTCATCCATCAATCAAATGTCAATTACCCATTCTAATGGAAAAATCAACTATCCAGCAATTACTTATGTAGCTTTGGAATGTTAATCAGCATACATTTTGTTTTTCTCTAGTTAATATTAAACTTTGCTTCCATGTCCACAAGATGGAAAGGGGCAAGCAAGTCCAAAGTAGATCACTAAAAGGAATGTAGCATTTTCAAAGAAAAATGCTGAGAACAGCTATGCAGATAAGAACCAGGAAAGCTTCGTTTCTGGTGTGGTGGTGATAGGAATAAAAGGCTCTTTATTTTTTGACTGACTATACTTCTAATGTGGACCTTACAGAACTAGAAGACAGTAACTCAAACACCGCTAAAAAATTCATGTTTAAAAGACAAAAGTAATGCTGCTTCTACTCCTAAAATAAACTCCAAGTAAGTTATGTCCTGCAGTTCCCAAATGTCTTCATATGTCTAAGTCAGGACTGAAGATATTTGTTCAAGTCTGTCTGGACAATTTACTGCACGATGGCAGAGACTCAATTTTGTTTACCTTAAGTTCCAGGGACACCTGCAATCCGTAAAGGAAGGGACACAGGAATCAACTACAGAAAGGACCTAAATCGCTACCATGAAAAGTCAGGAATTCTCAGCAGAAATGCTCAGAATCCATTACTAAAAGTAGAAAAATTCTTCTTGCCTAGTGTTAATAAAACCAGTTTGATGTCTGCAATCAAACTGGGCCGAAACAAGGAAATTAAATTAAGCTTTGTGCACAGTCATCATTTTCATGTTAAATGAAGCTTTAAAACATTTTGACCCAAATCCATAGCTTCAATAATAGGATGATCCTGAATAGCAACTCTAGGTCAGGAAACTGACATGGGGAGTTCTGCTTCCTTACAATGTTGCCATTGACCTTAGTAGGCAAGTAGGCCACATTTGAACATTATCTGGCAATATTCAGAGCAAGCCTACCCAAGCAAAGAAAAACAATTTCCAGCTTCTAAGAACTTGATTCTTGGCATTTAACACTCCCCACACCCAAATTAGAAACAAACAAAAAAACCTTTGAGAACAGCCATCTGTGCAAAGCTTACTACCGTTTCACTCTGAACATTAAAGACTTGAGGTGTCTGGTAGCTAAACAAGAAAGTAGATTTTGGGACCTCAAAGGTGTTAAAGACTTAAGGCAAGCAAAAATCAGAACCACCACTGGGGAGTAAGTTTGTCCATTAGACTGTGATCAGTCCTGCTACAATCTCAAGTGCAGTAATGTTAGCTAAGTTTGGACAAGGAAAATAAAACCCCAGGAAGTCATTAAAGGATGAGACAGTGAAAACATCATCGGCATTTCTGAAGCGTTCCAATACCCTGCCTCTCCTTTTCCCTAAACCCTGAACAATGGAGCATTATATCTGCAATTTGAGAAAAATCGGTGTTTTTAGGATAATAATAATGGCTACTTCCAAGAAACTGCCTTGTTGTCACATTACTTCATTATCCTTATTTTATTTAAAGGTGCTTTGGACCAAAGATCAAACCAGTGAAAGAAATACTGGGTCTACGTGACATGTACCATAAGACTGGACCATAGCTGGTTCTAAAATTCAGTATGGGTGCTCTAGCCACTGTCTTACTAGTGAAGACATGCTTCAGCCTTTTCGCTCCCCAAACCAACAAAGATCAAACGTAAACAATCCATCTCCCCATGTAAACTTACCGCAATCTAGTTGCTTTCTGCTACACTAAGGAGGAAAGAAAGTGGGACTAGACCAACAGGGCTAGGAACGAACAAAAACCCCAGCACTTTTTGCAAGCTTCACCTGCCTACATCCCCAAATCCCAAGTAATCCTACATTTAAACAATACACTGTATCTTTCCCCCATACATACGAAATGATGTTATCATCAATAAAACATAAGGTAGAGAAAACTTACCTGACATTAATTAGATACTGAGCCAGGCTAATGCTGGCAGCAGATCCAGTGATGGTAACCTGCCTATCAGTAGATCCTTCCACTGGGTTCGCAATTTTGATCTGCGCCCCAGACATCTGACGGATCTCATTGATTTTGGCGCCCTGACGCCCGATTATGCAGCCAATCAACTTCGGGAAGAAAAACAACAAAGCACACCAAATTACAAAAGGTGAAGCCCAAGAGTTCCATCCCATTCCTCTAGATTCCACGGCTTGGGTCCAAAAAACAAGACAACGGAAACTACCATCTACATCCTACACCTCTACCCATAACCTTCAGATCAGAAAGCATTAGTTATAGATCCAGTCTCATAACTCCTGCTCTATTATTGTCTGACCACTAGAGACCAGAGCCAATTCTGAGCCGGCACTGTTGTTAGCTGCCAATCAAGTTAATTCCAACTCATGCTGACCCCATGTGTGTCAGAGTAGAACTGTGCTCCACATATTAATGACACTGTTCGATAATTTCTGCATTCCGCTGGATCACCTTTCTTTGTAATGGGCACAAATATGGCTCTCTTCCCGTAGATTGACCAGGTAGCTGTCTTCCAAATTTCTTGGCATAGATAAGTGAGTGCTTCCAGGATTTTTAAGGCTTGGAACCTTTCAGAGGCAGATCCCCAGGCCTATCTCGCTGTTGCAGGTTCGAACTGCCAATCTTTCAGCTAGCAGTCAAGCACAAGTGCTTAACAGCTTGTGCCACTTATAGGACTCTTGTCCATGCCTTAGCACCTCATTATTTCTGGAAAACAAGACTCTCCCTCATTCTCAGAGCACTAATTCTGATGACAGAATAAAGCAGAGCCAAAATTACACTAATCCTGGTTAAATGCCTAAGAATATAGAAAGGTAAAGGTTTCTTCAGTTTTCGCAACAAGATCCTTGAACTCATTCTACCATTAATTACCACCTTCCTACACCGACAGAATTCTGATTAATCAATTTCTAAAGCTTACACCTTCAGATTAAAAAAAAAAAAAATGCCTTTATTTGTGATGTCAATACCACAGACACAACATGTGGCTACTGAGCACTTGAAAAGTAGATTGTGAGAATGAGGAACAAATTTTAATATTACTCTTAATTTAAACTTGAATTTAAGTAGCCACATGTGGCTAGTGGATACCATGTTGGACACGACAGGTCTAACATTCAAGGACCATTGTTCCCAAGGCTTTAAGAACAGTGCTTTTATTCTACATAGAAAGACATGTTTGGCATAAAGTTTTTCAAAAGTCAAATGGGAATTTCCACTTGAGACAAGCTTCTTTCTACCTTATCATACCTCACATAGTTTTATCAACTTTCTCAACCAATTTATACTTCGGAATTCTATATATAACGTATATATGCAGCTATAAAATCTAATTTATTTTCGTTTTTTAAGAATTTCCATTTTCTTTCCCCAGGGCTTAAGAGTACCAAGACACTGCTGAAAGGATTTCTATTCTTTAAAACCGATTTTCTTATTTTCATCCCACACAACCCAGCGACACTTACATCATTTGGAATGGTGAGTTCATGAGAAGTAGTCTGAGCAGATGCATCCAAACCTGCTAAAAGACAGAAAAGAACAAGAAAAGTTCAATGAACAGCATACAAAACCCCACTGATTTGCACATTAACCTAACAGAAGGAAACAAACTGGAAACCCAGCACTGGCTGTTGGGATTCATCACTAACTTGGAAGCCTCCAAGGAGGAAAGAGGGGGAAAGGGGTGTAGAAATAATGCTGGAAAAGGTTCTTCTGTACACTCCCTCCAAGAGCTGATTTCATGCCATTTCCTGCAAAGCCCAGCCTATTGGGGTGGAGGGGTGGAAGCAAGGGGCAAGGGATTATGGTATCCTCAGAGAGGACCAAAATCTAAACATCAAGTCCTTCTGTGCTTCTATCCCTTCTCTGCTTAGGATTTCCAGCTATTGTGTTCCAATTTTCTCACCTGATGCTTATGAGCACCAGTGCCAGTATCATGCCTGCTACTGGGTACCATGGACTTTTGGCACACATCTGGAGTTGCTTTAAATATACCTGTATCAGATTTACAACCCCCACCCCTATCCTTCTAACCTAGACTTCAAGGTCAGATAGAATTAAATGGCAGTCAGGTGAAGGAAGTTCATTTCTCCAGACTTATTCCCTGTCTTTTGCTTAATAATTACTTCTGGTTATTATTTTTGTTTTTCAAAGAAAAAGAAAAAAAAAAACCCATCAGCAAACACCCATACCCATCTCTGACACCTGGACTGGACCAGGTCAGCTGGCTAACCCTCAAGCCTAGTCCTGCTCTCAGCTGTGGCTACTGGTCTCAACATTTTTAGAAGGGGGTTGGCCAGATCCATCAAGGGACCCTTGGGGGCACCAGGCCTACCCCTTTGCTCTCTCAGCTCCTCTCTCTCTGCCATGTGCATGTTGCTGGTATGGTTCATGGGCAGTGAAACAAGGCTCCCACCAGTTTATTAATATAACAGTAGAATACTACAGATTTTTTTTTTTTAATCATTACCCCAATAGCCTTTCACCTCTGGAGAGCTGGATTCAATGCCTGTTAAGATACAAGTGAAAATGAGTTTGGTGGTCTCATCCTAACCCTATCGGACAAGTTATTCCTTATACAGAAAAAAACAAAAAAACAAAACAAAACAAAACACCCTAAAAATAAAAAAATGAAAACAAACAAAACAAAAAAAACAAAACAAAAAAAACCACTACACAATTTGGCACAAATGGATTGTCTCTACCCAGGTCTATGAATAGCTGGTGGAGAGAAAGGGGGTGCCAATCAGATCAAGGGGGCAGCAGTCAGGATGGGTTAGAAGAAATACCAGCCTACCCTTTGCCTGACAAGCATCCCCAAACCTCACCCCCAAACCTTCCAGGGCCTTTTTTTTTTTTTAAGAGTAACTCACCCCAAATGAAAACACGTTAACAAACACATTACCTCCTTGGGTTTAGCCATAGCAGACAGGCAAGTTTAAACCAGCAGGATGCTGGGTAATGAAGTTTGTTTTAAACAGAAGTCAACCCGAGACCTTGGGGCTGGCCTCTGTCTTGCACTACACCTTACAGAAACACACACTGAGGTATCCATACCACTGAATCCGGTGTTGCCATGCGTCATAGGAAAATGAGACTGTTGCATTGCCAACTGGTGCAGCTTGGTCAACTGCAGAGAGGAAACAGGAGAGGTTGACATTAGGAGAGTAACAGACCCAGGGCTCGAGCACATTCAAATTTGAAAATGCAGAGCTCCTGATCCCCAAAGTTGACTCTACTATTCAAACTACAGCGGAGGATAGAGAAGGGTAGAGATGGGGCTTAAATCAGAATCCTGGGGATGGGCAGAATATGAAGGTTAAGGGTTAAGAAATAGAAAGGGTGTTAGTACAAGAGAGTGATCCAGTTTGGGTGTGTGAAAAGAAAAGCAGCAGCACCCGCTCTACAACCATCCCCTTGTGGGCTACTTAATGAAGGTGTCTGCAGCCATTGCAACAGCTGCCCCAGGGACAAGCACAGACAGGCTAAGTAAACAAACTGTGCAGTGGTGCTAGGGAAAACACACCATGCAGGATTCTACCAGTATTGGGATGAGGGAAGGAGATGAGGGAGCAGGGAGACTGCAAGGAGAGAGATTAAGAAACCAAACTAGGTTTAACAACCAGTCGCCTAACCACTACTGACTAACTGTTTTTCTTCAAAACTGTCCTGACTGTTATAAAACAAACCCCCTTCAGGTCTACTTCCCAGCCCTGGGGCCTACCACTAACAAAAAGCCAAATTCAACTTCCCAAGTCTAGATACTCAGAGCATTTGAAACGGTTAGTAAGGATAAAGGAAAAGTGCAGAAAGAAAGGTCCTGAAGTCTGAATATCAGCACTTATTTAAATGATTTTCAGTGGCAGGGAAGGTTTTGAGTCCAATTCCCAAGTGCTCAACTTCCTATCCCTCCCTGTGGATATAAGCCCCTTCCCCATCCCTCCAAATGCTTTTTTAAATTATCACCTCAGAGTGATGAAAAGCCAAGGGCAACCCAACCTCCCACACCCCCCATGGAAAGGAGAACTCCATGCAGGGAAGCACAGTGCACTGTTAATTTAAACTGTGCTGAGAGAACAAATGACAATGTACCACAGAAGATTTTACTTTTAACAGTGATCTGGAACATGGAGGAAAGCATAAACTGATAATCTGCTGGGTTGTAATTTACAGGGCTTAAACACCAAAAGATAAACAAGGTGCTACTATGCCCTAATAAAGATTATTTAAGGGCTGAAAATATGGGGCTCACCTTGTGAGGAAAGTAACTTAATACTGCCAATGTTTAAGACCCAACTCACTTCTGGCTACTTGGGAGAAAGGAGACCATTTTGGATAGGAGAGGGAGATTTCTGAAACAAGAAGTGAAAACAAAACTTACATCTGGCTGTGGAATGGCATACTGTCCTTGAATGGTATAGGCCTACAAAAGGAGGAAAACAGTTCCTATTAAAAACCAATCACGGACAGCCACCCAGTGGGGAAATAAGACAGATTTCAACTAGCCAGGAAGCCAGAGTTGAACTAGAGAATGGGGAGGCCAGGGATTGAGGCAGCAGACAGTATCAAATACAGTTAGACCGACATTGGCCTTCTTTGAACACTAAGTAAGATGACTATTCCAGAGAGCCTACAAAATGAGCCAAGTTCCCTGCAATCAAAGGCAAAACATACGTATCTGTTTCTTAATGAAAACGTAAGAAGTAGAACTAAGCAATGCCTCGGTTGCCCAAGCCCCCCATCTTCCTCCTTGTATACAAGTTAGCCTAAGAGGAAGGTGGTCTCTTCCCTCACCACCCCACCCCTTCTCCTGCCAATCATGGTAACGTGAATGATTTGTATCTGCACAAACCTGCAATGGCATGTTTTGAAAAACTTCCTTTTCCTATCTTATATTTTTCTCTACATTTACCCGAAGAACTTGAATGCACTGAAAGCTAGCTGGATCCCTAAGACTAGGAAGCTGACCACAGGAACACAAAAATCTCTGTGCTCCAATTCCTGCCTTCTCCCACATTCCCTCTATAAAAGGCACTTGCAGCTCCCACTGTGCCCTCCTCCCCCAACACGATAACCTCCCAAAATGGGAGCTGGGTCTTCAGGGCAATGGGGTGGGGGTCAAGGAGGAAAGGAAAACGGAATAGGAAGGGGAGGAGTGGCTATTCAGGATGTGAAGCTTCTCACATCACTGTGGTCAATACCCCAAAAGTGCACCCAGGGTGGTGGGAGGAGGGTGAAAATGGGGTGGTAGGAGTGGGAAAAGGGGAAGAGGGGTTGAACCAAAAACCAAAAAGAAAACCAAAAACCAAAAACCAAAAAAAAAAAAAAAAAAAAAAAAAGAGTTGGTGTTACCATCTGGTGGGCTACACGGCCTGTGTGAAATGAGGTGGGGGGGGGGGGGGGGGGGGGTCAGTCCAGGTCCCCGTGGACAGGTGGTGTCCACAGCACAAAAATCACCAGCACCACTGGCCCCCCGCGTGTTGGCAGTCTCGGCTGAGGCGGAAGGATTGAGTGAGCCTTGGAGACTGAACATCCCCTCTCACCTCTAGAGGTGGTCCCTCCAGGTCAGGGTTGAGGCACATGGACGGGGTGGTGTGGGGAAAGCTCGCACTGTCGCTGCCTGTGCTGTACCTGTCCTGTGGATAAATAGAGGATTTCAGTCTCCAGGGCTGTCAATCCGGCACCTTGTCACCAGCATGAAATTCACACAAAAAAAAGTTGTTTATTTTTTTCCTTTTTCCTTTGAAAAGGAGCTCACAATACGATTTGAAACGAGCTGTAATCAGTGAATTTAAAAAAAAAAAAAAAAAAGTTTACCTACTGGCAGCTTTCACACTGCACATTTGGGTTATTTTCAGTAAGAATGAAGGAGTGGGCAACAGAGCTGATGCCAGCTACTGGCTAGTGTGGGATTAAGTTGAACCCCTACAGAGCCCACTTTGACACAAAGGAACAAAAGACACAGGTCCATCTGTGGACACTGCATGAACTGGTCCATTTAAAAAGGCTCGTGGTAATGATCCATGGCAGGGCCACTCATGGAAGAAGCTGCAAGCTTTCAGAGGGTGGTCAACTGAATAGAAGGGAGGGAGATAAGGGAAGCAAAGAGGTAGGAAGGAGAGAAAAGGGAAAAAGGGAAGGGAATTGAAGCAATAATTGTAAACAGACAGGACTGCTGCCACACAGCATGGGACGTTTTATAATCCCAGACGGGGGTGGAAGAATACCGAAGAGCAGGAATCTGGAGTTCCTGGGGAGAAGGGAAAACCCTTAAGGCTAACCGTCCTTGCTACACTGACTCTAAGCTTTTACCTATCCTTCCAAACCAACTGAGAATCCTTTGACCAAACCAGTGTGTACATGGTTAGTGCAAAAAGCAAGGTACTACAACTACTTGTTCAAGGCAACACTGTGACTTGGTTAACCTCTAATGAAAACTCCCAGAATTACGTGACAAAATCTTGCTCAAGTATATGCTAACTCAACAGAACGTGAATGAGACAGACTTAGTTTATGCTTTCCCTATAAATGGCTCCCAGGTCAAATGCAAGTAATATGGAACTAGTTGCTTGTAAAAGGCCAGTCCCAAAACGGAAATGGCATTCTGAACAATGCATTTGCACTTAGGAAACTACCAAAAACTGAAGGCCACTATTTCAAAAACTGACCTACCTACTCCTCAAACACTATCCAACAAAGCATAAAACTACAGTGGTGCTCTTGTCACAACAACCTGACTTTGGAATAAACCACGTGCCAAGGATCAAGAGTGTAGGTGGATGAAAGAGGAGTAGAGGCCAAGGGAGTGCTTTGGTGCTCCTACTGCAACACCAAATGTCATAGCACCACAGCCCGACATGCTTTCCCCCTTCTATTCTTGCACACTGAACCCTTACCCCAGCTGATTTCAGTTATGCCATGTGGGTTCAAACCAGTGTTTATGAAATTAAGAGCCTGGGGAACAACACACTGGAGTCTGGGAGTGAAGGGGTAAGGAGTAGGGGGAGGTGAGGTGAGGGGAAGGGGAAGTTTGTAGGACACTCAAGTTCAGGACCCCCAATTTGGAGACACCAGCATCCAGAATCTCCTTCAGAGGTCCAACTCTTTGCTACCTTTATTCAGACCTCTAAAGATTACCCCACACATATAAAAGCATGGATGGGATGGGGGTAGGAAGAGTAGTAGTGATACCAAGGTAATTTAACACTTTCTTCTAACCCAACCCACCTTAAATATCAAAACATAAATGACCTTTGCCGAGTGCCTACAAAACTTCCATTGCCTGCTAGAAATTAAGTAACAGCTTGGCATTCATAGCTTTCTCCAACACAAAAAAAAAACTACAAGCAGGTCAAACTATGGCCAGAGTACAGGTTTCAGCAAGCATGCAGAGTGGCCTGATGTGCTGCTGGCAAAGTTGACATTTTATATATATATAATGTTTTATCATTCTAGGCCACCAGTAAGAATTTTCTTACCTGACCACCTGCAAAGATGACTGGAGAACTGGACGGCTTGGGCCGGTACGGGATGGTCACGCCCTTCGGGGGGGACTGGGAGAGAGTCAGAGGGGAAAAAAACAAAAAGAGATAAGGTTTCAAAGCTGCTTCAGCTGTGTGGCTTAAGCTCACACAGGTCAGTTAAACTAAAAACTGTATTTCCATCCCCTCACCTACCAACGTTGTCTCTGGCTAGATCTAAAGTCATCTTCAGAGTTTATCTCCCTTTAAAGCAGTAAGATGGCTTGTGGACTACACAGCTCACACTAATTCCCATCAAGGCAGATGCCCCCATAATAAGCTTATACATTATTTCAAAATAAATCTAATGAATCTAAAAGCTTATACACGTACACACATACACTTTAGCTGGTAATTTTTAGATTCTTACATTTCTGCCTAAAGGACCCAAAAGCTGTCTAGAATGATAGACACTATCCATAAATAGATTCAAATCCCTGAAGTTTTTCTAACCCTTGAAATTCTACTTTCCCTTCTCACCAACACGGGACCATCTCTAAAACGGCTTAATTTCCCTTAATTTTGCTATTCTTTTAATAGAATGGCGTATCATCAAGCTATCACAAGTCATTTAGAAACACTATCATAAGCGTGTTTCTCTAGTATCTGTAACTACCGTTTTGAAAATAACCCGGCTTTAAAGCACAGAAACTAAAGAATGTGTCAACGTTCCATGTAGCCAAAAGACTGTAATCCAAAGGTCAAGTTAATTTTGCTCTCAGGAACCCAAATACAGGTTTTGTCCACTCAGTCCAACAAGTGCATCTTACCCCTACCAATCCTGTAAAAATTGCTGTGAAGCAAAAGATCACTGCTGCTCAGCAGTTTCTGTTTTTTATTAGACATATAAAAAATCAAAAGCTGAGGAAAAGAAAATACGAACTCAGAGAACCTCTTCCCCACCACTACTGGAGGCTTCTAACAGCTTCACCTAATTCTAGTCTTACTAAATATAGATCAGTCCTTCTCCCTAGATTTCCCCTCCCCTCATTATCAGCATGAGCCTGAGGGCTTACCTCCAACATGACCACGCAGATCTGTTTGACACACTCAATGATGGATTGCGGAATGCCAGCAATAGTGATGGCCCGCTCAGTTGAATTGGGGAGCATATCCCCTGCCACCTGGACCTGAGCCCCTGTACTCTTTGGGGGGGTAAAAACAAATTCAAAATCAGACAAAACCAGCTCATGCTTTTCTAATCCCTCCCAGCAGCAATTTTTGCCTAAAGTTCAGTAGACATTGAGCCCATCCTTTATCTCCCCTTTTCAACCCTTCATTCCCATTATTCCCTATTCCAGATAGGACTGTTTAATCAGTTAAAAATAAGTTAGGCTCTGAGAGCCAAAAATAAGTTTGAATAACAACCTAAATTTAACCTGATCTCAAGAAAAGGATCCTTCTAAACAATTTCCTCTGAGCTAATAATAGCTTCAGGGGTCAAACAATACCACCACATGTATCACCCACCTTTCATTCCCTTATTGAACAAATTTTTACAAGGCTGGGAATAAATCAATGAACAAAACTAAGATCCCTACCTTCGTGGCACGTACAATAGGCTCCCAAAACTCAAAACTAGTTTTCCTTTGGGAGCTGTTCAAGTTTCATACCAATACCCAATCCAATAACCCCTAGATACAACTAAACGCTTCCATAATTCAACATAACGTCAACAATTTCAAAGGGTACAGAATTACAACTATACCCCAACGTGTCTTCCCATTTTCCCTATGTGGTTTAGCGATCTGGCCAATAAAAGCATTGCTATTATTATATATCAAATTGTGATCTCTTCAGGCATAAAAATTATGTAGTCCTATAAAAAGTTGCCAAGAATTATAAAAAAATGAAAACTGGTCACATATAATAGTTACAAATTCTAGTTAGCTTTTCAAATTCTAAATTATTTTTAAAATATATTTGTTACAAAACATAACTACCAATTGCATAATTTTATCCTATGTATGATCAAAGTCTAACCCTCTAGAATTCCTATTTTAATAAAAATCTCTACCTCATCAAATGCAAACTTATCGTAGCTATTCTAAGAGCTAACAAAGGAAGCCACACTTAAAGCAAATAGTTGACATTTCTAAAAGTCACAAGAGTTACCAACCTCTCGTATTTCCTTGATCTTGCAACCACCTTTCCCAATGAGAGAGCCACACTGACTAGCAGGGACCACCAGCCTCAGGGTGACTGGGGGTCTACTGGCAGCTGTGCTATTGGTCATAGAGCTGCTGATGTCCTACACAAGAAAATTAGACCAAAAGGATATATGATTATGCAGATCCCTGGTAACCCATACTGCCATGAAAGAAACCACTTGGCCTTGATCTTGTAAGGGATGTCATGATCCACCACTGAAATGTGAATTAAGTGAATAGAGCCTCCCAAACTATTTCTGCTGTGAAGACAAAAATTCCTCAGAATTGTAGAGGAAGTATTTTTTTGTGTGTCTTGGTAGGAAAAAGATTACTACTTGTTTTGGAAATTACAGTTAACTGGGCGAGGGAAAACAACACTGAAGTCAAAATTAAATATTAGAAGAAAGATAAAACAACGCGATTACCTCATTCAAGCCACCAATTTCTGTCCTCTGTGCAAGATGTTAGAAACTAAAAAGACTTAAATATTCTTTATCACTGCTTTATTTAATTTTTTTGGTAATATTATCATTGTACTGATAATGAAATTGAGGCTTAGAAAGTAGTTGCCCCAATTACATCTAAAAAATGCTAAGTTTTAAATTAAAGACCGCACCGGCTCCCAACCCGTAGTCTTTGTTATTACGATGTGCTGCATCCAAAAAGCAAATTAACTGCAGCCTTCCAAAGATCAAGATCACTCCTCAGCCTAGTCTCTACATAGTAGCTAGGCCTGGAAACTGCTTAAGTATAAGCCCCCAAATTCAAGGATATGTTTCTTATTCGGTTAGAGAACAGACTTTCTAAATGTTTAAGACACAGCTCTGGACTAGCAGGGTACTGGTAATCAAAAGAAAACATTTCTGATCTTGGCAAGGATAAGATTTCAGGCACCATTAAGTATCCAACCACCAACCAAGCAGCAGCCAGAAGCAGTTCTCCTCAGTGTTCGGTATCAACTGCACAATTAGCTGCATTACTGCAGGAAGGGGAGGGTGCTGAAGACAAGACCCAGGACAATGGTTACTCAGCCTGTGAAGGTTGTTTGGTGGGAAAAAAAACTTCCTTCTGCCAAAAAAAACCCTCTGGTATGAACACTTTGCTTCTGATAATCCAGAAAACATGTACTCTCCTCCCAAATATAACTACATCCAGGGTTGGCATATAGCTGCATTTAGAGTATACTGGTATACGGCCCCTTATCACTCATTTGTGCTCTAGGGGGCAATAAAGTTGACTTGAGAGCAATGCATTTGGTTTTGTTTTGTTTTTTTTTTTTTTTGAAGTTGACCAAAGCATGGGTGACATTGCCTTAAAAATTACTGCTCAAGAAATAAAAATAAAATATGTTTATCACTCAAATGTTTTACAATGACTCCCTAGAAATAGTCAACCAATCTATTTGTTTCAATGATTCAAGTGACTTATTTAACTACAAATGGGTAAACGTTGAGGGATGCTGAAGGGGGGTAAACTGTTGCCATCAAGTCATTTCTGACTCATAGCGACCCTACAGGACAGAGCAGAACTGCCCTATAGGGTTTCCAAAGAACGGCTGGTGGATTCAAACTGCTAACTTTTTGGTTGGCAGCCTTAATTCTCAACCACTGTGTCACCAGAGCTTCAACAAGTGGAGTAGAGGACCCATTTACAGATTTTTATGATTCAGTGTCCCTGAATTTTAAAACCCTCAGAAAAGCACAAAGCTATCCAGAAGTACTTTAAAATGAAGAAGGGTAGGATAGAGGAGAGAGAACAACAAACCTCTTCCAGTTTGTCAATGATCATTGCAAAGGCTTTAAAGATGGCATTAGTGGGTCCAGCCAAAGTGATAATTCTCTCAGGACAATTCCCTTCTGAGATGTTGATACGTGCACCACTCTGGATAAGAAACAGAAGCAAAAGCAGTTAAGTGGACAGAAAGTGCTGTGCATATGTAAGCTGTTTAAAAAAACCTGTTGCCGTCGAGTTGATTCCAACTCATAGCGACCCTACTACAGGACACAGTAGAACCGTCCCGTAGGGTTTCCAAGGAGTGGCTGGTGGACTCGAACTGCCGACCTTTTGGTTAGCAGCCAAGCTCTTACCCACTGCACCAAACCCCAATGTAAGCTATACAGCCCTTCCTAAATAAAATGGGCAATGAGTTGACTACATACATAATCCTGATACAAGGCAAAGTCATCATTTCAAATACTGCTCTTTGTCTTGAAACATAGCCTACAGCAGCTACCTTGCCGTAAGTCCTGAATGAATTCTGAAACTTGCCAGAACTACATTTTACAGTGTACTATTTGTCATTACAAATGAATAAGCCAAAAAATACCTGCATCTTATACTGAGATATTCCCCCTTCTAATCTCTCATTAAACAATTTTTTTTCCTGAAAGTTTTTAACTTCCCAAGGTGATAATCCCAAAGCCCCCAAAACTCACCTCTTCACGCATCTTCTTAACTGATTCTCCTTTCTGTAAGAGGAAAAGGCAAGTGTGAGCTCCAACTGCTATTTCAACCCAGACAGACTAAATAGTAACAAGAGCTGAACTGAAATTGTCTTACCTTTCCAATGATACTGCCAACTTCCTGCAATAGAGAAAACTACTGTCAATAGCTTTAATAAGAGGAAACACTGGAAAAGGATTCATTATCATGAAAAGGAAATCTTAGCTGTCCAGCTAATCAACTGCTGTCTATGCTAATTACTAAAACAAAACAAAGTAGTGGAAAGATTTTAAAATTTAGGATGAAGGGACTTATTTCTTTTCTTTGCTCAGAACTCATGAGTGAAGCTATCTGCTGGTTGAATGGACAGGGGAAATCAGGGGTGGAAAGGAGGAGTGTGCTGTCACAGTGTAGGGAGAGCAATTAGGGTCACATGATAATGTATGTATCAATTTTTGTATGAGAGACTAACTTGAATCGCAAACTTTCACTTAAACTACAATAAAATTTAAAAGAGTGAAGCTATCAAAGAATTCTGAAGGAATAATGATGCAAGAGTGATTAAATGCTATCATTGTGTTTAATATAAATTATTTTGAAAAAATACCAAATGTATCTTCCTCCCATAAAGTTTTCTAAAATTGTTTGGGCAGGGGAAATCTACTTATCACAAATATAGCAACTTCCAAGAGAAAACTCTAGGTAAGAGATTATATCTTTGGCTCTAGCCTCTAGTTAAGCTTTGCCTGCTCAGTGAAGCTTCCTAGTAAAGTCTGTCTTCCCACTACACTCTCATCTACTCAGCCAGAAGAGACTGCTAAAGCCAGACATCCCACAGTGCTAATCTGATGAGCTCCAAGATTCATGCCTTCTCTTCCTGGCCCCTCCCCTAACAGTTACTATGACCCAATTTCCCAAGCAACTGATGCATACCTTTCCATGCATAAGTAGCCGGATGGTGAGAGTGACATTTAATCCACCTTCAATCACACCGGTGTCCATGTCGAGCAGTGTTCAGGGAAGATGGACTTTTGAGTGGTCAAGTCTTTGGTCACTGGTGGGGGAAAGCCAAAAACTGAAATCCAAACATGACCAAAATCAGAAGATTAAAACAAAGAAGGAAATATTTCCCAAAGTTATTTTCACCATTAGTGTTTTCTAATTAACTCTTTTCTTAACAGCCTATCAGACAGCAGATTTGCATACACCTAGCACAACTGCATAACAACAACCTACATTTACAGCTCAGGTTCTATTACAGGGCATGGAAGGCGACTTTCCAATCTACTCTCATCAGTTAGGTAGGGTTTCACTGACTCTCAGGATGAGGAACGTTCCTTCAATTGGCAACCGTTCTAAGAGAACTGCTGAACGTGCACCAGTTGTCCTTCAACAGAAAAAGCCTCAACAGGACACAGGAACACCTGGAAATCATGCAGGCAATCCTCAAACTAGCCAACTACATACTGTGAAGGCAAATGACCTTTGGCTTCCCTGTTTTTAGTAGCAGCAATTTCTACGTAAAGAAACTGAGATGAGTATCAGAAATATCACAATGCTGATAGACAGCAAATGATATACGAAGATTTAAGTCAACAACCCTGCTGAAAAAAACACTATTTGAATGCCTTCCATGCAGGCTGGGGTTCCACATTCCTCTTTGGAAAATGATTCTAACAATACATTAAGCACAGGCTGAGTCCTTTTCCTATCTCCCCTCCCAACCCAACTTGACAGTTACTCAGATTTGGCAAAATTTCCTTCCAAAAAAATCAATTAAAACAAAACTATTAATAAAATTATTCTGATTGTTTTAAATAATAACAGTAACTTGCCTTCCCCATCTACTCTCTAAAATAATATTCCTAACGTTTCTGCTTTGGAACAACTGGTTAGTCGTCGTGTAAAAAACAGATTTTGGTTTTGGATACACGTTTACCTTCAATACCTCCTGAGGACCAAAACGATCTCCTAAATTCTGTTAAATTTCTCCAATGACATTTTCAGTATCCATCCTTTCAAAACTCAAGGTCAATAACATCTCCTGGATGCTAGTTCTCCCCCTTCACAAACCCAGCCACCTTTTAAACCTTGCTCTAATACAAAGCTCATATCTTAAATATTAAAAAAGTGCATACCATTCTGATAATGGGAAAATGCCCCCCTGGCTACCTCAAGAGTAAGTAAATATAAAAAGAGGTCTTGCACATCCAAAACACTTCATTTCCCCATTTTCAGAATATAACTGTGGGCAAAATACAAGAACTCAATACTTTCCTCTCAGAAAAACAACAGTGCTTGGTGAGAGATAGCATTACGTCTGTAGGAATCATCCTTTTTTAAATGAGATATGGTAAAAACCTGTCAGTTTAATTCCTTAACCCCACTCAAATGTAACAGGAAACACTTTCCAAATACTATACAAATGCAACTTCGAAAGAGAAAGAAAATTGAAAACCTATTTGAACCCATTTCTTGAGGTAAGGCACAAGGCTGCATTTCTAACTCCAAATCATCCAAGTAATCTAAGAAATTCTCGTCATATTTTCCTCCTGTCTAAGTCAACACAAATGTACCCAATCTCAGCAATCCAGCTGTTAATCCTGCAGTCCATTACCCCTTCTCCTATAAATAGCTCGCTCTGGGTCTATATCGGCAAGGCATTTTGTAATTTTAAAATTCGTTACCCCGAGACAACGTCCTGAATAACTCGATACCTGGGGGCCCGTCTACCCCTTCTTTAGCTCGGCAGCCCCCCTCCCCTCGGTCATCCAGGCATTTTCCACTTAAAAGGAAAAAAAAAAATGCCCCCCCTCCCCCGACTAGAAAAGAGGGGGGGAAAAAATAAACGGTTCGGTCAGGGGGGGGCGCTGCGATCCAGGGGGAGGGGCCGGACTTGTAGCGCCTCCTCGTGTGGCTGCGCCAGCGCCTGACCCCCGCGGGGAGCCGCGCTCACCCGCCCGGCCAGCAAGTCGGCCATCGCCTTCCCCCACCCCCCTCAACCAACAAATCCACCGCCGCCCCCCCTACCGCGCGCGCGCCCTCCTTGACTCCTGCGCAGCCGCCACCGGGAAAAGGCGGGGGGAGGGGGAATTAGGCCTTGCGCGAGGCCTACTAGGCCGCGCTGGAGCCAGGGCCTCGCGTGAATGGCCGACCAGGCAATGAGGGGCTAGGCGCTTACGTGGGACTACGCGAGGCCGGGGCTCGTGACGAGGATTGGAGCCCGCTAAGAAAGATAACAAGAGGCGAAATAGGAGTTATAGCTGGGCGCGGAGGGATAATTTTTAAGCTTACCTGCAGGCGCGAGGCGACTGAGGGGGAAAAGGGGAGCGGGCGGGAAGGGGAAGGGCGGGAGGCCGGGGGCGGAACAATAGGGGCGGGCGGGAAGACGAGGGGGACCCCGCGGGCGGGCGGAGGAGGAAGGGGGGGGTGGAGGAGGAGGAGAAGGAAGGGGGAAAGAGACCCCGGGGCGGGTGGAGGGCGGCGGAGGGCGGGCGGGCGGGAGAGGGCGCAGGCGGCGGCTGCTCCGACTGCTGCCTCTGCTGGTCTGGGAGGGGGACGGGGCGGAGCGGCCCGCTTTCAACCCCGCGCACCCTCTGACCCCGGAAGCGCTAACTGCCCGGGGGCCGGCGAGGCGGCAGCGTCTTCCAAACCTTCCCCACGCAATGCAGACGGCCTCCCAAGAGCCTAGAGCGGCTCCGCGGACAGCATTGACACTAACGAGACGACTGGTAGCAGATGGTGAGATGTATGATAGAGCGACCGCGTGGGGGAGGGAGCGGGGAGGAAACTAGTGGCCCCTAGCGGACTGGTTGGAAAGCTCAGGTGCAAGTGCGGAGAGAGGTGCAGTCGTGATGAATCAAGAAGGGGAAAAGAAAAAGGTATGGGTGGGGAGAAAATGTTAAGAGACCGGAAAACCCAGTAGTCCATAGTGATACTCAAAAATAGAAGAAAAAAAAAAAACTTAATTTCCCACACTGGAGGTGGTTATTACACCAACTCTTTAGTCTGAAAATTGGTAGTTAAAAGGAAAGAATTGAGCATTTACCCTCCCTTTTTAGGAAAAACCATAGTTCGTCCACAGTTGCTAAGAGAAAGCTCCTTTTTAAAGAATTCTAGGTAATAAATCTAGAAGGAATGAAAGAAAAAATCACCGTTCTGCAACCCCGAATGAAATAATTCATTCAGGCAAGTATCATCGATCATCAAAACTTTAAGTGAAAGGTTGTTAGAGAACAAGATGTTATCATGCTGCCAAATATCACCCCAAATATTATTTGCAAGTCACACAGTAAAAAAGTAACTTTTCAATGGAGTCACCACCTTACCAAGTGATCAGATTTTGCATCACAACATTGTATGGTCCTCGATGAGATGCAATAAGTACACAGCATCATCTATTAAGTATTCTTGCCAAAAGAATCTTAATCTAATCAATCCTTGAGACCTAATTTCCAATTCATGGGAAATATAGAAGATAAAGGAACAAGTTAAACACCACCACGCTACAATAAAATAATCAAATCCAGAATGTGGGACATTCTATAAGACAACTAGCCTGGTCTTTTCAAGAAGGTATCAGGTAGATAGGAGAAATTTAAAAAGCAGACCAACCAAATGTAATGTTGCAATGTGCGGGTTTTGTTTGGATCCTGGTTTGAAAAAAAAAGCTATATAAGACATTTTTTGGGACAACTGAGGAAAGTCAAACATGAACTGAGTATTAGATTATATTAGAAACTGTATCTAATTTTCTTAAGTTTGATAATGAAATTGTGTTTATGTAGGTAAAATGCTTCTTAGGAAGTACTTCATGAAATATTTAAGGGTGAAGAATCATGATGTATACAACACTTGCAAATGGTTTGCACAGGTGTATCGATAAAACAGATATGGCAAAATGTTAACAATTATTAAATCTAGGTGGTTGGTATATGGGTGATCATCACTGTACTTCTCTTTAAACTTTTTTTTTTTTTTACAATTTTCATAATAAAAATTGGGGAAAATACGATGTGGAATGGAACAAAACCAGGAAAATGCTGATTACTACTGAGCTAGGTGATGGAAAGATAGGAGTTTTTAATACTACTTTCTCTACCCTTCTTATATTTGAATTTCCACATTAAAAAGTTTTTTAAAAACCAGAGAGGAGCTCTGGCAGGGAGTAAAGCAAAATAAGGAGGAAATTGAAAGAGACAGCAAATATACAGGGTTATTATTGAAACTTGTTCAAGTCCTCGATTCTGGCCTTAATAGCAGTTAAATTTTATTAGGCAGCTCCAATTCACTGGAGTCATCTGAATGGGGACAGCTTCCTGAAGTGAAAAATAAGGCTTGGAAACTCCCAATGCCTCTCCACCCACCCCAAAATGAAGGGGTAGGCAGTAGGAACAATGTAAGATAGAAATAAAAAGAAGTCTGTCATTTGGTAAAGGTGAGGGACAGTCCAAATACTGAGAGGAAATAAAGTAGGAAAATGTTAGGATACCCAGAAAAAGGCAAACGAGGGAGCAAGCTTACTATGAGGCCTGGGCTAAAGGTCAGCTTCCCCTCAAGATTTTGCAGCTGGGTCATTACCCCCAGGGCTCTAAGAGCTGGAGTGAAGGTGAGTGGCTAGCCATGAAATCATTTATGTGACGGGCAAAACAGAGTTCAAGTTAAAAGTTAATAAAATACAAGGTCCCATACATCAAGGAACTCCAATGTCAGCAGAACATCCACATCCTCCAATCCATGGTTCATTGTAGTAGTGGTATGAATGAGTTCTGGGAAAGCACTGTGAAGGGCAAAGCAAGGACTCATTTGGAAGAAAGAAAGGAGGAAATGGGGTGCAGAGGACAGAATATGACTTTGGAGTCAGGAAGTTCTAGATTGAAATCCAGACTTTGCCAGCTGAGTGTTCCTAAGCAATTTATTCAGCCTCTTTTAGCCTGTTTTCTGCCTTCAAGGTTTTATTGAGAACTAACTGGGTTAATGTACATAACATACCTGCGGAGCACAAGGAATAGCAGTAAGAGCGCAATAAAAGCTGATCCCAACCCCCTAACCCCAACCCCCTTCACTAGGAAGAGGTTTGGTTTATCTCATTCACACCTTTGGAAGATAGGAAACTTTAATAATAAAAATTTCTCTGATAAAAACACACTCAAACATTTTGTTGTGATAGATGAATTTATAAAGTACTACTGTACTTAGTATACTATTTTAAGTGCCTTACATTCGTTGACAAAAAAAAAAAAAAAAAAAAAAAAAACCTCCATCATTCTGTAATAAAGAGGAATATTTTCCTCCTTAATATGGAAAAAAAAAAGTTAATAAAGTATCAGCATCCTCTACTAAAGTGGTTTCTATTTGGGGCTGGCCAACAATTGCAGCCAGTTTTGAAAAAGAAAGATGGGATGTACCTAATAGCAGTACCTGATAATTTTATGAATTGGTAACTTCTTCTCAGGAGAAATAAGCTAGCCAAGAAAGTGACTTGCCTAGGGCTATAGAGTAATCTAATATAGGGAAATGATTCCCAAAAGGCAGTAAACTAGATAAAAACACATCCCCTTATTTGCAGTTCCCAAAGCTAAAATATCTACTCATATTTTATGTCTCATGGGTTTTCAAATTGTGTGGAAATCTTGCTCTACTTAGTTTCTGGTTAAAAAGAGAATGGCATAATCCCAGATACTCTCTTGGACACAGGGTGGTGAAGGTATAAGATAAAAACATTGGAGAACCCCATCTTTATAGAAACTTACAGTGATGCATAAAACCAGGGCATGCAAACCAATGCTCTCAGGAGTCAGGCAAGTAGTGTAAGTGGGTGAACCCTAACCCTATACAAGACAACAGGGAGTTGAAAAGACTGGGATGACTAGAATACAGGACCCATCTAAGAAATAACCACTACTCGAGACTAGAATTTCTACCTTCAGGAATGTGGGACCACTGTTGCCAGTTTTCAGCTTGAAATCTGAAACTTTATGTGAAAATTTGTAATATTTAACACAGTGAGTGGTCCCTCCAAAAGAAAAAATACATATCTCAGGGCCAGATATAGCCCATGGGCACATAATTTTTCAACCTCTAGGAAACGTATGTATATGAAGAAGTTCACTGCAGTAAAAAAAACTGGTTGAGTAGAAGCTGTTAAAACAATGCTGTCTATCTACATGCACTGACAGAGAACCAACTTCAAGATAGATGGTGAAATGAGAAGAAGTTGGGCCCAAAAGGGGGCTATGGTATGCTCCCATTTGATATAAAGGGGTGGGGGTGGGAGGCAGCAATAGGAACAGAACAAGGTTAGGTAGAAATTAAAAGGCAGGACTTGACTATGCACAGAATAGCTCTGGAAGTTTGCAGAAGAAGAATCTGGCAGTTGTGGTTGCCTTTGGAGAGGAAGCTGGAAAGCTGAGACGAGAGGAGAGGGAACCTTACTTTTCATTGACTATCCTATTAAAAATGCCATAATTTTCTCCCCAAATACATGTATTATTTTTAACTTTTGAAGAGTTAATAAACTTTTGAGAAACAATAGTAACAAAAAAAAAAAAAAGCGAGAGAGAGAAGGTGCTCTACATATAGCTTAGAAAGGGGAGAACTGTGTTCTCCATGGTTAGGAGTGAGGAGAAAGGAGTCAGTGAATTCTCTAAGTTCTTTCTGTTTTTTTTTTTTTTTTTCCCTGTTTTGTTTTTTTTTCCCCCTTTCCACCCCTTCTCCTAGTCTTCCTTATTTCTGGTTTGTTTGTCAACATTTATTTCTCTTCATCTCACAAGCCACCGACCCCCATCCCACCCCCTCCCCCACCCACATCTCTCTTCTCCCCCTCAAAAAGGAAAAGGAGAGCTGATGAAAACAGAGTGACTAGGGGGAAAAATTAGAATGGCCCCCAAATCCAAACCTGGAAAGGTAGGCTTTGGCCTTGGATTTTCTAATAAAATTGAAAACTAGCTATAAAATATAGGAAGACCTCAAACATTTTTTTTTTTCCATATAATTCTCCCCAGGGACAAGTCACAGATGCATTACAGCCAACTAAACATACTCCCTCAAGTCCTGTGGGTTCCACCTCAGAAACATCTCTCAGGTCCACTCCTTCCTCTAACCCTATCTCCCCAGCCTACAGCTCCATTTCCTGCTACTTTCAGACTCTTAAACACAGTAACTCTATGTAGGAGGTTCAGGAGCTCCTGAACTTTCATCTACTGTTGGGCAACTCCATGCCTTTGTAAAAGTGTTTTCTCTGCCTAGAATATATTAGGTTAAAAGTACAGACTCAAGAGCCTGAGTTCAAATCCTGACGGAACCACTTACTACCGTGTGACCCTAGGCGAGTTAATTTAACTTCTTGATACTTCAGTTTTCCTCATCTACAAAATGGAAATAGTATCTACCTCAGAGTTGCTATGAAGATTACACAAGTTATAAATGTAAAGCACTCAGTGCCTGGCACATAATAAATGCCCAGTACGTGTTAGCTGATATTATTTACCAACTGAGAAATGCCTGCTCATTCTGAGGCCCAGGCCAGAACTGGCTCATTCTCCCACTGAGACTGTCACTATTTCCTCTGCTCCACCACTGTTGATCCAGGTCTCCAATATAGTCCTTTTCACTGTATTATTGTTACCTATTTACATGTCTGTCTGCTCCAATAGATCTTGCAGCTCATGAAGGGCAGGGACTGTCTTATTCATCTTTGTAACTTCAGTATCCAGAACACTGTAGTTCCTCAATAAACAATTTCCCAGAAAATCAATATAGTCCCACTGGAATACCTGTAATTCTCAGACATGCTAGTTTGCTTTATGACTCTGTGCCCAGGCATATGCCTTTCCCAGCTCCTCTCTGCCATCCCTTGGTAAATCCATTGTTCCATCTTTTCTACTCATACTTCCTCATTCAAGACCTAGGAGTTAGTTCAAATGTCACTTCTTTTGAGAAGTCATCTTTGACTCCTTCCTCCCTTCCCAGCGAGAATTATTTCTATGTCTGCATCCTCCTGACATTTTATAGCATCTGGCTTTACTAATAGGAGCCCTGGTGGCGCAGCAATTAAGAGCTTGGCTTCTAAACAAAAAGGTCAGCAGTTTCAGTCTACCAGCCACTCCTTGGAACCCCTATGGGGCAGTTCTACTCTGTCCTATAGGGTCACTATGAGTCGGAATTGACTCAACAGCAATGGGGTTTATCTTTACTAATTAGTTCTTTTAGATGTCGTTTTCCTCCACTAGACATATCTTCAAGAACCCAATGTGTAGCATGGCACATAGTAAACCAGTGTCCCTTGATTCTAGCTATGTATCAATTTATCCACACAGTTTCTTAAAAGTACTGATCTGTAGGGCCCCATACTGAAAGAGTCTTATTCAACAGATTTGGGCTTCAGCCCCAAACTACTCTCTCTGATAGCTGATGGGCGGCCAGGGTTGAGAACCTCTACGGTAGCAGATACATAAACTTATGCTGAAGGCCCACATCCACTCATCAAAGGGAAGACACAAAGCCTGTTCCACTATGCCTGAACCAATTCTGAAGGCTCCTCACACTTAAGAAACACAGGGACAGTACACTATCTACCTCACTGATGCTCTGGTTCCTGACTATAAAACTGATACACTTTTAAAGGTCTATGGAAGGTAGCAAAAGTAGTTAAATGGGCTATGCCCAGCCAAGGTAATGGCACAGGTGAACAGAGACCAGGAGAAATAGCTTTATTTGGACTAAGAGCTGCAGGATAAGAGCAGGACCTGAGATGTCACACTGAGCTAAAGAGTAGAAATGAGGTTCCCAAATGGCAGTCAGAGCTCAGCAGCCAAAGGGCCTCCACACCCCAGCAGCCTTGCAGTTAGTGCAAACAGTAAAAGGCCTGCTGGGAAATGTATCTGCCACTGAACCCCTGAAGTATGCCACCATTACAAAAAAGGTACAGGGTTTTTTTTATATAATTAAATTTCCAAGACACCCTCAACCACCATTATCACAAAAGAAAATTTTTAAAAAATCACATTTTACAAATCTTAAACTTGTCTTCAGCATTTAGTTCAAAGAGTTCATCACCTTCAAAAAACAACTCCCCTGCTAAACTTAGCAGCTAAAAATTCTATCCAGGAAGCAAGAAGATCTTTGCTAGCCCATGGCAATCCTTTTCCCACATTCCCTAGCCAGTTAGGGCTGAGCGGCAGGGTGAGGTTCAAGCGGGAGGTACAAGGGTTAATTTCCCTCCGTACAACATGGCCTCTGAAGCTTGATGGGAGAGCAGAACTGGTGAGACTTGAGGGAAGGGTCCAGGCCCTGTATTCAGTCAGAGTCACTGCTGGAAGAGGAGGAGGAGGAGGAATGCTGCAAGGGGAAAGGGGAGAGGAGATACCATCAGATCCAAATGCCCCTTGATCACCCCAGTGGCCATTCTTTAATGCCCCACCCCTCCACCCAGGTACCCCTTCCTTCCCCAAGAAAATCAGGAGGTTTGAACCAAACTGTCCCTTAGAGCAAAAACAAGGGTTTCTTTCAGCAGTAAGCATACAAGAATGGATTAAACCATCCTAAATCATTGCACAGAATATAAAGTATTGCATTTGGAGGAAGTATGCAACTTCCTTTACCTGAGTCAAGGCCTAGGCAAGGAATAAATTGTAGGCACTAGCATAGTACGATGCTAAGAAACAGCTGCCACCTTATAAATGCCTATTGACTAACTGCATGAAAAATCCCTAGTGGCTATGAATCTAAGACAAGTGAGTAGAAACGGCAGCTGTGTCTGCACGTATCTCTACTTTTTCCCAAGCCCCACTGGAAGAAAGTGGGGCAGATGGGAGAGAAGGCTAGGAGAGTTCCATTCAAGGTTCCTTATATGCATAATCCCATCAATACCCACCACCATGAGTTGATTCAGATTCACAGCAGCCCTATAGGACAGAGTAGAACTGCCCTATAGGGTTTCCAAGGCTGTAACTCTTTACAGAAGCAGACTGCCACGTCTTTCTCCTGAGGAGTGGCTGGTAGGTTCGAACCATCAACCTTTCAGTTAGTAGCTGAGTGCTTTAACCACTGCACCACCAAAACCAAAAGAACCAAACCCACTGCCATCGATTCCAACCCATAGTGACCCTATAGGACAGAGGAGAACTGCCCATAGGGTTTCCAAGGAGCAGCTGGTGGATTTGAACTGCCAAACTTTTGGTTAGCAGCCAAGCTCTTAACCACTGCACCACCATGTCTCCCTAATCCCATCAATAAAAAACACAAACCAAAAAAAAACCCATGGCCATCGAATTGATTGCAAGGAGTGGCTGGTAGATTTGAACTGCTGACCTTCTGGTTAGCAGCTGTTGCTGTTAACCATTGCACCACCAGGGGTACCATTAAAAACCTTTCTGAGTCTCCAGGGTAATTTCTTCCCCATTCAGTCTCATCTTTCATTCTCCTCAAATTTTCACCAAAGACTCAGAATCAGGATTTAAGGCCTAATATGGGCCTTAAGAGGGAGCCCTGGTGGTGCAGTGGTTAAGCACTCACTGCAAATCAAAAGGTCAGCAATTCGAACACACCAGCTGGTCCATGGGAGAAAGATGTGGCAGTCTGCTTCTGTAAAGGTTTATAGCCTTGGAAACCCTGTGGGGCAGTTCTACTTTGTCCTATAGGGTCTCTAAGTCGGAGTCCACTCAAAGGCACACGACAACATGGGCCTTAAGAAGGAGCCCTGGCGGAGCGATAGTTAAGCCCTAAGCTGTTGAAAGAAAGGTTGGCAGTTTGAACCCACCCAGCAACTACACAGGAAAAGGACCTGGCGATCTGCTCCTGTAAAGATTATAGCCTAGAAAAACCTACGGGGCAGTTCTGCTTTGTCACAGGGGTCGCTATGAGTTGAAATCGACTGACTAGATAGCACCTAACAACAACATGGGCCTTAAGATGCAAATTAAGGCCTCCTCAAGATCCAGGTAAGTTTAACCGTTCTGGAGTTGGCCTGTGAGCTGCTCTTACCCTTGCTAATTAACACTATGTTAGAACAGAGATAGGAGCCCTGGTGGAGCAGTGGTTAACAGCTCAACTGCTAACCAAAGGTCAGCAGTTCAAATCTGCCAGCCACTCCTTGGAAACCCTATGAGGCAGTTCTGCTCTGTCCAGTAGGGTCGCTGTGAATTGGAATCAACTTGATGGCAACAATTTTGGTTTGGTGAGAACAGAGATACTTAGCCTTGGGTCTGAATATGAAACCCTCTTAGTCCCAGGCTTTGTTTGAGGCTGAGTCACTCACCTGTCCTTGTCCTCAGTTTCCTTGATGAATGGTAGGACAAAAAGGTCTAGGTAATTAAAACAACGCCTTGAAAACACTGAAGGAGAGGAAGGAGCTCCAGGAATTAGGGCTAGATTATTATTCTGTTAATTATTATTTAAGACTTTGCTTTGTCAAAGGACTGACCCTATTAATCGACATTTTGACAAACTCAGTGGATGTGTCCAGCTTGTTAAAAATAGGCTTGGCAGGGGTGGGGGGCAGGGGTGAAGAAAAGGGGACAAAAGTTCTGGGAGAGGGAACAGCAGACAAGAAAGCCTTTTGATTCAGCTATCTATTTTTAGGCTCAGCCTAGCCCCGACTGGATAGGCCCAATAAACCTGACATTTCTTCTCAAGATTATCCATGGGAATCCTTCACAAAAAGGAAGAACTATCTACCAAAGCACCACAATCACCATCCTCCATGGCATCAGACTATGACTCCCCCTCAGCCAGCCCCAGCCTTCACAGGCCTTCTGAGGGAGCACGCCCTCTCTACCCGGGCTCCAGAGGAACACTGACCTTGCCATGCTTGTGGTGTTTGTGCATCTTTTTATGAGCTTTCTTCATTTTCTTCCGCATCTTCTTGTCCATCACCATTCCTGGTCCCACCATGCCAGGAGCCAAGGGATTCAAAGGAGGCATTCCAGGGGCAGGTGGTGGGTATGGAGGAGGGTGGGGGCCAGGAGGTGGGTAGGGTCCTGGGGGTGGGCATCCTGGATACCCTGGTTGTGGCACAGGTTGAGGGGGTCCACGTGGGGGGAATGCTGGATTCCCATGGGGAACTCCTGGGGGAGGGGGAAAGGGGTCTGGAGGAAAGGCAGGATTGGTAGGCTGTGGATAGACAGGGTTGGAACCTCCAGGGTACCCAGTGTAAGGAGGATATGGATTTGACCCCGGCTGCCCTGGTGGAATAAGCAGAGAATAAATTAAGATTAGAAACTACCCAGAATCTCTGATAACAAATACAACAACAAAAAGAAGCAGACTCAGTTTCTCACCCTGTACTTAAAAGGAAAGGAGCTTGTGAGTTTGTTAACCATTGTCATAGGGCAACATGTGTACTAACTGTTAAATGAGAAACTATTTTGTTCTGTAAGCCTTCATCTAAAGTGAGAACAGCAGCACAATTGGAAGAGCGTAGTCGATGTCACTGAACTGTGCATGTAGAAATTTTTTAAAATGGTGTTTCTTTGGCTACATATATTTTCACCAAAAAAAAAAAAGGTCGAGAAGGGAGAGGGTTGACATGTTGTGGGGTTGTTAACCGATGTCATAAAACAATATGTGTACCACTGTTTCATGAGAAACTATTTGTTCTGTAAGCCTTCACCTGAGGTACAATAAAAAAAAAAAAAAAAAGGAAAGGAGCCCTGGTAGCGCAATGGTTAAGTCCTCAGCTGCTAACCAAAAGGTTGGTGGTTCAAACCCACCCAGTGGCTCAGCTAAAGAAAGACCTGGCAATCTGTTTCCATAAAGATTACAGCCAAAAAAAAAACTCTATGGGACAGTTCTATTTTGTCACATGGGGTCGCTATGAGTCAGAATCGCCTCCATGGCTCACAACAACACTTAAAAGAAATGGAAAGGTGAGGAAGGAGAATAGATGGGTCGGGGAGAGAAGCGTGAGCTGGGGAGAAAAATAGAACGAACCTGGAAGTGCTGGGGAGAGACGAAGGCAGTGAACTCTGTAGTCTACGTATTTTGCTTTTGGGTGGAGGGGAGAGGCGGGGTAAAATCAACACAGAAACTTCCTGTAGTGGGGCCCATCTGAATAGGGGGTGGTGAGGGGAGAAGAGATCTCGCAAACACCTACCGGCATTGGCATTCCACATTGTGCCGGTGTTTCCTCCCCAAACCTGAGAAAAAAGAAATGAGGCGAAAATTTGACGGCCCCGAGGTGGGAAGGAGATTTTACAGTCCGAGACCAACCTCAACGCCTGCCGCCCCACAGTGGGCTCTCCCACTGGACTTTTAACTTCCAGGACCCCTAAGAAACGTTTCTTTCCACTCGTTCTTTCGCCCTGAACACCTATTTCATTCCTACTTCCCTAACCACAGGAACCTCTTTCCCATTGCCCCTCCACCTTCCACTACCTCTGCCCACAGGTGAAGGTCTCTAACCTCTCACAAGAAGGGCAGAGTCCATGAAGCTCGCAGTTCCCATCACTCACTCTATCCTTCCTGAGACATAGTCAGGAGGGCTTTAACCACCCCATCGCACTGGGTAAGGAAGGATCTCAAACAACTTTACAGCTCCCCAGAGAAGAGTATGGGGGCAGGACTCCCACCTCAGGTTAAGAGGACTCCGCTCAAGAAGAAGCGAGGAAGGGAGCTCAAGAAAGAGCCTTAAACGTTTAAATATGTAGACACATCCCCTTCCCGATTAAAAAAAATAAAAAGAGGAAATGGCGATCCTAGCTCCCAGCGGCGAAGGGACCCCAGGAATGGGGAAAGGACGAAGGGATCTCTGACCCAGGGATGGGGAAAAGAGGGAGTTGGGGAATCCGGATGCCCTGTTACCTTTACGCCACCACCTTGGCTTGATTCGTTCTTCTTTCCAATCTCAGGTGCCGCTTCCTGGTCACCTCTACTTCATGCTTCGGTACCCGTCTCTGCTACCGTCTAATTGGTAGTTAAGTGGTCACTCCGCGTTATGATTGGACAATACATTCGTCAATCACCTCATCCTACTAGGCTAGGAGGAAACGGTAGCAATAGGGGCGGAGCGAGGTTCTTCAGGGCGAGGCAGGTCCATCGGTCGGGATTACCACTGGGTACGCGGCTAGGTGAAAGGCGAAGTCAGGTCCTGGGCAAAGTCCTGAAGATGCAAAGGTACTCGGCCCGTCGCCCGAGCTCACAGTCAGTCTAGTGGGTGCAATACCGTGTAATGCGAATACACCATGGTAAGTGTTGTAATACAGATATATACAGAGCGCTAGGGAAAACCAGGGGGGTTGCTGAGTCCCAGCCCCAAAACCTTAATATTGTCAGCTTCCTCCGGTCATCCATAGGAAGCTAAGAAACATTCTTGAGGGAAATACAGAGATTTCCTAATCTCTCCCAGGATTCCTCATGTCAGTTGTGCAGCGCCACCCTCTCTCAAACTGCATAAACCAGAAACAATGGGAATCATCCTTGAGGTCTCTTTCTCCTTCACCCCTCCCCCACCCCTATCCAACACCAGGATATTTCCATTTTGTCTCCCAGATAAATCTGGAATCACTCAACTCTCGTCTGGATTGCGGCAATGCCCCCCCCCCCCCTTTTAACAACACAATTAACGAGGTTGATTGAAGGAAATACATGTAGAAGCATGCACTGAAAAATCAAGGAACACTGATTCTTCTTAAGCATACGTAGAACATTTATAAAAATTGCATACATTCTAAGCCATACAAGTCTCAACTGATACTGATATAATTCAAATTTTAAGAAATTGTATAATACATATAGTCTCTGACACCAATGCAAAATATAAATAAAAGCATATATCTAGGGCCTAGGGCATGTTTTTAAAAGCCAAATCTAATGTTGCGCCACTGCTTAAAATTCTTTAACGACTTTACATTATCCTTAAGATAAAGATAAAAATTACCTTTTTACATTTATATATGTGGTTTTGGTTGGATAGATATAGTAAAACCTGCAAAAGCAGTAACCTGTGTAAGGCAGAAACCTGCCAGAGAAGGAAAACTCAAAATTTTCCACTAAAAGGAATGTTAGAAATGTGGTAAGACTTCACCCTCTCAAAGGTGGAAAATGTGTGAGACCCAGAAAAACAAGGCAGTCCCATTGAGTTTCACTGTAATATGTTCACATAATTTAAAAACCAAAAAGGATAATGAGGTATAGAGTGAAAGTGAAGGGGTTTGTCCTTCATCTACCAAACCCCCTTCACAGCCCCTGTAATTAGTTTCTTATATTCCATTGTTGTTTTATGTTGTTATTGTTAGGTACTGTTGAGTCAGTTCTGACTCATAGCGACTCTATGTACAACAGAATGAAACGCTACCTGGACCTTCGCCATCCTCACAACTGTTGCTATGTTTGAGCCCATTGTTGTAGTCACTGTTTCAATCCATCTCGTTGAGGATCTTCCTCTTTTTTGCTGACCCTCCACCTTACCGAGTATGATGTCCTTCTCCAGGAACTGGTCCCTCCTGATAACACATAAAAAGTATGTGAGATGAAGTCTCACCATTCTCCCTTCCAAGGAGCACTCTGGCTGTACTTCTTCCAAACAGACTTGTTTGTTCTTCTGGCAGTCCATGGTATAATCAATATTCTTCACCAATACCATAATTTAAAGGCACCAATTCTATCACATGCATAAGAGGTGGTTGAAAATATCGTGGCTTGGGTCAGGTGCACCTTAGTCCTCAAAGTGACGTCTTTATTTTTCAACACTTTAAAGAGGTCTTTTGCACCAGATTTGCCCAATGAAATACATTGTTTGATATCTTAACAGCAGAGCCTCCAGACTAAGACAAACTAGGAAGAAGGGACTGGCAGTCTACTTCTAAAAAAATTGGTCAGTGGCAACTTTATGAATCCAAAACCAAAAACTAAACCCATTGCCATCGAGTCAATGCCAACTCATAGTGACCCTATAGGACAGAGTAGAACTGCCCCGTAAAATTTCCAAGGAGCGGCTGGTAGACATGAACTGGTTAGCAGCCTTTTGGTAAGCAGCAGAGCTCTTAACCACTGCACCACCAGGGCTCCAACCTTATGAATAGAAGTCGAATATTGTCTGATATACTACTGGAAAATGAGCCCCACAGTTTGAAAGGCACTCATAATACAACTAGGGAAGAACTGCCTCCTCAAAGTAGAGTCCGCCTTAATGCATGGATGGAGTAAAGCTTTTGGGACCTTCATTTAATGAGGTGGCACGACTCAGAATGAGAAGAAACAACTGCAAACATCCATAAATAATTGAAACATGGAATGTGCGAAGTATGAATCTAGGAAAATTGGAAGTAGCCAAAAATGAAATGGAACACATAAAGATTGATATTCTAGGCATTAGTGAGCTGAAACAGACTGGTATTGGCCATTTTGAATCAGACAATCATGTGGTTTATTATGTTGGGAATGACAAATTGAAGAGGAATGGCATTGCAGTCATCGTCAAAAAGAACATTTTAAGATCTATCCTGAAGTGCAATGCTGTCAGTGTTAGGATAATATCTATACACCTACAAGGAAGACTAATTAATACACTTGTTATTTACATACCAACCACTAATGCCAAGGAAGAGAAAATTGAAGATTTTAACTTCTGCAGTCTGAAATTGATCAAACACGCAATCAAGATGCATTGATAATGACTGGTGATTGGGATGCAAAAGTTGGAAACAAGAAGGATCTGTAGTTGGAAAATATGGCCTTGGTGATAGAAACCACAAAGGAGATCACGTGATAGGATTTTGTAAGACCAGCAACTTAGTCACTGCAAATACGTTTTTTCAACAATGTAAACTGCAATTATACACCTGGACCTTGCCAGATGGAAAACAGAGGAATCAGATTGACTACATCTTTGGAAAGAGTTGATTGAAAAAGCTCAATATCATCAGTCAGAACAAGGCTATGGGCTGACTGTGGGACAGAGCATCAATTGCTCATGTACAAGTTCAGTTTGAAGCTGAAGAAAATTAAAACAAGTCCACAAGAGCCAAAGTACAACCTTGAGTATATCCCAGCTGAATTTAGAGACCATCTCAAGAATAGATTTGACGCACTGAAAACTAACAACCGAACACCAGATGAGTTGTGGGATGACATCAAGGACATCATACATGAAGAAAGTAAAAGGTCGTTAAAAAGACAGGAAAGAAAGAAAAGACCAAAATGGATGTCAGAAGAGACTCTGAAACTTGCTCTTGAATGTAGAGCAGTGAAAGCAAATGGAAGAAATGATGAAGTAAAAGAGCTGCACAGAAGATTTCAAAAGGAAGCTTAAGAAGACAAATTAAAATACTGTAATGAAATATGCAAAGCCCTGGAGTTAGGAAACCAAAAGGGAAAAGAACATGCTTGGAGTTTTTCAGGCTGGAGGCACTGAAGAAAAAAATTCAAGCCTCAATTTGCAATTTTGAAGGATTCTATGGGCAAAATATTGAATGATGCAGGAAAAATTTTTTTAAAAATGGAAGGAATACACAGAGTCACTGTGCCAAATATAATTGATCGATGTTAAACCATTTCAGGAGGTAGCATAGGATCCAGAACCGAATGGTACTGAAGGAAGAAATCCAAGCTGCACTGAAGGAATGGGCAAAAAACACAGCTCTAGGAATTGATGGAATACCAGTTCAGATGTTTCAACAAACAGATGCAGCGCTGGAGGTGCTTACTCCTCTATGCCAAGACATTTGGAGGACAGCTGTCTGGCCAACAAACTGGGAGAGTTCCATATTTGTGCCCATCCCAAAGAGAGGTGATCCAACAGAATGTGGAAATTATCAAACTATCATTAATATCACACGCAAGTAAACTTTTGCTGAAGATCATTCAAAAATGGGTGCAGCAGTACATCAACAGGGAACCTTCAGAGATTCAAGCCTTACTGAGAAGAGGACATGGAACAGGGATTTCCTTGCTGATGTCAGGTGGATCTTGGCTAAAAACAGGGAATACCAGAAAGATGTTTACCTGTGTTTTATTCACTATGAAAAGGCATTCGACTATGTGGATTATAACAAATTATGTATACTATTGTGAAGAATGGAAATTCCAGAACACTTAATTGCGCTCATACGGAACCTGAACATAAAGGCAGTCTTTCGAACAGAACAAAGGGTCACTGTGTGATTTAAAATCAGGAAAGGTGTGTGTCTGGGTTGTATCCTTTCACCATACTTATTCAATCTGTATACTGAGCAAATAATCCAAGGAACTGGACTACACGAAGAACAACACGGCGTCAGAATTGGAGAAAGACTCGTTAACAACCTGCGATATGCAGATGACACAACCTTGCTTGCTGAAAGTGAAGACTTGAAGCACCTCCTGATGAAGATAAAAGACTACAGCCTTCAGTGTGGATTACATCTCAACATAAAGAAAACAAAAATCCTCACAACCAGACCAGTAAGCAACATCATGATAAACGGAGAAAAGATTGACATCGTCAAGGGTTTCATTTTACTTGGATACACAATTAACACCCATGGAAGCAGCAGTCAAGAAATCAAAGGACGCGTTGCATTGGGCAAATCTGCTGCAAAAGACCTCACCTCTTTAAAGTGCTGAAAAGCAAAGATAACACCTTGAGGACTAAGGTGCGCCTGACCCAAGCCATGGTGTTTTCAGTCACCTCATATGCATACAAAAGCTGGACAATGAATACAGAAGACTGAAGAAGCTGCCTTTGAATTATGGTATTGTTGAAGAATATTGAATATACCATGGTATATTCAGTATTGAATACACCATAATTCAAATGCATCCATTCTTTGGTCAGGCACTGCATCCATTTGTTCAAACTCTCAATTGATATTCTGTCAATTCCCTGGCTTGTTTTTCGTCAGTGCCTTCAGTACAGCTTGGACTTCTTTCTCATACAGTGACTCTGTGTATTTCTTCCACCTCCTTTGATGCTTCCTGCAGCGTTTAATATTTTCCCCGTTGGATCCTTCAAATTGCAACTCGAGGCTGGAATTTTTTCTTCGGTTTTTACGACTTGAGAAATGCTAAGCATTTTCTTCCTTTTTGGTTTTCTAACTCCAGGTCTTTGCACATTTCACTGTAACACTTTACTTTGTCTTCTTGGGCCACCCTTTGAACTCTTCTGTTCGGCTCTTTTACTTCATCATTTCTTCCTTTCGCTTTCACTACTCTACATTCAAGAGCAAGTTTCAGAGTTTCTTCTGACATCCATTTCGGTCTTTTCTTTCTTCCCTGGGTTTTCTTTTTTTTTTTTTTTCCCTCAAAATCTATCCAAAATTTTTTTTTAATTGTGCTTTAAGTGAAAGTTTACAGTTCAAGTTAATTTCTCATACAAAAATTTATACACACATTGTTATGTGACCCTAGTTGCTCTCCCTTATAATGTGACAGCACACTCCTCCTTTCCACCTTGGATTTCCCGTGTCCATACAACCAGCTCCTGTCCCTTTTGCCTTCTCATCTCACCTCCTGAAAGGAGTTCCCAGTTAGTCTCATGTATCTACTTGAGCTAAGAAGCACTCTCTTCACAAGTATCATTTTATGTCTTATACTCCAGTCTAATCTATGCTTGAAGAGTTGGCTTCGGGAATGGTTTCAGTTCTGGGCTAACAGAGAGTCTGGGGACCATGTCTTCCGGGGTCCCTCCAGTCTCAGTCAGACCATTGAGTCTGGTCTTTTTACTAGAATTTGAGTTCTGCACTTCACTTTTCTCCTGCTCCGTCAGGGACTCTCTGTTGTATTCCCTGTCAGGGTGGTCATTAGTGGTAGCCAGGCACCATCTAGTTTCTTCTGGTCTCAGGCTGATGGAGTCTCTGGTTCATATGGCCCTTTCTGTCTCTTGAGCTAATATTTTCGTTGTGTCTTTGGTGTTCTTCATTCTCCTTTGCTCCAGGTGGGTTGGGACCAATTGATGCACCTTAGATTGACGCCTGCTAGCTTTTAAAACCCCAGAAACCACTCACCAAGGTGGGATGCAGAACATTTTCTTAAAAAACTTTGTTATACCAAATGACCTAGATGTCCCCTGAAACCATGGTCCCCAGAGCCTTGCCCTTGCTACACTGTCCCTCAAAGTGTTTGGTTGTGTTCAGGAAACTTCTTAGCTTTTTTTTTTTTTTATCCAATCTGCCACTCTTTGTCTCTTTATTGGTGCATTTAGTCCATTTACATTCAGCATAATTATTGACAGGTATGAATTTAGTGCTGTCATTTTGATGTCTTTTTTTGTGTGTTGTTCACAGTTTCTTTGTTCTGCTTAATTTTCTGTACTCAGTCATTTTTCTTTATGTACTTTCTTTTCATTGTTGTTGATTTTGTGTTTGCTGAGTCTTTATATTTTTCTAGTTTTTTATTTTGACCTGTAGGATTGTTAGGTTCCTTTGTGGTTACCTTAATATTTACCCATATTTTTCTAAGTTTATACCAGTCTTTTATTTCTTTATATTTCAACTTGACTTCCTCTCCATATGAAAAATCTATATGTGCATTTTTTAAGTCCTTCTTTTTTGTTTTAATGTTGTCATCTTTTACATTTTACCATCTGTTTCCGTATTTTCAGTGTTCTAGCTTTGATCTACTTTTGTGACTTCCCTATCTGGCTTGATATCTGGTTGCTCTCTCCTGTGTTCTAGTCTTGGGTTATCTGATGTTACTGATTTTCTAACCAGAGGACTGCCTTTAGTATTTCTTGTAATTTTGGTTTGGTTTTTGCAAATTCCCTGTCTTAGTCATCTAGTGCTACTATAACAGAAACACCACAAGTGGATGGTTTTAACAGAGAGAAGTTTATTTCCTCACAGTCAAAGTAGGCTAAAAGTCCAAATTCAGGACATCAGCTCCAGGGGAAGGCTTTTTCTCTCTGTCGGCCGTCTTCTCTTCAGTGTTCCCCTAGACTAGGAGCTTCTCTGCACAGGGACCCTGGTCCAAAGGACGCTCTCTGCTTCCAGCATTGCTTTCTTAATGGTATGAGGTCTCCCGGTCTCTCTGCTCACTTCTGTCTTTTATATCTCAAGAGATTGCCTCAGGACACAATCCAGTCTTGTAGATCCAGTCCTGCCTTAGTAACACAACTGCCACCCATCCTCCCTCATTAACATCTTAGAGGCAGGATTTGCAACATACAGGAAAATCACACAGTACCAGGAATCATGGCCCAGCCAAACTGATATACACATTTTTGGGGGGACATAATTCAAACCATGACATTCCCTAAACTTCTGTTTGTCTGGAAATGCCCTAATTTCGCCATCATATTTGAGAGACAGTTTTGCTGGATATATGATTTTTGGCTGGCAGCTGTTTTCCTTCAAGTCTTTATATATGTCATCCCATTGCCTTCTTTCCTGCATGGTTTCTGCTGAGTAGTCCGAGCTTATTCTTATGACTCTCCTTTGTAGATGACTTTTCATTTATCCCCAGCTGCTCTTAAAATTCTCTCTTTATCTTCGATTTTGGCAAGTTTGATTATAATATGTCTTGGTGACTTTCTTTTGGGATCTACCTTATGTGGGGTTCAATGAGTGTCTTGGATAGTTATGTATAGTATAGTATCATGTTTCACGATATCAGGGAAGTTTTCTGCCAACAAATATTCAACAATTCTCTCTGTATTTTCTGTTATCCACCCCCCGCCACCCCATTCTGGTACTCCAATCACTCATAGGTTACTCCTCTTGATAGAGTCCCACGTAATTCTTAGGGTTTCTTCATTTTCTTTAATCCTTTTATCTGATTTTTCTTCAAATAAGTTGGTGTCAAGTGCTTTATCTTCAATCTCACTAATTCTGACTTCCATTGCCTCAATTCTGCTCCTACGACTTTCTATTGAGTTGTCTAATTCTGACATTTTATTGTTGATCTTCTGGATTTCTGATTGCTGTCTCTCTATGGATTCTTGCAACCTGTTAAATTTGTCATTATGCTCTTCTCTTATCTTTTTAATTTCCTCTATTGCGTGTTCTGTGTTTTGTTTAATTTCCTTCCTAATCTCTTGAAGAGTTCTGTATATTAATCTTTTGTATTCTGCCTCCAGTAATTCCAAGAAGTTTTCCTCCTCTGGAAAATTTCTAGATTCTTTAATTTGGGAGCTTGCTGAAGCCATCATGGATTGCCTTTTTATGTGATTTGATATTGACTGTTGTCTCCAAGCCATCAATAAGTTATTATATTTATTTATTTTATGTTTGCTTACTGTGTCCTCGCTTCTTGTTTTGTTTTGATATGCCCAAATAGGCTGCTCATATGAGCTAGTTTGATTATTGGCACTTTGAAGCTCTAGTGTCCTCTCACCAGCTGGTTAGATCTGTTACTAGGTATGTGAGCTCAGGAGTCCACCCACTCCCCCTGTATGGATTCAGCTCAGGTTCCCAGGTAGATAGCCACCAAGTGTGTGGCGTAGGCTCTCATTTACAGTCCTAGACAGGCATGTGTGATTGGTGTAGGCACAGGCATCTGGCTGCAGCAGGGGGACACACTCTGAGCAAGGCAGGGGGCTGATGACCACCCCTAAGTGTCCAGGAAGAACGCATGTCCCTGTTCCCAAGAGCCCGTTGGTGGGTGGGTTTTGCTGCCAGACTATGAGCGCCTAATGCTGTTGGCTGTAAGGACTGGGTGACACCTCTTATTCATGGGCCCCTATTGCAGGTGGCTAGGAGGCATGGGTGAAGCCGTCAGTCCTCAGGCCCCTGATGTGGGTAGGTGAAGACCCTGCTTAATGGGCAGAGCAATGTCAAATGTCAAGAACCTGCCACTTCACTACGGAAACAGTTGAAGTTAGACTTCTGGTATATACCCTGTTGTACTGTGGTAATGAAGGCCTACACTGTTGAAATGGGCCCACACAAGTCTATGCAGGGGGAAAGGCACTCAAAGTCCATGGATCCCTTATGCCTATGCCTAGGCAAAGGAGCTGTGCGTACCCTGGGTTCCTGGCTTAGGGGAGCTAGCAGTTAATTTTTTCCCATTTGTTAATTCGTTCACTCTCCAAGGCAGGGAGAATGGCTCAAGGCATGTAACGGATCCTACTTCCTTTGCTGAAGCCAGTCTGGGACCCAGTGCAGAGTAGGGAGTGGGGGGATAAATGGGAGAGGGTTTTTTTCCCTAAGATGGGTGTTTTTGATCTGCATGGTAGGCTGTACGCGAGTACTTATCTTTCACCAGTCCAGGGCTGCTTCTCACTGGTTCTGGATGACTGTGTAGACTCCTTGGTGCTGGGTCTCTCCTGGTGTGGAAAATGCACCTCTTGAGCACCACTGATTGCCTGCCTCACTGCTCATCCCCAAGCTGATCAGGCCCAAAGGGCTCAGGCTCTTGCCTGGTCAGGTCTGGCAACTCCTCGCCACGTCCAAACTGTGTCTCCCTCCCCTTGCCACTCAATCCAGTTCCTCAGCTCTGCCTTTGATGTTCAGGGCTCCCAGATTGCCATATATAATTGATTCACTTGTTTTTTCTGGTCTTTGTTGTAAGAGGGTCCACTGGAAGCATCTGACTACTCTGCCGTCTTGGCCCCGCCTCAAACTTCTTAGCTTTTGCAAACAAGTACACGTTTTTTTCCACCATATGATTTGCATGTTAACCAAGAGGTACCTGTTTGTTCCCAATTCTATTTAAATCTGTTGTATTTGTATTATAATTGTAATGTTATTGAACAGTTATAAATACATAATACATAAACCAAGGAAATATAAATGTGAAAAGAAAGAATTTTTATTTTGTAAAAATTAAGTTCAATGCTTTGGAGAAAGTTGATAGATTCAAGTTGCTAAAAAGCATACTCTTGAATCAGGTGTCAGTAAGACACCTGTAAAATGTGAAAGAAAAAAAAAAACACCCATAGGATTAGAACGATTCCTCTTCAGATTGCTTGAAGTGTATCTATTTTACTCCCGTTGGGAAAAAACATATACTGGAAATTGTAGGCAATATATTGTAAGTTTTAATCATGTAATCACGACTGTACTCCATAAGGTTTTTCAATGGCTGATTTTTCAGAAGTAGATCACCAAGTTATTCTTCCAAGGTGCCTCTGAGTGGACTTGAACCTCCAACCTTTTGGTTAGCAGCCGAGTACATTAACCTTTTGCACCACCCAGGAACTCCCTATCCAGGATACTACATTTCATTTAATCACCATGTCTCATTAGAATCCTCTTGACTGTGACAGTTTTCTAGATTTGCCTTGTTTTTGATGACTCTGACAATTTTAAAGAGTACTGGCCAGGTATTTTATAAAATGTCCCTCTGTTGGGCTTTCTCGTGATCATAGTTTTATTTTTGATTCAGTTTAACACTATGTTCATCAGCATATGTTTGTATATGACTATTTTCATGTGACATTATCCATTTTTAATAATTTATATAGTCTTCAAACATTATTTTTAATGGCTGAAAATCCTTGTTATTTAAAAGCTGTGTGACCTTGGACATGTTTTCTAAACTTCTCTGAGTCCTTGGTTTCCTTCCTGTAAATGGTGTTCACAAGTGAGAAAGGCAAGTAGACTGTTAAGCACAGGCAAGACATAATGAAAGTTATGTTTGAGAATTATCCAGAGAGTGGTGTTTAGCCTATGCTGGAGTAAAGACAGGCAGTCAAGAGGCAGCTGCAATAGTTGGGGCCTTCCATGCCTAGGAGGAAGGAAAAGGGGAGATGCTGAGAAGCAGACCCTGCCCAGGCAATCTCAGGGGTAACTGGGTAGTGGTGGGGTCAGCTGGGTCACAGGAGGAGACAGAATACCATCTAGTTGGTTGGGACCAAGAGAAACTTGATGCTCTTGTGAATCAGGGAAGAAGGGGAGGTGGGAGCTTGGATTTTGATGTGTTTAGTTTCAGGTGGTGGTTGCCTAGCCAAGTGATAGTGTCTTGTAGAGAATTGGAGATCTGGTTCTGAAGGAAGGTGAAGTCTCAGGGATTGACAGTGGACAGTCTCTCCAGAGGCTAATTCTGGAACTCTAGAACAACCAAGCTATAAAGGGCCTAGGGATCATCGCAACACTCAGTCACAACTGCTGCCATTGAACGAGTGTCAACTATGGACAGGTGCTGGGCAAGACCTGTCACCTATTCTTTCTCACCCTGAATCAACTCTGCAAGCAGGGTAGGTTTTTGCTTGTTGTTGTTGTTTTTAATTGTGGTAACTATATAGGTAACAAAACATTTGCCATTTCAACAATCTTCACATGTACGGTTCAGTGAGGGTAGGTGTTTTTATTCACATTTTACAAATGATAAAACTGAGATTCAGAGGGTTAAGTAACCTGCCCAAAACTATTGTGGGGGTCGCAACTATTGTCACAAAACAATATTTGTATAAATTTTTGAATGAGAAATTAACTTGAGCTGTAAACTTTCACCTAAGGCACAATTAAAAAACAAAAAAAAATAACCTGCCCAAGGACATAGAGCTACTTGGTCACTCACCAATCAGGAAGCAATCCTGCTGTAGTGACTTTAAAGCTGTCCATTCTGGGGTAGGCCAGGAGGCCTCCAACCTCCTTATTTTGCAAACAAGAAACCTGAGGTCTAGAGAGAGGAAGTGACTTGCCCAAGGACACTCAAGTAGTTAAAAACTGAGCTAGGGCTGTAAACCAGGCACCTGCCCCTGAGGTAACTCTGAGGGGCACCCAGCAGGGCTGGGGTGGGAAAGAAAGGCAAGTAAAGAAAACACAAAAAAGAGATGAAGACTCAAAGAATGTAATCAATATCACTGAATTGTAAATGTAGAAACTATTGAACTGGTGTTATGTCCTGCTGTGTATATTCTCACAACAATAAAAATAAATTACATTAAAAACAAAAAAAGATGAAGGAAGAACTTCACAGCAGGGCTTCAAGTCTTTGCCTACAGTTCTCCACCTCACTGTCTTCTCTCCTCACCGCACACCCTACACTTTTGCCATCGAGAAGACTTGTAGTTTCTTAATGTACCACATGATACCACACCTCACTGGGCCAGGAATGCCCTACTGCCCCACATGCTCTGGAAAACTCCTGCTCATTCAACACTCAGCTCAAGTACCCTGTGCTCTGTGAGGCCGTCCTTGACCCACTCAGGCCTAGCGTGTGCCTCTCCTATTACCCCAGGACACTGGACAGGACCCCAACAAAGTGAGTTGCAGGTTTCTGAGCACCTTAGGGCAGCAATTTCATTTTATTAATTCTTCTTTCCCCAGTTCCCAGCATGAGATCCTACCAAATAAATGCTTCTGGAGGAGAAGAAAAAGAAGAGGGACATGAAAAGCCCAGGATCACCGGAACAGAGGAAGGCCCCAGAACAGGGAGTCAGGAAAGCTGACTTTATTTCTTTCTTGTGCACACCCACTTCCAGTCACTGGCTAGGACTACAGTGGACTGGATGCCCACAGAAGGGTTCAAGGATTCAGCAGATGGGAAACCAGACAGGCATACAATTACCATATTTATGTCTGCATGTACATAGATTACATATAAACTGCATATTTATACATGAGACATGGTACAGGTAGGTTAAGGATTCCTGAAGGAGGGCCTTGCTGAATGCTGCAGTAGCAGACTGTCAGCTGAGACCTACAAGGGAGCATAACAGAGGGCAGGAGTTGAGGAACAGTCTTCTGGGCAGAGAGGTAGGCAGCTGTGTAGACAGCCCTCTGGGCAGGGGTGGGCCTCTTGAAGATGGGCCAGGGTGGCCAGGCGCTGCTGCACACACTCAGCCGTCAGCCGTGCTTCCGGGTCTGCATCCCAACAGTCCTCTAGGAGTTCCCTCAGCCCGCCAGGTTCCTGGGAGGAATGACCAGGAGGCAGGTTTGACTCCTAAGTGCCCCATGTGCTGGGGTTAAAGGGCATCTGCAGTGTCCACCACACCCCTGTTTTCAATACTCCACTTCTGATCCTTTCTAGAACTTCCTTCTCCTCCCCCACCCTGAAATCCAGCCTCCTGCATCTTATTCTCTATGGAAGGCTCTTTGGGTGCCTCCCATAGGGTCCACTTTTTCATCTGAGCACCATCATGCTAATTAGCTTAACATGCTAATGGGAAATTATTCTCCTTTTCTTGAGCAACCGGGGTCTTCTGGAAACAATGCCTGGGCCTCTGTTGTCTGACCCAGCAGACACTTGTGTAGTGGAAATCTCAGACAGGTAGCAGAAGAAGGTGGCCTCATGTTAGGAAATTGTGCAGACCCCTGAAATTTCACTGTGAGGTCACTTCTTTAACTTTTTATGCCAAGGCCTGGCTTTTATTGGGTCACAGAAAGAAACATGAAAAGACGAGACAGAGTGGGGAGTTACTAGGCTGAATTCTGGGCTCTAATGTACCAGGACAGGAACCAACTTGGGGACAGAACTCAGAGCAGAAGCAAAGCCAGGGAGGGCTTCCTGGAAGAGGGAACTGAGGAACATGGCTAGCCAAGGATGGAGAGGGCTGAGACAGACTGAGCAAAGGTGATCAGGAGGTATGTGTCTCAGGTGTACAGAATGGTTGTGTGGAAGAGAGTGAACTGAGGATGTAAGCAAGTTTCAGCAAGTTTGCCTGGCTCTGGATGAACGTGAGTCAAGGAGTGGTTGGAGATGACAGCAGATAGGAGTAGATGGGCTGGCTCTGCAGAGAAGGCCTTGACGCCATGCCCGGCCCCATTCTCCAGGTTCCCAGCTGGCCAGTCTATGGTCTCTTACTGTGGTGAAGCAGTGCCAGGTGGATGGAATGTAGGGGCGCCTTCTCTCCTCCACTGCCAAGGTCCATAGGTCACAAGCGGTGGGGGTGCTGCCCAGCTCTGCCTCATAGGCCAGTTGGAAGGATGGTGGTCTGCTGTCTGGGAAAAGGCACAGGGGATAGATGTCAGTTAGCCCTAGGGGTGTCTCCTGTGTGGAGAGGCCAAGGGGTAGAAGGGCAGGGCTTCCTGGGAACCAGGTCAGTAGGTACATGGGGCTAGAGTGGGTGGCTGGGGCACCACTGTCTCATTCATCCTTAAAACCCACTGCCATTGAGCCAATTCTGACGCAGCAATCCTATAGGACAGAGCAGAAGTGCCCCATAGAGTTTCCAAGGCTGTAAATCTTTATGAAAGCAAACTGACATATCTTTCTCCTGCAGAACAGCTGGTAGGTTTGAACTACTGACCTTTCGGTTAGCAGTCAAGCACTTAACCATGGCACCATCAGGGCTCCTTCCCACCCATACTTACCAGGCTGCAAATCTGGGCAGCGGCTCAGTATCTCCCATAGGAGCAAAGCCAGAGAGTAAACATCAGCTCGCCGGAGGGCTGTGCCCCAGTCCTGCAGGTCCAGAGTCTTGTCCAAGAGCTCTGGTGCCATGTACCTCTGGGTGCCAGCCTGGAGAGAAAGTGAGGGGGGCCAACAGTCATCTCCATGGCAACCCTCACCACAACGTTGGTCCATGCAACATCCCCCCACCTACAGACTCAGCTATGTCCCAGACACTATAGGCATGCTGTACTGTTGCCATAGCAACAACACATCTCCATCAGTACCATCACCAACATCATGGGCCTCACCTCTACCCAGAGTATTCACCTCCATGATGGTAGCCGGGCCTCGGGGTTGAGTAGGGGCCCAGGCAGGGGGCTGAGTGAGGCCAGGGAGCACCAAGGCGAGGCCCAGGTCTCCAATGGCACATGACCCATCTTCCCGAATGAGCACATTCTGGCTACTCAGGTCTCGGTGGGCAATACCTGGTTTATATTGACCTGTGGGGGAATCCAAGGTCAAAGGATCAAGGATTCTCTTCCTCTCTCTTTTGACCCAATCTTTCACCTCTAATCTAAGGGAGAATCAGAAACATAGCAGTGTGGTTCCTGACTCCCCTGGCTTTCTGGTCCAGCTCACCCACCATCCTGCCAGCGCTCCTCGTGGAGAAATGCCAGGCCCTGGGCCAGGGACAGTGCCATCTGCAGGGAACTTCCCCAGTCACTGGTGTGCTGGGTCAGGTAGTGGCACAGGGAACCCTGGGGAGAAGCAGAGAGAAGAGGGGGCACACTTCTGGAGGGGCTGATCCATCCCAGGGAGCAGAGATCAATTGACAGACATCTCCCTCGCATCTTCCAGCGGACAGATACACTGAGACCCAGGCCAAAGCAACAGGCAGTGGAGGGGTGAGAACATGCACCAATCAGAGTGACAGGAAAAACAATAACTATAGCTCGAGTATACTGAGCACTTACTTACTGGGCCAGGTCCTGTGCCTGTGTAAACCCAAAACCAAACCCACTGCCGTGGAGTTGGTTCCAATTCATAGTGACCCTACAGGACAGAGTAGAACTGCCCCATAGGGTTTCCAAGGCTGGTTCTATAATCCTCACAACAAACTCTAGCATGTCTCCCCATTTTACAGATGAGGAGGTGTAGAGAGATTTAAGTAAATTTGCTTGAAGTTATTTGGTGAGAGAGAAGTAGAGTGTGAGCCCAAACAGTCTGATTCTGGAGTCACTCACTATTAACCACCACCCTTTACTGTCTCAGAGAGCTGGGATAAGGCAGAAACAGAAGAGGCGAGACCAAGGCAAGCTAAGCAGGGGTATCCTCAGTTAACCACCTCTCCTGAGGGGTCAGGCCTGTGTAGACAAGGATGGGTAGAACAGTGGGTAAGGGAGTGAGTGGGTATTAGAAGGGAAGGAACAATAGAGTCCCTTGTTCAACAAACATTGTTGAGCACCTCAGTGTACCAGGAACTGTATTCAGACACCAAGATGGCTGACCTCAGGAAGTTCAGGGACAGGTAAGCAGTAATGAAAACATAAATACAGAATGTGGAAAAAACTGATGATGGGAGAATAAACTGAGTGCTGTGGGGCACAAAGTAGGAGTAACTAAGTTTTTTTGTTTAAAGCAATTTTTGACCTGGGCCTTGTGATATGCAATCAGAGAGGACTTTCCAGAATTTAAAATTTCAGAGGTGGAGCAGTTGAAAAAAAAAAAAAACCATTGAATGTTCTGCTGTGTACTTTTTCAGAAAAAAAAAAAAAAAATTGAATGTTCTGCTGTGTACTTTTTCACGAAAAAAAAACAGTTGCCTTCCAGACTAATATGACTCATGATGTCCCATGTATTTCAGAGTAGAAATGCATGCCATAGGGTTTTCAATGGTCATGATCTTTCAGAAGGAAATCGCCAAGCCCTTCTTCCAAGGTGCCTCTGAGTGGATTCGAACCACCCACCCTATGGTTAGTAGTGCTCAACTGTACCACCAAAAGACTCCAGAGCAGCTTCAGGTGATAATAAAATCCAGGAAGGGGCCACTGCATTCAGTACTAAAGTGGGTAGAAGGGATGAGCTACAGTGAAGCAAGGGAGTTAGGTGGGGGTCTTCCATATGGACAGAGAAAAAATCCTGATGGAGGAGTGAACAGAAGAGAGGCCGTACTACAACAAGGGACGATAGGCCAGCCTTTAGAGTCACACAGACCCTGGGCAAATGACTTCCTTTTCCTGAGCCCCATGTGGTTAATAATTCCTACCTCACAGTGTTTGTGTGAAGGTTAAGTATGAAAATGTATTTAAAGTGCCTAGTGCAATGCCTAGTACAAAGCAGACAGTAAATGGTATAGAAACTAAAACCAGAAAAACCAAACCCATTGCTGTGGAGTTGATTCTATAGACAGAGTAGAACTGCCCCATAGGGTTTCCAAGGAGCAGCTAGTGGATTAGAACTGCCAACCTTCATGGTTAGCAGCCAAGCTCTTAACCACTGAGCCACCAGGGCTCCATAGAAACTAAAGCCAACTTAAACAAAGTCCAAAAGCTTTAGCAGACCCATAAGCCTAAGGGTGGTGGTCTGGCCCTGCCTACTTCTTCCTCTTCCTTCTTCTTGCTCATTGTCCTCTGCCTCATCTTCAGTCTTCCTGCAGTTGGCCATGGTTACCCTCCTCTCACAGGATAATTGCCCACCCTGGTTCTACCCTCTACTCACCATTGCCACCCTTCCTCCAGATCCTGCTCAGCCATAACCCCTTAGGGAAGCCTTCCCTGTACCCTAGACTAAGCCAAGTCTCCTTATTATGTATTCTCTCTTACAGGTACCATGGCCCTCTCTTTTGTAGCGTTTAGCACATTTGACATTTATTTTTGTGTTTATTTGATCCATTTCTGTCTCCCCTGCTAGTCTATAAAATCTGTAAAGGCAGGGACTGAGTGTGTCATCCCCAGTACTTAGCACAAAGCCTGACACATGGTTTGTAAATGTTTGTTCAGTGAATATATGAATGACTCCAGAATAGACCACATATTAGGCCATAAAGCAAGCCTTAACAAAATCCAAAGCATCAAAATATTACAAAGCATCTTTTCTGACCATAAAGCCATAAAAGTAGAAATCAATAACAGAAAAAGCAAGGAAAAAAATTAAACACATAGAAACTGAACAACACTTTGCTCAAAAACTACTGGGTTATAGAAGAAATTAAGGGTGGAATAAAGAAATTCATAGAATCAAACGAGAATGAAAACACATCCTACCAGAACCTTTGGAACATAGCAAAAGCAGTGCTCAGAGGTCAGTTTATAGCAATAAATGCACACATCCAAACAGAAGAAAGGGTCATAATCAAAACATTAACCCTACAACTGTAACAAGTAGAAAGAGAGCAGCAAAAGAAGCCCTCAGGCACCAGCAGAAAGGAAATAATAAGAGAGCAGAATTAAATGAAATAGAGAATAGAAAAATAATGGAAAGAGTTAAGGAGATCAAAAGCTGGTTCTTTGAAAAGATCAACAAAATTGATAAACCATTGGCCAAACTGACAAAAGAAAAACAGGAGAGGAAACAGATAACCCGTATAAGAAATGAGATGGGTTATATCACAACAGACCCAACTGAAATTGAAAGAATCATAACAATACTATGAAAAACTATACTCTAACAAATTTGAAAACCTAAAGGAAATGGACAAATTTCTAGAAACTCACTACCTACTTAAACTAACACAGAGGTAGAACAACTAAATAAACCCATAACAAAAGAAGAGATTGAAAAGGTAATTAAGAAACTCTCAACAACAACAACAAAAAAAGCCCTGGCCTGGATGGCTTCACTGGAGAATTTTACCAAACTTTCAGAGAAGAGTTAACACCACTACTAGTAAAGGTATTTCAGAGCATAGAAAAGGATGGAATACTCCCAAACTCATTCTATGAAGCCAGCATAACCCTGATACCAAAACCAGGTAAAGACACCACAAAAAGGGAAAATTACAGACCTGTATACCTCATGAACATTGATGCAAAAATCCTCAACAAAATTCTAGCCAATGGAATTCAGCAACATATCAAAAAAATAATTCAGCTTTTTTGCAACGGGTTTGCCGCCAGAACACAGGTGTCGGTGAAAACTATCGCAGTGTCTAAGCCAAAATGGGAAAGGAAAAGACCCATATCAACATTGTCGTCATTGGACACGTAGATTCAGGCAAGTCTACCACTACTGTTCACCTGATCTACAAATGTGGAGGGATCGACAAAAGAACCATTGAAAAATATGAGAAGGAAGCTGCTGAGATGGGAAAGGGCTCCTTCAAGCATGCTTGGGTCTTGGATAAACTGAAAGCTGAACGCAAGTGAGGCATCTCCCTGTGGAAATTTGAGACCAGCAAGTATTATGTGACCATCATTGATGCCCCAGGACACAGAGACGTCATCAAAAATATGATTACAGGAACATCACTTGCTGATTGTGCTGTTCTGATTGTTGCTGCTGGTGTTGGTGAATTTGAAGCTGGTATCTTCAAGAATGGGCAGACCCGTGAGCATGCCCTTCTGGCTTACACACTGGGTATGAAACAACTCATTGTTGGTGTTAACAAAATGGATTCCACTGAGCTACCCTACAGTCAGAAGAGATATGAGAAAGTTGTTAAGGAAGTCAGAACCTACAGTAAGAAAATTGGCTACAACCCTGACACAGTAGCGTTTGTGCCAATTTCTGGTTGGAATGGTGACAACATGCTGGAGCCAAGTGCTAACATGCCTTGGTTCGAGGAATAGAAAGTCACCCATACGGATGGCAATGCCAGTGGAACCACGCTGCCTGAAGCTCTGGATTGCATCCTGCCACCAACTGGCCCAACTGATAAGCCCCTGCATCTGCCTCTCCAGGATGTCCATAAAATTGGTGGTATTGGCACTGTCCCTGTGGGCAGGGTGGAGACTGGTGTCCTCAAGCCTGGGAGGGGGGTTACCTTTGCTCCAGTCAACATCACCACTGAAGTAAAGTCTGTTGAAATGCACCATGAAGCTTTGAGCGAAGCTTTGCCTGGGGACAATGTAGGCTTCAATGTCAAGAATGTCTCTGTCAAAGATGTTTGTTGTGGCAATGTGGCTGGTGACAGGAAAAATGACCCACCAATGGAAGCAGCTGTCTTCACTGCTCAGGTGATCATCCTGAACCACCCAGGTCAAATCAGTGCTGGCTATGCACCTGTGCTGGATTGTCACACAGCTCACATTGCTTGCAAGTTTGCTGACCTCAAAGAGAAGATTGATCGCTGTTCTGGAAAGAAGCTAGAAGATGGCCCCAAATTCTTGTCTGGTGGTGTTGCCATCGTTGACATGGTTCCTGGCAAGCCCATGTGTGTTGAGAACGTCTCTGACTACCTCCTCTGGGTCGTCTTGCTGTTCGTGATATGAGACAGACAGTTGCTGTGGGTGTCATCAAGGCAGTGGCAAAAAGGCTGCTGGAGCTGGCAAGGTCACCAAGTCTGCTCAGAAAGCTCAGAAGGCTAAATGAATGTTACCCATAACACCTGCTACCCCAGTCTTAATCAGTGGCGGAAGAATGGTCTGAGAACTGTTTATCTCAATTGGCCATTTAAGTTTAATAGTAAAAGACTTGTTAATTATAACAGTGCATCATAAAACCTTCAGAAGGAAAGGAATGTTTTGTGGACCATTTGTTTCTTTTCTTGTGTGGTAGTTTTAAGTTATTAGTTTTTAAAATCAGTACTTCTTAAATGGAAACAACTTGACCAAAAATCTGTCACAGAATTTTGAGACCCATTAAAACAAAGTTTAAAGAGAAACCTGTGTCTTCCTTTGGTCAACACTGAAGCTTTCTAATTCTCGTGTTTGCTGAAACTATTCCAGGGTTAACTGAAATGGTTCATGCACCAATTGAGTGGTTTTTTCACCTTTCTAAGGGGAGGGGTTTTTAAGGACTTGATGGAAAATCTATGGGAGTTGGGTTGCCTGCAACAATTAATATTGATGAGGATTGAGAAAGCAAAAGAGTAGTAATGTTATATATAAGCTGCCTTGTAAGAAGGCTGAGTTCTGTAATAAAGCCCGTATTACATAAAGAAAAAAAAATTCACCATGATCAAGTGGGATCTATACCAGGTATGCAGGGATGGTTCAACATTAGAAAAACAATCAATGTAATCCATCACATAAATAAAACAAAAGACAAGAACCACATGATCTGATCAATTGATGCAGAAAAGGCATTTGACAAAGTCCAACACCCATTCATGATAAAAGCTCTCAACAAAATAGGAATAGAAGGGAAATTCCTCAATATAATTAAGGGCATTTATACAAAGCCAACAGCCAACATCATCCTAAATGGAGAGATTTTGAAAGTCAAGCATGCCCTGTATCACCACACTTATTCAACATTGTTCTGGAGGTCCTAGTCAGAGCAATTAGGCTAGAAAAAGAAATAAAGGTTATCCAAATTAGTAGGGAAGAAGTCAAACTATCTCTATTTGCAGATGATATGATCTTATACACAGAAAACCCCAAAGAATCCACAAGGAAACTACTGGAACTAATACAAGATTTCAGCAAAGTTTCAGGATACAAGATAAACGTACAAAAATCTGTTGGATTCCTATACACCAACAAGGAGAACTTTCGAAGAGGAAATCACCAAATCAATACCATTTACAATAGCCCCTCAAAAGATAAAATACTTAGGAATAAATCTAACCAGAGACATAAAAGAGCTATACAAAGAAAACTACAAGACACTACTGCAAGAAACCAAAAGAGACCTGCATAAGTGGAAAAACATACCTTGCTCATGGATAGGAAGACTCAGCATTGTGAAAATGTCAATTCTTCCGAAAGCTATCTACAGATACAATGCAATCCCAACCCAAATTCCAATGGCATTTTTTAATGAGATGGAGAAACAAATCACTAACTTCATATGGAAAGGGAAGAGGCCTCGGATAAGTAAAGCATTACTGAAGAAGAAGAACTAAGTGGGAGGCCTCACGCTACCTGATTTTAGAACCTATTATACTGCCGCGGTAGTCAAAACAACCTGGTACTGGTACAACAACAGATACATAGACCAATGGAACAGAGTTGAGAATCCAGGCATAAATTCATCCATCTATGAGCAGCTGATATTTGACAAAGGTCCCAAGTCCATTAAGTGGGGAAAAGACAGTCTCTTTAACAAATGGTGCTGGCATAACTGGATATCCATCTGCAAAAAACTGAAACAAGACCCATACCTCACACCATGCACAAAAACTAACTCAAAATGGATCAAAGACTTAAATATAAAATTGAAAACAATAATGATCATGGAAACAAAAATAGGGACAATGCTAGGAGCCCTAATACATGGCATAAACACAATACCAACCATAAGTAACAATGCACAAGCACCAGAAGAAAGACTAGATAACTGGGAGCTCCTAAAAATCAAACACTTATGCTCATCGAAAAACTTCACCAAAAGAGTAAAAAGACAACCGACAGACTGGGAAAAATGTTTGGCTATGACAAATCTGATCCGCATCTAATCTCTAAAATCTACGAGATACTGCAAAACCTCAACAACAAAAAGACAAATAACCCAATTAAAAAATGGGCAAAGGATATGAGCAGGCACTTCGCCAAAGAAGATATTCAGGCAGCTAACAGACACATAAAGACATGCTCATGATCATTAGCCATTAGAGAAATGCAGATCAAAAGTACAATGAGATATCATCTCACCCCAACAATGCTAGCATTAATCCAAAAAACACAAAATAATAAATGCTGGAGAGGTTGTGGAAAGACTGGGACACTTATACACTGTTGGTGGGAATGTAAAATGGTACAACCACTTTGGAAATCGATTTGGCGCTTCCTTAAAAAGCTCGAAATAGAAGTACCATATGATCCAGCTATCCCGCTCCTTGGAGTATATCCTAGAGAAACAAGAGCTGCCACACAAATAGGTATATGTACACCCATGTTCATTGCAACACTGTTCACAATAGCAGAAAGATGGAAACAACCTAGGTGCCCATCAACGGATGAATAGGTAAACAAATTATAGTATATCCACACAATGGAATACTATGCAATGATAAAGAACAACGATGAATCCGTGAAACATCTTATAACATGGAGGAATCTGGAGGGCATTATGCTGAGTGAATTTAGTCAGTCACAGAAGGACAAATATTGTATAAGACCACTATTATAAGAACTCAAGGAAAGGTTTAAACACAGAAGACAACATTCTTTGATAGTTACGAGGGAGGGTGAGTGTTATTCACTAACTAGATAGTAGATAAGAATTATCTTAGGTGAAGGGAAGGACAGCACACACTGCAGGGGAAGTCAGCACAACTGGACTAAACCAAAGCTAAGAGGTTTCCTGAATACAATCATACACTTCAAGGGACAGAGTAGCAGGGGTGGGGGCCTGGAGACCATGGTTTCAGGGGACATCTAGGTCAACTGGCATAACAAAGCTTATTAGGAAAATGTTCTGCATCCTACTTTTGTGAGTGGCATCTGGGGTCTTAAAAGCTTGCAAGTGGCCATCTAAGATGCATCAATTGGTTTCAACCACCTGGAGTAAAGGAGAATGAAGAACACCAAAGACACAAGGAAAGTATTAGCCCAAGAGACAGAAAGGGCCACATAAACCAGAGACTGCATCAGCCTGAGACCAGAAGAACTAGATGGTGCCCGGCTACCACCAATGACCGCTCTGGCAGGGAACACAACAGAGAGTCCTGGATGGAGCAGGAGAAAAGTGGGGTGCAGAACTCAAATTCTAGTAAAAAGACCAGATTTAATGGTCTGACTGAGAGTGGAGGAACCCCGGAAAGCACGGCCCCTGGATTCTCTATGAGCCCAGAACTAAAACAATTTCCGAGACCAACTCTTCAGACCGAGATTGGATGGGACTGTGGGACATAAAATGATACTCGTGAAGAGTGTGCTTCTTAGCTCAGGTAGATACATGAGACTAAATGGGCAGCTTCTGTCCGGAGATGAGAAGACAGAGAGGGTTAGGAGCTGGCTGAACGGACATGGGAAATCAGGGGTGGAAAGGAGGATTGTGCTGTCACACTATAGGGAGAGCAATTAGGGTCACATAATTATGTATGTATAAATTTTTGTATAAGAGATTAACTTGAAATGTAAACTTTCACTTAAACCACAACAATAAAGGAAAAAAAAATGAATATATGAATGAATTTGGAGGGCTATGCCTGGAGGTATTTCTTTAACAATGACTCTCTCTAAGGTTGGAAATATGAATTATTTCGATTTCTCCCTTTCCTTATCTATGTTGTATGAGTTAATTTATTTACATGTATTGCTTTTGTTTTTAACATTTTAAAGAAGAGGAAAATCTAAGGCAGAAAAATAAGCACGGACAGGGCCTCTGCTGCCATCCAGCGCCCCCCTCCTCCGCCACATGTATGTACATTCCCGGATCCTTACCTTGGGGTGCAGTTCCAGCACCAGTAGGGGCCCACAGGGCAGGGGGCCAGGACTTCCCCAGCTGGCAGTGATAAAGCGGACAATGTACTCATGCTTTAGGCCTGGCAGCTCATACAGCGCTCGCTCCGTTTGGAACTGGGTCACAGCCCTCGGGGGGAAGGCCTTGATAGCTACTTGTTCCCCGTGCAGTCTCCCGGCCCACACCACCGACTGGCCTCCTTCCTGCAGGACCTGGTGGGGACATGGTGCTGGGTGCAGGCCTTTGAGCTAGTACCAGGGCCAGGCGTCCTCCCCAGCATAACCTCCAGGAGTGCCCAGGGAGCCTTTCCCTCCCTCCTAGGTACCTGGGAGAAGCACAGCTCTGGCAGCTCTGGCAGTTCCTCACTCCAGTCTCTGCCTGAATCTGGCTCTGGTTCTGGCCCTCCTCGCACTCTGCAGGCCTTTCGCTGTAGCAGGCCTGGAGCAGAGAAGGACCTCGGGGTCAGGGTGCACAGGCGCAGGGACAGGGAAGGGAGGTTTGTGGAGAGGGAACTTTGTGAGAGGTAATGAGGTCAGGCTATAGGGATCCCAGGACCATGGAGTCAGAGGAGCCTGGAGTGGGGTCAGTGCTTTGGAAAAGTGTCTTGTAGTCACAAGGGAGGCATGGGGCAGATTAATACTCAAGATGATGCTACCCAGAAGCAGCAGGAGGAGGAGGAACAGCCCCAGCAGCACCAGCGCCATCCAGATGGACTCGCCTGGACATCAAAGCAAGAACGCAGGCTGGTGAGCCCTGCCTCAAACCCGCCCACTGTTCCTCTCCCACTCCTCAAAGCGCTTGCTTCTCCACCCACCTATGCCCTGGTCACAAGCCCCCATATCTCCTGGTCACCAGGGCAACCAACTTTTCAAGGCCGGGAGAAAAAGCATAAGGCGGTGGTAGGGTGAGAACTGGCCCTTGGTTCTACTACTTGTCCTACCCTGGGCCCCAACCCCTGCTCAGCTCCAGCACCCACAAGGATGGCTACCTGACACGGTCTGGGGACCCTGGGAGCCAGGAGTCCGAGGGGTCCCCGGAGGAGGCAGATGGCTGTAATTGGCATTGCAGAAGTCAGTGCCACAGGAGCAGGTGAAGAGAATAGAGCCAGGACTGGGGTGGGCTCGGGGGGTTGGGTCACAATGAGGGGACTCACAGCCTGGCTCATCACTGTCTCGACATCCTGATGGTGTGGGATTAAAAGGAGAGCATGAGAGAGAGAGAGTAATGAGGTCTGGGAACAGACAGGATAAATTCTTTCCCTGTCAGAGGCATCCCTTCCATCTCACATGGGGCTTTCTTTCCCTCCACACATTCCATCTTTCCCCTTCCCCCTCTGCTGTCACCCCCTTCCCCTCACCCAGGGATGTTCCTGTCTCCCGCCATAATTATCACCTGCCATATACTTTGCCATTCACCTTGCATCTCCACTTGTGCCTGGTCTTGGGTCACATTCCAGATCCCAAAGCAGCAGTAGCTGTAGAGGCAGTGGATAACCCTGGGGGGCCCTGGTCCTGCATCTAGCAGCTCCCCCAGTGTCTTTGTGCTTCCCCGTACTCCAGGGGCTTCAAAGAATACACAGGTTCGCTTTCCTGGAGGTGCTGCAGCCCAGGATGGATGGGGAAAGGAGGGGGATCAAGACGGGAATGAGCGCAGGGGCAAAAACAGCAGCCAAAAAGAAAACTCAAACATATCCCACGAGTCAGCCTGTAAAGTCACAGGAGCAAATGCAGTCAGCAGAGGCCTGGAACCTGACCCCCACCCCCATGGGGATACATAGCTCTACCCTTCTCCCTCACTCACCCACCCTACTCACCACTCTTGGCTGCTACTTCAAGTGTCCCTTTCCCTCACTGGGTGGGTGGAAAGATGTCGCCCCTCCCTGTAGACACTTACCCTGCACAGCTGCGGGAAGCAGTGCCCAAAGCCCCAGAGTCTCCAGCATCTTGCTGAAAAATGGCAGCAGGAGGAGAACAGCTGCCCCCCTCCAGAGTTTCCTTCAGATACTGGACACTGTGGGCCTTTCCACCCCTCAGTCCCCAACTCCGCCTCCCTTGCTCCTATCCCAGTCTCTGTGGGGGAGATGGCTGCTGTGGAGGAGGGGGTAGTTGTGGGGGAGAACAGGGAAGAAAAGGGAGGAGCAGAGAACCAATCTCATAACCTGCAGCCTCTTCAGCTACCTCCTCTTTTCTCTGAATAGCTGGAGGAGTGGGCCAAGCTGAGAACCCAGTGATGCCTGAGTTCAAACCTCTGCCCTTCGATGACCGTGGAGAAAGGTGCTGGACCCTGTCAGCCCTTCTCAGGCTGGAAACCTAAGTATGTGCAAGTGCTCAGAGCCATTCAGCAGTACTCGAGATCCCTTCTAATTTATATTTTCAGGGCTTGGGTCTGCAGCCCCCTGGACAGAGGGAGGCACACAGCCAGAAGGGCCTCCACAGCCCATAATTAGAATTGAAATCCATACTGAAGGCTGTAGTCTTCCATCTTCATCAGTAAGTGCTTCAAGTTCTCTTCACAGTACGGATTACACCTCAACATAAAGAAAACAAAAATCCTCACAACTGGACCAATAAGCAACAGCATGACAAATAGAGAAAATATTGATGGTGTCAAGGATTTCATTTTACTTGGATCCACTATCAACAACCATGGAAATAGCACTCAAGAAATCAAACAGGCAAATCTGCTGTAAACAAACAAACAAAAAAACCAAACCCGTTTCTGTCGAGTTGATTTCAATTCATAGGACTTCTTTAAAGTTAAAAAGCAAAGATGTCACTTTGAGAACTAAGTTGCACCTGACCCAAGCCATGTCATTTTCAATCGCTTCATATGTATGCGAAAGCTGGACAATGAGTAAAAAGACCAAAAAAGAATTGATGCCTTTGATTTATGGTATTGGCAAAGCATATTGAATATACCATGGACTGCCAGAATAACAAACAAATCTCTTAGAAGAAGTAGAGCCAGAATGCTCCTTAAAAGCAATGATGGAGAGACTTTTTCTCACGTACTTTGGACATGTTATAAGGAGGGACCAGTCCCTGGAGAAGGACATCATCCTTGGTAAAGTGGAGGGTCTTTGAAAAAGAGGAAGACCCTCAACGAGATGGACTGACACAGTGGCTGCAACAATGGGCTCAAACATAGCAATGATTGTGAGGATGGTGCAGGATTGGGCAGTATTTTGTTCTGTTGTACATAGGGTCACCATGAGCCAGAACCAACTTGACGGCACCTAACAACAACAATTAGAACTGACCTCATTTTCCAAACTCAGAATCAGAAAGTATTTGTATAAAGTACTCAGAGTTTAAAAATCACACTGAGAATTTTTACAAAAGTAAATTTTATGTTGCGTGTATTTTACCAAAATACAAAAAAAATCACATTGAGTCACACACTGAATAAATCACCATTATTGAGGAGGTAAACTTTTTTTTTTTGGTTGAGCACCTACTGCATGCTAGGACACAGCTAGTGCTATGCATTTTACACTCATCTCATCTAATTCTCCCACTAACATATTTATCATCTTCACTTTATTGGTAAGAAAGCTGAGTTTAGGTAACTTGCCCAAAGTCACTCTGCTAGAAAATAGTAGAGCTAGGATTTGAACCTAGGTAAGTCTGACTCCAGGAGCCCTTGTGGCTGCAGTGGTTAAGCACTTGGCTGCTAACCTAAAGGTCAGAGGTTTGAACCCACCAACCTCTCTGCAGGAGAAAAGACCTGGTGATCTGCTGCAGTAAAGATTTCAGCCTAGGAAACCCTTTGGGGCAGTTTACTCCGCCCTATGGGGTCGCCATGAGTCAGAATTGACTTCATGGCGCACAGCAACAAAGTCTGACTCCAAAGCCCAGGCTCCACTCTTTGCATTACATCATGCTGCCTAAAAACAAATACAAAATTCAGCAATAAAAATACATTTAATACAATATTTGAATATTTGACTTTGGATTGTTGAGAAAATATATACCATTACCTGCCAGCAGGCCACTAACTGGAAAGGGAGGAATACAGTTCAAACTACCACCACTAGAGGTCAGCAGACATAGGAGAAATTCAGGGCTGTGGTGAGGGGGCAGAAATCACCTCCTGTGATGACTGATACACATACTACACCTCCTTAAATTGCAGAGACTATAAAATGTGAAGGGATGTCAGCACGGAGATGGAAGGAGAGGTCTATGGTTTGTGCCGCAATTCAGCGACAGAAGGAGTCCAACTCCATCTAACTCTCCCCAGTGTTAAAAAGCAACATAATAGGTAATCACTTCCAGATCTGTGAGCAGCTGGCTCCCATGACAATTAGAATCTTAGGGGACTGGTTCCCTGTTCTCCTAGCCTTCTGTCCCCCTGGTGGCTGCCTGGAAACCCTTTCTGGGAATGAACTAGTTTGGACTAGGCATGAAGGTCTGAGTACTAACTCTGATTCTGGGGCCTTTCTCCTGGGGGAGCCTGCATGAAAAGAGAGGGCAAAAGCTATAATAGTTGTGAGGCAGCAGCTGGAAGAATGACCAGTGCTAGGGGCAGATGGACTGCTACCTATCTTTCCTTGGGCCCTTCTAGGAGTCTGCAGGGCCCTGACAGTACGGTGGAATGTTGTAGTTAGTTCTGGCATCTTCCTTTACCAGCTCCCAGATCAGATAGGTCTGGGGGACAAGGAGGAATGGAAGGATAAATAGCTTCTTGTATCTGGAGTGTCTCAGGAGACTTTATCTCCTTCATAGTGGGAGCAGGGATAAGAGTCAGGCAGGAAGTCAGTCTCCTTACCCACGGCCTTGGATAATTACCCGTCTCAAAGAAAGACATTCCGGCCAAGTTTATGGGAACTACACCTGCTCTGGGTGGTCAGGACTTAAAATTGAGATGGTGATAGAAAAGGAAAGAACCTGTAAACTGAGGGATTAGGAAGATCCAAAGAAAGGACCTCAGCATAAGAATAAAGGCCTCCTCGTTTCCACATACACAAGGATCTTCATTAAAAAACAGTTGCTGCCAAGTTGATTCCGACTCATGGTGACCCCATGTGTGTCAGAGTAGAACTGTGTTTCACAGGGTTTTCAATGGCTGATTTTTTTGGAGTAGATTACCAGGCTTTTCTTCCCAGGTGCCTCTGGGTGGACTCGAACCTCCAACCTTTCAGTTAGCAGCTGAGCAAGTTAACCTTTTGCACTATCCAGGAATCTTCATTAGGGTTCCTCAGTTCAAGCCTGCAGTGGCCCAATAATTTACCTTTAACCCCACTGACTACAGGGATACAGTGAGTTGGTTATTCATTCACTTCAGCAAATATCTATTAGGTCCTGGTCTTAAAAAGGTAGTTCATTAGGTGCTGGCCCTACAAAGATAGAGGTGTGATCCCTGCCCACCAGGAGCTCATGGTCTAGAACGGCAGGCAGGTATATCAACAAGCAAGCAGAAAATTCTGTGTCATACTAGGGGTATGAGCAAGGAGCTATATAAGCAGAAAGATTAAATAAGCTAATTCTGCCTAGGGCATAGAAGGGAAGAAGGATGCCCAGAGGGTTTCATAAAGAAAAGGATATTTAAATTATGTCTCACAGGTAAACAAAATGATATAACAAGAGGAGGGTGGTTATTTTAGGCAGAGGCGGAGTTGTGAACACAAAGTGTGTGTGTGTGTGTGTGTGTGGTCTGGTGGGGGTGCCAAAAAGGGGACAGTGAGCAGAAGAGATCAGATATACAAGGCAGAAAATCACCTTAGAAGGGTAGACCGGAATCAGATTGGAAAGGCCTTCGATTCTATATAAAGGAGTTCAGCCTTTTTCTAAAAGTAAAGGCGTTTAGGCAGGGGACTGGTGGCAATGTGAAAGGTGGATGCCTGGGGCTCAGGAAGACTAAAGCAGGGAGATTAATTACAGGACCTAAGCAGTAACCAAGGTGAGTATGAGACTACTAGGTAGTGGAAATAAAAATTGAAAGGGAAAATTTTGAGATACATTGTCTAGGTAGAATTGACAGGATTCGGTAATCAAATGTGAGAGAGGTAAAAGAATTTGACGTTTCAAGTATGAGTGATAAGGGTAGGTAATACTTTTAAGGGAGATGGGGAACTTAAGGATTATTTCCTCTCTTCACGTGTTGAGTCTGAATTACCTGTAGGACATTCAGATGAAAATGTCCAGTAGGCAGGCTTCCAGGTCAAAAGAAAAGTTAGAGCTTTGGGATTTAGGAATGCCCAACATGTATGTAATAGCTAAAGAGTAGGTGGGACTTGTTTAAGGGGGAGAAAGGAAGAGTAAGGAAAGGATGAAAGACAAGGAACACCAACCCTTAAGGGACAATTAGAAGTAGCTACGAAGGAGAATCTGGTGGTGGTAAAGATTAAACGCTTGGCTGCTAACCAAAAGATCTGGCAGTTCAAACCCACCAGCCTCTCTGCGGGAGAAAAGACCTGGAGATCTATTCCCTGCACCGATAAAGATTAACGCCCCCCCCCCAAAAAAAACCCATTGTCATCAAGTCAATTCTGACTTATAGCAAACCTATAGGAGAGAGCAGAACTACCCCATAGGGTTTCCAAGGCTGTAAATCTTTATTTTTTTATTTTATTGTTGTACTTTAAGTGAAAGTTTACAATTCAAGTTAGTCTCTTAAACAAAAATTTACAGTTTATATGACCCTAATTGCTCTCCCTATACTGTGACAGCACATTCCTCCTTTCCACCCGATTTCCCATGTCCATTCAACCAGCTTCTGACCCTCTCTGCCTTCTCATCCCACCCCTGGACAGGAACTGCCCATTTAGTCTCATGTATCTACTTGAGCTAAGAAGCACACTCTTTATGAGTATCATTTTATGTCCATAGTCCAGCCTAATCTTTGTCTGAAGAGTTGGCCTTGGGAATGGTTTTAGTGCTGGGTTGACAGAGAGTCTGGGGGCCATGCTTTCTTGGGTTCCTCCAGTTTCAGTCAGACCACTAAGTCTGGTCTCTTTACTAGGAGTTCTGCACCCCCCTTTTCTCCTGCTCCATCAGGGACTCTGTTGTGTTCCCTGTTGGGGCTGTCATTGGTGGTAGCCAGGCACCATCTAGTTCTTCTGGTCTTGGGCTGATGCAGTCTCCGATTTACGTGGCCCTTTCTGTCTCTTGGGCTAGTACCTTCCTTGTGACTTTGGTGTTCATTCTCCTACTCCAGGTGGGTTTGGACCAATTGATGCATCTTAGATGGCCGCGCATTAGCTTTTAAGACCCCAGACACCACTCACCAAAGTAGGATGGAGAACATTTTCTTAATAAGCTTTGTTATGCCAATTGACCTAGATGTCCCCTGAAAACATGATCCCCAGACCCCACCCCTACTATTCTGTCCCTTGAAGTGTTTGGTTGTATTCAGGAAACTTCTTAACTTTGGTTTAGTTCAGTTGTGCTGACTTCCCCTGCAGTGTGTGCTGTCCTTCCCTTCACCTAAGATAATTGTCTACTATCTAGTTAGTGAATAACTCTCTCCCTCCCTCCCCATCCTCATAACCATCAAAGAATGTTTTCTTCTGCGTTTCAAATTTTTCTTTAGTTCTTACAATAGTGGTCTTATACAATGTTTGTCCTTTTGTGACTAAGTTCATTCAGCATAATGTCAAGGCTGTAAATCTTTAAGGAAGCAGACTGCCACATCTTTCTCCAGCAGAGCAGCTGGTGGGTCTGAACCTCAGACTTTTTGGTTAGCAGCCCTGTGCTTAACCACTGAGCCAGCAGGGTTCCTTCCGTAAAGATTACAGCCTAGGAAACCCTATGGGGCAGTTCTACTCTGTCACACGGGGGTCGCTATGAGCCGGAATCAATTTGACAGCACACACATGAAAGAGAATAAAAAGAATATTCAGGACAGCTGAAGGAGAACCAGGAGAGGATGAGTTCCACATTCTATGGGATGAAAGCTTTAAGATGGGATGGTCAACAGTAATACATTGTCGCAGAGAAGTCTAAGAGGCTAAAGACTCAAAGAGATCACTGGAGCTGGCTGCCAGGTTGCTGATAAGTATGAGAAAAATTTGGTATATGATGGTACTGAACAAACTATAGTGGCCTGAAGGATGAAGAAAGAAAGAAAAAGAAAAAAAAAAGGAGTGTAAGCTACTCTCACTGACCTTGGAAATGGAAAGAACCAGATCAGTAGCTTGAAGAGGAAGCAGAAGTTTCTTCAAAATGGGGTGAGGGGAGGGACTAATATGCTTGCAGGCTGACAAAAGGGAACCAAATGAAGAGGCTGAAGATACAAGGAGAAAGTATCAGTGAAACAAAGAACAAAAGGAAGTCAAAGAAAATGGGGTTGAGAGCCAAGTGGCAGGGATGGCCCTGCAAAGGAATATTTCTTTCTTGCAAAGAGAAAAAAAAGGGTGGGGGCGGGGGAGGGCATAAATTGGTGAATATACTTAGGTTTGATGTTTGTAGCAAAAGAGAAGTTTGAGGAAATTCATGCTTCCATTTTCTCCATCAAATAGGAGGCAAGTCATCTGCTGAGAATGAGGTCAGGGTTCGGAAGCTTGCAATTAATGCTATCTATCTCACTCACCAAACTATTAAGTACTTAGTGGCACAGCTGCCTTTTTTAACCATAGTATAAACTGGCCGAGGATTCTTGGATGGGTAGGAAGGGAAAGCCATAGCCTGATGGGAAACTGGAAAGGCTGTCAGTAACTTCAGTTTCAGTTTCAGAGGGGGCCACAGCCCAGATTAAATCATGTTAAACATTGGTTTTATATTAACTCAATGTACATAAATAGAAGGAACCAATACCCCTTGTAAAAAAGGCTTTTTCTAGGGCTGGTGAAAGGAAATTACAAGATGAGCCTAGAACATCTTGAATATCAGAAAGAAAAAGCTCAAAAAACAAAAGAATGGGGACATGTCAAAGGGACACAGGAGTCAACCTGAAAAAGCTCCCAGTGGCCAAAGCTGGGACAACTTGAGCAACAAAATAACATAGTAATGGATTATAACCCAAAGTATAAAATAAATGTACTTGAGTTCACGCTAATATAAATGACTGACCCCCACCCCAACTCCATTGAGGGCAGGTTAGATTTACTGATTCATTGCCAAATAGTGGGAAAAAATCATTAACTTTACAGTGGGGAGACCTGGCAAACACTACCTTAACCAGGTGATGAAGGTTATCATCGGCAACGTCATATGAGTATCACATACCCGTGGCATACTATCATGAGAAGGCACTCGACCTCTGGTATTCTTTCCAAAAACCCATAAGCTCAGTCTTACGAGAAAACCATCAGACACACCCAGATTGGGGGATATTCTACAGGACACGTGGGCAATAGTCAAGACTGTCAAGGTCATGAAAAACAAGGAAAGACTGAGAAACCATCACAGACTAAACTCGGGAGACATGACAACTAAATGTAACATGGTACCCTGTATTGGATTCTGGAACATAAAGAGGACATCAACGGAAAAACTGGTGAAACCCAAATGAAGTCTGGAGTTGAGCTAACGTGCCAATGTCAGTTTCTTAGTTTTGACACATGTACCATGGAAACTTTAACAATGGAGGAAGCTGAGAGAGGGTTATGAAAACTCTGTACTATTTTTACAACTTTCCTGTAAGTCTAAAATTATTCCCAAATAAAAAGTTTATTAAAAAAAAAAAAAAAAGTGGGGCTGCCTCCATTCTCTTGGCCTTCCACATTTCTATGAAGTTGTGGCACACTAACCTGGCCGTGGAATTCCTTACCTGGTAGGTTTAAGTGTGGTACAGTTGCACTGATTCACATGTATGGGATCACAACATATTGTAGTTGGAAACCTTTGTTGGTTTCAGAATTTGAAGTTATAATAACCATATTCTTTCCCCCCATTCCCAACCCTCAACACACCAGAGACATGGCTTTTTATTAAAAAACTTTTTTTTAATTGGTTTACAAAGAAGCTACAGACTACATTGAAACTAATCTTTGTACAAAAAGGCAAAACAAACAAAAAAAAAAAAGAGCCCCAAAACACCCAGAGACAAAAGGTAGGAGGGAAAGACAAGAAAGGAAGATATAAGAGAGCAGGAAGAAACTGAAAAGACAAGAGATTAGCTTCACACATACACAAGAGCAAAGAAAAGAAAAAAAAAAGGCAAGAAAGATGAGAGAGCATTTAAAAGTATTTCCCCACACAGTCCTGGTGATAATCAGATTGGAACCAACAACAAATACAGCATAAGATTATTAAGAGGTTTAAAAAGGCAACAGCGGTATGGAGACTGGTTATTGCCAGAGTTAAGAGAAATAAACTTGTTTTAGGCACCGGAGATTGGAGCACCGCCTCTCCCTTCAAAGGATGACAGAAGAGGGAAGAGGAAGCAGGCCCTGGGGCAGCTGCCACGGGTGTGTGTACAAGGGGTCTTCTCAGGTCAATCTCAGCATATTTTCCCCAAAGTCTTTGTGCCCTAGACTCTGGTGAAGGCTATGGGATGCCACTGGGAGAAAGGGGTGAGCAGAAATATGAAGGCCTGCCCTTGTCCACACTGTTTAACAGCAGTTGCTAGAAAAGTGGAGGGCTGGGTGAAGGAAGCCCATCCCCCAGGTGAAGGCACAGTATAATTCCTGAAGGTGAAATATAGGAAAACGCACACCCTAGGAGAGGTAGCAACGAAGTCCTCACTACCTGAAGCCCCAGCCTAACCCCATTTTTCTGACAGTGAGCTGGGACTTAGGGGAGTTGAGGGACAGATCACCACATCTCTATTCCCATAGCAGAGACAAGGAAGGCTGGGACTGTCTGATGATGATGAAAGGGTAAAATGGAATAAAATACTCATTTCTCTCAAATGAACGTTGTGGAGGAAATCTTTTTGGGTTTGGGGAAGTCAGACTGGAGATGATCTAGGAAGGAATGAAACCAAGGACTCCCTTCTTTTCCTTTCCCAGCCTTCAATCTGAGGCAAGTGAGCCAAATCTGGAAGAGGGAGTAGGAATTTAAGCTTAGGGCTGCTTAATGTCTTCCTTGGGGCTGGTGTTTAGGGAAGGCAGACAAAGAAAAGAAACAGGTCAACCTCAAAGCTGGTCTGCTCATCCTCTTAGAAGAGGTCTGTACCCCAGGAGTAGAGCCAAGAGAGGCACCAGAGAGAGCACAGGCTCCCAAACAAAAGTAATAACCTGCCCATATTTTATCAGCAGTTTTCAAAAGCAATGTTTTCCGGGGTTGGAGAAGTGCCATATCCTCCTTCCTTTCCACAAAGCTACTGCTGCTACCTTTCATCCCTGCACATAGTTACTCTCTTCTAAGGGAGATGAAACTCTGAGATTGCACGTTTCTCCTCCCAATCCCAAAAGACTACCCAGCTTCAGACAGGCGAAGCAGAGCTATGCAAAGGGACTCTCACTTGAGGCAGCTAGTTTATCTTCATTTCCTTGGTACATAATTTCCAAAAATCTTTCGATCTGATCCCAAGGTCCAAAAGGCATCAGGGTACTTACAATCCAAAGAAAACTTTAAGCAAGTAGCACCAAGGCTCCCCCAAAGCAAACAGGGGCCTGATTAGCACCCCTAGAAGAACCCCTCAAATAGTATATAAATTTATTGCGTCGTAGCAAAGATCTGCAACTTCCAGTATTCACATAGTTGTGAAGATACTAATACAAAATATATTCTGAAAGTCAAACACCTGCAGTTCATAGTGCTTTCTCAGATTTGTTAAAAAAATACAATGCTTAGTTTCCTATATAGGATATACAAAAGCAAAAAATATATATATGTATATAGTAGAAATAAATCAGCCATAGTCATTTATAGCTTTTGTCTCCAACCCTCTCCCAATCATAATCTTTTACCCCACACTTCAGTCTATACTTTCTGGGATCAAGGGTTCTATTTATTCTGAACCACACTGAGAAACATCCATTAAATTGCATATCTGCACAGCACCCACAGCTGTACCAGCTGGGAGGTCCCTGAAGGAAGATGGTGTGGGTTGTTACTGCTCTGGCTAAAAAGTGAGACAGTCAAATGATGAACAGATGAGCGTGACTGGGTAACTTGAAAGGATAAGCATATGAGTGCTTCAACATTACCACTCCTCTGGGCATCCCATCCCTGCAAGGTTTGGTCATTAAAAAAATCAAAAAGCAACTAATGGAAAACAAAAAAATCAGAATCAATATGCCTGTCAGTTCCATTAATTTCTGCTGGCCAAAAATTCAGGGAAAGGGGATTTTCAGTAATGAGCTCCTGACTCAAGGAATGTAAGCGCCTAACTTCTGTGGAAAAGAGAGTGGCTCACTGCTGCCGGGCGACAAAAGCAGAAGCTGTTACAGTTTTGGGGCTAACTAAGATACTGAATCTGGAGCTTCCTCGGTGAGAATGGAATAAGGCAAGTGGAAAGAAGAATTTGATATAAATTCATAGTAATGCTAATGAAGTGGGTTGAGGATAAACCAGCAGCTTTCCACCCAAGAGAGAATCATCATCAATTAACCATTAAATACCTTGCAGTTTTCAGCATCATTACGCTAGTTTATATGTAATAATTTCATATTGGAGGAGACTTCATTCCTTGAAATGCTCTAGCAAAATACTGCACACTCTCGTGAGTTACCCTGCCCCTTTCCTCCAAAAGATGCGAAAGTACATGATTACAGACATAAAAATAACAGGTTCTGAATTCTGCCTTTTAGTGGGAAAATAGGGTTTCATAGTGGCTGCGCATGGATGACTTTTACTTCAGCATTATTAGATCTGGGGAAAGTTCCTTGCAATAGTTCCTGAGGGTTGAAAACAGCATTAAGTCTGTGAGAAAGGACCAAATGAAGTGAACTATTGTTGAGAATATTAACAGTTATTCTATTTCAGGTTAAACATCAATAAAAACTTACCCAAACCCTAATTTAGATGGATTTTATATAAAATACATAATACAGTCATAGCATCATCCATTTGTAGCCAAGGTAAAAAGACTTATGAAAAGAACTAGGACTCTGCTATAGATCTGGATGTTGGTTTCACTTTCAAACACAAAAACAGCTTCCTCTTTTAAAAGTGCAGTAGAGTATCCCCCATTCATAATTATAACTGATTTAGCATAAGCAAAGAAATGACTTCAGGAACATACCCAGCTTTTTAGATAGATTTCTAGGTAATGGGCCTGAAAGGCATTTGATCTGGATTTGATTTATTTTCCAACAATTTCAAATATAACGTTTCATCTGTGTGTAGATATATACAGGCATAAACACACATTCAAACACACAGTCATACACAAAAACTTCACTTTCTATCAGATCAGGGTAAATTTTTATTGCAGGTCTCTTTTAGTATTGGCTAACAGAAAACCTATCCCCAACCTAACAGATTACACACATACACACAGTCATTTCCACACTTCCTCACAGTGAAAAGCTCTCTGACAAGATACCAGAAGGTCAAGAGAGACAATGCTTTAATGGCTGGGCCTTGAGGACAATTCTGGTTGCATTTCAATCTTAGTGCCAAATGCACCAAGAGTTCCCTGCCGCTATAATTTTTGGGTCAGTCTCTTCTGGAATCAGGCCATTAAGAAAGCAGGATGATTTCTCCCATTCTCTCCTCTAAACCACAGCGGTAAGACAAGATTTCTTTTTGTTCTGGGCTATTATTCCCATGATCCTGTGCTTCCTTTTCCCTTAGGAACCATCCAAGTACATATAGAAAGAGTTAAGGGAAGAGAACATAAGAACCACTGCCTTGCCACTAGTACGTGCTCTGGAGTTCTACAGAATGGAAACCTGGAACAGATTCATCAGCTGACACTCCTTAATAACACAATGGGAAAGAAACTCTGAGGATGTTCAAAGAGGAAGTGTATTTCCTTTCAGAATGAGAACTCAAAAGCCCACACATCAAAGCCTAGAGAGCTACCTTGGAAGAAAGACCACTGTACAAAAGTCCAAATACTCCACTAACTCCTGAACCCAACTACTTTGAGTCACCTACTCTTCTGAACACTTCGTTTTCCCACTGAAAGCCCCTACCTATTACTTAACCATCTTTGGACAGTTTATTCATTCTGACCCCAGATTATCACCTTCAAAGGGTCTCTTGTCCATTTACATAGAAAACTTCTGAATCTTGATGCTTAGAGCAGCTAGGGAAGGGAGATGCCTTTGACTCTCCAGCACCAACAGCGTGCCTGCGTCAGTAGTTTTTTAAACACTCCCTTCACAGCTACCTCAAGCATCAGCCTGGGCTTCAAGGCTTCTCTGTTCTGCTGCTAGGACTAAGGACTTTAAAATATTGACAGAAGAGTATCATTCAGGGATCACTACCAAAAATAAAACATGAAGTGATCAGGTAAGAGAAGGGAAGACAGAAAGGGTTGAGGCAGGAAAGGAGTGCAAGAAGCTGATCCCAAATAAAGACAAAATTGAGAGGAAAACATAATGTATGTATATATAAACTAAAAGCGGAGCATATGAATGCTTAATCTGGTGGGAAGCCAAGACAACATCCATAGGAAAGCTTGATGTGTCACAACAAGGCTCAGCCATAGGGAAATAAGGCAATATAAAAAATGACCAAGATTTTTTGGTCACAGAATGGTCTCCTTCCTCCTCCCAGCCAACCCCTGTGAATGCATCTCTATATATCTTTATATATATATATTTATATATATAATATAGAATCTGTTTTTTGTTAAAAAGTATTTCAATGATCATATATATTTATCAAGGCATGATGGCTTTAGGAAAGGGGAGGGGAATCCATCATGGGGGAGCTGAGATGGGAAGGGCAGGAAGAGGGGGCTGGGATAAGAAGTGGAAGAAGAAACTGTCTGGGGTCAAACAAATGCTCATCAAAGGGTGGCACCAACAGAATTTTCACTAACATTTCCCACTTCAAGGAGGCACTGATGATACAGGTAGGTGCCAGGACCCCATCTCTTCTCTTGCATCCCTCCCCCAATTCTTCCCACCACCATATATTTTAATGCCTCATGGCTCTCTCTCCCACGTGTCTCTTGGACCCATGCTACCTTGCATCCCCGGGGTTGATGGGTACGGCCCATATGTCTCTGGCCCCGGGAGCCTGATCTCAGAAGCCATTGCCACTGATATTAATGGACTGCAGATCGGCCACCTGCATGACGTTGATGCCACTGTTGGCAAGACGGGCAATACCCTCTGGACAGATGGCCTCCATGGCTACCATATTGGTGGTAATAAGGGCTGAAGGAGTGGCAGTGCCGCTGCCTTCTGAACCTGCCCCACTGTCCAGGGGCAAAGTGCCCACACTGAGGGCTACACCTGGGCCCCCTTTCTTATTCTGGTGGGTCTTGATATGCTTTGACAGATGGTCACTCCTCATGAAGCGCTTGGGGCACTCAGGGCAGGCAAATTTCTTTTCACCTACGTAAAGGAAGAAAAAGAAGGTTAAGAAGTTGACATCATAAGAAGTGGGGGTACTTTGCCTAATTCACTGCCACCCAACTATATTAGGCAGAATAAGGTGATAAGAACAAGAGAAAGCTGCATCTCTTGCTTTTTGGGAGAGAAAAATAAATATAGGCTGGGAGTACTCAGCAAGGAAAGTGGAACTTAGCAGAAAGTTAAAGCAAAACAGAAACTATGAAGAATAATCGGTCAACTCTCCCCCTTCAAAATCCCGCTCAAAAACCTAGCTTGTTTCTTCTTAAAGCGTTTCCAGATTAACCCCAATTCCATTTGTGGCCCATACATTCAGTTTCAAATGTACATTTTTCTTAATTTGTTAGTTATTTCATAAGTATATTTTGCATCTCTCTATTCTGGTCTATTATTGTTGCTCTCTTCCTCTGGCTTTTGCTCACCTGTGTGTGTACGTTTGTGCCTCTGCAACTCATCTGAACGTGTAAAGCGTTTCCCACAGTATGACCAGGTACACATGAATGGTCTCTCGCCTGTGTGCCAGCGCAAGTGTGCCCGTAGATGTGAGGTCTTGCCATATACTTTGCCACAACCTTGGATGTGACAAATGTGCTGTTTCTTTTTGCCAGGGTCCCCAGAGCCCCTGCAAGTGAGGACACAACTATTCATTATTCATTCCAGAAACAGAATTAAAGAACCATAAAGCATCAATAGCAACTACTTAATCCACTCAAAACTAACCCAAATTATTATTATTTAAAAAAAAAAAAAAAAAAAAAGCTTTCCTTTAGTATCAGAAGATAAAATCTTTAGTTGATTCTTCTGGTGCTTAACACCCCAAATTCAAGTTTTAGGTTTCTTCTCTACCGGATATTTGCTCTTTCCTGCTCTACTGTTGCTTAATCAATTTTTTTTTTTGGGGGGGGGTAAATTTTATTGTGCATTAGGTGTAAGTTTACAGTGCAAATTAGTTTCTCACTCAAAAATTTATACATAAATTGTTTTGTGACATTGGTTGCATTCTCTATAATGTGTCAGCACTCTCCCCCTTTCCCTTTATACCTCAGGTTCCCTGTGCCCATTCGTCCAGTTTTCCTGTCCTTTCCTGCCTTCTCATCTTCACTTTTGGTGTTGCCCATTTGGTCTCATATGCCTGATTCAACTAAGAAGCACATTCCTCAAGGGTGTTAGTGTTTGTTTTACATGTTTGTATAATCTTTCACTGAAAAGTAACTTTGGGAGTGGCTTCAGTTCTGAGTTAGCAGGGTGTCTGTCAGACCAGTAAGTCTGGTCCTTTTTTTGTGAATTTGAATTTTGTTCTACGTTTTGCTCCCGCTCTATCCAGGACCCTCTGTTCTGATTCCTGTAAGAGCCGTCAGTGGTGGTAGCCAGGCACCATCTAGTTCTGGGTGCTTAAACAATTTCGATGTTTGAATGTTTGGATATTTGAACAGATCATTACTCTCGTGGGACTTGTGCGGTTTGTGAGGCATTTTCTTGAAATTTTCAGGAAGTTTAAGTCTCAATCCAAGGAAATACTGTGAATCTGGTGATATTTTTGGCTAGGAACTTACTTAATGAGCAAGAGTTGTCTTTTTAAGACTTGGTACAGAATGTTAATATTATATTTTACAACTATAAAACTTTTCTCCTAGAATAAGGGTCAAGAGCTAAATGGTGAAGTCTGAAAACTGAAAAGCTGGGACAGTATTAGTGATTTCACTGGAAAGGATGGGTGGGATTAAAGTTTAAAAAAGAGAACTTTCAAACATCAAAATTGATTAAGCAACAGGAGAGCAGGAAAGAGCAAATATCCAGTAAGGAGGAAACCTAACTAATTCAAACTATATAAAAAAATATTCCCTGTATGGAGCAGATCCCAAGGTACTCTCAAGAATTAGTTCTGAAACATTTTTTGGCCAAACGGATTTACTCCATGTGTGATCCATTAGTAGGCACTGGGGCGATTTCCAAGAGGGATTTTTCTTGGGTTTTAACAGCACATATTAGCAGAGGAAAAAAAACCTAATGGAAATGAAATCATACTTAGGTGGAAATCAGAGAATTTTCTTCAGAAATTTAAATCCACTTTAAGCTTTGTTAGAGGGAAACTAAGTACTTTACTCAGTACTTATGACTCAGGAGGACTTTGCCTGCTTTTCCTGTAACTTGTTGTTGTTGTTAGGTGCTGTCAAGCTGATTCCAACTCACAGCAACCCTACAGGACAGAGTGGAACTACCTCATAGGGTTTCCAAGAAGCAACTGGTGAATCTGAACTGCCGAGCTTTTGGTTACCAGCCGAGCTCTTAACCACTATGCCACTAGGGCTCTTTTCCTGTACCTCAGGGTAACCTATGAAGAATTCAAATTATTTTTTGTTTTGGTGCTTTTGTTTCTTGTATTTTTGTACGTATTTGTATTGGGACAAAACTTTAACAGATTTTTCAAAGGCATTTAAAAGACTAAGTGGCTTAGTCAACTCTTCCTATTACCTTTCAAAAGCAGTGACACTGGAGGGAAAAGAATTTAGAACTCTCTAGAGATATTAAATAACAGGTGTTACTAATGAAAAAATTAATCAGACTTTTGATCTGCAGGACACTTTAGATTCTCTGATGGAGAATTTTTCTACCTGAAGTAAGCATTTTTGTCTATTTTAAAGGAAAGAAAGACTTGAAAAACTCTTGATTCCCACATAGCCACTGTAAAAAAAATCATTACAGTAGATAGGGAAGTTTCTTTTTCGTTACAAGACTGTTTTGCAAGCAACTTCTCAAAAGAGACATTTGGTAACAACTATTAGACCTGCTGGCTCCATCTTACTTCCTTATCTCTAGGTGAAAGCAGGCACCTATTAAGGTTCAAGGTCTTAAGAGCTGATGAAAGAGCCAGAGCTGGAACCAAGATCCTGTAATAAAGCTATTCAAAAGTACCACCTCTGATCCCTTTGCAAAGTTGCTAAGTCTTAACTATTAAAAAATTTATCCTCTTTCCTCTTATCTCCAAACCCATTAACTTTTGTTTTTTATACTCTTAAGAGACTAGGTGGGTAAACTCACCTTCCTTCACTGTCCTTACAGTAGGGACAGGTGCATGCTTCCCTCCGGGTCTTCCGACCAGGCTGGGGTTGGGGATCTGGGCTGTTCTCTCCTTCTTCTCCACCTGCTGTGTCATCGTGTATTCCATCACCACCAGCCCCATGGAGGCCAAGCTGAGCTCCATGATCACCTGAAATTGGGAGAGCAGAGTCAAGATGGGAAGCAAGGGAAGTCATTACAGCCTCTGGCATTTAAGTGACACCCTACATTCACAGCACCGTTTCTTCAAAGTTTTGAAGCCACATTCACTGATACCACTCATGCTTGAAATCTAAAGAATCATCTTTCAAAACAGTCAATAAATATATGAAAATATGGCCAATCTCACTCATAATTTAAAAATGCAACTCTACTTGTAATGAATTTCTGTAATTCTTCACATACTGGACTGTGATACAGAGCACTGGTAAAAAAGGCATTTTCATATACATCTACTGGTAAATTGGTATAACCTTTGTGAAGGCTGGAAACCCTGGTGGCATAGTGGTTAAGTGCTATGGCTGCTAACCAAAAGGCTGGCAGTTCAAATCCACCAGGCGCTCCTTGGAAACTCTATGAGGCAGTTCTACCCTGTCCTATAGGGTCACTAGGAGTCGGAATCGACTCAATGGCAATGGGTTTTTTGGGGTTGTGAAGGCCAATTTTGTAATATTGTTAAAAATTTAAAGGCACATCTTTTTTGAACCAGCAATTCTGCTTTGAGCCAGCAATGTCCACTGGATATACTCATAATTACATAAAGTTATGTGATAATAATATTTTCTGTAGCTTTGTAATAACAAAAAACTGGAAACAATCTAAATGTACACCATTAAAGAACTAAATAAGAATATTACGATAAATTTATACAACAGACTACTAAATAGCCACTAAAAAGAATAAGATAGTTATGTACTGTTACAGAAAGCTGCCCAACAAATCTCTTATTGACTCCCAGGTATCTCCAGAGCTAAAATGCTATGGAATCAACCAAATGGAAATGACTGAAAGAGACTTTAAGAGATTCCAAACAAGAAATCACATAAAACCTAAGGCAGCATGATGGTTAGATGGTATAGAAGGAAATTCATCACTCTGCCTTCTAAAAATGAGCAAAATTGTGGCTGAATATCCAGCAGAGAATAGTACATGTATATTTTCAACTGTGACACAATGAGGAAAAAAACTGAGGTCAAAGTTAATTCTGTATAGCTAAGCTATACACTCAAAGAAGGTTTTGATTTGGGACTGTATGCTTCTTAAAATGCTAGAAGAAAGAAAGAAAATATCGAGTATACATTCCAGTCTGTCATCTAATGTCATTTGCTTTTACAAAAACTCTGTGTGAACTCACTATATTTCTCTCCTGGTTGACACACATAAATGCTACAGATCTGTAGGCCAGTGTTTTTCAAACATTTTAAACTTGCAAACCCACAGTAAAAAAAAAAAAAAAAAAAAGACTGTGACCTGGTACACAGACTTAACTGAAACAAAAGTTGCATAAACAACACTGACCGTTATTATAAGCAGTGTATCCTGAAATTTTCTAGACTCTACTTAAAAATTTTTTTTCCTTAATGCTGGTCATGGCCCAGCATACACTGACACAAGTTACTGGTCAGTGCTGGACCAATAAGCAACATCATGATAAACGAAGAATTGTCAAGGATTTCATTTTACTTGGATCAAAACCAACCCCCATGGAAACAGCAGTCACGAAATCAAACAGGCAAATCTGCTGCAAAAGACTGCTTTTAAATTGTTAAAAAGCAAAGGTGTCACTTTCAGGACTAAGATGCACCTGACCCAAGCCATGGTATTTTCAATCGCCTCATATGCATGCAAAAGTTGGACAATGAATAAGAAAGACCAAAGAATTGATGCCTTTGAATTATGGTGTTGTTGAAGAATACTGAATATACCATGTACTTCCAGAGGAACAAACAAAGCTGTCTTGGAAGAAGTACAACCAGAATGCTCCTTAGAAGCAAAGATGGTGAGACTCTGTCTCATGTACTTTGAACATGTTATCGGGAGGGATCAGTCCCTGGAGAAGGACATCATGCTTGGTAAAGTAGAGGATCAGCAAAGGAGAGGAGACCCTCAATGAGATGGACTGACACAGTGGCTGCCAACGATGGGCTCAAACATAGCAAAAATTTTGATGGCGGCACAGGACTGGGCAGTGTTTCATTCTGTTGTACGTAGGGTTGCCACGAGTCGGAAGCAACTTGACAGCACCTAACAACAACAACATACTGATTTCAGGAACCACTAATGGGTCACACCTGACATCTGAAAACTAATGCTCTAAGCCAAGGGCTAAAGGTAATGTTTCACAGAAATAGATAACACTTTAAGTTTTCAAAGCATCTAATATCAATAAGTATTCACTTATGAAAGCAACCTGTAAATAAGTTATTAACTATCGATATTTAATATTTCTATAAATGGTAGGTGCTGAATTGGCCTGCTTAATTTTATCTGTTTTATGAAGAATGAACCTAAGTAACTGGGGTAATGTCAGGCTTAACATCTAGAAATCTAGCCTCTTGCTTTATACTGTACCTTATCCCCCACACTTTTCAGCTCATCAACATAATTTTGAGTTACCATACCTAATGATAAGCTCTCCTTTGTGCGTTCCTTTTAACTCTATCACTTTTAGGCAATAACAAATGGCATTAAAATAAACTTAATTGTTTTGAGATTTTCATGACACTGGTGGAGCTAAAACTGGGAACAAGTACTGGAGAATAGGGTTAAGAACAGGTTTTGGAATAAGATAAACATAGATATGGATCCCTGTACCACCATTTGATTAGCTTTCTGACAGTGAGCAAGTGACTTCTCTAGTTATAAATTTCTCCCATCAGAAAAATTTGGATAAAATATATCAATCTTATAAAGTTGTAAAATACAAAAAATAATACATGTAAGGTGCTTTAGCACAGTGCCTGTCACATAGCAATAATTGAACACACTGTAGGTAACAGTCTTAGGGAAATAATCTTGACTAATGGCAAAACTAGTGAGGAATTGTGGCACAAGATATATATTTTGTTTAATCAATTGCTCTTAACATTTATTTGTTACTGAATGGAAACTCCCCTTAGTGGGGATGGAGAATTTATCTTTTGAATTATAAGCACAGCAGGCAAGGCAGGATATCTAGTACTGCCAGTAGATATGGATACCTACCAAATCACATCTGGAAGAGAAATTTATAAGACTGTAGATCTAGCTATCCACTCTAGGTTTTTAGAAACAAGACAAAATTGTGGAGCAAAAAAGCAAACAAACATCTTTCATCTGTTTTCCAAGCTAACCTAATTCCATTAAAATATGGGAAGTAGTTCATTATTCACCAAAGTTCTCCCCTGTCCCATCTTCTATGCAGTTAATTGGGAGGTAAACCTTCCTCCACTTTAATGAAATGTAAGAAAAAGATTCAGGACAGGTATTGATTCAGTAAAAAGGGAAACAAAGAAATGATTAAGTAGCAGGACTCTAAAAATTTATCTCCAACCCTCTTTGAAATTCTTACAAAACAGATGTCAAAACTTATATCCTCCTGGCCACCACACCACGAAGTCAAAGAATTATTTTTTAATATGAAAACTGGGAATGGGGTTAGATACAATTTCAAATTTAAAAAAAAAAAAAAAAAAAAGGAGTAAAATACCAACAAAGCACCAACATCAGACCAGAATCAGTTTCCAGCCCCTTTCAATAAGTTTTAAAGAACAGTTTTACCCTAAAATGTGGCACATGAAATGAAAAAAATTAAAAATTCCCCTTTCCATGATGAAAGCAATCAGTAAACCAGAGGCAGAGTTTAATGACAGTTTTGCCCAACCCAGTGTTTGCCTCTAGCATCAGGTTCTGACATAGCTATAGCAGTTACATACTTCATTTCAGTTTCCTCAAAGTGATGAAGTGTGCTTGAACTTTCAAGCAGACCAGAAGTCAAATATTCTATTCCTCTCTGAGAAAAACTTGGGCAATACTAAATTAAGACGAAATAAGAAACTCCCCAGTAACTTTCAAAAGGCTGGTTACTATACACTTCCAAAGACAGTGCCAGGATTTTCCTTCCCCCTATTCAACTGGTCTTTGGGAATGTTGTGTTCTTTAACTCAGTAAGTATTAATACAGAAAGGCTGAATCTGAAAACTATACCTATACTAAGCACATACTAGATTTTCTGAGCATGTTTCACTTTACACAACAGATTTAATCCAAAAACGTATCTCAGACCATGAAGTGTTTATGTAGTTAGCCATGTTGAAACAGAATACTGGTAACGTATCACTTATGCATGAGGAACATCAGGAATCCAGAATTTAGGGGGAAAAAAGGCTCTAGGTAACAAAAACAGATGTTTCACAATACATGGTAGTTTTTTTTTTTTAAATACTGTAATAACAATTTTACCTATCTGGTTTCCTAGTCAAAAGTGAATTACAGGTAGCAAATTAAGAGAGGAAGAGGGAAAGAGAATATAAGAGAATAAAAAAAACTGTGCTGTTAATGGCAGAAAAATTGACAGCTAAGAGTGATAAAATGTAATACTAAAAAATTCTATTGGATGACCTCCAAATTCATCCCCATATCAACTATTTTGTTATTGTGAGGTACAGTTAATATAGGAGAGACAGGATAAATACTTCATTGTTTTTAATGACTTGTTTTCAAAATAATGGTTTCCCAGAATCCTCTAAAAATGACCAGTGGATTTTCCTTTTCTTAAACATTAGGTTTACTGAGATACAATTTACATATAACAGAACTCACCCTTGGACCAGGGATTGATTCTCAACTGGGCACAGTTTTGCTCCCCAGGAGACATTTGGCAATGTCTGGAGACATTTTTGATTGTTGCATCTGCCATCTAGCACTGCTAAATATTCTATAGTGTATAGGTCAGACCACTCATCCCCTACAACAAAGAATTATGTGGTTCAAAATGTCAACAGATTGTGTGCCTAGACTGAGAAACCCTGGTTTTAGACAAATGTATACAGTAGTTTACACACTACAAGCAAGATATAGAACACTTTCACTTCAGTTCCCTCGTGCCCCTTGCAGTCCATTTTCTTTTTTGTAAAAATATGAACTCATGGATTTAAACATATTTGATCCATTGCAGTTATTATCATTACTGATGCCCAAGCTGACTCACACTTTGGCACAGAGACATAGTCACATCAGCTTCTGAGTCCTTTGGAACATGACCACTGTACCTTCTTCGCTTTCTTGCGTGAAAAGACACTCTATGTCTGATGTTAATTTTCTGCTCCAGACCTAGGATCAGCTATTTCTTTAAGTATTCCTACATTCTTTAATGGGTAATAGTATTTAAGACACCAAATCTGGTTCTTCAGTTATTTTGGTTATTTGAAGCTTTAGTAGATTCCACAGAAAGGAATCATGTGAACACTATTCCCTGTATGTTTATATTAGTATTAAATTGTCTGGCCTTTATACTTGAAGGTCTGGTGTTTTTTTTTGGCTCATGTTTTATTTCCTTGATTGTCTTAGATTTTAATCCACTGTCTGCTGGCACTAAACATGCTGTCAAAAGTCCGATGATAATTCATTTTTCTTTCATTTATAAGTGATTAGGTCTTTTTTGCTAGGATGCAGAAATTATTTTTTCCCCTTAAAGTCCACTTGTTTTCTAGAATATATCTCAGCGTTCAACATCCTGGGTCAATTTCGGTAAAGTTTTCTTCCTTGGGAACTTCGTTTACATGAATGCTGGTTCTTTTTTGCCTATATTTTATACCATTTTATTGCCTTTCTTGTTTCTTTTAATTTATTAAATTTAATTTACCAAATTAAAATTTATTATATACTACGTATAAAAAAATTGAAATTTTACTTCATCTTTTTATTTTATTGAGGCATTATCTGCTGTGCTTATTTATTTATTCACATTTCTTCTAGGTTCATCTTTATTTCTGAAATTATTTTTTCATTTTTTTCTTATTTTTTCCTGAGGTCTGTCACTTATCTTTTAAAATTCTCCTCTTTTCCAATCACCTCATTTCTTAGCCTTTTTAAATTTGAATTTATACTTTTCCTTCATAAAGTCTATCATTCCCTGAACTTCATTTTAGCTCATTTTCAACCACAAGGTTACAGAACTTTTCAAGATCTATCCTGAAATACAACACTGTCAGTAATAGGATAATATTCATACACCTACTACAAGGAAGACCAGTTAATAGGGCTACTATTCAAATTTATGCACCAACCACTAAGGCTAACGATTAAGAAATCGAAGATTTTACCAACTTCTGCAGTCTTAAATTGATCAAACATGCAATCAAGATGCACTGGTAATTACTTGTGAAAGCTGGAAACAAAGAAGGAACAGTAGTTGGAAAACAGGGTCTTGGTAATAGAAATGACGCTGAAGATCGCATGATAGAATTTTGCAAGACTTCATCGTTGTAAGTACCTTTTTTCAACAACATAAACAATGACTATACACGAGGACCTCGCCAGATGGAATACACGGAAATCAAATCGACTATATTTATGGAAAGATGATGGAAAAGCTCAAAATCATCAGTCAGAACAAGGTCAGGGGCTGACAGAACAGATTATCAATTGCTCATATGCAAGTTCAAGATGAAGCTGAAGAAAACTAGAACAAGTCCATGAGAGCCAAAATATGACCTTGAGTATATCCCACCTGAATTTAGAGACCATCTCAAGAACAGATTTGATGCACTGAACATAAATGACTGAAGACCAGATGAGTTGTGGAAGGACATCATACGAGAAGCAAGAGGTCATTAAAAAGACAGGAAAGAAAGAAAAGACCAAAATGGACGTCAGAAGAAACTCTGAAAGTTGCCCTTGAACGTAGGGTAGCTAAAACGAAAGAAGAAATGATACAGTTAAAGAGCTGAACAGAAGGATTCAAAGGGCTGCTTGAGAAGACAAAGTATTATAATGAAATGTGCAAAGACCTGGAGTTAGGAAACCAAAAGGGAAGATACACTCAGCATTTCTCAAGTCAAAAGAACTGAAGAAAAAATTCAAGCCTCAAGTTGCAATATTAAAGGATTCTATGGGCAAAATATTGAACGATGTAGGAAACATCAAAAAATGACGGAAGAAACACAGAGTCACCGTACCAAAAAGAACTGATTGACGTTCACCCATTTCAGGAGTTACCATATGTGATCAAGAATCGATGGTACTGAAGGAAGAGTTCCAAGATGCACTGAAGGCACTGGTGAAAAACAAGACCACAGGAATTTATGGAATACCAAGTAAGATGTTTCAACAAACGGATGCAGCGCTGGAAGTGCTCACTCCTCCGTGCCAAGAAATTTGGAAGACAGCTACCTGGCCAACCAACTGGCAGAGATTCATATTTGTGCCCATTCCAAAGACAGGCGATCCAACAGAATGAGGAAATTATTGAATAGTATCATTAGTATCACACACAAACAAAATTTTGCTGAAGATCATTCAAAAACAGTTACAGCAGTACATCAACAGGGAACTTCCAGAAATTCAAGCCTTACTGAGAAGAAGACAAGGACCAAGGCATATCACTGCTGATGTCATAGGGATCTTGGCTGAAAGCAGAGTACCAGAAGGATGTTTACCTGTGTTTTATTGATTATGCAAAGGCATCCACCTGTGTGGATCATAACAAATTACGGTAACACTGCGAAGAATAGGAATTCCAACTTAATTGTGCTCCTGAGGAACCTGTATATAGACCAAGAGGCAGTCGTTTGAACAGAACAAGGGGATACAGTGTGGTTTAAAGTCAAGAAAGGTGTGCATCAGGGTTGTATCCTTTCACCATACTTAGTCTATCTGTATGCTGAGAAAATAATCTGAGAAGCTGGACTATATGAAGAACAACACGGCATCAGGACTGGAGGATGACTCATTAACAACCTGTGATACAAACTTGCTTATTAAAAACGAAGAGGACTTGAAGCACTTACCAATGAAGATCAAAGACTACAGCCGTCAGTATGGATTGCATCTCAACATAAAGAAAACAAAAATCCTCATAACTGGACCAATAAGCAACATCATGATAAACAGAGAAAAGACTGAAGTTGTCAAGAACTTCATTTTACTTGGATCCACAATCAACACCCAAGGAAGGAGCAGTCAAGAAATCAAACAACGCATTGCATTGAGCAAATCTGCTGCAAAAGACCTTTTAAAAGTGTTAAAAAGCAAAGATGTCACTTTGAGGACTAAGGTGCACCTGACCCAAACCATGGTATTTTCTTTTCTTTTTTTTTGTTTCTGTTGCATTTTATTTTTATTGTTGTGCTTTAAGTGAAAGTTTACAATTCAAGTTAGTCTCTCATACAAAAATTTATACATACATTGTTATGTGACCCTAGTTGCTCTCCCTATACTTTGACAGCACACTCCTCGCGTCCACCCTGGATTTCCCGTGTCCATTCAACCAGCTCTTGACTCTCTCTGCCTTCTCATTTCACCTCTGGACAGGAGCTGCCCATTTAGTCTCACGTATCTACTTGAGAGCTAAGCAGCACACTCTTCACGAGTTATCATTTCCTGGCTTCGGGAATGGTTTTAGTTTTGGGCTAAGAGAGAGTCTGGGCACCATGTCTTCCGGGGTCCCTCCAGTCTCAGTCAAACCATTAAGTGTGGTCTTTATACCAGAATTTGAGTTCTGCACCCCACTTTTCTCCTGCTCCATCAGGGACTCTCTGTTGTGTTCCCTGTCAGAGTGGTCATTGGTGGTAGCTGGGCACCATCTAGTTCTTCTGGTCTCAGGCTGATGAAGTCTCTGGTTTATGTCGCCCTTTCTGTCTCTTGGGCTAATACTTTGCTTGTGTCTATGGTGTTCTTCATTCTTTACTCCAGGTGGGTTGGGACCAATTGATGCATCTCAGACAGCCGCTCGCTAGCTTTTAAGACCCCAGACGCCACTCAACAAAGTGGGATGCAGAACATTTTCTTAATAAACTTTGTTATGCCAACTGACCTAGATGTCCCCTGAAACCACGGTCCCTAGACCCCTGCCCCTGCTACTCCATCCCTCAAAGTGTTTGGCTGTATTCAGGAACTTCTTAGCTCTGGTTTAGTCGAGTTGTGCTGACTTCCCCTGTACTGTGTGCTGTCCTTCCCTTCACCTAAGATAATTCTTATCTACTATCTAGTTAGTAAATACCCCTCTCTCTCCCTCCCCACCCTTGTAACCATCAAAGAATGTCGTCTTCTGTCTTTAAACCTTTTCTTGATTTCTTATAATAGTGGTCTTATACAATATTGGTTCTTTTGCAACTGACTAAATTCACTCAGCATAACGCCTTCCAGATTCCTCCACATTGTAAGATGTTTCACAGACTCATCGCTGTTCTTTATTGTTGCATAGTATTCCATTGTGTGGATATATACCATAATTTATCCATTCGTCCGTTGATGGGCACCTAGTTGTTTACATCTTTTTGCTATCATGAACAGTGTTGCAGTGAACATGGGTGTGCATATACCTATTCGTGTGATGGCTCTTATTTCTCTAGGATATATTCCAAAGCAGTGGGATTGCTGGATTGTATCGTACTTCTATTTTGAGCTTTTTAAGAAGTACCAAATCGATTTCCCAAGTGACTGTACCATTTTACATTCCCACCAACAGTGTATAAGTGTTCCAGTCTCTCCACAACCTCTCCAACATTTATTATTTTCTGTTTTTTGGACTAATGCTAGCCTTGTTGGGGTGAGATGGTATCTCATTGTAGTTTTGATTTGCATTTCTCTAATGGCTAATGATCGTGAGCATTTGTTCATGTGTCTGTTAGCTGCCTGAATGTCTTCTTCAGCAAGCCATGGTATTTTCAATCGCTTCATATGCATATGAAAGCTGGACAATAAGGAAGACCGAAGAAGAATTGATCCCTCTGAATTACGGTGTTGGCAAAGAATACTGAATATACCATGGACTGCCAGAAGAATGAACAAATCTGTCTTGGAAGAAGTACAGCCAGAATGCTCCTTAGAAGCGAGGATGGCAAGACTTCGTCTCACACAGTTTGGGTACGTTATCAGGAGGGACCAGTCCCTGGAGAAGAACATCATGCTTTGTAAAGTAGAGGGTCAGCGAAAAAGAGGAAGACCCTCAATGAGATGGACAGGCACGGTGGCTGAAACAATGGGCTTAAACACCGCAATGATTGTAAGGATGGCACAGGATGGGCAGTGTCTCATTCTGGTAGCTGTGAGTTGGAACCAACTTCACGGCACCTAATGACAACATTTTTTATATCAAATAGATAAGAGCTTTTAATTTTCTTTATCCAACTCCCAGAACTATGTTATAAGTATCTAACAAAAAATTTTAATAGTGAAAATTTATTAAATTAGACTACATAATAATAGAGAATAGGCACCAAAGACATATTTGCTCTGCTCCAGAATATAAGCCCTTGCTCATTCATTAGTAACTTGTGCTCCATACAAATCCATAACTTGCTTCTAAACTTACTTCTCCCATACTGTCTTCCTTGATTATACAGAATTATTAAAGTAAATATATATACACACACATATACATAAATGATAATTAATAGGCTTTACTATATATACAAACATTGACAAACCTGTCTCCTTGAATATACAGTCCTTTACAACTTATCCCTATAGTGCCCTATACCATGTGGACTTCCTAAAAGGGTAGACTGCAGAAATGTTTATCAATTATTTATTGCCTATTGATTGTTCCATGCACTACACTAGGCTCTGAAAATTCAAAGAGGCCGTTCTTGCTGTTCAAGAGCTGACAGCTTATTAAAAAAGACAGAAACAGAAAATTTCAATATAATATGATAAACATTATTGCAAAAGGCATTCAACGGATGTTCTACTATTGTAAAGAGTAGTTCTGCAGCCTGGAATCTCAGAGGCGACTTCCTAGAAGAGGTGACACTTGGGCCAAACTTTAAAGAAAGAATATGAGTTAGCCAGATAAAGAATGATGACAAGAGGAGGATGTTCAAGCCAGAGGGAACACAATGAATAGAGTAGAGAAAACATGGTGTGCAGTAGGTGGGGTGGAGGAAGAAAACAGGGGAGAGATGAACTTCAAAACAGGTATTATTAGATGCGAGACAGGTATTAAAATGACAATTTTTTTTTAAGTGATAGTAGATACGGCATAGAGAAATAAGCACTTTCATACAGCTCCCAGTAGCATGAGTGCACAAAAGCGTAAGCACGAAAATGGTATCGTGTGTGTACAGGGCTTTTGGCAATACAGATCAAGTCCTTCAGATGTGACTAATCTTTGGACCAGCAAGTATACTTCTAGGAATAAGGATTATGTGTCAAGTACTATATTAGGCTCGGGGGGGTGGTTAAGATAGATATAATCCTGGTCATTGTAGAGCTTATAGCTCACTGCGAAGATACAAAATGAAATAAATATCTGCCCGATAATTTGTATAATAAAGTACTAATAAAATGTTCTGATAAAAGAAGCATCGGTTGAATGGGGAAGAGTTAGAAGAAAAGAAGTGGAGTATTCCATGAGATAAAGGCAAGAAATAATACAGGTCTAAAGGAGGGCAAACAGCTGCAGTGATGAAGAGAAGGACATGGATAAGAAATATTTAGGAGTAAAAATAGACAGAATTTAGTAGCTGAATAGCAGAAACTTCAAAACTTCTGGGGTCAGTCAGTCAAGCAGCAAGGCTGCCATGAACGAAAGAGGGACAACAAATATTTTCAAGATCTTTCAAAGATATAGACTAAATAAAACTTGTACACAAATGCTCATAGCAGCATTATTCACAACAGCCAAAAAATGGAAACAACCCAAATATCCATCAACTGATGAATGGGCAAACAAAATGTGATATGTCCATACAATGAAATATTTGGCAATATAAAAGAATGAAGGACTGTTACATGCTACAACATGGATGAATCTTGAAAACATTATGCTAAGTGAAAGAAGCCAGTCACAAAAGAACACATATTACATGATTCCATTTACATGAAATACCCAAAATAGGCAAATCTAGAGAGACAGAAAGTAGATTAGCGGTTACCCTGGGCCGGGGGTGAGGGGTAGGAATGGGGAATGACTGCTAACGGGTGAGGGGGGTGTTTCTTTTTGGGGTGATGAAAATGTTCTTAGTTTGTGATGATGGCTGCACAAATACTAAATGTACTAAAAACCACTGAACCGTACACTTTAAATGGATGAATTATATGGTATGTGAATTATAGCTCAATAAAGCTGTTAAAAAAACAAAACAAAACCATGGTTCAAAAAATTCTGAAGAAAAGAAAAGGTTCAAAGAGGGAAATTGAAAAGAAAAAAAAATCTGAACCTAGATTGCACATAGGTAGGGGGACACCACAGGATTAAGGAAGGAGGGAAAAAACATACTTTATATTTAAGACTCTGCAGTCAAGGAGCCAAAATCTAGTAGAGATAACACACAGGAAAATGGGAGTTATTTCCAGTTGCTCTTTTTGCTCCGTGTATCAGGAGGCTCAGAGACAAACTGGATGTTCAAAATAACTTCAACTCTTACCACACTTCAAAAATAATTCTGGGTAAAGTTCAATGTTTACAAAATTGTTAAAACAGACACACACTCACATACTACAACACTAAAATACAAAAACATACACATAGTAAAATGACTGAAAAGACAGACTAGAAAGAAATTCAACAAAACACTAACACTGTTTTTTTTAAATGATAGACTGCCTTCTTTATATTTTTTAATATTAATTATAAAGAAAAATAAAAGGAGAAGGGGTTAGGTACTTGTACTTTTAAATACAGAGGAAAGAAATGAATTACCAAACTTTTAGAAAGCACCCCTATGTTATATGGTTTTTTAAGCCATCAAAGAAATCACAAAAGATCAACTAACATATAAAAATGAAAGCCTTCTGTATTCAAAAAATAAGCACCTATCAGGCAAAAGACAGAGTGCCTCGTAAAATAAATAATATCACCATGAATACCATACTCCTCTAAACAATCATCTAAATGAGACCTAACAGTCAACTCTACCCTAGACCAAAAATGAGAAGATAAGGGGGGAGAGAAAAAACCAAACCTATTGCCATCGAGTTAATTCCGACTCATAGCGACCCTGTAAGACAGAGCAGAACTACCCCATAGGGCTTCCAAAGGAACAGCTGGTGGATTTGAACTGCTGACCTTTTGGTAAGAAGCCTATCTCTAAACCACTGTGCCACCAGGGCTCCAGGGAGGACAAGGAAGCTTGATTAATAGAAACAGAACAACAAGAATGGAAACAATGAGAATGCTGACACATTGTGAAAAGTGTAACCAATGTCACCAAATAATATGTACCAAGCCAAAAACCAAACCCACTGCTATCAAGTTGACTGTTAAATGAGAACCTAATTGGCTATGTTGTAACTTTTCTCCAAATCACATTAAAATATTTCTAAAAAATTAAGCAAAGAAGAGTCTGAGGAAGTTGTTTTCAGCAAATTTGAAAAGCAATTAATTTCTTAAAGTTCAGACAAATTGAGAATAATAATATTACCCTACCAATAAACGAATCAACTGATGTAAATGGTAAACAAGCAGAAGGAAAATATTCACCTTCACTAGGAAGCAAAACATAAAAACTTAGCCTTTGGGGAAAGGTCAGAGAGTTCATAAAAATGTTCATCAGTGGAAAAATCCAATTATGGAAAAAGTCATTTGAACAAAAAATTCATCAAGAAATAATTTACAATAGCAATACAAGAAATGGCTTAAAATATAAACAATAAGGAAATTGGTAGGTAACGAAAGAAGATTAGGCAGTCAGTGAAATTTATGGTTAACTGAAGTCTAACAACATGAAAAAAATGCTTATGCTGTAACTGAATAAACAAAGGCAAAAAAAAATTATATGCCCATAAGAATAAAGCTATGTTAAAGAAACATATTTTTAAAATAACTAAAATAGAAGAAGACACCAAATTGGTGACTGTGCTGGGAAATGCTATTACAGTCTTGTCTTCCCCTATATTCCCCATTTTCTATAACATAGCTACATAATTTTTATCATTAAAAAAACCTACACTTAAACCATATTTTCAAACTTGATATGGCTGGGTGGAGATATTTGAAACATTAAAGACCATCTCTATACACTAGGAGGTATGATAAGAAATTTGTAAAAGTAACCTCATATTCACCTCAATAAATGTTGATTGGTTGGGGAAAAGAAAAAAAAAAAAGGCAAAAAACTAAATAAATCATAACTACACATGCAGCTGAACTTATTAGTATTTTTATTAAGTTATCTCTATAACAGATAAATCTTGGGGAGTTGACAATTGGCATTTCTTATTTTGTTTTTTTGTTTGAATCTTTGTTATTTATATTTTATACTGTTTAAATGTTTTGAAATTTTATGCAGTTAAAGCAAAGTATGTCTGTATGAAGCAAACAAAAAGTCATCCCACTAAGGCAACTGTATGAAATAATTTATACTATGGAAGCATAAACTGTGTTGTTATATAAATGAGACTGGGAGACTCAAATGCAGAACTGTATTTAAACTGAGACTATGTAGAAAACAGTAAATATCCAATAAACTTGCTGAACTGGGGGGAAAAAAAAAAACCTATTACCAAAAAAATTGAGCCTATGAGCCCCCTTCCTTTTGATGTATTAGCAGTGTTCTACGGATTTAAGAACTAACTCTTCACATCTCAGAAAACAGGCAGCTTTCCTTACATACAGGGCAATCAGCACAATGTAGCAAAGGCTCTCACCAGCAGGTGTCACTATAACTAAGTGATAGATGGGTGTTTTTTAAAGTCCACCCTCCCAGGCAAGAGGTTTAATTTAAGGAAAAAAGGTGGGAGAGGATGAAGCAGTATGTGTGTGGGGGACATGAATTTTAAATGAGACCATTTGAGAAGGTACAAAATAATTCTAACGTCTCTCCATCGAAACAAGATTTTTTTTCAGCTTTGGTAAAAGTTTCCTTACTAGTTTTACATTATCCATTATGAATCCAAAGGTACCGATTTCCCCATTTTTCATGTCCAAGAAAATCAAGGACTTGGAAATTTGATTATTAGTAACATTAGGAGCCCTGATGGCACAGTGGTTAAGCACTCAGCTGCCAACCAAAAGGTCAGCAGTTTGAACCCACAAGCCTTTCCATGGGAGAAAGATGTTACAGCCTGCTTCTGTGAAGACTACAGCCTTGGAAACCCTAGGGGGCAGTTCTGCTCCGTTCTGCAGGGTACCTATGAGTAGGAACTGACTCAGCTGCAACAGGTTTGGTTTGGTGATTAGTGACATACTGAGAATCTTCTGAATTTCAAGACTTGCACCTATTTCCCACCCCTGTCAGTATCATTCCATAGTGAAAATTGTTTTTTAAGAAAGAGAAATTAATCAGAATTGTCTTATTATCTCCCCCAGCTCTCACCACAGTGATGATTTCCTGGGGAGAGCTACTAACTTTAACATTCCTCTCCAAACTAGCTATAATAACCTATTACTATTCAGACTGATAAAATTAAAAATTCATTTAAAATATAATACATACATGCCATACAGAGGAAAAAGGCAGAGGAGGGAGCATAAAGGTTAAGAGAATATAGTCAGTTTTTGGTCTGGTAAAAGAACAGGAAGATTGTTCCATAGGAGAGTGATAAAATTAATTTTGGACTTTATTTCATACCCCCATCATTTCCCTGAATCAAAGCGGTATGAACACAATTAACTCCTCCCCTGGGTGGATTGTAATGAGGTTCTCATAACTGACTTTTAGACTGTTCGTATTTATTAACTGATATTTAAAAATTATTGAGAAACTTTGATGCTTAAAATTAGTAAGGGCCATTACAAACACACTGTAATATACTGTAATGGTTCAATAGGACAATCTAGGTTTGACTCCTGGTTTCACCATTTATTAGCTGAGCGACTTTGAGCAAGTTACTTCACCTCGCTAAGCCTCAGTTTCCTCACTGGCAAAAGGAATATATGTATTATGAAAATAAGAAGAGGTCTAATTGTGATGTTTAATGTTTTTTCTTCCATCTCCTTTACTATCCACCTAAGGGAGTCCTTTGTAACATCAAATTCAACTGTCAATATCTCTAAAACAGCAGAAATGAAAGAATACTGTAAAACAAACAAAAAATGAAATGCAGAGGAATCTACCATTTTGTTTCTTGCCATTGGATTTACCGCAGAAAAAGGATAACCATGCCAGAGCCCTCACGTTATACTTAATCTCCATTAAAAATAGCATGGGGTTGATTAATAATGCAGAAATAACCTTTCTGAATGTACAATGCTGTCTTGAAGGAAGAAACAATGTAGATTAAATTTCATATTTTCAGAAAATTTTCTGGATAAAATATAGAATGAGTTGCTGTGTAATAATAAAAGCATAAGAGAATGCAGATGGAAAGTAGAGACGGACGTAAGAAACATAAGAAGTACCTTAAACTCAAGTATCCTAGAGCCTGACCCTCACTACCTAAACCAAACTTCTCCAGTCGGACTGAAAAAAAAAAAAAAAAAAAAAGTAACGGTAGCCACCTATCATGTTCTATGAGTAAGGTAACAGTAATGGAAACCAAAAAGGGGTGGGGGGGGGGGGTACCCAGAATCCTACTAATCCTACTATTCTAACAAATTATTATCATTTTTCCATCTTCCCTTCAATAACTATTCGTACGTCCAAATAAACTATTTGTAACCATAATATAGTTACATTATACATAAAATCTGAATTAAGAAAATAGCTCTTTAGATTCACATCATCCTGAGATCCCTGAAGGGGGAAGAAAAAAAAAATCAAACCCACTCCTGTCAAGTCGATTCCGACTCATAGCGACCCTGTAAGACAGAGCAGAGCTGCCCATAGGGTTTCTAAGGTGCGGCTGGTGGATTAACTGTCAACCTTTTGGTTAGCAGCTGAGCTCTTAACCACTGTGCCACGAGGACTCCTCTGAGATCCCTGAAGTGACCACAAATAGGCATTTACATATTGGGTACATTTTTACGATAGGGCTCTATAAATTTATGCATGAGCAATAGCCCTACAACAATTATATAACCGTATATACTACAACTGATGGAGCCCTGGTAGCACAGTGGTTAAGAGCTCGGCTGCTAATAAGCAAAACGTCAGCAGTTCAAATCCACCTGCCACTCCTTGGAAACCCTATGGGGCAGTTAGTTCTACTCTGTCCTATAGGGGTTGCTATGAGTCGGAATCAACTTGATGGCAATGAGTCTGGTTTGGTTTTACATACAAACTATAAGGTAATTTTTTAATGTGCGAGATAGACTTCACATTGTCTGAATTTGTTCAGATTACTAGGTGAGTACCAAAAGCAGATACCTGGTTTTATACCTACCTGGTGCTACAAAAAAACCACACCACAGCTTTAAACTGCCAATGTCAGTATGACAAAAGGATTTAAGATTGAAAAGCTACTTCATGAAAATACGTAACCAAAAAAAAAATCATTACTTGGTAACACCACATAGCTCAGTAGCAATGCTAACAAGTATTAGGGAAGGCAAACATATTTTGTGGGCTTTAATATCGTTAATGAATTATTTTGTGAACTGGGGTATGGGTAAAAAACTATCCATTGCATTATCCTGTATAGCTGCTTAGATGTCTTAAATTATTTCATCTAATTTTTAAGTGTTGGGTTTTTTTTTGAGGGGACAGGACAGGTGAGAGATAGGAATTAGTTGAGCATGGGAAACGATGAAAGGAAGTAAAACAGTGCCTAAGTAAAAACCAACTTCTAGAAAGACAAATGGAAAAACAAGAAATTTTTTTCAATTTACAGAACACCAAACAACTTTTAAAATGAAAACAGGGAGAGCAAAATAATTCACTGAAATAGGAAACTGAGAAACCAAATAATCACTAGATGGAGGGTCAACAAGGTGTTCATCAAGGAGAATGTTTTTCTAGCAAGCAGACTGTAGAGAAAACACAGGCATAACTCTGCAGCAAGTTCATAACCATGCTAATGTGAGATTAAGAAACAGAAATTCCACAGCAAATCCTAAAAATCTTCTCTGTCAACTACCGTTTTTACCAGAATGGCTTCTAAAAGAACACGTCATACTGGCTGGAGTTTACTTCCTCTGGTAGTGGTGGTGTGATGAACAGAACCATGGACAAGAAATACAAAGGGCAAGAAAAGAAAGTAAAGAACTGGATAAGAACTTGAAAGATCAGCCTTGAACTAAAAAGTGACATTCTTCTTTTAATTGAGAGGGACGCCTGCAAAGAATGAAACTTTGAGAGAAGGGAACTAATATGCGTTAAGTACCTATTATGTGCTCTTACACATTGTCTATTTCATTCAATCCCGATAATCCTGTGAGGTAAATATCAATATTAACTATTCCTTTACAGATAGAAGGTAAAGAACTTCCCCTAAATCACACAGCCACATATAAGAAGCAAAGTTACAATATGGATCCTATTCTATCTGCTTACAAATCACATGCTCTCACCTTGGTCCACATACTAAATATGTCAGGGATAAACTTTCTTTTTCCCCCTTTAATTCCATCAGATTAAGGACTATACTCATAGCTAAACCATTCAACCATACTATACAGGATGTGAGCGGTTCATCTGCAAAAAACAGTACATAAAAAAAGAAAAGAAAAACAAAAACAGCATTTTCAGTTTAAGATTCCACTTACATTAATCTGTAACATCCTACCCAAGAGAATGCCAACCAAGAAGGGAAATTATATTTGAAACAATTTCCCAACAATTTTGTGGATTTTTATACTGTACTTTCAAAAGAGTCACTTCATTTTCCCTTAACAACAGCGGCATAACAAATGGGGGAGAAAAGCAGTAGCCTTTAGCAAGCTCCTGAGTTTGTTCATAATACCAGTGTCACATAGGAGGTAGGGAATAAAAGTGGGGATAGGGTGGAGGGGGTATTGGAAAACTGGAGACATGACACAATATGATTCATTTATAAATAGAACCTCATTCATATGCAGTATGTAGGTTTCATTAACAGCCCCCATTTCTGCTTTTAGAAGGCAGCTGTATGGGCCTGGTGGAGGTTTTGAACAATCATAACTAGAAAAGTCTCTGAAGAACCTGACTTCCTGATTGAACAGAAAGCTTGTTTTCCAAGCATAAACTTTGTATTTTTGTTTCCTCTAGACACAATCTTGTGGAGCATGGCAAGTAAGATGTCAGGGATCTCCAAACAATCTTCCACTGGATCTTGGGATACCTCACTTTTATGAGGGGTCTTCAGAAGATAAAACACTGGTAGTCAATTAGTCGTCAGAATGTTCTTGGGAATGAATCAAAGAACCATCAGTAATTTAAGACTGGTTGCATCTGAATTTGCTTCAAGTTTCAATTAGAAACAACGTAATGTGATGATATGCTAATGCTTTTATTAAGACAGCTCTGACCAGCCAGCCATTTGACTAACAGATTAATTCTCACCACAGCAAAATGCTTGGCCATGCTGCAGCTTCCTAAGCATGTATATAAACTAGAGATGAGAAATATCCACTGTCTGGGATGACAGAACAATTGTAATTTTCTAGGCCTCTGGGAGTCATTGAATTAATTTCAACAAAGGGAAATGCTTCCCAGCAACAAGCCTTCTTTGGTCTTTTATGCAACAGTAATTAAAACAGGGAGGAAAACAATCACCAGCTACCTAAGAATGATTTATCTTTGAAAGCATGCTCAAATGCACTGCATAATTTTTCTTGTGTAATGCTAAGCAGCAGCAATTCCTGTCTCAAGTTTAACCTGTGAGCTCCATTTTAAGCATCTAACTTTACAAATATTTAAATAATATAAAAGCAGCTGGGTGTCAGCTAGAATGTATCAATGCTCTTGGCTCCGTTATGTTAGGAAATTAGGAAACAATAAGAGAACTGCTCAAGTAGAAAAGCTTAAAGTGCAATTCTGACTAAAACCATAGTATGAAAACATGGGGTTTATGTTTATTATAGAAGTTAAAGGAATCCCTTTTTGGCGTAAATGGTTAAGTGCTCAACTACTAGCTGAAAGATCAGCGGTTAGAACCCAGCCAGAGCAGCCTTGGAAAAAAGGCCTGGCGATCTGTGTCCAAAAGGTCACAGCCTTGAAAACCCTATGAAGCAGTTCTACTCTACACACATGAGGTCACCATAAGTCAGAATTAACTGCAACTGTAACAACATAGAAGCTAAAAGTAAAAATCTTTAAAAAAAAAAAAAAACTATTCCTCACTTATCCACTATCTCATTATCCGACATTTCGCATTTAGGACAATAGTAAAAAAAAAAAATCTACTATCCGACTATTTTGCACATTAACGACGTACGTCTGGCAGTAACCAACGCCAAGGTGCACAGTGAGAGTAATGTTGGCTGTGATGGTTAACGTTATATGTCAACTTGGCTTGGCCATGATTCTCAGTGGTTTGGCAGTTATGGAATAATGTAATTTGACAGTTACATAATAATATAATTAGGAAGTTTTGTAATGATGTAGTCATTCTCCATTTTGTGATCTGACGCAGTCATCCTCCATTTTCACGTAACTCCAACTTTTGCGTAACAACCTGGTTTCTGGAACCTAACCATGTCGGTAAGTGAGGAGTGGGTGTATCGTTTTATATATTCTTTCAGTCAACAATGTTTTTCTCTACAAATATACAAATCCTAGCGATTTAACAGTGAACAAACAAAAATATCATTAAGTAAATCACAAAATTTATGTATTTCTCTTCCCTTTTTTCTATACTTTTGCTTTTATAATCTGGGACAAAACTATAATGGATAAACAGTTAAGAAAATAGAAAGCTGTGGTAGCATTTTTAATCAAGTAAATAATAACCTGACAACAAAGAACACAGTACCAGAAGACTATAATATAAATCCAGAATACATGTGGCCCTGTTATTTCATATATTTTGCTGTGATTCTCAGGAATAATTGAGTGAAAACTTGCCCCCTCTGAAATGCACTAAGAGTAGGTAACGACAGCACAAAAGCAACTGAAGCATCATGAAGACAGGGACCATGTCTACTTTATTCAACTCCCAGAACCTAGCACATTTGGCACATAGTAAGTGCTCAATAACTTTTGCTGTATTTATTCATGAATGAAGCATCAAACAACTGGAACCCATTTCTATTTTTATACTTTTGTACCACATTCCTCTTAGGCCTGTTGGGAGCAATTATATTACTGAATATATTGGTGTCCAGTAAATGCCTATATAAGTTAGCTAAACAGCATTAAAGGCAAAACAACAAGACTATTAAAAATGTGATACTGCCAAAAGATCTATTTTTTTAAAGGAACACTACACAAACCAAAGAAGCTTATCGATGATTTGGAAAATTTCTAACTAAAGTTTTCAGAGTTAAGGGCTTTTATCTTTTTCAAAACAACTGACTATATAAAGTTGAAATACATTTTCTCTTGAATGCAAAAAACTGTCAAATAATTCAAAACAGGGTACGTTTCAGATATGTTAACAATAACCATAAGAACTGCTACACGTGAAGTGCCTGGACAAAACTGAAGCCTGTATAGTCTCACATGTTAGATCAGATGCCACCAGGGTGGCTGCAAATCATAGTGACCACATGCACAACAGAACGAAACACTGCCTGGTCCTGCACCATCCTCACAATCATTGCAATGTTTGAGCCCACTGTTGTAACTACTATGTCAGTTGATCTCATTGACGGTATTCCTCTTTTTTGCTGACTCTCTACTTTACCAAGCATGATGCCCTTCTCCAGGGACTGGTCCCTCCTAAAAACATGTCCAAAGTACATGAAACAAAGTCTTACCATCCTCCCTTCTTAGGAGCATTCTGGCTGTACTTCTTCCAAGACAGATTTATTCGTTCTTCCAGCAGTTCATAGTATATTAATATTGTTCGCCAACACCATCATTCACATGCATCAATTCTTTTTTGGTCTTCTTTACTCATTGTCCAGCTTTCACATGCATATGAGGTGATTGAAAATATCATGGCTTAAGGTCAGCTGCACCTTAGTCTTTAAAGTGACATCTTTTCTTTTTAACACTTTAAAGAGGTCTTTTGCAGCAGATTTGCCCAATGCAATGTGTCTTTTGATTTCCTGACTGCTGCTTCCATGGACGTTGATTGTGGATCCAAGTAAAATGAAATCTTTGACAACTTCAATCTTTTCTCCATTTATTATGATGTTGCTTATTGGTCCAGTTGTGAGGATTGTTGTTTTCTTTATGTTGAGGTGTAATCCATACTGAAGGCTGCAGTCTTTGATCTTCATCAAGAAGTGCTTCAAGTCCTCTTCACTTTCAGCAAGCAAAGTTGTATTATCTGCGTAACGCAGGTTGTTAATGAGTCCTCCTCCAATCCGGATGCCACATTCTTCTTCATTAGTCCAGCTTCTCCGATTATCTGCTCAGCATACAGATTGAATAAATATGGTGAAAGGATACAACCCTGATGCACACTTTTCCTAACTTTAAACCACACAGTATCCCCTTGCTCTGGTTGAACAACTGCCTCTTGGTCCATGTCCCTGTGAGCACAATTAAGTATTCTGGAATACCCATTCTTCACAATGCTATCCATAATTTGTCATGATCCACACAGTTGAATGCCTTTCCAGAGTCAATAAAACACAGGTAAACGTCTTTCTGGTATTCTCTGCTTTCAGCCAAGATCCACCTGACATCAGTAATATCACTCATTCCACATCCTCTTCTAAATCTGGCTTGAATTTCTGGCAGTTCCCTGTCGATGTACTGCTGCAACCACTTCTGAATGATCTTCAGCAAAATTTTACTTGCATGTGATATTAATGATATTGTTTGATAATTTCCACATTCCGTTGGTTCGCCTTTCTTTGGAATGGGTACAAATATGGATCTCTTCCAGTTGGTTGGCCAGGTAGCTGTCTTCCAAATTTCTTGGCATAGATAAGTGAGTGCTTCCAGCAGCACTGCATCCATTTGTTGAAACATCTCAACTGGTATTCCATCAATTCCTGAAACCTTGTTTTTCCACCAATGCCTTCAGTGCAACTTGGACCTCTTCCTTCAATACCATCAGTTCTTTGTCATATGCTACCTCCTGAAATGGTTGAATGTTGACCAATTCTTTTTGGTGCAATGACTCTGTGTATTCCTTCCATCATCTTTTGATGTTTCCTGCATCATTCAACTTTCTGCCCAGAGAATCCTTCAATATTGCAACCCGAGGCTTTTTCTTAAGTTTTTCTCCTTTAGAGTTTTTTCTTCAGTTCTTTCAGTTTGAAAAACGCTGAGCGTACCGTATTCTTCCCTTTTGGTTTTCTAACTCCAGGTCTTTGCACATTTCATTATAATACTTTACTTGGTTTTCTCAAGTCACTCTTTGAAATCTTCTGTTTTTCTTTTTTACTTCATCATTTCTTCCATTCACTTTAGCTACTCTACATTCAAGAGCAAGTTTCAGAGTTTCTTCTGACATCCATTTTGGTCTTTTCTTTCTCTGTCTTTTTAATTGCTTTTTTGCTTTCTTCATGTATGACGTCCTTCCACAACTCATTTGGTCTTCCTTCATTAGTGTTCAATGTGTCAAATCTATTCTTGAGATGGCCTCTAAATTCAGGTGGGATACGTCTGAGGTCGTACTTTAGCTCTCACAGACTTGTTTTAATTTCCTTCAGCTTCAACTTGGACTTGCATATGAGCAACTGGTGGTCTGTTCTGCAGTCAGCCCCTGGCTTTGTTCTGGCTGATGATATTGAGCTTCTCCATCATCTCTTTCCACAGATGTAGTCTGGGGACTGCAGATTCCTGTGAATTCCATCTGATGAGCTCCACGTGTACAGTCATTTACGTTGTAGGCAAACGGTATTTGCAATGAATATGTCACTGGTATTGCAAAATTCTTTTGTCATGTGATCTCCGGCATAGTTTCTATTACCAAGGCCATTATTTTCCAACTATCGATCCTTCTTCGTTTCCAACTTTTACATTCCAATCACCAGTGATTATCAATGCACGGTGACTGCATGTTTGATCAATTTCAGACTGTAGATATTGACAAAAATCTTGACTTTCTTCATCTTTGGCATCAGTGGTTGGTGCGTAAATTTTAATAATTTTTTTTTAAACGCCAATGTACTTGTTCGGGATATGGTTTAACCAACCCATAGTCTCACATAGGGCTGCTTAAACCATATCCCCAACAAGTACATTAGGATTTAAAGAAAAAAAAATGTGGGGAGTAGAAGAAGGAAGGCATTAAAAAGGAACTTCCAAAATAACATAGAAAACAACATAAAGGGAACATCAAGGAACTAAAATTTGCTATAAAAATGTCTCAAGCATATCAGAGAAAAAATAAGAAGGGAACAGCCAGGGAAACAGATCACATCTTTCTGATTGTTCAAAAAAATAAAATAAAATAAGGCGGGAGGAGGAGTAAACACACACACACACACACACCCCAGATATGACACAGTTGACCTTCATGTTTGCAAAGGGTGATTATTATGTAAGTCCTTGATTTCTCTTTTGCCATCTTGCTCCTCTTTTGATCACATCACTGGTCATTTACACTTCATTACTAGATTTACACTAATAGTGTAATTACAACAATTCTGATTCTTAAGGAACTTTAAAAATGTTTACTAACCAGGCCTTTTGCTTCTTTTTCTTCCTATTTTCTGTCTTAGGCTACAAACGTTAGCAATACACCAAAATAATTAAACTTGGTAAAGAAACAAATCAATTTTTCTACTTTGGAGAAGTCCTGGTAAAGTGTAGTGAAATGGATACTGATCTGAAAGTCAAAAGACCTCTGTAAATTGTGTCAGTGACCTCTGGCAAGTCACTGAATCTTTCTACACCTGTAGGTTCTGTAAAAATAAGGGTACTAAATAGGATGAGGGTTTCCAGCTGTAGCAACCTTCAGTCTAATCACCGTTACGATGGATAGGCTGCTTTAACTGCATTATATTTGCAAAGAGCTGTAATTTTAAGCCATCATTTGATCTGAAAAACACATTGAACAATTTGAAAAGACCCATCTAACCTAATAACCTAATCCCAAATGACCTACTCTAGATTATTTGCAGCAAGTATTTGTCTTCCCATGGGAACCAGCTGTTTTTGTTTTGTTTTTTAATTTTCAGAGATTTATAGATTTTTAATTTAGTTCTCTCATCTCTTAAACGGCAAGTGTTTGTCTTGACCTAGATATTTTATATTTTGATTCCTTCTTTAAAGTTGTTATTATTTATTTTGTATACAGATATACAGGTGAGAAGGAAGATTCACAGTAAATTAGATGGGCACATTTAAACTTGTCAAACAAGTAATACTGCCCAGGTTCCATAAGCCATTCAGTCTAGAACACACTGGAGCAAAAGTATAAATTCAAATTACAACCCAGATTTGCAACCAAATTTGACAGTCATTTAAAAAAAATTTTTTTCTACAGAAATGTTTTTCAGGATCTTCTAAGGGGAACAATTCTTAAAACCTAGCATAGTATTAACAATATAGTCCTGTGTGGGCAACCACATTTTTAAATAATGATTCAGCATACCAGGTCCTGTATAATAGTGGTAAATGTTAGAGAAAACCCATTGCCATCGAGTCGATTTGGACTCACAGTACTACTGGGATACACCTTCTGTAAAAAACACAAAAAAACAATGTGCTTGTTTTTCAATTAAATGCAAAATGAAAAAAATTCAATTATCTATATTTACAGATATCAGTAACTTACAAAGCATTATGTAATAAAGTTTTTCCACAGATGTTCATCTTCCATTTTAAAACATTTCCAAGGAAGAAAAACGAAACAAGGAATTACTAGTGGCAACATTTGGATGCTACTTTACAAAAAAGAAGAAAGTAAAAGGGAGATATGAAAACAAAACAGATATTAAACTTTCCTGAAACACTAGTCACCCTTGTGCTCGTTATTTAATTAAGAACTAAAACGGCCACATTACACAATGCAATGTGATTTAACAATGACGTCATTTACAGAAAGCCACTGGAATGAATAAATAGGAGCAGCTAAAAAGGTCTCTAAACGCTGCCTTTTGCTATCCCACCGATTTTCAAATCAATCAAGGCACACAGATTTCTAACCTTTTCTATTTAAACTAAATCACCCTTTAAAAAGCACTACCATTCTAAGAAACATGTAGAGTAATAAGTAAAGAAGGCAAAAGATACAGAAGCACTTGATGTTATACCAAACATACTTTATAATAAAGTATATTATTTTTAAAGTAGAAAATTTTCTTGTATGACCTTTTCCACTAGAATGATAATTCTGAATATGTTTTAATCATATAAACCTACTTACCACTAACGCTCAAATGCATTAGTCTAAAGCACAACTTTTTAACAAATTAGGCCTCAGCAATCTGACCCCAAGTTTAGTGACACTGTTGGCAAACTAACCTGGGTATCACATTCTTTAATTTAACTTCTAAGAGAAGAAAGACATTTTCCTGATCCCAGTAAAACCAAGCAGATGTGAAATTTTTATTTTTAGTGCCTGAAATTTGCTTCTTGAGTGAATTATAGCCATCAAGGAAATATGTTCTGTTCTCCTGCCAAAGCCCAGCCCTGCACTCTTTATTAGGCGGAACTCCCACGAAGTCATCCAAACTCGATCTTTCAAAGCCCGCCTCCCCTCAACCTGGGGCAAGAGTTTTCAGCATTTAGTAGTGACTGAGAAAAAAAAAATCTGAGCCTTAAACTGAAAATACAAGATCTGTCAGTGTGACTACAAACCGAGAGAAAAGTATGCTGATAAAGAGGAAAGGGTAATGTCTTGAAAAAACAAAAAACTGAGAGCCCATAGGTCATTTCACTGCCTGGAAACTAAGCTCCGTTTACTGGGTCGTCCCTTCCCCACTACCACCCACCAGGGGCAGAGCCATGAAAAACAAGAGAGGTGCTAGTATATTCTGGTTATAACTTTATGCCTTTGCCTGTGTATTCAGCAAACTGAAGCAGAAGGAAAGTCAACAGGAAAGCTTAAGAGATTTTTAAAAGATAATTTAAAAAAATAATACGTGTAAACAAACTAAATGAATACTCTGTAAGATGTAATCTTCCACAACCATGCAATACATTACTTTGTAGAATGCTATATCTATATATATCTATATCTATATATATATATATCTTAACATGATTTTACATTCAATGTTTTCTACTACGTCATACTGCCAAGAGGTTGAATTTTGCAGTAAAAAAACTATATGCCAGAAAAGGGGTAAAATGAGACACTTTGTAGCAGACAGGCAACAGAGGAACAACACTAAGCTTTCAGGAAATGATTTATCATTCATTAAGGATAAAATCAGATCAATTAAAGGGGAAAAAAGGTTGCACAATTATGACTAACTAGAAAAGAGGAAACTTGTATCTTTACTACTAATGAAGCAAACAATTTCAACCTTCACAAAATGGCCTTTCAGTGCTGCTTCATTCTCTCATTAGTGAATGTCAAGTTGCTGCTATCTTACAGAAGGCACTTTTCTTGAGCTCAGAGACCATCAATAACAGCTAGGTAGCCCAATCCTATGACATATTAAATAGCAGACTTCCCCAAAGCATGATTTAGCAATGAGAAGGCCTCATAACTGTTCTCTAGAGCTTAAGTTATAAACCTTTTAGAACCTGCAAGGATCCAAACTATTAATAATCTCACAGCCTTGAAAAAAAAGCAAAACTGCTGGATACAACACAACTACTGAAGAGTAAAGAAAAAACAAACATGCTGGGGTTCATTACCCAGAAAGTGTCTAATTTTCCAGGCTGTTGACTTCAGTTTTTACAAAACTTTTCCAATTTCTACTCCTTTTAGGTGAAGCCTTTCAGCCTACAAAAACACTTGTCAGCTCTAAAGCATTAAATTTTAAAAAAGCAAAGACACATTTTCTAAAACATTTTTAACAATCCTATGGGTTTCTCAAGTCCTAAACTAAAACTAGCAGGACTAGGAATCGGAGAACTAACGCGAGGCCCTGCATTGTATATGACTGGCTGCTGTCTCATCACTTAACTGCTTCTCACTACCCCAGTTTTTTCATCTAGAAAATAAAACAGTTGTACTAGATTATTTCTTAGGTCCCTCCCAGCTCTAACTTTCTATTCCAAGACCTTCAATTCACTGAAAAAAATTACTACTTTGTTAAAGATCAAAATGTGTAGTCATTTTAAACACATCAGAGAATCTAAGAAAGTTAGGCAACTTTAATAGACTTTCCCCCCAGATTTTCTGAAACTGCAGGAGGCAGGAAATGCGATTGTTTATTTGTTCTCACCCCTTACAAAAGAACCAGCCTAAAAGGAACAAGAACTCTACAGCAAAAGTAAACAACTCATAAACCCGTATGCATTCCAACAGAACCAGAAGTTTGGTGGTATTAAACTATCTTCCATAATTTGTATTATCACCCCAGATTATAAAGACGGATACGAAAACTTTTATTTTGCTTTATTAAAAGATTAGCTCTGCTGTGATGGAATTTAAAATGTTAAGTTCTAAACAGACTAACTTTCATTCCCACTTTTTTTATGGATGTTTTAAATACCAAACTAACCTACAGTCAAACACTGTTCAAATGAATGAATAATTGTTATCAACTGATTCAATATATATTCCAATATATACCTCTTCCCTAGTCTTCCCTTCAATGCTCTCTTTACTCCTAACTCTCCATTCCACTACCCACCTTTCCTACTCCCCTTCTCTCCCCTTCCTTTCTCAACCATACACAGTACCTTCTAAAGCAGTCTAGAAAGTGGTTATCTACCAAGGAAGTATCAGAGTCACCTAGGAAACTTATAAAAATACACATTAGTGTGTGGAATTCTGCTTTTAAAGTAACTGGGAGTTAAAAAAATAAATAAACCTTGGTTAACCAGCTTGCTCAGAGAGTGGGATATTCTGGTTAACTAAAGATTAACCAGGGAATTTATTTTGTTGAAAAATCTTTCTGGAGTTCATTAGATCACTTTTCTCTTGTTTATGAGTCACAATTCAAGAGACCATCTGACAATTTAACAACCGTTTTACAGATAGGTCAAGTTTATAATCAATTCTTAATTCTACGAAAGGACTGGCAAACTACGGCCCACAGGCCAAACACAGACCCTCGAGTTAAGACTACTTTTACATTTTTAAAGGGTTGTAAAACAAAAAATATGTGACAGAAACCACATGTGGCCCACAAAATCTAGAATATTTACTATCTGACCCTTACAGAAAAAGTTTTCAGACCCCTGTTCTACAGCACCAAAGATACTGGAAGTACAGAGATTCCAGGACATTCCCTGGAAGTGCTCCTTTCTCATTAGATTAATTGGGGGAAAAAAAGTTCCAGTTAATTTGGTTTCAGTAGAACCACTTAAACACAACCACTGCTATTTCTCTGACTTGCCTAAATGACTAGCCCTCAAGAAAGTATTATCCTCAGAATCAAACTATTCCCTTCCTTAAACTTAACAGTTTCAGCGGAGATTCTAGAGTTAGCTCTGGAAACGCAAAAGATTGGACGTCTTACCTGAGGCATTTGCTATAGTCAACGGCAGGCCTGGAAGCTGGTGCACCTGGATTCCTGAAGCACCCAATGCACTGAGGTTAATGGTCTGGAGGCCTGGCATGGAGGAGAGTTGTGCAGCATTCACAGTGACTGTGCCGGCAGGGATGGAGGCAGCTGAGGCAATAGGTGTAAGGGTGGTGTTGCTGCTGCTTGTCTGCCCCAAGGAAACACCCTGCATTGGAGCCAAGGTGATTGTCTGGGCCTGTGGGTTCTGAACTTGGAGGTTCTGCAGCTGAAGAGTCTGCCAACTGACCTGTCCATTAGGCCCCACCGTTGGTGTCCGGATGATGATGGGGCCAGAGTTTGGAACAGCCTGAAGCTGGAGGTTCTGGAGGGTTTCCTGGGAGATAGCTTGAGTTGTAAAGGTCTGCCCTGATAATGGTGCTGCTTGAAGAGCCTGCAGGGCCTGTCCCCCTTGAACTAGCTGAGGCTGAATGAGAATCTGTTGTTGCTGTGTCTGCTGGTTTTGCTCTCCCTCTTTTTGCTGACCTGTTTGCAGTGAGCCTCCAGATGTCTGGTTCTGCTGGATGTTTAGAGCATCAGACCCCTGTAGCCCACTGACCCTCTGGGGTGTCTGGCCTTGAGAGCTGGTCCCTGCTGATCCGCTGGTGGTAAAGTTCATAATTCCCATGTTGCTGGTGGTTGTAGTTGTTGAATAGCTATTGGCATTGGTGAAAAAGGAGCTGGAACTGGCTTGTGATACCAGGCTGGCAGAACTGATGGCAGTCCCTGAGGTGACAGGCTGCGAACCACTCTCCTGGGACCCAGAGCTGCTGATCGTGACTGCCTGAGAGCTGGGAGTCAAGGTAGCTGCAGAAACGCTGTTGACAGGTAGCAAGGTGATGTTCCCATTCAGGGCCACTGGTACATTGGTCACATACTGAGTCTGTCCTGAGAGCACATTATTAGCCAGGCCTTGAAGGGGGACAGCCTGCTGGAGCAGGTTTGGCATAGCAGCAATGATGTTGCCTCCACTTCCTCGATTTGTGATAATCTGTTGGTTTGCACCTGGTATGATCTGAATTTGACCAGAACCATCCTGCTGCACTTGGGCCCCAGTGGCTGCAAATTGCAACTGCTGCCCATCAACGGTCTGGAACTGTGGGATTACTTGATACTGAATATTGGGCATCACCCCTGGTAGTCCTGTTAGGACCTGCTGGTTCTGTAAGTTCGGGGTAGCAGCCACAACATACTGCCCACCAGAAACCGTGCGATTCTTGGAAGACTCACTGCCATTGCTGCCATTAGTACTGCTGCCGCTCTGTTCCTTTGAGGTAGGCGTAGCCCCAGAGGAGGAAGAGATAATCTGCCAGCCATTGGCACCCTGTGAGAGTTGTGTGGCTGCGAGGTCCAGCTCACCTGTGCCCCCTGACGAGGTCGGGCCCTGGGAATTGTTGCTGTTCTCATTGGGTGACTCAATTCTGCTGCAAGTTGCTGCTAAAAGAGCCAAAGGGGATGGCTGGGACTCCTGGCCAGAAAATAAGGAAGAGAAAAGGAGTTATTGACACCCAGCTGCCAGCCTAGGGGGCAGTCCACAACAAATAAAGAACAAAATAGTACAGACAAACAATGAGCAAAAACCAGAAACAAAAAGCCATCCTATCTGTATCACTAAAATTTCCATCTTTGGGGATCCAAGTCATTTGTCTCGCTACACTTACTTCCTCTATCTGTAAAATTGTTTAGTCCCTTCCTAAAATTGTTTGTGACGAATTAAAACCATTATCTAGAAGTATTTACATCCTCTCCACATTTTCCCCACGCTTCATCTCTAATCATCACTCACCTGCCCTCCTCCTCCTCCTCCACTGCTGCTACTGCCTGTGCTGCTGCTGCGGGCCTGAGAAAAGGCACCACCGCCGTTACCACTGCCCCCACTATTGCCACCAACTCCCTTTTCAATCTTCACCACGGCTGTCATTTCATCCATGGAGTGATCTTGGTCTAAAATGAAAAAAAAAAAAAAACTTAAAGTTGGGGGAAGAAAAGGGTAAAAGGAAGATGATGATGAAACAGAAATGACTAACAGGAAGGTGAAAGGCGCCTGTGTAAAGAAAATGGATTGGGGGGGGCAGTCGTAGGACACTATGATGTGAATCAGACTCTGTGGTGCCAGAACTGGGCCTCAATTTTCCTTTGTACAAAATTAAACTCAGAAAACACTCAAAAAATGGTTTTGGGGTAGGAAATGTGAGGGACTGTGGGTATGCTGAAAGAGTTTTAAAATAAAAAATATGCCAGCGAAAAAAAAGGAGGACAGGTAAGATAAAAAAACATGTGGATGGGCAGAAAGCTTCCTAAAATTAGTGTTGAAGAAGATAGAGACACAGAAAAATAAAAATGTAAAAAGCAACACGACGAGAGGAGGGGGAAGGGGAAAAAAAGAGGTACAAAGTGTGAGTGAATAAACATTAGTAAACACAGGTAAGGAACTAAAGGGGTCTTGGGATTAGAAATCAGGTTTCGGGGCGGGGAGAAGGAGGGCCCTAAAGGGAAAGGGCGGTTTCGGGGTGAGGGGCGTGGAATGGGCGGGACAGTGGGGGGGGGAGGGGAAGTCTACAGAAAAGAGGGGGGAAGGACCTTGGGGCAGGCGGCGACCAGAGGGCGGACCAGAGAGGCGGTTGGCCCGGGCAGGACCTGCACTGCTCGGGCCGCCCCCGCGGCTCCAGCCCCCGGCGGGAGGAGCCTCAGGCGGGCGGTCGAGCGGTGGGGGGTAAGGCCCGTCCCCTGTGGCCGGGGCGGGCAGGGGGCGGGCGAGGCCACGCTGCCCCCTCCCCCGGGGCGGGCGGCCCATCCCCCTCCTCCTTCGAGGCCCCGCCACTGCCCCTTCTCCCTCCCTTCCCTCCGCCCCGGGCGGGACTAAGGCCGCCGCCGCCGCCGCCTCCCGCCCGCCCCCCCTCACGGCGGGGACCGCCCGGTCGGCCCTCGCGCGCGCCCCCTCACACCTCTCCCACCCCTAAGCTTGGAGTGGACTCATCCTTACCGCTCATGGTGGCAGCTGAGGGACGAGCTCAAGGGGGTCCTGTCCGGGGGGGTTGGGGGGGGCCGGGAAAAACGCGGACGCTGACGAGGCAAGCGAACCCGGACCGGACGGGGAGGGGGGGGTAAGGAGGAGGGAGCAGCGCGCCACAAGCTCGGCCTAGGCCCCGCCCCTACACTGCTGCCCCGCCCAATGAGGGTGGGGGAAAGGAGGGACTTGTAGAAGAAAGGCGGGCAGGTTATCCAATACCACGACTTAATTGCTCTCTAGGGCGTGTAAGACCGAGTTGCGTACCTGGTATCCGCCCCAAAATGCCGCCCCCTCAGTTTTAAAAACCAATGAAAGATGCAGGAAGTGAAAATGGGCGGGAGCTGGAGCTGATAGGCTTGAAAAGAAACCAGTCAACCACCAGGCGGGCTCGCTGAGCGGTAGAGATAGGGAAAGTTTTGATAGGAATGACAGAACAACGACCAACCAGAATTCCGGACGTGCCTCGGCAAAGTCCTTGTGGGAGGAGAGGCGGGAATGGGAGAGGATGAAGCTGATCAAAACCAATCAGAATTCAGGCGGGCAGTCAGGAAAGTTATGATTGGACAAACACTGAAAAGAGACAGGTCAGGACTCATATTGACGTGACTAAAAGCCAATTATCCGCCGAATGAACTCTGGGGGCGGAAACTTGAAGTGGGCAGAAGAGTGTTGGCGTCTCCCTCAATCACTCGGCCCAATGAAGGGGCGCAATAAGCCAGGCACCGCCTCCAAATTGGCCAATGGGCATTACTAGAGCCGCCCATCATGGGGGAGGGAGCAGGGCTGTGCCAAGAGGAGTTAGTCGCCATATTGGCCCTCCGTAGGGGACGTCTTTACAGTGATTAGATGGTAGACTTTTAGCAGTGCCCTGTAGCTCCACAGGTGTCAGCGCAAAGACCAAGATGTAGCCCTTCAGCGCGCAGTTCTGCCTCACTACCTCGGCTCGTTTGAGTACTCATGGAACCACCCTTAAAAAGTACCTTTCACCCCTCCCGGGGCAGATGAATGCCTCTGAATGTGGGTGTAAGCCCTGTAAGTGCAAGAGAGATGAGATCTGGTGACAGCGCTCTCAAAATCAGTTAATACTGAGATGAACAATTCGCAAGATTTTTGTGAGACCCTAGAGTAAACGGCATTTTATTAAGTCCCCCCAGAGAAAGACACAAGCTACTTAAGCGGGTTAACTTTTCAAGAGCTTGTCTTTGGGGCTAAAGTGCATTGGAGAACTTCCCGGAGTCAAGGTCCTAAACTGCTTCCTTTTTTAACCCCCTTAATTGTACCGCCTAAGCATAAAGCAAGATAGCCGAGTTCCTGTTTCTTGCGACAAAAGTTAAAGGACATGGTTTTGCCGGAGGCCCCTTAAATTCTGGTCTCCATTTTGCCTCTCTTTTATCCCTGTTTTGGTGGCGGAGGACTGGGTGACTTGTGACATGATGAGGTCATTCTCTTTAGCATTTGTATCTTATATGTTACCACTTCATCTTATGTCTTCCTGTTTTAAAGTCTGAATTCCCCCTAAAAGATTTTAAGCCCTTTGGAAGTAGGAACTTAGGCTTCGTTCCTTTGGGCAGGGCCTGGAAGAGGTGAAGTGATTGTTGAATGCCTAATGTGTTAGGTGCCTAAGTCAAGTCGTCGGTTAGGTGCTTTGCATACCTTTTGTCATCTTCATAAGGACGATATTGTTAAGTAGAAGAAATATTAGTCTGTATTTTATAAGTGAAGAAATTTAAGCTGGAAAGTTAAGTAATTTGCCCAAGGTCACAAAGCTTTTAAGTTGTGCCAGATTCCAGCTCAGAATAGTTCCACAAAAGAAAAGTATATAAATTCTTAAGTGAATAAAACAATGCCTTATATAACAATTTATATAAGGACATACTCCAATTTTTGTTCTCGTTGTTGAAGGAAACTGCTTTTGTATTGTTAACTATCTCCTGAAAAAAATCCTACCTATACTCCCAGGGCAGCTCAAATGGCATCATCTTGTACAACTTTATCATAAAACTTGTCACTTAACCTAGATCAAAGTTTCTCAAAATGTAATGTCAGTCTGTAACAGAATCCTCTGGGGTGCTTTTTTAAAAAGCAGATTCCTAGGCACCACCCCAGACCTAGTAAATCAGATTCTCTAGAGTGTAGTATGGGATGAGGTTTAAGAACATGCATTTTTATGTAGCTTTTTCAAGTTATTAGTTCCTAACCCAGAGTTTGAGAAACACTAAGAGAAGAAACTGCATTACTCATCTTGGTAAACTAAGCACAGGAGATTCTAACAACTGTTCAGTGTATTCAGCAAAACACCACACCTAAATTTATTGAGGAAGGGGAAAGGAACTAACGGTTTTGGCGTAGTCCTCTAAACACTTCAAATATATTGTCTAACTCAATCCTTTCAACTGATAATAAGAGACTGTCATCCCCTTTTACAGATGAGAAAAGAGAGGCTCAGACACTTAAATTATGGCCTGTTGTTTTAGCTCCAAATCCTGTGGGGGTTTTTTTGCTGTTGTTTTTCCCATAGTTCTAAGCTAGTCTATGCCTGAAATGGAAACTAAGGTTTGATTTTATACCCAGGTACTGAGAAAAAGGCCTAGGTTTAGACTTAGAAATTCAGTAGCCATTGTCCCTTTCACAATCTTTTCCCTTTGCTCTTCCAAGGACAAGACAGAATTCAGCACCTGACCAGTGAGGAATGTCTTTGATATATCCTTGCTTATTGATAGTCCCTGAGAGCAAATGAACCATGATCCATCTTGTCCCATTTCCCTGCAAAAACTGTAGCAAATTTCTTTAGACCAAACAAACACGTTTTTAATGAATAAACTTATTTCAAGTCTTCTCAAATCTCTCCAGTGTCTATCTACACAACCATTTGTGGGATCATTTAAATAACTCCAAAGGACTGTTTTTAAAGAGCAATGTGGTTCATATGAACTTGAATTGTGCCTGGCTATGATTAGTAAGCCTCACATGTACTAAGTGGTAACGTTCCAGAATGGCATTCAAGGCTCTTAGTGGTCAGCCTTTCACTTAATCAGGCTCGTTATCCATTACTGTCCACTGTACTCGCTTACCCTTCACTTTGTTCTTGTTGAAGTTTCCCAAAAAAGCCATGCTTTCTGGGATGGGCAAAGTCCAGACTTTTATAAGTACAGTCCACTCAGCCTGTCCTCCTCTTGGGCTACCAGACAAAGTCTTATTCCTATCTTTGATAAGTACAACTTCTCTGAAGACTTTCCTACCACTCTCAGGTATTGAATACTCTGTCCAATATATCCTTTTTACATACTTCATTAAAAGTATCTAAGTATCCATTGTCCCCCAACTAGACTAAGCAACCTGAGGGCAGAGGTGATGTATTTTCATTTTGTATCCCCAAGATATGGCATATAGTTGACACTCAGTAAACACTTGTTAAATGAAAGGGAAGCCTAGTAGCAACCATCCTGCACAGGTCTCCTCCAGATATACAATGGATTAAGTCATTCTTCTGATTTTGAAGCCACTCTTCAGCTTTGATCAATTTCCCAGTTACTGATCTAATAATTATCTGATAACTGGGAACATTTTACAAATTAAAATATACAATGATCAAAACCTTCCTTTTATTCCATCATTGTAAGCTTTCCTTTCAGCAAGCTTTCAACTAAAGCTGTTAAGTACAAAACAGACTAAAACAAATTTAATTCTTTCATCTGTCCTGGCTGCTGTAGGATAAAGGAGGTTAGAAAAAAAAAAAGTCCTTCAAAAGACAATGAAGTCTAAACAGTCTTCTAAACCTTTACTTTCTAGCTCTCTGAACAAGAAAACAAGCCTAAGTTTTTGTCACATCACAAGTCTGTAATTAGTAGGCTAAGATCATTGGCAGTGCAATGGTGACTACAGAAGCTGGATGGGTCATCACACACATCCCTCCATCTTTTAAAGGCCCTGGAAAGGCAAGAGACTAACCCAGAAAAAACTGTAACAAGGCGAGCTTTTTTCTGTTTGGGAAGCCCAGAACCTGGCTGCAGATATTATTTATTATTATTTAAAATGACTCATTCTGTACCCTTTCTGTGCCTTTGTTTCCTTATGTGAGAAGCATTGTGATTCATCCCTGCCTAAACTGTACCTTGTACTAGGAAGGCATTCATTCATTCAGTCCAACAAACAGTCCATAGCTCTGATGATCCTGAAGGCCCAGGAGGAGGAAGACAGTCTGGGGAATGGGGAGGGATGTGTTTTTCTTTGAGTGTTGGGAGGTGCAGTCAAGAATACAATTTAGTTTTTGTTGGAGCTGAACTCTGGCCCAACCTTCTTGAATATTCTCTCTTCTGAAGAATATTCTGAAGATCTGAAGAGGTCTGCAGGAAGACAGCCCAGACTGTAAACCTAGCTGATAGTCTCTGACGCTTGAACACTCTTTACCAAATAAAGGTGTTTAAGATCTGGTGGAGAAGAGGAAGAGAAATTGCTGAGACTGCAAATTCCAAAATCCTTCAGAATCGAGAGCTAGAGGAGATAGGCTCAGGGCAGCCAGAGGGGTCAGAGACCAGCCTAGACTTTAAACGGGGCCAACAGATGTTTTCTGCACATTTATATCTGACCCCTAGGGGCTGCAGCTTGGAAGAAACACATAATCAAAACATTTCCCTCCACCAAAATATTCAAACTCCTCAGGAAGCCGGAGCTCACCAGATCTAGGAGCTGCAGCAAGAACAAGACGCGCGGATAGAGGAAGCCAGTGCTTACTACCAACGTACGCTCATCATTCACACACACACACCCCACTCCCTCACCTTTCCCATTCCCGGCCACCCTGCACCCGAGGGCGACTGGAGTCCTGCCTGGCAATGCAGTATTTTAAAAAATCTCTTTTAACCAAAAATGAAGCAGTTTCCTTTTCTCCTTCCTCTCCTGGGGCGAGTAGCCCTGAGTCCCTTCCAGAGTCCAGAGTTGGGGAGAGCTACACCACTTCCAGTTTCCCATTCTCAGAATTGCAGAGTGTTCCCGACAGGCTTAACAGGTCTGGGAAAAGGACGTGTCCTCCCCGGGCAACCACTGCAGACGTTGAAGGAAGAAAGGGAAGAGGAAAGGAAGGTAGAGGCCAGGGGCTGGTCCCGTTTCCCCCTCCCACGGAACTTGGGGACACCCTTGGGGCGGGCGGAGGGCCGGGCTGGGGGAGGAGGGAGACGGAGCCATAAACAAACCCGCCAGGGCCACGAGGTGCCCAGAGGAATGGGGTGTGGTTTGCAGGCCTCTCAGGCCCAGCCCGGAGCAGGATGAGTGGGTGTGGGGCCGGGCCCAGCTGGGGCCTCTCCACCCCCAGTTTCCGGCTAGGGGTGGGCCATCTGGCCCTCCCCAGCCGCAAACCCCTCCTTCCTGTTTTGCCCTCCCTTCCTCGAGCCCGATAGGCCAGCTGAAGTTCGTACAGGCCTGATACCTGACTTCTCTTCTTCCAGAAGATTTCACTGTCCCCAGGAGGGAAAGCAGATCCTGTGGCTAGTTTCTGTAGGGAAATGGCTCTGAAACACTGTCAATTCTTTCTTGGGGTAGCCAGGGAGATGGTGGGGAAGGGAAGGTGAAAGAGAGCATTGTTTCACAGACTTTTGCCTCTTAGAGGGGTTTTCCCCACAGGTGTCTGTGACACGAATGCCTCCCTTTGACAGTTAACCCTTACCACTGTCTTTCTTTTCTGTGCTCTCCCTGTTCCTCCACCACTGTATCAGAGGTGCCTGGACAAAGGTCCCTGGGAGTCTTCCAGAAAGAATTTATCTTCAGTCACTCACAATAACTAACACCCTTAGGTATTATACCATCCCCTTCTTACAGATCAGGAAATAAATTCAGAATTTGACAGGTGTGCCCAGCCAAGGTCACAGGCAGAATTATGCTGACCCCTAACTCCTAATTCTACTTCTCTAGCATTTTCCAAAGTGTGGTGCACTTAGTACTTGAATTTTAGAAAGAAATTGAACTACATATCAAGGATATGATTTCACAAACATTGTTAGGATGAAGAAAAATACTAATTAATGGTATACTATGGAACAAGCAGTACCTGATTATGGTAAAAAATATGAAGGTGGAATGTGAATGATTGAAGTTTGGGGAAATATAACGCTGTACCATACTGGTTTTTCCATCTCACATGCAGCTATTCTTAAGGAAGAATGAGGGACAGGGGAATGGTTCAGTGAGGGGATGAGTCTAGATTATCCTATCGTTCCGTCTCCTCTGACATTCTAAAGTTTAGAGCAATCAAAGGGTATTTTAAGGCAGGAACTGGAAGCCAAGAAAAATTGAGCTAATAAAGTTAGGAATTTTCTCTAAGTGATTCCACCACTGACCACCACCAAAGGGTCCAGAGCTGAATAGGAAGGCTTCCTGCTCTCCACAAGTGGAGAGTGACAGGCAGGATAGAGTGAACGGATTTTGGAATGGTCCCACCTCAATACTTGGGAATTTAGCTTGGTTATTCTCATTCCTGTAAGGTGTACATGTCAGGGTTGAAGGGCAGCTCACCTTTTGCCACCCTGCACTACTGCTTATGTGGTATCTCTATCCCACAGGACCCTATGCTCAGCCCTACCTACCCCAGAACCAAGCCAGCCCATGCTGCCAACATCAATCTCTCTTAGATGATGCTTCTCTGAATGCCTCCTCTCTGACCTCAGCCCACTCATGCCTAGGCCCCCTCAGGTTTAGCCTCTTCCAGCAACTTCAAAAACACTGGCTCAAAGAAGCAGATAATATGTGCACTATGTACCCCTGATGTAATGCAATATAAAATATGCTGCATCACCTAACAAATATTCTTTCAAAAAATATTGAAACTGAATCTAAATGAATCTTTAGATCTAATCTCCAGTCTGCAGAAAACAGGGGCTAGAAGAACTAGGTAAAACACAAAGAAGCAAATAAAAAATCTAAAAGGTGAGACATTCTACACGGCAACTGACTATTTTTTCAACAGCCATGTGTTTCTTGAGACAGGTTCATGTCTCCTTCATTTTAGTTTCCCAGTGTACGGAACCCTGCCTTGCATACAGCAAGTTCAACACAGAGTAAAAGAGAATCCACAGAGCATCAGTAGCTGGGATGGGGGCGGAGGGAGCAGAGAATGGTGGGGATGTAAATAATTACACATAATGGAGGCAGGAAGTTCCCCAGCCTACTCCCTCCCTCCTCAGCCTGGGTCAGAAGACTGCCCCTGTGGGGATTGCTCAGTTTTGCCAATGTCCTCCTCATCTCTGGGTTAGCTGGGACATGGGTGGCTTCAGTGTGGGGAAGAGCATATCGTGAATTCTGCCACCACTACCCAGTAACTGATTTGAGACGGTGTTGTAGGAGAAGCCTCAGACTTCTATTTCCCTCTTCTAAACCACAAAACCCTCAGATGGATGGCAAGAGGTGGCATGTCTTTGGCATTCTGCCATAAGCTGATGTGGCAAGGGGAAAGAGGAGAGAACAGCTGAGATGGTGCTGAATTCCCACAGAAAGGAAAGGAAGCCCAGGGCCTGTGACTGGGAATGTGTAAGGAGTCAATCAGTGTTTTAATTATTATCGTTATTTACTTTAAAACATTTTTTAACCATTTGTATTATTAAAAATTATGTTCTAAAAATATTTCCAGTTTCACTTATACCAACATTGTGAAAGTGATAGCTTTCCTGAATTCTCGCCAATTTTAAAAATTGTCAGTCTGACAATTCCATTACTGAAATGTGCATTTTCTTTCTGTTATTGTCCATTTGCATTTTGTGCTCTATGAGTTATCTTTTCATATCCTTTGTCTATTTTTCTGTTGAATTGTTTGCCTTATAGAAGCTGTTTATGTATAAAATTGGTTGCTGTCAAGCTGATTCCCACTGATAGCAATCCTATAGGAGAGTAGAACTGCCTCATAGGGTTTCCAAGGAGCAGCTGGTAGATTTAAACTGCTGACGTTTTGGTTCGCAGCCAACCTCTTAACCACTATGCCACTAGGGCTTCTGTTTATGTATATTAGATATTAATTCTTTGTTTAAAATATGGCAAATATTTTCTCCCTGTCAATTGTCTTTTGTTTTGATTTTTGAGATTAAAAAAAAATTAACTTTAGTGATGTATAATTTTTATACAATGTACACATCAATGAGTTTAGACAAATGTATATGCCCATGTAACTACCACAACAATCAAGATATAGAACATTTCTATTACCCTAAAAAGTTCACTAGTATGCTCTCCTCCCAGACAATCCCTGCTAACCACTCCTTCCCCCTAGCCCCAGACAGGCTGACAGCTGACAGGCTTTCTGTCACTGTAGATTAGATTGGTCTTTTCTAGAGTTTCAGAAATGGAATTATACAGGATCTATTCTTGTTTTTCCCCGTGGTCTGGCTTCTTTCACGCAGTATGTTTTTGAGATACATCCACATTATTGGGTGTATTGTAGCTTGTTCCCTGTTACTACTGAGTTGTATTCCAATGTATGGGATACCACTATTTGTTCATTCCTTCACATATTGATGGACATTTGGGTTGTTTTCAGATTTTTATTGTTATGAATAAAGCTGCTATGAATTTTTGCATAAGTTTTTGTGTGGATATGTTTTAATTTCTCTTGGATAACTACTTAGGAGTGAAATAACTAAGTCTTATGGTAAATATATGTTTAACTTTATAAGAAACTGCCAAATTGTTCTCCAAAATTGCTGTACCATTTTACATTTTTAAGTATACTTTCTTGTATACTGGATACTAGCCCTTTTTTTAAAATATTGGAAATATTTTCTGTTGGTTGCCTTTTAAATTTGTTTTTACTAACCAGTACCAATTGCCATCTAGTCAATTCTGACTCATAACAACCCCACAGGACAGAGTAGAACTGCTCCATAGACTTCCAAGGCTGGACTCTATGAAGAAGAACAGGGCATCAGGATTGGAGGAAGACTCATTAACAACCTGCATTATGCTGATGACACAACCTTGTTTGCTGAAAGTGAAGAGGACTTGAACCTCTTACTGAGGAAGATCAAAGACCTTGTATGGATTACACCTCAACATAAAGAAAAGAAAAATCTTCACAACCGGGCCAATAAGCAACATCATGGTAAACAGAGAAAAGATTGAAGTTGTCAAGGATTTCATTTTACTTGGATACACAATCAACACCCATGGAAGCAGCAGCCAAGAAATCAAAAGACACATTGCATTGGGCAAATCTGATGCAAAAGACCTCTTTAAAGTCTTGAAAGCAAAGATGTCACCCTGAAGACTCAGGTGTGCTTGACCCAAGCCATGGTGTTTTCAGTAGTCTCATATGCATGCAAAAGCTGAACAATGAATAAGAAAGACCGAAGAAGAAGAATGGACGCCTTTGAATTGTGGTGTTGGCAAAGAATGTTGAATATACCATGGTGTGCTGAAAGAACGAACAAATCTGTCTTGGAAGAAGTACAACCAGAATGTTCCTTAAAAGCAAGGATGGCGAGACTACGTCTCACATACTTTGGACATGTTTTCAGGAGGGATCAGTCCCTGGAGAAGGACATCATGCTTGGTAAAGTAGAGGGTCAGCAAAAAAGAGGAGGACCCTCAATGAGATGGACTGACACAGTGGCTACAACAATGGGCTCAAGCATAACAACAATTGTGAGGATGGTGCAGGACCGAGCAGTGTTTCATTCTGTTGTACATAGGGTCACTATGAGTTGGAACTGACTTGATGGCACCTAACAACAACAACAGCAATCTTTACGGAAACAGACTGCCACATCTTTCTTCAGCAGAGCGACTGGTGGATTCAAACCGCCAACCTTTCGCTTAGCAGCCCAGTGCCTAACCACTGCGCCACGAGGGCTCCTTATCGTTTCAATAAAAGTTATTTTTTTATGAATCAGGTCTGTTCACCTTTTTTTTATACCTTGAGTTGTGTCTTATTTGTCTTCGTATCCTAAACACTTAGACCTGTGCTGGGCACAAAATAGCCCACCAACAAGTGTTTACAGAATGTGCCAACCGCAAGAGTTAGGAATTCCACTGCCATCCCCAAGAGTTTGTAAACAGGCTCACCTTCTGATAATTTAGCTAATATAAGTCAGAGTAGATTGATATAACTATCTGTAAAAGAAATCTGCGATACAGTGAATGACTTAATATGGCCCTTCTAACCATAATCTTTTAACTCCCACCAAATGACTGGGGGTGGGACTATGCGAATGAGGTGCCTGTGGCCCACCAAGGGAATTAGATAGCTTGTTAATAATGTAAATAAGGTGGATGGCACCCTTGTAGGGGTGGGACCATACAAATAAGGGGATTAGTCAGTTTTGCCATCCTGCTATCCTTAAAGGGAGACACGGGGTAGGGCGGACGGGAGGGAGAGAGAGGCTGTAACAGCACAACAGCGAGAGACAGCAGCACAGGAGTAGCCAGAGCGATATCAGCATGAGATGGCAGGAACAAGGAGACAGGCACAAGAAGGCATGTAACACTTCCCTAGAAGGCCCCCAGCAGGGCCCAGCGGCAGAGAGCAAGAAGAAGCTGTCCTTATTGAGGAATAGCGTCCTGAGTTGTTCCTGTCACTTCCAAGTGGATCCCAATCCAGAGTTGTACCCATTACTTCCTTAATAAACCCCATAGTCATGAGTAAGGTCTTTCAGTTCTGTGTGGCCATTGCAATGAATTATCAAAACCAGCAGAGAAGTAGAGAATGCAGTGAGAGGGATGGCTGGTATCAGAATTAGTGAAAAGGTTGGAGAAAGGAGTATGTCTGACCTCCACTTCATAGGAATCAGCCTTGGGCAGATGCTGATGGTGATTCTCCCTCTTGTGAAGTTAAAGGAAGTGAGATGCTGCCGCCATGCCATTTGTACAGATGGTATAAGAAGTGGGATTCGTTGCAATAGCTCCATACTCATGGAATCGTGGGACTTTGTAAGAGAAAGAAGGAAGGGGTATGGGAAGTGAAACTTTTCTTAGATGGTTATTTTGGTTGTTGTTACCTGTAATGGCTGAAAGGAAAGTTTAAGAGATGTCATCCTGCAGCTGAGTAGAGACAAGCTGCCTCTGGAATGGCTTGGGGCAAAAGCCAGGACGGATAAGCAAGATAATTAATAGGGGGCCAGGGTCTTCTGGTTCCACCTAGCCAGAGACCCAAGGCCATATATACGGGAAGGTAGTCAAGGTGTGGAGAAGAGAAGATGAAACTGGAATGTTTTTGAAAGAGTTTTGTGTTTATCTGAATATACTATGGGACATTGAATGTTTCTCCTACTTAGTGTTGTAAAACAGACCTAAAATGTATGATGGAAATGAATATAGGGCATTATAGATTACAGAGAGTGCGTAGCTCCACCTTCAGCCAATACTTGATTAGATACACTAAAAGAAGAACTAGGATTTGAGGGAAAGAAACACAGGCTGTTGGTTTGAATGCAGTAGCCTTGTGGAGGCTTAGGTCGAAAACTTGAGCACTACCTTGTAAATTTGCATTTGAAAAGAAATGCAGAGGTACCCTGAACTTCTGGGAGAGGAAAAAATTTGCACTTAAAGGAAGGACTTGCAGGAAAAAAAAGAATGACTGTTTTGCTTTTTTTAAATTTCCAGCTAGTGGTTTGCCTTTGAGCTCATCCAGGCAGGAAAAGTCCGTGCCCTTCAGAAGAACCCCCTTCCAGGACTGGAAGTTAAAGGGAGCCGGAGAGTAGGAGAGTAGACAGCCTGGTGTGCTCACTTGAGCTGGCCACCTGGGGCCACAAGATAAGTGGAAGTTGGGGAGGAGCAGCAATGAAGAGATGGGCTGAGTTTGGACATGTTCCATTGGCACAGATTGACCTAGCCCACAGGGTCTAGGGATGAGAGAGAGAAGGAATGGCTGGTCTGAAGTGCAGGGAAGTGTGTGGACTCCTGAGGGCACAGCTGGTACCCATTGACCTAGCCCAAAGGGGGATGAGCTGACCAGAACACAACTGAATGAAGAGAGAGACGTTTGACACTGTGAGCTGGTGTAAATTGCTGTAATTTGATAGCTTGTTCTGAACTGGACTTTGCTTATAGATGCAGATGCTCAGAGTTCCAACTGGAACAGAAGATTCTTCAAACAAAGGAACATGCTCGTCTCCTCAGAGTATTGGTTTGGTAAGGACAGGCAATTTAAATATTGGATATCGAAAATGGAGGGAGATAAAGGCATGAAGGGCTGGCTGACATGCCTTCATGAGTGTGTGCTCACACTCAACATGATGGGGGCAAAGGGAGGATCACCACTAGACAGATTCCTAGTTTCTTTGGGGAATCTGGGGAAGAGGGGGTGGGGGAGGATGCTGGTGCCACTGTACAGTTCTTCCCCACATCACCTGACATTGCTTTATTTCTGCTGGATGCTGCAATCCCAGGACCAGGGATTCAGCTGTGGGTGCTGGAAGCAGGGATGATCCCTTAGCAGGAGAATGTAACTATACCCCTGAACCTGTATGCTAGAATTCCGAAGGGCCTGATGGGATGGATTGTACCTTCCCCCATCTGACAAAATTAGGGTTGACAGTGAATACTGCCATATTGCCTAGTGGTCGAGATAGCCCACTAGTGTTGTACCTATGTAACTCTACCCAGCAAGAATGGGAGTGGACTGAGGGGCAAGCACTTGCTAGACTGGTCTTGCTACCAGCACTCTGGACTAGCACAGCTGCTGAACCTGATGTCCCTTCCCAAAGTAGAAAAGTTTGGGTAAAAGTAAATGACAAATGGGAGGAAGGAGAAATAATAACTGAAGGTAAAGGAATGAATAAATGGGTTATGCAGCAGGAGAAAATCTAACATTATGCTGATACCTCAAGAGAGACTCATAGCAAAGGCATAATCTTCTGTCAGCTAAATTTTATCAGAGGCCAGAGAAGGTGGAGCCAAAATGACTTTTGGAGAACCTGACCACATTAGATGGATAACCTGCAGCAAACTTGAATGGCTGGTATCTGAGTAACCTCACCCTGAGGACTCTTCGCTCTACTGAAGGTCTAATTGTTAATGACTGTTTTGGACTGGTAAAATGATTGGGAGGGGGAAGTTAATCCTTCAAGTATGAAAAGGCCAATGGCTAAAAGAGCTAGGGGGCAGCCTGCGGTGCAGTGAATTACTTAGTATGTCCCTTCTAGAATCACAGGGACATACTTGTTTGCAACTCCCACCAAATGACTGGGTGGGACTATGCAAATGAGGTGCTTGTGGCCCACCAAGGGGATTGGATAGCTTGCTAATAATGTAAATAAGGTACAAGTCACTCCTGTTGGGGGTGGGACCATACAAATAAGGTATATGGAACCTTAATGAGGGGATCAGTCAATTTTGCCATCCCTTGAGGCTTACAGCGAGAAATGGCTGCTCAGCAGTAGCAACAGTGATAGTGGCATGAGACAGCAGGAACCAGGAGACCAGCTCAAGACAGCTGCAATGGGGCTTGCTGGGGCTTGCCGACCCACAGAGCTAAGAATTGTAACACTGGCCCTAGAAGGACCCCAGCAGGGACCAGTGGCAGAGGGCAAGAAGAAGCTTTCCTGATTGAGGAACTGCGTCCTGAGTTGTTCCTGTTACTTCCAAGTCAATCCCGATCCGAGCTGTACCCGTTACTTCCTTAATAAACTGCATAATCGTGAGTATGGTCTCTGAGTTCTGTGTGGCCATTGCAATGAATTATCGAAACCAGCAGAGAAGTACAGTTCAGTGGGAGGGTGTCAGAATTAGTAAAAAGTTTGCAGAGAGAAGGTATGTCAGACCTCCACTTCGTAGGAATCAGCCTTGGGCTAATGCTGATGGTGATTCTCTCCCACCTCATGAGGTTAGAGGAGGTGAGAAGCTGCTGCCAGGTCATTTTTACAAAACCCATGAGACTATCTGCAAAGGAGAGGCTGATAAATTTTGGGAACACCCAAATCCAATCTATGCTCCACAGTACACCCACAGAGATACTTTAAAAATGCTGATCTTATGGTTTTACACTCCCCTGCTTAAACCCTTCCAAGGATTTCCAACACTCTTGGGATAAAGTCCTCCAACATTTACTTGGCCTATGGGTCTGGGCCATCTGGTCTTCATCAAGCTTTGCCACCTTCTCCTTCCTGTCCACACACACTTTCAATTCTTCCAGTGTGCCATGTCTTCCCTACTTCAGGGTTCTTTCACATGCTCTTCCTTCTGCCTGGAGCACTCTTCTGTCTTCCTCTACCCCCACCTAACTTCCAGTCACCTTTCTGGACTCAGTTTAACAAATATCTCCAAAGGGAAATCTTCTGCAACTCTTGAAACAGCCTTAGGTCTCACATAACCCTGCAATTATTTGTTCAACTTTTGTCTTCCCAAAAAGATTGTCAACTCCACAAGGGCAGAGACTATATTACTCTTATTTGCCTCTTTATCCTCATTGTCTAGTATATTGCCTGGCTCATAGCAGACACTTGGTAAAGGTTGAATGAATTAATTAATTAAAGATTCAGGACCAGAAGGGATTGTAGGTCTCATGAAGAAGTCTGGACTTTATCTTGGAGATAAGGGGAAGGACTATAAGATTTTAAGCAGAGGAATGGGATACAAAAGGACTGTCAGTCCCACTAGACTGAGACGAACTGTTTAGATAGTCGTTTGACAGTAGAAATTGCACAGTGATAGAGTGAACACATAAGGGGATCCTAATCCAGCTTGGAAATACCTGAACTGAGCAGGAGATCATGATTCTTAACCTATCTGAAGATCTTTTAAAAAACACCCATAGGTGCGTTCCACTGCAGTCCACTCGAATCAGTACCTCTGAGGTTGACTCTCACCCATCTATACATTTTGAAAGCCTATAAAGTGATTTTAACATGAAGCCAGAGTTGAAAACCACTGAGTTATAAAGACATTCTAGGCAGAGAGAAAGGTAGAGAAGTGAAAAAGAGCACAGGTGTGATAGGGGAGGGGGGACATTTACAAGCAGCTAACTATTGCTGGACATAAAATTCTAGACAGAGAGCCTTAGATTTTATCTTCCAGATTATGAGTAGCTTTTGAAGAATGAGTCTAGAATATGGACTTTTTTTTTTCAATCTAGGTGCAAAGAGTTGAGTTAATCATATTCCTTAGTTCATAGTACACTATTATCATGCGGATTCATATAAGGCTCCTCCCTTGTTTATTTTATTCCCTCCTTCACCCCTACCCCCTGTAAGCACAGTCTAATGTGTTTATTTATCCTTGAATATACATGTATCCTTGTTTTGTGGGTGTGTTTAATTTGCATGAAGAGTTTAATCATTCTCTAAATCAAATTTCTAAATTCTTTTTCGTCCAGCATTCTTTTTAAGATTTATCCATGTTGCTGCATGAATATCTAATTTATTACTTCTAACTGTTGCAGAATACTCACTTTACTTACTATTCCCTTAGAGGTGGATAGCTTGCTTCCAGCTTCCTGATACCTCAAACAAAGCGTGGATGAATATCCTCATACATGTTCTCTTGTGGTTCTATATGATACTTTCTCACGGTGATTGCTCTAAAATAATAACCTGGCCATTTCACCTCCCTGCTCCACATCCTTCAACGACTCCCCATTTCCTTAGGGTAAAGCACAAACTCTTAGGATGACAAAGGCCACCACCATCAGGATCTAGCCTCTGTCCACCCCCCAGTCGTCTCCTGCTACCCACCCTGGGTATCTGCAGCTTTCCAAATATGCCATGCTGCCTTTGTACCACTCTGCCTTTGCACATGCTGTTTCTTCTGCCTGTAATTCCCGTCCCTTCCTGGCTTTGCTATCTATCACCTGTTGTAGGGGAAGAACATCACAAAGTTTAGTAAAGCAGAAAGAAAGTTTTATTTGGCATATATTCAAAAGGGCAAAAGTGGAAAACGGACAACCATGCTGCTAGAGGCATGTCTGTCCAAGTCCAAAGAATATTACAGAACAGGCAAGAATGGGAAAATGGACAAGCCTGCTGCCACAGCCTGTCTATCCAAGTCCGAAGAATAGTTACAGAGCCATCAGTATATATTAACATTACAAACGGAAAAAACCATTGAAAGCTTAGCCTTTTCAGATTGGCTAGAAACTGTGATCCTACATTTGGAATTGTCTTTATTAACAATCTTTGGTACAGGTTTTAGTAACGAGAGAGTCAGGAGGGTCTTCATCGGTCCAACAAATTTCTATTCACTAACTGCTAATAGAAAAAGATAAGAGTGGAAAGTCTTTTGTGTTCCGTTTCATTGGCTTTATGTGAAAGTTTCCCTAAAAGATATTTTCCAAGATTATCTTAGCTATTGTCTTTATAGCTCAGGGCCCAGTTGATGTGTCCTTGTGAGTCCTTGTGAGCCCAGCTCCAGCTGGGTCACATTCTCTATGCTCGAGGACAAGGAATAATAACTCCAGTATTATTTCCTAAATCACACCTTTACATCTTTTAAAAGGAGCCCTGGTGGTGCAGTGGTTAAATTGCTCGGCTGCTAATTGAAAGGGCCAGCATCTTGAACCCACCAGCCAGGAAGATATATAATCTGCTTCCATAAAGATGTCAGCCTTGGAAACCTCATAGGGCAGTTCTACTCTGTCCTGTAGGGTCACTATAAGTCAGAATCGACTTGATGGCAATGGGTTTGGTTTTAGGAGCGCTGGTGTCGCAGCGGTTTAGTGCTTGGCTGCTAACCGAAAGGTTGGAGGTCCTCCAGAGAGAGATGTGGCAGTCAGCTTACGTAAAGATTTATGGCCTTGGAAACCCTATGGGACAGATCTACTCTGCCACTATGAGTTGGAATCCACTCAACGCAGTGAGCTTGGTTTTTTTGTTTTACATCTTTTAGAACTCAGCATAAGCATCCCCTCTCTCTGAGATGTCTGTCCCATACTCCACTCCCCTACATCTCTAGGTAGAGTGTCTACGCAATGTCAAGTTCTTTTCCCAGTGTAAAAGAGAGAGACTGCTTTCTGCCCTTCCACATTCCTCCAGGCTGCAGAAGAAGCCACACCGAGCAGAGACAGGAACTCTGAGAGACTCTACCTATTAGCTGAGTGAGCTTGTTATTGTTAGTTGCCCTTGAGTCAATTCCAACTCACCGGGACTCCAAGTGTGCAGAGTAGAGCTGCTCTATAGAGTTTTCACAGCTGTGACCTTTCGAAAGCAGATTGCCAGGCCTGTCTTCCGAGGTGCCTCTGGGAGGATTTGAACCACCAACCTTTCAGCTAGTAGTTGAGCGCTTAACCATTTGTGCCACCCAGGGACTCCATAAGTAAGTAAGCTCGGGCAAGTCATTTTACATCTCTTTTCCTTGCTGTGAAGACCAAACAATAGTTGCCTAGTTGATAAGGCTCTTACAAAGATCAAATGCGTTACTGCAAGGGGAGTGCCACTGAAGCCTGTAAAAAACCAGTAGCCATCCAGTCAATTCAGACTCACAGAGACCCCATGTGGGTCAGGGTAGAACATGTGCTCCATAGGGTTTTCGGTGGCTGATTGTTCAGGAGTAGATCACCAGGCCTTTCTTCCAAGGCACCTTTGAGTAGACTCGAACCTCCAATATTTTGGTTAGCAGCTGAGTACGTTCACCATTCCTACTACCTAGGGATTTGAACTATAGAAATGTTGGTTTTATTAATGGACTTTAATAATGTTTTCTCCCCTTCAAGGCAGGTTTAATGTTATTTTAGACAGACTTGAGTGGTGTGAAAACGTGGGTGGTAGGGAATGGGCAGCCCACTCATTGGATTTTCCTTGCAGTGACCAGGATTCAGTGTTCATTTAGTAGTGTGATGGGGCAGTGAGAGTGAGAGGGCTAACGGTGAGCAGACCCCAGGCTAGCAAGACTAGCCGGGGGGTTTGGGCCCCTTCTCTTGCTTCTGCCAAATTTCTATAGGCTTCCTGAGAACAAAGGTCATGCTTTTATTTCTTCATTTACCTTCATTATCTCTGACAGCCCTTTAAAGAGGCCCACAGTGGGTGCTCACTAAATGCATGTCGACTTATGGAGAGAATTCAGACTATGCCAACCTCAAATCTGAAAAGCTAGGCTTGTCCTCAACCCTGCTGCTAGTGATAGGGGGTGTGCATCGATGTTCCCCAGAATTTGTCTGTCTGAATCCTTCCCTGCCCACCTGCTGCAACCCCACCTCGCTCCCATCTTCTCCTTACCCCATCCCCTATGTATCTCTTACTCATTCTTCAAGTGTCCACACAGTGGAAACTTCTCTGGGAAGTTTCCTCTTGTCATCAAGACTGAGCTGGGTGTTGCTCCCGTAGCGTTCAGCACTTACAATAATGGCTACATGACAGGCAGTACATTTGTATACATCATCTTTTGGTCTCCTTATGGAGTCATTTATCCCCATTTTACAGTCAAAGAGACTGTGGCCCAGAGGGGATGCACAACTAGTAAGTGATGGAGCTTGAATTCACACTCTTGTCAGTCTGAATTCCAAGGTTGTGCACTTAACTACTAGTCAAACAGCCTCCCAGTGTCATACTTGAGTGTAGCTATCTGCCAGTTTCTCATCTACAAGATTGCATACTTCATGTTAATTGCTATATTCTACACTTCTGGCACATACCTGGCACACAGTAGATTATCAGGAAATGACTGTAAAAGGCAGGCAGGCAGGCAGGCAGGTGGGGCAGGAATACACCTGGCACTTCCTGAATTCTAAACTAGGAGTCAGGACACCCCTGTGACCTTTGAGAAGTGCCTTGGCCTCTCTGAGCCTCAGGATCCTCATCTGCTAAACAGAGATTGGAAGATGACCTTTAAAGTCCTTCCAGTAGCCATGTCCTATGGTTTAATCATTTTCAAAATAGTAAGACCAAACCCATTGCTGTCGAGTTCATTCCCACTCAGAGCAACCCTATATGACAGAGTAGAACCACCCCATAGGGTTTCCAAGGAGCAGCTGGTGGATTTGAACTGCCAACCTTTTGGTTAGCAGCAGAGCCCTCAACCACTCTGCCACCAGGGCTTCTTCAATATAATACTGTAACAATAATGGTGATAACAGTGTTTTTTTCCAGAGGGGAGGGGCAGAATCAGTACCATATTCCTCTGAGACTGCTTCCCACCCCAGCCCTTGCCTCAGCACTGAAAGCTCTGTCACTGACTCCTGCAAAAATGTGCCAATGCTCTGCCCCCAGGCACATCGTGGCCAGAAACTTCGGAAGAAGGGGTATAGGCGGAGTCGTGGAGCAGCTCACTCCTGCCACCTGGTGGTACTGAGCAGTCTTGCTCATTCTCCTTTTCCGGAACAGCCGATGTGGTGTTGTTAAGTGCCTTCGGGTCGCTTCAGACTCATAGGGACAGAACGAAACACTGCCAGGTCCCGCAACATCCTCACAATCGTTGCTATGTTTGGGCCCACTGTTGTAGCCACTGTATCAATCCATCTCGTTGAGGATCTTCCCCTTTTTCACTGACCCTCTACCTTACTAAGCTTGATGTCCTTCTCCAGGGACTGGTCACTTCTGATAACTTGTGCAGAGTACGTGAGACAAATTGTTGCCATCCTTGCTTCTAACGAGCATTCTAGCTGTACTTCTTCAAAGACAGATTTGTGCATTCTTCTGGAAGTCCATGGTATATTCAATGTTCTTCAACAACACCATAATTCAAAGGCATCAATTCTTCGGTCTTCCTTATTCATTGTCCAACTTTCACATGCATATGAGGCAAGTGAAAATACCATGGCTTGGGTCAGGCGCACCATAGTCCTCAAGGTGACATCTTTGTTTTACAACACTTTCAAGAGGTCTTTTGCAGGAGATTTGCCCAATGCAATACATCGTTTGATTTCTTGACTGCCGCTTCCATGGGCATTGATTGCGGATGTGAGTAAAATGAAATCCTTGACATAATCAATCTTTTCTCCATTTACAACGATGTTGCTTATTGGTCCAGTTGTGAGGATTTTTGTTTTCTTTATGTTGAGGAGTCCCATACTGAAGGCTGTAGTCTTTGATCTTCATCAGTAAGTGCTTCAAGTCCTCACTTTCAGCAAGCAGGTTGTTAATGAGTCTTCCTCCAATTCTGATGCCACATTCTTCTTCATGTAGTCTAGTTTCTAGGATTATTTGCTCAGCATACAAATTGGGTAAGTACAGTGAAAGGATAAAACCCTGACGCACATCTTTCATTATTTTATACCACACAGTGTCACCTTGTTCTGTTTGAAAGACTGCCTCTTGGTCTATGTACAGGTTCCACGTGAGCACAGTTAAGTGTTCTGGAATTCCCATTCTTCACAATGTTATCCATAATTTGCTATGATCCACACAGTTGAATGCCTCTGTGTAGTCAAAAAACACAGGTAAATATCTTTCTGGTATTCTCTGCTTTCAGCCAAGATTCATCTGACATCAGCAACGATAGCCTGTTCCACATCCTCTTCTGAATAAGGCTTGAATTTCTGGCAGCTTGCTATTGATGTACTGCTACAACCATTTTTTTTTTCCCCATACAAAAATTTATACATATATTGTTATGTGACTCTAATTGCTCTCCCCATACTGTGACACCACACTCCTCCTGTCCACCCCTGATTCCCCACGTCCACTCAACCAGCTCCTAACCCTCTCTGCCTGCCCATCTCACCTCCAGACAGAAGCTGCCCATTTAGTCTTATGTATCTACTTGAGCTAAGAAGCACACTCTTCATGAGTATCACTTTATGTCCCACAGTCCAGTCCAATCCCTGTCTGAAGAGTTGGCCTCAGAAATTGTTTTAGTTCTGGGTGATAGAGAATCCAGGGGCCTTGCTTTCTGGGGTTCCTCCGGTCTCACTCAGACCATTAAGTCTGGTCATCTTACTAGAATTTGAGTTCTGCACCCCACCTTTCTCCTGCTCCATCCAGGACTCTCTGTTGTGTTCCCTGTCAGGGCAGTCATTGGTGGTAGCCGGGTACCATCTAGCTCTTCTGGTCTCAGAGTGATGAAGTCTCTGTACCACCACTTTTTAATTATCTACAGCAAAATTTTACTTGTATGTGATATTAATGATATTGTTCGATAATTTCTGCATTCCGTTGGATCATCTTCTTTTGAAATGGGCACATATACACTATGGATCTCTTCCAGTTGGTTGGTCAGGTAACTGTCTTCCAAATTTCTTGGCATAAACCAGTGAGCGCTTCCAGCACTGCATCTCTTTGTTGAAACATCTCAATTGGTATTCCTTCTTTCCTGGAGATTTATTTTTCTGCCAATGCCTTCAATGAAGGTCCTAGAGCCTTGTTTTTAACCAGTGCCTTCATGGAAGATCTTGCCTGAAAAGGCTTGAAGCTATTTGTACCCTGCCCTTCCCGCTAGGAGTTCTTTCACTGGAATCCCTTCTCCTGCACAGCATACACTTGACATTCTTCTTATTCCAACCCACTTAGTTGAGCTGAACTGACTTAAGACTCTTAGAGATCCTAAGCTCTGAAAAGACCATGGTGCACACCTCTACCTTTTGAAAGCCAAGAAAAAAATAATACTAAAACAAAAATAAGGACACATAAGGAAGTACCACAAAATTCTGATGTTTCTCACAATTACTACTTCAATGCTTTTATTTTTTAAAACATGGATTATCAAATTATTTCTGTTAAAATTTCCCTTTGTTTTAGTGCCAGGGCCTTACTGGGCCTTACTTTGAACATTGAGAATTTTCCCAAAGTAACCTGCAGTTCCTTATTTAGCTTATGGGCTGCTTGAGGGCAAGAGTTGGTTGTATTTTATGTCTTTGTCTTTCCCGGAGCCCCACTGTGCCAGGGAGATAACAGAAGCTTAATTAATACTCATTTTTTAGTTTTTACCTGAAATAAAGTTCTGGCCTGTTGTCAGGACCCTTAAGAGCTCATCTCTACCTTTTCACAAGCCTGCTGGGTGACTAAGGACAGCCTCTTTGCATCCTTTAGGTTTTGGTTTTTTTTTTTTCCACTTTGCAAATCAGAGGGCCCCTCCCAACTCCAAGAAACCTAATTTTAGTTCTAAGAAAGGATCCCCAAACTCTAGAACTTTAGGCTAGAAGTAAGTGAAATGCTAATATTTCTACCATTTGTTGAATCCTGTTTTTTCAAATGGGATTTATTAAGAATAGCTGTTTGAATATCGTCAAATGTCTTCTTAGCGTCTATTGAATTAATGATGTGATTTTTTTGTTTAATGTGATCTTTATTAATAAATTCCATTATTAAAAACCGTTCTAGCATTCCTTAGACAAATCAGAAATCAACCTTAGAGATCATATAGGTCAGTGATTCTCAATTAGATGTGGCCAAATTCCTTCAGTTTCAGAGTAGGAAATGGAGACACAGGAAAAGTGGATCATCTATGCTTTCAAATATGCTGCCTAGTTTTTTCATGAGTCTAGTTTTCCTAACCAAGCCATTAGCTCCCAAGTAGCAATGACTGAGGGTCCTATGTACCATTTTTTCTATAGTATTTCACCCAAGAGGGCACTCAATGAATGCTATTGACTACTAAATGAACTAATGGGCTTTTATATTGGAGCTACAGCAAGAAGTTGCCTGCTAAAGAGGAAGGTGGAAGATGAAGCTTATGCCAAATAAAGGAGTTTTGGATAGTTTGAGACGTAAGCCATTAGACAGGTGAGTGACCGTGTCTTGAGGTATGGCCTCCCAGGTGAACTTTCAAGAAAGAGGAGGATGTGCCACCTGACTGAGGAAAGGACACAATGACTTTTGGCCAGGCTGACTGTCCTTGATTCTTCTAATGATTATCATATTCCCCATCCCTCTATGGTGACCCTGTATTCCAGATTTTCTGGAATTTTCCAATTTCAAATATTTCCCCTAAACCAGTGAGATGTTCCAGAAAACAGCAAACTATGTATTTCCATCCTCAGCTTTTCCATAGCTCTGTCCCATATTGTATTCATGCACAAATTTGTACTCTTCTTAGGAGGAGGCAAACATGTGGAAGCTGAGATTTAGGGCCCTGTACTGGAAAGGTGGTGGGCAGAAGAGGCTAAAGAATGGATTGAGATGGAGACACAATCCCCAAGCTTTCCTCCATCACCCTGGCTGAGACAGAAGAGAGCAGGGAGAGCTGAGGGGGTAAGGAGAAGAGGGGGTTCAGGAGTAAGGCCACAGGTTTCCAGGCTCCCAGTCTTCCTGTCTGCCCCTGAAAGTTAGCCTGGTGGTCCTCTTTCTCCATCCGGCTCTCAGAGCTCCCTGCAGCTGCGCATTCTTGCCCTCTTTTCGTCCCTTGGCTGCCATGAGTGAGCTCACAGGACACCATATGCCTCTTTGAACAAATCTGAAGGTGCGAACTTGGGGCAACTAGAAAGTGCTCTGAGGGTAGCATTCCAGAGGGAACATCCCAGAGTCTTCTACACCCCTTCCCAGGATCCCAGAGAGAGGAGTCAGGCCTGTTAGCCCTCCAGAAGTGGAATGTAGAGGTGGGTGGGCACAGGTAGCCTTAGATGTCTCAGTCTGTCCCCTGACCCTCTGTTGACTAAGGTCTCCCTGCTGTCCTACCCCAGTATTCTTAGACTTCTAAGGTCTCTCTATCTGCCAAGGAAGACCCAGGATCCAAGGACATGTTAGAGGGATAAGGGGCTGGGTGAAGAGTGTGATCAATGATTGGCATACGTGTATATTTACGTGACTTTGTATGTCTCCTTCTAAGACCTGGCCCCTGTGGTTCATGTGTGTCACTTCCATAAGTGCTCATGGATGTGTGACTGTGGCATGTACTGTGTGCCTGTTTTGGCTTTTGTGTGTCAGGGCAGGGGCTCCCTGTGGTGTGCATATGTGTTGGGAGGGGGTGATGGTGAGAGCCTGGCTCCCTCTCCTCCTTCTCCATCTCTGCTCCCATCTGGCCTTGATCAGGCAGTCCCTGGGGAGGGAGTCGCGGTTTCGGATACAGGAAAATGTTCCAGGAAGTGGCCACTGTGCAGGGCCCTGCTCAGGCTCCCCCAGCGGAAATTGTTCCAGAAGGGAGGGGGGAAGGGAGTGTTGAGATAGGATTAAGTGTGTGTGGTGACGGGGGGGGGGGGGGGGGGGTGGCTCTTGTCTCCCCACTCCACAGGATAAAGCAAAATAAGTTGATAGGAAGCTCAGGTCAGCCAGGAACCTGGATGCTGCTACCTAAATCATCTAATGCAGGAAAATCGGCAGCCAGCAAAAGAAGGACCTTTTCCCTATCTGGTTCTCTTTCTAGCAAAATTTAAGGATTGGGATCTGGGTGGCCCTGGGGGCCCCTTTCCTGGACCTGCTATCATGTCCCCAAGCTGAGGACCAGGACACCTGGGTCTTGTCTGAAAGTGGTGTGGCTTGGGGGAAGAGGGGAGACATAGGATTTAGCCCCCTCCTCCCAACTGAGGGGGCTTTGAAGCTCTCATCCAGGACTGGGAGGGCTGCCTAATTGGGATAATGGAGGTTAATGGGGAGCCTGGAGGGGGTGGCCACGCTCCTAGATCAAAGAGGCCAGCTCTTCCCAACCACCACAGCTGGAGGTCACAGCTGGAGGGGGAGGGGCGGGGGGGGGGGCTTCTGGCCAGCCAGCAGGGGGTGCTCTGGCTCCTGACGGTCTGTCTTCTCCCGTCTCTGACCCCTTCCTTCTTTGCATCGAGACTGCTTCAGGAGGAGCAGGCGGATGAGGGCGCCGAGACTCAGACTCCTCTTTGTGTTAGGGGAGCTGGGAAGAGAGAGGGCATGAGAGACTGGCAGCCTTGAGTCAACGGGATGCCAGGGCCCTGGGGACGTCGGGCATTCAGAGTCCAGAGGAGGAAGCCTTATACTTAGGTCTCCAGAAAGCCAGGGCTAAGGAGGCAGGACTCCAATCCTAGGTTCAGGCTGTTAGAAAGGACTGGAACCGGCAACTGGGGTACCGGCTGGGGCGGAGGGGAAAGGGGCACACAGAGCTCCCCCGCCGCCGCCGCCCCCACTCCCCCCACCCCCCCACCGCACGGTTGGCGCTCCTTTTCGGGCTCTAATCGGCGCGGCGGCCGCAGCGGGCAGAGTCAGCGCCGCCAGTCTCCGGGACGCGACTCCCAGCAATTGTGGTCGGGACCGCAGATATGCAGCTGCCTCCAGCCCGGGCGCCCGGCCCGGCCGGCCCCGCCCGCGCCCCGCCCCGCGGACGGCCTGCCCCTGCATCTCCCCGCCCCGCGGGGACACTGAGGCACTGAAAGGAGGCGTAGTCCCCGGTGGCCTGAGCTCAGCAAAGGCTGCGAGAGACTGTTGAGGAGGCCCTCGGCCTCTCCCCGCGTCCCCCAACTTTACGACCTGTGCGTCTGGGTGCACCTATCCCCGAAACAGCTGGAACTGGGGGGTCTCTGGCTTAGCTTTACCACTCCTCTTGCCTCAAATCTCCACGCCGAAATTGTCAAGCAGTGCTTTGAGACAGAGATGGGAGCGTCGAATTGAGGGTGTGTGGGGAGGAGGCGATAGTGGTAGTGCCTGAGTCCCAAGGACTGTCGTTAACCCGGGCAGTGAAAAAGGAAGGATGGGAAGGGGTAACAGAATTTACAGGCACTTCCTGCACAGAGGAGGAGAAGAGGAGGAAGGGGTTGGGGAGAGGCTGGAATGGGTGAGAAAAGAGTGTTTAGGGGAAAGTGCAGGACAGGGGACCCTTCTGGCAGGCTGGGGGCCAGGTCCTCAGATATAGCACGTCCCGTCACCCTTGTTGACCAGATCCAGTGGCTGTCAAGGACCATTCTCAGATGTGAATAGATACACCATAAAACACCTGCATGTTCTGTGTGCACACAAATATCTAGGAAAGTCATCCTTGACTCTGCCCCCTCCTGCACCTCTCACATCCAGTCACCAAGTCCTGGCTATAAGAAAAACTCAAACCTATTACCATGGAGTGGAATCAATTCAGACTCATAGCGACCCCATGTGTTTCCGAGTAAAATTGCACATAGGGTTTTCAATGGCTGTAGTCTTTACAGAGGAGCCCCGATGGAACAGTGCTTAACAGCTTGGCTGCTAACCAAAAGGTTGGCGGTTTGAACCCACTCAGCAGCTGCATGAGAGAAAGACCTGGCTGATATGCTCCTGTAAAGATTACAGCCAAGAAAATTCTATGGGACAGTTATACTCCATCACACAGGGTCCCTAAGAGTCTAAATCAACTCGACAGCACCTAACACTAACAACAACAGTCTTTACAGAAGTAGATGGACAAACTTTTCTTTCTAGTCCGTCTTAATCTGGAAGCGCCACTGAAACCTGTTCAGCGTAACCTGCAAGCTTCCACTGACAGGCAGAGGTAAATGGCTAATTTACCAAGAACTGCTTGGCTTTAAGCCTCTATTTCATTCTGTGTGTGGTGTGTGGTGTTGTGTGCCCTGAGTCGATTCCGACTCACAGCAACATTGTAAGACAGAGTAGAACTGCCCCATAGGGTTTTCTAGGCTATAAGCTTTACAGGAGCAGATTGCCAGGTCTTCTGTCCCATGGAGCCACCGTGGGTTCTAACCGCTGACTTTTTGTTAGCAGCTGATGGCTTAACCATTGCGCTACCAAGGCTTCATATTGTCTTATTCTGTCTGTAGCCAGGGTCATCTTTCTAACATACAAATATTCCCTTATGTTGCTCTTTGGGTCAAGTCCAGACCCCTTACATAGCTGATTAGACTTTATCAGCTTCCACTCTCTGTGCTTCAGCCACACACAATTTTCAGTACCTCAGAAGTGTGGTTAATCTTTCATGCTTCTGGGCCCCTTTCCTTAACACTTTTCCTCTCTTCACCTGGCTAACTCCAATTCATCCTTCAGTTTCTTTACTTAGTCATCCCTTCTTCCAGGAAGCTTTGATTGGTTTATACGCACTCTTTTGTCTCCTATAACATCCAGTACTTTATCAAAATGCTCATGACTCTTAATGTTAGTTGCGTTTGTGAGGCAAAGAGCTGGGTCTAGCTTTTTCATGGTTGTATGCCTGAGCACTGTGTGCTGGCCACAAAGTAGGTGCTCTCTGAGCATATGTTGAATTGAAGAATGTTCCTCAGGTCCATTGCACATCTCAAAAAAACTGTGTTCCCAAGAAGAATCAGAGTAGATCAGAGAAAGGTGGGGTGACGGGGGAGTCTTCAGGATTTTGAAAGACCACTTTCCCGGGTTGTCTAGCCCTATTCCTCAGGATAGAAAGTATGATCAGGACCCCATCACTACAGGTTCTCTTTACTTAAAAACAATAACATATTTCACATATCAGATTCCAGGTTATCTTCTTTATAAATGGGCATTTCCTGGGGACGACCAGGGTCTTAATTCAATGCTAACCTATGAGACAACTCCCGCCCCCCAGGGTGGGTTTGTTTGTTCCAAGATCAGGCCTTCAATCTTGAAGCCCCTCCCCTCCACTTTCCTCTTTGTTCCTTGCATTCTAACTCCTTCCTCCTCCTCCTTATAGCCCTTCTTTTTCTGATCTGCTTCCTCTGCAAGTACTGTGTTATCTTGGGGTTCAAATGTCAATTAAGGAAACTGAGGCTCAGAGAAGAGGGAAGCCAGAGCCAGTATGAGGAGTCATACCTTGTGCTCCACGCTGGAAGAGGGGACAAGGAGATCTAGCAGAGAGGGAGGGAGGTTGAAGTATGCATGTATGTGCAAATGTGCATACATGTACACAGAGACAGCTGGCTTCTTAAAAGCTTCCCCTCTTCCCTAACTGTATCCTCAGCTTTGCCTCCCAGAATTGAATCCTTCCTCTTCCCCAAGCTGCCTAAGCCTAGACTCAGAATGCTGGGTCACTGAGGCCTGGTCACCAGCCCCTTTGCTCTTGAAGGAGTCTGCCAGATTAGCAGCTCTCCCTCTGGGTCTCTTATCTGTATCCCCACCACCTCTGTTTTCCCCTATGTCTCTCTTCTTGTCATTCTGTTCCTCTGTCTCTTGGTACCTTTTTCTTTCCTGTTCCTTCTGTGTTCTTTGTCACTAGAGTCTCCACTGGAGGCAAGGGCTGGGCCTAGGTGCGTGGGGGAGTAGCGGCCAGACAAGGGGCCCAGGACATGAGCGCGACTTTCCAAGCTTCTCTTCCAGGCCCCTGTGGTTGGGGAGCTCCACAGAGGGAGAGATGAGTCAGCAGGGCCGCAGAGCAGGGGGGGCCTGGGTGGATGTGGGGATGCCGGGGTTCCCCAGGGCCAGGGTGTTCTCTGGGTCCATCTGGGTCTCAGAATTCCGGTGAGTGTGGAGAGTAAGGGATCAGTGAGTCCCTCAGAAGTAAACTGGAGGTTCTTATACTCGTAGGAGTCATAGGCTGCAATTGGTAGGAGTGACGGTGCTCCCCACATCACCCTCAGTCCCAGATTGTTGTAGAGAGAGGGGTTTCTAAATGCCGCCTAGGAGACCTCAGGGTCTCTAGGACTGTAAAGTTGTGATGATAGGCCTGTGTATATATATGTGACATTTGCCGTATCTGTAAATGTGTGTATAGATGACAGTCTGCGTGTGTCCACATGGGGGGTGTTCTGGATGACTGTGACTCTGTATGCATGCACATATACTAGTGTGTGCATTTTCCTTATTGGGGGTTAGGGTAAGGGTCTTAGTGTAAGCATTATCTGTATATGTATATATCAGTGTGTGTTAAGATGGATGCCTGCATAGTACATATATACGTGTGTGTGTGTGTGAATTATGTAACCCAGTGTGTGTGCAAGTATGTGTCTGAAAGTATGTTATCTACTAGGTGTATATACAGTATGTGACAATCTTTGTATTTCAGGAGCTTTATTCCTTGTGCAAGGAACCCTGGCAGCACACTGGTGAAGAGCTCGGCTGCTAACAAAAATGGTCGGCAGTGGTTTGAACCCACCAGCTGCCCGATAGGAGAAAGATGTGGCACTTTGCTTCCATAAAGACTGTTGTTAGGTGCCATAGAGTCAGTTCTAACTCATAGCAACCCTATGACAACAGAACAAAATACTGCCCAGTCCTGTGCCATCCTCACAATTGATGCTATGCTTGAGCCCATCTTTGCAGCCATGGTGTCAACCCATCTTGTTGAGGGTCTGTGCCCATCTGCCTGTAAAGATTACAGCCTTGGAAACCATATGGGGCGGTTCTACACTGTCCTATAGGGTCACTAGGAGTTAGATTTGACTCGACAGCAACGGGTTCTGGTTTTGGATTTTTTTATTCCTTGTTCACTGGTGATTCTCTCCAGGTAGCCAAGCCTTCTACAGTAATAGCAAAGGGAAGGGTTCAGAGTCCCTTTGGATTAAGAGTATCAGAGTATGTCTAGCCCAGGAGGGTGAGCAGAGGGTAGTCAGTGTGGAAGGAGATAGCTTCCTGAGGAATAGGGAATAGAGGTCTTCCACTCTCCCCAGCTTTCATGCTCTCTCCATTCCCACTGATCTTTCCCAAAAGATCCAAAGCCAACTAGAGAGAGCTGAAGCAGATTCCAGATTCAACCCTCTGTAACCTAGAAATCCCACCCTAATTCTCCTAGGGGAGGGAGGGAAGGGAGCGGTCCCTTGTGGTTCAGCCCAGTCCTGGGGTTGGGAGATCAGAAAAGCACCATCCCACCCCTTCCTTCAGGGGCATCCATCTCTGGGAGCTCAGAGTCTGGGTGGCCATGGGTGGAGGCTGAGGGGCCCCCAGGGTGGTGGGGGGTGGTGGATAGAAACCAGATGCCTAGGGGGTTTATACTGGAAGGACCAGAGCCGCAGCCTCAACCCGCCCCTGCCACATGGCGCCTCTGCCTGGGCTGCCCCACCCCCTGGGAGGCTGGGCAGAGGAAGTTCGGCGAGGGTGGAAACAGGTCCTTGGTCAGGGCTTCCAGTTGCTGCCCCCAGCCCCTGAGAGCGCTGGGAAGGGCATGGGGGGCTGAACCCAAGAGTACCAGGGGCTTGGCCAGGCCGCAGGACTCTCTTGAAAAAGAGTATAGAAGTCAGAATTCTATGGAGTCCTAAGGATAGCAAGCCTGAGGAAGGCAGCTGGGGGATTCAGGCAGACCCCTCCGCCTGGCTTTCGCACAGACCTTTGGGCAGAGGTTCTGTGCCCAGGGACTATATTACTGGGATTGACATCAGGGGCCCTGACTCACATTGACCTGCTCCTCCTTTCCCTTCCCTGACACTCTGGGATTTGAACACTTCTGCCTCTTCCCTGGTAGGATTACAGATTAAGCCCACAGTGGAGTGGAAAAGGTTGACCCCCTCTCCGTCAGTCTCCTCTCCCCCAGCTCTGTCTTTCCTTTCATCCCCTCTCTTTTTCCCTTTCAGTCTCCTCCTTTCTTCCCCAGTCTGATTTGAGCCCCATCTCTTTCTCTCACCTGCCATTTCTTCTCCAGATTCTAAATTTATTTCCTCTGCCTCAGTTTCCCGCCTGATCTAACTGGTCTCAGATTTTTCTGCTGGTGGTGCAGTAATTTCTTCAAAGCTTCCCGTTCTTCCCAACTTCTGAGTTGGGGACCCCAGGAGTCCATCTGGCACCTCAGGCTCAGGTTTCTCCCCCACCAGGGGGAGACTGTGAGGTCACTGGGGCACCCCACCACTGGCACTTCCTCTTGGGCAGACGGGTGGGGTGGCCCTTGTAATCATCCGACACAATTATGCGCTATTTATACCCCATCCCCGCCCCCCACCTGCCAGGCTGCTTAACCCTCCACCTCCTCCAGATCTGGCCATGCCTCCAGCTATTTTCCCTGTCCTTCTAAGCCATTGTCTCCTCATCTTTGTTCCTCTGGGCTGCTTCTTTTCCTTTTTAGGTTTTTCTGCTCTTGCTTTATAAAGCCACATCTCTGATCATCTGTTTACTCTTCCTATACTGTCTTTCCTATATTCCATACCTTCTCCTCTTGGAATGTTACAGTTGCTCTGTCTGTCTGTCTTTCTGTATTTCTTCTCTTGCTTCTTTCTCTTTGTCTGCCAGCCACCCTGGTTCCCTAACCCTTTCCCCAAAAGTTGGGTTCACAGGATTCCTTGGGGTGAAATCAAATGGGGCTGCAATCCAGAACTCCTGGGTCCTGCCCTGAACTATGCTTCTGTCTGCTGGTTAAACTGAGACTGCTGTGTAACTCTCCCTGGACCTCCAGCTGTTTCTACTCCCTCCCCACTTTTTCCTTGGAGAGTTAAGAGCAAAAGAAGCATGGAAGTGGGCACTCAGTTGTGGTCAAAAGAGAAAGTGAGGGGACACTGTTGGGGAGTAAGGCGGATGGGAAAGGACAGGGTTTCATTCCTCTGAGGGGCAGGGCTGGGAGGGGGCCAGAGGTGTGTGCTGGGGAATAACTTGTGAAACAACCCCAGCTGGCTGGGCTCCTCTGTGGGAGAGATGCTGGTTCTACCACTTGGCTACCTAGCCCTTTCTCTCCCATAAACTTACCCCAGAGCCCAGGTTTCAGTTAATAGATTTTTTGGATTTCTCTCTCCCAATCTGGCTGAACTTCCTTTTCTTCTCCCCATTTTGGTGGGAAGTCAAAGTTGGGAAGTCTGCCTAAGCTCTAACTTCAATTCTTCCTGCTGCGGAGGGAACTGATGTATGGCAATGAGAAAAGAAATCAGGAGCTCCTTCCCCTGAAAGCATGATCATTCCTGAAAAGACCTATCCACCAAAGGATGGAGATCAGATCTGTGGCCAAGAGGGACCCAGGGATGGTAACTAGCAAGGAATGATGGAGGCTAGGGCATTTCTTTTTTGGGGGTTGATCCAAAGGGGCTAGGCTGAGGCATGAATGCATTGATCCAGTTACCTTCTATCCCTGCCTACCCTTACCCCTGCCTGCCTTAAATTTTCTTGGAACTGAAAGATCCAGGTTCTGCCCCACAAAGTGAGGTAGACCTAAGACATTATTTCCCAGAAGTGAAATTGAGGCACTGGGAGGAAGACTAGGGAATATCCCCTAGACTGTGCCAAGCCCCCCCTCCTACTCTCCGCCAGTTCCCTTCAGGCCTTGCTCTGGAACCTACCTCAGTAACCCTGAGAATTTGGGCAGCAGAAGCCACCACCCCACACAGCACACACACACACAGACACAGACACACACACACACACACACACACACACTGCTCTCTTCATCAAGAGGTGGGTGACTGGGGAAGTAAGCATCTCTGTGGCCAGCTTGGGTGTGTGTGTGCCTCCAGCCTTGTCACTGTGTTCATTTGTGGGTGAGTTTGTCTGTGTTCATTCATGACAGTGGCTGTACCCGTGTGCGTAGTACTGTGCATGTGTACGTGTGCATGTATCATCCCTGTGTTTGTCCATGAGTGTGTATGTCAGTGTGTTCCAGTCTCTCTGTGTGAGTGTCGTCCCCAGTCCCCCATCCCCCCCCTGGATCTCTAATTAGTGGTTTGGGGTTTGTTCCTTTTCCCTCCTGTTCCTTCCCTCGGCGGCGGCGGCGGCGGCGGCGGCGGCGGCGGCCTCAGCAGTAGCAGCAGCAGCCGCGGAGCAGCAGCAAGGACTCTGGAGTCAGAGTAGGATCTTAGACTCGGAGTCTGAGTGGGAACAGGAGTGGAGCTGGCCTGGGAGAGGAGCAGATCCTTGCTGGGACCCACAGGCCACCCCTTGCCTGCACCCTCACTGCCAGACCTCCAGAGAGGAGAGACCCAGGACGCCCAGCCCCAGAGTCTCCCCAGGTATATGATACCACAGATGCCTATGGGAGTGTGGGGGTGTGTAGGTCACCTGGGTCCACTATTCCTTTAACCTTTCCCCTCTCAGCACCCCCTAAGGGAACTCTGACAACTTGCCCATGTTCCTATTCCCCCTTCTGGCCTCCCATCCCTTCCCTGGGTGCCCCTTTTTCTCCTCTCCCTCCCAGATCCCTTCTTGGGGAGCTCAGCAAATGGAGCAGGAAATTTGGACCCTCTGCCTCCCTCTCTCGCCCTCCTCATTGGATCCTGGATCCGGAGCCTTCTCCGCTGGGAAAGCTGTAATTAGAGGGTGGATCCCTACAGACAGAGAGCAGCCCCCCCCCCCCCCCAGTCCCTTCTAACTTTAGATCTCTTCTCTCCCATTCTCCCTCCCTCTCCCCTCTCCCTCTTTCTCCGGCTCGGCTGTCTCCATCTGCCTGGCTCCTTGGGACCCGTTCCCCAGCCTCAGGATGGCGTCCTCCCTGCTTGAGGTAACTGCCCCTTCCTCTCCACAGGAAACCAGCGACGATCTTAATGCCTCATCCCTGCCCACCCAACCCCCAACTCACACAGACAGTAGCTGTGGTGCTTGTCACTTCCAGGGGTCCCTCTGATGAAGAGAGAGGAGAGGGTTCAGAGGAGGGGAAAGCAGAGGAAAGAGGAGCAGAGAACAGGAGAAGGGGGAGGAGAGAGCAGGACCAAGGATCAGAGAGCAGCCAAAGGCAGGTGAGAGAGGATTAAGTCAGAAGGCGTGGACCCCTAGGGTCAGCCAAGCACTCCAACTCTGAGGAGTGGAAAAGGGATGGAGAAAGGATGGGGAGTGGGGAGAGAGGAGTGGGAGATAGACGAGTTGGTAGCAGACTGGGGGAGAGACAGAGGACAGAGAGGATGGGTTGGGTGGGCACGGAGTAGCAGCTGGATATAGTTCTTTGGGGGTGCCATCTCCTGGGACTCCTAGCCTTAGCAGCATCTTGTCCGGTCTGGTCTGTATGTGGGCAGGGGGCTGGGCCTCTGGGCTAGTGTGTGTAGGAGAGGAGGTGGGCTATGAAAGAAGGAAGAAGGGCAGTCCTATGCATGTGGGGGAGCTGACCAGGGGAACTGAGCCCAGGCCTGAGAGGGAAACAAGGGGGAGGGACAGGGTCTGAGGCCGCCTGCCCAGCTCACAAATATTTAGCTTTCAGCCAAAGACAAACTCAGCTCTATTTTGGGAGTGGGAGGCTCCAGGGCAGACTGCACCACTTCCCCTCCAGGCTAGGACCCCAGCATCCCTTGCCTCTGGCACTGGGGATGGAGGGAACTGGGGTACCACAGGGGTTCAGGGTTTGGATCCTTGAGAAATCACTGACTGCCAAGGTTTCTGGGGGACCCACAGTGCATAGCTGAAGGAGGCCTGGAGAGCAGCATCCTGCTGGAATTGGGGAACTTCAGTCTGTTTTAATGTCCTGAGGGCTCCCTGCTTCTGGGTCACTGACTGTTTCTCTGTCTCTATCTCTGTCCTGCTTTCTAGGTCCCTCTGCAGGAATTTGGGGCCAAGCGCCATGTCTGAATGCCAGTCCCCTTCAGTAACCTTAAAACTTTCCCACTCTTGGACCCCTCTAAAGCCTCCAACTCTGCTCCTAGTGCCCTAGCTCAGGTCCCAGGGGTGATGGGCCAAACAGGAAGCAGACTCATTCACCTGTGTGAGACAGTGTGTGTGAGATGGGGGTGAGAGTCTTTTAATGCCTGTATTCACTGGCCTGAGTGTATGCGTAGAGTGTAAACCAATGCGCCTGCATGTGGCTGGCTTACTGAGAGTACAGGTGTGCATGTGTGCAAGTTGTGCTGAGTGTCTGCTGGTCTACGCGAGGAGGAATGGTGTATTTATAGGAATGTCAGAGTGAGTTTGTGACTGAGTTTGAGTGAATGGCATGCAAGCCAATAGGGTGGGTACCATGCCCCCTGTCACTGCTCTGTATCCAGTCGGAGCCTTCCAGGTATTGTACTCTACTCCCAGCAGCAATGGGTGCAGATTGCCCACCCTGCCATCTCCCCAGTGAGCTTTATATCAAGTCATCATTGAAACACTGTGGTCCTGAGGAAGCCAGAGGAATAGATGCATGGAAATCCTGGGTCTACCCAGGGCAGGGGCAGTGTCAGTAGGGGTGGGCATCATGCCAGAGTTGCCAGCGTGGCACTGGTGCCTGGGGGAGGGGCTGGCCCAGGGACCTGCAAGAGAGATATGGGATAGGGATAGCACTTGGCAAGAGGAGTGTGTGAAGGAAACTGGGCTTACCTGTCCCCTCACTCCCTGTGAGCCAGAGATGCCTCCGCCGACACAAAGATACTCCAGTCCCTCTGTCTCTTTCACCTAGCTTTTGGTGACCTGGGCCCTAAACCACCTCCACTACCACCAGCAGGAATCCTTCTGCCTGGTATGGGCAGGATCTCTGGCAGTGGGAAGAACTTGGGGTTCAGAAAAGGGAGCAGTTGCTGCTTGATGGGAGGCTCACCTGAGCTGGGTGAGTCACTGAGGAACAGGGCAGAGGGAGAAGTAGGGAGCTAGGTGGGACTGGAGAATTGGGAAACTGGGAGAAGTAAGAAACTTGAGAGGAGGCTAAGAAAGACGAGAAATGAAAACTGGGGCCTTGGGTCCTCAGAACCTATGGCCCATCAGTCCTCAGATGTACAGTGAGCCTTTCCAGGGGGATGTCAGGCTGGGCACCAAGACTCCCTGGAAAGAGGGGACCCCCTTCCTCTACTTCACACCTGGATCTCTTAGCTTCCTATCTTGTTCTTTCTCCAGAGACTCACCCCTTCAGTACTTTAAGCATTAAAAAAAAAAAGGATGATGGGGTGGAGGTGGTGGGGGAAAACAACTGGAAGGCTGGCCTCCTGGGTCCTGGAGAGATAAAACATTTGGTCAGGTATGGTAGAGCACACTCAGAACCCTTAACCAGGACCCCCTGCCCAATTCTCAGGTAAGAGCAATTAGCAAGAGAAGAAAACTGAGACAGTGGTGAATCGTAGCCTCATGCCCAGCTCTTGGCCTCCAGAACAGCCTGAAGAGTGGGTCTAGTGCCTTGCTTCCTTTTCCCTGTCCTCAGGGGTCACGCAGGCCTCCCTTCCCAGGGCTGGGGTCTCCTGTTGGCCTGGGGCTGGCTGCCTTCTTTCACCCCTCCTTCTCTCCCCAGCTCCCCACAGCTGGGTGGGGTCCCTGGGCTTGGCTGAGGCCCCTGTGGCCACAGTGTGAGGGCCGGGCGGGGGGACGGCGTCGGCGTTTTTAAAAATAAACCGACCGCAGGGAAACCAACGGAGGAGCCGGAGCCGGCCTGGGCTGGGCAGAGGAGGAGGGGGTGGTCAGGGGGAGAAGGAGGGAGGAGTGGCCTGGTCTGGGGGTTTTCTGGGGACTAGCACTGCGGTGATTTTCTCTTAGGTAGGAAGTCAGCCTTCTTCCTCCCTCTTCCCTTCCTATTTTCCCCTTCCTTTTGCATTCTCTCTGTTTTCCTTAGCTTTCCTGTCCCAGTCTCTTCTGTCATCTCTCCTTCTTTGTTTATTCTGCTTTTCCTCTCTCTTCTTCCCTTTTGTCTTTTTTACCTTTCTGCTTTTTTGGGTCCCTGCCCGTTTCAGTCTTTTAATATCAGTTTTCACTCTCTGTTCTCCCTTTCTCCATCCCTATGGGCCTTTTATGTCACCCTGCACAGGGTCCTTTGCTCTCCATATCTTTGGGTCTCTGCCTCTCTCCTTCGAACTCCATGTTTCTATGTCTTTCTGCTAGGATTTGACTCCTGCCCCACCAGCTACCCTGCCTTAACCCAGCCTCCGCTTGGAAGATCAGAGGCTCCAGGGAAACTCTGACTGGGAGGGACCCTGGGGGTTTATTGTGGCCAGATTTTGAAGACGCTTTTGGCATCTCAAATTTGGGAACTCATGGAGCCAGCAGGACCTCAAAGAGAGGTAATTGGAGGAGGGGGAGCAGCAGGTTTGCACTTGTGGAGCAGTGCACACACCCCTCACAGCAACCCTGAGACCCCAGACCTACCTCTAGGATTAAAATTACACACGTGCACATCCCCAATGCTAGGAGCTACCAGGTAGGGGCTGGGAACCCCGCATTATTGGATGCTTTCTCGCCTCACTAGGAAGGCATCAGGCAAGGTCCCTGGTGGTGCAAACAGTTTGCGCTTGACTACTAATTGAGAGATTGGTGATTTGAACTCACCCAGAGGCGCCCGTGGAAGAAAGTTCAGGCAGTCTGCTTCTGTAAAGATCACAGCCAAGAAAACCCTGTGGAGCTCAGTTCTACTCTGTAACACATGGGGTCAACACGAGCCGGAATCAACTCGATGGCAATGGGTATTTTTTGCTTTTAACCAGGGAACTGCACAAGGTCAGCTTTTGGGGGCATATCTTTTGGGGGGAATTCTCAGTAATGGATGCCTATCTATGCCAGGGATTCTGGAGGGCATCTCCTCCTGGGAGGTCCTGAGGCTGACCAAGGGAGGGTACCTTAAGCTCTTAAGCAGTGGTGATCTGTAGAATGGTTTGACCCACCCCTCCCCTGGTAGCAGCAGCAAGGTGCGCATTAAGAAGATACCTGTGTGTTTCTAAAAGACCTCATGCTGCACATATACATACTTTCTCTTACTGTGCTGAAAGAGTGAAGAGAGACCAGCTTTGTGGACTGCATGTTAGGGGACACTGAGGTATGGAGGAGGAGGTAACTGTTGACCAGCTGTGAGCTTTGGAAGGGCTTGAGGGCCTCAGGCTCTTCTCACCCTCCCAAAGGGGTACCAGCTGGCTCCACAAAACAGGAGGTGCCCACTGCCCGCTTGAAAGACATTCTTGCCTCAGCCGCAGTCCTGGTTTGGCGGCAGCCCTGTTCCCTCTCAATGTCTCAGTGTCTCTGCCATTGACCCAGGGTTCCTGCCAAGAGATTCCTTACCAGGGACATGAGGACCGACCTCAGGGAGACCAGGCCACTGCCTTAGTCAGGGGCTGAAGCAGAGACAGGAAGTGGAATATGGGGTGAGATCAGAAAGATCTGGGAATGGGGGCAAACTCCAGTCCCAATACTTTCACCTCATGCTGCTTTTTGAGCATCAACTTTCCTTTCCAAGCCCCTACCCATGACCTCTGCTCTAAAACCACTTCCAGGGGTCAAGATCTCTAATTCTTACCTCTCTTGGGTGCTGCCTCTTTTCCAGCTCTTCTCATAGCTATTTAAGAATAATCTCCTGTTCCTAAGATGCCCCATGCACACCCCTAGTAACCCCACAATGATCTCTGCTTCATGCCTCCTGGGGTGGAGGACTGGGTTGCAGACCTGGTCTTTGCTCTCCTTCCATGACTCCATCCTGACTCTTCACCTGCTCCTCACGGACCCCTCTAATTCTTTGACTGTCAGCTCTCGCCTGGCCTTTTTATTCTGTCCTCCATGAGTCTAGGGCTCAGCCCCAGAGCTTTGCCCTTCCTTCTGCACCTCTCTTCCTCTCCCTCTAAGCAGTGCTCCCTTCTCCCAACAGGAGGAAGCTCACTATGGCTCCAGCCCCCTGGCCATGCTGACAGCAGCGTGCAGCAAATTTGGTGGCTCCAGCCCTCTGCGGGACTCAACAACACTGGGCAAAGTAGGAGCAAAGAAGCCATACTCTGTGGGCAGTGACCTTTCAGCCCCCAAAACCATGGGGGATGCCTACCCAGCCCCTTTTTCAAGCACCAATGGGCTCCTCTCACCTGCAGGCAGTCCTCCAGCGCCCACCTCGGGCTATGCAAATGACTACCCACCCTTTTCCCACTCATTTCCTGGGCCTACAGGCACCCAGGACCCTGGGCTACTAGTGCCCAAAGGGCACAGCTCTTCTGACTGCCTACCGAGTGTCTACACCTCCCTGGACATGGCACACCCCTACGGCTCCTGGTACAAGGCGGGCATCCATGCAGGCATCTCACCTGGCCCAGGCAATGCTCCCACCCCTTGGTGGGACATGCACCCTGGGGGCAACTGGTTAGGTGGTGGTCAGGGCCAGGGTGATGGGCTGCAAGGGACACTGCCCACAGGCCCTGCTCAGCCTCCACTGAACCCCCAGCTGCCCACCTACCCATCTGACTTTGCCCCCCTTAATCCAGCCCCATACCCAGCTCCCCACCTCCTACAACCAGGGCCCCAGCATGTCCTGCCTCAAGATGTCTATAAACCCAAGGCAGTGGGCAATAGTGGGCAGTTGGAGGGGAGTGGTGGAGCCAAACCCCCGAGGGGTGCAGGCACTGGGGGCAGTGGTGGATATGGGGGCAGTGGGGCAGGGCGCTCCTCTTGTGACTGCCCCAATTGCCAAGAGCTAGAGCGCCTGGGGGCAGCTGCGGCAGGGCTGCGGAAGAAGCCCATCCACAGTTGCCACATTCCCGGTTGTGGCAAAGTGTATGGCAAGGCCTCGCACCTGAAGGCCCACTTGCGCTGGCACACGGGTGAGAGGCCCTTCGTCTGCAACTGGCTCTTCTGCGGCAAGAGGTTCACCCGTTCAGATGAGCTGGAGCGCCATGTACGCACTCACACCAGGGAGAAGAAGTTCACCTGCTTGCTCTGCTCCAAGCGTTTTACCCGAAGCGACCACCTGAGCAAACACCAGCGCACCCATGGCGAGCCAGGCCCTGGCCCCCCTCCCAATGGCCCTAAGGAGCTGGGGGAGACCCGCAGCACGGGGGAAGAGGAGGCCAGTCAGACCCCCAGACCTTCCACCTCACCTGCACCCCCAGAGAAAGCCCCTGGAGGCAGCCCTGAGCAGAGCAACCTGCTGGAGATCTGAGCTGGGTGGAGGGTCTCCACCTCAGAGCTGTCCTGCCAGCCTCTCCTGGCTCCTGGACCACTGCTTGCCCCTCACCCCTTTGTCCCATGCATGCTGCCCCTTGGAGTTTTCTCCATGTCTCCCCTGGCCATTCTGGGCCTGAGTATCTCCCCGCACGCTGCCTCATCTCACCTCCTCCCTTAACCGTAATCCTGGCTTTTAGCAAACTCTCATCCAGGCCCTCACCTTGTGCCTGGTTCCTGCACTCTTGCTTCCTAAGCTCTTCCTTCACCCCAGCTCACAGCTTCTCTCACCCCTGCTCTTGCCACACCACCTCATTTTCCTTCCGTTCGGGCTCCCAACTCTTTATCTCTCCATCTCACTAACTCCTTGACATGCATCCCTTCTGCTCTCCAAGCTTATTTATCTCCATTCCTCAACTTCCAGGCTCCAGTCTCCCCAGCTTCTTACTCCACTGCTTTCCACTCTCCAGAGCTTTCTTCCTTCCTATAAACACAATAATAATGATGATAATTTATTGCCCCCTGGTGGCCCTTCATTAGGGACCAGAATTAAGGGGACTGGGGTTAGTGACCTGGCAGGGAGCAGGGTGCCAAGATGGGGGCAGACCAGCGGGGATCTGATCCCAAAGATGGGGTGACCCCAGGGTCAGGGAGGCTGCCCCCAGGCCTGTGTATTTAACCCCTATGTACCAAGAGTAATGAATAATAATAATAATAATTCTATTTATCTAAGTTATGATGACAGGTCAGGTAGAGTGAACTGGGGAGGGAAGGAGGTCCATTTCTGCTAAGGAAATTCTAACCAAATGCATCTCTGCATAAACGAAGTGTTAGTGGAGATCTTGTTACAAGGATTTCTATAATCAGGGTCTCAGTTAATGGTGTTTCTCTTTTAATGGAGTCTGCTAGCAGGGTTAGTTAGCTAGATCTATGTTAAAGAGCTGATGGGGGTATCTCTCATTTAGGGGATCCCTAATATCCCCAACCCCAGCCAGAAGCTGTGAAACCTCACATCCTATGGAAGGGAGAAGGACTGGAATGTACCCCAGCTCCCTTGACCCCAGAGCAGGTTCTTCCCACTGCTCCTCAGACCCCATGACCCCATCAGGCTAATCCCCTGTTGTCATGGTTATAGAGAGCTTGAGGCTTCTATTTATGACATGCTCTCTTGGGAAAGCCCACCTGACAGGAGAAGAACATTGATTTGGAGGTGCCTCTCCTGAAGAATGGGTGGGGAAAGCTTACTCTGGGATCAGATTCAAATAGATCAAGCATTTATTGAGTGCCTACTGTGAGTAAGGCACTGTGTTAGGCCTAGTGCCTAAAAACCATAAGAAGAAATTATTGAGCTAGGAGGGCAGAGGTCCCCAAAGTGGATTTGTGGGTGTGTCCACAGGACCCCTACCTAGGACTTCTGATGCTCCCAACTCCACCTCCAGAGACTTTTAAAGCCGCTTCGTGCCTTTGAATGCCTTTCCTGTGACTTTGGATCCTCCTTTTCCCACCCCTGCTCCCTCAGGGCCCCAAGTTAAAGGGTTAAAGCCGCTGGAGCTTGCGGGAGAGGGTCATATTGTGGAAGGGAAGGGATCATGCCCTCATGGAGTCTTTTTTTTAAATTTAATAAATAAAAATTTGATTTGAAATATTGTACTGGTGAGAAAAGGGGAAGAGGAACTGCAAAGGGTAGGCTACAGGATTTTTTCCTTAGCCAACTGGGGACTCCTTTTGGGCACTCTATTGTGCACGTTTGCAATTTCTGCTCTCTGTAAAATACTTTGCCAGGCCTTCCTGCTGAGTTCAGTTTTTGACTGTTCGATGCCCTCTGCTCAGTTGAAAAGGTGGAGGCACAGAGTCCTTTCTTCCTAGGTCCCTTCTCAAACATTGCACCAAACGATCTTGGCCAGGGCAGTGCCCGGGCCCGAGCGCGGGAACCGCGGTTCGAGCGCGGAGTATTGTGTGGTCCCAGCCCCGCTGCGGTGCGGCTCCCGGCGAGCGGACCTGGCCTGGCACGTTAACCCGCCCCCGGCCCGGGGCCTGCAATCAGTCGTGCCCGCCACAGAGTTAGTGGAGGAACAAAAGCCACTCTGTGGCGGCCATCCCTAAGCCACAATAGGGCTTTGTACCGCCCCCGCCGCCCAGGGCTCCCCCGCTGGGCTGAGGGGGGCTCACAAGCTGCCCTCCTTCCAACCCCCGGCCTGGGCTCGACTCCGGGCGGCGCCCTCGGTCGGATGGTCCACCTTGCCGGGACCCGAGAGGCGCTGGCGGCGCTGGAACCGGTGGGAGGTGGCTGGGGAGTCCGAGAAGGCCAGCTAGAAGGGTTCAGGCTACTAGTCCCCTCCTCACCCCGCTGCCACTCCCGCCCCCGCCCAGGTGCGAAATCTCCTGCCCTCGGGCAGGGCGCGGGGCTTCAAAGGCGCTTTGAAGAAATCAGAGTTCGGAGTTATTTAGTGAACTGGGGGCTGTGGCGGAAAAGAGGCTGGGGAGAGGGGGTTGGGACGGATAGGGGGCGGGGGCTGCCTTGGAGTTGGTCTGGGAGGGAAGGCCCTAAGTGGAACCCCAGGCTCCCGCCCCCACCCCACGAAACGAGCTCCTTGGGAGCCCCCCCCCCCCCAAACCAGGGCCTGGCCCTTGCGCCTCCCGGTCCCCGCCTGTCCGGTGCCAGCTCCTGCCCGCCGCAGCCTTGCGGTCCTCCCCTCCCCGGCCCCTTTCATCTTTCCTAGACTCCGCTTGGGGTTTTTCTGGTTTCTGGGAGATAAAAACCGCCTCAAATAGCGGCGGTGCGCTGCCAGGACAAACAGGGCCGGGCGGGCCATGTGCGCTTGGTTACCGGCCCTGGGCCGGGTCGCCCGGCTTTCGGTGGTCCCGGGAAGGGGCGCGGGCCAAGCTCCAAGCACCCAGGCTCAGGCAATGCCTCTGGCCTTCCAAAGTGGGGTCCCTTTTTAGAAGTCTCGGTTTCCCGCGCAGGTCGTAGGGAGTGGCCTCGGTGGAGACCGCCCGCAAAGCCCCCCGAGCCCCGGCAGCTGTGGCTCACACTCGCTGTGTCGCCGGGGCTGCTGCGCCCCCTGGTGAAGTTAGTCAGGAGCGCGCTAGGCCTGAACTGCGCTCTGGGCCCACTTGCAAAACCATTCAACAAACGTTAAATAGCAGTAAAGGGGAGAGGAGGGCAGGCCCCGTGCCACGCCCGGGTGGGGGTGGGGTGGGTGTGAATGCACATCTCTTTCCCGCCTTTCCAGTTCACATTACAGGGTGAGAGGCACCTAAACAACAATTATAACATAACCTCTTAAGGTTGAGAATCGAGGCTTCATCGAATGGTGGTGAAAGTTGCAGGCGGGAGTGATTTATTTCTTGGGATATCTGGGGTTGGATGGTGCCATGATTAAGGTACAAACAAGAACTTTGTCACTGGGTCCTCAGGGCTCTCCACCAATCTGTCAGAATCTTCGAGGCCCTTCTTTCCTTCAAACCTGCTCATACACCCTTCTCAATTAGAGCTTTCCCGGGCAGGTTCCCGAAACTACCCCCTCTATGGCCTTCAAACTTTCTGTAACTTCCAGGTGACAGTGAACTAGTTTGGCAAATTATATGGGGCTAATGGGAAATGGGGAAACACTGGTGGCGTACTGATTAAGAGCTACCGCTGCTAACCAAAAGGGTGGCAGTTCGAATGCACCTGGTGCTCCTTGGGAACTCTATGGGGCAGTTATGCTCTGTCCTATAGAGTCGCTATGAGTTGGAATCAACTAGAAGGCAACGGGCTTTTTCAAGGGGAAATGGGAGCCCTGGTAGCAGCTTGGTTAAGCACTTGGCCTGCTAACCAAAAAGTTTGGCAGTTCCAATCCACCAGCCCCTCCTTGGAAGCTCTGTGGGGGAGTTCTACTCTGTCCTATAGGGTCACTATGAGTTTGGAATCGACTCGAGGGCAACGGGTTTTGTTTTTTGTTTTTAAATGGGAAATGGTTGGAGCCTTGCTACTCAAAAGTGTAGTCTGTGCTGTGTCACATGGGAACTTTTTGGAAATGCAGACTCTGAACTTTACCCCAGAATCTTCATTTAAAAAATATCCAGGTGATTCATACATTCATTAATATTTGAGAAGTACTACATTAGACGTAATTCACTGGGCCTTCTCTCTGGTGAAGTGCACTTTCAGAGGGGCCTCCTGGAAACCTTTGCTTCTGACCCAGGAATGACTCTCTTGGGGGGAACTTTTCAGGCAGAAGGAGGGGTAGACACAGAATCCAGGAATGCTGAAACTCGAATACCTCTAGCTCTTGGGAGTAGGTACGATACCTTATACATTTCTGTGTCCCCAGAGCAAGGCCCTTCAAATCATTCATTACCATTTGTTAAATTAATGAACCAATGCCCAAGGTCACCTAGTTAATGGCAGAACTATGCTAATAATCTCTGATTTCTTTGTATTAAATGGTTTCACTTTCATTATTTTTTATGTGAATTAGGGTACTTTGCAAACAATGAAACTGAGGCTCAGAGAAATCAAAGATGTTTCCAAAGTCACACAGCTGTAGGAAGAGGAGCCCTGTTTCTGCATTAGACTCTAGTTCTAGCTCCACCTTTGGAGTTAGAATAAAACCAATCTCACTTTTATTCTGAAGCCAGAATGCCTGGTTTTGGTATTTCTAGTTCCAATCTCTCTGTGCTTCAGTCTCCTCATGGTGATATAATAATAGTATCCACCTCATGAATTGTTGTAAAGATATAAGCCTCATCATAATAAGATGGTACAAGATTAGACAACCTTTTGGGCAACGGTTTGTTCTGTTATACATAAGCTTGCTATCAGTCGGAGCCGACTTATAGCAACTAACATCATAATAAGTACTCAGGAAATGTTACTGTTTTCCAATTATTCCCACTTTTCCTTCCAGGACGCCTAACCCTGTGGGCACTGGGTTCCTGCAGGGGCAGCATGGTCCCTCCCAAGGTTTCCCCTTTGGCTTTCCCTCGGGAGGCTTTTCTCTCAGCTTTCCAGCCGGCTGCCTGTATTGGGAGATCCATAGGCATGGGAGGGTTTAATTAGTTATTTCCCCAAACGTGGTTTATTCTGGATTTTCCGAGAGCTGAGACAGTGGGAGAATGTGTTGGGGAATTCGGAGCTGGGAAAAACGGCAGTCTGACAGGAAAAAAACAGCTCGGTCCCTTTAACCCGGGGTCGGCCCTCCGGACGCGTCGCACCGCTCTCCTCCGGCCAACAGGGGACGCGAGAGGAAGCTCCGGAAGTCGGCCCGGGGACTGCGAATGCGCCCTTCTTCCCCGTCGCTCTTCCCTTTACTTCCGTGGAGCTTTGCCCGCTGATTGTACCTTGCTGCTACCCGTCCGCATCCGAATCTAGCCAGGAAAATAGTTGGAGGAACTGGGTTCGCGCCGGCGTGGACCGGGAATTAGCCAACTTCAGACTTCCCCGGGACCGGGAAGATGTGCTCCCTTGGGTTGTTCCCTCCACCGCCGCCCAGGGATCAAGTCACCCTATACGAGCACAATAACGAGCTGGTGACCGGCGATAGCTATGAGAGCCCGCCTCCCGACTTCCGGGGCCAGGTGGCCAGTGCGAGGAGGGAGGGGACCCTACAGAAATGGGGCAGAGTCAGGGAGAATGAGGGAAAAGAGGCAGCATGGTGGGAGCAGGGCGGGTTAAACGGGTGGGCTGGAAACAGCCTAGCCGGGGCGAAAGAATAGAAGGGGCGGAGATGTGTTTTAGGCGCGGGATTTGAGGATGAGGGATGCTGAGAAGGCTAAGGAACTGTGGGGCGGACTTAGGTGGGTGGAGAGAATGAGAGCGACTATAGTGGATGTGAAGTTGCAGGAGAAAAGTAGGAGGGAGAGTAGGAGGTGACGTCAGGGACCGTATTGAAACGTTAGGGACAGTCTACGACAACTGTGAAGGCACAACCTGGAATTTAGTTTTCCGTGGCGTTCCTCGGAAAGGGAAGGGAAACATTTATTGAGCGTTTGCTACGTGAGAAAGAGTTAAGACCTGTTTCCCACTTCCATATATGTTAAATTTGTGGAAATGGGAAACAGGCCTCTGGAGCCTCTTACCCTTAGCCCAGCCATGGGTTGGAGATGGCAGGGAGTTCAGCAGAGATCTGGGGAATAGACTGACTCACTGTAACACCCTTAACTTCTGGGCTGTAGTGGATCAATCTTCCAGTCCTCCACCTGGCTAAGGATCCCCTGAAGACTCCTGGGAGGCTGGATCATGGCACAAGAACGGCCTTCATTCACCACCGGGAGGGAGTCTGGAAGAGATGCATTAACACTTGGTGAGGCATGGCAAAGGGTCTCCTGGGCTAGGGCCTGCAGATCTGGGGAAAACGAGCTTACCATTCCTCTGTCTTGGGGTGCTATTAATTAATTAATTTTATTGTACTTCAGATGAATATTTACAGAACAAATAGTTTCTCATTCAACAGTACAATATTGTTTTATGACAATGGTTAACAACCCCACAACATATCAACATTGTCCGTTCTCAACCTTGGGTTCCCTATTCCCAGCTTTCCTGTCCCCTCCTGCCTTCTAGTCCTTGTCCCTGGACTGTTGTGCCCCATTAGTTTCATTTTGTTTTATGGGGCTGTCTAATCTTTGGCTGAACGGTGACCCTTGGGAGTGACTTCATTACTGAGCTAAAGGGGTGTCCGGGGGTCATACTTTCGGGGTTTGTCCAGTCTCTCTGTCAGGCCAGTAAATCTGGTCTTTTTTTGTGAGTTAGAATTTTGTTCTACATTTTTCCCCAACTGTGTCTGGGACCCTCTGTTGTGATCCCGGTCAGAGCAGTCAATGGTGGTAGCCGGGCACCATCTGGTTGTACTGGACTCAGTCTGGTGGAGGCCATGGTAGTTGCGGTCTCTTAGTCCTTTGGACTGATGTTTTCCTTGTATCTTGTTCTCTTCATTCTCCCTTGCCCCTGAAGGGGGTGAGACCAGTGGAATAATGTTAGATGGCTGCTTACAGGGTTTTAAGACCCCAGACGCTATTCACCAAGGTAGAATGTAGAACATTTTCTGTATAAACTGTGTTATGCCAATTGAGCTAGATGTTCCCTGAGACCACGGTCCCCACAGTTGGGCTTCTCTTTAAAAGGCTATTTCATCCAAACCTCCTCTTGCTCAGAACCATATATCATTAATCATATCAAGTTTTCACTCCTTATTATGGAACTCAAGGCTGTGCAACAGTACTTCCTTTTCGTCTCTGATGACTTGCTTTTCTTCCTTTCTGCTTTGATCATATGAACCTTCTCTCTGCCACCTGTCCCCCTCTCATGCCCTTACCAATTCTGAGCCTTTACCTGAAGCTCAACTAGGTTAGGTATAAGGTTGCATAGAATAATCTTATACACTAGATCATTCATTTTGCACATATGAGAGTGGAGGCCCACTTTCTGGGTTCAGTTCCTGGCTGTGCCACTTTCTAGTTGTGTGACCTCGGACAAGTAATTTAATCACTTTGTCTCTCAGTTTCTTCATCTGTAAAATGGGTCCTATCTTACAAGGTTGTAGTGATGATTAAATGAGTTAATAGACATAAAGCACTTAGAGAACAGCTCCTGGCACATACTAATCCCTTTAATTGTTAGCTATAATTATTATCTATAGGATGAATTCCTAGACATGAAGTTGCTGGGTTCGAAGGGTATGTTCATTCGTAACATTACGAGCTGCTACCAACTAGTCCTCTGTTGAAATGGTACATATTAACAGTCCCGCCAGCCCGTTACGACAGTGCCTGTTTCCCACCACATGTGTTATCAAACGTTGATACTTGGTATTGCAGTACAGTGTAATTTGCCTGTGTCTGTGAGTGAAGTTACACGTTATTCATTGCTTAAAAAGCCATTCAGTGCTGGGCTCTTTCTTGCCTTCTGCCTTTCTGACTACTGCTTCTCAGCTTTTTCTGTGTTTCTTCTTCCTGATATCCCTTAAATACTGGTGTTCCTGGAGCTCTGTCCTCATCCTTCCTCTTCATTAGTACTGCCTTTTCTCCCTGGATTTCTGATTGATGCTCCTGGGCGTTCGCTTGTCTGCCAGACACCCCCAGTTAGGTATTCCACAGGCTTCACACACTCAGCATGTTCAAAACCAGTTTCATTTTCCTCGCTAGACTTTCTTTCCTGGGTTTGTCGGCTCAAAGAATACCCTTACCATTCATTCATTCATGAGCAGGTGTTTTGAATGTAGCTCTGGGGCAGACAGACTGGGATTGGATCCTGGCTCTGCTGCTTACTCATTGGGTCACCTTGATCATATTAATTAACCTTTTCATGCCTCTGTTTTCTCATCTTAAAAATGCAGATATCTATTCCTATTGTTGTGTTGATGACTAAACTAGATAATGTGTGTGAAGCACCTAGTCCAGCACCTGCCATCTTGAAATGCTCGAGCAGTATCAGCTGTTAAAATTATTATCTAGGTGTCATCCTTGGTAATCCTCTCTCCCTCACTACCCATGTCTAGTAAGTCCTCAAATTCTGTTCATTCCAATCCCTGAATCTCTCTCCTATCTCCATCCCTACGGATTCAGGACACTTTAACCTTTTTCTAGATTCCTAAAGTAAGTTTTTAACTGATCTCCTTCTCTTTGTTCTTGTCCCCCTTGATCTGCAGCCAGATTGATCTTTCTAAAATGTCGGTATGATAGGTTTATTCATCGGCTTAAAACATTTTCATGGCTTTCCATTCACTGTCCTGACTTCTTGACCTGCTCACAAAGCCCTGCAAGACCTCTGAGCCTTAGTTGCCTCATCTGTAAATGGCATAAAGCCATTCAGAAGATCAGTGTGATAGTTAAATGAAAGGATACTATATAAAGTTCCTGGAACATAGTTGGAGCCCTGGTGGCATGGTGGTTAAGAGCTGCAGTTCCTGACTAAAAGGTCAGCAGTTCAAATCCACCAGCTGCTCCTTGGAAATCCTATGGGCCAGTTCTACTCTGTCCTGTAGGGTTGCTATGAGTTGGGATCAACTCAATGGCAGCAAGTTTTCATGGGAACATAGTTGGCACTCATTAAATGGGAGGGTCTTTGTTTTTTGTAATTGCAGCTTATATTTATGGAGTACTTAACTATGTGCCAATACGTCACAAGAATTTATATCTCACTTAAATTTCATAACAACCCTATAAGGTTGGTACTATTATTATCCCCATTTGTCAGCTGAAGAAACTGAGGCACAGGCAGGTTAAGTAATTCTCCAGATCACATAAGTAGGAAGCAGGAGTTTGCATTTAGTTTGTCTGACTTGAGAGCTCACACACAGTACTGCTTCCCAGTAAGCTACCTGATTTTTATGAGTCCTGTATGGTGTCCTTTCAAGATTTATATGCTGTTAGACACACTTGCTATATGAACTTTTTGCTTGCTTGTTTGAGGGAGAGCTTAAATGCTAACCATGTTTTTTGTTATTGAGGCATAATTGACATACAATAAACTGTGAGTGCCCTTGTTTTTAATATCTGTTTATTGAATGAATGGATGAATGAAACTTACAGAGGGGGATTGAAGAAATCAGAGGAATCTGACTCAGAGCTTCCTCTTCTCATCAGGCGTGATATGGGCCTTTTTGGGGTGCTGAATGAAATTGCAAACTCAGAGGAAGAAGGTAAGTATTTTTTTCCCAGCCTTCTCTAGTGTTGTGGCTGGTATCTCTCCTCCATATTCTCCCTGAACTTCCTCACCCCAGTACCTCTTGGCCCAGTCCCTTCTCCTTTAACCCTGTTTGTCCTGACCAGGTTGTCTACACTAGTATCATCTTCTCTTCTCCCCTGTCCCTACCTGCCTCACCTATTCCAGAGTAGGTGTCCAGAGCGTTTACTGGGCAGAAGGACCTGGGGAGTGCTTGTCCCTGCTCATCCCTGGCCTAAGAGGGTGCCTAGTAAGGGTCCTGTGAATGGTTTAATCAGAGCTACTTCCTCAACCCCACAGTGTTTGAGTGGGTGAAGACGGCATCCAGCTGGGCACTGGCACTTTATCGATGGGCCTCCTCCCTCCATGGGTCCCTATTTCCCCATTTGTCTGTAAGTTTGGCTTTTTTTCCTGCCCTTCTTCCCCCATTTTTTAAATTTCCTACCTCTTAGGGTTGGGTGAGATGAGTCAGTGAGGGAGAAGTCCACAGAGGGTGGGAGTGGTTTGGCACCCCAGTTGAAGGGATGAGCTGCCTTTGTTCTAGTGTGCCCTCTATCTGGCTGTCCTTACAGCTTAGGAGCGAAGATCTGATTGCTGAATTTGCCCAAGTCACAAACTGGTGAGTGTACAAGCTCTGGGATTTTGTGGGAAGCAAGTCCTAAATCTTAGAACTTCTTCTGGGGAGAGAGAAGTCAAGGCAGAGACTCTCCCTACCTCCTTCCTGATTGCTTGCCATATTTTCACTCCTCCTACTCCCCAAAAAAAGAAAGAAAAAGAAAAAAAAAAAATCTTTTCACATGAAAGGGAATCTGAGTTTCCGGGCTGGGGTATGGGTAGCTGCAGGTCCAAGTCCAGCCTCTTCATGCTCCCTCCTGCCCCAGGAACAACTGCTGCTTGCGAGTCTTTGCATGGCATCCCCACACCAACAAGTTTGCAGTGGCCCTGCTAGATGACTCAGTCCGTGTGTATAATGCCAACAGGTATGTGGGGGTATTCCGGGAAGTTCTGACTCTTCAGTTCTCATAGGTCAGTCTCCCCTCCCCTGTCCAGCCTTGGTGCCAGAGGAAATACTAGTCCTGTAGTTCCTGAGCCTGTTCCACAGGGCTCCTTCCAGAACTGGGGTCAGGGAGGCTTGATTACTAGGCGTATTCACTTTCCAAACCCAATCTTGCTAACACTGTCCTCTGTCCCACAAACCCCTGGGCCATGGATGGATCAACTTTTTTCTCTGACTTTCTCTCCTCAACTGCATTTGGGTCCCCTGAGCCTGCTTTGTGTCCCTGCTTTGGCTCAGTCCCCTACCTTTTCACTCCAGCACTATAGTCCCCTCCCTGAAGCACCGGCTGCAGCGAAATGTGGCGGCTCTGGCCTGGAAGCCCCTCAGTGCCTCTGTCTTGGCTGTGGCCTGCCAGAGCTGCATTCTTATCTGGACCCTGGACCCCACCTCCTTGTCTACACGGTGAGTTCTTACAACCTATGTCTTACCTTGGCCTGAGGGTTGTGGCCATGTTAGGGGTAGTGGGTGGTAAAGAGGTCTGGAAGGAGACATTTTTTGTCTCTATAGAACTTCCCAGTGCTATAGGGAGAGCAGACCTAAGGTCAGGGCACAGGTGCTAAGATTGCTGAAATTTAGAGAAAGGGGCAGAACCAAGGGCTCCCGGGATTGTGAGGAGAGTATATTTATGAATCACCGAGTGGAAGGACTGTCTCTTCCAGAGGACTGTGAGATGCAGGTGTAAAGGGAGAGGGGGCAGGGAATGAAGAGGGATATCGGCTGAAACCAGTGAAAATCCCCACCAGAACTAAGTAAATATGAAACCAGAAACTGGTTCTTTAAATTATGAATAAAGAAGAAAACATTTGGCCAGCTTATTTAAGGAAAAAGAAAGCCAAAGTATATTATTTTCAGAATGGGAAAGATAACCACAGATATGGAAGAAGAGAGAAAAACTGTTAAAAATCGAAAGGAAAATAGTTGATTTTCTAGCAAAATATAAATTACCACTTTGAACTCTAGAAGAGATTGAAAAAGATGAGCTCTACCACTAAAAAGATGCCAGGCAGAGATTGTTTTACAAGATTTGTACCTAATTGTCAAAAAATGGATGATCTGTGTGTTATTTGAACTATTCCAGATCATAGAAAAATTTGGAAAGCCTCCTGATTGACATACTTTTTCCTTTTAATAAACTTTTTATTTTGGGATAATTTTAGATTTATAGAAAAGTTGCAAAGGTAGTACAGAGTTTTAGTATACTCCTCACTCAGTTTCTCCACTTATATTAATCACGTTGCATTTGTCAAAACGAACAAACTGACATTTGTACGTTATTAACTAAACTACAGACTTTATTTGGATTTCACTAGTTTTTTCATTAACATTCTCTTTCTGTTCCAGAATCCATTCTGATTTATGTATTTACTTTGTTGAGAATATACACAGCAGAACATACACCAATTCAGCAATTTCTGTGTGTAAAATTCAGCAGCATTGATTATATTTTTCAAGTTGTGTAACCATTCTCACCCTCCTTTTTCAAAGTGTTCCTCCAACATTGACATAAACTCACTGCCCCTAAGTTTTCTATCTTAATTTTTTGAGTTGCTGTTGTTAATTTGATTCCATATAATCCTGATGTAATTTTATAAAGCTAATATTACCTTAATACCTAAACCCGACAATAGGTAGTACAAGAAAGAAAATATTTGAGCATAGATAAAAAATCTTAAATAAAACATTAGTAAATGGAGTTCAAAGGCATGTTAAAAAATAAGCTATCTTAACCAAGTAGATTTTTCCAGAAATTAAAGACAATTTATCATTAGGATATTCTATTAACATGACTTATTACATTAGCAAATTAAAGGGGGAATATTTTATATCAGTACATGACCCCATCAAAAAGCAGACATTCCAGTTGAAAACATAAGGTAAAAAGTAAAATAGGGATAGAAAGAGACAACCTAAACATAAAAGTATTTACTCAAAATCAGAAGGTAGTATATTAAATAGTAAAGTATGAAACACTAAAGGCATTTTCAGTAAAGTTAAGATAAAAACAGATATCATTACCACCATTTTTAATAAACATTTTTTGAGGTTCTAGTGAGTGCAGTAAGAGAAAAAAGTGGAACATAAAATCTTGAAAAAGAAAATTATTCTTATTTGAACATAATATGATTTAATCCTTAGATACAACAGACAACTAAAAAACGTTTTATCTAATAAGAAATTTAGTAAGGTAACTAGATACAAGAAATCTAAAATTAATAAATTAATAGTTTCCTTTATACCAATAACAATCAGTTGAGAAATTGAAATAAAAAATACTGTTTAGAATAGTCACAATTATTAAATTACTAGGAATAAATTAATTAATTAATTAGACATCTGAAGAAAGTTACTGAGGAATATTAAACAAGAGTTGAATAAATGGAGAGACATACTATATTCCTGGATAAGAAAATCTAATCATAAAGATGTCAAATTAAATGTACTTCCAGTCAGAATTCCACTGGGTTTTCGTTTGCTTTTATTTTGGTGAGCTGGGCAAAATGATATTCAGTTTTTTTTTAAATTATTTTCTTTTTGTTGTTGAGAATACATACACCAATTCAACAGTTTCTTCACGTACAGTTCAGTGATGTTGATTACATTCTTCGAGTTGTACAACCATTCTCAGCCTGCTTTTCTGAATTGTTCCTCCCCCATTAACATAAACTCACTGCGCCTTGTGATTCCTGTCTAATCTTTTGAGTTGCTGTTGTCAGTTTGATCCCATATAGATAGATCTTAAAAGAACATAATCCTCAAGGCAGACATTCTTTAATTATTAAGCTAAACAATTGTTTATTTTTATGAAGAGTTCAGGGGATATTTTCGGTTTAAGGTTTAAAGGTTATCTCAGGACAGTAGTTTTGGGGTTCATCTGGCCTCTATGGCTCTGGAAAGTCCGGATTCTATGAAATGATACTTAGTTTTTATGAAGGAATATGGAAGAACTTCCAAGAAAATTTCAAAAAGGAAGAATAGTGAGGGGAGACTTACCCTACTAGTAGCGAAATATTTTATAAAGCTACCGTAATAGAAAGTTATTGGCACAAGAATAGACAGATTGATGTGACAGAATAACATCCCCTAACAGACTTAGGGAACCCTGGTGCTGCATTGGTTAAGTGCTTTGCTCCTAACCGAAAGGCTGGCAGTTTGAACCCACCAGCCGCTGTGCAGGAGAAAGAAGTGGCAATCTGCCTCCATAAAGATATCCGGCCTTGGAAACCCTATGTGGCAGTTCTACTCTCCTACAGGGTTGCTGTGAGTCGGAATCGACTTGACGGCAGTGGATTTTTTTTGGAACAGACTTAAAGGAGCTCTGGTGGTACAGCGGTTAAGCACTCAGCTGCTGAATGAAAGGTCTGCGGTTCGAACCCACAAGCTCTTCTGCAGGGCAAAGATGTGGCAGTCTGCTTCCATAAAGATTACAGCCTTGGAAACCCTATGGGACAGTTCTATCGTGTAGGGTCGCTATGAGTTGGAATCAACTTGATGGCACGTAACAGCAACAACAGACTTGAGACCGAAGAATATATGGAAACTTATTTGATGATAAATTTGGCTTTTCCGTGCGATAAAATTTAGATTTTTTTTTTAATGGTGTTGGGACAATTGGCTGTCCATTCAGAAAATAATAAAGTTAAGTCCCTGCGTCACACGTTATATACAAATGAATTCCAAGGAGACAAAAGAACTAAACGTGAAAATAAGTAAGTAAAAATAGCAGAAAAAATATAGAAGAATATTTCTCATCTATTCAGAATGAAGTATTTTTAAAACTTACACATTTGATAATATGCAGTACTAGCAAGACTAGAAAAACAGGTACTGTCATAGAGTTGGTACAAACTTTTTAGAAAATAATTTGTTGGCATATTTTTTAAAAGGTATAAGCATTGTTTGTAATAACAGAAAATTACAGACAACTGAAATGTCCATTTGTGGAGGCATAATAGAATGAAGTATGGTTCATCTCTGCAGTGGAATACAGTGAAGCCACTGAAAAGGATGAACTGTATCTCAGTGAACTGACCTGAGAAGGTAGCTGTACACACTACAGGGGAAGTCAGCGCAACTGGATTTAAACCAAAGCTAAGAAGTTTCCTGAATACAGTCAAACACTTTGAGGGACAGAGTAGCGGGGGTAGGGATCTGGGGACCATGCTTTCAGGGGACATCTAGGTCAATTGGCATAACAAAGCTTATTAAGAAAATGTCCTGCATCCTACTTTGGTGAGTGGCATCTGGGGTCTTAAAAGCTTGCAAGCTGCCATCTAAGATCCATCAGTTGGTCCCACCCACTTGGAGTAAAGGAGAGTGAAGAACACCAAAGTCACAGGGAAAGTATTAGCCCAGGAGATAGAAAGGGCCACGTAAACCAGAGACTTACATCAGCCTGAGACCAGAAGAACTAGATGGTGCCCGGCTACCACCAGTGATAGCCCTGACAGGGAACACAACAGAGAGTCCCTGATGGAGCAGGAGAAAGGTGGGGTGCAGATCTCAAATTCTAGTAAGAAGACCAGACTTAATGGTCTGACTGAGACTGGAGAAACCCTGGAAGGCATGGCCCCTGGATTCTCTATCAGCCCAGAACTAAAACAGTTCTTGAACCCGTCTTCAGACAGGGATTGGACTGGACTGTGGACATAAAATGATACTCGTGAGGAGTGTGCCTTTTAACTCAAGTAGGTGCAAGAGACTAAATGGGCAGCTTCTGTCTGGAGGTGAGATGGGCAGGCAGATAGGGTTAGGAGCTGGTTGAATGGACATGGGGTATCAAGAGTGGAAAGAAGGAGTGTGCTGTCACAGTATGGGGAGAGCAATTAGGGTCACATAACAATGTATAAGTTTTTGTATGGGGAAAAAAAAGCTGTGATTTATTGTAAAGTTGAAAAGGATAAGTTGTAGATCAGTGCCATAATAGCTCATTGGGGCTAAAAGTGGTTGTAGTTAGGTGGAAAAGGGAGAAGGTGGCATTCATTCAAGTAGTAGCCTGAACCTGTCAGGAAAAGTGTGTAGCTCTGAAGATACAAAACTGACTAGTCAGCTGGTGTTCTTAGGTAGTTCCCAGCCTAGTGATGTCGGTGGACCATATGTAGCATCCTTATGACAGAAGCAGAAAACGTTGGGAGCATAGAAGAGGGAGACTAATTCTGACAAAGAAAGGCAGGTTTTGGAGCATAGGATGTGTTCTGAGGAGTGGCAGGTAACTCCAGAAAGAGAAGAGGTTGGAACTTTGAGGTAACATCATAGGTGATCCCAAGCCCCAGGCTAAATGGTCCAGTGGGGAGAGGGCTCTTGCCTAGGATAGGGCATGACATCTCAACTCAGCACCTTCTAGCTTTAATGGTCAGAAGTCTTTATGTTTCCCTGAGGCCCTCTTGCTGGAGTGAAAATGTAACCTTTTTCACCCCAGCCTGAGACATGCAGCTCACCCGTTCTTCTCTAGACCTACTGGTGGTGACTTCGTCCTTCCTTTTTTTTTTTTTTTTCCTTTCTTAACTTCCATGATCCTTATTCCTTTTCCTCAAACTGGATTTGAGCTCAGAGGAGCCTTTGGAATTGGAAGGTTTTAGTAGGAGGAGGCAAGGAAATAGAATCATGGGGCTTTCTTTTCGTCTGCTTCTGATTCCACACCCTCTGTTTCCCTGGCAGACCCTCTTCTGGTTGTGCCCAAGTGCTCTCTCACCCTGGGCACACACCTGTCACCAGCTTGGCTTGGGCCCCCAGTGGGGGCCGGCTGCTCTCAGCTTCGCCTGTGGATGCTGCTATCCTCGTGAGTTGGTCCCCTTTACCTCTTATGTCATTTCAGCCACCCCTCAGTCTTGAGGAAAGAATGTTTTTTGCCTGGTGATAGAAAATATCACTGGGGAAGGAGAGGGATAATTGTCCATTTAGTCCTAAACTTACCTAGTGAAGGAGCTTCCACCGTCCAGACTTCTTAGATTTAAAATTCTCCTTGCTATAATTGTAAACATAAACCAATTTCCTCTTATTTTAACACCCCTTTCCCACTTCCTCCCCTTTCTGGTTCTTAGTGCCTAGAAAGAGCAGCCCACCGTTGAGATGATAGGGATGCTTGAGCTTCCTTTGCCTCTTTCCTGCCCTCACTCTCCTAGGTGTGGGATGTCTCAACAGAGACTTGTGTTCCCCTTCCCTGGTTCCGAGGAGGTGGGGTTACCAACCTGCTCTGGTCCCCGGATGGCAGCAAAGTCCTGGCTACCACCCCTTCAGCTGTGTTTCGGTGAGTGGAATGGCGGAAGGGGGGCAAGAAAGGGACTGCAGGCAGAACTTTCTGTCCTCATTTTCAATTTTTTTGTGCTGATCCTGGGACTAACAGTGAGGTAGTTCCAAATTGTGGAACCTGGAGGCCCTAAGCTTTGACTTGCCTCTCTCTGGCTCAGAGTTTGGGAGGCCCAGATGTGGACTTGTGAGAGATGGCCTACGCTGTTGGGGCGATGTCAGGTAAGAGGGGACTGTGATTCACAGAACCTGGGGAGCAAGTGGTGATTCCAGTGGGCCCCTGGTCCCCCAAGCCTGGCCCCCTACCTCCTCTACTTCTTTCCCTCCGACATTCCCCTGTAGGCTCCCTTCCCCTGCCTTTTTTTTCTTTTCCTCAGACTGGCTGCTGGAGCCCAGATGGAAACCGACTGCTGTTCACTGTATTGGGGGAACCACTGATTTACTCCTTGTCGTTCCCAGAACGTTATGGTGAGTTAGGGACAACATTTCAGGATGCAGAGTAGCTGGGGTGGTCAGACGGAGGCAGGAACCCTCTGCAAAAGCTACTGTGAGAGATAAGGAGGATAGAAGCTTATGGTACTTCAGAGGTGTTGACACCTGTGATAGGGAGGTGGCGGGGGGGCCAGTGAGAAGCTTGTGTTTCCTGCACTTAAAAGCCCCTTCCCTGATCCACAGGTGAGGGAAAGGGGCGTGTTGGAGGTGCGAAGTCAGCAACAATTGTAGCAGATCTGTCTGAGACAACCATACAGACACCAGATGGAGAGACAAGGTGAGCTGGGTGGGTGAGGGTGGATCAGTGTAAGGAAGGTGGGAGGGACCTTGCCGAGCCCTCCCAACCTACTGTTCTGGTCCATAGACTTGGGGGAGAGGCACACTCCATGGTCTGGGACCCCAGCGGGGAGCGTCTGGCTGTGCTTATGAAAGGTAAGAGGTGGGGAGGAAGGGTCATGCTCAGTTCACAGCCATCTTCCCCAGTGATTTTGTCCATGTCCTGGCCTGCAGTTATCTGCTGCCCCTGCCCTGGGATTCTGCCTCCAGAGTTCCTGCTAATCCCTTGATTCATTTCTTGTAGGAAATCCACGGGTACAGGATGGTAAACCAGTTATTCTCCTTTTTTGCACTCGTAACAATCCTGTGTTTGAACTACTTCCTTGGTAAGTGCCAGGCAGGCCAGTAGTGGTCTGGATACGTCACCAGCGTTTCCACCCCGAGCCCATATCCTACTGCACCTCTCTTTTGCCTCCACTTGACTGCTTACATTTTCTCCTCCTTCCTCTAGTGGCATTGTTCAGGGGGAGCCAGGGGCTCATGCCCAGCATATCACTTTCCATCCTTCCTTCAACAAGGGGGCCCTGCTCAGTGTGGTAAGTAGGCCAGGCTGCTGGGAGACTTGTGGGTGGGGTGGAGCAGCTCAGGGCTTTGGCTCCTGTGGCTCTGCACATGGCCTCCTTTGACCCCCAGGCTCTGACTGGCTTTTCTTTACCCTCTGCAGTGCTGGTCCACAGGCCGAATTACCCACATCCCTTTGTACTTTGTCAATGCACAATTTCCACGTTTTAGCCCAGTGCTTGGCCGGTCTAGGGATCCCCCAGTTGGAGGTGGAGGCTCTATTCATGACCTGCCCCTCTTTACTGAGACATCTCCAACCTTGGCCGTTTGGGACTCTCTCCCAGGGCTACTGCCTGCTCAGCCCCACTCCCACCTCTAATAAAGAACTTTTGTTTGTCACGCACGTACCAGACCTCTGTCTTGCCAGGAAGTTGGCAGTGGTTTTGTTGTTGTTAGTTGCCGTCAGTTTCGACTCATGGCCACCCCAATTTGGAATACTGCTTCATAGGATTTTCAAGGTTGTGACTTTTGGAAGCCGACTGCCAGGCCTGTCTTCTGAGGTGCCTCTGGGTGGGTTTGAATAACCTTTCAGCTAGTAGTTGAATGCTTAACTGTTTGCGCTACCCAGGGACTCCACATTAGGGTATAGTGGGGGAAATTTTTAAAAATCATGGCCTTTGGGTTAAGATCCTGACTGTGTCCCTTTTTAGCCACTTTTTTAATGAATTTGGTCTATCTGTAAATTTTTAAAATTTTTATTGTGGTAAAATATATGTATCAAAACATTTGCCAATTTAACCATTTTTACACACACATTTCAGTGGCATTAACTACATTCATGTTGTACAGCCATCACCACTGTGTTTCCAAATGTTTTCATCACTCTTGAACTCAGTACTCCTTAAGTAATACCTCTCCACTTAACCCCTTCCACCCATCCGTGGTAACCACTAATGAACTCTAGTCTTTATGTACTTGCCTATTCTAGGTTATTTCATGTAAGTGGGATAATACAATATTTGTCCTTTTGTTTGACTTAGTTAGTATAATGTTTTCAAGGTTCATCCATGTCATAGCATGTATCAGAACTTCATTTCTCTTTATGGCTGCTGAATAGTATTCCATTGTGTGGATATACCACATTTTATCTGTTCATCTGTTGATGGACTCTTGGGTTGTTTCTGCCTGTAAACTAATTTTTTTTTTTTTTGTCAGTTTTATTATTATTTTTTAATTATTGTGCTTTAGGTGACAGTTTACAGCTCAAGTTAATTTCTCATACAAAAATTTGTACACATATTGTTATGTGACACTAGTTGCAATCCCTATAATGTGACAGCACACTGCACCTTGCCACCCTGGGTTTCCCATGTCCATCCAACCGGCTGCTGTCCTTCCTGCCTTCTTATCCTGCCTCCCGACAGGAGCCACCCATTTGGTCTCGTGTTTCTGCTCGAACTAAGAAGTAACACTCTTCACAAGTATTATTTTATGTTTCTTAGTTCAGTCTAATCTTTGTTAACAGTGGGCTTCAGGAATGGTTTTAGTTCTGGGTTAACAGCGTCCGGGCAGCCATGGCTTCGGGGGATCCTCCAGCCTCAGACCATTAAGTCTGGTCTTTTTATGTGAATTTGAGTTCTGCTCCACACTCTTCTCTTGCTCCATCTGGGACTCTCTGTTGTGTTCCCTGTCAGGGCAGTCATTGGTGGTAGCCGAGCACCATCTACTTTTTCTGGTCTCAGGCTGATGGAGTCTCTGGTTTATATGGCCCTTTTGTCTCTTGGGCTTAGTATTCTCCTTTGCTTCAGGTGGGTTGGGACCAATTGATGCATCTTAGATAGCTGCTTGCAAGCTTTTAAGACCCCAGATACCACTCACCAAAGTGGGATGCAGAACATTTTCTTAATAAACCTTTTCATGCCAGTTGACCTAGATATCCCCCGAAACCATGGTCCCCAGACCCCAGCCCCAGCTACTGTGTCCCTCATAGTGTTTGGTTGTGTTCAGAGAACTTCTTAGCTTTTGGTTTAGTCCAGTTGCGCTGACTTCCCCTGTATTGTGTGTTGTCTTTCCCTTCACCTAAGATGATTCTTGTCTACTATCTAGTTAGTGAATTCCCCCTCCCTCCCTACTCACCCTCATAACCATCAAAGAATGTTTTCTTCTGTGTTTAAACCTTTTCTTGAGTTCTTATGATAGTGGTCTCATACAGTATTTGTCCTTTTGCAACTAATTTCACTCAGCATAATGCTCTCCAGATTCATCCATGTTGTGAGATGTTTTGCGGATTCATCATTGTGCTTTATCGTTGTGTGTATGTACCATCATTTGTTTATCCATTCATCTGTTGATGAGCACCTGGGTTGTTTCCATCTTTTTGCTATTGTGAACAGTGCTGCAATGAACATGCGTGTGCATCTATCTATTCATGTGACGGCTCTTATTTCTCTAGGATATATTCCAAGGAGTGGGATTGCTGGATCATATCGTACTTCTATTTCTAGCTTTTTAAAAAAGTGCCAAATCGATTTCCAAAGTGGCTGTACCATTTTACATTCCCTCCAGCAGTGCATAAATGTTCCAGTCTCTCCACAACCTCTCCAGCATTTATTATTTTGTGTTTTTCGGATTAATGCCAGCCTTGTTGGGGTGAAATGATATCTCATTGTAGTTTTGATTTGCATTTCTCTAACGGCTAATGATCGTGAGCATTTCCTCATGTATCTGTTAGCTGCCTGAATGTCTTCTTTGGTGAAGTGCCTTTTCATATCCTTTGCCCATTTTTTAATTGGGTCATTGGTCTTTTTGTTGTTGAGGTGTTGCAGTATCTTGTAGATTTTAGAGATTAGACCCTTATCCCAGTCTGTAGGTTGTCTTTTTATTCTTTCGGTGAAGTCTTTTGATGAGCTTAAGGGTTTGATTTTTAGGAGCTCCCAGTTATCTAGTTTCTCTTCTGGTGTTTGTGCACTGTGATGGTTTGTATTTTGTTTATGCCATGTATTAGGGCTCCTAGCATTGTCCCTGTTTTTTCTTCCATGGTCTTTAGCGTTTTCGATTTTATATTTAGGTCTTTGATCCATTTTGAGTTAGTTTTTATACATTGTGTGAGGTACGGGTCTTGTTTCATTTTTTTGCAGATGGATATCCAGTTATGCCAGCACCATTTGTTAAACAGACTGTCTTCCCCATTTAACAGACTTTGGGCCTTTGTCAAATACTAGCTGCTTATAGGTGGATGAATTTACGTTTGGATTCTCAATTCTGTTCTATTGGTCTATATGGCTGTTGTTGTACCAGTACCACGTTGTTTTGACTACCATGGCAGTATAATAGGTTCAAAAATCAAGTAGTTTGAGGCCTCCCACTTTGTTCTTCTTCAGTAATGCTTTACTTATCCGGGGCCTCCCTTAAACTCTTGAAGCCATTGTCTTCCTGTTTCCTAGCTGAGGCTCAGCAGATGCCTTGGTCTTTGAATGAGGACACCATGGTTTAGAAGTCAGTGTGAGGGAAGTACCTAACCTAGCAAATACCTAACACATAATAGATCTTTAGCTTTTGCCAAGTTTGAGCAAGTTCCAAGAATGGTGTAGGGCAAAGATGGGGCAAGAACTTTGTCAGTATAAGACGTTTTATTGGACTGGGGGATTTGTGGAAGGCATAGGTGCTGAACACTGGGCCAGCGTGGCACGGGCCAGGCTTAAGGCACCCTCTCGGGTGTGGTGCCCACCAATGAAGCCACTAGCATGGACGAAAATGCAGCCAGGGATCCCAGTGACCTGGTCCAGGGCCTTGTCCCGAAGACCCCGCCATGACTCTGGTAGGGGCAGCCTACAAGTGAGCAGAAAGGAAGTTGGTAATAGCAAACAGAGACTTGAGGAACTGAGAGGGAGGGGAATAGAGCTGAGCCAAGGTTGGCAGCCACTAAGGGCTGAAATAGATCTGAAGATCTGCAGGGTCTGGGGCCTCACCGGCTCTGGAATGAGTGGGGCTCCTTGGGCACACACTGTACCCGCCACTGTCCAGCCTGGTCAGTGTAGATAACAAAGGCAATGGCCACTGGGGGGGACAGCTCAGATTCCAGGTTGTAGAGGTGATCTTTCCAGGGGCATCCACCTTTGGCCAATTCCAGTATCTCCCCACTTGGATCCACCTGAAAGGGAAGTGGGGCAAGGCTAGAGGGTTTAGGGTAGAACAGGAGCTCCTGGTAACCACCGCCTACCAGCTGTCACTGACCCCCTACCCACAGCACCTTTGCCCACACCTGTACCTGGAACCGCTTGACCATGGCCTCTTCCACCAGGGCCCGGGCTGGCAGCCAGCTCTGCTGGTAGAAGTCTAGTCTTTGCAGAAACTCTTCTTGAACCAGAGCCATCGCACGCTGAAACCCTGCCTGGAAATCATGTGGGAGTTAGAACTATAGTGCCGGCCCAAACTTTTGACTTTAATTAGAGTTTAAGAGGGACAAATGTTCCCATATCCTCCCCTGAGTTGCCCCTGGGGCCCTCCCTACCTCTGTGTCTTGGTTGGGCTGGTTCCAGGTCGGATTAAGTCGAGCAACCCGGGCACTCAGGTGAGTGGTCAGTGCATATCGAGGCTCCCCCTCCTCCCACTGGGAGATCCCATTGTCCACTGCATCCACCTCCTCCACGAAGTTCTCATACATCTAAGGCAGCAGCAGGGGAAATGCTGTTGAGGATATCTACCATTTGTGTAAAATTTTATAGGTTTCAAAGTATGTTCATACACACTCTTTCAGTAATCCTCACAGCAGCCCTGAAGGATCTCTCAGCACTAACTGGGTGAGGAAACGGAACTGGGGAGTTCAGCAACTAGTTCAAGGTCAGACGGCTAACAGGGCTGGGACTGGAATTTCTAATCCAGTGCTTGTTCTACTACCGAAAGCTGCTCAAGCCAGGGCCAGCATGTGTGTGTGAGGGGCTGCTGGTGACTCTTGAACAAGGAAGGTCTTGAGCTTCTCGAGGGGGTCTGTGGGAGTGGATCCCTACAGCTGAAGGAGAGTAAGTCTCTAGGTGGGCTAAGAGTAGGCTATTCAGATGGCGTGGTTACTGAGGTACAGGAGGGACTGGCCAAGCACACAAGGCAGGTGGGACAGAGAATGACTGCTGGACTAGATGTCAAGAGCTGGATGTCGTCCTAGGGAAGCCGCTAATGTGCCACATGACATCAGCAGTTGCTGCATCTCCTGAGCCTTAACTAGGAAATGGGAGGACAATGCCTTAAGAGTATGTGTATATGTGTTAAATTTTAGAAAAATTTTAGCTAAGAAAGTAGAAGAAATGATAGGAACAGAACATTATCATTTTACAAACCCTAATGAAATTTTGAGATAGAATTCACATAACATAAAATTCACCATTTTATACAGTTCAGTCATTTTTAGTATATTCACAATGTTGTACTACTATCTAATTCCAGAAGATTTTTCTCTCTCCAAAAAAAACTCCATACCCATTAGCAGTCAGTTTCCATTCCCCCTCTCCCCAGCCCCAGGCAACTACTAATCTACTTTTTTGTCTCCATGTATTTGCCTGTTTTGGACATTTCATATAAGTGGAATCATACAATATGTGACGTTTTGTCTGGCTTCTTTCACTTAACAGTGTTTTCAAGGTTCAGCTATGTTGCAGCATGTAGCAGTACTTCATTCCCTTTTATGGCCAAGTAATACTCAGTTGTATGGATATATCATATTTTATTTATCCATCAGTTGATAGACATTTGCATGATTTCCATTTGTTGGCTATAATCAATAATGCTGCTGTGTGAGCATTCATGTGACTTCAAGAGTTTCTGGGTAAAAACTGTATTTCAGTTAGGTCATTATTTTCATGTAAATATGCTCTTCAAGTATAGGCCTACATATCAGCACATCTGTGGCACAGAAAAAAAGTGCTACTCTCAGGGAGAGCCAAAAAAGAGGTTTCTCTGTGCCAAGCATCTCTTGGTCCGGACCCCAACCTGATGATTGATTAAAACCTGGGTTTAATTTAGTCAGTTGCTTAGAAACCCCTCAGCAGTGGAAGGCAAAATTGATCCAGGCAGTCTAAAATTTTGGTATTCCAAAAGCTTTTTTTAGCTTGTTACTATTTCTTCACTTTTTCGGAGCATATTAAAGCTGTGCTATAAGGGGCAGAAAATAGGCAAACCAAGACAGAGAACTGAACTCAGTAGCCTACATGCAAAAAAGAAAAAAAAAGCTGAATTGGAGGTTTGCTTTTGAACTTCATGGGATGTTAGGGCTCTGTAGGTGTCCAGAGCATTGTTTATTTGAACCGACATGCATGCCAGGACCGCTAGCCTTGTTCCTTCCGCAACAGCAGGAAACTGATGTGTTGCTTGCAGGGGACACTGGTGGAGCCTGAAGATACTGTCATAATCAAACCCTTCCCAGCTGAGCTTGCCATATGCTACCAAACATAAGCAGCCTCTGTTTACCCAAATGTGGTGTGCAGTCATTTTTTGTGTCAGGTCATGAAAAAGACTGGGAAATACTGTTTATGGATTTCAAAGCCCTTCCCTATATATTGTCTCATCCACTACTCACAAACCATCCCAAGACATAGGGAGGGGAGCTATTACCATCCCCTCGTGAGAGGATGAGCCTGACTGACCAGGGTGAGTGCTGGGGCCAGCAATCCTGACCACCTGAGACCCAGGTCTGAGTGCTGTGTGAGCACCTCTCCCTGCTGGCCTAGTGGAGATGTGTGTGGGGCATTTCTGTCCTTAGGTTCCCACCTTGTCATAGAGGGTGCCCACCATGCTGTCTTCTTCACTAGTGCCCAGCAACTGGGCCAGCAGCTTGCGCCCGAAGTGCAGATAGATGAGTCCCGCACTGCTCAGCTTGGTCTGCCAAGGCTTCCCAGGGGACAGGGAGCTCATGGTCTCAGTGAAAGACCTGAGGAGCACAGGGAGATGGGGCTGAGGTAAAGGGTTTGGCCCCAGTTACCCCACAGTGTGTCTGTACACGTGCATACACTTATGGGGTAGTGGGGGTGGAGAGTATTGCACCAGTTGGGAGGAGAAGCTCAGCTGGGAAAGCTTTGGCTTTTCCTTAGGGGTCAGCATGGACCTTGGCATGGAGTCTCCCTGCCTTCAAGGAGTTCACCATCAGCTGGAGGCAGACAAACACACAGACAACCAAGCGAGTGCTCTAGAGAGATTATGAAGAAGGGAGAAGATGAGGAAAGGCTTCTGAGATAAAGACCTTTAAGATCAGTCCTGAAAGATGAATCAGTGGGTGTTCACCAGACGACAACGGGCGAAGGAGAAACAGCATTCCACACAGAGGGAACAAATGTGCAATGGCTAAGAGACAGGTCTCTTGACAGAACAACTTGGGTGTGAGAAGTGGGTGGCAAAAGATAAAGCTATAAGGGCAGGCAGGGGTCAGATCATGGCAAGCCTTGGATGCCATGCTTATGAGCTTGGACTGTATCTGTAGGAATGGGAAGCCACTGAGGGATTTTTTAGCAGGCAAGTGCATGCTCAAAAGAGGATTGTGCCAGCCAGCGTGGAGAACAGATGCAGGGAGATTACTTGCAATGGTCCAGGTGAGTGAGGAAGGCAGAATTTGAACAGCAGTGGAACAAAGAATAGAGAACAGGTATGACAGATTTGTTAAGGAAGTAGAAACTACAGGTGTGATTTCCAGATACCAGTCCATCAGAATCACCTAAGGAACTCACTTTTGTTTTAATGATTTTTATTATTAAGTGTTGAATACAAAATAATTATGAAATATACATAACGTATAAAGATTTAAGTCATACAATAACCCCCCAGATAAAATTCAAAAACAAGCTCAACTAAACAATACATTGCTTATGAAAACAATCACGTGCTAAAACTACACAAGAACAAGGGTATGATGAATACAAAATTCAGGATACTGCTTGCTTCTGGGAGGGGCCAGGAATGGGACAGGACAGGAAAAAGTACACAGGTAAAGATGCAAAGGTAATGGTAATATTCTAGTTCTTAAGTTGGGACATAAGTTCATAGGTGTTCATTTTATGTTTTACATTCCAGATAGTTAAAATTAGGGGGCCCTCATGGCATAGTGGTTAAAGAACTCAACAGTAACCAAAAGGTCGGGGGTTCAAAATCACCAGCGGCTCCATAGGAGAAAGATGTGGCGGTCTGCTTCGTAGAGATTTACAGCCTTGTAAACTTTCTGTGGGGTGACTAGGAGTGAGAGTGATCTATTGGCAGTGGGTTTGGTTTTCTTACGTTAAAACTGTTAAAATGTTTGTAAGAAAGAACTATAAGGAGAAAAAAGGGGGGGGAGGGCCACAAGTGCCACAAAGAGGTCAGTTAAGGTAAGACTGTGATGCAACTCTGTGAGTTGGGTGTGGAGGCCCCTGGTGCCCTTTCGATGAGAGAGATAAGGGTAAAAACTACTACAGCGGGCTGGGGGGTGGAAGTTAATCTGAGGGGAGGAGACAGAGCCAGGGTCAGCTGTTTTTTGAAGAGTAGCTGAGAAGTGAGGGCAAGAGGTTAGGCTGTAACTAGAAGGAAGTGTCCCTCCAAACACCCATTTTTAAAAGTAATACGTACAGAAATACAGAAACTTAAAACATCCTCATAATGCCTCAGACAGAGTTTTGTTTTTTTAAAATTCCTTTGTTTTCAAGACGGGAAATGCTTGAACAAAGTTTTAGGCAGTAGAGAAGGAAAAGTAGAAAACACTGGTGGGAGAATCATGACAGAAGTCCCAGAGGAGAAAGTAACAGATTGAAACAAGGACAAAGGATTAACCTCAAACAGAAGGGACACTTTTCCTGAATTGGAAGGAAGAGGTTGAGGGTGTTCAGGAGTGGGAAACTGAGGAAGTCCATGAAGGAAGAGCTCAATTTTCTTTCAACAGGAAGCAGAAACCATAGACAATCATTGAGGGAGTTTGATGAGATAGGGGCTTAAAGAGAGGGAAAAAGGATAGGGATGGCACCGTGGATAATGGGCTACCCTAGGACAAGAAAGATTTCCCAGTGGAAGAGTCTAAGTGAAATAGAAGAGTATACACATTTGAACCATCCCGGGCCCACAATTATTGGGCCCAACCAGCCTGATGTGGGGCAGCAAGGGCAGATGAATGGGTTAATCCAGATAAGGTATTAGTCGGAATGATGACTGTGCTGGTGGGACGAAAGCCTACGTAAGCCAAAGAAGGCGCTAAGTCAGGAGGGGCCTGAGGGACTGATGGGGAGCCAAGGGAGATGTGGGCTCAGGGAAGTCCAAGGACAGGTAGGTGGGTGAAGGGCAGGGAGCTGGAAGGATAGAAGGCTGTAGTCCCAGAAGGACAGAGGAGTTTGACTTCAATGATGAGGCAGTTCCCTTCGCTGACACGGTAGTGGATGGCTGAAGCAGAGCACGAAGGAAAGATAAAGTCAAGGTTAAGGAAATGATACCTGGAAACCCACCTTTGGTGATGGTCATATCGGTGTCTCTGTGGGTCGTACTCGCTACCCACATCCACTACGATGTCACACGAGGCCAGTTTTTCGGGGTCCCGGGTCCGCACAATCTCTGCATCCTGCGGAGGACATAGGAGATGAGGAGGCTGCCAGGAGTCGCGCGGGCAGGCGATTAACGTTGGGTTTCTGGGGGAGGTGGGGTTCTCCGGCCACCTAAGAGCTACGAAAAGGACCCTGTTACTGGAACTGGCTGGGGCGCGCCATAGCCAGGTGGGTAGACCCAGGGCCAGTTTTGCCGGACTGTACCTGGTACTCGGGCAGAAGGCGAAGCATCGCGCACGCCAGCGCTTCGTCGCAGTGGAAAGTGCCATTGTGCGTCCCAATTCGGGGTGGTGCCATAAAGTCGCCACGGGGACGTTTAGGCGGCGGGACGGACTCTGGTCTGAGCATGCGGCGCCGAGGCTGGAGGGGCGGCGGCACCGGCAGCGGGAGCCACTGTATAAGGCGGCCCAGGAAGCGGTGACCCATGCAGGTCCCTTGGTGGGGAAGCCGCAGTGCCGACCCGGAAGTGGAAGTACCCGCGCGGCCCCACTTCCGCTGTCGGTCGTTCCCACGGCAACAGGCCGGGCAAGAAAAACTCGAGAGCCAGCACAGAATTTCTCTCACCACCCCATCACCAGTCCCTGATTAACGCAAAAAAAAAAAAGAAGACCAACATTCTGCCCAGCTGGCACATTTATTAGCATTAAACACAAGATCCACAAGACTTCCCCACTCTCACTAGGAAGCGATGCCCACAGAGTCCCAGGCCCCTGAAGCAGGGTCCCTCTGCTCTATTTCTGCAACAAGTTCAGGCCTTGGCAGTAGCCTGAGTTGCTCCCAGAGCTGTGAGCTGCTGAATCTTCTGGCTCATCATCTCCATAACAGCTGTGGAAGAAAAAGGAAGAGTCAGACCCTGGTCAAACCCTAACCTAGAGTTACGGAAAAATGCCAGGGACATTTAAAGACAGACAACCACTTACAGTTTGTTAATAAAATTTTTAACACAGTGACTCAGTATGGGAGACACGCTAACACAAATTCAGAGCCTACAATGTGTCATCAATACATTAACAAAATGAACAAAATCTCCTTTTTCATGAGTCAGACATAACCAGAAAATTATAATGTAGTAAGAATTTTTGCCTTTAGAAGTGGTTCTCAGTCCTGACTGTAACAGAATCACCTGGGGAGCTTTTAAAAAACACTAACCCTTCCCAGAGATTGATTTAGTTGGCCAGGAGTGGGCCCAGGCTTTCTTTTTAAATTCTCCAGGTGATTCTACCTGCAGCCAGGGTTATAATCACTAGTATTTAGTTAGTTAGGGCTATGTTTCTTTCCTGTGTGTTCATTTACACACATATTATCTCTACATTCCATCTCAATTAAATAAGAGCTCCACAAGAACGCAGACATGATTTCCTTCTAAATTTCTCAAGCACTCAACCAAGAATCGACAAAGAGTGGGTACACAGATCTAAAGAGTAACACAGATCTAAAGAATGATATATCAAAACACCACTGAAACAGATCCAAAAACATAGTTTTAATTTAGCAAAGGAACACATGCATAGTTCACACTGCAATCCAAGTTCTTTATCATGGAGGTCAAAAACAGGGTCATGAAGTACCCCAGGCCAAGCTTACCCTGTTTCATGGCATGCTTCTCCTGCAGAGCTGGCTGGATTTTCTCCATCTGCTTGGTAAGGAAGTCTATCTTCCTCTTGAAGAAGTCCTTGGCATCCTCAGCTGTCTACAGAGGTCAGAGGTGAATGGGGGTAAGAGCAGACCTCATGCTGCACCCTAGATCTTTCCCTGTTTAGACGGGCATCCACGTTACTTCCAGCTCACCTTTTCTACATAGTACCCAGTTCCCACATCGATGAGGACATGTTCCACATCATGTAGTTTCCCAGGGACATACATCTGAGAAGCAAGGATTAAGGGAAAAACCAGCCCAGCACAAGCCATGATTCCCTATCAGCCAGCCTCCTAAGACACTCCTCTTCTAAAATGTTATGAGACACAGGTACTGAATAGAGACTTCAGAACTATACCTATAAACTCCGGATGGGGAGAGACAGGAAAGTTGGTTCCCTGTGGAGAAAATGACATATGATGGAACTCTCTATTGCCCTGACCCCCATCCTCCACCCTCCAAGTAGTTTTTGTTAATTCTTCCCATTAGCTCTTCCAGAAAGTCTAGATACAATGTTTTCCTACTGCTCTAGTGTAGCAAAAGTGAAAAGCCAGCTTCACTGTCCCTTAACACCTCCCACCATTGATTAGCTAATTCCTAATGGATTTAATGTTCATTATTTAACCATTCCCAGCTACACCACTAGCTCTGTGTTTCCCTTTTAGCCTGTCAGTTTTCAGACTACAGACTACAGATGCCCTACTTCGAAAACTTGCTCACTCAAGTAAAATACTCAACAAGTGGACACAATCCCTGTTTCTTAGCGACAGCAGTTTAGGAATAGAGCCACAATTAAACTGAAATGGAGGATTAATAAACAGAGCCAACCCTTCTGTTTCTATGTCCTATTCTATTGCTTATATCTTCTATCTAGGTTACTAGCAAAAGTGTAAACCACCAGTTTTAACTCCATATGACATTAATATCTTCAAACAGCAAAGGGAGGTATCACACTTCAACTCTACACATCCCCTGGTACCACAAGGCATTAGCTGCATGTCGGCCCCAAGTTAGATAGGGAAGCTAGAAAATGTGTATAATGAGGCGTGTTCTCAGAATCATCGGGCACCCGGGAATAATCAAAACTACCTCCCCTCCCCCTATTTTCCCCCAGGGGGAAGGAAGGGAGAAGGCAATAGAGCAGTTCTTGTGGAAAGGATACAGAACTCGTTAGTGGGACGAGTAGTTCTTTCCCTGTGAAAGCAATGAAGACAAACACCTCAGGAAGGTTGGCCACTCCAAAGTTCAGATGTTAAAGGGGGGGGTTCCAACATTGCCCAGCGCCCGGATAATGAAATGAAAAGAACAGAAACAGGGGCAACAATGTTCTCTACACTTCAACTCTAGGTAAGCAACATGCAAAGGGTTCGTGAAGCAGTATACAATATGTAATAGATTGTTTTCTCGCCTCAGGTAAGGAAAACTGGATTAGAAGGTGGGACGAGAGGTGAAGCCGGCTCGTCACATTCCCCAGGTTTCCCTCACCCGCCTATCCCATACCCTCGTTGCTCTTGTTCAGCACGTTCAGACAGTCCTTGGCTTCCACATACTTGGTCTGTACCACTTTGAGCTGGGCAATGGACGTAGACAGGAATTCCACTTCCTGCAGATAACGGGAAAGATCAGTATAGAGGCTTGACAGAGAGGGGAGCAAACCCAGAGTGGGGGCGGGTCCTGGAACAGGGTTGGGGTTTCGCATGGGAAGGGAAGTCTTCCAAACTGGGGAGGAATGCGGGCGACGGAATAGTGTGGGGAGGGGGGATGTGAGGCTGAAAAAGGGTGCCTCAGGAGCTCGTTCCCACCTGATCCAACTGGTTCTTCAGCATTTCTAGCTGCGGCAAATTCAGCTCGGTGATATTAACCGACTGCGCCATGTTGGGAAGGATTAACGAAAGGAAAGCCGGTTTGGGGCGGGGGGGGGGGGGGGGGGGTGTAACGCTCTAGCCGTCCACTGCGTATCTCTATGGCTGCGCCAGGAGGCCTCGCAGCTCCAGACGTCTCTATGATCCTCCATCCCGGAAGGGAAGGAGGGGCTGGAAGCTCTCGGGAGCTGTGCTTTGATTAGAGAAGATAACGAAGTGTCATTTTGTTTGTTTATTGTTGTAGTTTAAATGAAGTTTACATTTCAAGTTAGTCTCCCATACAAAAATGTATACATACATTGTTATGTGACCCTAATTGCTGTCTCCATACTGTGACAGCACACTCCTCCTTTCCACCCCTGATTCCCCATGTCCAGCCAGCCAGCTCCTAACCCTCTCTGCCTTCCCATCTCACCTCTGGACAGAAGCTGCCCATTTAGTCTCTTGTACCTACTTCAGCTAAGAGGCACACTCCTCACGAGTATCACTTTATGTCCCACAGTTCAGTCCAATCCCTGCACGAAGAGTTGGCCTCGGAAATTCATTTCTGGGCTGATAGAGAATCCGGGGGCCATGCTTTCCGGGATTCCTCCACCAGCATTCAGACCATTAAGTCTGTCTTCTTACTAGAATTTGAGTTCTGCACCCCACCTTTCTCCTGCTCTATCAGGGACTCTCTGTTGTGTTCCCTGTCATGGCGGTCATTGGTAGTAGCCGGGCACCGTCCAGTCCTTCTGGTCTCAGGCTGATGAAGTCTCTGGTTTATGTGGCCCTTTCTGTTTCTTGTGCTAATACTTTCCTTGTGTCTTTGGTGTTCTTCATTCTCCTTTACTCCAGGTGGTTGGGACCAATTGATGCATCTTAGATGGCCACTTGCAAGCTTTTAAGACCCCAGATGCCACTCACCAAAGTAGGATGCAGAACATTTTCTTAATAAGCTTTGTTATGCCAGATGACCTAGATGTCCTCTGAAACCATGGTCCCCAGAATCCCACTCCTGCTACTCTGTCCCTTGAAGTGTTTAATTCTATTCAGGAAACTTCTTATCTTTTGGTTTAGTCAAGTTGTGCTGACTTCCCCTGTAGTGTGTGCTGTCCTTCCCTTCACCTAAGGTAATTCTTGTCTACTATCTAGTGAATAAACCTCACCTTCCCTTCCCACCGTCGTAACCATTAAAGAATGTTTTCTTCTGTGTTTAAACCTTTTCTTGAGTTCTTAAATAGTGGTCTTACACAAAATTTGTCCTTCTGTGACTGACTAAACTCACTCAGCATAATGCCCTCCAGATTCCTCCACGTTATGTTTCACGGCTTCATCGTTGGTCTTTATCATTGCATAGTATTCCACTGTGTGGATACACCATAATTTGTTTATTCATTCATCCACTGATGGGAACCTAAGTTGTTTCCATCTTTTTGCTATTGTGAACAGTGCTGCAATGAACATGGGTCTGCATGTATCTATTCGTGTGATGGCTCTTATTTCTCTAGGATATGTTCCAAGGATCCGGATAGCTGGATCTTGTGGTACTTCTGTTTCTAGTTTTTTAAGGAGGGCCAAATCAATTTTCAAAGTGGTTATACCATTTTACATTCCCACCAACAGTGTATAAGTGCTCCAGTCTCTCCACAACCTCTCCAGCATGTATTATTTTGTGTTTTTTTGGATTAATGCTAGCCTTGTTGGGGAGAGGTGGTATCTCGTTGTAGTTTTGACCTGCATTTCTCTAATGACTAATGATCGTGAGCAGTTATTCATGTGTCTGTTAGACGCCTGAATATCTTCTTAGGCAAAGTGCCTGTTCATATCCTTTGCCCATTTTTAAATTGGGTTACTTGTTTTTTGTTGTTGAGGTTTTGCAGTATCTTGTAGATTTTAGAGATTAGATGCTGATCAGATTTATTGTAGCCAAAAATTTTATCCCAGTCTGTAGGTTGTCTTTTAACTCTTTTGGTGAAGTTTTTTTTTTTTTTTTTAATTGTTGTAATTAAATGAAGTTTACAGTTCAGGTTAGTCTCCCATACAAAATTTTTATACATACATTGTTATGAGACCCTAACTGCTCACCCCATTCTGTGACAGCACACTCCTCCTTTCCGCCCCTGATTCCCCATGACCATTCAACCAGCTCCTAACTCTCTCTGCCTTCCCACACCTGTGGACAGAAGCTGCCCTTTTGGTCTCTTGTATCTACTTTACTAAGAGGCACACTCTTCACAAGTATCACTTTCTGTCCCACAGTCCAGTCCAATCCCTTTCAGAAGAGTTGGCCACGGAAATTGTTTTAGTTCTGGGCTCACAGAGAGTCCAGGGGCTGTGCTTTCTGGGGCGCCTCCAGTCTCAGTCAGACCATTAAGTCTGGTCTTCTTACTAGAATTTGAGTTCTGCACCCCATCCTTCTACTACTCCATCAGGGACCCTCTGTTGTGTCCCCTGTCAGGATGGACGTTCATTGGTGGCAGCCGGGCACCATCTAGTTCTTCTGGTCTCAGGCTGATGAAGTCTCTGGTTTATGTGGCCCTTTCTGTTTCTTGGGCTAATACTTTCCTTGTGACTTTGGTGTTCTTCATTCTCCTTTACTCCAGGTTGTTGGGACCAATTGATGGATCTTAGATCGTGGCTTGCAAGCTTTTAAGACCCCAGATGCCACTCACCAAAGTAGGATGCAGAACATTTTCTATAATAAGTTTTGTTATGCTAGTTGACCTAGATGTCCCCTGAAAGCATGGTCCCCAGACCCCCTACCCCTGCTACTCTGTCTCTCAAAGTATTTGATTGTATTCAGGAAACTTATTAGCTTTGGTTTAGTCCAGTTGTGCTGACTTCCCCTGTAGCGTGTGATGTCCTTCCCTTCTCCTAAGATGATTCTTATCTACTATCTAGTTAATGAATAACTCTCACCCTCCCTTCCCACCCTTGGAACCATCAAAGAATGTTTTCTTCTGTGTTTAAACCTTTTCTTGAGTTCTTATAATAGTGGTCTTATACAGTATTTGTCTTTCTGTGACTGACTAAATTCACTCAGCATAATAAGTTCCAGATTCCACCAAGTTATACAATGTTTCACAGCTTCATTGTCGTTCTTTATCGTTGCATAATATTCCATTGTGTGGATATACCATGATTTGTTTATCCATTCGTCTGTTGATGGGCACTTAGGTTGCTTCCATCTTTTTGCTATTGTGAACAGTGCTGCAATGAACATGGGTGTGCATATATCTATTCGTGTGACAGCTCTTGTTTTGCTAGGATATATTCCAAGGAGCGGGATAGCTGGATCCTATGGTACTTCTGTTTCTAGTTTTTTAAGGAAGCGCCAAATCGATTTTCAAAGTGGTTGTACCATGTTACATTCCCACCAACAGTGTATAAGTGTCCCAGTCTCTCCAGAACCTCACCAGCATTTATTATTTTGTGATTTTGGATTAATGCTAGCCTTGTTGGGGTGAGATGATATCTCATTGTAGTTTTGATCTGCATTTCTCTAATGGCTAATGATTGTGAGCATTTCTTCATGCGTCTGTTAGCTGCCTGAATATCTTCTCTGTCGAAGTGCCTGTTCATATCCTTTGGCCATTTTTTAATTGGGTTATTTGTCTTATTGTTGTTGAGGTTTTGCAGTATCTCGTAGATTTTAGAGATGAGATGCTGATCGGATTTGTCCTAGCCAGAAATTTTTTCCCAGTCCATAGGTTGTCTTTCTACTCTTTTAGTGAAGTCTTTTGATGAGCATAAGTGTTTGATTTTTAGGCGCTCCCAGTTATCTAGTCTGTATTCTGGTGCTAGTGCATTTTTACTTATGGTTCATATTGTGTTTATGCCATGTATTAGGGCTCCTAGCGTTGTCCTTATTTTTTCTTCCATGATCTTTATCGTTTTCTATTTTCTATTTCGGTCTTTGATCGATTTTGAGTTAGTTTTTGTATATGGTGTGAGGTATGGGTCTTGTTTCAGTTTTTTGCAGATGGTTATGCAGTTATGCCAGTACCATTTGTTAAAGAAACTGTCTTTTCCCCAATTAATGGACTTTGGGCCTTTGTCAAATACTAGCTGCTCATAGGTGGATGAATTTATGTCTGGATTTTCAATTCTGTTCCATTGGTTTATGTATCTGTTATTGTACCAGTACCAGACTGTTTTGACTACCGTGGCAATATAATAGGTTCTAAAATTAGGTAGTGTGAGGCCTCTCACTTTGTTCTTCTTCTTGAGTAATGCTTTACTTACCCGGGCCTCTTCCCTTTCCATATGAAATTGGTGTTTTGTTTGTCCATCTCATTAAAAAATGCCATTGGAATTAGGATGGGGGTTGCATTGTATCTGTAGATAGCTTTGGGTAAAACTGACATTTTCACATTGTTGAGTCTTCCTATCCATGAACAGGGTATGTTTTTCCACTTATGCAGGCCTCTTTTGGTTTCTTGCGGTTGTGTCTTGTAGTTTGCATTGTATAGGTCTTTTACATCTCTGGTTAGATGTATTCCTAAGTATTTTATCTTCTTGGGGGCTATTGTAAATACTATTGATTTGGTGATTTCCTCTTCGAGGTTCTCTTTGTTGGTGTAAGGAATCCAACTGATTTTTGTATGTTCATCTTGTATCCTGAAACTTTGCTGAAATCTTCTGTTAGTTCTAGTAGTTTTCTTGTGGATTCTTTGAGGGTTTTCTGTGTATAAGTTCATATCATCTGCAGATAGAGATACTTTGACTTCTTCTGTACCAATTTGGATGCCCTTTATTTCTTTTTCTAGCCTAATTGCTCTGGCTAGAACCTCCAGCACAATGTTGAATAAGAATGGTGATAAAGGGCATCCTTGTCTGGTTCCCGTTCTCAAGAGGAATGCTTTCAAAGTCTCTCCATTTAGGCTGATGTTGGCTGTTAGCTTTGTATAAATGCCCTTAAATATATTGAGGAATTTCCCTTCTATTCCTATTGTGTTAATAGTTTTGATCATGAATGGGTATTGGACTTTGTCAAATGCCTTTTCTGCATCAATTGATAAGATCATGTGGTTCTTGTCTTTTGTTTTATTTATGTGATGGATTACATTGATTATTTTTCTAAAGTTGAACCACCCCTGCATACCTGGTATAAATCCCACTTGATCATGGTGAATTATTATTTTTTTTATATGTTTCTCAAGTCTACTGGCTAGAATTTTGTTGAGGATTTTTGTGTCAATGTTCATGAGGTATATTGGTCTATAATTTTCTTTTTTTATGGTGTCTTTTCCTGGTTTTGGTATCGGGGTTATGCTGGCTTCATAGAATGAATTTGGGAGTATTCCATCCTTTTCTATGCTCTGAAATACCTTTACTAGCAGTGGTGTTAACTCTTTCAAAGTTTGGTAGAATTCTCCAGTGAAGACATCTGGGCCAAGGCTTTTTTTTGTTGGGAGTTTGTTAATTACCTTCAATCTCTTCTTTTGTTATGGGTTTATTTAGTTGTTCTACCTCTGTTTGTGCTAGTTTAGGTAGGTAGTGAGTTTCTAGAAATTTATCCATTTCCTCTAGGTTTTCAAATTTGTTAGAGTACAATTTTTCATAGTATTCTGTTATTATTCTTTTAATTTCATTTGGGTCTGTTGTGATATCATCCATCTCATTTCTTATACGGGTTATCTGCTTCCTCTCCTGTTTTTCTTTTGCAGTTTGGCCAGTGGTTTATCAACTTTGTTGATCTTTTCAAAGAACCAGCTTTTGGTCTTGTTAACTCTTTCAAGGGTTTTTCTAGTCTCTATTTCATTTAATTCTGCTCTAATTATCATTTTCTTTCTTCTGGGGCCAGAGGGCTTCTTTTGCTGCTCTGTTTCTACTTGTTCCAGTTGTAGGGTTAATGTTTTGATTATGGCCCTTCTTTTCAGATGTGTGCGTTTATTGCTATAAATTGACCTCTGAGCACTGCTTTTGCTGTGTCCCAAAGGTTTTGGTAGGATGTGTTTTCATTCTCATTTGATTCTATGGATTTCTTTATTCCATCCTTAATTTCTTCTATAACCCAGTAGTTTCTGAGCACGGTGTTGTTCAGTTTCCACATGTTGGATTTTTTTTTTTTCCTTGCTATTTCTGTTATTGATTTCTACTTTTATAGCTTTATGGTCAGAAAAGATGCTTTGTAATATTTCGATGCTTTGGATTTTGTTAAGGCTTGCTTTATGGCCTAATACGTGGTCTATTCTGGAGAATGTTCCATGTGTGTTGGAAAAGAAAGTATACTTGGCTGCTGTTGGGTGGAGTGCTTGGTATATGTCTATGAGATCAAATTTAGTTGATTGTAGCATTTAGCTCTTCCGTGTCTTTGTTGAGCTTCTTTCTGGATGTTCTGTCCTTCACTGAAACTGGTGTGTTGAAGTCTCCTACTAGTATTGTGGAGCTGTCTATCTCTCTTTTCAGTGCTGTTAGAGTTTTTTTTTATGTATTTTGGAGCCCTGTCATTGGATATGTATATATTTATTATAGTTATGTCCTCCTGGTGTATTGACCCTTTAATCAGTACGTAGTGTCCTTCCTTATCCTTTGTGGTAGATTTTACTTTCAAGTCTATTTTGTCAGAGATTAATATTGCCACTCCTGCTCTTTTTTGAGTGTTGTTTGCTTGATATATTTTTTTCCATCCTTTGAGTTTTAGTTTGTTTGTGTCGTTTAGTCTAAGGTGTGTCTCTTGTAGGCAGCATATACACAGATCGTGTTTTTTTTATGCAGTCTGCCACTTTCTGTCTTTTCATTGGTGTGTTTAGTCCATTTACATTCAGCATAATTATTGATAGGTATGAGTTTAGTGCTGTCATTTTGATGTCTTTTTTTGTTTGCTGTTCACAGTTTCTTTGTTCCACTTAATTTTCTGTGCTGAGTTGTTTTTCTTTATGTATTTTCTTTTCATCTTTTTCATTGTTGATTTTGTGTTTGCTGAGTCTTTATGTTTTTCCAGTTTTTTATTTTGACTTGTAGGATTGTTAGTTTCCTTTGTGGCTACCTTAATATTTACCCCTATTTTTCTAAGTTTATACCAGTCTTTTATTTCTTTATATCGCCTTGACTTCCTCTCCATATGAAAAATCTATGTCTACATTTTTAAGTCCCTCTTTTTTGTTTTAATGTTGTCATCTTTTACATATTGACATCCATTTCCCTATTTTCAGTCTTTTAGCTTTGGTTTATTTTTGTGACTTCCCTATCTGAGTTGATATCTGGTTGCTCTGTCCTGTGTTCTAGTCTTAAGTTGTTAGCTAATGTTACTGATTTTCTAACCGGAGGACTCCCTTTGGTATTTCTTATAATTTTGGTTTGGTTTCTGCAAACTCCCTAAACTTCTGTTTATCTGGAAATGCCCTAATTTCACCATCATATTTGAGAGGCAGTTTTGCTGGATATATAATTCTTGGCTGGCAGTTTTTTTCCTTCAAGTTTTTATATATGTCATCCCATTGCCTTCTTGCCTGCATGGTTTCTACTGAGTAGCCCGAGCTTTTTCTTATGACTCTCCTTTGTAGATGACTTTTTGTTTATCCCCAGCTGCTCTTAAAATTCTCTCTTTATCTTTGGTTTTGGCAAGTTGTTTATAATATATCTTGGTGACTTTCTTCTGCGATCTACCTTATGTTGGGTTTGATGAGCATCTTGGATAGATCTCTCGTCATCTTTCACGATATCAGGGAAGTTTTCTGCCAACAAATCTTCAACAATCCTCTCTGTATTTTCTATTATCCGCCCCCCCCCCCCACCCCATTCTGGTACACTAGTCACTCCTGGTTGTTCCTCTTGATAAAATCCCACGTAATTCTTAGGTTTTCTTCATTTTTTTAAATCCTTTTATCTGATTTTTCCTTAAATATGTTGGTGTCAAGTGCTTTATCTTCAATCTCACTAATTCTGACTGCCATTGCCTCAATTCTGCTCCCATGACTTTCTATTGAGTTGTCTACTTCAGAAATTTTATTGTTAATCTTTTGGATTTGTGATTGCTGTCTTTCTGTGGATTCTTGCAGCTTGTTAAATTTGTCATTATGCTGTTCTCTAATCTTTTTAATTTCCTCTATTGTGTGTTCTGCGTTTTGATTGATTTCCTTCCTAATCTCTTGAAGAGTTCTGTATGTTAATCTTTTGTATTCTGCCTCCGGTAATTCCAAGAAATTTTCCTCCTCTGGAAAATTTCTAGATTCTTTAATTTGGGAGTTTGCTGAAGCCATCATGGATTCCTTTTTTATGTGATTTGATATTCACTGTTGTCTCTGAGCCATCAATAAGTTATTATATTTATTTATCTTATGTTTGCTTACTGTGTCCTAGAGTCTCGTTTTATTTTTATATGCCCAAATAGGCTGCTCTTGATAGCTAGTTTGAATATTGGCATCTTTCAAGCTCTAATGTCCTGTCACCAGGTGGTTAGACCTGTTGTATGTGAGCTCAGGAGTCCGCCCACTCCTCCTGTATGGATTCAGCTCAGGTACCCAGGTAGATAGCCACCAAGTGTGTAGCGTAGGCTCTCACTTACAGTCCTAGACAGGCATGGATGATTGGTGTAGGTACATGCATCTGGCTGCAGCAGGGGGATACACTCAGAGCAAGGCAGGGGGATACACTCAGAGCAAGGCAGGGGGCTGACAGCCGCGCCCGAGTGTCCAGGAGGAAGGCGTTTCCCTGTTCCCTAGAGTGGGTAGGTGGGTGGGTTTTGCAGCCGGACTATGAGCAACCGGTGCTGTTGGTTGTAAGGTCTGGGAAGTACCTCTTATTCTTGGGCCCCTATCGCAGGTGGCTAGGTGGCGTGAGTGGAGCCACCATTCCTCAGTCCCCTGATGTGGGTAGGTGAAGACCCTGTTTAATGGACAGAGCAGTGTCAAATGTCAAGAACCTGCCACTTCACAGCTGAAACAGTTCAAGTTAGACTTCAGGTGTATACCCTGTTGTATTGCGGTAATGAGGACCTACACTGTTGAAATGGGCCCACAGAAGTCTATGCAGGGGGAAAGGTACTCAGTGTCCATGGATCCCTTATGCCTATGCCTAGGCAAAGGAGTTGTGCATACCCTGGTTTCCTGGCTTAGGGGAGCCGGCAGTTTATTTTTTACCGTTTATTAATTTTTTCACTCTCCAGGCCAGGAGAATGACTCCGGGCGTGTGACGGATCCTACTTATGGCCCAGGAGACTCGGCAATTGCTGAAGCCGGTCTGGGACCCAGTGGAGAGCAGGGAGCAGGGAGGTAAATGGGAGAGAAGTTTTTCCCCAGGGCGGGTGTTTTTGATCGATGCAGCAGGCCTGGCACAATTACTTATCCTTCAGTGATCGTGGGCTGCTTCTCACTGGTTCTGCGTGGCCAAGTAGACTCTCAGCAGCTGGGTCTCTCCCTGTGTGGAATACGCCTCTGGGGTACTGCTGCTTGCCTGCCTCACCGCTCACCCCCGAGCTGATCAGGCCTAAAGGGCTCAGGCTGTTGGCAGGTCAGGTCTGGCACCTTTTTGCTGCTTCAGAACCGTCTCTCCTTCCCCTGCTACTCAGTCTGGTTCCTCAGCTTTGCCTTAGATGTTCAGGGCTCCTATATTGTCATATATAATTGATTCACTTGTTTATCTGGTCTTTGTTGTAAGAGGATCCACCGGAAGCATCTGACTACTCTGCCATCTTGGCCCTGCCTCCCTACAACGTTCTCATTTTATAAACTAGCCTAAGCCTAATGCAGCAAAGTTGTAGCAAACAAGACTCCTGCCCTCCAGGAACTTAAAAATAAGACAAGTACTCAGGATGTAACCACAGTATTGCAAAGCAAGTATGCTACGCCTTGTGGGTGTTAGTGATTGACAGGCAAGGAGGAAGTTTTTTGAGCGAGTGGAGTAGCATCATGAATATGGTGCTTTGGAGAGATGAAGATGAGTCTGGAGGTGGAGAGAACAGTAAGGAGGCACGGTTATCAACCAACAAGTACAGCAGAGTTTATCGATTAATACAATCTGTTTTACCATGTGCTGTAGGAGGGATCCACAACTCAGCTGCGGTGGCTTGTGTGTTGCTCTGATGTTGGGAACTATGCTATCAGAATTTTAAATACCAGCAAGGTCACCCATGGTGGACAGGTTTGAGCAGAGCTTCCAGACTAAGAAAGACTAGGAAGAAAGGCCTGGTGATCTACTTCTGAAAATTTTAGCCAAGGAAAACCTTATGGATCACAACAGAACATTGTCCGACTTGCTTGCTTTGGACATGTCATGGATTGAATTGTGTCCCCCAAAATACCTGTCAACTTGGCTGGGTCGTGATTCCCAGTACTGTATGATTGTGTACCATTTTGTAATCTGATGTGATTTCCTTATGTGTTGTAAACTCCATTGCTATGATCTAATAAGATGGATTAGTGGCAGTTATGAGGTTTACAAGATTAGCTAGTGTCTTAAGCCAGTCTCTTTTGAGATCTAAAAGAAGCGAGCAGAGACACAGGGGAACATCATACCACCAAGAAAGCAGTGCTAGGAGCAGAGCCCGTCCTTTGGACCTGAGGTTCCTGTGCAGAGAGGCTCCCAGACCAAGGGAAGATTGATGACACAGACCTTCCTCAAGAGCCGACAGAGAAAGCGTTCCCTTGGAGCTGATGCCTTGAATTTGGACGTGTAGGCTACTGGACTGTGAGAGAATAAACTATTTGTTAAAGCCATCCACTTGTGGTATTTCTGTTATAGGAGCACTAGATGTAATGGTTAAGATTGTGTCAGGTTGGCTGGGCCATGATTCTCAGTGTTTATATGTGATCACTTCCATGGTTGAATATACTGTGAGTAGCCAATCAGATGAAAGGGAGTTTCTTGCGGGGTGTGGCCTGCATCTGAATATAAGCAGAAGTTCTGGCTGTTTACTCACTCTGGATCCTGTGGCTGACTCCTGTTGTCTCACCTCCGGTTCTTGGGACTTGAGCTGTCAGCTTATCTGCCAAACTTGGGATTCACTGATCTTCACGGCCTGTGAGCAGAGCCCTGCTCTCTGACCTGCCAATCTTGGGTTCACCAGCCCCTGCAGCTACGTGAATTAGGAGAAACCTTGCAGTCTTGCCTGCCAACCTTGGAATTCGTGAATCTTCACAGCCTGTGAGCGGGAGCCCTGCTGATCTTGGGCTCGCCAGCTTCTGCGGCTGCGTGACTTGGGAGAGGCCTCTACCCTGATCCACGGACTTGGGACGTTGTAGCCTCTACAATGCGTGGGCTGTTTCCTTGATATAAATGTCTCTCTATATATACATTTATACGCTTTACTGGTCTTGCTTCTCTAGAGAACCCAGCCTAAGACAGTGACTAAGACAGGACACATCATTAGGAGAGACTGATCACTCGCTGGAGGAGGACATCCTATTTGGTGAAGTAGAGACCAGTAAGGGTGATGGAAACCCTTGGTGAGATGGATTGGCACAATAACCGCAACAATGTACCTGAAAAAGCTGGTGATTGTGAGGATGATGCAGGACTGGACAAAATTTCATTCTGTTTTACGTAAGGTCGCCATGAGTTGGAGTGGACCCAAATGACAGCTAACATACATACAAATATATGTATGAGGGCTACATGAGAATGTAAGATGCTATTTGTGCTTCAGAGGAGCTTACAGTCTAGTTGGGAAGACAAAAACCATACATAAACAGAATTCCACACACAATCTGCTGCTAAAGTACATGGCACCGACAAGTGTAACACCTGTACCTGGGAAAAGAACAGCTGGTCTCTAACATCCACTTAGGCGAGGGGCAGGGCGACTGAGGACTAAAGCTAGTGTAACTCCCAGGATATAGACGTGACGGTAACTGACCAAGATGCTCTAAATGGGTCTATCTCTACCCTTCCTTGGGCCTCTGTCCCCACTGAAGAGTACTTTGATGTCCTCTCTCCTTCAGCTTTATCTGCTGAGGCCCAGCCAAGCCGGCTCTGTTCAGTGGCTTTTTTCTTTTTTTTTTTTCCCCAAGGCTCTTAGACTTGAATTCCCGCAAGCTGCTCCCACCCACTTAAGTGCCACATAGTAGGAGTGGGGCAATAATCTTGTCTTTAAGTCTTCTCAGATAAGTTGCATAAAACAGCTTAAATAACATATCTTTATTATATTAAGTCATAAGGAAAGTTTTCATATAAAACAGTGGGGAAAATCACTTAAAAGATACAACACTTCCAATGGGTCACCGGAGAGAGACAGGCAAGCCATAGGCTACTGGTGCAGCTCCGATAAGATACTTGAGTCGGGGAGCCTGGCGGGCCTGGTTGACATAGTAGAGAAGGGGGGCCCCTGGGCCTGCTTCAAGCCAGCCCTGCAGCAGAGCCGCTGTGTAGCGGTCAATGTCCCGGTCAGTCACATCCCAGAGATTACCCAGAAAAAAGGGGCTGGGAAGAGAAGGAAGAAATACAAAGTAAGGGCTCTGAAACAGAATACATAGGAAAATATGACTGGGTGTGCGTGGGGTGAGCAGAGAGGGTTGAACTAATGAGGAACTCCCTTGGCCCAAAGTTCCAAGGGTTAAAGGTCCTGGCATGCCAGGGAGCTAAGATGGGAGGAAAGTGGGGCATAAGAGTGGTAGGTTCAAGGCTCAAAGCTGGGAAAGAACGTGGAGTGGCAGCAGGAGTCTTAATGCCCTAGGATGGGCCTGGCCCCTCGAGACTCACCAGCCAGCCATGATGTACTTGAGCACAATGCCAGCCCCCTCCAGGTTTCCATGAACAGCCAGGGCTGCACTGCTGCAGCCAAACAGTAGGGCCACTGCCCGGCAGCTCAGCCGCAGGACAGCCTGCCCATCCAGGAAGCGGGCACCAGCCCCATGTCCTGCATAGCTAAAGTAGAAGGGGGCGAGATGAGCCTTGACCTACCAGCACCATGTCTCTGCCCCAAGGCAAACCACGGTGGTCCCGTCCTGAGATGCCCCTCCCCCCATCTCCCTGCCCTAAGCACTCACATATATAAGTCATGGTCCGTCAGGGCTGCCTGCACCTGCTCTGGGCTTGGGATCTCCCCAACCACCCCTCTCCAGCCAGCTTCACTGCGGGGAAAAGGCAGGAGTAAGAATAGGGAATGGCATGGCAGGAGTCATGTGGCAAAGAGGGCAGAGGGGACACATGGCAGAATGTGGACTACAGCAAAATTCTGGAGCAAAGGACATGTTGTTTCTACCCTTCCCACCCGCCTTTCTTACTCTCACCCCCCTGACCTGCTAAAAGTGGCTCGAAATTGCTCCTCTGTGCTTGGCAGGTTATTGTGAGGGTTCAGGACATAGAAGGTATTACGTGGATCCACGCCTTGGCTCAGCACTGACGAGGCCCCAGACTAAGGAGGAGACACTGGTGATCAGGATCCTGGTCTGGCCAGGAGGCCCAAGTTCCACCACACTCCAAGCCCCTTTCCATTTCTGACTCATTCCTAAGACCCACTCATGTCTCTAGAGTCTCTGCCTCTGTCTTCCTTCAGGTCTCCCCCAGTAGCCAATCATCCCCAGTCCCACCCCTTAAGCCCCACCTCTTTGATGATGGAGTAGGTGAGTAGAAAGCGGAAGGAGGGCAGACGGGTGACAGGCAGTGCCCGAAGGCTGGGCATGCTCTCCCATGGCAGCTTCTGCAGGTCCTGGGCAAAAAGCACTTAGAGGTTACCATCCCCGGGCAGGTGTACGTAACAGGCAGAAGGGCCACAAGGATGGGATGGCGCCCATTGCCCATCTGCCCCTTCAGCCTCTAGCTCCTTACCTTGTCTAGCACCAAGATAAGGTGCCTATTGCTTGGCACTGTCAGACCCTGTAGACGTCCCAGTGCCTCACTCAGGAGCTCTCGGGCTTGCTCTGGCTGGGCCGGGCACAGCCCATAGGCCAGGGCATGAATGTCCTGAGGGGTGACAGCACCGGCACCACTGAGCAGGATCTGCAGGGGAACAGTGGTTAGTGGGTGCCATCAACCACTCACAGTGGCCCTTTGGGTGGTGGAAAAGAATTAAGTTCGCAAGCTAACTGCTTCTTCCCCTCTCTGCTTAACTCACTTTCAGCAAAGTGGGATCAGGGTATTTCCAGCCACATTCCCGCAGCAACTCCTGTAAGCGGGAAGCCTCCTGGCCAGGCCTTGGGTCCTCACTGGATGGCAGCAACAGCCCCCGCCAGCAGCCCAACACATACTTCTCTAGGGAAGTGATGAGAACCTGAAGACAGGAGAACAGAATCTTGAGTTAGAGAGGAAGCTGAGTTTCTTTCCCCCCGGGCACCAACATTCTGGAAATAAGGAAATGGGTTTTCCAATGTGAATATTTGTCTTGTATATCTTTCTGCCAGTCATAGAGGGCAAGAAGCTACAAACATTTATTTGCTGGGACTCTGGGACAGTACAGATAAGACTATTATTTATCACTATATTTTGACAAATGTGACCAAAACCAGTTGCTGTCAAGTCAGTTCTGACTCACGACAACCCCAGGTGTATCAGAGTAGAACTGCGCTCCATAGGGTTTTCCTGGATGTGACCTTTTGGAAGCAGATCACCAGGCCTTTCTCCCAAGGCATCTCTGGGTAGGTTCAAACTGCCAACCTTTCAGCAGCCAAGCACTCAACTGTTTGCGCCACCCAGGGTCAGCCTGACGACGGGGGCAATGAAAACTAAAGCTGGGAGGCTGATACTTGGGCTTATTAAACCCTTTTTCTTCCGTGTGTCTTTAAACACTCCTTTGCCAACTCCTTTAAGTTTTGAGCTCTTGCTTAAAGTCCTCCCCAGGTAACATAATTTTTTATTTCTGCCTTACTCATCCAGAATGGACTTGAGGTAGCTCAGCACTGACTTGGGGCCCCTAAGAGAAAAGACACTGGCATCTCCTGGGCCCTTCCTAGGGTAGGTCTGCCCTCACCCCACCCTGGGGGCACACACCTCCATCCTATGGTCCAGTTCAAGCCGTCCCGTCCACCATTCTCGCTTGTCAGTACAGCTGCTGTTCTCTTTCTGTTCCTTCTGGATGGCATCAAACTCCTTCAGGGCTGAGCTCAGAGGAAGCTTTGGGAGATGAGGTCGTGAGATCTCTACTTGTCTGCATGACTGCCATCTCTCCATGCCCTAGCCACAAACCGTGAACAGCCTGACCAGAAACCCACCCCAGCTCTACTTTGTCCCCTGGCCCAGGACACCTACCTTGCTTTGGGCAGTGGGGATCTGCACAGTGACTGGGGAATTGTCTTTTTCCAGCCGGGTCAGCAGGAGGGTGTTGCCCATGGTTCCAGGCTGAAGGGTGGCCAGGGCCAACACACACACAGTCACCCCTGATACAGAGGACATACCCCGAGTCATTTCAGCTGTTAGAAAGAATTCCCTTCTCTGGTTTCTGCACTAATCCCGATCCATCACTCAAGACAATCCGCGAAGTCTTCCCTGACCATGGGGTTCAAGGTGCTCTCCCTTGCCCTAACAGCTCCCTGTGGACAGAGGTCACGTCTTGTACTTCTTTGCATCTCTCACAGCAATTAACAAAGGGACTTGCACAGAGCGAGGCACTCAAATCATCTGTTAACACATTTCATATTAGAGCAGGGAGACACCAGACAGCTGAACTCACCCCTGAAGAAAGACACTGAATTTGCTGGTAACTCAAAGTTGAGGCTTAAAAAAAGAAAGGATTTCCAGATTTAAGGAATGTCTGTTTGGTGAGAGATACGAAATGTTAACAAACAGAGGAAAGGTATGGCATGTCTTCCCATAAGAATCATAAATCTGTGTAAATTAACTAATGCCTTAAACGCCTTCATCCAACTTCTCAGTAAGGAGATATACAAAAAAGCAGGCCAGAAACCTGCCACCATACCACTGGGGACCAGAGCCAGGCGCTCCTTGAAACTCTCCTTCTCGGGCTGGGGGAAATGGCCAGATCTCAAAGCTCTGAAGGAAAAGAGGCGCTGGATGCGGGCCAGGGGGACATCTCCAGCCCTCTCCTGGAGGCTCAGCCTCTGCAGCTGCTCTGCCACTTCGAGTGATCCTTGGTGCTTCTGGGCCTTGCTGTAGGCAGTACAGGTAGGGGTGAGCTTCCCACTCCTTCAAAATCTAGACCCTTCTCCAGTCTGTCCCAACCCGGGTCCCCCTGCTCTTAGTAGGAGCCTTAGGGATGGTGGGCACTCACCTGAGCTGCCTGTGGAGATGGGTGAGAAGCTGGTGGCGACAGGTGATAGAGACAGACTCAGTGACAAGGAAGGCAGTGGCACAGGGATCACGGTGGCCCAGGCACAAGGCCAGGAAGCGGCAGAGGTGAGCATACAGCCCACTAGGAGGGCAGTGACTGACCCCACGGAAAGCAAGGCTCAGTGAGTCACAGATGGAATCCAGGGTGGAGAGACCTAGGGAAAGTCAAGACACTTCTACAGATGAATCCCCTTCTTCCTAGTTGATAGGAATTTTCCAAGAAGGAATCCCTATCTCCCATATGAAAAGCAGCAGCTACCATTTACCATGCATCAACTCACTCTGTCCTCCCAAAAACCCTGTGGGTAGGTATTACTTCCATTTTACAGTTAAGGAAACAGAAGGTCAGAGATGTAAAGTGACCTGCACACAGCCAGCCCAGTGAGGTGCTGAGACTCAGACCCAGGTTCAAAGGTTCCACGATCCAGACTGGGATCCAAAGCCAGAACCACGCATGGACAGAATGGAAAGGCATTAGGATCAAGAGACCTAGAGGCACACCCTCTCCAGGGGACCAGTCTCCAGGGGTCAGCATATTCACCAATGGCTACAGGGGCCGAAGGGAGCTGGAGCCGAGGGCCGAGGTCCTTGTCGTGTTTCTTATCTGGGCACAGGGTGGGCAGCTCCTCCTTGCTGAAATCTCGTCTCAATACCTCACATTCTCCTATGGCTGCAACAGGTCCTGGAGTTGGTGCCTTCCCATCTGGGGAGAAAATATGACTTTTTCACAGAGTTCCCTCCTGCCATCCCCTTTGTTCTCCCTTTTGGAGCCAGTCCCTCAGAGCAGCAAAAGAACTTCCTTTCTGTACTACCATTGACACCAGTAATTTCTTCAGCTTTAGTCCCAGGACAACCCCCTAGAAATATATCCACCTTCTACTCCTACCCTTGCCATCATACCTGAGGCTGAGTCTTCCCCATCAGAGCCCCCGAGGATCTCAAAGCTGATTTCCATCTGGTTGTCAGCCAGTTCCTCCTCAGGGATGGTCCTCATAATCTCAGGGCCTCTCTGGGGGCCCTGCTCCTCACAGTGTCCTGATACCACCTTCTTGGCCCTCCGGCTCCTGCCACTCAGGCCAGGGTGCCCAGGGATACTACCTGGGACAACCACTGCATTAGTCTTCGAGCTCGAGCCCTTCCTAGTCCGGCCCCAGCCCCGGGAAGCAGAGCCACGTCTCTTAGGCTCTTCTGTAAGCTGTGCCTCAGCTGAGACAGGGTCTTCCAAGTCACTGTCATCACTGAAGTTCACCTGGGATGGATGGAAAAGGGAGAAGAGCCAAGAGGTCTTCAGTGGCAACACATCTTCAGACAGCAGGTGGCGCTATGGAGTCACCACCCAAGACTTAAGCTATTACCCGGCCACATACACTCCCCCAACTCTTACTCAGAGGCAGTTACTCTTGGATGTGGAAGGGGGTAGAGGAGGGAACAGAAGATAAGGATGAAAAAGGAGAGGAACAGCAGAGTTAAGGAAAGTCCTTCTGTCTAAAAAAAAGGTAGACTGGAACTAGGTCTTGCTGTGGAACACCCAGGGTCAGGAAGATAACAGCAGCGATTAAGGTTCCACTGTGCCTTAGGAATCTATTCAACAGGGACACCTGCTCTGCAGAACTCTTCCCCAGGACCATGCCCACCCAATACCACACAACCTAGCCATAGTCCCACCTCACCTTGAGGCGTGTCTGGACCCTCTGTTGTACCCTGGGGGCCTTGGGAACCTCAGGCTTGCTCTTCGTAGGGAAGACTTCTTCAAACACAGTAAAGGGGATGCGAGGGCCAGCCTGCCTAACCCGGCCCAGGGGCTTGGGTGTACAGGGTGGTCCTCCACCTTCCAGACCTTTCAGAGAGGTGCTATGGAAGGGCAGGGTAGCAGAGGTCACCTGCTGGCACCCTGGGCCCAGATGTTTTTTGCTCTGAGTCCTAGAGGGCTCTGACGCTGGGGCAGTCTTTATTACTGGTGGCTGCCAGCCCCAGGAGCTTGCAAAAACTTTGGTAGTATGGCAGTTGAGGCCAGCCAGCTTTGCAAGGGCTCGAGTCAACAGCAGGCTAGCTCGCCAGGGCTCCAGGAGGGGTATCCGTGCTGCCATAAACTTCAGCCCTGACTCTAGGACCTTCCCTAAGCTCTTGTCTGCTGGCTGGCTCAGGCCCTCCCATGCCAGCTGTGTGTACGTTTGAGCCAAGATCTCATCCAAGAGGCTCGGGACAGGGGAGGGGGGCGCTCTGTGATTCATAGAAGCCTGCAGAGCTTGAGCAAGGCGCTTAGTGGCTGCGGAGCAACCCTTCAGTACAGTCTGCAGCAGGTCCAGACCCTGGGCCTGGTGGCCCATGGCCAGCCTCACCCCTGCTGTGACCAACACCCAACGCAGACAGACTGCTGAGAGGACAGGACTGGCACAGAGTGAGCAGTCACAGGTGGGCTGGTGGAACAGGAAGCCGGGGCTGGCCTGGGGCTTGGTTTTTAGGAGCGGGGAGGAGACAGTAGAAGGTGCTGTGGGGCTAGGCTCCTTGGCCACAGTGGCCACCAGCTCCAGAGCAGGGCCTCTTAGGAAGAGCTCCTCCTCTGGGAGCTCTGGAGGACAGAGGACCCGGGCCTGCTGCTTCCCCTTCTGAGGGTGGACCTTCTTCACAGAGTCTGGCTGCTGGGCAGGCCCACCAAACTCTAGGGAGACAGCAGAACAAGCATTACAAGACTGGGAGAAATGGTACCGAGAGCTCCCTGAATTACCCCAGGGCCTAGCCCCCTGCTAAATGTGTTATCCGTTTATAAGCCACAGAAATCGCTATACTAACATACTAAATATCATTATGGCTTATTATTATTTAGATAAAATTCCAAGTGCTTTCTTCCCACCTAACAATGGATCGACGCACACTTCTGCAGCCCACAAAGCCCCCACATCTACAGCTCAGAAGGCCACATGGCTCAGGAAAGCAGGCTGGCACCAGGAGACCCAAGTCTTAACCCTGGCTCCTGCCCCTGACTAGCCCTGTGATCCTGGCCCAAAACACTGAATAGATCTCAGGCTTTCTCACTTCATAAGTGGAAAAAAAATCTATGCTCTCATGTGACTTCAAGGGTTTTTGTGTGGGTCAAATAAAATACTAGAAGAAAGAGTGGGTCAAAAGAAAAAATGCAATACCATACAATGCAGTACCATAAAATGCAATGTTTTATTACTAGCTTAAGCTCTCCAGAGGACAGCATATTTGTGCTATCTGACCCAGTAACCACTAGCCACATATGGCTACTGAGCATTTGAAATGTGGCTAGGGTGAACAAGGAACTGATTTTAATTTTAATTAAATTTAAATGTAAATAGCCAAAATGTATTGGGTGGCACAGAAAACTAGAACCAGGTAGGTTAGTCCTGGTCAGGCCTCGGGACCAGAGGTAAGCCTCTGATTTAGAAGGAAACCAAACCTTTCACATAAAGATGTGTTGTGGTATATGTGTGACTCTCGCTGCCACCCATGAGTACGTGGGCATGGCTGCTCACCTGTACATGACTCCAGCAAGAACAGAACCTGCTGCAGGTCAGACTGACACAGGTCCAGGTCACTGCGTGCCAACTCCAGCTCCCCCTTCAGCACCAGGAACAGGGCACACCTTGTTGGAGGAGGAGATGAGACCCATCAGTGGAATCCTTTGTGTCCCTGGAGATTCTTTCTCTTTGCCCCTTTCCCAAGCAGGGCCATCACATTCTTTCCCGCATCCAAAAGCCTTCACTCCCTAAGCTGACTTAAAGTCTCCTGGGGAAAGCTCTCTGCCCTTTTCTCTTATCCCAACTCATCCATATGCATTAGGGCAGGGTTTCCCAAACTGCATTCCTTGAAAAAAAAGAATACTGTGGGCAAACTGATTTAGAAAAACATAGCACGCTAGACCTCCCTTTTGGAGATTTACAATACATATTCGCATATCATGGGACACGAGAAGTCCTACTGGAAATAAAAACATCTAACCCAGCATTTCCCACTTATTTAGCCATAGAATGCATTCTTCCACCAACCCCTCCAAACGTAACATGTCAGTATGTAGAACAGTTTGGGAACCCTTGGTCAAGCGCACGTGACCCTCAGCTCTCAGAATTGGCATCCCTTGGGCCTTGCACTCACTGGCGTGGTATCTGTAGCTTCATAGTAAGTTTTAGGGCCTCCAAGCAAAAGGCTTTGGCTTCGCTCACACTGCCCAGGTAGCCCAGGCGGGAAACCAGCTTCTTTGAGCAGCTCAGTACCTCTGTAAGAACCTGCCATTTTTGTACCAGATTTTCACCTGTGGCAAAGACAGACAAGACCATCATCACTCAGTCACGGCCCACACTGTCTGGAGATGAAACTGCCAGCACCCACCATCCGTTCCCACAGGACCTTGCTCTCTTCCTCCTCAGACTCACCATAGTCCAAAAATGGTGTCTCCACGGCCGTTCTTTGAACTGAGAGCACATCACTGCCCATTAGCAGGAGGATGATGCTTCGGAGGAGCTTATGGGAGTCAATGAGTGCTACCTCGGGTGTCTGCCAGCCTATAGTAGGTGGGGTGGAGAAGAGAAGGGAGATGATATGGTCAGACTTCCTCAGCTCATGTGAACCAGCAGACAGCTCAGTAGTCTATCTGGCATAGAGAAGGGGCTGGAAAAGGGGGACAGCATCCACCACCTCCGACTACTAAGATAGCAAACACAAAGCATATTGCCACCCCTCTCCTGCAACGAACACAGGCATAGCTGACCAATCACAGAACTCTTCCCTTTGTGCTCAAGAGTCTCAGAATGCTTCTCAGTATAGTAACCCAAAACCAAAAAACTCAACCAGTTGCCGTCGAGTCAATTCCAACTCATAGTGACCCTACAGGACAGACTAGAACTGCCCCACAGGGTTTCAAGGAGCGGCTGGTAGATTTGAACTGCTAACCTTTGGTTAGCAGCCAAATGCTTAACCACTGCTGCCACCAGGGCCCCACAGAAATCCAAGCGATCACTACTTAACCAATTAGAGTCTGCAGGTGAATTACAACCTATTTGCTTTCCCAGGCATCCCAGACCTACTCTCTGCAGGTTCTGCTAGTCCACACAGCTGGACAGCAGAGAAATGAGGGCAGAGGAGGGCAGATAGGACAAACCATACACATTGTCCAAGGAGGGCCAGCCACCTCATTCATTCACCTTGGGCACAGAGCTGCTCCCACAGGGAGACTGGGAGGCTGTTCGAGGAGAAGCTAAGGTAGACTGCCACCAACTGCAGGGCCTGGACCCGCAGCAAGTACCAAGCCTTAGATGACTTCTGGAGGGCAGGATCCCGAAGCACAGACAGCAGCAGAGAGACACCCTCAGTCACCTGGGAGAGGGAGAGAGCCGGCAGAGAGCATGAGTGAAGTCAGGTAAGCATTTCAGAGCTTGAGATGCCCTTGGAGATCATCTGGCCCAATTCTCTGCTTTTAAGAATGATAAAAGTTGTATAGAAATCTAGAGCCTGACAGGGTGCAAGACTTGGCCAAGTCACACAACTTGTTTGTAAGAAAACTCAGGCTTTTTGGATCCCAGTAGATTTCTAGTCTAGGGCTCCAGTACCTTCCCTGAGAAACCACCATCCCAGTTTATAGTAAGAGGACAGACTTTGTCCCTGAGGAAACTGGAAAAGAAGGAAAAGAAAGAGTATCTCTACTAGAGGAGAACTGGTGAACACTTCATTGGAGAGGGCAAGGCTAGGAAATATTACTGCTTCCCAGGGACAGGAACATTCTTTTTCGCTCCAGGGAAATCTCAGAAGCCAGAAAAAATATCCTGAAAATTCTGAAATCCTTCCAATACCCAGGACCTTCAGGGATTAAGAAAGTGAGAAATACCTTCTGGGTAGTACAGTAGAGTTGACTTTGAAGTAGATCACAGGTCAGGCTAAGGAGCAGGTATGTGTCAGTGGTACGATCGAGAAGCTTCAGGCTTGATTTTGCCTCTTTTAGGTACAACTGAGGAAACAATCAGAGAGTCAGTGGGCACACTGGTGAGGAGAGGTAGCCAGTCAGGCTCGGTAAATATCATGTGTTAAAGCATTTGCAAGTAAAATGCTGAACATGTATAATGAAATATTAAACTATTTCAAAAACTGCAATTTACACAGCAGTTACTCACTCACTCAGTTGTTCACTTGACACCTTTGGGTTAACCACTACGCTAGAGAGTCAAAGCTGAATGAAAAGTAAACAGGCCCTATCTCCTAATAGCTTGCAATGCAGTGAGGGCACAGACAGATACATGTAATCATGATACAATGCCAGAAATGCTGTCTAGTGGTATGGGGGGGCCAGGGAAAGTGACTGGTTCTACCCTTGAAAGAGAGGATATAGAAAATGCTTTAGAAAGGAAGGGATGATTGAGCTAGGCCTTGAAAAGAAAGTACTGGTTTGCTGCATGAAACAAAAAAAGTGGGGGAAAGGTCCGTTTCGGATGGAGGCACTAACACAACCAAAGACAAAGAAGTGTACTCAGTGAATATGAAATAACTGGTATGGATGTGGCATAAAATTCTCGGTAGCGAGTGGCAAGAAAAAGGGTGGGACCCGAATACAACAGGTATGCAATACAAACGAAAGAGTCGGGACAATACCCTTCAGGTAATGGGAAAGCCACTGAAATGTTTTAAGCAAGAAAGAGATAAGATCAGACCTGTGCCTAAGAAGATCACTCTAGCAATAATGAGAACGTGAAGTAGAAAAGGGAGAAACTCGCTAGAACATTTTAATAGTTGTGAGTGAGTGATGAGGAGCCCTGGTGGCACAGTGGTTAAGAGCTCAGCTCCTAACCAAAAAGATCAGCTGTTCGAATCTACCAGTTGCTCCTTGGAAACCCTATGGGACATTTCTACTCTGTCATACAGGGTCGCTGTGAGTTGGAATCGACTTGATGGCAACAAGTGAGTGAGTAATAAAGCATCAACGAGGGCATCAGAAATGGTTGGGAAAGAAAGGATTAGTGGTAATCTATAAAACTTGATGAACAACTGGTTTTACGATGAGAAGGAGAAAAAAGCCTCCTCTTCCCACAGCTGCCTTCCAACCACTTCACACTTTCTAATACCCCAGCAGAATGTGGCAGTAGAAGGCAGAGAAGCTGCCCCTCTAGTATCTTATCTTCTCAAACAAAAGATGGGCAAATAAGGCCAGATCTCCCCCTACAGTACCCAAGCTAGGCTGGCCCAGTACTCACCTGGGCATAGCTGGGACAGCCGAGTGTCAGGAGGAGCTGAGCGATGCGGCAGGTGGAGCCAGCTACCTTTGCAGGGTCCTCCAGTCTCCTGGAGATGATCCGTAGAAGCAGGAAGACCTCCAGAGCCTGCAGGGGCTGGTCATCCAGGAGTAGCAAATTTACTCCATTTCCGCACATGCCTCCATTTCTACCCTCTGGTCCCCAGCCCTTTGGGACCTTTGACTGTGGCCTGACCTCAGGGCCTGGACAAAATGTGGCTACACAAACAGAGCAACCATCAGCCACTGTCAGGGAGTCCCGAGATCAGAGCAACAAGGGAGCCTGCAAACCAGCCTACCCTCTTTGGTTTTGAAGCCTAGATGCCAGTCATCGATAGCCAGGATTTGCTGAGTACTTACTATGTGCCAGGCACTGTACCAAGAGGCTAACATGCCTCAACTCACTTAGTCCTCACAGCAACTCTAATCCCAGTCTTACAGATGAGGAAACTAGGATTCCCATAGGCTAGGTTGTTTGTCCAAGTTCACATAACAGATATGTGGTAGAGCCAAGACTCAAATCTAGGGCTGAGGCAGCTTCCCAGGCCCCTGGTGCTAGAAGTATGGCCTAATAGCCCATAGTAACCTTTTGTGTGCAATGTTCTCTTTTGGAGGTTCCTAATGTAGGGTCGCTATGAGTCAGGATCGACTCAATGGCAGCGTGTTTGGTTTTTTGGTTTTTTTCAAGTAGGGTCTAGGGAAGAGCTTCAGGGGCTCTGTAACACCCTCTGAAATCGCATTTAAAAATGTAAAATTGTGTATATAGGCATCTACGGTTATATAAGTCTCAAATAACCTAATAATAATTATAGCTAACATTTAAACACTCCGTTACTGCAAAGTGTCTTCCATGCATCATCTCACTGAATGCTAACAACAACCCTATGATGTAGGTTTTATTTCTTAGCATCCCCATTTTAGAGGTGAGGAAACCTAAGGCCATGTACTAGTAAATAAAGGAGCTTGGATTTGAACTCAGGGAGACTTGATTACAGAGCCCATACTCTTAATTCCTGGGCTATCTGGCTTCTCAGCAGATTCACAGGCCAAAGAAGGGAAAGCTCAGCTTCTGGTCTGGCCCTTGTGTGTATGGATCTCTATTGATGCCATGCCCTGTTACCTTTGCCACCAGCTGATAGAGGGCCGCGAGGATCTGCAGTGAGGCTGCTGTCTGCTGGAGACACCGCACAACTGGGGCCTGCCTCCTTGTAAGCACCTCCTTCCACAGGGCCAGGGCTTGGTCCAGGCATTTGGACTGAGCTGTAAGTCAGAAGAATGGAACTAGTCTCCCTCATCATGGGCCGTGTGGGGAGAACTCAGCTTTCACCACAACATCCTCTCCCCCTCCACCGACCCCTCCTAAGGCAAGCCTCTCCTACACCTGGGGTCCCTATTCTGCTTAGGAAGCCATGGAGGAGAACCCATCCCACCACACTGCATTCTTACTGCCCTCACCAGCATCTGCAGCCAGGTTGAAGACAATGTTACTGTACAGGAAACGATCTTCCTGGAGTTTATCTTCATAGTTCAGGTCATTGACTTCAAATTCCTCCAGGTTACTAGGGGCCTGGGCTCTCCGATCCCGCTCGATACCCTGGAAGGGACAATCAGGGTAAGAAACAGGACAGTACCAGCTTACTGGGGTCCCAGGGAAACAACCCTCACACCCAGTTCTGCTCGGGCCCATGGCAGCCACACTCACTTCCTGCATTTTGGCCTCCAGGGTACAGATGTAGAGCCACAGCAGGGCCTGTGCTTTATCGTCCAGGAGCCGATCCTTAGTGTGGGCCTCGGGCCTTACAGACTCCAGAAGCTGCAGGGCTTCCCGGATAGCATCCAGGGCAGAGCTGCAGGAGGAGAATGCACTTACACAGGGCCCAACAGGAACACCTGCCACAGTGTCCTGGGAAGGGCCTTCTGTAGAACAGCTGGCCTCACCCTTTGAATGAGCTCTCATGGCCCCAAAGTGAAGGGGACACTCAGGGACATAGAGAGGGAGAAAACAAACCCATTGCTGTTGAGTCAATTCCAACTCATAGCAACCCTGTAGGATAGAGTAGAACTGCCCCATAGAGTTTCCAAGGAGCGGCTGGTGGATTCAAACTCCTGACCTTTTGGTTAGCAGCCGAGCTCTTAACCACTGCACCACAGGGTACGAAAAGGGTAAGAGGACCTAGGGCAAGGAGCAAGAGTGGCCTCCCCAGCTATTCCTCCTCACCAGTCAGTCTGCTGGGCAAAGTCGTGGTAGCAGAGCACCTGAGCCAGCTCTACCAGGTGGGTGGCTCGTGCCCATGCCCCAGCAGGCGTCTCCTCAGGGCTCAGCTCCAGCAGGTCACAGATGACGTTGAACCGTTCCTGCCCAGTGTCAGCCCGCACTGCCTTGTAGGCCTGCAGCTCCTCCCTGAGCAGGAGGCCCAGGGTCTCCAGGTCCCAGCCACTCAGGCTGTCGCGCAGAGTCCTGAGAGACAAGAGTCTCCGTACCAGGTGGAGCCAGTGAAGCATGGAGACTCTGCCCCCATACCCGTGAGTCCCAGCCTTGGCTTGCTGAGAGCTCAGTGAGTTTCTAGTCGTGGCTTTAAAGTATAAATCAGATCACATCGTTCCTCTGTGTAATACACTGCAGTGGCCTTCCAAACCCCTTCCCATGGCCTATAAAGCCCTATGTGATCTGGCCTCCGTCTACCTTGACCACCTTATTCCACACTGCTTCCCACCCTATGCCCTTTTCACTGCCTTCCCCCCAGACTGGCTTTCTCAAACACAGCAAGCTTGTTTCCACTCAGGGCCTCTGTATTCCCTCTGCCTAGAATTTTCTTCCCTGAGATATTAAAATGGTGGATTGCTCCGTATCATCAGGTCTCATCCCATACATCACTTCCTCAAAAAGGCATTCCTCTAAACCATCTAAAGCTGCTCCCTCTTTAGCAAATCAACATTTATCTTCATAGAACATATAAGAAGTGTACTTGTTTTTGATGTCTCCCCAAGTACAATATAAATTCCACGCAAGCAAGAACACTGATTTGTTCACATAGTAGGCACTGAGTGGATAACTGATGCACAAAGGAATCAGGGCCTTTTTCAGACATAAGGATGGAAGGGCATGACCACAGATACAAAAAGCCAGCCTGTCCATGCAGCAGACATGGTTATCTCCCCTCCCACTGACTCACTTCAGCTGTAGCTCCTTGTCTCCAGCCCTGGCCGCATCCATCTTGACCCGAACCCAGAAGTTGACTGGCTCAGCCACGTGTTCAGGGCCACAGGGCCTCAGGGCTGCCAGCCACAGAGTCACCATCTTGCAGCCCTGGGCCTGCTGACCCAGTTTCTTCAAACTCTCTACATGCAGCCGGAAGCACCTATGCAACTGCAGAGAAAAGGAACAGACCAAACTTGAGAAAGGAGCCAATGAGTCTGTCCAGTGTAAGAGTACTTGCGTGCACAGATACGCGTACACACACGCACACAAACACACACACACACGCAGTGGGGGGTGGGCGGTGGTCTTCTTGCCCCCTCGACCTCAAAGGCTCCAATCTATGCCACACCCACATTCACTGTCTGCATCCCTCCTATAATCCTTTTCTCAGCAAATGGCACCTCCCTCTCCTTGAGTCAGAAAAGCAGGCTATATTTTACTCTTATTTCTCCCTCCCTCAAGCCAGTCACTTACCAAGTTAATCCTTAACGTCTTCCACTTCTTTCCATCCCTAGAACAGCTGCTTCAGTTCTGAAACCCACCCTTTCCTGCCTAGGCTCCTGTAACAGCCTGGCTGCCCCGCTGCCAGTCTTGTCCCTTTCACTCTGTTTTCCAGTGATCCCAGAGAAATCCAAAATGCAAATCTGACATCACGCTTCCACTTAAATCATTTAGAGGCTCATCATCTTACTCAGGGATGAAACCCAAGGCCTTCTATGACCCATCCTCTCTACCATTCCATGATTTCATGGATATTCTTAAGAATGGCTTCTCACTCTGGTTGCCCAAAGGACCACTGGGAAACTTTTTAAAAATCCACATGCAAGTACAACTAGATGGTGCCCGGCCACCACCATCGACTGCTCTGACAGGGATCACAATAGAGGGTCCCAGACAGAGCTGGAGAAAAACGTAGAACAAAATTCTAACTCACAAAAAAAGACCAGACTTACTGACCTCACAGAGACTGGAGAAACCCTGAGAGTATGGCCCCCGGACACCCTTTTAGCTCAGTAATGAAGTCACTCCTGAGGTTCACCCTTCAGCCAAAGATTAGACAGACCCATAAAACAAAATGAAACTAAAGGGGAACACCAGGTGCAAGGACCAGAAGGCAGGAGGGGACAGGAAAGCTGGTAATAGGGAACCCAAGGTCGAGAAGGGAGAGTGTTGACATGTCGTGGGGTTGGTAACCAATGTTATAAAACAATATTTGTACTAACTGTTTAATGAGAAGCTAATCTGTTCTGTAAACCTTCATCTAAAAAATAAATTTAAAAAAATCCATATGCCCGGGGTTTCACGTTAGAGATTCTCAAACAATCAGTCTGGGGTAGACATTACTATTTTTTTAAAGTTTATTCAGGTGATTCTAATATGTAGCCAGGTTGAGAAATACTGGCTTAGGACAAGGGAGTCAATTAAAGAAAAGCATTAAGTAAATAATGAATAATAGTACAGGTGAGGTTTGAGAAACACTGGACCAGATACTGATGCCAACATACAGCTCCTAACACCCCCCTGGCCAGGCCCTCACATGCTACTCAAGCTCCTTCTCCTCCAAAATCCATAACCTCCCTTCCTGTCCTTCTCATTCCCTCATACCTTCTCAGCAGGCACCTCAGGATAGGCACCTGGCTTCGCCAAGCCCAAGTGCTGACAGAGGGGCTCAGAGATGGCACAGGCCTCGGCATACAGCTTGTGACTATAGAAGCTGTAGGCCAAGTTACTGGTGTAAGAAGCTGCAGGGGAGAGAAAAGACAATTGACCTCCTGTCAGAGAGGAAGTAACAGAGAGGCTTGCCTGGGGGTCTGCTCATCAGCTTCCAGATCAGACAGGAACCCCTATTGCTAGGGAATGAGTAAGAAGCAGTTCAGCCAATGCTCTCCATTCCATTAAGGCAAGCCCACACCACCAGCCCCTCTGCATGCTCTGAGTCCTCATTCCTACATGTGGCCCACCTCTCCTCACAAGCCAGTCTCTGCCTAACATAATGGAACAGTTGCAGTTGAGTCAACTCCAACTCACAGTGACTCATATGTATCAGAGTAGAACTGTTTTCCATGGCTCATTTTTCAGAAGCAGATTTCCAGGCCTTTCTTCCGTGCTGCCTCTGGGCAAACCCAAACCTCCAGCTTTTCAGTTAGCAGCCAAGTACATTCACTATTTGCACCACCCAGAGATTCAATCTCTGCCTAATGCCCCAAGAATCAGCATTTTAGGGAAAATACTCTGGCCTGTCTCTTACCTCCCTCTCCCTCACTCATTGCACTGAAGCCACACTGGCATCCTTGCTAATTCCTTGAACATACCAGATACTCTCCTGCCTTAGGGCCCTGTCACTGGCTATGTCCTCTGCCAGGGATGCTCTTTCCCAGGTATCAACATGGCTAACCCCCTTACATTCTCCAGGTCTTTGCTCATGTCACCCTCTCAATGAGGCCTACCCTGATCACCCTATTTAAAATGGTAACCTGCCCTCCTTGCCCACCTTGAACTCTTAATCCCATTTCTTATCCTGCTCTACTTTTCCTTTTCCCTGTACTTCTTACCACTTTCTAGCATGTTAATAGTTCGTTTATTTATTGCATCTGTTTAGCATCTTTCTCCAACGAGAATGTAGCTCCATGAGGGCAGGGATGTTTGTTTTGTTCACTGATAAATTCCAGATACTCAGAATAGTGCTTGGCACATAGTAGGTACTTAATATTTGTTGAGTGAAGTTTTCCTAAATTCTAATAACTTACTCATACAGCTTCTCAGCTATCAGTATAGACAGCTGGAAGAAAATAAAGGCAGTTTTCAATCCTCTCTGGAAGGAACATTCATACTAATAATTTTTGTGACTCCTGATATTTCCATCTCTCTAGCTTGGTTCAACCACTGAGAATATGAGAAGTTCTCCAGAATCTTCCAATGACAGAGCTGACTGGGACCATATGATTTAAACTGAAGATCCATGCTTTTTGTAAAATGAGGGGGAAATGTATTATGAAGTATAAAAATAGGCAAAACTAAACTATGCTGTTAAGATAGTGGTTACTGTTGGGGGCGGACTGTGACTGGAAGAATGCATAAGGAGCAGTTTTCTAGGGTTCAAGTCATGAAGTCACTTGACTCAGATACTGGTTACAAAGTGTGCTCAGTTTGTGAAAACCCATCAAGCTATACACTTACGATTTATGTACTTTTCTTTACATATACTTCAATAAGCAGTGGAGAGTAATGTATATGCATGTTTGTTTATATATACATAGAATATCTCCAGAAGGATAAGAAATTGGTAATAATTGCCTCTGGAGACGAACGTGGGTGGCTAAGGATTAGGGGTGGGAGAGAGACTTTCACTGTATGTCCTTTTGTACAATTTGAATTTTGAACTATGTAAAATGAATGGTCTACCTGGCTTAAAAAAAAAAGTTATAAATGTTCTTTAAATTTTAAATATGTATATAGAAAGGTCAGAAAGTTGTATATTAGGTACAAATGTTTTCATGAAACAAATACCAAATCAGATTTCAAAGTCAATGAGAAAGAAATTAGTGTATGCTGTTTTAAGTTAGCCTCATCACTTATCTACTAGTGTTAAAGGTAGAGTAACTAATACTTATAAACATCTTTTTTACTATCTCCTTAAATCATAAGCAGCAACTGTGCCCCTCAATGATCAGAATCATCCACCAAGTGCTATTTGCCTTCCTCCTGAGTGATGATCCCCCATGAGGCCATATCTGGGCCCAGGGCACTAACCAGTCATGCCCAGATAGTCTGTCAGCTCTGGGCCTGACAGATCCTCTAAGGCCTCCAGCATCCAGACAACAGTCAATTTGCAACTCTCCACTAGCTGTGCCAGGTCAGCCAAATCAGCTACCTGAAAGGACAAGAAGGGTTTGAAGGTAAGCGGAGTTATGACAGGTCCAGGGTGAGCTCTACCCCTAAAGCCAAAGCAACCCAAAAGCTCCACCTAGGGCAGTTGAGCACCCCCAGACCTATGACCCTGCCCAGGTTCCTTGGTTCCCAGACGGTACCTGACAGCCTTGGGCAAAGTCATAAACCATCACAGTGTAGAGGTGAAGTCCCTGAAAGTGCATTTGAACCAAAGACTGCTGCTGCTTGGACGAGTCCCCACAGACCTGAGGAAGGAAGAGGAAGTTGGTTTGAGGGCCAAAGATAAAGTTCCAACTCGAAGATTGTGGCCCAGAGTTCTGGAGAGCTGACACAGTCCAAACAGGAGGACGGATATCAGGAGGAACCACTGCTCTCTCAGGACAGCCCAAGCTGCTGGCTAGTTGGCCAGGCATAGTCCAGGGAGCATGCCAAGGAGGAAGCCAGGGCTTCCGATCTTGCCGAAGACCACAGACTGGTAGTGAATCCATAGAATCACGTACCCACCCTACCTCCAGGTCCTTAACTCACACCAACCCGCAGCTGCCGGATGAGGGAGCAGTAGCTGCGAAGAAAAGCACAGAGGCCCAGAATAGCTTCAGGTCTGTAGCGCCTCTTGGAGCCTCTCTCCAGGCCTGAGAGGAAGAACTGGCAGCTGTCACACAATGCCCGCAGCGGTGGTGACGGTGTCTCCATACTGGCATTCAGGATAGCTGATGCCTTGACCAGAAGCTTGGCCACTGCCTGGTGTCCTCCCTCCCCGACCTGCAGCAGCTCAACCCCCAGCTGGCACAGCTGGAGACTAGGGGCCAGATCTGTGTTCTTTAGGTAACCACGGGCCTTCTCCACTGCTCTGGTGGCCTTGGTGTGGTGGTGGCTCCAGCAGAAACGACGGCAGTGTTCCAGGGTCAGCTCCAAGAAGCAGAGGGCCCTCCGGGGAGAAAGAAGTCCAGGAGAGCTCCCTCCCTCACCCACCAAGACTCTGATCACATGCCTGGAGAGCAGGTCATCTAGGAAATCAGCATCTGCTTCACTCAAACCATGCCCACTAGAATCAAATAGTTGATGGGCAGCTACTACTCGACAAGCTGTTGGAGAAGCAAAGTGGGGAACCTCACATGGGGTACTTTCATCTTCTAAGAGTACTAGGAAGCTCAAGGCCTTCAGCCGAGCTGAGAATGCAGCTCGTGGCTCCACCAGGGCTTCTGCCCCCTTCCAAAGCAGACAAAAGCTGCCCCGAGCCACAGCCTCATAGTCCTGGGAAGCAGCTTGGCAAGAGCACTGCACCAAGCAGGCATGGAGGGGCTGGGCAAGGCGGAGCGTGGCCTCTGGGCTGCCCTGTGCCACAACATTCCGCAAGAAGATGAAGAGAATGCGTTCTAAGTAGAGGGGAGGGCGCTGGGGAGTGGACACCAAGTAGCCATGGCAGGCCAGTTCTGCCAGCTCCAGCAGGCTCCCCAGGTGTTTAGGGCAAGCCAGCTTGGCAGTCAGCTGCTGATTGCAAGCCCTCAGGATGGCATCACAGGCTTGTCTTCTTTCTGCATCATATCGGCAGCTGGGAGGACCCGCTGGAGGCTTGGACAGGAACTCCTAGGAGGACAGAAGATGTGAATTGGGCTACCAAAGAAAGGAAAAGAGTTAGGGAAAAGAACTAGAAACAGGGTTGCTCAGGAGACGGTTCCCTTCTTGTCTTTTTCTTCAAAACAATGTAAAAAATAATAACTCATGGTCAAGTTTGTTTAGATCACAGCTCCAAGCAACCTCAGTTCTAACTCCTTTCCCCATCTTGGAGGCCACAGTCCCAGGCCCTCCTATCCATTCCTCTGCAGCAGCATGCCCTCAACTCCTCCCTCAGCTCAGAGAGCCAGGAGTATCACAAGCCAGAAAACTCCCCACCTTCAATTCAGGCAGCAACTCTTCAGCCTCCTTCCGACTGCTTAGCAGAATCCCAAAGTTGACTCCTTTAAAGTTCCTCATGGCGCCGGAGAGCTAGGGAGGACACGGATTAGAGAAGGTGTAGAAGATTAGTATGGCGCTAAATGCGGCATGGGCGAAGGGCTTAAAGGCTATGGAAGAAGGTGGTAAAGAATCCTATTTGAAAAAAAAAAAAAAACCTGCCAGGACCCCGGACTACCAATGTAAACTGCCACTACAGCTTTTCTTTCCTCCCAGCCGATCCCGGCCCTCACCACCCCAACGCCCCACCCCGGAGGCCTCCACAGAGCTAGCTCTTCAGAGCTTATCCGGACGTCCAGAGGTCTCCCGACTCTCTCCGCAGAGCGGCCGCCGCCTCTCCCCTAAGTCAGCACACTGGAGGGCCCCATTCACCTCCGCGCGTATATACGCCCATGAGTCCCTCCGGGACTTAAGCCCCAGAGGTCGTCTTTCCTCACAGTTCCAGAGCTTAACAGCCCGAATACTTCGCGAGGAGCCAAAACGTAACCTTCGCTTTTCCGCGCCAGCCCCTCCTTTCAAATATTTCAACCACCAATCAGCGAGAGCTGCGTAACGCCGGCGGGCCGCATGGTGCGCTGGGAGTTGTAGTTTACCCGCTGCGCTTCGTCGTTACGTGACGCAAGCCGGAGGAGTCCTGCTGCTTTGAGCGTTAAAGCCTCTTGGGGCGCGAGTTTCCTCCTCCTCTCAGTCAGGGTTGAGTTCTTCCGCTACCTGTTGCTTAGCCGCTATCAGGAAGGTCGGCCTCGTGCGTTCGTCCCCTCTTTATCTGGAGAGCTGAGGCAAGAGTTTAAATTTCAAGAGAATTAGGCTAAACAACAGTAAGAACTTACTTGGACTCACGCGGTTTGGGTTACTAGAAAAAAGGGCGTAGCCTTTCATGCAATTCTTTTAAAATACGGTTTTCTAGGGACACATTTAATGAGTACCGTGGCGACCTCCAGTTAACCCTCTTTTCCAGCCTTGCTCCTTCCATGGGTTGTATGAGAAAGACAAGGATCTGGCGCTGTTTAACAGGGGCGGGGAGGAGAGGTTTGGGGTGTGAGTGACTGAAAGACCTAGGGAACGTCATTCACTGGGATTTTTACAGTCTGAATGGCTTATGTTTGAAAGTACTAGCCACTTCCTCAAGCATACCGATTCAGCTGGCCCAGCTTCTCTTTCCTTCCTCCACCAAAGAATTCATCTCAAAACTGTGGTGTTCCATTCTTCTTTTTCCTAATTACTGGGCAATTCATCCTTCTCCATCATCGTCTTTCTCCGTAATCATCAACATCTTTTAGAAGTTGAGAATCTAGCAGAGAAGACAAGCTATTTAAATAAATAAATAATAATGAGATCTCCAAAAAACCTCAGCGTTGAGACGGTAATGTTAACGCAGGTGTTGAATATATGTGTTAGGGACATGACAGGCGTATCTCCTCCGTAGGGCACAGCAGAAAGATGTTCATAAAAGTTTGATGAATGAATACATCAATTCTCTCAGTACTCATTTCCTTTTGTTTTCATTTTAGCAATCAGTGTTTATTTACATGTTGTGTAGCAAGTGTCCTAGATTTTTTTTCCTTTATGTATGTATTATATACCTAGTTGATTCTAAACTCCTCAGAGGCGGAGATTTTCCTGTTCTTGTTCCTCTTCTACTTCCTACAAGAAATAGGAAGCTCTGTAAGTATCAAGAGATCAATACATGCTTACTGATATGAATGTGAATCCCACCACATAGTCAACCTCTCACCCTGAATACCAAGCTTATGAAGAGGCAGCACAGGGTAGTGGAAAGAGCTTTGGACTGGAGTCTGGATGGAGGAGCTGGGCTCTAGTTCCAGCTCAATTTGTTATTTCTCTGTGAAACAGAGATAGTAACACCAAGCCTCACTACTTCCCAGGGTTTCTGCCACCCTCAAGTAGGAGAATACCCTTGAAATAATTTCCAAAGGCCCTAACAGTGCTATGCTACCATTGGAAAGTATGTCTTTCACAAGGAAAGTATTAGCCCAAGAGACAGAAAGGGCCACATAAACCAGAGACTTCATCAGCCTGAGACCAGAAGAACTAGATGGTGTCTGGCTACCACCAAAGACCACCCTGACAGGGAACACAACAGAGAGTCCCTGGCAGAGCAGGAGAAAAGTGGGGTGCAGAACTCAAACTCTAGTAAAAAGACAAGACTTAATGGTTTGACTGAGACTGGAGGGACCCCAGAAGATATGGCCCCCGGACTCTCTGTTAGCCCAAAACTAAAACCATTCCTGAAGCCAACTCTTCAGACAAAGATTAGACTGTACTATGGGACATAAAATGATACTCATGAAGAGTGTGCTTCTTAGCTCAAGCAGATACATGAGACTAAATAGGCAGTTCCTGTCCAGAGGCGAGATGAGAAGGGAGAGAGGGTCAGGAGCTGGTTGAATGCACAGGGGAAATCCGGGGTGGAAAGGAGGAGTATGCTGTCACAGTATAGGAAGAGCAACAAGTGTCATATAACCATGTACGTATAAATTTTTGTATGAGAGATTAACTTGAATTGTAAACTTTCACTTAAACCACAACAATAAAAAATAATAATAAATAAAAGTACGTCTTATATGTACTGACATATAAAGATGTCTGAGGTACATGAATGATTGCTATAGTCTTCCTGTGGATTTTAATTGTTCAAAAAAATAAAAAGAGATATATGGTTACATTAAAAAAAAAAAAGTTGCCTAACAGCCTGAATGGTATGATACTATGATACAATTTTTATTGATATATATGTATGTATATAGGTATACTAATATTAAATCTGATGAACTAGACTAAACACTTAACAGTGGTAATCTCTGAAGGGCAGGATTACATTTCTATATATTTATACTATAAAATATTATATTTATATATCAGTATAATGTATTTTAATATAACATATTAACATTTACATCAAATATGTATTTCTGTATTTGTACTTGACTATTTTACAATGAGGAGCCCTGGTGGTGCATTCGTTAAGAGCTCAGCTGCTAGCCAAAAGGTCAGCAGTTTGATCTACCAGCAGCTCCCTGGAAACCCTATGGGGCAGTTCTACTCTGCCTATAGCGTCACTATGAGTCGGAATCCACTCGATGGCAATGGGTTTGGTTTGGGTTTGGCTTATTTTACAATGAAGGAACCCTGTGGTGCAGTGGTTAAACACTTGGCTGCTAACAGAAAGATCAGCGGTTTGAACCCACCAGCTTCTCCATAAGAAAAAGATGCGGCAGTCTGCTTCTGTAAAGATTACAGCCTATGCGCAGTTCTGCTCTGTCCTATAGGGTCACTATGAGTTGGAACTGACTTAAATTGGCAACGGGAGTTTTACAATGAGTATATGTAACTTTCCACCACACGTCTGTCAGTTTGTAGTACTGTGGTGGCTTGCGTGTTCTTATGATGCTACAAGCTATGCCACCAGTATTTCAAATACCAACAGGGTCACCAATGGTGGACAGGTGTCAGTGGAGCTTTCAGACAAAGACAGATTAGCAAGAAGGACCTGGTGGTCTACTTCTGAAAAAATTGGCCAGTAAAAACCTTATGAATAGCAGCGGAACACTGTCTGATATACTGTTGGAAAATGAACCCCTCAGGTTGGAAGGCACTCAAAATCTCAGGACCGGGCAGTGTTTCATTCTGTTTGTACATAGGGTTGCTATGAGTCAAAACCGACTCGATGACACTTAACGACAATAATAACATATGTACCTCTATTGCAAAAAAAAAAAAAAAAAAAACCTTAAAGCGAATGTGATGTATTTTTATAATAGATCTGATTCCAAGCATGACAAACTTGTTTTTTTGTTTTATGATTGTATTCTGTGGGGAGTAGTGGCAGAAAATAATAAAACAGACAGAAAAGACCACACGGTTGGGATTAGATAAAGAGCAATGGGGGGCGGAACCTACACCCAGCAAAAGGGGCATGGCCATTAGCTGGGATCAGCCCCCTCCTCTCCCTGGGCAGGGACTGGATCTCCAAGAAGAGAAGGCCTCAATGCTATCCTTGTCTCCCAGTCCTCCTGCCCCCGTGCTCGCTGGCTCTGGTTCCTTGAGATGCTTCTCTGCTTTCCTCAGGATCATTTAAAAGCTCCACATCAAATAACGATGTGTCCAGCTGGATGGAAATTCAGAAAATCAGGAGCCTCTTAGAGAAAGATGGTGGTGTGTATCAAGTCTGCCCCCAAAATGACCTTCCCACTTGAGGAAGAGGAAATGAGCTCAAGTGGAACATATTGACACCCAACTCAGCTGCTCCCATACCCCAAAGAAGACCTCTCAGATAGCTTGATAGTTCCATCTGGGCCAGCACCAAGGATAAACACTGTAGGAAATCACCCCACTACTGGGAAGTATTGGAAAGTTATACACCATTACAGCCCCATCTCCTCATTCTCACACCCATATCAAGATAGGCTCAGCTGGATTGAAAATTTAGCAAATAAAATACAAAGCAAACACTTATGTAGTACTTACACTGTGAGCCAAGCACTATTCTAAGCACTTAACTACAGCACACGAGAAACCAAACCCTTTGCCGTTGAGTCACTTCCGACTCATAGGGACCCTATAGGACAAAGTAGAACTGCCTCATAGGGTTCCAAGGCTGTGAACCTTTATGGAGGCAGATTGCCACATCTTCCTCCCATGGAGCAACTGGTGGGTTCGAACTGCAGACCTTTCAGTTAGCAGTCGAGGGCTTAACAACTATGCCACTAGGGCTCCTTAAACTACAGTAGTGCATTTACTTCTCACAAAATCCCTACAGGGTAGAAACTATACTATCATCCCTGTTTTGTAGATGAGGAAACTGACGCACAGAGAAGTCCCATCCAGTTGGGCTCTGGATTCATGCTATGAATCATCTCTCTCTGCTGCCTCTCAGCAGAGCATCTTGAGTAGCATTTTGTAGACAGTGAACCTATCACTCAGAACCATATGGACAGATCCCCAAAGTGGACCAGGATGGCCAAGGGTAGACACTTCCATTTTCTAATCCTTCTCCAGAGGCAAGTCTTGGGACGGGGGGGCAGAGCTAGAGAAGAAAAGGCAGGTAGGTGAACACTCATGGGGCATAGGCAGTGTATATCATAGAAGGGACACTGGGCTGGCAATAACAGGCAAGGTTTAGCCTCACCTTTACCACCCACTTGCTGTATGACCTTAGGCAAGTCACTCCCTTTCTTCAAACAGGTTTTCCTCTTGGGTAAAAAATTTCGCCAAAAAAAATTTTTTTTTTTTACCAACACCTAGCAATACAATGCATGGCATATAGTAGCCGTTCAAATAAAAATACGTTTAAGGTCGAATGGACAATCTCTAAGATGCCTTCCAGCCCTTAACACCCTGCAAGTCTGACAGGAAAGAACCCTCCCCATTCCATCTGCTGCCAGCCCCTTTAAAGCAAGCTCAACATGGACAGTTAAAGAAACCTCATCAGTCTGTCTTCCCTAGCCCCCTATTTCTTTATCACTTAGGGATGTGGAGGCCCCTCACACTTTCAGCTCAACAGGGCAGAACGAAGTGGGCTTACTGCAACAGACTCTGTCTTAAGGTGATGGGGGAGGAAAAGATATCTGTTTTTTTACTTAACCTCAATCTGTTTCCTGCAGCCTGGTAGGAAACTGCTCTGAGTATGAACCTGAGACCACCACCCACTCCTTCCCATCAGCCTCACCCTGCAGAAGCCCATTTGCCCTACATTCCTTCAGCACCAGCTGATTCTATCTCTCCACACAGGCTGGAACTTGCAGGTCTTGGAATGTTTCATATCTTCTTGTCTGGGATGTAGTCTGGGACCCAAGTCCTTCATCCCTTTTCCTGAACAGCGGTCCCACCATGCCCATCTCAAGTACATTCCAGGACACATCTTGAGCCTACCTTCCCTCCATCCTCCATCCCTACCCTTCTTAAGGTTGGCTCTGCTTCCCCTGAGAAGCCTAGGTTTTGGTGGGAGGAAGAAAAGCAAGATACAATCAGAGGCGAGGCAGGGAGGGGCCCACAGAACTGGTGTTCCCACTGGTACTGTTTCCTGCCCTTGTGGCACTCTCGCTCTCAGGCTGGGTGGGGAAGTCAGGTACAGACAGGATATCTCAGTCCCTCAGCCATTCACTGCTCTCTCCTCTTGGCAGCCCTTCACTCACATTTCATGCAGGGACACAGGATCTGCTGGGCCCAGACGCTGGACAGATGGTGCACTCATAGCCACAAAGGCAGAAGACAGGCAGCCATGTGTGTGCTGAACTGTGAGCCGGTTCCTGCAGGAAGCACCCTGCCCCCCAGGTTTGCCCCAATGGGTTGTCACAGCAACAGCCCAAGCCCCTGTAATTTTTGCTCCATGTGCTCCAGAGATCATCTCACCTTGGCTGTGGAGCAAGGGTTTTGCTTGGCAATTGGGAAGGGTGCCTGTCCCCAGGGTAGAGAGATATGGAGGACCTAGGAACCTCAGGCCTTTCCCACCCAGTCTTGCTGAGAGGTAATTCCACAGCTCTCAGTTTGAACTGGAGACAGTCTTGGAGAGGTTAGAAAAGCGAATCTTCTGCTGGTAACCCCATTTCTATCCTCAAAACCTCCAGCTGATCACTCACCAAAAGCTACTGAGGTGGGTACAGGTGAGGATGAGTAATCAAATCAACAATCAGTTAAGGAGTTTATTTTAAAGTGGTAAGGGGAAAGAGAGTAACACAGAGGCAACTTTTGGCACCTTCTTTCCAGTCCATTACCCCCATGTCCTCCCCAACCCAAAGCACTGGCAGGAGAGGCCCCAGGACAGGCTGAAGGACCGGGAGTCACAAAGTCAAGTCACAGAGAGATTTGTGTAACCCTGCCTGGAGAAGCGGGAATCAAGAGTCTATCCCAAGCCCCTGATCTTGAAACAAGGTTATAGTTCAGGGGCATACGGCTCCCCAGTGGGTGAGGGCACCCGCAGTTCAGCATCGTGCCGCACCACTGTGAAGAGCCCCACCACTGCCAGCAGTGCCATCACCATGACGGCAGAGCAAATGCTGAACATGTTCCGAGTCCCTGTTTTGCGATCACTGTCATGGAGGACAAGGAGCCCCAGGCAGGCCAGTAGGTGCAAAGGCACCCGGAACCAGTTGAGTACACCAGCCTGCTCTGTCTCAGGGATCACCTTTCTCCGCAGGAAACTCATGCTGGGAAAGTACAGCCCACAGGCCAACTCGATAAGTAGGAAGGCTATGAAGGACTCCACTGGGCTCTCCTGGCCTGGGCTGGTGGAGAAAGTCAACATGAAGAGAGAGAAGACAACGATGAGGACCGCAAGGGAGAGTAGGTGCATGGGCTGAAGGCGGTACCTCTTGGAGGTGGCAATGCGGTACAGGGAAGTGCCAAGCAGGCTGGCTGCCATGAAGCTGGAGAAGATGATACCCAGCGGGGCCCCGTGTGGGTGCAGCACCGGTGTCCAGAGGAAGATAAAGATGAAGATGACACTCTCAAACAGGGCCTGTATGATGCCGAGCAGCAGCACACGGCGGTCCGACAGGAGGCAACGCAGGCCCCCAGCACATGTCCGTGAGAAGGCACGCTGCCGGTCATAGTTTTCTCCCCAGTTGCGAAGGGCCAAGGTCCCAGCCAGAGCCAGGAGAGGGATGGCGGCCACAAAGGGTGCCACAGGCCCCAGCCCCATCCAGCTGGCCACAGCTTCAGCTGCCACACCTGCCACTACAGCCAGCACATGGTTCCAGAAGGCAACTCGGGCAAAGGTAACTGGGATCCACTCACTAGGAAAGTCATGCCGCTCCACATGCTCATGAATGTACCAGGCCTCGAAGGCCGAGAAGAGCAGGGCTGTGGACAGTCCACCAAGCACTCGGCCCACCAGCAGCACAAAGTAGTCCCGAGAGAGTTTAGTTAGGCAGCAAAGAGAATAAGTGAGGGAGAAGAGGACACAAGACTTCTTCCGACCCAGCCAATCCACGAGGGAGGAGGCTACCAGGCCGAAGAGGACTGTGGAGGCAAGGCCGCAGACGTAGAAGATAGCAATTTGACCCTCCAAAAAGTGGTAATGCTGATAGAGTTTATATAGGTAGGGGGCCTGGAGCCAGTCAGCTGCCAGGGCCAAGAAGTAAACTTGATAGAAGTCCAGTTGAAACCGAAGAAAGGAGGGATTGCTGCAGGCTCTTCCAGGGGGTTTAGCCCGGCATCTTGACAGCTCCAGCCCCAGGCAGGAGGCCAGGAGGACAACAAAGGCGAGGTAGGCAGTCACCAGCATGGCGGGCCCCCGGACGACCTGAGGAGGGGGCGAGAGTCACATCCATTACCTGGGTAGCACTGTCAAGGGGCTGAGTGTGTAAACACAAGGCAGCTCCACCCAGCCACTCCCCCCTCCTCCCCCGCCAACTCCACTTCCCCACCCCTCAACTCCACACCCCCAGAGCTCAGACCGGAGGGACCAGTTGAGTGGGTGGGAGGAGTGGCCCCCCCTTAGAGCGGTCTCCTAGGACACTGTGGGGAAAGGAGGGATAAGAAGAGAGGGGAGAAGACAGCATTCGCCCCACCCGTGCCTGGCATAGCAAAGAGGGAGTCCCTTCAATAATCCCGGTCCCGCAGGTTCCAAAGGGCTGCCCTCTTCCACAAGAGCTTCTGTACACTTCTTTCTGTTACTTCCCATCCTCGCAGGGAAGCCTGCTTTTGCCCTTAATATCTCGTCATGTTTCCCAGGCATCCCTCCGGCCCGCGCGGGCCTCTCGAGTTGCTTCGGAGTCACCCGCGTGCATCTCGGATTCCCTCTTCTCCAGGTCACCGGCACCCTCCTGCGCCCCCTAGCCCCCGCCCAGCGCCGCCACACCCGCTCGCGCCTTGCCCAGACCCCGTCTCACCTGCTGTCCCGGTCTGCGGGGACGCTCCGGACGCGTCCGGATCCAGGCCGCCCGGCCGCCCTTCCCGCTCTAGCTCGGGATCCGGCTCCGGCTCAGATGCCAACAGCGCTCCCGCCCCTCAAAACCTGCTTCCGGGAGCTGGGCTGTCCTGTGGCCGCCGCCATGATGGCCCCGTCACGTGACGGGGGAAGTGCGCTAAAGTCACGCCTTCCTGCCCCAATCCCGGGCCGAAGCACAGACAGAGGGTTAGGCAGGCTAGGAGCTGCGCGAGATCTGCTCCTGCGCCGGGTTGGGACTCACCCGCTTCCCTTCTGCAACACCCTGTTCTTCGATTCGAGGATACTTGCCAGACCACCTCGAAATAAAGGCCCATTTTCTTTCTTCCTCCGTGCCGTGGATTAGAGACAGCAGCAGTGTGCGGGAAAGTCCCGCAGAGCCAAGGGCCGGAGCATCCTAAAGAACATCGCCGCCCTGAACAGACGGGATCCTTGGTTTTTCTCCTTTCCACTGCAGTGACCTCTAGGCAAGATGTCAGTATGGTCTAGACACCTGAAGGAGGCAGTGTGGTGTAAACAACTTGGACTCACGCTGCAGACAGACTAAGGCTCAAACCCTACTCCTGCCACTTACCAGCTGTGTGGCCTTGGGCAAACCAAATAACTTCTCAGTGCCCCAGTTTCTTTGTCTGAAGTCAAGGAGAGCAGTGCCCAAATAACAAAGGCTAAAGTTTAGAGGCAACATAGGGTAGTGATTAAGAGCTGCAGGCCTGGAGCTCTACTCCTTTGTTCTGTCACTCAACAAGCTATGCTATCTTGGGAAAGTTAATCTCTCTCCAGCCTCCGTATTAACTCCTCAATATTTATCTCCTCAAAACCCTCCAGTGGCTCCCATCTTATCAAGCATAAAAGCCAAAATCCTTATAATGGCCTACAAAACCCTACTTTATCTGGCCGTTTCTCTGCTAGTGCCTAACCTCATGTCCTACCATTCTCCCTCCTACTCCTACCCCATCTATACTGGCTACCACCAGGGCCTTTGCATACATTGTTCCCTGTAAGGTTCTTCTCCCACATATCCACGTGGTTCCCTCCCTGACCTCCTCTAGTTCTCTGCTCAAATGTCATCTTATCAGTGAGGCCTTCCTTGGCCGTCCTATTTAATATAGCAATATCACTACCTGTAACACAGTAATCCACCTGCTCTCCTCACAATGCTCTATTCTCCTTTGCTGTTTTTTCTCCACAGCACTTAATACCATCTGGCACACTATATATTTTACTTGTTTATTTATTTACTCTCTTCCCTATAGATTTTTATCTGTTTTGTTCATTTGCTGAATCCCCAGCACTTAAAACAGTGGTTGGTGTATAATAAATAATCAAAAAATATTTGGTGAATAAATTGATCAATGTAAATTACTTTTAAAAGTGCATGGTCTTTGTTAGCTGTTTATTGAACAGTTGTTATGTCCCTAATCTCTGTGATGGAGCCCTGGTGGCAAAGTGGTTAAGAGCTCAGGCTGCTAACTAAAAGGTCACAGTTGAAATCCACCAGCCGCTCCTTGGAAACCCTATAGGGTAGTTCTATTCTGTCCTGTAGAATCACTATGAGTCAGAATGGACTCAAGGGCAACAGGTTTGGTTTTGGGTTTTAATCTCTGTGTTAAGAAGCCCTGGGCGTAATGCTGTAGCTAAATTATCTCATTTAACTGTCGCAACAACTAATACGGCATTTTTGTTGTTAGGTACTATTGAGTCAGTTCTGACTCACAGTGACCCTCTGTACAACAGAACAAAACACTGCCCGGTCCTGTGCAACACACAAGATGCGACAGTATGACAAACTGACAGACAAGTGGTGGACTACTAATAAGGTAGATGCTATTATTACCTCCAGGAGTTGGAAAGGATAAGTAACATGTCCAGAGTCACATGGCAAGAGGTAGAGTCAGAACTGGAATCCAGATCTTTGAGATTCCATGTTCATATGGTTTTTGAAAAGATTAAATGAGTTCACCTACCTGTGCAGGTAAATGTCCTTATACTAAACTTTGGCCTTCCATAACTGTTACAACCCCTCCCTGGGTCATGAAGAAAAAACTATTTGCACTGGTCTGCTAACTTAAAGGTTGGCTGTTTGAACTCACCCAGCAGTACCATGGAAGAAAAAGCCTGATGATCTATCTGCTTGCCTTAAAATTGCAGCCAAGAAAACCCTATGGAGCAGTTCTACTCCGTAATGCATAGGGTCACCATAAATTGGAATCTGCTCAATGGCAACTAACAATAACAACAATCCTGGGTCATGAAGGAAGATAGTAGGAGGGCCTGGGTTTACCTATTGATAAATACTTTCTTATGATAAAGTGAACAGCTGAGATTTATAGCCTAGAAGTTTTGAAGTGCCTTCATCCATAGCTGGCAAACTTCTGAAGAGTAGAAAGAAGTAATAATTCCCATGCTTTCATCTAAAAACACTAAGACTCAAAAATTATGATTTCCCCAAGGTCACTCAGTAAGTGAGGGCATGGAGGACCTGAATGTTCTCCATCTCAGTTTTGGACTTTAGCCCCTTGAATTCATAACACCAAATTTTTCAGTTCTTGGTGGTCTTTTCTTTGGGGGTGGGATCATCCTGCATGGAGGCAGATGGGACAGGATGACCTTGCAGTCTTTGCCTTCTGCTTCCCAGGAAGGAGAGCAGTTTTTTCCCATTACTGAGTTGCAGTTTGCTAAGAAGTACCTGCCAGAGACAGACCAAAATCAAGATTACATTATTTTGGATTATCTTTGTTTATTGTAGAACTTATTCAAGATATGCTTACTCCTTAAGGTTCCTCTGGCCCCTCAGAGCTGTGATGCACAGCTGGGAAAGATCCTAAACATGGGAAATTTGCCATCAGAGGACTTTAGGGGATAAAGGGCAGCCTCCAAATGCAATCCATCTCTGGGACATACTTCTAGTAGAGGGCAGGGAAGGCTGGGATCTGTGTGGAGAGAGCCACAGGTGAAGTCCTGGCTTTCACGGCTGGTGGGGAGGAGCATCATTGAAAGCTTTTATTATGACAATATTTAAACATACACAAAAGCAGAGAGCATAGTTCTTTGAATCTCCATATATTCATCACCCAGATTCAACAATTATTAAGATTTTGTCACTTTTGCTCCTTCTACTCTTTTCTTTCTGTCCTTTTTTTCTTGGCTGAAATATTTAAAATTAAATGTCATTTCACTTTATACTGCAGCATGTATCTCTAGGAAATAAGGATCTATTCTTATCTCACCCCAAAGCCATTTTTACATCCAACAAAATCTAACTAATTCCTTGGCATCATAAACACTCAGTCCATAATTGAATGTCTCCGACTGTCTCGAAATGCCTTTTTACAGTTGGGTTGTCCAAATCAGGAACCAAACAAGGGCCACATGTTCCATTTAGTAGTTATGTCTTTTCTTTAAGTCCCGTCTCACTTTTTTCCCCCACCCACTGAGCAGCTGAAGAAACTGGGTCCGTTTTCCTTTACAATGAATGTCCCACATTCTGAGTGTGTGCTTGCTTCCTCATTGTGTCATTTAATTTGTTCCTCCACCCCTGTATTTTCTATGTAATGGAAGTTAGGTCTAGAGGCTTGATTAGATTCATTTCAGTTTTTTGTTTGTCAAGAATCCCTCCTAGGTAGTGCTGAGTGTTTCATATTGCATACCATCCAGAGAGGTACATGGTGTCTTCTAGGTGTGCCCCTTTTAGTTATGCTAAGATTCATCAGTGGGGTCAGGTGGTGACAGCTTGATTCCACCATTGTGAAGTTCTCCATTAACTACCATCCTCGGCTTTGTCCGTTGACGATTCTTGCTTCAGATCAATTATTTCATTAGGAATTGCAAAAGGATGATTTTTCTAATTCCATGTTCCTTCCACATTTGTTAGCTAGAATTCTTCTGTAAATAAGAAGTCTTTTCGATCAATTAGAAATATTTGGTTACCCTGAAATATAGTTTATACAGGACAGGCAGCATAAATGCTTAATTCTTTTTCTTTTTAATTGCCAATTTTCAGAATAGGAATTTGGGAGAAGCATCATTTTTAAAATAAGGTTTGGGTTTTTTAAAAGGTTTAGAAGAGCTGAGCATGGATGGATGGCCTGGATAGTGGGTGGGGATGGAGAGGCTATTCTGGTAGCTGTGTCCAGCCCTTGCTCCCTCCAGCACATGAGGTGCACATGGGACAGACACTGGAAGTCTCAGTGTCCTGGCCCTTGGGCAGCAGTCAGATGGGCATGACACAGCCCTGCTTTTCAGACAGCTGCAGTACCAAGTGAGAGATATGACTAGACATAGAAAATAGGAAGAGAGACAAAGACAGAAAGGGAAATAGAAATGGAATAGATAGAGAGCAAAATGCACCCAGAAGCAAAATAGGACAGAAAAGCAGAGTGATATGGGTAGATAGAAAGATCAAGGAAGAAAACTGACATGAAGACAGGGATTAAGACAGGGAAGAAGGCAAGAAAATGATACATAGGTTACATTAATTTTAAATTAAAAGAGGAAATAGATAGGAGAAACAGAGGGATAGAGAGTGGGGAGAACAAATGTAGAGACACAAGCTAGATGAAGGCAGAATGTCCCAGTGATAGAGAGAAAGAAGGAAACAGAAATGGAGAGAGTAGAATAGAAAGATAGAAGGGAGGATAAACAGAGACAGAAAGGAAAAAACAAAAGATCCCAGAGAAGGAGGCTGAGAAAGAGAAGATCGAAACAGACTAGTGCAGGAGCCAGAGAACTTGAGAACTGTGGAGACGCTCTCAACCTAAGATCCAGTGCTGGAAGATACCTGGCTCCCTCACTTCCAACTACCTTTTCCAACTACTCCAAACCCCACCCCCAGGGACAGGGTTTATGACTAGCTATATGTGGATGAAATAATTGGGAGACTGAGTCAAGGCTTCCTAGCTTCCCTCACCCCTGCCCCCCAACCCAGATGAGCATAGATGCCACAGATGGAATTACTGCTATAAGATTGAGGTCATGAAGCTGGGCGAGCTCTCAGGGATTTGAAAGGCAGACATCCAGCTAGACAGCACCAGCTTCTCAGAAGCTAAGGACCATGAAGACTGTCAGTATGTCTGAGGGGAGGGAGGAGCCAGAACCCCTCTGCTCGCCTCTTTTTGTGGTCCATGAGCTACTAATCTTCTTTGCCTGACTCAAGGTGAAAGGTCAGGGTCCAGAGACTCTTGGGTCAATCAAGGAGGTGGGCAGAGGTCCAAGGAAAGAAGTGGCCCCTGGACAAAGGACCCCCTAACTCCTTTAGAGGAGGAGACAATCTTATCCACATGAACTACAAAGGAGACTAGCAAAGAAGACGCACCAATGGAAGCTGACTAGAGGGGATGAAATGGTCAACTTGCTTACCTTCTGGGGCCATGGGAAGGGCTCTGAGAAGAACATTTTCCATTTCAGAAGTTGCAGAGGAGAAGGTTCTGGAGCCACAAGGAGCTTTTGCCCAGAGACTAGCTTCAAAGCAGATGCCCCTTCTCACCCACCAAGGACAGAGGGGGAGGCCAGGGGGGCTGCTCACAGCCTGCTGCCTCTACCTGCCTCAGTGAGGGGTCTGCCTGGAGCTGCTGCTGCTTCAAGCCCCATCTAGCCTGCCTCCTGGCTCCTACCCCCACCCCCCACCTGGTGAGAGGTAGTGGTGTGGAGGTGGGAAGGATTCTGGAAACTGAGGAGGCAGCTACAGCAGGAGACTGATAATTTCTCAGGCGGGCAGCAGCCCACCTATACTATCAGGCAGCGCCCCTGAGAGGTGCGTTGTCCCCTAAAGCAGCAGCTGCAGCGGCCAATGGAGCCTGGAGGCCCCCAGGCAGCCCCTCGACCACAGCCACAGCTGTCACTGCAGCTGTCGCTGCAGCCCAAGCACGAGCTCGGATAGGCAGCTCGGCCCTTGGAGCAAGGGTAAATGGGGCAAGGTGGGGGGTGACTGCAGGTGAAAGGTGGACCAGCACAGACGACGCAGAAGGTATGGGGACCAGCCAAGGATGGACCAGCAGGGCAGGGAGGGCAGGAGCAGATGCAGGGTGGGCCAGGAAGGCTGGGACAGGAGGGGCAGGTAGCTGCGTAAGAGGGACAGGCAGTGCAGGAGCAGATGTGAGGGGGACAGGCAGGGCAGGGGCAGGCAGAGACAGAGTGTGGACAGGACAGGCAAGGAAAGGCAGCTGGTGGGCCGTGCCCAGAGAGCCTAGGAGGCTGTTGGTGGGCAACTTTCTTGTTGCGAGACCCCACGCGTAGCCCGAAAGAGAAGTCCATTCCATTCAGCTGCAGGAGCGGCCAGGCTGGGGGGCTGGGTGAAGGAGAAGCGGGGAGAGCAGGAGGGGCAGACTGTGGGGGCAGAGATGGGGGTGGGATTAAACCTAAGACACACTGAGCCTTGCTGATCCTGCAGGGAGCTCAGCCCACCCCTTCCAGCCAGCCCTCCTCTTCCAGGCCTGCCTGGTAGTGCTCTCCTGCTACCCTCCCCTCCACGGAAAACCCTCCAACCGCACCAGACCAGAACGCCTTCTTCAAATATGACTTGCACTTTCGTGCCTCCCATCTTTGTTCACACTGATCCTTCTGCTTGTGGTGCCCTTTTTCTCTTCTCCACCTGGCAAGGTCCTATCCCCTTGGAAGCCTTCCCCGTCATTCAATCACAAAGTATCTCTTGAGCCCCAGGTACCTGCCACCTGCCTAAGTGAGGCTCCCTGCCCATCATGTTCCAATCCTGATGGCCAGAACTGCTGCTTCAGGCCCCAGGCAGTCCGCGGAGGGGACTTAGGGAAGCATCAGCATCAGCAGCGCTCTGGAAGACTGAGCCAGGGATGCTGGTGGGAGTTGGCAGGGGAGGTGGGATGCGTGAATTCTGGGAGCTTCCAGGGGTGGGGGTGGGGGTGCCTGGCTGTGCCTGGGAGACTGACAACCAGTCTGGGTAGTACAGTGGTTAAGAGCTTGACTGCTAACCAAAAGGTCAGCAGTTGGAATCCACCAGCCGCTCCTTGGGAACTCTATGGGGCAGTTCTCCTCTATCCTGTAGGGTCACTATGAGTCGGAATTGACTGACGGCAACGGGTCTGGTTTTTTAGTTTTTATTATGCATCAGGCACTGGCCTTGGTAGTGGACAAAACAGCTACATGTCTTCTCTTATGAAGTTTCCATAAGGAGAGAAAGGTGAGGCGGGGTGGGGACAAAAAACAAACAGGTAAACAAAGGAACAAATTAGCTTATTTCAGAACCTGAGAATGGCTATGAAAAAGCAGGATGATATGATAAAAAGTGACTCAGAGAGAGATGAATCACTCATCAGGGGCAGCTAGACAGCCCCCAACCGTCTGGCCCGACAATTCTTCAGTACTTTGGGAGACACAGAGTCTATGAAGCACTGGCAGACAGAGGGAGAGCTGCCTGAGGCTAGATGGAGTCCTGAAGGTTGGGCTATGGAGAAAAACAAAGCTGGAACAGGGATAAGGAGTGGTGGAGGTTGCTGTCTAAAATGAGGACGGTCAGGGAAGGCATCACTGAGAAGTGACTTTTTAGCAAAGACCTGAAGGAAGGGAGCGAGCCAAGGAAATAACTAGTGGAAGAACACTCCAGAGAGCGAGCGGGGACAGCGAGTGCAATAAGCAAAGCGGAATGTAATAAACAGCACAGGTCAGAGAGTAAGGCAGAGGCCCCATCATGCAGGGCCTTGGAAGCCATGGCATGGAGTTTGGTTCTTATGCCCAGTAAAAAAGGGAAAACCACTGGAGGGCTTTAAGTAATAAAGTGTAGAAGTCTTCTTGGTCCTACACATGCCCCTGGTTAGAACGTTCTGCTTCCTACTTCCTATGTAATTGGCACAACCCCTTTGGAAAACCGTTTGGCATTATCTGTTCCAGTCGAGCCTGTGCATCATACACTTGGATTCTTAGTTCTATATCCTAGAAAAACTCCTGCCTGCATGTACTGGGAAGCATGCAAGAATATTCATAGCAGCATTGTTTATAACAGCCCCAACTGAAAACAAATCAAATGTCCATCAACAGTAGAATGGAAAAAAAAAAAAAGTGGCATATTCATGCAATTGAATACTATGCAATCATGACAATGAACGAAAGACAACTATGTGCGATAGCTCGGCTCAACAAGATATCGAGCAAAATAAATAAGACACAAAAGAGTAATGCAGTATTATTTCATTTATATAATGCTCGAAAACAGGCAAAATTAAGCAATACTATTTAGGGACACATGCATAGGTTCTGAAACTATAAAGAAAAACAAGGCCATAATTATCACAAAAGTCAGGATGGTAGCTACCTCTTAAGGGAGAGAGGGAATTAGGAGCTGGAAGGGACACATGGGGAGCTTCTGGAGTGAAGGAAATACTACTATTTCTTGGTCTGGATGGCAGTTAATTCCAGTTTATTCTTCCCATCGTCCAAAATATATTTATATACTCAGTATCTAAAGAGAAAATGAAAGTACTGCTTCTTTCTCTGCTCCTTGGCACCACGTTCAGATCTGTATCCTGAATTTTGACACTTCCTTGTCCATACACCTAGTCTATACACCTGCCTTTCCCACCAGACCTTCAAGACAGCCACCTTCTCTATTACTGGCACCCATCAATGCCTAGCATATAGCAGATGCTCAATAAAATTTTGCTGAATGGCAGTGATTTAAATCCCGAAGTCTCTTATCCTATGGAGAGGTAGGCAGCTTCAGGAAAAAGGGAGGAAGTATGTTGTGGTGAAGAGAACTCAGGACCACCAAGACCTGGGTTCCCATCTTAGATCTGCTGCTACCTAGCTGTGTGATATTGGGCAAGTCGCTTAACCTCTCTGGTTCTCGGTTTCCTCCTCTAGGAAATGAAGATGATACTTGCTACCTCTCTGAGCAGCTACGTGGATTCCATGAGATAATATACATAGCTAGCACAACGTCTGGCACATAGTAGGTACACAACAAAGGATAACTTCCCAACACCCTCCCACCCCAGCTCCACATCTTTTCTACAGAGGAGTCTACCAAAAGAGGCAGCCAGACATCAAAGATGGTCCCAGAGGGTGGGCTCACATCGTTGGGTCCGCTAGTGGCTGGAGATGAGATGTAGTCTGACAGACAGCGAGATCCACTGAAGCTGAACAGAACCCAGGCAGTTGGTGGGAGTTGGCAAGGGAGGCAGGATGCCCAAGTTCTGGGAGTTTCCATTGAGGGGAAGTCCCAGGTGTGGGTGCAGGGGTGCCAGGCTGGCCCCACCCAACACCCTAGCCCCAGGGGATGTGGGCATAGGGAGGAAAGTGGGTCAGAGCAAGGCTGGAACTTAACCCTGTTGGTCCCAACGACCTCGTTGCCAGCTCTGGAGGAAGCGCAGCCACAGAAGGCCTGCTCCCTCCTCTAAGGAGCCCTCAATTCCAGGCCCTTCTGCTTTCTTCAGACATTGTGTGGAACCTTGGTGTCTGGGCAAGAGGAACTGGAAGTCCTCCACTGGACAGTGAAGAGATACTCCCAGCCCCTAGATGGAGGTTCTATGCAAACGGCCTGCTACACCCACATACAGATTGACTGGCAATCCCCTGGAGCACTCACCTCACACACACTCCAGGCAACCTTGGAGGTAGACAAGCTCACTCTAGGGAGTAGGACAGGTCAGGGCTGGATCAGGGGAGCCGGGGTGGGGGCTGGGGATGCGTGGTAGAGCAGGCTCAGAGAAGGCTTTTCTGTCTAGTGAGGCTCCAGCTGGGCAAATGCAGGAATTTGCCAATCTGGGGCCTTGTTTTCTGTGGTATAACCTCAGGGGCTAAGCCTGTGGATTGCCTCTGTTTCCCTTTCTGAGGGAAGAGACGAAAGAACAGGTGGAATCATCCCGCGGCAGAGTCACCAGGTGTCCCAAAGTCCTGCTTTACTATTTGGAGGTGTTATCATCCCTCCCTTGTGACATAGCAAAATCCAGGTGGGGAGCAGTAATAGAGGGCCCCTCTTGTTTCTGGGGGTCAGAGTGGCCAACAGCCAGGACTTTGACACCCGGGTCTTTACACATTCTCTTTCCTGGCTTCTCTCCACTCTCATCCTCATGTTTTTCCAGAAGCGTTTCCTGATCTCCTGGCTGGGGAAAAGTCCTACTACTGCCCATTCTTATGGCACCACATGTCTCTCCACTCTGGATATCCCAGCTGCAGTTTTGTGGATTGTTTGGTAATGTCTGACTCCTCCATCAGACTGTAAACCTGCCAGGGCAAGGACCATACCTGACTTTTCCCAGGGCCTAGAACAGTGCCGGAGCCCTGGTGGCAGAGTGGTTAAGAGCTACGGCTGCTAAGCAAAAGGTCTGCGGTTTGAATCCATCAGCCACTCCTTGGAAACCCAATGGGGCAGCTCTACTCTGTCCCATAGGGTCACTATGAGTCGGAATCTACTCGACAGCAATGGGTTTGGTTTTGGTTAGCACAGTTCTTGGCACACAGTAAATGTTTAATAAAGATTTGTTGAATTAATGAATGGTGCATATTCAGGGAAGATATTCCTAGAGTTGTTTAGGCTAGTCCCGGGTTTCAAAATCAAGGCCTTGTTCTATAATCGCATCTGGGCAGCACTGGGGCTGGTAAGGACCTTCCACACACAAACTCATTGGCCAGGAGAGCCAACAACCTGGCAAGCAGCAGAACAGGCTGACACAAGGGGTGGATTTGAGCAAGTACCAGGGGCAGGGTTGGCACCAGCCTTGGCACAGTGTAGTAGGCCTAGTGGGAGGAGGTGGAAGAGGAGGGGAGGAAGGAAAAGAAGAAGACCCATGTTGTACAAAACATGTTTTTATCACATGCTCCCTGGGTGCCCTGGTCTCCAAGCCCCGACAGCACTTCCGTGCCTTAATGATGTCCTTGGGGGTTGTAACACAGCCTTCCCCCACCCCTGATGACACCTGCCAGCCACCTCTGAGCATGGCACAGGACATCCCCTACGGTACCAGACTGGGCCTGGAAAAACGGCCTAGTCAGTGTCCTCATGCTGGTGGTGAGGGGATAAGGGTGAAGATTAAAGTGGGCAATATAGCAAAGTTAGGGCAGGTGGGACAGATGTCTGGATTCTTTTCCTTTCCTCATAATCTCTCCTTTTGGTCTTTGCTCTGTAATGAGGGGAGCAATGGAAGCCTGATTCTAGAGCCCCCCAAGATGTCATCTCTCCAAGTTGCCAGGGCAACAGAGTAGAGCAGCCACAAACAGAACAAAGCCTAGAAACGGGGGGATGATCCAAAGGAAAGGCCCCCTCCCCAAGCCTGCTGCTGGAATCCTGGGCAAAACGCTGGCTCCACTGCAGGACGGGGAGTGAAGGGCAGGGAAAAGAATCTGAACCCCTCATGACGCCCCTCTTCCCTGCCCCCCAAGCTGCCTTTGGTGTTTGGTTTGACTTCCAACCTGCTGCAGCAAACAGACCCCAGTTGTTGGGTCCTGGGGAGGGGCAGTAGAAGGGGCAGAAGTGGCACTGGGAATCCCAAGGGGAGGAGCCAGCATAGGGTGGGTCTTCCTGGGCATCACCCCTGGCTGCTGTGGTTGACTGGGGACAGAGGAGGCCGCTAGAAGGGAAGAGTTACAGTTACTAAGATGGATGGATGGACAAACGCCCACCGGAGACAAAGTCAGAGGCAGACAGGCAGACAAGACAGACAAACGAAGACAAAGAAGAGGGCAGAGACAGATGGAATCCTTTCCCTTTTGAGGCTACCCCAAGTGTTTTGTCCCCCGTTTTAGCTTCCCTGTCCCCATGTGCTACCCCGGCCACACAGTTTCAGAGCTCCAGCTCTTGGCCTCCAGGCCCAGCCCTGAGCCCCTCTGAAGAAAGAAAAGGGGAGAGCTGAGAGAGGTGATCCCAGCAGGGAGCATGTCATGGGGGTGGTGCCTGGTTCTGTGTCAGGATGCCCAGCCAGGGAGGGAGTGGTGCCCTCGCCTGGTTCCTGAGGACAGGAGACTCATTCACTGTAAACCAAGTACAGATGTGCTGGGGTGGGGGTGGGGGGCAGTTGCGAGAAATTAGGGCCACATTCCCAAACCACAGTTGGGCCTGCCCTCCTTCCACCAGCCACCAGCAGGACAGGAGGGGTTAACTTTGCAGCCTCCTGGCTTAAGCCCTGCCACATAGGCGGGGCTACCATCCCATCCAAGCCTGGAAGCCTGGGTCCAACTCACTGACACCTACCCCTCCCACACTGCTGAGAGTTGCTCCCAGGGTAACCAAGCAAAGTCAACAGCAGCCAGGCCACCTGGGGACAGGACCCTGGAGTACCTATTCCAGTTCTTCCCACCCCTGGAGTGAAAGGGAGGGCCTTGTCTGTACCCCCATTGATGTGTCCAGGCTCTCCTGAGATGGCCACAGCATGCTCCTTCTGTTCCCTCCTCTTTACCTGACTCTGGCTACCCAAAGTGGCCTTTCCCAGGAAAGGAGGACACCTGGCCTCCAGGGTGGCAGCGAGGACAGAGCGGAGTAATTCCAGTACAGAAAATGTGATGTGACCCAGGAGTCCAGATCCCCAGTGCCGGCCACCCTGGGAGTGTTGCTGGGGAAGGTCCTTTGTGTATCTCTCTCCAGCCTAGAGGAGTGAAACCCCTGGGTTCCCACTGTAGGACTGAGAGTCTATGATGGTCATGTTGAAGTCAGAGACTATCCCTATCAGACACTTACTCTAGACAAGTGTGCTCGCCCGACACACACACACACACACACACACACACACACACACACTCCAAGTCAACAACATTCGTGGCGCATCTACCAGGCAGGCAGGCAGGCAAGCACTGGCTAAGGTAAGACACACACCCTCTGCCTGGCCTTTCTCCCTCACACCCAGAACGTGGCTCCTCCCACTCCCAGCTCCAGACTATTCCCCCTGCCCTCTATCCCAGTCCTTTCCCCCCTCCAGATCCAAGTCTAAAAGTGAGGGCAACATTGACAGCCAGAGATCCAGGCACCCCAACTCCGGTGCTTATTCAAGCCAGGGCAAGAGGGAAATCTGCATGCCCAGGCCTCAGCACCCACTACAATCCTCACTAGTTTGCTCTTGGAACCAAAGGACCCTCTGGCATAGGCAAGGGAAGTGAGAGACCACTTAGACCTCAGGTGAAGGCTGAGCAAAGGGTAAGGACAGTGGTATTTGCTGTAGCATACCCCTGCCCCATTACTCCACCAGGGGGGAGGACATGGGTACAGCCCCCACTGTCTATCCTAGAGAAGTAGGAGGGACTGGCATCACCCAACCACAGCCCAGCCAGAGATAACTCAGCCAGTCCCCCCAAATGGCAGGAAGGCAGCGAAAAGTGTCAGGGAGAAAGGGTGGCATCATGGGGCCCAGGACACTGACCTACTCTGCCAGCCTTGCCCTGCCTCCCAGGGGATGGAGCCAAGGAAACCCAGCAAATGGGAGGGGCAAGAATCCAGGCGTCCTGGGCTGCCCCGCCCGTCCCCCCCCCCCCCCCCCCCGCCACTCGCCCCCTAGCCCCAGGGCACCGAGGAGGGAGCCGGGCAGGGGCAGGCGGCAGGGGAGGGAGGAGCGAGGGCGGGAGGGGGAGGAGGGAGCCGGGCAGGGAGGGAGGTGGGGGGTGGGGAGGGAGAAAAAGAAAGAAAATATTTTCCGTGTCCCCGCCTGCAGAGTCAGTGTGCGGTTTGGGAGAAAATGTGTCGGATATTTTGGGGCGGTCACGTGGGCGGGCGGGCTCCTAGAGGCCCCGGGACAGTTCCAGCCTAGAGCCGTGCCCCCCCCAGAGCCCCCCATAACCACGAGCCCCTGACACTGCGACGCTTCATCCTGCGACCGCCCGCCCGACGCCGGGACTTTGGGGCTCCTCGGCCTCCCTTCCCCCTCCCTCCCCCTCCAGGTGAGTCAGGCGGGGTAACAGGCTCGCCCGCCTGCTCGGACGCCAGGGTCCTCCGGAGCAGTGGGCTGGGGGAGGGGGAGCTGAGGACTCGGGACGTACACTCGGGTCTTTTTAGGCTATTTGCGGGGCTTGAAGGGGCTTCGTGCCTGGACTTAGGGATAAGCCCTGGTGTCCGAAGGGAATAGAGAAGCTTTTTAGAGAGTCTGGGGACGGGCTCGCTTATCTACCCTTACTTTTGGTGAGTAGGGAGGAGGTCGTTTGGGGAAGGGTCTTCAGCCAGGGGTCATCTCTCCTACTTCTGTGTTTGGAGTGTGAGGGAAGACGGGGTTTCCCCTCTTTGGGGAGGGACGACTGCCGTGGCTTCCCTGGGAAACTATGAGGGGTAGATTTTATGGTCCAAACTAGTCCAAGTGGAATAGCACGGCTTAGACCCTAGAAGGGCAAGAGGTGGGTCCTTGGCAAATGATCCTGGCCCTCTGGGTCCAGAAATTTGGAAGGACAAGTGGATAGAATAGGGGGTCCGTGAAGTGTCCTTGGATTACCAGTCCAGCTTTCCCTGTGACATATCCCCAACCATGAGTGTGAGTCTTGGCTCCTTCCAGACAAGGTGGGGCACTCCTCTGGAGTATTCTTGAGGGGCGCCCAAATGGAACAAAGGAAGAGCAGGAAGACGGAAGATGATGGGACACGGACCCAGGAGTCCTAGTCCTGGAACTCGACTGACACTGCCTCTCTGTCTTTAGCAGTTACAGCCCAGTCCCCTCAACCTGACCCAGAATGTAAGAGGGAATCTCTGCAAGTGGCCAGAGGGTAAGAGTGTGTATGGTTGGGGGTGTGAGGGATGTAGGTGAGTCAGAAGAAGGGCAAGAAGCTGAGGTGAATGTGTCCTTTCAGGGCCCGTATCCAAGGCAGCTGGTATCCCAGGCCCCAAGTCCGAGACTTCTGCCCTCACCTTCACTCCTCTGATGCTGAGTTGAGGTTGAGGACGGCAGCCAGTACCCAGGGGCAGATTATCCAATAGGCAGGGTAAGCACAGTGCTTACCTTGCTTACCAGATCTTCTATAGTGAACAATTTCACAAAGATGTGGTGACACCCATGTGAAATTGTTCACTACCAATTAGTAAGTAAGCACAAGTAAGCCGTGCTTACATTGCTTATTGGGTCATCTGCCCCTCTCAGGGACTGTAAATTTGAAAAGAGGCTTTGATTCTGTAGGAAGGTGCTGTGGGGTTGGGAGAGAGACAGATGCCAGCCATACTTAGAAGCAAACTCTTTGATGTGGTGAAAAAATGTAAAATTGTTCACTACAGATGATCTGGTAAGCGAGGTAAGCGCCGTGCTTACCTTGCCTATTGGATAATCCACCCCTGCCAGTACCCCACATCCTTGAGGCAAGAAAGAAGAGATGCGGGTGGGGGAGGGGCATGGGGGGTAGTGTGTGCAGGGTGTTGGGGTATCTCTTCCCAAATAGACACAGAGACACACAGGCTGTGGCTCAGAGCCTGGTAGGCAGCAGAGGGCACGCCCCCCCAACCCGGCACACCCCCACCCCTGGCTCAGAAAGCCACCTAACTGGCACCTCCAGTTCCCCCCTCTGCCCCACCCTGCCCGTGCCCTCTGATGCCCACACACATTCCACTGGCATTGCCTGCCTTCCTTCTGGGCACTGCCCCTCCCTGGGGCCAGTGGGGTGGAGGGAGGGCACCTGGGGATGAGAGGTGGAGACTCAAGGGTCTGGACTCCCCCAGGAGTGGCACAAGGCCAAGGAAACCTGGGCCACTGCCGCTGCCTCCTGTGGAGCAGGCTGGGGGCCCAGGCTAGAGCAGAGGATGCCTGGGTTCTCCGCCCAGACTGGGAATGGGGTCATGGAAAAAGGTGGTCGTGTTTATACAGAGGGGAGGGGGGCAGCGGGTGGAGAGCAGCCGACAAGAGCGGCTTTGTTCCAGGCTCTGGAGTGGGCAGGGCAGCAGGGAGATGCCCCCCCCCCCCATCCGGCAGCCGCCTTCATCCATGCCCTCCTCTCAACTCCACCTCAGCTCTAAGAGAAGCAGCTTTGTAAGAGCCCCTTCCCCCTAATGACCACCCCCCCTCCCCAGTCTGAGGTGGCATCTCAGGAGGAGAGAAGTGTTCTCTCCCTTCCATAAGTTCCCCAAAGAACTAAGGTATCTGGGTCCCTAGTTTAGGATTTCCTTTTACTCTCTGCACCATTGTCTTCAATTCCTGGTCCCTTCCTCCACCCTGCATTTGAGACCCTCTCCTTCCCTTCCTAGCCAAGGCAGAGAAATTGAGGATCAGAGATGGGATGAATCTCTGCCCCCTTCCTCTCTTCCCTCAACTCCCAAGTCCCTCTCTGAGGCAAAATAGGAGGGAAGCCAGGGACAGGTGGCCTGTCCTTGGCGCATTTATGAACCTCATTACCTGGTGAGGACCAGAAGTCTGAGCATCCCTGTCTGGGACCCCACCTGAAGTCCTCCTGCCCCACCCTCAGGTCTCTGTCTCCCATCTCAGGTGAGAGGCAAGACAATGAAGGCCAGAACAGAGCCAAGTTCCCAGGCTAAGCTGAATCTGCGGAAGATGGGTGGGTAGGGGAGCCTCTAGTAGCTTCTCATCCTTGGCATTGGAGGGGTTAATCGACCTGGAATGTGGCCCAGCCTGTTGTCCTGTTGAGCTCTGGCCCAGGGGCCTCAGGGGCCAGGACTCCTGGCTCCACCTGGGTTCTACCAGGGACAGGACTTTAGGGAGTAGGGGAAGGAAAAAGAGAAGGACCCTAGGGGCTTGAAGCTCAGACTTTTAGGGCCTGGGGAGACACTGGGCTAAAGAGTGTGAGGGTGCTGGGGATATGGGTAGTGCCTGGTAAGGGGCAGGGGATGCTTCATGCTTCGGGGCTGAGTGAGAGGTGGTAGTGTTAGGGTCTGAGTTTCAGCAACTGCCTAGCAATTTAACCTCAGGGGCTTGAAGGCCAAGGTAGATGGGGGATAGAAAAGAAAAGAAAAAGGAGGGGTTGGGGAAGGTACAAAGGCTGAGAGCTATTGATTCTAAATACTGATGGAAAGAGATGCAGAAATACCCATCGCCTACCTCTGGGCCTGCCCACTCGGTAGTGTCTATGTGTTTTGCTCTCTGTTGTCCTCTACCCTTCTTCATATCAGCTGGTTAAGATTCTGGCTGGTGGAGGAGGTGCCCAGACCTGGGTGACTCTCCCTTCCCAGCCCACTAACTCCCCAAAGAGGGGGGTGGTTCTGGGGCTCCTGGGAAAGTCAGCCTTTTGCTGTCAGAGTATCAAGAGAAGAACCACCAGCCTGGCCCAAGGATTCCCATTTCCACTCTTCTTCCCCTTCTTTTCTCCAAGGCTTCTGTTAAAAATCTCATCTCAGGGGACAGGCTACATTTGAGGTAGGCGGAGATGCAGCAAGGGCTTTCAGAAGCAGGGACCCCAGAAAAGAAAGAGAAAAGGAGACGGAGAAACAAAGTACGTTGAAGACAAGGAGAGGAGCTCCCTGGCATTGTACGGGGTAGAGTCGGGGTTTCCATCAATGTCTGTAGAATTGAAGGACAGTGTGCAAGAGAGGTTAGGGAGTGAGGGATAATTGGAGACAGAGAAGAACTGGGAGGGGAAATTGGAAGTATTGAGGAAGACGGGGGGGGGGGGGGGAGAGAAGGAAATGCTAATTAAAAGAGATACGGAAAAAGAGAAGATACAAAGAAAAATAATATGAGACACTTAGATAGCATTTGGAGTTAATTTGGTGCAAACAGTTAATGTGCCTATATGCTAACTGAAAGGCTGAAGGTTCAGGTCTACCCAGAAGTGCCTCAGAAGAAAGTCCTGGCAATCTACTTCTAAAAAATCAGCCGTTGAAAGCCCTGTGTAGCACAGCTGTACTCTGACACACATCGGGTCGTCATGAGTCAGTGTTGACTCCATGGCATCTGGTTTGTATAGCATTAGTATGTGCCCTACATTATTCTAAACACTTAACATAGATTATTTAATCTTAACAACAGCCTTATGATCTAGGCCCTATTATTATTATTCCTTTTTACATATGAGGAAGCTGAGGCACAGAGAATTTCAGTAACATGCTCAAGGTCCCACAGCTAGCAAGTAGTGGGAATATCAATTCAAATAGTCTAGCTCTAGAATCTTTGCTCCTAAACATTACGCTATACTCCTTTCCAGGGAGATAAAGGGTCCCAAAGTTACAACAGGTATATGTATAAGTGTATATAGTTGTTAGGTGTCATCAAGTAGATTCTGACTCATAGTGACCCCATGTGACAGAGAACTGCCCATAGGGTTTTCTGGGCTGTTATCTTACAGGAGCATATCACCAGGTCTTTCTCCTGTGGAGCCACTGGCTAGGTTGGAACTGCCAACCTTTCGGTGAGCAGCTAAGTGCTTTACCTATGTATATATATCTCCAGCATGGTAGAGAGTTTGAATCTTTGCTCCCCCGCCTACCACTTACAGCCATGTGACCTTAAGCCAGTCATTTAACCTCAGTTTCCTGGTCTGCAAAATGGGAATCATAATTCCTACTTCACAGGATTTATGTGAAGGTTAAATCAAATGTCCAGCACGGGGCCTGGCACACAAACCAAAAAACCAAATCTGTTGCCATCGAGTCGATTCCAACTCATAGTGACCCTATAGGACAGGGTAGAACAGCCCCCACAGAGTTTCCAAGGAGTGGCTGGTGGATTTGAACTGCGGACATTTTGGTTTACAGTCATAGCTCTTAACCCCTACAACACCAGGCACATAGTGGGTGCTTAATGGTCACTTCTCAGCCTAGGAGTCCTCAGATCATCATTCACTTTTGAACCTCTGTTTATGTTTCCCTGGAGCTAATCTGGAGAGTTTCTCTGAACTGCATAGCCCCCTGCCCCTTTTGCCCCTCTACCAGGCTCCTGAGCCAGAGGAGAACAAACAGTAGCAGCACAGAGGGAGGAGGCTTCAACTGAGAGAGGGGCCATGGGGCTTGGAACCTCAGAGTGACCATTCTCTCACCCGACCTTTTCCTCTCTTTCTTCCTAGGACTCTTGGAGACCCAGTGGGCAGGCCAGGCAGGGCGGGCACGGAGCCTCCCAGACTGGGGCAGTGGGCATGGGCGGGGGCTGTGGCTGAAGATCTCCCCCGCCCACTGCAGACCCCAGGGGACTCAGCCTTCCACACGGCTGCTGCCATGGCCACCAATAAGGAGCGACTCTTTGCAGCTGGTGCTCTGGGGCCTGGATCTGGCTACCCAGGGGCTGGCTTCCCCTTTGCCTTCCCAGGGGCACTCAGAGGATCTCCACCTTTTGAGATGCTGAGCCCTAGCTTCCGGGGCCTGGGCCAGCCTGACCTCCCCAAGGAAATGGCCTCTCTGTGTGAGTCTCAGGGATCTTGGGGGATGAGGGCAAGTGGAAACAGGAGGGCACTTGGAGGGTGGGTGATACAGAAAATTGGCACCCTAATTATGAAGGAAGGCAGGGTTTGGTCTGATGTAGAAGGTGCCAGTGGTGGTAAGGAGGGGGTGTGGATGGTAGTGGGGTGGGGCAAATGGAAGTGTTTGCAAATGTGAGGTCTCCTGTTCAAATAGGATGTGGAAGTAGCAGGCCTAAAACTGGGGATCTAGAAAGTGCAGCTGGTTTAAGGCTGACATTTCTTCCTGAGTCAGTCAACTAGCAGAGGAGAACACCTTTGTGTGGGCACCCAAGGGCGGGTCTGGTGAAGTCTGAGGCTGCTATCTGCATGCAGTGAGGGGTAGGAGACACCAGACTGGGAAGTAGATGAGTCTGGAGGCCAGTCAGGCTCTGTGATCAAGAGGTGAAATTGTTCTGAATCAGGAAGACGTGGCAAAAAGAAGAAAGAAATCTAATACTAGGTGTCCAAAGATGTGTGGGGTCAGGAGAGTCTCCTGCTTGGTCCTGGGGAGGATGCAGACAGTTGCAAAGAAGGTGGCTCTTGCACCATAAGTAATCTGGGGAGGTGGAGAGGGTATTCCAGAAGCATCGTCTTCTCTAGCCACGTGGTTCTGGACTCCTCCCTTCCCTCCAGGTCTGGCATATTGCCCACACACTGTGCAGATCTCTACTTGTCCCCTAAGCCTGCCCTCTTTGGGCTAAGCCTTTGAGTGCTGACAGCCAGGCAAAGCTTAGGCTTCTTCTCCTCTGGGTCCTCTCTGCTCTCACTTTGTAGTTGTTCCTCCTGGCCAGGCCGTTACTGGTGGGGAAGCCCATGACCTGGGGTGTGGGCATGCTAGGCTTTGTGGGGTAAAGGGTCAGCATGTCAGCTGTTGAAGAGAAGGCCTCACTTGAAAAGAAGGGAAGGTGATTGGAAAAGAGATTGAGAGATAGAGGGGAACAGTTCCAGAGAGATAGAGACAGAGATGGAGAGGAAAAGATAAAAAGATAAACACATGTCCTTTATTGCTCCACAAGCTCAGTGAAAGAGGTGGAAGAGAAGGGGCCCTGCCTTCAGGAGGGGGCATTCGGCAGGGCAGGCATATGTATGTGCAAGGGGGTGACTAGACTAGGCTGGCAGCTCCACTGGAAAGAATGTGCTCGTCTGGAGAAGGCATGTGTGTTTGTAAGCACATGTGTGTGAGTGTGGTAAGCCCATGTGCAGTGTGTATGCAGGACATCTCCCTGAGACTCTGCTCATATACACAATTCAAGTGTGTACGACAAAGAGTCAGTGTGAGGAGTGAGGAGGTATTTAATAGGGCTGCTGACGGTGTGTCTGGTGTTTGGTGAGGCCTGCCAGTGGCATGTCTGTAGTCCAACAGAGGTTATTTGGGGGGCATGCAGGTGAACAAGAGAGCACAAAGACTCTCTTTTTGGAAGCCCCGACTAGGCTTCTCCCTACTTCTTTTTCACCTCCATGAGTCTGTCCCAGGGGCCTGGGGAGGTGGGAAGGAACCACTCTTCCCACATGAATATACTTCTTGCAGGGAACTATACAACTCAGTCTCTTGGGACTTGATTTCTCCTAGGTTCTGGGAGAAGCAACTAAAGGAGGTGAAGTAAGGAGGGAGAAAAGAATGAGAATGGTAGAGGGGTGGGGATGGCTTGAGAAAATACTGAGAGCTAGTAGTTAGTCCCTAGCAAAGTTCTGCTTGTGCCCCGATGCCCTGGACATGCTGTGATTTAGGTCAGGGTTCAAAGTGAGGTCAAGGTAGGGAAGGGGCAGGCTGAGCTCCATCCCCAAAGGCTGCCCTGAAGGAGGGGCGCTGAGAGGAGAAATCTGAGGGAGGAGCCAGGACTAGGGAAGGTAGCTAGGGAGGGTGCGGCTGGCAGTGGGGAACAGGCCTGGGCAGAGAAGTAGTGCTGGGGTAGGGAGGAAGGAGAGGCTTTGGCCCAGACGGCTAGGAGGGGGTGGGGCATGCTTGGAGGGGAGGGCCACGCAGTACCTCGTGGTAGCTGAGAGAGAGGCAGAGGGGAGAGGAAGGGATTCTGGAGTCTGGGTAACCTCCCAGAGTGGAAGAGTAGCCAGAGTGAGAGGGTGCTGTTGCTCGTTTCTCTGACTTACTGTCCCTTTTTGGCTCAGACCATCTAATCGAGAGGCATTAGAGGCCTAAGTCTGATGGCCAAAGCCATACTCACCTAGGGTCTATGTCTCTCTCATCACCTTCTGTGTCTTATTCTATGAGAGGAAGGGTGGTCTGCAAGGGAGCCTGGAACTTCTCCCTGGGATTGAGTCGTAGATTCTATTGCCAGGTCCCTGGTACCTCAGGGATCTCCTTGTTGAGAAAGGAAGTTCTGCCCCACCTCTTGGGCTTCTCCAGGGGCCTGAGTGGTTGAGGCAGGTATCTCAGAACCATGCAGTGCAGGTGGGGAGAGGTTAAGGGAGCATGTGCTGGCGAGGCAAGCACAAGCCTGTGTTCATGGGAAAGCAGAGGGGTGTGTGTGTGTGTGTGTGTTTGTGTGTGTACGTGTACATGAAACCCGGATGTCTGTGTCCCCACATCTCTGTGTGAACACTGGGGTGTTGTATGTTTATTTTATCAAGAGTACAGGGGAATGGAGTATGACCGGAGGAAAAAGAAGCCTTGCCCTCCACCTTTTGAGGAGATAGCTGTGGTCCTGAGGACCTGGCCCAGTTTGTCCTTTGTACCTGGGGGTGGTGCCCCAGCCATCAGACTGTGTCTGTGGGACAAGCAAACAGCTCTGATTTCACTACATTAAGTCACATGGAGAAACTGAGAGCAGGCTGGCACAAGGAGAGAAAGATTCCTACTTTAAGGAAACTGAAAAAGAGAGACTCGCAGACTGAAACAAGATGAGGGAGAGAGACACAGGCCAAAAGGCACAGACACAGGGAGAACCCAGATGCTGGGAGAGGCAAGGAGAACGAGCAGGCGGGTAAGGGTGGCAAGCAGCGGCAGTGAAGCCTCCTCTAGGAAAGAACCCCAGCCTACTGCCTCCTTTCCCCTCCCCTCCCCTGCTCTCTCCTCCTCCGGCTCCAACTCCAGCTCCAGCTCCAGGCCGACACAAACGGGGCTTTGATTACAACAGGAAACCTCTCTGGCGGGGGGAGCCGGGCAAGCCGCCGCTGCTGGGGCCCCTCTCCTGGCCCCCTACCCAGTCCCAGCCCCCATCCTACCCAGTGCACCCCACATCCCGGCTTAGGGCCCCGTCTCCCATTCACACCTCTCTACCCACCCCCACCCCCACTTCTGCTGCTCCCTCCTCCAGAGACCCCTCCCATTGCCCTGGGCTAACCACCCTTCAGGTGGGACTCCTAAATTAGGACTTACCCTTGGAGGCAGGCGGGGCCTGCTTTGCTTTGAAATGCCCCCTCTTCAGTTTTTGAGTGAGGATTTTGTTAGAAAAGGAGAATTTAGCATGAGGAATTCAGAGCCAGTTATCCTCGAGTCCTATCCAGAAGGGGGGGCATAAGGAGTTAGTTGTCCCTCCCCCACAGTCCCTTGTTGGCCAAACGCATTCTTGCCAGGGTGGTAGGGGCTCTGAGGGGTAACCGTGAAAGACTGAGTGCTAATAGCCTTGTTGGTGGGGAGGGGTACACTCCTGTTTGCCTCTGGAGCCATGCCTTTGTGAGGCTCTTCCTGGAGGTGGGGGTGCTCCTTGGTGATGGGGATCATAGAGAAGGGGGTGAGTCAGGCAGCAGCCCCCCCTTATACTCCCACCAGACTGGTGGAGAACATCTGGATCCCATGAAATGCTAGAAGGCTAATGGGTCTAATTGCTGCAATAAGGGCTGGGGGAACTTTGGGGAAAAGTGGGGGCACTAGATTCCCCCATCCTTTTACCTTCTCCTCAAGGTTGTACTAAGTCTGTCTAGAACCTGGACTTGGAGTTGATGGGAAGGGTGAGCCAGACATCCTAATGCATAATCCCTAAGGCCCCCCTACAATGGCTGGGAAGCGTACACAGATGGGGTGATGAAGAGTGGGGTGCATCTGGTGAAAAGGAAAGGGGGCTACTGAGGACTAATGGCTTCCTGGAGCCCTCCCCCAACTCCTCCTGTGCCCTACTCCCAACCCCCCTCCCTGTGGCCTGGCCACTTCTGGTTCTAATTACCAACCAGGCAGGCCTGACTTAATTGGGATCTTTCAGATTTCGGAGGGGGAAGGGTGGGGGTTGGGGGGCTGACTGATAGCCTGACGTTGACTAATCAGGGCTCATTCCCCTTTGTTTTTGGGGTGCTCTCCGTTTTGTATTTAAATGATTTTTTGCCACTGGCCAAATTCCAATTCAGAAATTTATCACCTCCTTTTCTTTTTCTGAGGGGTGACTGGATTCAGAAGTTGGGTATTTGGGGTTGGGGACAAGAACGGGAGCTCACCCAGGTTTGGAAAGAACAGTGCATTCCCTCTCCATCCCGGCTTCAAACCTCACAGTCAGCCTTGCCACCCCGCGTCTCCCATATCCGCAAGCCCGGCTTTCCTTCCCAGCCCTGCCCTCCAACCCTGCCACCTCTCAACCTCTCAGTCCCCGGCAGCCACCCGGGCCCCTCCTCCGCGCCCGCCTTTCTTCCCTACTCTGGCACCCCTTCCTGCTTTTTAATTCTTCAAAATTGGCGCCCCACTCCTGCAGCACCCCAGTGCGCCCCCCGCCCGGTACAACAGATTCTTGGAAAAACGCGCCCCGCCCTGGCCCAGCCACCGCCGCCGGGAGAGGGAAGGGGCCGGGCCGGGCGCCGCTCCCCTTCCCGCTCCCCCGACGTTCCCCGTGTGAGCGGCGCTGACAGAGCCGGCTGGGCCGGCCTGCCGGGCGGCCGGGCGGGCGGCAGGCGGGGCGCGGGGGAGGGGGTGGTTTCCGGGAGTCGTCGCCGCTGGCGCTGTCCCCGGGCCAGGGCCCCCGATTCCGCCCGGCCCAGCAGGGGCAAACTCATGACGTGGCCAAACCCCCGCCCCCCTCACCCCCTTCTCCGCCGAGCGGGGGCGCTCAGTGCCCGGAAGGGGCAACTAGGGAAACAGTGAAGCGGTCCTTGGAGATTTCGTGAGCACTAAGTGTTGCACTCTAGGGGAAAAGGGCAGTTGTTACCTATAGTGCGGGTATTTAATAACCCTGAGGACAGAAGCGCTTGTTATTGCCGAGGGGGCACTTGGCACTTTGGGGTCAACTGGCATGGTAGAAACTTTAGTAGAGGGGAGTTGGCACTCAGGAGGGCAATTTCGTCCGAGGCTCAGCTGGCACTGAAGGGACAGTTTTGGGGGTAGTTTAGTGGTATGAAAGTGAAGTTAGATTCGAGGAAGGGGCAGTGAAAGAGGCAGCTGAGGCGCTAGGGAGCGTCAGTCGTGGGATGGGGCTTCGGGGACTTGGAAGGAGGCGGACTGGGACGCGGCGGAGTGAGCACAGCTAGGGGTAGGAGGGGTAGACTCTGGGCTGCGCTGGAGGGGCGGGGGGACTCCGCGGCGGCGCAGGCGACGGCCTGGGCGGGGTGGGGCGGGGCCGGGTCAGGGGGAGGTGAGCGCGCCCGGCCACCCGCCCCGAGGGGGGTTCCCGGAGAGTTCACGGCGGGAGCGCGCTCCGGCCCTTGGACCCGGGGTGGGGAGGAAGGGAAGGAAGGAGGAGGCCGCGCGCGCTTAGGCGCAGGAATGTACGGTTCGGCCTCAAGCGCGCGCTCAGAGGGAAAAGGAGGAGCCAGGCCTGGGAATGAGGGAGGGGTGGGCGTGTAGGTAGCGCAGGTCCCCGAGCTCTAGAGAACTGCGGCGCGCAGGGGACCTCCACGTTCTCCTCTCCCCAGCCATCCTTGACATCCCTGCCTGTATTGACTTGTGTGAAAAAGGGAGTGTTGGCGGGCGGGAGGAGTAGAACTCTATGAAAAGGAAATGCGTGTGCTTGGTTCCTCCACTTCCTCCATCCCCGACCAGGGCACGCGCCTAGGTGCAGATGCGTGCAAAGCCTCCGGGCTCTGGAGAGAGAATGCTTGCAAGCGTTCTCCCGCGCCAGGTGTGCCTGCACACACGTGTATGAATATATGATTTTATGTGCATGCAGACATGTATGTGCACTATTGCATGTATGCAGTTGCGTGGTGCTTGCCAAGATGAATGCATGCACGGATGCGTGTCTAATCAAGCGCGCGCGCCGCGGAGCGAGTTATATGTATATGTGCGTGCGCTCCACTCCCAGCTCTGATCATCTTGGTGCCCGGCCCTCTCCGCTCTCCAAGCCCCACCCCCCACCCCTCCGGGCTTCGCTTTTACAAAAGGTCTCCCCAGTGCTAGCTGCTGAGGCGCCCAGGGTGAACCCGACCGCAGCTGAAGCTGCAGCCCCGGCTTCGCGCCCCGCCCAGTCCCTTTTCCCTGCTGGGGATCCCCCTCTTCCCGCCCACCCCTTACCCCCCATGCAGACCGGCGCCCTATGCTAGCCCTCCCCCTCCCCCCTCCCCCCTCCAGGAGCGGGGCGCCGCCGGGGGAGGAGGGGGAATCCGCTGCGGGTTCTCGGTGTTCCTAGCACCCAGCTTCCCTCCAAGCCGGGTCGCCATGTACGACTGCATGGAAACGTTTGCCCCGGGCCCACGACGGCTGTACGGGGCGGCGGGGCCCGGGGCGGGCTTGTTGCGCAGAGCCACTGGCAGCTCCTGTTTCGCCGGACTTGAGCCGTTTGTCTGGCCGCAACCAGCCAGTCTGCAATGTAGGTACCGGAGACCAGAGGTGGGGTGTGGGGTGTAGGAGAGGCAAGGGTTCACTCTTTCCGTGTAACGGGTGGAACTGGGGTACAAGCGGAGATACTGGCCCTTTAAATGCGAGGGGCGGGTGTAGGAAAGAGGGGTACTGGCCCTTTAAACGTGGGGGCCTCTGCGACTCCTTTGGGTGTGTGCAATAGTGTTTGGAGTGTGTATGGTTTTTATGGTGGGTGTTTAGCTAGGATCTATGGTTGTTGCCACTCCAGAGTTCCTGGGGTAGAGAGACCTAGGTGTGTCGGTAGTTTGTGGCCGCAGGTCTGCCGCCCGGAGGGGTATGGCACCCTGGACCTTGGGTGGCCTTTGTAAAGTGTGTGAAAGATATTATTTGCAGAGCGTGCGAATCCCTGGAGTCTGCAGCACCTTCTCTAGGGCGTGCGGGTGTGGGTGTAGGGGTTTCTTCACGGACTGTCGCCCTCGGATAGCGTTGGCAGGTCCGCATGGCCCTGTGTTGGGGATGTTTGTGGCGAGGCCGGGAGGGCGTGTGCCACTGCGTGGCTGCGGGGGCGGTTTTGGAAAGTGATGTGTGCGAGAGTGCATCCTGTGTGTCCTCCGCGCGGCATGGAAGGGGTTGTGCACACAGCAGGGAGAAAACGGGGCTCTGCCCCCACGCCCCATTTCAGAAAGAAAGAAGTTTAGAAATGTGTGTATTGCGGTTGTGTGAAGAGCAGTGACTTTTCCTGTGGCTTCAACACTCAACTTCAGCAGGAAGCGAAAAGTTTAAAGCAAAGTCTGTGTGTGCGGTGGGGTGGCCTGGAGATGGCAGCGGCAGGGGGAGCACAACTACTGGGTTCCCAAATATCAATCTTGCCCCTTCTGTGAAATGGGAGATGCCAGGCCTGGGGCCCTGGAACCCCTTTCCAGAGCGGTAATAAAAAGCTGGGGACTGAGAGGCAGTAAAAATGAAGTCCAGATGAGAGGCGTCTTTGAAGCCTGGGCCGCAGTGCTTGGCGGGGGTGAGGTATGGGGAGGGGCCGGGAGGGAAGCCTGGAACACCCCTCAAATTTACCCTGGACTGGAACTGAGCTTGCAGCCCGGCTGCGGACGGCTAGGGACCAGGGGCTTGGGGCACGCTCGGAAGGGGCGGGCGGCGGGCGGGGCGCGGGCCGCTGGGGGAGTGCGCACGCCGGGTCACTGAGCCCCCGCCAACGCGCCTCGCTCCTTGGCACTCGGCAGCGCTGTTTACAAGTTCGGCTGTTTTTTTTTTTTTTTTTTTTTTAATTTTTTTTGTCTTTGGTTCTAGAACAGAGCTGCTCAGATTTAAAGACTGGGAGACTGAAGAGGGAGGTGGTAAACAGGACACCGTACTCTAGGGTGGGGTTAGGCAAGAATGAAGAGTGTGGCATTTAAAGGATGGAAAAAGCCTGGAACTATTGCTTTGCGCACCAAATCCTTGAGAATTCTTAACCTTCCTCTTATTGCCCAATAGGATGGGGAGCAGCGGTAGATGGGGGTGGGGGCGGAGGTGGAGGTGGAGGGAGGGAATCTCCCAGGAAGGGCTTTTTGTAGGGGCTGGAGGGAGACCCTAGCCTTTTTCAGGCTGGCAGCATGTTTTTGCATTTCAATTTGGCCTAATAATTTGGCCTCTAGGGTCCTGGTGAGCAGACAAAGTCAGCTTCGGGCCTGCCCTCACACACTTTCAGAGGGAAAGTAGTTTAGACCTGTGTGTCTAAACCAGGGAAGGACAGAGGTCCTCTGAAGGGAGGGCCGGATGGTGTGTTTGTGCATGTTTGGAGGCTAGTGTCCTGGTGCTGCATTGGCAGGCTGTGTGTTTGTCTGGTGGTAGAGCTGCCGGCTTGCATATGTGAAGCCCAGTGTTGTGTATTGGCTTTGTGACCTGTGCATCCACCCCCCTGGTGTGGCTTGAGTGAGTGTGCCTGTATGCCTGTCTTTATGTTCTTCTATGCCAGGGTCTGGTCGAGGTATAAAAGCCCATCAATATGCCTGGTTTTGTGCCCTGTGTGCTGTTGTCATGTGAGAGAGTGTCTCCATTCTTCAAGGAGATGTGTGTCAGATCTTGAGTCCTGGGCTTCTCAGCCTGGGCCTCGCAGCTGGGAGCGTTTACAGCCGGTTATAAAGAGTTTGTTTGAAGCCCCGCTCAGCCTGGCTAGGAATTTCCTCAATTTCAGCAATTTGGGCTTTAAAAGGAAAAAAAACCTAGAGTCCACATCCCTCCTCCTCAGCAGGAGCCCCTGCCCTGGCCCAGCCTGTCCGGCCAAGGGGCTCCAGCTGTGGGCAGAAGCGGTATCCCCTTGGTTGGTCTCAGCCCAGGGCTGAAGAGGGAGTTGGGGTGGAGAAGACGCAGTTTGCCTTCCCGCACCCTCTACCCCATTGACCTCAGAGCCACTGGGATGCGCTTTAGGGTTCACGGGGTGGGGGTGTGCTACAGGGGTGTCGAGAATGGGTTGACAACCACTTAGATGGGAAAAGTTGCTCCCGGGCCTGCCTCCCTGCTGCCTCCAGTCTTATAATTGGCTGACACTGCCCCATGCCAGTCTGACCGCACCCAGACCCTTGCATAAGAGAGGAAATGAGGCAGCGCTCTGTGGGCAGGGAGGGCGTCAGCACTGGAGTGAGCACCACCCCACATACAGACCCGTGGGCAGACATGTGCCCTCAGAGGACACCATGGTGGGCCTCAGGCGCGGGGTGGGGGGTGGGGGCTGGGTAGGTCCTGAAAGATATCCCAGCCCTTCACACATCTCTTAACACCAGCTCTTCTGGAGTCCCCTGCCCTCAGTCTTGAGTAGACCCAAGCACCCTTCTTTTCTCCCCTTCTCTCTCCTTTTTCACTGGGGAATCTCTTTCCAGCAGGATTCTTATGTTAATTGTGTGTGTGTGTGTGTGTGTGTGTGTGTGTGTGTGTGTGTGTGTGTGTTGGGGGTGGGGAGAGCTTTCCTCCTGTGGGGTGGGTGGAGCTAGCCTGGAACCCAGGCATCCTGGACATTCCTTCCTCCCTTCTGGCTGGAACTTCTGACCAGGCTGACTGCAGGAGGGTTAGAAAGAAGGTGTCCGTGAGGTGGGTGTGTGGGATACTTCTTAGGGAGGGTCTTAGAGTTTTCTTGCCTTACAGTGGGACTTCCAGGTTTGGGTAACAGGTCTTACAGATTGAGTAATTTATAGATTCTCCTAGTCTCTGAAGATCAATCACACACACAAAAGATTTACTCAGCAGCCCCCTGAAAAGAGGGTGTCCTCCACACACTATCTGGGGCATGGGCTGAGACCCCTTTTGAGCTGTGATTGGGTATTGGCCAAAGCAGCTTAGGAGTGAAGACATAGGCTCACAGAAGGTCCAGAGATAGCTCCCCTCCCCCATCAGCCCTGTTTACCTACTGTCACCTGACTTCTCTGGTTTGCTGTACCCACCCCCAACAGTTTCTACACCTGAGGATCTGAGCAAATACCCCAGTGTCCCCCTTCTCTAGCTTCTCTGACTCAAGGGCATTTAGATCTAGTCAGAAGACCACAGAGCCTTGCCTCCTGTTAACTGCACTGTGGCTCTGGGCTGGCCACTTCCTCTCTCTTGACCTCAGTTTCTTCAGGTGTACAATAAGGCCATTACATATCCCCTAACCTTCCTTCCTGACACCTATACCCCATTTGCTCCACTGTCTCAGTGGATTTTGTGGAAAAGGACATTATAGGTTATTTGAGGGGGACGGTATGAGGGGTGAAAATGTCCCTGGGTGGCACAAACAGTTTGCACTCAGCTACCAACCAAATCTATGGGTCAGTTTTACTCTGTCCGGTAGGGTCACTATGAGTCAGAATTGACTTGACAGCAGTGGGGTTTTTACCCACCCAGCAGCACTGCAAAAGAAAGTCCTGGTGATCTGTTCTCGTAAAGATTATAGCCAAGAAAACCCTATGGAGTTCAGTTCTACTCTAACATGTGGGTTCTCCATGAGTTTGAGGGCCTACTTGATGGCAGCTAACAACAACATGAGGGGGAAGCTTGAGGATTATCTAGCCTGTACTACTTGAGAGAAAATAAGGTCCTATTCTACCTACTGAGTATCCCAGCAGGTCATTCCTCCAGGTGCCAGCTACAGGTGGCCTGTAATTGCCTACCTCCCCCAGATCTATTGTGTCATGGGGAGGAGGATGGTGGGAGGTAGACTACCTGACAAGGGGTGGCCAAAGTGACAGGGAAAGACCTGGGGGCTACTGGAGACTTCAGAGCTGGCAGGGCCATAACTCCTCTAACCCACTTTATAGTTGGGGAAACTGAGACCCAGAGAAGCTAACTTCCAGGATGGCCTTGGCCTGGAATTTAGAAAATTGAGTAGTGTCATATAGGGCTAGGGCTGGCATTATTGTGGTGGGAGTTGGCTAGACCAGGAGATGTGGGCTAGGATCACAATGAGCTGCTATAGTAGTAGCTGTTAGGGGGTTTCTGGGAATGTTTCCTGTAGGGCTATACATGGTTGTTGGGACTAGTGCACTGTGGTAGTGATGGTGTTGTCACTGCTGGGCTGTAGGAAGAAGTGGAATGGAGTGTGCATGTTGAGGGGAGATCTGAGGGGTCCTTCTCCCCCAGCCCTCACATCACTTCTTTCCCCCCAGCGGTGGAGACGCAGAGCACCAGCTCAGAGGAGATGGTGCCCAGCTCACCTTCGCCTCCTCCACCTCCTCGGGTCTACAAGCCGTGCTTCGTGTGCAATGACAAGTCCTCTGGCTACCACTATGGTGTCAGCTCTTGTGAAGGCTGCAAGGTGTGTACCTGGTGGGGGTGAGTGGATTGGGGTCTGGAGTTACCTGAGTAAGATCAGAGACCAGGGACCAGACCAGAGGGGTGAGATGCTGTGTGGGAGTGAGCACATGTGGGGTGGGAGGGGGCTGTTTTGCACACAGGTGGTTACTGGATTGACTGGGCTAGGCCTGGGGCAACCTGCAAGGCCTGTGAGAGGCTGGTACTCCCAGCATCCTGCCTCAGTGACCACCTCCCACACCTGGCTGCTCAGCCTGTCCAGGAATTTCCTCAATTTGGGCTTTAAAAGGAGAAAAACCCAGAGCCTACCCCCTTCCTCCTCAGTAGGGGCCCCTGCTGTGGGCAGGAGCGGCAACCACATGGTGGGTCTTGGCCTTCTTCTAGGGCTTCTTCCGTCGCAGCATCCAGAAGAACATGGTGTACACATGCCACCGTGACAAAAACTGTATCATCAACAAGGTGACTCGGAATCGCTGCCAATACTGCCGGCTACAGAAGTGCTTCGAAGTAGGCATGTCCAAGGAAGGTAGGTCCCTAGCCCTGGCCTGGGCAGGAGTATTCCCATTCTCCCTGTGGTGGCCACCCTCTTCCGATTGGCCCTGCCTCTCCCCGACCTCTGAGACCTAGCCTGCCCTGGGGTGCTGCCTCCTCCCTGGCCAGTCCTATTTGATTAGTTCCATTCACCCAGGAGGCTCCACCCTTTCCCCTTCTCCCCTCTGGATTTAAGCCTTCCACTGAATGAGTGAATGGGAATTAGGGTCTCATGTTCCCCTTGTTTTGTGGGGAAGTGGGGGGCTTGCCAGTCCCCTCCCCCATGCTCAGGACTGAGCCTGAAGTGGATCTGGGGTGCCTCCCCCTCTGCCATTGTGCTGCCAAGGCTATAAGTGGATATCCTGCCGCCTGCATATCCTGCCCCCCCTCCCCAGCTCCTGCAGGGTGACAGGAAGGGCAGGATGGAGCTGAGTGGCCTGGGGAGAGAGCAGGGGCTGCAGGCCCTGGGTGGGGCTGGGGAAGGCCAGCCTGGGCATGAGAGTTAATGTAGGAGATGGGGAAACTGAGGCACTGATTAGGGCCCCGGGAATAAATGTTCATGGTAGGAACTGAGCATATTAAATCAGGGTGAGAGAGGACACCCAGAGGGAAGCTCTGAAGGTCCTAACTCTCCTTGCTCCTCCACTCCTAAGCTGTGCGGAATGACCGGAACAAGAAGAAGAAAGAGGTGAAGGAAGAAGGGTCACCTGACAGCTATGAGCTGAGCCCCCAGTTAGAAGAACTTATCAACAAGGTCAGCAAAGCCCATCAGGAGACCTTCCCCTCGCTCTGCCAGCTGGGCAAATACACCACGGTGAGGAGCCTGTGTGGCCCCAGTGAGGGCAAGGGGCTTGTCACTTTGGGGAATGGGTAGGGGTTGTGTTGGAGGCTATGGTCTGGTGCTGAGACAAGGAGGACATCAGAAGGGGGACCCTGGGAGTATGCAGAGAGGGTGTGGGGTATTGGCAGAAAGAAGGAAGTCCCAGGAGTGAGCCTTAGCTTGCATTCCAATCCTCTCCCCTGCTAGAACTCTAGTGCAGACCACCGGGTGCAGCTGGATCTAGGGCTGTGGGACAAGTTCAGTGAGCTGGCCACCAAATGCATCATCAAGATTGTGGAATTTGCCAAGCGGGTGCCCGGCTTTACAGGGCTCAGCATTGCTGACCAGATCACTCTGCTCAAGGCTGCCTGCCTAGACATCCTGGTAGGTTGGGCCCTGCTCCTACCTCAGCCACCCAGCTGAGCATCTCCTCTCAGGTCTCTGTATCTTCATTCCTCCCTGATCAACTCTACTGAAGCCTTTTACAACCCTGAAAGCACCCTGAATCCCAGACTTGGCCAAATTCAAACCCCCTACCACAGCCTGACCCTTATATGGGACCCTCAACAATTCTTCGGTCCAAACAAATATTTCCTGATCTCTCCCCAAATCTTGGACTCCCCAGACGTCCTCTACCAGATTCTTATGCTCTTCTTGTCTTAACCCTGCCTCTAAGACCTGATCCTAAACTTCTGGACCCCTTGCCACCTCCTGTCTTCTCAGGACCTTCCGTTCCCAAGTCTCAGCTCCTCCACCCCTCTGCCTTCCTCCCCATGTCTGCTTTAGGCACCCACTCTGGACCTAACCTCCTTACTTTCCTCAGACACCTCCTGCCCCACCCCACCCCCCATTCATCTTTCCTTTACTCCCTACTGCTATACATGCTCCTCCCCGGAGTCAACACTAATGCTACCCCTTCCCCCACCTCCTCCAGATGCTGCGAATCTGCACGCGGTACACCCCAGAGCAGGACACCATGACCTTCTCTGACGGGCTGACCCTGAACCGGACCCAGATGCACAATGCCGGCTTCGGGCCCCTCACGGACCTCGTCTTTGCTTTTGCTGGGCAGCTCCTGCCGCTGGAGATGGATGACACAGAGACAGGGCTGCTCAGCGCCATCTGCCTCATCTGCGGAGGTGCGGGGGTGCCCCCTGGTGTTTGCTTGGGGTTCTTTCCCACCACACGCATACCTCATCTCTAGCTGACTGGGACCAGGCCAGAGGCCTGAGTCCCTTCCCCTGGGATTGCTCCACCTGGCCACGTCCACAGGACAAAAAAGAAGGGAAGAGCCAGGGGTTGCTGAGAACACCAGATATTGGTGCTGAAAGAGGCAGGAGCGATTTCTCATAGAAAGCCTCTTGCTGAAGGGGAGAAAGTACAGGGCTTGGAGCAGGGTGAGGCTCAAGGACAATAGTTTGAGGCCTATAGGGCAGGGTCAGTTGGGGATTAGCCAGCTGTCACTGTCCTCCCCTTCCTTCAGTTTCTGCCCCCTCACTCCTCTGTGCTTGTCATCACAGACCGCATGGACCTAGAGGAACCTGAAAAGGTGGACAAGCTTCAGGAGCCACTGCTGGAAGCCCTGAGGCTGTACACTCGGCGCCGGCGGCCCAGCCAGCCCTACATGTTCCCAAGGATGCTCATGAAGATCACTGACCTCCGGGGCATCAGCACCAAGGGTCAGTCAGGAGTGAGCTTTCCCTCTTGTTTGTCTTCCTGAAGCTGCTGGTCTCCCAGGCCAGACACGTAGACAGGAAAAGACATGAACAGAGGGTTTGAGAACCAGGAGGTCTACACTGGAATCCTAGCTTTGCCACATACTAGTTGGTAGACGTTGGGAAAATTCCTTTACTTTTTGTATCTCCATTTTCCTGTTTGTAAAATGGGATATACTCATACCTGCCTCCTAAGGTTATTGTGAGGATTGAATTAATAATCAGTTTGGAACTGTACTGAATTAAAAATCAGTTCCTCAGTTTCAATAGCCCCATTTCAAAGCTAAGTAGCAAGCTTTGAACATTAGAGATGGGGTGCCTAAGGGGTGGAGCTGGAAGTTGGGAGCAGTGTGATCTTTGAGAAGACACCCTGAAGGAATAGTTATTGTGCTTGGCAGAGAAGACTAGGTAAAGGGTCCAGGCAAAGGAGTGACCCACAGGAACCCTAGAGTGGAGGAAAGGATGAGCTGAGGATAGAGAGGTGGCAGGCCTGTGCTGGGGGTGCCCAGAAAAGAATCAAAGGGCAGTTGAGAAAGGTTAGGGAGGTGCCCTCAACAGGCATGTGCCTTTGTCCCCCTGAGTCTCTTTACTCCTTCATTGCAGGAGCAGAAAGGGCTATTACCCTGAAGATGGAGATTCCAGGCCCAATGCCCCCCCTGATCCAGGAGATGCTGGAGAACCCTGAAATGTTTGAGGATGACTCCTCACAGCCTGGCCCTCACCCCAAGGCCTCCAGCGAGGATGAGGTTCCTGGGGGCCAGGGTAAAGGGGGCCAAAGTCCCCAGCCTGACCAGGGTCCCTGACTTCCCTTGCTGTGGGGGTTGGGGCTCCAGGCAGCAGACTGACCATCTCCCAGACACCACCAGTGACTGGGAGAGGACCTGTTCTGCCCTCTCCCAACCCTTCCAACCAGCTCCTTGTTTTTGCCAAAGTTTCTGGGGGTACCTCTGTGTTCACCCCCTTCCTGCTCTGACTGGCTCCCCCTCCAATCCTGGGGGGCCTGCCCTGCTCCCACCAGGAGAGAGGAGAGAGGGCAGAGTGGTGAACCTGGGTTTGGACTATAAAATCTTAGTGCTGCCCCTCAGATGCCAGGGTCCCAGGCTCCCCAGGGCGGGAGGAAGACCCTGCCATTCCATAATCCCTCCCCCTGCCAGGTGCTTAGGCCTCTGGGAGCAAACAGGAACACTAGAGACCAAATGGGGGTACAAGGGGAGGGCTGAGCCCACCCTCTTGCCCCTACCCTTGGTGCCTAATGCTGCGTAATGCACCTGCTGTGTGCGTGCTGCCCTCTGTGCACCCATCCCTGTGCCAGGTTCAGGGAGGGGGCAGGCTGGGCCCTGCATTTCTGTGGGGGCCAGAGGGTGAAAGGGACAGATGCAGGTCCATTCTGCACCTCTTTGCTCGGGCCCAGAGTTTACCCTGTGCCCTCCGTTATAAGCCCCTCCCACAGCCCTGCCATGTGCCTTGGGCTCCGTCTGCCCCTCATCTCAGCCATGGGGCAGGGACCCTTCTACACTACAGAGGGGACAGGGCATTCCTCTCCCCCTGGTGCCTTCCCCCTTGACCCCAGAGCAGCTTGGCTCAGGGAGGGGCGCTGCTTAGCTGATCCCACCCTGACCCAGAGGAAGCCTCTATTTATTTATTAGCTTTTGTTTACACCCTGGAATTGACACCTTCCTCTAGGGGCCTTGGGAGGGGGAGCCCAGGGCCCCTGTTATTCCTCCCTTCTTCCTCCAATCCCCAGTTTGTATTTAGCTGCCAAATAAGATTCCCACTGGCTCCCGTTTTTCTCTGGGGGGTCAGGGTGCTGTCCCCTCCCCCTCTGTTTACATCTCCCCTCCACCCAGCTGTATCGCATATTGCTGAGTTTTCTATTTTTGCAAAATAAAGTGATGGAAACTCATAGGATGTGGCTCCCTCTAGGCAATGGTAGGGGAAATGACCAGCCAATGGGCTGGGAAGCCGGAGAGGGAGCTCGTTGGGTGAGGAGGGTAAACTCATCTACTGGATTTGGCAGCTTGCTTAGAGGAACAAAGGAAATGGGATGAAAATGCACTGAACCAGAGCTGGGGGACACCCTGAGTGTCTGGGGCCTCTCTCAGCCAACAGGTATGGTTCTTATATTGGATCCTATGGACCTCTGCAGGCGCAGGGATTAAGAGTTCGGCTGCTAACCAAAAGGTCGGCAGTTTGAATCCACAGCCGCTCTTCAGAAGTCCTATGGGGCAGTTCTACTCTGTCCTATCAGGTTGCTAGGAGTCGGAATCAACCTGATGGCAATGAGTTTTATGGATCTCTGGGAAGGCATGAATGGGCTTCAGAGGTCTCTGAATGTGTCCCCCATTCTCCCCTCCAGTTATGTATATGTGCATATCTGCCCTTTTCTGGTGAAGGAGCCATTGCAATCTCATTTCGTTCTTATGGAGGTTCCTAGCTTTAGAAAAGTTAAAAACCACAGCCTATGTATGTTACAGTGTTTCTGTTCTATCCCACCCTCTCACCCAGAGAGCTCTCACACTGTCTGTGACCCCATTATCACCTTATGACTCACCCTCTCTACCCCTTCTGATCCCAGTCTTCACCCCATGACTGACCTCCACTCACTCACTATGACCTCATTGTTACCTTCTCTCCTAATAGCTCTCCCTGCCCCTAGGATGCCTTGCCTTTGCACCCCCTCCAACCTCACTTCCACCACCTTGGCCTCTACCACTGCACCCCTGTTTGTTTTCCCCTCAGTCTCTGTGACTCCCCCTCATCCCCTGTGACCTGCCTTCTTCCTGGGGCAGTTCCATGCCTGCTTTGTCTCTGGCTTTCTTCACCCATGACCTGTGCATATGGGAGAGAGAAGTTGAGGATGTGGAGGTAGGATAAAGGGTTACAGGGAGGTGAGAAGAGTGGGAGGAGGAAAGCAGAAGAAGAAAGTGAAAGAAGCTACAAGAGGAAACCACAGGGCCTGGGGGAAGGAGGGGCCATTGCCATGGTAACCTCCCTGAGTCCGGGAGAGGGTAGAAGAGCCTGTCCCACTGCCTCTCCCCCAGCTACCTCCTGCCAGCAGCTACAAACCATCTGACCTTTACTGAGGGCCTACTATATGAGATGGGCACTGTGCTAGGTGCAGTAGCTACAGCAGGGAGCTTGGTAGAGCCAGTCCCTGCCCTCAAGGAGCGCCCCTTCTGGTAGGGGAGGCAGACCTGTGAACCAGAATTTGGGGTCCAGTTCCCTCCCTGTGGTCAAGTGTGGGCAGGGGGCGAATCTCATCAACTTTCTGCAACCAGATCTCCCTGCAGGGTTCGAGATTGCCTCGGTCAGTACACTCTGCTTCTCCCAGTTCCTCATTCTACCTCTTCCAGGCCTTCCCAGGCTCTACAACCATCTTGGCCCCTAGCCCTTCAGTCTCATTCTCTGAGCCTGGGCTTGTGCCCTTCCCTGTCTCCAACTTCCTAGCTGCCTAGCCCTTGAATTTCTCAAAGACTCTCCAGTTCTCACCCCCATTACTTCTCATCCCTACTGCTTCTCTTACCAAGCCCTTAGTGTGCCAAGCACTGTTCTAAGCAACTGATAATGAATTATCTCATTTAATTCTCACAACAATCCTATGAGCCCCACTTGACAGATGAGCAAACAGCCACAGGAAGGGGTAGGTTACCTTAGATCCCACAACGAATAAGTGGTAGAGGTAGGATCTACCTGGCAGTGATGGCCATGGGTTTTTTTAATTTAACATCATGATACACCCGGTACATGATAAATGCTCAAATAGATGAGCTTTCTTGCTTCCATCTCCCAGATCCCTTTATCATTCACTCCCTTGGCCCAGCCCCACCCCTATCTGTTCCACCTTCTCCTAGATCAGTCACTCCCACAACCTCACATCTCCCCCACCCCAGGGCGTGTCACTTCCTCCTTTGTAGCCTCAGCCTGCTGATCGGTACACAAAGGCTACCCGCTGCTGCTGGAGGAAGGGCTGCTCTGCATGCACCTGTGAGTACCAGGGCACCAGCCCTCCTGCCTCCTCTCCTTACAAGCCCAAGCCCGGGCCCAACCTCCCAGCTTCTGCATTCCTGAAAGCCCTTGTCCCTGCTCCCTCCTCCAGTTCTACCCCTACACACACATACACACACACACACACACACACACACACACACACACACACACACACACACACACACACACACGCGCGCGCGCGAGCGCGCACACGCACACACCCCTACCTCTTTGCATCAGTTTCCCAAGAGTGGGACTGGAGAAAGGGAAAGGAGGTGAGGGTGTCTATGAGTGCCTGCCATGTGCCAAGGACTATGGCAAAGTAGGGTTCTCCCAACATTACTCCCCAGCTGTCATTCCTGCTGCTCAGTGCCTTGACGTTAGCTCAGACCTCCTCCCAAACAGCACCTTGGCCCCCAGACTCCATGCTCCTGAGAGACTTGGCCCAGTTGTTCAGCTCTGTCCCCTCCTTGTGACTGTCTAAGTGGGCAGCAGAGGGTTCTGCTTGACTTGGGAGCCCTGGATGGGTTGGGAAGAGACTCTGTTTCACAGCTTCTGAGAAGGGAATAAAAGGTGAATTGGAGTCAGAACTGAGTCCAGGAAAATGGACAGCCACAGAGGAGAGAGAAGGGAAGAGTGAAGAAAATCCTCAGGAAAGAGAAAGAGGAATGGGGAGAAGACACAACTTTTGATGATGGTGGTGGTGCTTCAGTCGAGGGGAGGAAAACCCAAACAAGCCAAGTGACCTGATCTGTCTCAATTCCTTCTCTGCCTCTAGTTTTTTGTGTGACCTTGGGCAAGTCACTTACCACTCTGGGCTTTAGGTTTCCATTTTTAAAAAGAGGGAGTTGAAATAGAAGATTCTACCATTCTATGGTTAGGATCAGAGGGGAAAAAGGAAGTAAAACAAAGAACTGTGAAGAGGTCACGAAGAGAAAAGCAGCAGAGAGACATACTAAAATTTTTGAACAGGAAGGGGCTAGAGAGAGAGATGGAGCCCTGGTGGTGAAGTGGTTAAGAGCTCAGGCCACTAGCGGCTCCTTGGAAACCCTATGGGACAGTTCTCTATTCTGCTCTATAGATAGGGTCGCTATGAGTCAGAATAGACTCGAAGGCACACAACAACAGAGAGAGAACCAGACTGATGGAGAGAAAAAGGCAGTGAGTGGCAGGGCATGTATCCCAGAGGCAAGGAGAAGGGGGTAGAGTTGGGAGAAGAGGACTGGAGAGAATTGTCTAGGGAGTCCCAGGGCCTCCTTTAGGGGGAGACGAGTGGGGCTTGGGTTCTCTGGGTTTGCCCTATTCTGGGAAACCAGTGCAGCAGTGGGGCCCCATCTATGAGAGCTGAGTCAACCCTGGGCTCTGTGTTGCAGCATCCCCCAGCCTCCCCGACCACAGGGGTGCAGAGCAAGCAGGGCTGAGGTTACACTGAGACCGAGCCCTGGGCTGGGCTTCACAAAAAAGGGTGGAGGCTGTGTTGCACACTGCACCAGGGGTCACAGGTGGTGGGGAGCAGGGCTGGGGTTCAATGACTTCTTGGCACCCTACCCGTTCCCCACACTCCATGCAGAGCATCTGCATCTGAGTCTAGGCCCAGGAAGAGGAAGATGCAGATGCTTTTAAGGCAAGCAGTTGCCTGATCTTTCTCCTACATTACTAATGGGAATGTACTCTCCCTAAGGTGGTCATGTTGGCAATACCCATCAATATTACCCATCAATCTTACAAATGATACTCATCTATTAGCCCTTGCAAATCCTCTCCTAGGGGTTTATCCTGCTGGTTCACTTTCACACATGTGAAATGATCAATGCATGAATTTTCATTTATAATAGTAAAAAACTAAATACAATTTAAATGTCCATCATAAAAGGACTGATTAGGTACAGTATGACATATCCATGCAATGGAAATCTATGTAGCTGTACAAATGAACAAAGAAGCTATTTTCTTAGGTAGAAAGATCTCTAAGAAAAGTAGTTTAAAAAAAGAAATAAGGTGCAGAACTGGGCGAAAAGTATTCTACCATTTGAAGAGAATATATATTCATATGTTTGTGTATGCAGAAAACAATCTCTGGAAAGATACCTAAGAAATGAATAGCAATGGTTATAATTTGGAGTGGGTGGATGGGGGTAAGGGTGGGAGACTTCTCACTATATATGTTTTTTAACTTTTTGGACCATGGGAATGGATCGCCTGTTCAAATTTTTAATTAATACGTTTAAAAAAATTCTGAGTTTGCCTGTTTCACCCTAGATCATCACAGAGGTCATTACCCTGCCTCTAATCTACATCCTCTTTTTTTTTTTTTTTTGGTTTATTGTTGTAGTTTATTTTTTCCCATAAAAAATTTATATATACATTGTTATGTGACTCTGATTGCTCTCCTCATACTGTGACAGCACACTCCTCCTTTCCACCCCTGATTTCCCATGTCCATTCAACCAGCTCCCAACACTTTCTGCCTTCCCATCTCACCTCTGGACAGAAGCTGCCTGTTTAGTCTCTTGTATCTACTTCAGCTAAGAGGCACACTCCTCACGAGCATCACTTTATGTCCCACAATCCAGTCCAATCCCTGTCTGAAGAGTTGGCCTCGGAAATTGTTTTATTTCTGGGCTGATAGAGAATCCAGGGGCCATGCCTTCCGGGGTACCTGCAGTCTCAGTTAGACCATTAAGTCTGGTCTTCTTACTAGAATCTGAGTTCTACACCCCACCTTTCTCCTGCTCCATCCGGGCCTCTATGTTGTGTTCCCTGTCAGGGCGTTCACTGGTGGTAGCCGGGCACCATCTAGTTCTTCTGGTCTCAGGCTGATGAAGTCTCTGGTTTATGTGGCCCTTTCTGTCTCTTGGGCCACTACTTTCCTTGTGTCTTTGTTCTTCATTCTCCTTTACTCCAGGTGGTTGGGACCAATTGATGCATCTTAGATGGCGGCTTGCAAGCTTTTAAGACCCCAGACGCCACTCGCCAATGTAGGATACACAACATTTTCTTAATAAATTTTGTTATGCCAATTGACCTAGATGTCCCCTGAAAGCATGGTCCCCAGACCCCTACCCCTGCTACTCTGTCCCTCAAAGTGTTTGATTGTATTCAGGAAACTTCTTAGCTTTGGCTTAGTCCAGTTGTGCTGACTTCCCCTGTAGCATGTGCTGTCCTTCCCTTCACCTAAGATAATTCTTATCTATTATCTAGTTAGTAAATAACACTTACCCTCCCTCCCCACCCTCGTAACCATCAAAGAATGTTTTCTTCTGTGTTTAAACCTTTTCTTGAGTTCTTATAATAGTGGTCTTGTACAATATTTGTCCTTTTGTGACTGACTAAATTCACTCAGCATGATGACCTCCAGCTTCCTCCATGTTATGTTTCATGGATTCATCATTGTTCTTTATTGTTGTGTAGTCTTCCATTGTGTGGATATACGATAATTTGTTTATCCATTGATCCATTGATGGGCACCTAGGTTGTTTCCATCTTTTTGCTATTGTGAACAGTGCTGCAGCGAACATGGGTGTGAATATATGTATTTGTGTGATGGCTTATTTCTCTAGGATATATTCCAAGGAGCGAGACAGCTGGATCATATGGTACTTCTATTTCGAGCTTTTTAAGGAAGCGCCAAATCAATTTCCAAAGTGGTTGTATCATTTTACATTCCCACCAACAGTGTTTAAGTGTCCCAGTCTCTCCACAACCTCTCCAGCATTTATTATTTTGTGTTTTTTGGATTAATGCTAGCCTTGTTGGGGTGAGATGATATCTCATTGTAGTTTTGACCTGCATTTCTCTAATGATTGTGAGCATTTCTTCATGCGTCTGTTAGCTGCCTGAATATCTTCTCTGGCGAAGTGCCTGTTCATATCCTTTGCCCATTTTTTAATTGAGCTATTTGTCTTTGTGTTGTTAGGTTTTGCAGTATCTTGTAGATTTTAGAGATTAGACGCCGATCGGATTTGTCGTAGCCAAAAATTTTTCCCAGTCTGTAGGTTGTCTTTTTACTCTTTTGGTGAAGTCTTTTGATGAGCATCAGCATTTGATTTTTAGGCGCTCCCAGTTATCTAGTCTCCCTTCTGGTGCTTGTACATTGTTACTTATGGTTCGTATTCTGTTTATACCATGTATTAGGGCTCCTAGCGTTGTTCCTGTTTTTGTTTCCATGATCTTTATTGTTTTCAATTTTATATTTAAGTCTTTGATCTATTTTGAGTTAGTTTTTGTGCATGGTGTGAGGTATGGGTCTTGTTTTCAGTTTTTTGCACATGGATATCCAGTTATGCCAGTACCATTTGTTAAAGAGACTGTCTTTTCCCCAATTAATGGACTTTGGGCCTTTGTCAAATATCAGCTACTCATAGGTGGATGAATTTATGTCTGGATTCTCAATTCTTTTCCACTGGTCTATGTATCTGTTGTTGTACCAGTACCAGGCTGTTTTGACTACTGTGGCAGTATAATAGGTTCTAAAATCAGGTAGTGTGAGGCCTCCCACTTTGTTCTTCTTCTTGAGTAATGCTTTACTTATTCGGGGCCTCTTCCCTTTCCATATGAAATTGGTGTTTTGTTTGTCCATCTCATTAAAAAATGCTGTTGGAATTTGGATAGGGATTGCATTGTATGTGTAAATTGCTTTGGGTAGAATTGGCATTTTCACAATGTTGAGTCCACCTATCCATGAGCAAGGTATGTTTTTCCACTTATGCGGGTCTCTTTTGATTTCTTGCAGTAGTGTCTTACAGTTTTCATTGTATAGGTATTTTACGTCTCTGGTTAGATGTATTCCTAAGTATTTTATCTTCTTGGGGGCTATTGTAAATGGTATTGATTTGGTGATTTTCTCTTTGAGGTTCTCTTTGTTGGTGTAAAGGAATCCAACTGATTTTTGTATGTTTAGCTTGTATCCTGAAACTTTGCTGAAATCTTCTATTAGTTCCAGTAGTTTTCTTGTGGATTCTTTGAGGGTTTGTTGTGTATAAGATCATATCATCAGCAAATAGAGATACTTTGAGTTCTTCTCTACCAATTTGGATGCGCTTTATTTCTTTTTCTAGCCTAATTGCTCTGGCTAGAACCTCCAGCACGATGTTGAATAAGAGTGGTGATAAAGGGCATCCTTGTCTGATTCCCATTCTCAAGGGGAATGCTTTCAAAGTCTCTCCATTTAGGCTGATGTTGGCTGTTAGCTTTGTATAAATGCCCTTAAATATATTGAGGAATTTCCCTTCTATTCCTATTGTGTTGATAGTTTTGATCATGAATGGGTGTTGGACTTTGTCAAATGCCTTCTCCGCATTGATTGATAAGATCGTGTGGTTCTTGTCTTGTTTTATTAATGTGATGGATTACATTGATTGTTTTTCTAATGTTGAACCATCCCTGCATACCTGGTATAAATCCCACTTGATCACGGTGAATTATTTTTTTTTATATGTTTCTCAATTCTACTGGCTAGAATTTTGTTGAGGATTTTTGCATCAATGTTCCTGAGGGATATTGGTCTGTAATTTTCTGTTTTTGTGGTGTCTTTACCTGGCTTTGGTATCAGGGTTATGCTGGCTTCGTAGAATGAATTTGGGAGTATTCCATCCTTTCCTATGCTCTGAAATACCTTTACTAGTAGTGGTGTTAACTCTTTGAAAGTTTGGTAGAATTCTCCAGTGAAGACGTCTGGACCAGGGTTTTTTTTTTGTTGGGAGTTCTTTAATTACCTTTTCAATCTCTTCTTTTGTTATGGGTTTATTTAGTTGTTCTACCTCTGTCTGTGTTAGTTTAGGTAGGTAGTGAGTTTCTAGAAATTTGTCCATTTCCTCTAGGTTTTCAAATTTGTTAGAGTACAATTTTTCATGGTATTCTGTTATGATTCTTTTAATTTCAGTTGGGTCTGTTGTGATATCACCCATCTCATTTCTTATACGGGTTATTTGCTTCCTCTCCTGTTTTTCTTTTGTCAGTTTGGCCCACGGTTTATCCATTTTGTTGATCTTTTCAAAGAACCAGCTTTTGGTCTTGTTAACTCTTTCAATTGCTTTTCTATTCTCTATTTCATTTAATTCTGCTCTAATTCTTATTATTTCCTTGCTTCTGGCACCTGAGGGCTTCTTTTGCTGCTCTTGTTTTACCTTTTCCAGTTGTAGGGTTAATGTTTTGATTATGGCCCTTTCTTCTTTTTGGATGTGTGCATTTATTGCTATAAACTGACCTCTGAGCACTGCTTTTGCTGTGTCCCAAAGGTTCTGGTAGGATGTGTTTTCATTCTCATTCGATTCTATGAATCTCTCTATTCCATCCTTAATTTCTTCTACAACCCAGTAGCTTCTGAGCAAGGTGTTCAGGTTCCATGCGTTGGATTTTTTTTTCCTTCCTTTTACTGTTGTTGATTTCTACTTTTATGGCTTTATGGTCAGAAAAGATGCTTTGTAATATTTCAAGGCTTTGGATTTTGTTAAGGCTTGCTTTATGGCCTAATATCTGGTCTATTCTGGAGAATGTTCCATGTGCGTTGGAGCAGAAAGTACACCTGGCTGCTGTTGGGTGGAGTGTTTGGTATATGTCTATAAGATCAAGTTGGTTGACTATAGCATTTAGCTCTTCCGTGTCTTTGTTGAGCTTTTTTCTGGATGTTCTGTCCTTCACCGAAAGTGGTGTGTTGAAACCTCCTACTACTATTGTGGAGCTATCTGTCTTGTCAGTGCTGCTAGAGTTTGTTTTACCTATTTTGGAGCCCTGTCACTGGGTGTGTAAATATTTATTATAGTTCTGCCCTCCTGGAGTAGTGACCCTTTAATCATTATATAGTGTCCTTTCTTATCCTTTGTGGTGGATTTCACTTTAAAGTCTGTTTTGTCAGAGATCAATATTGCCACTCCTGCTCTTTTTTGAGTGTTGTTTGCTTGAAACATTTTTTTCCATCCTTTCTGTTTTAGTTTGTTTGTGTCATTAAGTCTAAGGTGTGTCTCTTGTAGGCAGCATATAGACCGATCATGTTTTTTTTATCCAATCTGCCACTCTGTCTCCTTATTGGTGCATTTAGTCAATTTACATTCAGCGTAATTATTGATAGGTATGAGTTTAGTGCTCTCATTTTGATGTGTTTTTGTGTGTGTTGTTCACAGTTTCTTCATTCCACTTAATTGTCTGTGCTGAGTTGTTTCTATTTATGTATTTTCTTTTCATCTTTTTCATCGTTGTTGATTTTGTGTTTGCTGAGTCTTTATATTTTTCTAGTTTTTTATTTTGACTTGTAGGATTGTTAGTTTCCTTAATATTTACCCCTATTTTTCTAAGTTTATACCAGTCTTTTATTTCTTTGTATCGCCTTGACTTCCTCTCCATATGAAAAATCTATGTCTACATTTTTTAAGTCCCTCTTTTTTGTTTTAATGTTGCCATCTTTCACATATTGACATCTATTCTCCTATTTTCAGTGTTTTAGCTTTGATTTACTTCTGTGACTTCCCTGTCTGGGTTGATATCTGGTTGCTCTGTCCTGTGTTCTAGTCTCGGGTTGTTATCTGATGTTACTGATTTTCTAACCGGAGGACTCCCTTTAGTATTTCCTGTAATTTTGGTTTGGTTTTTGCAAATTCCCTAAACTTCTGTTTATCTGGAAATGCCCTAATTTCGCCATCATATTTGAGAGACTGTTTTGTTGGATATATAATTCTTGGCTGGCAGTTTTTTTCCTTCAAGTTTTTATATATGTCATCCCATTGCCTTCCTGCCTGCATGGTTTCTGCTGAGTAGTACGAGCTTATTCTTATTGACTCTCCTTTGTAGATGACTTTTTGTTTATCCCCAGCTGCTCTTAAAATTCTCTATCTTTGGTTTTGGCAAGTTTGATTATAATATGTCTTGGTGACTTTCTTTTGGTATCTACCTTATGTTGGGTTCGATGGGCATCTTGGATAGATATCTTGTCATCTTTCATGATTTCAGGGAAGTTTTCTGCCAACAAATCTTCAACAATTCTCTCTGTATTTTCTGTTTTCCCCCCTCTGTTCTGGTACTCCAATCACTCGCGGGTTATTCCTCTTGATAGAGTCCCACGTAATTCTTAGCGTTTCTTCATTTTTTTAAATCCTTTTATCTGAGTTTTCCTCACATAAGTTGGTGTCAAGTGCTTTATCTTCAATCTCACTAATTCTGACTTCCATTGCCTCAATTCTGCTCCTATGACTTTCTATTGAGTTGTCTAATTCTGAAATTTTATTGTTAATCTTCTGGATTTCTGATTGCTGTCTATGGATTCTTGCAGCCTGTTAAATTTGTCATTATGCTCTTCTCTAATCTTTTTAATTTCCTCTATTGTGTGTTCTGCATTTTGCTTAATTTCCTTCCTAATTTCTTGAAGAGTTCTGTATATTAATCTTTTGTATTCTGCCTCCGGTAATTCCAAGAAATTTTCCTCCTCTGGAAAATTTCTAGATTCTTTATCTTGGGAGCTTGCTGAAGCCATCATGGATTGCGTCTTTATGTTATTTGATATTGACTATTGTCTCTGAGCTATCAATGTGTTATTATATTATTTATTTTATGTTTGCTTACTGTGTCCTAGCCTCTTGTTTTGATATGCCCAAATAGGCTGCTCTTGATAGCTAGTTTGATTATTGGCACCTTTCAAGCTCTGATGTCCTGTCACCAGGTGGTTAGATCTGTTAGTAGATATGTGAGCTCAGGAGTCTGCCCACTCCTCCTGTATGGATTCAGCTCAGGTGCCCAGGTAGATAGCCACCAAGTGTGTGGTGTAGGCTCTCACTTACAGTCCTAGACAGGCATGTGTGATTGGTATAGGCACAGGCATCTGGCTGTAGCAGGGGGACACACTCTGAGCAAGGCAGGGGGCTGACGGCCACCCCTGAGTGTCCAGGAGGAAGGCGTGTCCCTGTTCCCTAGAGTGGGTAGGTGGGTGGGTTTTGCAGCTGGACCATGAGCACCTAATGCTGTTGGCTGTAAGGACTGGGAACACCTCTTATTCATGGGCCTTTATTGCAGGTGGCTAAGTGGCATGGTTGGAGCCACCATTCCTCAGGCCCCTGATGTGGGTAGGTGAAGACCCTGCTTAATGGTCAGAGCAGTGTCAAATGTCAAGAACCTGCCACTTCACAGCTGAAACAGTTCAAGTTAGACTTCCAGTATATACCCTGTTGTACTGTGGTAATGAGGGCTTATGCTGTTTAAATGGGCCCACACACGTCTATGCAGGGGGAAAGGCACTCAAAGTCCGTGGATTCCTTATGCCTGTGCCTAGGCAAAGGAGCTGTGCGTACCCTGGGTTCCTGGCTTAGGGGAGCCTGCAGTTTATTTTTTACCGTTTGTTAATTTGTTCACTCTCCAAGGCAGGGAGAATGGCTCAGGGCATGTGACGGAACCTACTTCCGGCCCAGGGGACTTGGCAATTGCTGAAGCTGGTCGGGGACCCATTGCAGAGCAGGGAGCGGGGAGGTAAATGGGAGAGAAGTTTTTCCCCGGGGGGGTGTTCTTGATCCGTGCGGTAGGTTGTATGGAAGTACTTAATCTTTCGCTGATCCCGGGCTGCTTCTCACTGGTTCTGGGTGGCCATGTAGACTCTGTGGCTTGGTCTCTCCCATTGTGGAAAATGTGCCTCCTGAGCACTGCTGCTTACCTGCCTCACCGCTCACCCCGCAAGCTGATCAGGCCTGGAGGACTCAGGCTCTCGCCGGGTCAGGTCTGGCAATTCCTTGCTTCTTCCGAACCGTCTCTCCCTCCCTCTGCCACTCAGTCCGGTTCCTCAACTCTGCCTTTGATGTTCAGGGCTCCCAGATTGTCATATATAATTGGTTCACTTGTTTTTTCGGGTCTTTGTTGTAAGAGGGTCCACCGGAAGCATCTGACTGCTCCACAGTCTTGGCCCACCCCTATTTCTAGCTTTTTGAGGAAACGCCAAATTGATTTCCAAAGTAGTTGTACCATTTTGCATTCCCATCAACAGTGTATAAGTGTTCCATTCTCTCCACAACCTCTCCAGCATTTATTATTTTGTGTTTTTTGGATTAATGCTAGCCTTGTTGGGGTGAGGTGATATCTCACTGTAGTTTTGATCTGCATTTCTCTAATGGCTAATGATCGTAAGCATTTCTTCATGTGTCTGTTAGCCGCCTGAATATTTTCTTTGGCAAAGTGCCTGTTCATATCCTTTGCCCATTTTTAATTGGGTTATTTTGTTGTTGTTGTTGAGGTTTTGCAGTATCTTATAGATTTTAGAGATTAGATGCTGATTGGATTTGTCGTAGCCAAAAATTTTTCCCTCTGTAGGTTGTCTTCTGACTCTTTTGGTGAAGTCTTTTGATGAGCATAGAGCTCCCAGTTACCTAGTCTCTCCTGTGGTGCTTGTGCATAGTTACTTATGGTTCGCATCTAGAACCTCTTTTGCAAAATCAAGAGAAAATTCTTTACCATTTCTGGCCTTCTTTCCTCTCATCTCAGACCTTTAGAAAGTCCTTTTTGTGGTCTGATCTTCATTCCCCTTGCTACCATGTTAGTCAAGTAGAGCTACCCTTCCCTGCCTCTTCCACATACTCTCTCCTCTGCTCCAGCCTTCTTTCCTCTCCTTCCTACCCCTGACCTTCTTCCCTTATTTAGACTCCTTGAATCCCTTACTATTATTATCCTTTAGAACCCCTTATTTAGAATGCAAGAATGTGAAAGTTGTAAATGCTCTCAGATTGTTTATTTACCTCCTTCACTCTACAGATAGGGAAACTAAGGCCTAGAGAAAAATTCTGCCATGTCCCACAGCCAGCGAATGATTGAGGCAGGACTAGAACCTGGTCCATTTCTTGTTTGGTTCTGCCTTCACTATGGCTTAGTGTCTTGAAGAGAACTGAGTGCAGCCCTTAGTGCCTACAGGCCCAGTTCCCAGGGCCTTGGTTAGCCCACCTGTGGCTCATGGAGGGACCTTGGTGGCTCAGTGGTTAAGAGCTTGGCTGCTAACCAAAAGGTCAGCAGTTCAAATCCACCAGCCTCTCCTTAGAGGCCTTATGGGGTAGTTCTACACTGCTTCATAGGGTTGCTGTGAGTTGGAATGGACTTGATGGGAAGGAGTTTTGACTCATGGAAAGGGGCCCTGGTGGGACAGTGGTTAAAGCGCTTGGCTGCTAACTGAAAGGTCAATGGTTTGAACCCACTCACTGGCAGCGCTCTATGGTAGAGAGATGTCGCAGTCTGCTTCCTTAAAGATGTCAGCCTTGGAAACCCTATGGGGCAGTTCTACTCTGTGCTATAGGGTCTCTATGAGTCAGAATCAACTCTAGTTGACAATGAGTTTTTGGGGTAGACTCACGGAATCTGCACACTGGAGGGACAGGTCTTCTCTGAGGCCCTTACTCCAGCCTTGTACATGTCCCTATCGCCATCTTGAAGAAACTGCTGGATCCACAGGGACAGTGAAACTATGAGGGGAGAGAAAGAGTTGGGGTAGAGTTCTGAAAGTGACAACCACAGGTTAAGTTTAGAGGACTGAGAGCTTGGGGGTCCACTCTGAGGACCCACATGTCCCCCTTTACATCCTATTACAGGCCATGGTAGCTTTGTTAATGGTCCTTGGGTTCCTGCTGGCCTTGAGCAGAGGTGAGAGGGAGTTGGACACCAAGATCCCATCTCCAGGGGAGGCCACGGAACGGGGGGATCCTGACCTGTCTCTACTGTGGTCCTGCCAGCCAGCCCCCTCCTGTCGAGAGTGCATCCTCTCACACCCCAGCTGTGCATGGTGCAAGCAACTGGTAAAGATGGGCCTGTGGCCTTTGAACCATGTGTATGTCTGTATATGCAGCCTGGGCATATGTGTAAGCAAGGCTCCTGTATGTGATGGTATGGACATGTGTGTCATTTTCTGGGTGCACTCCACAGCCCTGTGTGTGACTAATTTGTGCACACAGCACTCCTGTGTGTGTGTGAGGGGGCATATACATGCATGCAAGGCTCCTGAGCATGTGTGCTTATGTCTGTGTCTGCATATTGTGTACCTATGGAGAGGGCGTGTGGCCATGAATATGAAGGAAGTATGTGTTTGTAAAAATTTATGTTTGTGTAGAGGTAATTGGAGGAACCTGTACACATGTGAGAATGTGATTGGAGTTTCTGAGTCTGCGTTTGTGGGGGAAGGGTTATGTTCCTGGGTGTGTAGCAGCCTGTGACTGGGTGGGTGGGTGTGGGGAAGGGATTTGAAGCCTTTTGGCTTGCGGGGGAAGGCTTGAGTCCCTAAGTGAGGTGTGAGTGGCTGAGAAGGATGTTGAGGAGCAAGTGTTCAAACAAGGGTGTTCTTTGTTTATGCCTAAAAGAGACAGGGCTCACTGAGTGGTAGGGCATGAGGGGTGCCCATGCTGGGGATGGGGGACAGAAGTGTATCACAGGAAGATGGGGAGTTAGATCAGTGCAGGCACTGAGATAAGAGATGAGGCAAACCCAAGGAGGCAGAGTTACAGAGACTGAGAAGGCCTGGGAGAAAGGCACACAGGGTGGTAGATCCAGAGTTAGAGGGAGGTGGAGAGGCATAGATGCCAGGCTGGGGGAGGGGAGTCAGCAGGCTCTTGGGACAGTCAGGTCTGTGTCTACCTTCTCCAATCCCCAGACCAGAGGCTGGCACCTAGGCCAGCTGAGAAGCCGCTCTGACCATTTCCTTCCCCTGCGGCTTCTCAGCCAGTCCCAGAGGTGCCAGAAACATGGGGGGTAGTGGGGGTGGTTGGGGTGATGAAGGGGTCTCCCCTTCTGTCCTTTTGTCCCTGGCCTTTCCTTTTCCCAGGAACTGAGGGGGTCTTAGCTCAACTCCCTTTCCAGTTCAGCCTGAGTATGTAGAGGAGGTTGGGCTAGAGGTCAGGCTCCCCCCTTTTTGTGGCAGTGATGTCCCTTAGATCTCAACAGGAAGTCTGTGGCCCTAGGGGGAGGGCAAGGGTGGGTGGCTCGCAAAAGGAGTAGTCAAGATAAGGGTAGGAGAGTGGGGGTGCTATAGGAAGTGGGGTTCCCACAGCGGAAAAGGACAAGGGATCAAGGGTAGCTCTAAAAGGGAAGGAAAGGGAGGGGATCGGAGGGGCTCAGGGAGTTGACTGAGAGGGAAAGGGACAGAGGTGGCCCGGAGTGCAGGGTGGTTCTGGAAGAGGGGTTGAGGGGCCCGTGGGGAGGTTGGGGGGTCCCGACGCGCCTCCACTCGCTGCGCAGAATTTCACGGCGTCAGGGGAGGCGGAGGCGCGGCGCTGCGCAGGGCGAGAGGAGCTGCTGGCCCGGGGCTGTCCCCCAGAGGAGCTGGAGGAGCCTCGTGGCCGGCAGGAGGTGCTGCAGGACTACCCGTTCAGCCAGGGCGCCCGCGGAGAAGGAACTGTCCAGCTGGCGCCGCAGCGGGTCCGGGTCACGCTGCGGCCGGGTGAGTTAGGGGCTGCGGGCCGGGCAGAGGTCTGAGCTGGGCTCCGAAGGCTCCTCGCTAATGTAGCGCCCACAACTCTCCACCCCCACCTCCCAGGGGAGCCCCAACGGCTCCGGGTCCGCTTCCTCCGTGCCGAGGGCTACCCGGTGGACTTGTACTACCTCATGGATCTGAGCTACTCCATGAAGGACGACCTGGAGCACGTGCGCCAGCTCGGGCACGACCTGCTGCTCAGGCTGCGGGAGGTCACCCATTCCGTGCGCATTGGTGAGCGGAGCGCTGTCCCCCACCCCGCCAGCCCTTGTCTCTGACTTGACTTCCACTGCAGCCTTACCCTCTGATAACTGGACACACAATAGCCCCGACTTACCCTCTCCCAGTTTCTTACAGACCTGGCCAGGCCCCAGGTTCTAACATCTCTTCCCAAGACGCCCATCTTTGAGGTCAGAGGTGAAGGGGACATATGAGACTGTATGACTTTTATTTTACCTGGAGTAACTGAGGCCCAGAACCTAGAGAGGCTGTGTTCAGACAGCTCCCCAGGTCAGACAGCTGCCCTGGACACACGAACCAGAGTACTACTCTGATGCCACAGTCTCAGCTCAGTGCCCTGGATGCCACTGGCCCCGGCTCCACATTCTGCACTCACCTCTCCCCTGTTCAAGATTCCCATCTTTTGCCTTGTGCTGCTCCTACATCCTACACCCTCACCTTCTTCTTCCTTAGTCTTCAGGAAGCTCTGTCCTTGTCCCGTCGTTATAACCTCCACCCCTCACTTCCCTGGTTGGCAGCATCACCCCTTTGTTCCTGCAAGGTACTAGGTTCTGGCCCTCTAGGAGTACCTTCTCCATCACCTCCTTTATGGCTGCTCCCTCACCTTCCCATGGGCTCCTTCCTTCTGGGTCCTCAGCAGTGACCCCTTCAACTGGTTGCTGCCCAGTGACTTCTGGCACCGCCTTCACACCTCCCCTCCCAGGCTTTGGCTCCTTTGTGGACAAAACGGTGCTGCCTTTCGTGAGCACAGTACCTTCCAAGCTTCGCCACCCCTGCCCTACCCGGCTTGAGCCCTGCCAGCCGCCTTTCAGCTTTCACCACGTGCTGTCCCTGACGACTGAGGCGAAGGTCTTTGAGCGGGAGGTGGGGCTCCAGAATGTGTCTGGCAACCTGGACTCACCCGAAGGTGGCTTTGATGCCATTCTGCAGGCTGCAGTTTGCCAGGTGAGGAGGTGGGACAGGATCTGAGCCTGGAGGACCATTTGGGTCCAGGACTGCCACCTATGTTGGATAATGCATAAATGAGGGGGTGTCATTCATATTGTAGTCATTGTAGATTTGCATATTTATGTTCACAATTTCTTGGTAGATTAGAATAAAGTATCTTGAGGAAGAAGCATGTTTTTCCAATTCATTGGAAGGTCCCTACTGACAGCAGCCCTGTTTAGGGGGCTGGGGAGAGCACAGAGGAACAAGGAGCTGGAGACAGGGGGTGGACAAACTGACTCAGAACAAGGCTGGTCAAATAAATCCTTGGCTCATAGAGATGGCTGGGGTGGCTCCAGGGCTGTGCCTGGGTACACAGACTACCCCCTTCTCCCATCCCAGGAGCAGATTGGCTGGAGAAACGTGTCCCGGCTACTGGTGTTCACCTCAGATGACACATTCCACACAGCTGGGGATGGGAAGTTGGGTGGCATTTTCAGGCCCAGCGATGGGCGCTGCCACTTGGACAGCAATGGCCTCTATAGCCGCAGCCCAGAGTTCGTGAGTCCTGCCTTCACCCCACTCCTCATCGCAGCCACACCTCCTCTTCTTCCATGGCTCCCAGCCCCCAGTTTCACAATCCTCCCTGGTGACCACCCTGCTGTGTTCCCCAGGAGTTCCTCCTCTCTGTGTCCCACAGCTGCTCAGACAGGAAACCTGTGTCACCTCATCCTCTCCCCACTCTTTATTCCTTGCCAAGCCTCCAGAGCTCCTTCTGCTGATGGAACCCTGTTTCCTGGATTCCTTAGGCTGAGAGCACCTTGTGTGTTTGGGGGGACCTGTGGTGCTCACCTTGTCCCCAACTTCCCCCCACCCCAGGATTACCCCTCTGTGGGTCAGGTAGCCCAGGCCCTCTCTGCAGCAAATATCCAGCCTATCTTCGCTGTCACCAGTGCCACGCTGCCTGTCTACCAGGTAAGAACTTCTGAATGCCAGAACTCCACAGCCTTAATTCCCCTGAAGACCCATCCCCTCCATATGCCCTCCTCCTAGACCCCCAGAGGTCTATCTCCCTAGAGCTATGACCCATCCTTTTCCCTCCACTCCTCTTAATCCAGGAGCTGAGTAAATTGATTCCTAAATCCACCGTAGGGGAGCTGAGCGAGAACTCCAGCAATGTGCTGCAGCTCATCATGGACGCTTACAACGTGAGGGCCTGGGGTGTGGGGAAGAGTGGTGAGGGCCGACACTAGGGAAAGTTGGAAAGGGGTCCTTGGGCAGGGTGGAGGTGGCAGAACTAAGAGGGTCTAACCTTTTGGTCTAACCCTCCACTGCTCTATCCTACAGTTTGCATGTGACTGTCATTAATAGTCACTCAATCTTACATTTATAAATCCCTGGCATCTGCTATGTGCAAAGCATGGAGCCCTACTCTGGGCAAGGGAGGAAACATTCACTGACCTTTTAGCTCATGCCAAGCACTGTCTTAAGTGCACATACTGTTTGCTATCTCATTTAACCCCACCCAAACCACTGCTTGGTAGCTATTATCATCCCTCTTTTAGAGATGAGGAGGCAGACGAAAAAGAGGCTAAGTCACTTGCCCAAGGTCACATAGATCACAAATGGAAGGGCTGGCATTTGTCCTCAGTCTGTACACAAAGAATGTGAGACCTGGAGCCTGCTTTCAATAAGCCTGTAAACAATTCAGAGATATACTTCACTGAGCCATAGAATTTTACAGGTGGAAGGAACCATAACAATTTGGGTTTCTTGGGTTTAGGTCTTATCTCTGCAATTAGACTGTGAGCTTCTTGATGTCAGGAGCCAGACCAGTTGCTGTCAAGTTGATTCCAACTCATGGAAACCCCTGTGTGTCAGAGTAGAACTGTGCTCCATAGGGTTTTCATGGCTGTGATCTTTCAGAAGTAGATTGCCAGGCCTTACTTCCAAGGTACCTCTGGCTGGATTCAAACCACCAACCTTTCGGTTAGTAGCTGGGGCTTTTTGTGCCACCCAGGGACTCCTTGATGGCAGAGACTGTGTCCTAAATCTAAGGCCAGTAAATCTGAGGCAGTATCAAATTTCCCAGGACAAACCTAATTTAAAGACTCTGCCCTTTAAACCTGGTATGTACACAGGTTATAAGGTCCCGACCTCGAGTTTGACAATCGTGGTCACTGCACGTTTACAGTGACCGGCCAGCCCTTGACCTCTAGCAGGCCCTTGCTGGCAGCTACACTGAAGTGTTGTGTTCAGGCCTTTGAGGATCACGTGCACTCCACTCACAGTTCTGCCCAGCTCCTTCCTCCAGAAATGCGTCTTCACTGGGCAGAGTGGAAGGAGCCTCAGAGCAGATGGAGAGCAGGGTTCTGGCAGATTTGGAGTCACTGGAGAGAACATAAGGAGTCCCTGGGTGGCACAACTGGTTAAGCACTCAACTACTAACTGAAACATCAGTGGTTTGAACGCACTCAGAGGGGCCTTGCAAGAAAGGCCTGACGATCTGCTGCTGAAAGGTCACAGCCATGAAAACTCTATGGAGTTCAGTTCTCCTCTGCAACACATGGGGTCGCCACGAGTCAAAATCAACTCGATAACTTTTTTTTTTTTTTTTTGGAGAGAACATAAGATGGAATTGGAGTCCTGCCTTCATGTGGTTACTCACTCCCTGTCTTCCCACAGAGCTTGTCGTCCACAGTGACCCTTCAACACGTTTCACCCCTTCCTGGGGTCCACATCTCTTATGAATCCCAGTGTGGTGGTCCCGAGAAGAGGGAGGGTGAGACTGGGGATCGGGGCCAGTGCAATCACGTCCAAATCAACCAGACGGTGAGAGCCAGGAGAGGCAGAAGGCAGGCTGTGGGATTGAAGACTGGGTATGAGTGGGAAACTGAAGCAAGCAGGAAAAGATGGGCACAGAGAACAGTGTAAAAGCATGGGGGTAGTCCTCTATCCATCCTTTCTGAAGGGGTTTAATGGGCAGCTCTCCTGAGCATGTCTCTAGCGGATGGGTGTTAGCATCATCCTAACCCTTAGTAAATGTTCTGGACAATCAGTGGGGTGTGTGTGTGTGTGTGTGTGTGTGTGTGTGTGTGTGTGTATGTCTGTGTAAACTTAGTCTGATTCCTCAGGTGAATTTCTGGGTTACTCTCCAAGCTACCCGCTGCCTCACAGAGCCCCAACTTCTGAGGTTCTGGGCCCTTGGTTTCTCAGAGGAGCTGACTGTGGAGTTGCACACACTGTGTGACTGCAACTGCAGTGACACCCAGCCTCAGGCTCCCCACTGCAGTGATGGCCAGGGGCAGCTGCAATGCGGGGTGTGCAGGTGAGAACCTCCTGCTTCCTTTCACTCTTTTGGCTCCCAGGTTATAACCAACCCCGATTCCTACTGGAAGTCTTCCATCCTCCCACCAGGGTCTCTAAGCATCTTTTCCTAGAAGTCCTAAGACTCCACCCTGAATTTCCTCCCCTGAAGCCTCTCAGATATGCCCAGACCCTGCCCTAGACCAGATCTTCTTCTGCTCTTCTACCCCTTGGTGCTCCACTGTACTCCAGCATCCCTTCAGCCATGTCTCTCTCCAACCCTTGTGGGAACCTGGGTTTAGACGACCCTGGGAAAGACAGATCAAGGGATGGTCAAACTCTGGGACCCACCTTCTCCCCACCGCCCCCTTGCCTCCTTCTAGCTGTGCTCCCGGGCGTCGGGGCAGGCTCTGTGAATGCTCTGAGGCTGAGCTGTCCTCCCCGGATCTGGAGTCTGGGTGCCGGGCTCCCAATGGGACAGGGCCCCTATGCAGCGGGAAGGGACGGTGCCAGTGTGGACGCTGTAGCTGCAGTGGACAAAGCTCTGGGCGTCTATGCGAGTGTGATGATGCCAGCTGTGAGCGACACGAGGGCATTCTCTGTGGAGGTACCTGGAGCTTTTGGGAGAAGGGTAGGGTCAGAGAGGCTCTCCTGAGGGCACTTAGGCTCTGGGAGCTTCATGGCACTATCAGCAAGCATCAAAGGTTCTGGATGTGTCTGGCACACTTAAAAGGAATTGGGTGCATAGGCCTGTGAGGGGAATAGGTCAACTCTAGGCAGCTGGGGTGACATGTGACGTCCAATTATGTATGGGGAATACGGTTATCACCCCGCGCATGACTCTGCCCCAGGTTTTGGCCGCTGCCAATGTGGAGTGTGTCACTGTCATGCCAACCGCACAGGCAGAGCCTGTGAGTGCAGCAGGTCCGTGGACAGCTGTGTCAGCCCTGATGGAGGCCTCTGCAGTGGGCATGGACACTGCAAATGCAATCGCTGCCAGTGCCTGGATGGCTACTACGGTGCTTTATGTGATCAGTGCCCAGGCTGCAAGACACCCTGCGAGAGACACAGGTGAGGCTGCAGGTCCCACATCTTGGGAGCAGGGGCACGGGGGGCTGGCTGGGCACTCCTATTCCTTTCTGCATGTGTGGGGGTGAGGACCAATGGGGTTAATGCCCAGCTGGTAACTTCTTGGGGTCTGCTGGGCAGGGACTGTGCAGAGTGCGGGGCTTTCAGGACTGGTGCCCTGGCGACCAATTGCAGCATGGCTTGTGCTCATGCCAACGTGACTCTGGCTTTGGCCCCCATCCTGGATGACAGCTGGTGCAAAGAGAGGACCCTGGACAACCAGCTATTCTTCTTCCTAGTGGAGGAGGAGGCCGGAGGCAGGGTCATGCTAAGAGTGAGACCTCAAGAAAGTAAGTGGTTGAGGATGCTGTGGGCATGCCAAGTGGAGCCCTGCACATTTGAGAGGCAGGGCCTCAGTACTCTGAAGATGGGGAGGTAAAGATAGTGGGAAACCAGGCTGGGAGGTGAAGCAAAGGTATGCATCACAGGGTGAAGGCAGAGGTGACGGGCCACGTACATTAGGCAAAGGCCCTGGGCGCTGAGGATAACTTTGGGTCCCATAGTGTTCACCTTGCTTTCAATGCCAGGAAGGGCTGGGGAGGCTAGATGGGGCTGGGGAGGCTAGATGAAGCTGGGTACAGCGGATGCAACTGTTGATCTATCCCTATGCCCCAGCCCTCAAATGTTTGGGTCCTGTTTCTCCCCTATAGAGGAAGCAGACCACACCCAGGCCATTGTGCTGGGCTGCATAGGGGGCATTGTGGCAGTGGGGCTGATCCTGGTCCTGGCTTACCGTATCTCAGTGGAAATTTATGACCGCCGGGAATATAGTCGCTTTGAGAAGGAGCAGCAGCAACTTAACTGGAAGCAGGTGAAGATATTCTGCCTTCTACCTCTCTGGGCTGGGTTTTACTTGCTTCCCATGGTTCGATCCCTTTCTTGCTCTCTGCTTCCCTACCCCACACCTTGCCCTGACTCCTCCCACCTAGGCCATGCTCACCTTGGTCTGCTCTTCCTCTGCACATCCACCCTTACTTCTCTGTCCCACCCCTCTGTTAACTTCAGTCAGCTCCTAGGTCCCTGCTCAAGTTCTAGACTGGCCTCTTAGGACTAAAAAGGATGAGGAATCCTGGGACCTTTCCTCATATTTCTAACCTCTTTCCCCAGGACAATAATCCTCTCTACAAAAGTGCCATCACAACAACCATCAATCCTTACTTTCAAGCAACAGAGAGTCCCCCTTCCTGAATAGGGAAGGGACACTTGCCCCGGGGCGCTTCTCTTTGGCAGGACAATGGGAATTTTGTGGGATGGTGGGGGTCCATCAGACAGCAGCCTGGGAGGGGACCCACCCATTGCCAAGGGGCAGCTTCCACCTTACTTTATTTTCAGTGATACCCAAGAGGGCTGCCTCCTACTGCTGAAACTTTGCTTTCCTACCTCACAGAGGGTGTTCCCCCCACCCAAGTGTACAATAAAGTCTTATCTCAGACCTCAGTTGTCATTTCTTCCCAATCAAGGCCAAAGCAGGCTGTTTAGCCTGGGCCTCAGGAAAGCCCTGTTCATTCCTCCTCCAGCTACTGAGGGCATGAAGAGGTTCTCAAACTCGCATGTGTAGAATTATGAAACAGGCTGATTCACCAGGTCTGGAATGGACTAGCTAGTGAATTCACTTCCCAGGTAATTCTGATGCCATGAAGGCTACAGAACACACACTGAGAACACTACCTTTGCTGATATTTAATCTCATTCTGCTTGCTCTATGCATTGTCTCTCTTGTTCAGAATTAATTAATGCTCTTTACTTCTACTTACTGCTTCTCTGTGGAATGGGAGACAGAGAGGTCTATAGGGTGCTCAAAGTTGTGTGGTGGTCATACTTGGGGGATGAAGGAAAACTACTCAGGCCCCAGTGAAAAAGTGTCCCCAAAGACAATTTTTCCAAAAGAGGAGACAGTATGTAGAAAAGCCCCATTTTCTTTTTATTAAATATCCTAAATATATCACGAAGGAACATACACTGCACTTTAATGGTAAAAAGATACAAGTTTATAACATCTTATAAAAACTACCGTTTAAAAGTGATCTTGTTCATTTGATATTCCCCTCCCCCGATAGCAAAATAAGTATATTAAAAAAAAAAAAAAAAAAAAGAGGGTAGAGAGGAAGGGTAGAAGAGGGATTGTTGAAGATAAAAGCCCCAGGGCCATAGCAGAGGCAAAGGGCATCTGGGGGAGAAGGTTAAAAGTTGTGGCAGGACTCCACTCCTCATTTAACCCTCCCATATCAAGCCATGGGGCACGATCAGTAGCTAAGTGATGACAAGAGGCTGTTGGAGGGTGGACGGAAAACACTCGGGGTGCTGGGAAGGGCAGGGCTGGCAGGGCCTGGGGCAGCAGCTCACCCAGAAACTGGTGCTATTCTTTTTCCCAGGTCTCGGAACTCCACAACCTGGTTTCTGAGAGCCTGCCTTATCTCCCTTTCCCCTCACTCCAAACACACCTGAGACATCTTTCCAGTGCTAGGCCCCACCCTTGCAGAAGGGGTGGAGCATTGGACCTAGAAGCCTTTGCAGCCATCTTAAGTCTGTGGTTTCCCTGGGGTATAGGTGGGGCTCCTGGGCCTTCTGGGTGTTAAATCACTCCTCTCACCCATCTGCTCCTCACACATCCACTGCCTTTGAACAGCAGCACCTGCACAACTGAACTAACCACATGCTCCTGAATTCCTTCCCGCCCTTCAATCCTTGGCAGGGGTGGTTCTGGTATGGTCCTTTGCACATATAACCAGAAATTCCTTCCCTCACACCCATCCAGGCAGGAAGCCAAGGCCTGTGTGAAGGGCCAGGGCACACTCTGATCTAGTTCTGATAACTGAGGGTTATCAATCACGCCTGTGATTCTCTCCACACACACTCCAATCTTGGACTAGCTCCAAGTGGCAGGGAGAACCCTCCTATTTTCAAAAGCGCTTTTGTGGGGATAAATTTTTCTTAACGTATCCTGCTTCCCAGAATATATTCCTAGAGGTGAAAAAGAAAAAACCCAGCCCCGTCACAGCCCTCTAATAGTAAGGGGGCTGGCTCACATGCAGAAAGATGCCCCTGCTTGCAGGGACCACGGGACAAATCCAAGGACTGAAGTCTAGGTTCTGGACATCAGACAGGAGCTTCAACATAAAGCTGGAAGAGTGTAAGGTAGCAAACACATTCCCCAGCGTCTCCCCCAAGGGATCTCAGATGCTATCAGGGAAAATCTAAAAGGTCCCCTACCTCCTTTCTTTTTCCCCAAAAATGTTCATACCTCAGAAATATGGAAGAACCCCACCTTGAAAATAGCCAGGAGGTTGCTGCTGCTGTTTATTCTCTACGTTTCCTGGAAAATGAAACCACACTTCCTGGAGGTTGCCATCTCAGACCTCCACTGACAACTTGGTGCTCAGGTTCACCTAGTCTCCATGATTATTCCAAGACAGTTCCCCTGTCCCCACAGGTCAGGACAGGCCACAGTGGGGGGGTCAACCAATCCCCAGCACCTCCCATAAGGATCCTTTCCTTAGCAGGAAGAAAGATTTTTATTTCACCTTAGAAAGTTCATGTTCACAAGTCCCTGGCCTGGACTGGAAACACCCTAGCCACCAGTCTATTCAATCAATTTTTTAAAACCCTCCAAAACAAAGCTCTCCTGTCCCCTAACCTGAGTTCCTCAGCTCCTGCTGGAACCTCAAGCAACCTTCAGGTCTGGGTGGGGGGAGAATGCTGTTTTATATTCATCCTCCCCGAAGGTGAGGGCCTGAGAAGGGTTTGGCTCAATAATATGCTATCTCCTCCAAGCACACAAACACGAACACTCATCACATACACACATATACCCCTGGTCACTTTTTGGGGAGTGGATAGGATGGTGGTGTGGGAGCAGCAAGGAGCAAAGAATACTGGTTAAGAATAAAACCCATATACATTAGGTTTCTCCCTCAGTTCTTTCTCTGCAGGCTCCACCCACTCCCACCATTCTTCACTGGGTAGGAATGGCCATCAAGAAGGAAGCCAAGATCTTGTTCTTTGGGACAAAAAACCAGATCTCTCTCTCCTCTACCTGAATACAGTGATAGGACTTGGGCAGGCAGAACAGCTCCTACTGCTCAACAGTCATGTCAGAGGACACCAAATTTGTTTTTTTCCCCAACAGCTGTTGCCCAACTTTGGACTAGTTTTGGGCTGTTCCTAAGAGGGCACAAAGAGAACCCACTTTGACATCCATGACTCCCAATCAACACGTCTGTCTTTAGAAGTCAATGGCAGTGAGGTAGCCACAAACTCTCTCCAAGATCAACTTCCCAAAGAGGGAAGAAAAGGGCTTTATGGGCCACTCCCACTCAAGTTTCCTCCAAAAGGCACTTGAGCTGACCCCATCAGGTACCTGTGTGGCATGGGCCATTATAATACCCATGGGCACAACTCTTGCTTGTCCCCTGAGGAAGAGGTACCTGTCCACTCTTCTTGGATCCAGCCCTTGTCAGCTCCTTCCACTGTTCTTCCTTTTGTCCCTACAGTGTATAAGGAGGCCCAAGTAAGCTCAGCTGCCAACCCTGATCCTATGCTCCCTCAGATAGGAGGTGAGGCGCAGGGCTGTGGAATACTTAGGATCAACTGCAACTAAAAACTCAATTTTTGGGGAGGGCTGGACCAGCCATAGTCCCTGCTTTGTACCAGGACTCTATGCATCCAGATTACCTGTATCCATAGTTTACCTGCTGAAATTGCTTTTGGATAAACAAAAACAAGAACAAAACTAACAAAAAATCCTTTTCCCCAATCTTTTCCTTTTCAGCTGCCAGCTGGAATCCAAGGTTGTGGGAGCCACACTTCAGTCTTGGTCCTGTACCTTGAGTCCCCCTCTTATGACCTCAGCCAAGGGTCCAGGGACTAGTTCCCCCACCCAGGGATACTGCAGAACTTCCCCAAGATACTCATAGTCTCAGATTATTTACAGAACTGAGGCTTTGAGGCTGCTGTCCCCTGATGTACTCTTCTGGTCTCCTGGGTCCACTCTTCCAGGAGGGGGGCAGGTACAGATGGGGTGGTGGTGGGACCATCGACCAGAGGGGGTGCGCTCTTCGGTAGATTCTTCTGATCATTCCCACCACCTGGGGCCCCTTGCACCTATAAAGAAAACTGCCCATCGGAAGTCTTGGACTGGCACCCTTGGCACATCCGTTTGTGTCTGAGTAATCGATCCGTCCGAGAAAAACACTGAGAAGAGAGGGAGGATTAAGTGCCTAGAAGGAGAAACTCAGCCACCTGTTGGCACACATCACACTCTATGTCTCCTCAGTATTTACACAGATGGCACAAGCACACAGTGGTTAGGAATGCAAACTCTGGAGCCAGAGTGCCCAGGTCTGCGTCCTGGCTCCAGATTTACTACCTGTGTGACCTTGGGCAAGTTATCTAACAGCCCTCAATCAGGCACTAATCTGTAAGACAGGGCTAAAAGGATCTGCTCACAGCTCCTTTAGTCATCAAAAATTTACTGAGTATCTACTTTGAGACAGATATAGCTCTTGGTATTGAGGATACACTGGAGAACCAGTGGGACAAAGTCTCTGCCCTCATGAACTTTCATTCTAGTGTTTTGAATATTCGATGTAAGAGCATGGAACAATGCTTGAGACCCAGCAAAGCATTCAGGAAGTGTTAGCTGTTATCATTACCATCTCTTGCTCTTGTCTAATTTTGGTCCTGGCTCTTACATTATCATCAAATCAGACACTGCTACCCAGAGCAGAGATTTTATCTTTTCCTCCAAAGTACAGGAGCTCTGAAGTTGGACTGAATCCTAGCTCTGGTCTTTACCTGCTGCGTCCTTGGGAAACTTAACTGCTCTGAATATCAATTTCCCCGTATATGAAAAGAGGATGAAGACAACTACCTTATAACACTTTTGTGAGGATTAAATGAAATAATCTATGGAAAGTAACTCATCACAGTACCTGCCACAGATTAAGAGCTTAAGAAATGCTACTGTTATTATTATTACCATGATTATTCTAATGGTCCCCACCATTAGAATAAGCTGTATAAGGCCAGTAAGATGCACCTCTTCTGAGATGCTGACTCTATTAGGGTAAGGAGAACCAGGTGGCCCCTTTGTCAAGGCAGAGTGGGGGCTGGCCCTGGTCAAGGAAAACTTTGTGTGTGGAGGCTGGGGGATGACATGTAAGCCTTACCTGATGACACCGTTCACACTGGTAAGGCTTTTCGCCACTGTGTACACGCTTGTGGCGCTCCAGGTGATACTTCTGAATGAAGCGCATATCACATATATCACACTCAAATGGCTTCTCACCTGGTCCAAGTAGAGAGAGAAGCGAATGTCAGGAGATATACATATGGTACGGAAACTCATTCCAGGTGTTTTCCCAGATACTTTAACTCTTAGCAATGCATAGACCTAAGCTATCAAAAATGGGGAGGGGTCCTCAAAGCTGCTAGTCCCAGTGGCAGCAGACACAGAGCCATGCAATCTTTTTACCTCATTCACTTACCTTCTTTCTCCATTTCTAATATGTGGTCTTTAAAATAAACCCAACTAGGGCTCTACACTCACACAGAATACAAGTGATAGACTATTCTCCCCCTTCGAATACAGACAAGAGACTTACCAGTGTGAATAAGGATGTGCCTCTTGAGGTGGTAACTGCTCCTAAAGGCTCCAAAGCAGTGTTGACAAATAAAATTTTTGGGAATCTTTACTTGAAAAGAACCATTTTGTTCCACTACCACCACCTAGGGGCAACAATCAGGCATGTCATGAGGCTATTCCTCTGTGTCTTTCCTGGAGAGACCATTCTACTGTGTCCTCTTCCAGCTGCTGGACAAAGGAACCTGTTTGTGGCTTGGTTTGCTTTTCTCTCTACTGTGACTAAAGAGCTGTCATCTCTCATACTGCTTAGCGTTAAGAGACCCTCTTTTGGGGAAGGAGGTGTGGTGGGTAAGCTGTCTGCCTTGTCAAACCCAACACTCTGAATATGACCTGAGGGAGAGTCTGCCTGGACCTCTGCCAAAGGATCCCATGCCTATCCACTTCTTTCCCTTAATAAGGATGTTCCAGAGAGGGCACGGATCAACTACTACAGTGGTTTCTGCATGAAATCAAGGTGACGCATTTACTGGTTGTGAGGGGCCAAAATGTCTAGGGAAAGTTCCAAGTTGAGTCATGGGGCAGGAGGAAGATTACCGCATTACCCAACTGCATAAGTTCAGGAGATTACCCCATTACCTGCCTTTTTAACAGTCTTTTTTGAATGAGAGGCCTCAGCCAAGCTGTCATCATCTTTGCGGCTTCGGGACTTATCGCTGTCTTTTCGGTGGCCCTTTAAATACAAACCAAATCTAAACTCATAGTCCATCTCAGAATACAAGACAGAAAACCAGATGCTGTTTTCAGATATACAATTATAAATGCAAGTAAACCACCTGCCCTAAAGGCTTAGAGAAAGTGTCCATTCATTCCCTTTCTACAGACCCTGATCTTAAGGGGTGTAGGTAGAGAAAAGACCTTCATAATCTCTCTAAAATATCCACGTTTATTCATTCCCCAGCTGGATTCCTTTCCCCACTTCCCTAAATGGAAGCACTGAGGAATCAAAGCTTGGCATCTCCTGGCAGAGAGCTTGGGCCACCCAATCCCCAGGTGCCACACTGGACTCAAGAGCTGTACCTGACTTGAGCACCTCAGCACATCAGGGCTACCTGCCCGCTCGCCATTCTCGGCCTGCTTGCTGGCAATCTGGCTCAGCATCATCTTCTTGCTGGCTGCAGTGGGAACCAAACTCACACCTGCTAGGCCTTCACAAGCCAGGAGACTTGCCTAAGTTGAAAGGAGATAAGGCGTCAGGTCACCTGGCAGGGCATAACAGGCTGCCATCCTATAGAACTAACTTTTACACCCAGCTACAAACTGCTTCTCTCCAAAGAGTGTCACTCTTCACTTTCAAACGCTGCTTCTTTCAAGAGTCCTCCCTAACTCATCTCACCAGGAACTAATTACTTATTCTGAAGTCCCTCATCATTTAAATATAGAACAGATAAATAATCAAGTATTATCAACAAGTCTATGTCATTAGTACTGTACTAGATACAGTATCAGTATATACGTATTACTTTGAAGATATTTCTAGGCCTTAACTGTGAATGGACATGAGGGTCTGTTCTGCTGACCCACTGAAATGGAAGATCCTAGGGCACCGTTGTTCTTCCTCTCCCAAAAGCACTCAGCTTCACAAAGCCTATTTCTGCTTGGTAGACCTCACTGGTACCAACTATATATTCTATCATGTCCCACAAATATGTTTATCAGTAAATGTAGGTCATTTCTCTCTTTACATTTAAAATTCCCTAAGTTTTGTCAACTACAAAGGATATAAAAATTAAGCCACTTGCCAGGATTTTGGAGTTGAATATACAATTTCTCTTGACCCTCTCAGCTATTTATATGTGTGCATGTATGTCCAAATTTCTTCACATTCCCTGCTCCACATACAGTTTAAAAAAATACTTAAGCAAGGGATGTTTACGTAAATTTTCACTTTTCATCACTACATGCTTCAAACCAACTTTGCTTAGCTACCAGTAGAAAATATACTATCCTTACTGAAAAAAACTCTTAAGAAATAGTTGGTTAGCAAACTCCCAAAAGTGACTTACAGAAAAATTCTTTTTTTGTATTATCAGTATAACCTGGGACCCCTTTGCCCTGCGCTTCAGGGACTTTGGAGTAAAACGTTTGAAGTTAAAAACCTTAGCTCTCGTGTTTGCAAACTGTGTAATCTCGGGCAAGTTACTCAACCTCTTTAAGCCTTAAATGCAAAATGCCTATAATACCTATCCTCACAGAGTTAATGACAATTAAATGAAGATGTAAAATGCTTAGCAGGGCCCAGCACTAAGCTAGTGCTTAGTGAAAGGCAGCTTTCTTAGAACAAGAGTTGCTGTGAAGTGCGATGCAACCAAAGAAGAAACTGAAGGGCTCCTACTCGGCATGGAAAGGAGGAAGCTGGGCGTGCAAAGGCAACTCGAAGAAAGCCAGTTATACTATAATCAGGCTGCCATCCTGGTGAGACTGGTAGAGGAGGTTCCCTGGAAGACTGTTGGGAGTGGCTTTGGGGATGCATACACATAGCGCTTCTACACATACAACTTCAATAGCCTATCTGGTCATTCTGCTTCTCCAATCCATCCACCACTCCCACAATGACAATTACTTTCTAAATACACTGATCTGCTGTCACTCTGCTGTTCAACATTTTTCAGAGTCCCCATTCCCTAAAGAATAAAGTCTAATTCCTTAGCAAGACATAAAAGGCCCTTGGGTTAGACTCTGCTTACTCCAGGAGACAACTCTCCCCTCCACAACTATCCCCATGTAAATGCTTTGCTTCATTAATAGCAACTACCTATAGTTTCCCCAACTGCACCATGTTCTCCTGTGCCTCTAAGCCCTTGCCCATGCAGTTCCACTTGTCTGAATGTCATTCTGTTTGCTTACCTAGCAAAAGCCTATGCATCCTTCAAGTCTCATTTTTGTTCACTCAGGCAGTGTACATACCTCTATTATTAAACATTCCTTCTATCAACAGAGATTCACTGAGTTTCTACCACTAGCGAGCCACTATGCAAGGTGCTGTGAATAGAAAGGTAAAAAATATACTGTCTCTCCATCCCCCATCCCTGCCAACTAGCCTGGAGGCTCTCTGGGGGCAGGAACAATGTCTTATTCATCTTTATATCCTCAGCACAATGCCTTACATGTAACAGGAGCTCAATAAATTCCTGCTGAAAAACAAATGAAACATTCACCAGACTGTTCATTCCCTCATGCCCGTTAGCACTTACTGTATCAGGTATGAACTGAGTACATGTTGCTTTGTAAATGTCCCATCAGTGCCTGTGATGCAGTATAGCCTACCTCCTTCACTTGACTGGAAGCTCCCTGAAGGCAGGGGCTGTGGCCTGTCTCCTTTCCTTCCTCTAGATCTCCCCCTGGTGCTTAATACAGAGCTTGGCTCACTGGGGTTGGTCAGTATGTTGACTAAGGCAGCATTCAAGAGTGAAACTGCAAACACGCTTCCCAGTGATCTTGAAGTAGGAGGACTCTAGAGCTTTTTACCTGAGCCATGCTGATTCCTCACTTAATGCAACCCAAAAGTTCAGGAGTTTCTTGATCCACTTTTCCTTAAGACACTGTCGCTTGAAGAACTGTCACCAAATCACTGTAATGACTCCTCTGTGTCCCTTCAGTCCTGCTGCCATACTGAACTGCCTTTGTCTTCAGATAGAACTTAGTGTCCTCCAAAGGAAAGATAGGTGTTCCACGAATCCTTGGACTTTGCCTGGCTCCTGCCTACTGTCTGAAAAAAAAAGAGTCTGCCAGTACTGGTTTTCCAGTTGAAGTCTCTCATCGAGGCTCACGATCTGTTTCAGAAACCTGAAACCAAAAAGGGAGTTGTGACCATTAAGAACATCATCATCAGGCTATACAACCTGTGGTGGGCTAAACTTTTTTTGCTGGATGCTCTTGAGGCTCTCAAAAAGTGGTCATGTGGTCTAGGAGACTTTCCTTTCTAGGTCAGTAGAAGAAACAGGTCTCTAAGGCAAGAGGGGCTGCCAATAGGAGCAAAAGTAACTGGGGCTCCTTACAGAGGAACTTTGCCCACAGAGCAAGCACTGGGATTTGCTAATTAAAGAATAGAAAAAGGGGGCGGAGGCCCTTTGAGGCTTCTGTGCCGAGTGGGCTGGACCAGAAACTAGCAATCTATATAAGCGGCCTGGAGAACCGAGGAGCAGGAAACCTCGGGGGCCAACGCTGAGGGCCTGGGTGCCCAGCAGAAACTAGACTGGCAGTGTGCGCCCGGACCGGCTCAAACGTGCGCGTTCTCTAAGTCCGCCCGAAGGTACGGAAACTCGCTGCGTAGGTGGAGGGCGGGGAGGCAAAGCTCGGCGCGGCACGTCCCCTCCCTTCTGCCAGCCAGCAGCTGAACCCACAGCACCAACCCGGAGGAGAGCGCCGAGGAGCGCGCGAGGTGCGTGCTCGCGCCCGCGCCCGCGCCCGCGCTCCCTCAGTCAAGCCCCCTTCTCCCGCGCCGGGGACGCGGCCGGACGCGCGGGCTGGGGGCGGTACGCGCGCGCGGCGCCTTCCCCTCCCTCCGCGAGCCCCCTCCCTTCGCCACGCGCCCCTCCTCTTTTCCCCTCCCCCTTCCCGCGCGGCACCCCGCGGCCTGCGAGCTGCTGAAGCGCTGCCGTCTGCCCGGACGACGCTGACTTCCCTGGGGCGTGCGCCTACCTGGCAGGCGCGGCCTCTCACAGTCTCCTCCGTCACGCGGCGCCTCCTCCAGGCTCCAGTACACCGTGCCAACCCCGCGACCGCCGCTGCCCCCGCCGGGACCGAGGCAAGTTTACAAACACCAACCCGGGGCCCGTTTCCCCGGAAGCACTTCCCCCTCCCCCTCGTCCGCACCGCCGAGCAGCAACATCCACTTCCGGGCTCGGGAGTCTGGACGGGCGGGGGCACCCTGAGAGGGGGTGAGGCTGGGGACGCAGGGAGGGGTGGGTGCAGCTGGTGAGTGGGCGGGCACCTGCGCGGGGAAGGACGGCACGAGGGTGGCTTAGCGGGACGGCGCGTGCGCTATGGCGAGGGTGAGTCCTCGCGGCCATCTTGACTGAGGGCAGAAACGAGGGTCGTGAAATAATTACGTGCTGGGTACTCGTGAGGGTTGGTTGGGTGAGTTGGTTAAAACTCTTCGAAAAATGCCATCACTCTCCCTCCGTCACGGACGTTATTTTCGTCGCTTCTGAACCTGAGGCCCCAGGTAGGGCCAGAATAGTTTGTACCCGGTGTTTTCACGGAACTTGGCCAGGGTTGTCTTCCCTGAGGCTTTCCATCAGGCCCAGATCTGTAGATCGTGGGGCCGCCGTACCGTGAACAGTGAACCACAAGCTGAAAATGAATGCCCTGTCAGAGGCTTTCCGTAGGTAGCCCGAGGCCGCACTGCTCAAGTCTCTGAAGATGTCCGCACACCCCAGGCCGGCCCAGTTACCTTGTACCACTTCCCCGTTATTTCAGACTGTCCAGTGTCGTAACACTGGCTTTCTTGCTCAGAAAAGGCCATAGGGCTCCCCTCAAGGAGGCGATAGGTTCGTTAGGGACAGAGCGATGCAGATTGGCCCCTGAGCTGGACTTCATTGTGGAAATGGAGACGGAGCCTTTACTCAAATTCTGCCCCCAGTTTAGCCATTAGGGAGGGGCCCTGCTCAAGATGGACTATGCAAGATGCACTTGATGGAAGGAAGAATTGACTCCATTTAGGTTTCAGTTTCTGCTGTAGGTGCTATCAGGTTGTGAGTTTAGGAGAATTGATGATACCAAAAACTCTTTTTTTATTAAGAAGTCAAGGATTCCCAACCATTTTTTGTACACAGACTTTATTTCTTTGAGCACTGCACATTTTGGGCCATTGAGAGTAAGATCCTCATGCTCTAAGGCTCGTCAGAAAACAAAAAGTGGAGGGAGAAAAATGTCACCAGAAATAAAGTCTTTTTTTAATTTTTATTTTTTAATATAAAAATTTTGTTTTTATTGTGCTTTAGGTGAAAGTTTACAGAGCAAATTAGTTTCTCATTAAACAATACACAAATTGCTTTGTGACGGTGGTTGCCAACCCTGGGATGTGTGAACAGTCTCCCCTTCACCCCCGGTTCCCATGTCATTTTGTAATCTTGGACAAATTAGTTCATCTTCTTCAGCACAAGAGTCCTTATCCTGAAAACGAGAATGAATAAATAAATACCTACTGTGGCTAATTTGTAGCACTACCATGAGGATAAAATGAGATAATAGATGAGAAGGCTTTGAGAAGAAACAAATCCTTTGCCAGGTTAAGTTATCATTAATATAGATTCCTCTTGATTTATGCAAATCAAATATAAATGGAATACAGCATTAATTTTCTGTACCTGGAAATAGCTGATTGATTGAACAAATATTTACTGAGTGCCTTTGTGCAAGAGGGAAACTTTTTTTTTTTTTGGTTGTGCTTTAAATGAAATTTTACAATTCAAGTTAGTCTCTCATACAAAAATTTATACATACGTTGTTATGTGACCCTAGTTGCTCTCCCTATACTGTGACAGCACGTTCCTCCTTTCTACCCCGGATTTCCCATGTCCGTTCAGCCAGCTCCTGACCCTCTCTGCCTTCTCATCTCGCCTCTGGACAGGAGCTGCCCGTTTAGTCTCGTGTATCTGCTTGAGCTAAGAAACACGCTCTTCGTGAGTATCATTTTATGTCCCATAGTCCAGTCTAATCTTTGTCTGAAGAGTTGGCCTCAGGAATGGTTTTAGTTTTGGGCTAACAAAATTGGGGGGCCATGTCTTCCTTGGTCCCTCTGGTCTCAATCCAACCATTAAGTCTGGTCTTTTTACTAGAATTTGAGTTCTGTACCCCATTTTTCTCCTGCTCCATCAGGGACTCTCTGTTGTGTTCCCTGTCAGGGTGATCATTGGTGGTAGGCGGGCACCATCTAGTTCTTCTGGTCTCAGGCTGATGAAGTTTCTGGTTTATGTGGCCCTTTCTGTCTCTTGGTTTATCAATTTTGTTGATCTTTTCAAAGAACCAGTTTTTGGTGGTGTTAAGTCTTCCAGTTTTTCTATTCTCTATTTCATTTAATTCTGCTCTAATTCTTACTATTTCCTTTTTTCTGGCGCCTGAGGGCTTCTTTTGCTGCTCTCTTTCTGCTTGTTCAAGTTGTAGGGTTAATGTTTTGATTTTGGCTCTTTCTAATTTTTGGATGTGTGCATTTGTTGGTATAAACTGACTTCTGAGCACTGCTTTTGCTGTGTCCCAAAGGTTCTGGTAGGATGTGTTTTCATTCTTATTTGATTCTATGAATTTCTTTATTCCATCCTTAGTTTCTTTTATAACGTAGTAGAACTACCATTTTTTGAGTACCTATTTTGTATTTATCCACCCAGTGGCACCTAGGAAGACAGGCCTGGCAATCTGCTTCCAAAAGGTCACAGCCTTGAAAACCTTATGGAACAGTTCTACTCTGCACACATGGGTTGCCATGAGATGGAATTGACACATGGGCAACTGAGAACAATAACGTTTTGTGTTTGGTGCTTTACTTAAGGAGGGTAAAATTTAGTCCCCTCCCCTCAGGAGTTTATAGTCTAGAAGCAGAGAAAACAACATACACAAAAAGAGTATTGGTGCTTCTGTATTAATGTGGGTGTTTAATCAGTGGGGCTTGTTGACAGGTAGAGAGGGCAGTGTTTTAACTAAGAGTAAACCTGGCTGGAATTGCTTTGGGAGGCAACTGCCTTTACCCTTTTGCCCCCAGGCAAGCCTCCCCCTCTGTGACCTTCCTTAACTTCCTGGGCACACGCAGCCCTCTGGCCCTCCCCATCACTTATTCAAATAGCATTGTAATGATTACTAGTAGGTCTTTTCTTCTCTGCCAGCTCCCTATCTCCTCTAGGAGAGCCTGAGTATTTTCTCCTTGAATTCAGCTCAGGCTAATTGAGCAGAGTTACCCATTCCTGCCTTGCCTTCCTGACTGCCCCACTCTTTTGTGGCAAGCATACCTTTATTTTACATTTGAGTCTCTGTGCTGGCCTGTTACCCATGCACAGGGCAGAGCATAGGGCAGACACAGTGTGTGGGCTAGTGCCAGGCACACAGAAATAGACAATCTATGGTGGCTGAACTAGCTGAACTCATTCCTCTTGTCATAGAGTCAGCTGGGGCTCTGTAATAAAGATGAGCAGTATATGCATGCCTTTGCCACCCCTTAGACCTTTCTGATGATAGTGAATTGAGGAATTGGGAAACCACATCATGTACTTATTAGGGACATCCTTGAGTTTGATGATTTGTATATTTTGGGAGTTCTTGTTGCCCCTTAATTCTCCCTTAGTCTTTTTGTTGTTTAAAAATAATCTTTATTTTTTCACATTACATAAGTAATATTAAATTATTCTGTAAAATTATAAAAATATAAAAACCAGTTGCTGTCAAATTGATTGCAACTTATGGTGACCCCATATGTATCAGAGTAGAACTGTACTCCATAAGGTTTTCAATGGCTGATGTTTTGGAAGTAGATTTCCAGGACTGTTTTCCAAGGTGCCTCTAGGTGGGCTTGAGTTTACAACCTTTCGGTTAACAGCTGAGCAGATTAACCATTTGCACTACTCAGAGACGTCTATAAAAATAAAGGTGAGTATAAATAAGAAAAATTAAAGTCACCCATAATTCCACTAACCAAAAATAATCAAAGTTAATATTTTTAGGTCTTTTCCTTTCTTTTTCAGTTTTTTTTTTTTTTTAATGTATACCGAGGCTAGAGGGGTATGGAAAGTGACTGCTAATGGGTGTGGAGTTTCTTTTTGGGATGATGAAAATGTTCTGGAGTTAGCGGTGATTAACACACAATTTAGTGAATGTACTAAAAACTACTGAACTGTACACTTTAAAAGGATTAACTTTTTGGTGTGTGAATTATACCTCAATAAAGCTGTTATTTTTCAAAATGCGTATAGATACATTCATATAGTATTACTTTTTTCTGAACTATTTAAGAGAAAGTTGCAGACAGCGTGTTCCTATACTGCTGAATGTTTCAGTCTGTTTTCTAACAACAAGAACCTTTTTTCACATAACCACAATACAATGATCAAATTAAGGAAATGTAAGATTGATAGAATACTATTATTTATGATACCATCCATATTTAGATTCCACCAGTTGTTCCAATGTTATTTATGTTGTTGTTGTTGTGTGCCATCGAGTCAATTCCAACTCATGGCGACCCTGTAGGGCAGAGTAGAACTGTCCCATAGGGTTTCCAAAGAGCAGCTTGCGGATTTGAACTGCTGACCTTTTGGTTAGTGGCTGAGCTCTTTACCACTGCACCACCAGGGCTCCAATGTTCTTTATAGTAGGGTTTTTTCTTCTTTATCCAGGAGTCAATCTATTGTTGTAGTTTAAGTGAAAGTTTACATTTCAAGTTCGTTTCCCATACAAAAACTTACACATACATTGTTATGTGACCCTAATTGCTCTCTCTATACTGTGACAGCACGCTCCTCCTTTCCACCCCTGATTCCCCATGTCCATTCAGCCAGCTTCTAACCCTCTCTGCCTTCCCATCTCACCTCTGGACAGAAGCTGCCGGTTTAGTCTCATATCTATTTGAGCTAAGAGACACACTCCTCACGAGTATCACTTTATGTCCCACAGTCCACTCCAATCCCTGTCTGAAGAGCTGGCCTTGGACGTTGTTTTATTTCTGGACTGATAGAGAATCCAGGGGCCATACTTTCCAGGGTTCTTCCAGTCTCAGTCAGGCCATTAAGTCTGGTCTTACTAGGATTTGAGTTCTGCACCCCACTTTTCTTCTGCTCCATCCAGGACTCTCTGTTGTGTTCCCTGTCACAGCAGTCATTGGTGGTAGCCAAGCACCATCTAGTTCTTCTGGTCTCAGGCTGATGAAGTCTCTGGTTTATGTGGCCCTTTCTGTCTCTTGGGCTAATACTTCCCTTGTGTCTTTGGTGTTTTTCATTCTCCTTGACTCCAGGTGGTTGGGACCAATTGATGCATCTTAGATGACCACTTACAAGTGTTTAAGACCCCAGACGCCACTCACCAAAGTAGGATACAGAACATTTTCTTAATAAGATTTGTTTTGCCAGTTGACCTCGATGTTCCCTGAAAGCATGGTCCCCAGACCCCTCCCCTGCTACTCTGTCCCTCAAAGTGTTTGACTGTATTCAGAAAACTTCTTAGCTTTGGTTTAGTCCAGTTGTGCTGACTCGCCCTGTAGCATGTGCTGTCCTTCCCTTCACCTAAGATAATTCTTATCTACTATCTAGTTAGTAAATAACCCTTACCCTCCCTCCCCACCCTCGTAACCATCAAAGAATGTTTTCTTCTGTGTTTAAACCTTTTCTTGAGTTCTTATAATAGTGGTTTTATACAGTATTTGTCCTTCTGTGACTGACTAAATTCACTCAGCATGATGACCTCCAGCTTCCTCCACATTACGTTTCACGGCTTCATCATTGTTCTTTATTGTTGCATAGTGTTCCATTGTGTGGATATACCATAATTTATCCATTCATCCGTTGATGGGCATCTAGGTTGTTTCCATCTTTTTGGTATTGTGAGCAGTGCTGCAGTGAACATGGGTATGCATATATCTATTCGTGTGATGGCTGTCATTTCTCTAGGATATATTCCAAGGAGTGGAATAGCTGAATCGTATGGTACTTCTATTTCTAGCTTTTTAAGAAAGCGCCAAATTGATTTCCAAAGTGGTTGCTCCATTTTACATTCCCACCAACAGGGTGTAAGTGTTCCAGTCTCTCCACAACCTCTCCAGCGTCTATTATTTTGTGTTTTTTGGATTATTGCTAGCCTTGTTGGGGTGAGATAATATCTCATTGTAGTTTTGTTCTGCATTTCTCTAATGGCTAATGATTGCGAGCAGTTCTTCATGTGTCTGTTAGCCATCCAGGAGTCAGTCTAGATTACACATTGCATTCGGTTATAATGTCTCCATTGTCCTTCTATTTGAAACAGTTCCTCAGCCTTTCTTTGATTTTCATGACATAGATATTTATTTTATTTTATTTTTTTTATTGTACTTCATGTGAAGGCTTACAGAACAAATAGTGTCTCGTGAAACAGAAGTACACGTGTTGTTTTATGACATTGGTTAACAACCCTACAACATATCAACCCTTTAATTTCTCAATCTCTTCTTTTTTTTTTTTTTTGGTGAAAATACAAACAGCCAAAGATACACCGTTTCAAAAATTTCTATATGCACAGTTTAGTGACATTGACTATGCTGTTCCAATTGTGCTGTTATTCTCACTTAGGATGAAGGCTTATGGAACAAAATAGTTTCACATTTAATAGTTACTACAAATGTTGCCCTATGACAATGGTTAACAATCTCACAATACATCAACAATATCCTTACTCAACCTTGGGTTCCCTATCACCAGCTTCCTTGTCCCCTTCTGCCTTCTGGCCCTTGTTACTGGACTCCTGTGCCTCATTAGTCTCATTTGGTTTTACGGGGCTGTCCACTCCCAGGCTGAACAGTGAACCTCAGAGGTAACTTCACCACTGAGCTAAAAGGGTGTCTGGGGGTCATACTCTCGGGGTTTCTCCAGTCTCCTTTAGGCCAGTAAGTCTGGTCTTTTTTTTTGTGAGTTAGAATTATGCTCTACATCCTTCTCCAGCTCTGTCCAGAACCATCTGTTAAGATCCTGGTCAGAGCAGTCAGTGGCTGTGCTGGACTCAGTCCAGTGGAGGCCTTGGTAGCTGTGGACAGTTAGTCCTTTGGACTAATTTTTTCCTTGTATCCTGTTCTCTTCATTCTTCCTTGCTCCCAAAGATGAGACCAGTGGAGTATCTTAGATGGCCGCTCACAGGCTTTTAAGACCCCAGACACTACTCACCAAGGTAGAATGTTGTCTTTATAAGCTGATGACATAGATATTTTGAAGAGTACAGCCTAATTGTTTTGTAGAATGACCCTCAATTTAGACATATTAGTTTCCTCATGATTAGATTCAGGCTACATATTTTTGGGAGAAATACTACGTAAGTAATTTTGAGTGCTTCTCAGTGCCTCACACCAGGAGGCCCGTGATGTCAGTTTGTCTCATTATTGGTGATGTTATCTTTGATCACTTGGGTCAAGTGGTGTCTACCAGGTTTTGTCACTGTAAAGTTACCACTTTTCCCTTGAAAGTATTTTTAAGGAAAGGAATATTACAACATATCCCAGAGGGTGTAGCTCTAGCCAGATTTTAATGTTGTTTTGGCATTTTTTTTTTTTATCTGATAAAGACTGATTTTATTTATTTTTCCCATACAGAAAATGTTTTGGTATTTTCGAAGGAGAAAAAGAGAAAGGTATAACAGCCTTTGAAGATTAACAGGAAAAAAATCAGTCAAGGATTAGTAGGCAGGAGATCGATTGGAAGTATTGGAGTAACCAGGTGTGATCCTGGCAGTGAAATGGCAGTAGAGATGGAGAGAAGTGGAAGGATTTAGGGAGGAGGGGGAGAGAACAGTTAAGGATGGCACTCAGCTCTCTAGTTTGAGCAAATGGTAGAAGATGGTGCCATTCGCCAAGCCAAAGAACCCCGAAAGAAGAGCAGGTTTGAGAGGGCTGATAGTAAGCTCAGTTTCGGACATATTGAACGTGAAATGCCTGTGGGAGGAGTGGCTTCATGGATTTGGGGCTCAGGAGAGAGGTCTGGGATGGAAGAGTCACCAGCGTGTAGCTCTGGCGGTGGACGAGATTGCCCAGGAAGAAGTGCAGAGTGCAGATGAAGAGGTTCAGGGACAGAAACCTGAGGAACTCTAGCATTTAAGGGAGGATCAGAGAAAGGTGAAACAGCCAAGAAAATTGAGGAGTGGTCACAGAGAGGGGGAAAGCCAGGGGTAGTAATATGGAAGCCAGTAAAAGAAAATGTTTCAAGATGGGACTGGCGAGCCATGATTGATGGCTCCAGAGGGGTCATATAGGATAAAGATGAGATGTGTCCACGGGATTGGAGGCAGGGAAATTCTTGGTAACCTTGAAAATGGAAGGCACATGGCAGTGGGCTGAGGAAAGTGTGAGAGGAGAGAAAGTGAAGACAAAGAGTAGAGACAACTCTTTGAAGAAGGTTGACTGTGAAGAGAAGGCGGTTAGAAGAGGACATGTGAGAGGTTTGAACAATTTAAAATGCAGTGGGAAAGAGGCAGTAGGAAAGAGAGTTGAAGAAATGAGAGGGAGTAATCAAGAGGGCATTCCTAAGGAAAAAGGAGAGGAAACCTTTAGACTACCAGTTCAAAATCAAATGTCTATGGGGAAAGGTGGGTAATGCAAACTGAGATGAAACAGAATGCAAACCCCTACTAAAGAGCTTGTGTGCCGTGATCTTGTAAGAGGATTTTACATCTTCACTCATTGCTGTGTGTCTTGCAGTACCCGCTGTGGGAGGAATATATATCCTCACTCAGCTGCGCTGTGGCTTGGCCATGTGACTTTATTTGTTCAGTGGGATGTGAGCATATGTGCTATATGCTAGGTCTGAGCAGAAATTTTTAGAATCAATCCGTGGTCTTCTCTGCCTTTTACGCTTTTCCCTGTCATGAGAACAGGGTGTCTCAGGCTGTTCCTTAGGCTAGATCTTCAGATAAAGACATGTGAATCAGCTGCAGCCAACCCTGCCACCAACATAAGCCATGAAAGAGAAGTAAATTTCTGTCTTCATAAGCCAATGAGATATTGAGATCATTTGTTGCCACAGAAAAACTGACTAATACAGGAGTGCAACCAAATTAAAAATACACTGAGATACTGTTTTTTACCTTGTTACGAAAGATCCAGAAGTTTGACAACATGGTATGTTGCTGAGGCTGAGAACACAGGTACTTTAATACATTGGTACAACCTCTGTGGATGTTGATAATCTCTATCAAAACTATAAACGTGGATGGCTGTAATAAAAAAGACAGATAATAACAAGTGTTAGTGTGAGGATGTGGAGAAATTGAAACCCTTATAAACTGCTGGTGGGAATGTAAAATGATGTAGTTTGGCAGTTCCTCAAAAAGTTAAAACACAGAGAGTTACCATATGACTCAGCAGTTCCACTCCCAGGTATGTACTCAAGAGAGAAAACATATCCACCCAAAAACTTGTATATGAATATTCATAGCCACATTATTCATAATAGGCAAAAAGTGGAAACAACAAATGTCCATCAAGTGATAAATGTATAAATCAAATGTGGTACATCCATATAATGGAATATTATCCTACCATAAAAAGGAATGAAATACTGATACATGCTGCAACATGGATGAACCTTGAAAACATTATGCTGCGTGAAAGAAGCTCATCACAAAAGACCACATATTGCGTGATTCGTTTATATGAAATGTCTAGAGTAGGCAAATACATAGAGACAGAAAGTAGGCTAATCGTTGCCAGGAGCTAGGGGCAGGGGAAAATGGGAATGACTGCTAATGGGTTTCTTTTTGGGGTGATGAAAATGTTCTGGAATTAGATCATGGTGATGACTGCACAACTTTGTGAATATACTAAAAACCACTGATTTTTATATACTTTAACCCGTTGCCGTTGAGTTGATTCCAACTCATAGCGACCCTATAGGACAGAGTAGAACTGCCCCATAGGGTTTCCAAGGAATGGCTAGTGGTTTCAAACTGCCGAACTTTTTGGTTAGGAGCTGAACTCTTAACCACTATGCCACCAGGGCTCCATCATTTTACGTGCTTTAGGAGGTATATTTTGTAGTACGTGAATTACATCACAACAAAATTGTCGTATTAAAAAAAGAATTTTTTCATGTACTGCGATGGTAAGATCACCCATATATTGTTAGCTGAAAAAAGTAAGGTGCAGTTGAATGGACACATGGGAAATCCATGATGGAAAGGAGGAGTGTGCTGTCATAGTATAGGGAGAGTAACTAGGGTCACAAAACAATGTATGTATAAATTTTTATATAAGAGACTAATCTGAATTGTAAACTTTCACTTAAAGCTCAACAATAAAAAAGAAAAGAAAAAATACGGTGCAGAACAGTGATTATGTATTATCTTTTGTGTGAAGAAGGAAGAAAATAAGAATATGTATATATTCACATTTGTTAGCATTTGCATTAGAAACCCTAGAAAGTACCCAAGAAACTAATAGAACGGTTGCCTGTCAGAGTGGGGAGTGGGAATGTGACATATGGGATGGAGTGGAAATTAGATTTTTCACTATATTGATATTTTTATATTGTTTTGATTTTTGAACTATGTGAATGTGTTGCTTAATCAAAAATTAGAAAACATTGAAAGGACCATAATGAAATACAAATAACAGTAATGATTTAAAAACAATATTAATAAAGGGGAAACTCCAACTGCAGCTGATTGTTACTGTTTATTAATTCAGGCCCTGTGTTGCCACGTCTTCTGATTGTTTTCACAAGAAGCTGGAAGTCTGTTTTTTTTTTAATGTGATATAACTTTCAGTGTTGGGAATTATTTTTAAAAGTTTTTAAACATACTGTGTAAGCCAAACAAAACCCTGACTGTGGGTAGGATTTGGCTCACTGTCTGCCAGTTGGTTACTTCTGCTTTAGACTGTGAATTTCCTGAAGGCAGGGCTCTCCACATTACCTCCAGTGGCCACCTAAGTGCTTGGCTGTAATCTTTACTGAAGCAGATCGCCAGGGAACAGCTGGGTGGATTTGAACTGCCAACTCTTAATAGTCTAGTGCAAACCATTTGTGCCACCCAGGGGACTTACATACTAGGTATTGGTCCAAACCTATTGCCCTGGAGTTGATTTTGACTCCTAGCGACCCTATAGGACAGAGTAGAACTGTCCCATAGGGTTTTCAAGGCTGTAATCTTTATGGAAACAGACTGCCACATCTTTCTTCCATGGAGCAGCTGGTGGGTTCAGGCTGCCGACCTTTTGATTAGTAGCCAAGGACTTAATCACTGTGCCACCAGGGCTCGTTACATACTAGGTACTGAGTAAGTAAGTAATGAATGAAGAGATCCAGAGTGAAGGTTAAGCTTCCTGTATTCAGTACAGTGTCTCATTCCCACCTTCTCTTGCACCTGGTGTCCCAGCTTCCCTGTTTCATTTTCTCCAGAGGACAAACCTTCTGCTTCCTTGGAAGTAGGTGGAGTGGAGGAGTGTTGCCTGTGTGATTATGCTTGGGGAGGAGAATGAGGGTCTGACTGTTCTTTTACATAGATTTTTATCTAATCTCTGTGTTTTCAGCTGTTCCCCCTTCCTCCTGCCTTCCAAGATAGCTTTTTGTTGTTGTTAGTGCCATCTAGTCAATTCTGATTCTGTGGATTGAATTGTGTCCTCCAAAAATGTGTTTCAACTTGGTTAGGTCATGATTCTCAGTATTGTGTGATTGTTCACCATTTTGTCATTTGGTGTGATTTTCCTATGTGTTGTAAATCCTACCTCTTTGATATTAATGAGGCAGAATTAGAAGCAGTTATGTTAATGAAGTAGAACTCATTCTACAAGATTAGGTTTTATCTTGAGTTGATCCTTTTGAGATATAAAAGAGAGAAGCAGAAGCCAGCAGTGATGAGGGTACCTCATGCCACCAAGAATGAAGACCAGGAGGGGAGAGCGTCCTTTGGACCTGGGGTCCCTGCACTGAGAAGCTCCTAGCCCAGGGGAAGATTGATGACAAAGACCCTCCCCCAGAACCAACAGACAGAGAAAACCTTCCCCTGGAGCTGGCACCCTGAATTTGGACTTCTAGCCTCCTAGACTGTGAGAGAATAAATTTCTCTTTGTTAAAGCTATCCACTTGTGGTATTTATTTCTGGTATAGCAGCACTAGATAACTAAGACAGGGACCCTATGTACAATAGAATCAAACACTGTCCGGTCCTGCGCCATCCTCACAGTCATTGCTAGGTTTGAGCCCATTGTTGTAGCCACTGCGTCAGTCCATTTTGTTGAGGGTCTTCCACTTTTTCACTGACCCTCTCCTTTACCAAACATGTCCGTCTCCAGGGACTGGTCCCTCCAGATAATATGTCCAAAGTATGTGAGATGAAGTCTCACCATCCTTGCTTCTAAGGAGCATTCTGGCTGTATTTCTTCCAAGACAGATTTGTTCGTTCTTCTAACAGTCCATGGTGTATTCAAAGGCATCAATTCATCTTCAGTCTTACTGATTCATTGTCCAGCTTGCACATGTTTATGAGGTGATTAAAAATACTATGACTTGGTTCAGGTGCACCTTAGTCCTCAAGGTGACACCTTTGCTTTTTAACACTTTTTTAACGAAGTCTTGCAGCAGATTTGCCCAGTGAAATACATCATTTAATTTCTTGACTGCTGCTTCCATGGGCATTGATTGTGGATACAAGTAAAATGAAATCCTTGACAACTTCAGTATTTTCTCTGTTTATTGTGATGTTGCTTATTGGTCTGTGATGAAGATTTTTGTCTTCTTTATGTTGAGGTGTAATCCATACTGAAGATTGTAGCCTTTGATCTTCATTAGTGTTTCAAGTCCTCTTCACTGTGAGCAGGCAAGTTTGTGTCATCTGCCTATTGCAGGTTGTTCATGAGTCCTCTTTCAATTCTGATGCCATGTTCTTCTTGATAATAGTCCAGCTTCTCGGGTTATTTGCTCAGCGTATGGATTGAATAAGTATGGTAAAAGGATACAGCCCTGGCAAGTTTGTGTCATCTGCATATTGCAGGTTGTTCATGAGTCCTCTTTCAATTCTGATGCCATGTTCTTCTTGATAACAGTCCAGCTTCTCGGGTTATTTGCTCAGCATACGGATTGGATAAGTATGGTAAAAGGATACAGCCCTGATGCACACTTTTCCTGACTTTAAACCACACAATATCCCCTTGTTCTGTTTGAACAACTGCCCCTTGGTCTATGTACAGTTTCCACATGAGCACAGTTAAGTGTTCTGAAATTTCAGTTCTTTGTAATGTTATCCATAATTTGTTATGATCCACACAGTTGAATTGATAGCTAATGCTTTCAGTTCCTGAGCCTTTCTGAGCTCTGCCCTGAGAACCAGCTTGTTTCCTGTTGGCATAGCCCTGTGCAGACATACTGGTTTTGGCTTTCTGCCATTTGCTCAACCAGTTACCACTTCTCATCTGCTTTCTATTTTCTAAAATTATTGACATCTCTCACCACTTGTCCATTTTCTCATTTGCTTTACTCTTCTGGATTTAAAGTTCTACTGATGTAATTTTAATGGGGTTTCAAGGAGTAGTGATAAACATGTTTAATCCCTTATGTTTAATTGGAATGAGCAGAGACAGCGTGAATTTACAGTGATAGCAGTTTGAATGGCTATACGATTTTCACTACCAGAATTTAGCAGGCCTGGTGGATTTGGTGAGAGAGGGACAGGCCGGGTTTGGATGGGTTTGGAGTTTTGCCTGGTGGGTTTGGTGGAAGGACAGTAGGGGGCAGGGAGTTGAGGATATTGGAGGAGAGTGGCTGAATGATAGGCCATGCAGACTAGATTGTATGTATAAGTGAAGGAAATAAAGATATGAGGGAATTGATGGTTAGATGACCTTATGGACTAGAGATCCCATGATGTCAGAAAAGGCTTGCGAAATTTTTAACAAACCGTACTTGGTCTTGCCGGCAGCTTCTCAGCGCTGCTCCTAATTCTGTTCATGCTTCTTTGCTTTATCATTTTATAGTCTTACTTTTAAAAAGAAAAACTCTCTTGAGGGCAGGGGCCCTTCCCTCTGTCCTGTCCTCCCAGGACAGGAGTCTATATGGAGAATGAGGGTAGTGACATCTTACCTCCCTGTTTTCCCCTGGAGGGGCACCTGGTAGTATTCAGGGCCCCCCTGTCCCCAGATTCATTTCTGAGAGGTGACTGAGGTGGAGTGGATATAGAAGGTGTCAGGTGGACTAACCCAAGCTCTGCAGAGCCTCTCTTCAGTGCTTTGGGGAAAGCCTCCCTCCGGCAAGGTGTCTCTCTCTTTCTTCACCAGTCATTCCCTCCTTAACCCCTTGCAGCCTGTTTTCCACCACTACTGTGATAGGAAAGTCTCCCCTGGCCTGCTTGACAAATCCAATGGCCTGAGTTCCATTACTAGAGCATTTGACATCCTTGTCACCTCAAAACTTTCAGCCAACACTGGCAGCTGCCTATTTGATAGAAATCGAGGCTCAGAGGTCACCTCGTTCCAGGGCTTGTGGTTTTTCCTCTACAGCAAACCCAGTGCTGGAGAGAGCCATGCATGAGGCAGTAGAGCATGATGGTTAGGAGCAGGACTTCAGAGTCTGACACACCTGGGTTCAAACCCAGTTTGGGCACGTACTGGCTTTGTGACCTTGAACAATTTATGTAGTATCTCTGAAATCTCAGTTTCCTCATCTTTAAATGCTGATAATAAGTTTACCCTAAATGGTTGTGAGGATTGTTGTTGTGTTCCATCAAGTCGACTCATTTTGACCCCCTGTGACGGGATAGAACTGCCCTTTTGTGGGAGCAGATCGCCAGGTCTTTCTCCTGCAGAGTGGCTGGTAGGTTCTAACTGCTGACCTTTTGGTTAGCAGCCAAGTGCTTAACCATTGTGCCTCCAGGGCTCCTTTGTGAAGATTAGAATAATGCATATTAAGTACAGAGTGTAGTAGATACTTAAATGCACAGGCATAGCCAGGGTAACGAGTACCTAGGGGCAATTCCTTAAATTTGTGTGCCCCCCCAATCAAGGAGAAGTGATTTGCTGGTTGGCCTCTGGTGCCCCCTTGGGCTTGCACTTGGGGCAAATGCCCCCCTGTAAGTTGCTACACCTCTGCTTAAATGGTACCTATTCTTATTAGCCTCTCTCTGGAGACCTAAACACCCCACTGCTGCCACCTGTCAGATACGCTGCAGTGAGCACTGACAAAGAATTGACTCCTTCATACTTGAGGACTGAGCTAGCTCTCCTATTTTCCCCAAACCCAATCCTTTGGATCCTTTGGGTCTACTCAGGAAAAGCTTAAGGGCAAGACCACCAACTAGTGTTTCTAACCCTTGTGGGCCCTTTGGCTGTTGACAGTAGATAATATCAGAGCAGCCCACTTTGCAGCAGCTTTCTCCCTTATCAGATTTCCTTGATCCTCTTGCCCATTCATTGAGTGACCTTGGTGACCCCCAGGCCTTGGTGCTTGCTCCCCCTCCCTGGCTGTCTCTGCACATTCTCTCCCTTGGGGAATGGAGGCTATCATAAGGTTTCAGCTATACCTTAATTCTCGTATTTGCTTTCCACTCTAGCATCTCATCAGAGCTCTGGGCCTGACCTCCCATGTGAGTATCTGTAGTCCCAAGAGGCCTCCACTTGGATAAGTCTTAATGCAGTATTTCTAAGAAATAACTTTTATTTTCAAACCAGCATCCCCTTTCTATTTCCCTCTTTCTTTTAGGGGCACCATCGTTTTTCCGGTCACTCAGACCTCAAACCCTAGGGTCATCTTTGATTCTTCCTTCTCCTCCATAGTTGTTGAATTCATTGTAACCCAGTGAGTGAACAAACCTGCAGATTCTTATATCTGTCCTTTCCTGCCAACACCACCCTTATTCAATTGTGGATACCTCTTCCCTGGTTTACCACAACAGCCTGTTAATTCTTCTGCTAAACTGGTTGTGAGAGCAGCAGTTTCATCACATTACTCCTTGCCATGGAATCTTTCAGCGACTTCCCATTTTCTGCAGGATAAAATTCAGATCCTTTGGCCTGGCTGGTCCTCAAGGCTCCCCATAATCTTGTGAAGCTCTATCCACCCCATCTTTACTCCCATATCACCCTGTGCAGACCCTCCACTCCAGCCAGTTGATAGCTTCACTGACCTCAAAACAAGCCCTACTCATTCTCAGCGTAAGCCCGTGGTATTCCTTTCCGCTGGCCCTGAATGCACCTCCCTCTTCTTCCCTTTCACCTATCCCATTTCTCCTACCCACTTCCAAGATTCAGCTCCAGTCCCACGGCAGGTCTTCCCCAGTCTTCAGCCTCTGTCAGTCTCCTCCGTTCCTGAGTCCTGATAGCACTTAGGTTTGGCATCCCGTCATGCCCTGGTCCACAACTGTTGCACATGCATCTGTATCTTTCCAGTGGGACAGGGAGGCTTCCTAAGTCCCCAGCACAGTGTCATGAACACAGTTGGTGCTCACTTCAAACAATAACTCTAGTTTAATGAGCACTTTCAGTTTGCAAGGCACAGGGCTATGCTTGTTTAACAAAATGCTTCCTCAGTATACCCTCCTTTCCTTCCTGCTGTAATACAGTGCTTTAGAAATCAGACCCTTTCTGGAAAAAACTCTGAGAGTTGGGATGCAAAAGAGACTAGCTCCTGAGGCCTGCCTGACCATTTTACCTCTGCTGCTGGTCTCTCACCAGCCCTCTACCCCCTCAGCGCCCAGATCCTGCCTCCACTGTGCTTGGCTCCTGGCCAGACATCACCCATGTCTCTACCCTGGGCCCTTTGATTCACAGTGGGAGTTATCTCTTCCCTGCTTGCTCTCCACGCCTTTCAACCCTGAGGTTAATATAATGTAGCATGTGTTTTTACCTTTAACTTTATCTCAGTTCCCCTTCAGCTAATTATTCAGGAGACTTATCTCAGCCTGTTATCTCTGTCCCAAATCTGTCTAAATTCTCTTTAGGGCAAGGGTCATGGGAAGTGATATCATGGCCACGTGACTGCTGCCTATACCCCACTCCCTCTGCTGTTCTGGTCCTGCTCTTTTGAAAAGCTAATTGTGTACTCTGTCTACAGCTCACCTGAACAGAGACCTGCACGGAAAGGTAAGCCTCTTGTCTTCACATTAGGTGGGTGGTGGACACTGTAATTCACCTGCTTAGTGCTAACTATCCTCTTCTCTCCTACCTATTTCCACTGGTTTTTTTCCCTGGACCTTCTCACTTTCCCTTTCTGTGCAGTGAAGGTTGGGACTGAGCTGCCAGACTGCGGCCTTAGGCCTATTGAGGGGTTGGGGTTCTTGCTGGCTAGGTCCAGGTAGGGTATACAGGCAAAGGAGGGAAGAATACCTGTTCTGCTCACAGATTTTGTCCTGATGGCTGACTTAAAACCACTCTCCTCCCTTGATGGGGACCCCGTGGCCACAGAAGCCCTGCTATGGGATGTGTTTAGGATCATTGTGGATGAGGCCATTCGGAAAGGGACCAGTGCCTGTGAGAAGGTGGGTAATTTCTCCCTCCTGCTCTTCCTGCCCATCAAACTTTCCCTTTCCCTTTCAAAACCTGGCTCAGACCTTCCTTCGTTTGAGAAGGCGTCTACTCAGAATTCATCACTGGCTCACTGTATGCCTTAGGAATTTAGATACTGGGTCTCACTGTATTTACGCTTGCTCATGTGTTGCTTTGAAAATATTCTTAAGTAGATTTTTTTTTTATTGTGCTTTAGAGCAAATTAGTTTCTAATTAAGCAATTAATACACGTAATTGTTTTGTGACATTGGTTGCCAACCCTGCAATGTATCAACACTCACCCCTTCTCAACCTTGGGTTCCCCATTTCCATTTGTTTAGCTTTCCTGTGCCCTCCTTCCTTCTCATCCTTGCCCCTGGGCTGGTGTGCCCATTTAGTGTGGTATACGTGGTTGAGCTACTTGTATTATTGTTTGTTTTATGGACCTGTCTAATCTTTGGCTGAAGGGTGAACCTCAGGAGTGACTTCAGTACTGAGTTCAAAGGGTGTTTGGGGCCTAAGTTAATGTTTCTTGTGTAAGTTGGTTGTGTGTTGTGTTTATTGAGATGTGGTTCAGGCAGCCAGTCTGTGGGTTTGGATACTCCAGAGTCTCCTTCTTCTCCTCCTAGGTCTGTGAGTGGAAGGAGCCAGAGGAGCTAAAACAGCTGCTGGATTTGGAGCTGCGGAGCCAGGGGGAGTCACAGGAGCAGATCTTGGAGCGGTGTCGGACTGTGATTCACTACAGCGTGAAGACCTGTGGGTCCTGGGATCTGGTGGGAGGAATCTCTGGAGTTTGTACCCAGTTCAACTCTGAACTCCCTGTCCTACCCTCCTCTTCCAGGTCACCCTCGGTTCTTCAATCAGCTGTTTTCAGGGTTGGATCCCCACTCTCTTGCTGGACGGATTATCACTGAGAGCCTCAACACCAGCCAGTGAGTCATCCCACGGCCCCTCCCCACCACATCAAAGGATTTGGGCATGAGAGAGAGAGAAGTGCCTTCCTGGGTAGGGGAGGAGATTTTTTTTTCCTTCTCTCTCTCTCTTCTGTACTGCTTCCTGGGAATGTCTTGTTGGCCTCCTAGTGGGCATTTGTGACTATACTTCACCTGCTTGGTGCTAACTACCTTTTTCTATCCCACCTGTTTTCTCATTCTTGCTTTCCTGGTTCTTTGTCAACAACTTGTTCCCCTCTCTGGACCCTTCCCCTCCTCATTCTCACCACCCCCTTTCTTTGGCTCCTTTTTAGGATTAAGGGACTGACCTGCAGCCCTTCCCTGTCTTCTGTCCCTTTCTCATCGTTCCTTTTCCTGGCAGGTACACATATGAAATTGCTCCCGTGTTTGTACTCATGGAAGAGGAGGTGCTGAGGAAACTTCGGGCCCTGGTGGGATGGAGCTCTGGGGATGGGGTCTTCTGCCCTGGTATGTGAGAAGCAGAGAACCCTTTCCTTAGCCTTTTTAAAGGCTCTGCATCCCCCACATTCTCTTGCTTGAACAGCTGTCAGGGCAGGGTAATTCTTTGTTACCTTTCCAGCTGGGTCCTGGCAAGACCAGGGAGGAGACTGCCCAGCCCCCTTTATCCTCGTGTTTGCCTGACAGCCCCTGGGATCAGTGCTGTAGTGCCTGCTACCTCTGGTGGGGGCTTTCTCCTGAGAGCAGCCCAGGATGTGGAGGGGGTAGTGGGGAGGATCCTGGAGCTGTGCTGGTTATCCCTTTGCCCTTCATAGAGCCTAGCCGTGGCCTGAGAGCCAGTTATCCCTCTTCTTTGGTCAGCTCTTCTGGGCGGAGGGGCAGGGAGAGGCAAGCTCCAGCTTTGACCCACTGCCCCTCCCTCTTGCCACTACGTCTTCCTGCGACAGGTGGCTCCATCTCCAACATATATGCTGTGAACCTGGCCCGTTATCAGCGCTACCCAGATTGCAAGCAGAGGGGCCTCCGGGCACTGCCACCCCTGACCCTCTTCACGTCGAAGGAGGTGGGAAGGAGGCATAGCACAACCTTGGGCTCTTGATTCCAACCTCTAGGCAGCTGAGTCAGAGACCCCTCAGGTCCTCTGCCTGCCCCACCCATCTCCTCTGAGACCAGCCTGCCTTCCCTGCCGGGCAGATATGCTTCCTTCCAGTTAAGGAGGCTGAGTGAACTTTAGCTCCTATTCACTTTGCCTTCTGTTTAGGGGTGGGGTAGGGAGAAACAGGTCCAGTAAACACAGTCTACACCCTTGATACTCAAAAGTGTGGTCCGTGGGCCAATAGCATTGGTATCACCTGAGAGCCCTGGTGGCACAGTGGTTAAGAGCTCAGCTGCTAATAAAAAAGGTCAACAGTTCAAATCCACCAGCTGCTCCTTGGAAACCCTATGGGGCAGTTCTACTCTGTCCTACAGGGTTGTTATGGGTCAGAATTGACTCCACGGCAACCAGCAGCAGGTTTCATTTTTTTTTTTGAGGAGGAGCTCGTTAGAAATGCAGACTCTCAGGCCACACCCCAGATCTACTGACTCTGAATCTGCATTTTAACAAGACACCTAGGTGATCAGTGTGCATATTAATATTTGAGAAGCCCTGGTGTACAGGATCCCATCAGTTGCAGCTCACACTTTATTGGTCCCTCTCCTCCTCATCCTCCCTGCCCTCTGGCTCCTGGTCCACATCATCCTAACCTGCCCTCTGCCTTCCTCTACAGTGTCACTACTCCATCAAGAAGGGAGCTGCTTTTCTGGGACTTGGCACTGACAGTGTCCGAGTGGTCAAGGTGGATGAGAGGTGAAGGTCCCTCTGTCCATGTAACTCTGACCCAGCCTCTCACAGTGTACCTTCCTGCTGCCAGAATGCTCTGGCCTCAGGCCCATAACCTGGTGGACTTGTCTTCCCTCTCATTTCCTGAAGAATTACCACTCCTGCCCCTAGTGTCTCCCACCCTGTCCCCTGAGATCTGTTTTGCCCCTTTAGGGAAAAGCCAGCATTAGGGCCTCTGCATTGCTAACTCTGCCTTACCCTATTCAACAGTTCCCCCTCCTGGCCTAGAGAATCTGTTGCTTCTCTATGCTCTCAATTTTCTTTTCCAGAGGGAAAATGATCCCTGAGGATCTGGAGAGGCAGATCAGCCTGGCTGAAGCTGAGGTGAGTGGGCGAGGGGTGCTGGGCAGTGGGGCAGGGCCCCTCCATCCCTTTCTTAGAGCTTTGTTTGGGTTCTCCCAACTTGAGGCACCTGTCTTAGTTATCTAGTGCTGCTGTAACAGATATACCACGAGTGGCTGGCTTTAATGAACAGAATTTTTTTTTTTCTTTCACAGTTTAGAAGCCTAGAAGTCTGAATTCAGCACACTGGCTCTAAGGGAAGGCTCGCTGTCTCTCTGTCCACTCTAGGGGAAGGTCCTTGACATTTATGTGGCATGTATTTTCCCCTCCATTTGTGCTTGCTTGCTTCCTTAATCTGCTCTTTTATATCTCAAAAGAGATTGATCTAAGACACCCTTACAGTAATACTGCCTCATTACCATAACAAAAACCATTCCCAAATGGGGTTATAACCACAGGTATAGGGTTTAGGACTTACAGCACGTATTTTGGGGGACACATTTTAATCCGTAACAGCTCCCTTCATCCCTCTTCTTGATCTCCATGCCTGTCTCCCCTGTGGGCTGGAGTGCTTCCTAGGAGTCTGAGGGGTGCGGACTCTCTGGGCTGCTTTCAGGGACTCTGAGATACACAGGCAGGATCGGAGTCTGAGAGGCAAGCCTGAGTCACTGAGTAGAGTCCCAGGTAGCACCACAGGCAGGTGTTGGGGGCCTGAAGTATCATGTGGAAGTTTATGCAGGGAGATGCTGAGGAGGATAGTAGGGCAGTGGTAAAGCGTGCAGGCTTTGAGCTGTGGGAAATGTGGAGGCACTGGCACTCTCCTCCACATTAGGGAAATGTAAAATGCTGCAACCATCTTGGAGGGCATTTGGCATAAGTGGTTTGTGCTTGTCTGCTAACCGAAAGGTTGGCAGTTTGAACCTACCCAGCAGCACTGTGGAAGAAAGGCCTAAAAGATACAGCGAAGGAAAAATGCTATGGAGCAGTTCTACTCTGTCAACACGTGGGGTTGCCATGAGTTGCAATCGACTTGACGGCAGTGGGTTTTTTTAATATAATTTTTTAAGGAGCCTGGGTGCTGAAAGTAGTTTGTGACTGGCTGCTACCCTAAAGGTGTTGGTTCAAACCCACCCAGCAGCTCCTTGAATGCACAGAATTATACACATTTGTGATGATAATTTATAGCATAAATCCCTAGCGGTGGAACTCCTGAGTCGGTGGATAGATACATTTAAAAAACTGTATATTGTCATTAGCTGCTGTCGAGTCGGCCCCCAACTCATAGCAATCCCTATGGAGCAGTTCTCCTCTGCCAGCACGTGGGGTTGCTATGAGTTGGGGTCCAACTCAACAGTAGCTAACAACGACAACATACATTTTTTTTAAATATATTTATCAACTGACTCAGGAGTTCCACCTCTAGGGATTTGTGCTATAAATTGTTGTCACAAGTGTGTGTGATTCTGCGCATGAGAATGTTTACTGGAGCAAAGTGTAAAATTTAAAAAAAAAAAGGTCTGTCAGTAGATAAATTATGGTATATCTCTTTGTCTTGGAGCCTTGGTGCACAGTGGTTAAGAGTTTGGCTGCTAACCAAAAGACTGGCCGTTCACATCCACCAGCCACTCCTTGGAAACCCTATGGGGCAGTTCTACTCTGTCCTGTAGGGTGGCTATGAGTCGGAATTGACTCGACGGCAGCAGGTTTAGGTTTTTGTGTGTATTTCAGTTTCTTCCTCTGTAAAATGGGCATAATGTCGACGTTACCACATAGAGCTGTTGTAAGGATTACATGAATTAATATACGTAAAGCACTTAAAACAGTGCCTGGCGCGTAGAAGCACTATATAAATATTAACTTCCATTGCTGCTGCTGCTGTTGTTATTATTGGACTACTGCATAGCCGTTAAAAAGAATAAGATAGGAATATTTATACTAACATAAAGATATCTTCTGTATAAAGTATATATTGTAAGTTGCAATATAGAATGGACACTCTGAGCCTGTTTTTGTTATTTAGAAAAGTTTATATTCATTGATATATAGATGTTACCTCTGAGCAGCAGAATGGGCAGCAATTAAAATAGTGGAGTTCCACTTCTTATTGTATAAACTTCTTTTGGTAACAGCTTTCCTGAGATATGATTCACATACCATATAATTCACCTGTTTAATGTGTACAATGCAATGATTTTAGTATGTTCACAGAGCTGTGCAACCATCAGCACAGTCCATTTTAGAGCATTTTCATCACCATAAAAAGAAACCCTGTTGGTGGGAATGTAAAATGGTACAACCACTTTGGAAATCAATTTAATGCTTCCTTAAAAAGCTAGAAATAGAAGTACAGTATGATCCAGCTATGCTGCTCCTTGGAATATATCCTAGAGAAATAAGAGCTGTCACACGAGTAGATATATGCACACCCATGTTCACTGCAGCACTGTTCACGATAGCGAAAAGATGGAAACAACCTAGGTGCCCATCAACACATGAATGGATAAATTATAGTATATTTAAACAATGGAATACTACACAACAATAAAGAACAACGATGCATCAGTGAAACATCTGATAACATGGAGGAATCTGGAAGGCATTAGGCTGAGTAAATTTAGTCAGTCACAAAAGGACAAATATATAAGACTACTATTCTAAGAACTCAAGAAAAGGTTTAAACATAGAAGAAAACATTCTTTGATGGTTACAAGAGTGGGGAGGGAGGGAGAGGGCTATTAACTAACTAGATAGTAGACAAGAATTATCTTAGGTGAAGGGAAGGACAACTGGACTAAATCAAAGCTAAGAAGTTTCCTGAATACACCCAAACACTTCGAGTGACAGAGTAGTGGGGTGGGGGCCTGGGGACCATGCTTTCAGGGGACATCTAGGTCAATTAACAAAGTTTATTAAGAAAATGTTCTGCATCCCACTTTGGTGAGTGGCATCTGGAATCTTAAAAGCTAGTGAGCGGCCATCTAAGACACATCAATTGGTCCCAGCCCACCGGAGCAAAGGAGAATGAAGAACGCCAAAGACAAGAAAAATACTAGTCCAAGAGACAAAAAGGGTCACATAAACCAGAGACTCTATCAGCCTGAGATCAGAAGAACTAGATGGTGCCTGGCTACCACCAATGACTGCCCTGACAGGGAACACAACAGAGAGTCCCTGAAGGAGCAGGAGAAAAGTGGGGTGCAAGACTCAAATTCTAGTAGAAAGACCAGACTTAATGGTTTGAGACTGGAGGGACCCCAGAAGATATGGCCCCTGGGCTCTCTGCTAACTGAAAACTAAAACCATTCCTGAGGCCAACTCGTAAGACAAAAATTAGACTGGACTATGGGACATACAATGATACTTGGGAGGAGTGTGCTTCTTAGCTCAAGTAGATACAGAGACTAAATGGACAGCTCCTGTCCAGAGGCGGGATGAGAAGGCAGAGAGGGTCAGGAATTGGTTGAATGGACATGGGAAATTAGGTGGAGAGGAAGTGTGTTGTCACAGTATAGGGAGAGCAACTAGGGTCACTTAACAATATGTGTATAAATTTTTGTATAAGAAACTAACTTGTAAACTTTGACAAAGCACACACACACACAAAAATAAACCCTGTACCTTTCAGTCCAACTCCATATTTCTCTCCAGCTCTAGGAAATCGCTAATCTACTTTTGTCTCTATGGATTTGCCTGTTCTGAACATTTCATATAAATGGATTCATATTATACATGGTCTTTTGTGACAGGTTTCTTTCACATAATATCCACTTATGCTTGAAAACATAATGTTTTCAAGATTCATCCATGTTGTATGTATCAATACTTCATTCCTTTTTATGGTTAGATATTTCGTTATATAGACATACCACATTTTATTTATCTGTGCATCAGTTGATGGACATTTGGGTTGTTTCCACTTTTTGAATATCAAGAATAATGATATTATGAACATTCACGTACAAGTGTTTGTGTGAACGCATGTTTTCATTTCTCTGGGGTATATAGCCAGGATGGAATTGCTGGGTCATATGGTAACTCTATACTTAATCTATTGAGAAACTGCCAGACTGTTTTCCATAGTAGGTACACCAGTTTACAATCTTATCAGTAGTTTTTAAGAGTTGTAATTTCCCCACATTTTCATAGCACTTGTTATTATCTGTTTTCTGAGTTTCTTAGTGCTGTTAAAGCAGAAATACCACGAATGGGTTGGCTTTAAAGAACAGAAATTTGTTTTCTCACTGTTTAGGAAGCTGGAAGTCCAAATTCAAGGCACCGGCTACAGGGGAAGGCTCACTCTGTCAGCTCTGGGGAAAGTTCTTGTTTCAGCTTCTATAGCCTTGGCACTCCTTGATTTCCTTGTCAGTCTTCATGACCTTCACATGGCATCTGTTTTTCCTGTATTTGTGCTTGCTTCTGTGTCTAATCTGCTCTTTTTATAACTCAGAAATGATTAGGTTTAGGATATACCCTATACTAATGGCCTTATTAGCATAACAGAGAAAATACTATTCACAAACGATATTACATCCATAGGTATAGTTAGGGTCTAGGATTCTAGTACATACTTTGCGGGGACTCAGTTCAATCCGTAACATCTGTCTGGTTGATTATAGTCATCCTTTTGTTGTTAGGTGCCATCGAGTCGGTTCAAACTCATAGCGACCCTGTGTACAACAGAATGAAACACTGCCCAGTCCTGCACCATCCTCACAATCATTGCTTTGTTTGAGCCCATTGTTGCAGCCATTGTCTCAGTCCATCTCATTGAGGGGCTTCCTCTTTTTCACTGACCCTCTACCAAGTGTGATGCCCTTCTCTAGGGACTGGTCCTTCCTGATAACATGTCCAAAGTGGGTAAGACGAAGTCTTGTCATCCTCCCTTCTAAGGAGCATCCTGTCTGTACTTCTTAGAAGACAGATCTGTTCATTCTTTTGGCAGTCCATGGTATATTCAGTATTCTTTGCCAACACCATAATTCAAAGGCATCAATTCTTCTTCGGTCTTCCTTATTTCCAGCTTTCACATGTATATGAGGCAATTAAAAATACCATGGCTTGGGTCAGGCACACCTTAGTCCTCAAAGTGACATCTTTGCTTTTTAACACTTGAAAGAAGTCTTTTCAGCAGATTTGCCTAATGAAATACGTCCTTTGATTTCTTGACTGCTGTTTCCACGGGCGTTGATTTGTGGATCCAGGTAGAATGAAATCCTTGACAACTTCAGTATTTTCTCCATTTATCATAATGTTGCTTATTGGTCCAGTTATGAGGATTTCTGTCTTCTTTATGTTGAGGTATAATCCATACTGAAAGTTGTAGTCTTTGATCTTCATCAGTAAGTGCTTCAAGTCCTCTTCACTTTCAGCAAGCAAGGTTGTGTCATCTACATATTGCAGGTTGTTAATGAGTCTTCCTCCAATCCTGATGCCATGTTCTTCTTCTTAATATAGTTCAGCTTCTTGGATTATTTGCTCAACATACAGATTGAATAAATATAGTGAAAGCATACAACCCTGACGCACACCTTTCCTTGTAAACCACGCAGTATCCCCTTGTTCTATTTGAATGACTGCCTCTTGGTCTATGTACAGGTTCCTGATGAGCACAGTTAAGTATCCTAGAATTCCCATTCTTCTCAACGTTATCCATAATTTGTTATGACCCACACAGTTGAATGCTTTTGCATAGTCAAGAAAACACAAGTATATATCTTCTGGTTTTCTCTGCTTTCAGCCAACTTCCATCTGACATCAGCACTGATATCCCTTTTTCCGTCCTCTTCTGAATCCAGATTGAATTTTTGATAGTTCCTGTTGATGTACTGTGTAATTTGAATAATAGTTATATTAACTGGCCTTCCTTAGAGGCATATGGGTATTATCCTATCACTAACAGCATTGTACCTCAGGTTAGATCTTTTTTTTTTCTTTTTTATTGTTGAACTTTAAATGAAGTTTACATTTCAAATTTGTATCCCGTACAAAAATTTATACATACATTGTTATGTGACCCTAATCGTTTGCCCCATACTGCGACAGCACACTCGTCCTTTCCACCCTTGATTCCCCATGTCCATTCAACCAGCTTCTAACCCTCTCTGCCTTCCCATCTCACCTCCAGACAGAAGATGCCCATTTAGTCTTTTGTATCTACTTAAGCTAAGAGGCACATTCCTCATGAGTATCACTTTATGTCCCACAGGCCAGTCCAATCCCTGTCTGAAGAGTTGGCCTTGGAAATTGTTTTAGTTCTGGGCTGATAGAGAATTCAGAGGCCTTGCTTTCCAGGGTTCCTCCAGTCTCAGACCATTAACTCTGGTCTTCTTACTAGAATTTGAGTTCTGCACCCCACCTTTCTCCTGCTTCAGGATAGATCTTAAAACATTATTTTTGATGATGTGATGCCACTCCTCTTCAATTTGTCATTCCCAGCATGGTAGACCATATGATTGTCTGATTCAGAATGGCCAGTTCCAGTCCATTTCAGCTCAATGCCTAGGATATGTGTTCCAATTTCATTTTTGATGACCTCCCATTTTCCTAGATTCATACTTCATACATTCCGTGTTTCAATTATTAATGGATGTTTGCAGCTGTTCCTTCTCTTGAGTCATGCCACATCAGCAAATGAAGGTCCTGAAAGCTTTACTCCATCCACGTCATTAAGATTGACTCTACTTTGAGGAGGCAGCTCTTCCCCAGTCGTATTTTGAGTGCCTTCCAACCTGAGGGGCTCATCTCCTGGCACTACATGAGACAGTGTTCCGCTGCTATTCATAAGGTTTTCACTCTGCTAATTTTTTTTAGAAGTAGATTGCCAAGTCCTTCTTCCTAGTTCGTCTTAGTCTGGAAGCTCTGCTAAAACCTGTCTACGATGGGTGACCCTGCTGGTATTTGAAATACCAGTGGCATAGCTTCCTAGCATTACAGCAGCACGCAAGCCACCACAGTATGACAAACTGACAGACAAGTGGTGGATCCTTGTCTTAGTTTCTGATAAAAGGCATTCAGTCTTTCATCATTAAGTACGATGTTGGCTGTGGGCTTTTTGTACATGCCCTTTATCAAATTGAAATTCTCTTCTGTTTCTAGTTTCTTGAGTGTTTTTATCATGAAGGAATGTTGGATTTTGTCATATTTTTTCTGCAGCTATTGGAATTATCATGTGGTTTTTGTCTTCGAGCTTATAGATATAATGTGTTATATTAATTGATTTTTGGGTGTTAAACCAACTTTGCACTTCTGGGGTAAATCCCACTTTGTCATGGTGTATAATCCTTTTTATACGTCGCTGAATTCGGTTTACTAGTGTTTTGTTGGAGGTTTTTGCATCTATGAGAGATACTGATCTGTAGTTTTCTTGTAATGTTTTTATCAGGTTTTGGTATCAGGGTAATAATACTGGCCTCAGAAAATGAGGTTGAAGGTGTTCTTTCCTCTTCTATTTTGTGGAAGAGTTTGTTAAAATTTGGCATTATGTAAGTCTTCTTTAAATGTTTGACAGAATTCATCCGTGATGTCATCTTGGACTGGATTTTTCTTTGTGGTAGCTTTTTTTTTTTTTTTTTTTTTAAACTAATTCAATCTCTGCTTAATCTTATTAGAAACAGAATTTTTTTTTCAAAAGCATTTTGTTGTTCTAGTAAGAAATTAAAATTTTTTGAAGGATCATAAGCTTTGGATTAGACCATCAGACAGACCTGGGTTTAAATCCCATCTCTGCTGCCTTCTGCCTGGGGCAAGTTTCTTTTTTATCTTTTTTTTGTGTGTGTGATAAAATATGTATAACAAAACATTTGCCATTTCATCCATTTTTACCGTACAATTCAGTGACATTATTTACATTTCTCATGTTGTACAACCATCACCACTGTGTAGTTGCAGTTTTCATCACCCTTGACAGAAACTTGGTACCCCTTACATAATACCGCCCCCATCTCCTCGCGCTCACAGCCTGACTGTCACTCAACAGGTTTGGTTTTCGTTTTATCCTTCAACTGAGGCATGTCCCTGCTGTCCCCTTTTGTCTACAGTGGAACCCTGGTGGCATAGTGGTTAAGAGTTCTGCTGCTAACCAAAAGGTCGGCAGTTCAAATCTACCAGTCGCTCCTTAGAAACCCTATGGGGCAGTTCTGCTCTGTCCTATACGGTCACTATGAATCAGAACCGACTCGACAGCACCTAACAACAACCAGTCCATTAACCACTAAAAAACTTTGGTCTGTATGCATTTGCCTATTCTGGATATTTCATGTCAGTGGGATCATATAATATTTGTCCATTTGTGTTAGACTTATTTCACTCACCATGTTTTCAAGGTTCATCCATGTCATAGCATGTATCAGAACTTCATTTCTCTTTATAGCTGAATAATATTCCATTGTATGCATATTCTGTCCATCCAGTCATCTCTTGAATACTCAGGTTGTTTCTACCTTTTGGCTGTTATGAATAAGCTGCAATAAACATTGGTGTACAGCTGTCTATTTTGAGTCCCAGCTTTCATTTCTTTTGGTTATATACCTAGGAATGAAATTGCTGGGTCATGTGATAGTTCTATGTTTAACTTTTTTTCTTTCTTTTTGTGCTTTAGCTGAAACTTTACAGTTCAAGTTAATTTCTCATACAAAAATTTATACACATATTGTTATGTGACACTTGTCACAATCCCTATAATGTTACAGCACACTCCACCTTTCTACCCCGGGTTTCTTGTGTCCATTCAACCAGTTCCTGTCCCTTCCTGCCTTCTCATCCTGCCTCCGGACAGGAGCCGTCCATTTGGTCTCATGTATCTGCTTGAACTAAGCAGCACACTCTTCATCAGTATTATTTTATGTTTTATAGTCCAGTCTAATCTTTGTCTGAAGAGTGGGCTTCAGGAATGGTTTTAGTTCTGGGTTAACAAGGCATCTGGGGGTATGTTTAACTTTTTGAGGAACCACCGTACTGTTTTCCATAGAGGATACACCATTTTACAATCCTGCTAGCAATGGATGAGGGTGTCAGTTTCTCCACATCCTCATCAACACTCATTGTTTTTCATTTTTCTGATAATAGCCATCTGGTGGGGATGAAGTGGTATCTCACTGTGGTTTTGATTTGTGTTTTCCTATTGGCTAATGACGTTGAACATCTTTTCATGTGCTTATTGGCCATTTGTATATCTTCTTTGGTGAAATATCTGTTCAAGCGATTTGGCCTCCCTTTTTTTTTTTACTGTGGTGAAAATGTACATAACAAAAGATACACCATCTCAACAATTTCTACATGTACAATTATATTCTTCAGGTTGTGCAACCATTCTTAGTATCCTTTTCCAAATCATTCCACCACCTTTAACATAAACTCAGTGCCCTCTAAGCACAAACTCCCCCATTACCTTCTCTCCTACCCCTGGTAACCACTAATAATTTTTTGGTTTCTATATATTTATTTCATTTAAGTGAGATCATACAGTATTTGTCCTTTTGTGACTGACTTGTTTTCAGGGTTCATCCATGTTGTGGTATGCATCAGGAATTCATTTTTATGGCTGAGTAGTATCCTGTTGTGTGTATATATCACATTTTGTTTATCCATTCATCTGTTTATGGACAGTTCCACTTTTTGGCCATTTTTAAATGGGGTCTTCTTGTTGTTGAGTTCTAGAAGTTCTTTATATAGTCTGGATTAAACTATTATCAGATAACATGGTTCCCAAATATCTTCTCCCAATCTGTAGGTTATCTCTTCACTTTGTTGAAAAAGTCCTTCAGTGTACAAAAGTTTGTCATTTTGATGAAGTTCAATTTATCTGTTTTGTCTTTTGTTGCTTGTGTTTTTGGGGTCATACCTAAGAATCTATTGTTAAAAAGTAGATCCCGAAGCATTACTCCTATGTTTTGTTCTAAGAATTTTATTGTTTAAGTTCTTATGTTTAGGTCTTTGATCCATTTTGAGTTAATTTTCACATATGGTGTGAGGTATGGGTCCAACTTCATTCTTTTGTTGGTGCAAGTTTCTTAATACTTCTGAATTCCTTTGTCCCTGCCTGCAAATTAAAGGGGACAATACCATATTGTTGTGATGTTGAAATGGGCTCAGGTCAGACATGCAAATAGCTTAGAGCTGGGGCCCAGCACTAGGCTCTGAGTAGCTTTTGAGATGACCCCATGGTCTGTTTCTCCCCTCTGCATCTTTGCCACAGGGTGCCGTGCCATTCTTGGTCAGTGCCACCTCTGGAACCACCGTGCTGGGGGCCTTTGACCCCCTAGAGGCAATCGCTGATGTGTGCCAGCGTCACGGGCTGTGGCTGCATGTGGATGTGAGTAGGACTTGGGTCTGGGGGTGGGATGGACTGAGCTGAGGCCAAGGCCCATGTTGTTCCTCCTGCTCCGCAGGCCGCCTGGGGTGGGAGTGTCCTGCTGTCACAGACACACAAGCATCTCCTGGCTGGAATCCAGAGGTGCATATGGCCCCCTTCTCCCCGAATCCCTTCTTCAAATCCTTGATCCAGAGATTAATCATAGACTAGGGAGCTTAGGATAAGGGTGGGGGAAGGGGACAGGTGGGGTCATTAGAGAGATGGTTGATTGGGGCTGGGAGGTCAGAGGTCAGACATGGGACGTCTTCCTGACTGTTGGGGTAGAGGTGAGACTAAAGTTCTTTCACTGGAGATCTGGAAGAGGAAGGGGGTTTCTGGTTGGGCAGCTTGAAGAGGAGCCAACTGTTCTAACTTGGCTGTGCTCCACCCCAGGGCTAACTCTGTGGCCTGGAATCCCCACAAGCTCCTCACAGCAGGCCTGCAGTGCTCAGCTCTTCTTCTCCAAGATACCTCGGTAGGACTGCCTCTGCCCCAACCCCAGCCCCCGGCTTGGCCCGACCCTGTCTCAGCCCCACCTGTCACTCTGGAGCTCTGTCTTTTTCCCTTACTCCACCTTAGAGAAGGCCCAGGCCCTGCTGTGTTCTCTTCACCATCCCATCTCAAGCTGAATGTCTGTGACCCCCCCTAATCCCCCATATTGGGCTTCGTCCCTCCCTCAGTGGCCTTTCTTCACTCAAAGGAAAAAGTTTCCAGCTTGAAGTTGCAACAGGACGGATCCTGCATAGAGTTTGGGAAGAACTCTGGGTGTTGGGAAAAAATCAGAGGAAGGAGTTTGAGTCAGCTGGCAGCCATCTCATCAGTGCTGCCCAGTTCCAGGGAAAGAAATGGGTGAACTGAGCTGAGAAAATGGGATGCAGCCCTAGAGGAAAGCCTTGGTGGAGACGATGGGGTCTGACAGTCTCCCCAACCCTGCACAGAACCTGCTTAAGCGCTGCCATGGGTCCCAGGCCAGCTACCTGTTCCAGCAGGACAAGTTCTACGATGTGGCTCTGGACACGGGAGACAAGGTGGTGCAGTGTGGCCGCCGTGTGGACTGTCTGAAGCTGTGGCTCATGTGGAAGGCACAGGGCAGGCTGGGGCTGGAGCAGCGTGTTGACCGGGCCTTTGCCCTTGCTCGGTAGGAGTGGGGAGGGGTCCCAGTCCTCTAACCTCGAGGTCTGTCCCCCTCCCTCCTTTCCTGTTTTCAGGGTTACCCCTACACCCCTCCCCTCTCTCTTGGTGACTGTGGCTCATTCTCCATTCTCTGTGGGTGTCTACATATCTATCCACCCAACTATTTTTTCTGTATATCTTCTGTTTCTGTCTTTTCTCCTCCATCTGTGATTTCTCTCTATTTGTTTACAGGTACCTGGTGGAGGAAATAAAGAAGAGGGAAGGATTTGAGTTGGTCATGGAGGTATGACACGATGCCCCCCGTGCCAGCCTATCCCACACACCAAAGGCCTGATGGAGGAAGAGGGGCAGTGAGAGAGAAAATGTCTCCCTTCCTCAGCTCACGTCTTCCCCTTTCTCATTCTTCCCAGCCTGAGTTTATCAACGTGTGTTTCTGGTTCGTGCCCCCCAGCCTGCGGGGGAAGCAGGAGAGCCGTGATTACAGTGAAAAGCTGGCTAAGGTAGGCTTTCTCTTCCCGGGTTACATGGGCTCTGTGTAACCCGTTTTCCAGGAACTGATGTCACTGATGCGCTTCTGCCCCCTGCTGGCCTTGAATGTTATGGCAGTTCCCTTTGCTGGTCCCTTGCTCCTGAGGTGGGAATGTGGACTGGGAGAAAACACCAACTTCTCTTTTTTACAGTGGTAGGGAGAGGGGGGAACAAGGTACATTTATGGAAAGAATAACAGAGGGACATTATAGGAGAAGTCACCAGTTTGCAGTACACAGACCTCTGTGTTGGGCCTTTGCTGGGAGCTCAGGCCCCAGGACAGAGATGTGAGGCAGAAAGATCACTGAAGTGCTTTACTCACTGATGCTGGGGACCAAACAACTCAGTAATGCCAGTCAAGCCTTGCTTCCTAGAGGCAAGGAGAATGTCATGTCTTGGTCCCTAAGTATAGATCAGTACTAGGTACTGCAGATAATCCAAAAGGACAAACATTTTCTTGTCCTTAAGGAGATTTTAATGTTATTTCAGAAAATGAGGAGTACCTATTTGAAACCACTGTGTTCGAGGCAGCTTTATAAATTACATGTTAGATCATAGGGTACAGGTGAAAAATCTAGGAATTAAGAAAGTGGAAAAGGTGTTAAGGATGACTAAGGCTTGGAGCTAGACCCAAGGCAATGTTGGGAATCAGGGAAAAGTCAGAATATGGCAGAAAATGATATCTCTTGGAGATAGGAGAGATTGGGAGAAAAGCGGTTAAAATAGCCATCTGCTTCTGAAAATCAGTCAGTGAAAACCCTGTGGATCACAACAGTCAGATCCACAGTGGGTTAGGGGCCAACTCAACAGCAGCTAACAACAATAACAACAGAGCAGGCTAAGCAGGTTGGATGTGGCCAAAAGGTAAACTGGGGCCATCGTCAGGTTCTGAGCAATGAGGGCTTCCTCAGGAAGGTGGCTGGATAGGGAGGGAAAACATCTTGGGCTAGCAGGGCTAGCCAGGAAACCAGCCACCCCTCACCTGACCCCAGGCTGCATTCCCACAGGTGGCCCCAGTGCTTAAGGAACGCATGGTGAAGAAGGGCTCCATGATGATTGGCTACCAGCCCCATGGGGCCCGGGCCAACTTCTTCCGCATGATTGTGGCCAACCCCATGCTGACCAAAGCCGATATGGACTTCCTCCTGGATGAGCTGGAACGGCTAGGCCAGGACCTGTGAGCCTCTCCCTTCTGCTGGCCTTAATACCACCCCTCACCGAGTCTCTCTCTGTATTCCCTTCCTGTGTTCTCAAAAACAACTTTTCCTTTCTGGAAAGCAAAGTGGCCCTAACAATGTTGGTATGCATTAATCCGCTAAATCCTCTACTAAATATTTGATATTGTTATTGTTAGTTGCCATCGAGGTGATTCCGACTCATGGCTACCCCATGTGTATAGAGTAGAACTGCTCCATAGGGTTTTCAAAGTAACAGAGAATATATATTTTTAAAAAAAACCATAGTATATCCATATGATGAAATATTATTCTGCCCTTAAAATTAATGTTTATAAAGAGGATTTTTATTGATTGAGGAAAAAAATGCCTTTAATATAATGTTGAGAAAGCTAGATATAAGATTTTATATACAGTAATATCTGAACTGTGTTCAAAAACATAGGATGGGGATGTCTAGGTCAATTGGCATAACATAGCTTATAAAGTCAATGTTCTATATCCTACTTTGGTGAGTAGTGTCTAGGGTATTAAAACTTAAGAGTAGCCATCTAATATACAACTATTGGTCTGTTCTCGTCTGGAGCAAAGGAGAGTGAAGAAAACCAAAGACTTAAGGAAGCAGTTAGTTCAAAGGACTAATGGCCCACAGGAGCTGTAGCATCCACTAGCCTGAGACCAGAAGAACTAGATGGTGCCCAGTTACCACTACCAAGCACTCTGACCAGGGTTACAGTAGAGTAGAGGGTCCTGGACAGAGCGGGAGAAAAATGTATAACAAAATCCAAATTCATAAGAAAGACCAGATTTACTGGTCTGATAGAGTGGAGGAGCCCCTGAGTCTATGGCCCTAAGTCACCCTTCTAACTAGTATCTGAAGCTACTTCCAGAGATCTCCTTTCAGCCAAATAAGAGACACGCCTCTAAAATAAACAATGACACCCGTAAGGAAAGTGCTCCTTAGAACAATCAACTATACGAGACTAAGAGGGCAGTATTTGCCCAAAAGCAAAGATGAGAAGGCAGGAAGGAGCAGGAATACCAGACGAATGGGTACGGGGAAGTCAGGGTGGAACCGAGGAGAGTGCTGACACATTGCAGGGATTGCAGCCAATGTCGTGAAACACTTTGTGAATAAATTATTGAATGAGAAACTAATTTTCTCTGTAAACTTTCACCTTAAAGCACAATAAAAAGAAGCAAACAAAACCGAATACATAGGAAAAGACTAATGAAATATGCCAAAATGACACTAGTCTTCTCTGGAATGGGATAATGGGCAATTTTTAAATCTACTTCTTTCTATCTTTTGTGCTCCTCTCTTTTATTGTGTAATGACTGTGCATTACTTTTGTAATAGGAAAATAATAAAAAGTTCAATTACATTTTGTTGGAATGTTTTGAAGTTTGTTATCTTTAAGCTCAACCTAACAATGGAGAATGCAGCTTTGTCTTTATGAAAAAAAAAAAAAGGGGTGTAGTGTAAGAGAGGTTAAAGATGGGAAGAATGATGTTTTTCCCAATAATCTTTAGTGGAAAGGCAAAGACCAAAAGTAAAGTCACTCTAAAATTAATTATACTTTAGTAATATTGAAAACAAAGTGGGCACTGGTTGTATCTTGAGAGCAGAGCCTGGTCCATTTATCATTCTTGAAAAATCCTTACGTATACACATATGCACAAAAATTTTCCTTCTGTGATTAAAACAATAGAAGCCAAGTTAAAAACAGAAACAAAACCAGCAGCTAAACTACTGTTATATCCTCTGGTCTCACTGCTGTCTTACATAAAACATCCACTGAACACTTAAAATCCTGGGCTGGTATTCCTTCTCTGTCACTTTTTGGGAAAGAGGCATTTAGCTACAGAAACTTATTAAGGACAAGCCTACCAGAACTTTTTGTTATTTCTAGTTCCTAAAAATATCACTTATGAAAACAATAAAGTGGTCGTGTAAAAGTCATCCAAACCTATTTGAAGAGGCAAATACAGACTGTACAAACCATAGGAAAAGAACATCCAAATCACAGACCCAATTCTCTTGACCATATGGGGAAGAGAAGCCTTTCTATTCATAATTCCTTTCTAAACTTGTTATTATAAATGGTATTTTAATTTCTATCAAAAAATAAAATTGTTTTGGGAATATTCATAATTTGAACTTCAAGCCCTAATCTTAAATGATTCTGTATGCCTAAAAATGTGTCAAATATAGTAAAAAAGCAAACAAGGAAAATTCTTATTTTCAACCTAAAGCAAAGCCAGCAAGTAAAAACAAAAACTCTTCAAATTCTTTGAACCATCTCCATTTGAGAAATATTTTTAAGAGAAGGCCAGAAACACAGGACATAAAATCACTTAATCACCTGTTTTTTTTCCCAAGTTCATAAAACTGCTGTTGCTTTTCTTCTGTTCCCAAAATTCAACCTCAAAACCTCTGGATTCAAATGTCTGTCTCTCCCTCCCTCTCTTCCATCAACATTTACTGAACTGCTATGTGTAATCCCTTTCCCTGCCCTCAAGATTTAACTCCAGTCATCCTTCAATTAGGGCCCTGGTGGCACAGTGGCCAAGCGCTTGGCTGCTAACCAAAAGGTTGGTGGTTTAAAACCACAGCCACTCCGTGGAAGAAAGATATGGCAGTCTGCTACCATAAAGTTTTACAGTCTTGGAAACACTATGGGGCAGTTTTACCCTGTCCTATAGGGTCGCTGGGGCCCTAATGGTGCAGTGGTTGAGAGCTACGACATGCTATGGCTGCTAACCAAAAGGTCGGCAGTTTGAATCCACCAGCCACTCCTTGGAAACCCTATTGAACAGTTCTACTCTGTCCTATAGCGTCGCTGTAAGTTGGAATCGATTCCATGGCAATGGGTCTTATGGGGTGTCTGTCACTTGACAGGTTTGGTTTTGGTTTTATCCTTCAACTGAGCCACGCCCCTGCTGTTCCCTTTTGCCTGGAATGTTCATCCATTTGCACTGCTTGCTTCAGATCTTTGTTCTGATGTGACCTCCTCAGCGAAGCCTTCCTAACCTATTTAAAATTACATTTGAATTTCCCATTCCTGCACAGCTATCCCCTAAGCTGCCCTGTTTTCCTCATATAAGCATTTGGCATACTCTATATTATACTTATTTTTAAATTTTCCATCTCACCCAACTAGAATGTAAGCTCTCTGAGGGCAGAGATTTTGTATTGCTGCCTCTTAAAATGGTGTCAGGTACTTAACCAGTAATCAATTGCCGATGAGTTGATTCTGACTCGTAGCAACCTCATGTGTTTCAGAGTAGAACTGTGTTTCATAGAGTTTTCATGGCTATGACCCTTCAGGAGCAGATCACCAGGCCTTTCTTCTGGGGAACCTCTGAATGGGTTCAAACCACCAACTTTTCAGTTAGCAGCCCAGTGTCTAACCATAAACATTTGTGCCACTAAGGCTGTGCCATTTGCTGTGCTAATGGAAATGAAAAGCCAGAGCTTTAAGAGGGGAAGTGATATTCCTGGGAAGCTAGCTAGCACACTGGCAGCAAAGAGAATGGAAGATAACCTGATTTTTTTTTTTTTTTAATTGTGCTTTAGGTGAAAGTTTACGGAGCAGATTAGCTTCTCATTCAAAAATTTATACACAAATTGTTTTATGACATTTGTTCTAATCCCTGCAATGTGTCAGCACTCTCCCCCTTTCACCCTAGGGTCCCCATTTCCATTCATCCAGTCTTCCTGTACCTTCCTGCCTTTGATTTTAGGCAAGTGTTGCCCATTTGGTCTCATATACTTGACCTATCTAAGACACACGTTCCTCATGTGTGTTATTGTCTGATCTTTGGCTGAAAGGTGAGCTTCGGGAGTGGCTTCAGTTCTGAGTTTGAAGGGTGTCCGGGGGCCGTAGTCTCAGGGGTTCCTCCAGTCTCTGCCAGACCAGTAAGTCTGGTCTTATTTGTGAATTTGAATTTTGTTCTACGTTTTTCTCCTGCTCTGTCTAGGACCCTGTATTGTGATCCCTTTCAGAGCAGTCAGTGGTGGTAGCCGGGAACCATCTAGTTCTTTTGGGCTCAGACTGGTGGAGGCTGTGGTTCATGTGGTCTACTAGTCCTTTGGACAAGATAACCTGATTTTGTGCTTTTTTTCCTACACTGGTATTTTGTCAGTTATTGGGAGCCAGTTTCTACATGTTAGAGGGATCCAGTCAGTCTGATGGCCTAGTTTTGAAAGTATTTCTGGAGTTCATTTTTAGCAAATTCTCTGGTACCAACATGATTAGCTTATGTATTTCCTTAGTTTGTAGCATGTTATTTTTAACTTTTTGTTATAACCACATATGTCTTAAAGTTAGCTCAGGTGTTGAAGTGCTTTTAATGTCAACTGAAGGTAGAAGAAAGAGAGAAGATACAAATCATCAGTATCGGGAATGAGAGAGGTGACAACACTGCAAACACTGAACGTATAATAAGGACACATGTTTATGTCAATAAATTCCACAACTTCGATGAAATGGATACATTGTTTTTGAAAGACATAAACTATCAAAACTTAGGAAGAAATAGCTAACCTGAATAGTCCTTATTTATTAAAGAAACTGAATTTGTAGTTTAAAATCTCTCCCCCAAAGAAAATCCTAGTGTCAGTATCTGGCATATGTAACATTCAAGTCTATCTTCGCTGGCAGAAGGGAACAGCAACGCTACTGCCTAATATCGGTGGCTAGAACAACCAGTTGAATGTTTTATTGATCTTTTCAAAGAGCCACCTATTGGTTTCATTGATTTTTCTCTATTTTTTAAAATTCTATATCTTATTAATTTCTGCTCAGTCTTTATTAACTCCTTCCTTCTGCTTGCTTTACTTTACTCTTCTTTTTCCAGTGTCTTAAATGCCATGAGTTAGAACCAGCTTGACAGCAGCTAACAACAGTAACAAAGTGGAAGCTTAGTTTATACTGATTTGCAGTCTTACTTCTTTTTTAAATATAGGTGTTTACAGCTATAGATTTTTTTAATAGATAATCCTTATCAGGTTGAGAAAGTTCCCTTCTATTCCTAGTTTGCTTAGAGTTTTTATCAGGAATGGATTTTAGATTTTATCTAATGTCTTTTCTGCATCTATTGAGATGATAGTATGGTTTTTCTTTTTTAGTCTGTTAATATGTTGAATTACATGATTAAGTTTTGAAAATTAAACCAACCTTGAATTCCTGGGGTAAACCCCACTTAATCATGATGTATAATCTTTTTCTGTATTGGTAGATTCAATTTTCTATGATTTGTTAAGAATGTTTGCATCTGTGTTATGAAGGATATCGGTCTGTAGTTTTCTTGTAATGTCTTTTTCTGGTTTTCAGATCATATTCATATTTGGTACCATATTCTGGGCAATAAAAAAAGTCTCAATAAGTTTTACAAGATTCAAATTATACGAAGTATATTCTCTAACCAAAATGGTTTAAATTAGAAATCAGTAACAGAACAATATCTTGACAATCCCAAAGTATATGAAATCTTAAAGAACATACTTCTAAATGACCCATGAATCAAGGAAGAATTTAAAAGGGAAAGTAGGAAGTATTTTGAACAAAATAAAAATAAAAACAAGACCAAAATTTATGGGATGAAACTGAAGCAGTACTGTAGAAAGTATTCTGAACTAAATAAAAATAAAAACAACATCAAAATTTATGGGATGAAACTGAAGCAGTACTTAGAGGAAAATGTATGGCACTGAACACTTATATGAGAAAAGAAGAAAAGTCTAAAATCAATGTCCTCAGTTTCCACCTTAAGAAGTTAGAAAATGAAGAGCAAATTAACCAAGTAAGCAGAAGAAATGAAATAATAAAGATTAAAGCAGAAGTCAATGAAAAAAGAAAAAAACTAAAGAAGCTCAATGAAACAAAAGCTGGTTCTTTGAGAAGATCAATAGCAATAAACCTCTAACTAGACCGAACAGGAAACCAACTCTGAAAAAGAAGAAAGTTGGTAGACTTATACTACTTGATTTCAAGATTTATTGTAAAGCTACAGTAATCAAGATAGTGTGGTATGGGCATAAATATAGGCAGATAGATCAATGGAACAAAAATGAAAGTACCAAAATAGACCCAAACATATAGAATCAATTGATTTTTAACAAAGGTGCAAAGGCAATTCCATGGAGAAAGGACGGTCTTTTCAACAAATGGTACTGGAACAAATGGCTATTTATATGCAAAATAAGTTAGATACCTAATGCTTCTGAGAATAGGAGGAAACGGGAATCCTCATCTCACCCTTACATGGTGAGAGTATAAATGGTTCCAGGTGTAGCCTTTCTGGAGAACACCTGGTAGTTCTTAGTGAAATTAAATATACCTTAAGAAGCAGCTCCTGCCCCCTCAGTCCCTTGCTAGATCGCCACCACTAGGTAAGGGCATGTATAAAATGTAACGTGCATATAATGGAATACTACACAGGTATCAGCATAAATGAACTAACTTTACCTGTAGTAACACTGACACATCTTTAGTTAAAAAATAGTGATGAATGAAATAGAATGGGAAATAGCATGGTTTTCTACAATACACATTGATTTGTCATATATTAGTGGGAAGGGAAATGACAGAAAATGATAAGAGTCTGGTTAAGAATCCATACTAAAATATGGAGAGGCCCCTTTGTAGACCCATGATTAAAAGTGAGAAACTAGTGAGAGTAAGCCCAGAAAACTTCTTTCAGGAAATTTGACTATGACAGTTAGCTTAGAAGTGGGACAGCAGAGGACATGGGATGAAGAAAAGGGATATTATAGTTGGGAGATAGTAAAGGAGCCTATCTAGATGCTGATGGGAACAATCTGATAGAGAAGAGAAAGAAGGAGAAGATGCATGGAGATCATCAAAGGGATAAAGTGTTTGAAAAGGTGAGAAGAGAAAGAATGGCCTTTGATGTGAAGAGGACTAATTCTCCAAGTTAACAGGAGGGAATTGGAGTAGACCAGGGCTGACCAGGCGGATCTGCAGACTTGGAGATGGATGATGGTGAGAGAGATGGAATGAAATAGCTCTTTTGGAGGGAAGGATGATTGGACATGGCTGAAATGCCCATTTGAGGTCTGTGTTCCAGAAAAGTGGAGTGTGTGCTATGGGAAGGGGGCTCTGAACAGTGGCGGAGGGGGGGTGTTGTGGGAGAGAGGGGAGCAGAATAGTAGAATATGAGGGTGTTATGGAAGTCACACAGAATAGTGGAGTGAGTGTTATATAGGGGACCCAGGGCAGGCAAGGAGATTTAGGTAAGAGAAAAGACAGGACAAAATCACAGGGGTGAAGGGAAGGCACCTGAAGAAAGTGGGTGAGTCCAGAGTTTAGGGTACACAGATGAGGCAACAGGGAGAAGAGATGGCAAGACTAGCAGGCTCAGAGCCAGGCTGAAGGCCAGAGGAAACCCCACTGGGTGGAAGGGTGGCCCCAGAACTCTCCTTGCTTGCATGCCCACTCCCACCCCAGGCTCTTGCTGTCCCACATCCTTCCCAAAGAGCACACGCAGAGGCACCACCTTCTCCATGGACCACTGGGGGTTCTGTAGGGAGGGTCAGGGGGTCTCCGCTACCGCCCTCTGGGCCCAAAGGTAATACAAGGGCACTAAAGCATGAAAGCAATTCTAAGGCTACACAAAGAAGGGGCCTTCTGGCCAACCAACTCCTTATGCTCTTCAGCTCTGCTTTGCAGCATCATGCCCTGGGGTTTTTTTAACCCTCTGCCTGAGTTCTTTTCTTAGAGTAGGAGTCAGGGCTTGGTTAGGAAACACCTTTGATGGTTTTGGTGGAGGAGGAGGGCTTGGATGGAGCCTACTATTGTTAAAAGCCTCAATACTATGAACAAGTTGAAGGGCCAAACGTAAAATGAGACAATATCTCCCTGACATATGATGCATTTCTATACCATAAAAAAGTATAACTTAAAAGAAGAAGAGGAAGAGGAGTGGGAGGGGGAGGGGGAAAGGAGAAGGAGGAGGAAGAGGAGGAAAACAGGAAGGAGGGAGTTCCAGAGAAGAAGGAGGGCTTGGTTTGGTGTATTCTAAAGTAGTGGTTCTCAAAGTGTGATCCCTGGATCAGTAGCATCAGCATTCTCGGTACCCATCCAGAGTGAATGAATCATAAACTCTGGGGGTGGGCTTCAGCGATCTGTATTAACAAGTTCTTGAGGTGATTCTAATGCATGCCCAAATTGAGAACCACTGTTCTAAGGGAATTTCCACTTTTCCACCTCCAAACACCCAGCCTTTCTGAGCCATAGGGCTGCTGGAGCCAGCAGGCAGGGTGCTGCAAGTGAAGGATTAGACTGGGGCTGAGAAAGGAGAAGGCCTGGTGTGGACATCTGGTGAAGAGCTTTCTCACCCTCACCAAGCGGAAGCATGGAGACCAGCTTTGGAGAGCCCCTGAGCAGAGATCAGGACTATGGGAATGCTGGAAGAGTGTGACCTAGAAAAGTCTGACCCTTCAGGGATGAGGTCATTATAGCTAGTTTCCCTGCCCACCAGAAAGCAAAGGAACTTCTGGAAGAGGTATATGACAGCTTAAGAAAATATTAGGAGCACAGCAAGTATTTCAAGTCCTGTATCAAAAAAATACTTTCCGGAACTAAAAAACATATTTTCAACTAAAATATTCAGTGTATGTATTGAAAGAGAGGGTGGTCACTGCTGAGACTCAAATTAGTGGTTTGGAAGACCAAGTGGAAAAAAATGTCTCAAAGCACAGAGCAAATAATACAAAGAGATGGAAATTATGAGGGAAATATGAGACTTGGAGAATATATCTGGTAGTCCTAAAATTCAAATACATTAGTTCCAAAAGGAGGAAGGAATAGATGGAAGAGAGGCAATAATTAAAGAACAGAATAATATTTTGCTGGCCTGAAGGGAGATGTCAGCTTGTAGACGAAAGGGCACAGAAACAACAAGAAAGACACATATGTAGACATGAAACTTCTGAGTTCCAAGGATAAATTTTTTTTTCAAGTTTCTAGACAGAAAGAACAGGTTGCCTATAAACGGAAATGGATCAGATTGCATAGAACTTTTCATCTGCAACATTGGAAGCTAAAAGTGGGAAAGCTGAGAGAAAAGAATGGTTATCAGAAATCTCATACCCAACTGAGAAAGCATACACCTATCAGGGCAAAAGCAAGATATTTGGAGATACAAAATGTGCAGAGAGTATACCAATCCCATACCTCACCTACAAAAATTGAAAACAACTCAAATCATACAGAGCATATTCTTTAACCAAAATTATTTAAATTAGAAATAAATAAGAAAAAGATATATGGAAAATTACCAAATATTTGGAAACTAGAGAACACACCTCTAAATAACCCATAGGCCAAAGAAGAAATCAAAAGTGAAAATGGAAAGTATTTTGAACTGAATAAAAATGCAAACACAACATATCAAAAGTTATGAGAGGTACTTAAAGCAGTGGTTTATAGCACTAAACATTTGTATTATAAAAGAAAAAAGATATCAAATCAATGACTTCAACTTCCACTTTAAGAATCTGGAAAAAGAAAAGAAAAATTAAACCCAAAGGAGGCAGAAAAAAGGAAATTAAAAAGGTCAGGGCAAAAATCAATGAAGTAGAAAACAAAAAAACAATAGAGAAACTCAGTGAAATCAAAAGCTAATTTTTTGTTTTTTTAATTGTGACTTAGGTGAAAGTTTACAGAGCAAATTAGTTTCTCTTTCAAAAATCCATACACAAATTGTTTCATGGCATGGGCTGCAATCTCGCATTGTGTCAGTACTCTCCCTGTTTTCCTTTCCACCCCAGTTCACTGTCCATTCGTCCAGTATTCCTGTCCCCTCCCGCCTTCTTGTCTTTGTTCCTGGGCATGTATTGCTCATTTGATCTCATATGCTTGATTGATTTAAGAAGCACGTTCCTCACGTGTGTTATTGTTTATCTTATAGGCCTGCCTAATCTTTGGCTGAAAGGTGAACTTCAGGAATGGCTTCAAGTCTGAGTTAGAAGGGTGCCCAGGGGCCATAGTCTTGGGGGTTCCTCCATCTCTGTCAGACCAGTAAGTCTGGTCTTTTTGTGAGTTTGATCATTTGTTCTACATTTTTCTCCCACTCTGTCTGGGACCCTCTACTGTGATACTAGTCAGAGTGGTTGGTACTGGTAGCTGGACACCTTCTAGTTCTGTTCTCAGGGTCTTGTGAGCTGTGGTTCATGTGGTCCATTAGAAAAGCTAGTTCATTGAAAAGATCAATAAAATTTATAAAATACTATTCAGACTGATCAGGAAAAAAGAAAAGACACAAATTACTAATATAAGAAATGAAAGAGTAGACATAACCACAGATGTTACAGATATGAAAAGGATAATAAGGGAATATTACGAAAAACTTTTTGCCCATTAATTTAACAACATAGATGAAAAGGACAATTTCCTTGGAAGTCACAAGCTACCAGAGCTTTTGCAAGAAAAACTAGATAACCTGAACAACCCTATATGTATTAAAGAAGTTGAATTTTTTTTAAGAAATTGATTTGTTTTAATTTTAGCTATTTTTTTAATTGTGATAAATATATAGGTAAGAAAACATTTGCCATTTAACAATCTTCACATGTACAGTTCAGTGACATTAAATATGTTCATCATGTTGTTCAACCATCACCACTAACCATTCCTGAATTTTTCCATCACCCTTAACAGAAGCTCAGTGAGGAATTTTTAATTAAAAACCTTTCTGCAAAGAAAACTCTGCACCCAGAATGCTTTACTGGTTAATTCTACCATACATTTAAAGAAGAAATAATGCCAATTCTACACAAACTCTTCCAGAAAATTGAAGAGAAGGGAATACTTCCCAGCTCATGCTACGAGCACAGCATTACTTTGAGACCAAAACCAGATAAAGAATAGCAAGAAAAGAAAATTACAGATTATCCCCTGTGACAGAGATACAAAAATTCTTAACAAAATTTAGTAAATAGAAACTAATGATATATAAAAAGGATAATACCTCATGACCAAGAGGGATGTATTCTAGGAATGCAAGATTGATTTAACATTTGAAAATAAATCAATGTATCCACCATAACCAGACAAGGAAGGACATTATATAATGATTAAAGGGTCAATCCACCAAGAGGACATAACTATAATAAATATATACATACCCAATGATAGAGCTCCAAAACACATAAAACAAACTCTTAACAGCACTGAAAAGACAAATACACACTTGCACAGTAGTACTAGGAGACTTTAACACATCAGTCTCGGTGAAGGACAGAACAACTGGAAAGAAACAAAGACACTGTCTTAGTCCTCTAGTGCTGCTATAACAGAAATACCATAAGTGGATGGCTTTAACAAACAGAAATTTATTCTCTCACAGTCAGGTAGGCTACAAGTCCAAATTCAGGGTGTCAGCTCCAGGGGAACGCTTTCTCTGTCAGCTCTGGAGGAAGGTCCATGTCATCAATCTTCCCTTGGTCTGGGTGCTTCTCTGCACAGGAACCTCAGGTCCAAAGGATGTGGTCTGCTCCAGGCACTACTTTCTTAGTGGTATGACGTTCACAACTTTCTGCTTGCTTCCCTTTCCTTTTATCTCATTAGAGAGAAAAGGTGGTGCAGGCCAAACCCCAGGGAAACTCCCTTTACATTGGATCAGGGATTTGACCTGGGTAAGGGTGATGTTACAATCCCACCCTAATTCTCTTTAACATAAAATTATAATCACAAAATGTAGGAGAACCACAGAATACTGGGAATCATGGCCTAGCCAAACTGATACACACATTTCTGGGGGGATATAATTCAATCCATGACAGACACAGAAGATCTAAATATCACAATCGACCAACTCAACCTAATAGACATATACAGAACACTTCACCCGACAATGGCAAAGTACACATTCTTCTCCAGTGCTCATGGATCATTCTCCAGAACAGATTGCATTTTAGGCCACAAAGCAAGCGTCGATACATTCAAAAACACTGAAATAATACAAAGTATCTTCTCTGATCACAACACTATAAAAGTAGAAATTAATAACAGGAAGAGCAAGGAAAAAAAATTTAACACATGGAAACTAAATAACACCCGGCTTAAAAACTACTGGGTAATAGAAGAAATCAAAGATGGAATTTTAAAATGCCTAGAATCAAACGAGAATAAAAACACATCATATGAAAACCTTTGGGACACAGTAAAAGCAGTGCTCTGAGGTCAATTTATAGCAATAAATGCACACATCGAAAAAGAAAACACATGGTGTATCTTTGGCTATGTATATTTTCACCAAAAAAAAAAAAAAAAAAAGGTCAAGAAGGGAGAGGGTTGACATATCATGGGGTTGTTAGCCAATGTCATAAAACAATATGTGTACTGACTGTTTAATGAGAAACTATTTGTTCTGTAAAGCTTCACCTAAAGTACAAAAAAAAAAGAATGCAAAATCAAGACATTAACCCTATAACTTGAACAATTAGAAAGAGAGCAGCAAAAGAAGCCCACAGTTGCCAGAAGAAATAAAATAACAAAAATTAAAGCAGAAATAAATGAAACAGAGAATAGAAAAACAATAGAAAGAATCAACAAGGCTAAAAGCTGGTTCTTTGAAACGATCAATAAAATTGACAAACCACTGGCCAAACTGACAACAGAAAAACATGCAAATAACCTGAATAAGAAATGACATGGGTGACATTACAACAGAACCAACTAAAATAAAAAGGATCATAACAGAATACTACAAAAAATTGTACTTTAACAAATTTGAAAACCTAGAGGAAGTGGACAAATTTCTAGAAACACACTACCTACCTAAGTTAACACAAACTGAGGTAGAAAATCTGAACAGACCCATTACAAAAGAAGAAATTGAAAGTGTCATTAAAAAAAGCTCCCAAGGGGTGGGGGTGGGGGGGAAGGCTCTGGCCCAGACAGCTTCACTGGAAAATTCTACCAAACATTCAGAGAAGAGTTGACACCAATTCTACTCAAACTATTCCAGAACATAGAAAAGGAAGGAATACTCCCAAATTCATTCTATGAAGCCAGCATAACCCTGAAACCAAAGGTAGGCAAAGACATGACTAATATCCCTCATGAATATAGACACAAAAATTCTCAACAAAATCCTAGCCAATAGAATTCAACAGCATATCAAAGCAAACAAACGAACATCATAACCAAGTGGGATTCATACCAAGAATGCAAGGATGGTTCAACATTTAGGAAATCAATCAACCTAATCCACCACATAAATAAAACAAAGGAAAAGAATCACATGAGCATATCCATAGACGCAGAACAGGCATAAAGTCCAACACCCATTCCTGATAAAAACTCTCAGCAAAATAGGAGTAGAAAGGAAATTAGTCAATATAATAAAGGGAATTTATACAAAACCAACAGCCAACCTTGTCCTCAATGGAGACAGTCTGAAAATATTCTCTCTGAGAATGGGAACCAGACAAGGATGCCCTTTATCACCACTCTTATTCAACATTGTAATGGAAGTCCTAGAAAGAGCAATAAGGCAAGAAAAGGAAATAAACGGCATCCAAATGAGTAAGGAAGAAGTAAAACTATCCCTATTTGGAGATGATATGATCTACACATAAAAAATTCTAAAGATTCCACAAGAAAGTTATTGGAACTAATAGAAGGAGTCAGCAAAGTGGCAGGATACAAAATCAACATACAAAAATCAGTTGGAATTGAAGAACTGCCAACAGAAAACTTCCCCAATATCATGAAAGATGAAAAGCTGGCCATCCAAGAATCTCAACGAACCCCATATAGGAGAGACCCCAAAAGAAAATCACGAAAGCATATCATAATCACACTCACCAAAACCAAAGACAAACAATCCTGAGAGCAGCTCATGAAAAACAAGAAGTCACATACAGAGGAGAAACAATAAGACTAAGCTCAGATTATTTGGCAGAAACCATGCAGGCAAGAAGGCAATGGGATGACATATATAAATTCCTGAAAGAAAAAAATTGCCAGCCAAGAATAATATATCCTGCAAAACTCTCATTCAAATTTGATGGTGAAATTAGGTCATTTCCAGATAAACAGAAATTAAGGGAATATGTAAAAGTCAAACCAAACTTACAAGAATTATTAAAGGGAGTTCTTCGATCTGAGGACAAACAGCTTCAGCTCACAGGCAGAATCTAGGACGCAGGATCGTTCCAGCCAGATACCAATCTAGGAAATGAACTCTCAAGGACTATCCAAAACCAAAAGAAATACAACAGGGAATCAGAGCAGTTAATCAGTAAATGACAACAACATCAAAACAATAAAAGAGGGAATAAACAGCATAGGTATAGAACCTTCTAATGGAGAGGAAGGCAAGGCGATACCAAGTAATGATAGACTGCTTCAAACTTAGAAAGATAAGGGTAAAATTCATGGTAACCACAAACAAAGTTAACAAACATGCTCATAAAAAAAAAAGAGGAAAAACATAAAGTCTCAGCAAAAACAAAACCTACAACAACAAAAGAAATGAAAAAAAAAATCCACAAACAAAAGTAACTCAGCACAAGAGAGTAAGAAGAACAAAGAAAACTTCAGCACCACAAAAAAAAGCACTACAAAATGACAGCAACAAACTCACATCTATCAATAATTACAGTGAATGTAAATGGACTCAATGCACCCATAAAGAGATGGAGAGTGACAGAATGGATAAGAAAACAGGATCTGTCAATATGCTGTCTACAAGAGACACACCTTAGAAACAAAGATGTGAATTTATTAAAAGTCAAAGGTTGGAAAAAAATATATCAAGCTAACAACTACCAAAAAAGAGCAGGAGTGGCAATTCTAATCTCAGATAAAATAGACTTTAAAACGAAATCTACCATAAAAGACAAAGAAGGACACTATATAATGATTAAGGGGACCATCCATCATGAAGACATAACCATAATAAACATCTATGCACCCAATGACAGGGCTCCAAAATACATAAAACAAACTCTACCAACACTGAAAAGAGAAATTGACAGTTCCACAATAATAGTAGGAGACTTCAACACACCACTCTCAGTAAAGGACAGAACAACTAAGAAGAAACTCAGCAAAGATACAGAAGACCTAAAGGGTACAATCAGCCAACTTGACCTCATAGACATATATAGAACACTCCATCCAACCACTGCAAAGTACACATTCTTTTCCAATGCACATGGAACGTTCTCCAGAATAGACCACATCTTAGGCCACAGAGCAATCCTCAACAAGATCCAAAATGCTGAGATAATTCAAAGTATCTTCTCTGACCACAATGCCATGTAGGTAGAAATTAACAATAGAAAGAGCAAGGGAAAAAAATCAATTACATGGAAACTGAATAATACCCTGCTTATACATCACTGGTAATAGAAGAAATCAGAGATGGAATCAAAAAATTCCTAGAATCAAATGAGAATGAAAACACATCATACCAAAACCTTTGGGACACAGCAAAGGCAGTCCTTAGAGGACAATTTATAGCAATAGATGCACATATCAAAAGAGAAGAAAGGGACAAAATCAAAACATTAACTACAGAACTCAAACAAATAGAAAGAGAACAGCAAAAAAAGCCCACAACCACCGGAAGAAAGGAAATAGTAAAGATCAGAGCAGAAATAAATGAAATAGAGAACAGAAAAACAATAGAAAGAATCAACAAAACCAAAAGTTGGTTCTTTGAAAAAATCAACAAAATCGACAAACCACTGGCCAGACTGACAAAAGAAAAACAGGAGAGAACACAAATAACCCAAATAAGAAATGAAATGGGGGACATTACAACAGACCCAACTGAAATAAAAAGGATTATAACAGAATATTATGAAAAACTATACTCCAACAAATTTGAAAACCTAGAGGAAATGGATAAATTTCTAGAAACACACGGCCTACCCAAACTACAACAAAGTGATGTTGAAAATCTGAACAGACCCATAACAAGAGAAGAGATTGAAAAGGTAATAAAAAAAACTCCCAACCAAAAAAAGCCCTGGCCCAGATGGCTTCACTGGAGAATTCTACAAAACATTTACAGAAGAGCTTGTACCAGTACTACTCAAGCTATTTCAGAGCATAGAAGAGGAAGCAACACTTCCAAATTCATTCTATGAAGCCAGCATAATGCTGATACCAAAACCAGGCAAAGATACCACAAAAAAAGAAAATTACAGACCAATATCTCTCATGAATATAGATGCAAAAATTCTCAACAAAATTCTAGCCAATAGAATTCAGTATCATATCAAAAAAATAATACACCACAACCAAGTAGGATTCATACCAGGTATGCAAGGATGGTTCAACATTAGAAAATCCATCAACGTAATCCACCACATAAATAAAAGGAAAGAAAAGAATCACAAGATCATCTCAATTGACGCAGAAAAGGCATTTGACAAAGTCCAACACCCATTCCTGATAAAAACTCTCAATAAAATAGGTATAGAAGGGAAATTTCTCAACATAATAAAGGGCATCTATGTAAAACCAATGGCCAACATCATTCTTAATGGAGAGAGGCTGAAAACATTCCCCTTGAAAACAGGAACAAGACGAGGATGCCCTTTATCACCACTCCTATTTAACATCATTCTGGAAGTTCTATCTAGAGCAATAAGGCAAGAAAAAGAAATAAAGGGCATCCAAATTGGTAATGAAGAAGTTAAACTGTCCCGGTTTTCAGATGATATGATACAATACATAGAAAACCCTAAAGATTCCATGAGAAATCTACTGGAACTAATAGAAAGATTCAGCAGAGTAGCAGGATACAAGATAAACATTCAAAAATCAGTTGGATTCCTATACACCAATAAGGAGAATGCTGAAAAGGAAATCAGGAAAACAATACCATTTTCAATAGCCCCTAAAAAGATAAAATACTTAGGAATAAATCTGACCAGGGATGTAAAAGACTATACAAAGAAAACTACAAAACACTACTGCATGAAACCCAAAGGGATCTACATAAATGGAAAAACATACCATGCTCATGGACAGGCAGACTCAACATTGTGAAAATGACAATTCTACCCAAAGAAATTTACAAATACAATGCAATCCCAATCCAAATACCAACAACATTCTTCAAAGAGATGGAAAAACTAATCATTAACTTTATATGGAAAGGGAAGAAGCCCGAATAAGTAAACCACTACTGAAGAAGACTAAAGTTGGAGGACTCACACTACCTGACATCAGAACTTACTATGCAGCTACGGTAGTCAAAACAGCCTGGTACTGGTACAACGACAGATACATTGACCAATGGAACAGAATTGAGAACCCAGATGTAAATCCATCCACCTATGGTCACCTGATCTTCAACAAGGGCTCAAAGTCCATCAAATGGGGAAAAGACAGTCTTTTTAACAAATGGTGCTGGCAAAACTGGATATCCAGCTGCAAAAAAATGAAACAGGACCCATACCTCACACCATATACAAAAACTACTTCAAAATGGATCAAAGACCTGAATATAAAGCCTAAAACTATAAAGTTCATAGAAGAAAAAATAGGACCAACACTTCAGGCCTTAATACACGGCATTAACAGGATACAAACCATAACCATCAATGCACAAACCCCAACAGATAAGCTAGATAACTGGGATCTTCTAAAAATCAAACACCTATGCTCTTCAAAAGACTTCACCAAAAGAGAAAAAAGAGAACCTACAGACTGGGAAAAAATTTTTGGACAGTACAAGTCAGACAAAGGTCTAATCTCCATAATCTACAAGAAAATCCAACACCTCTACAACAAAAAGATAAATAACCCTATTAAACAATGGGCAAAGGAAATGAATAGACACTTCACCAGAGAAGACACTCAAATGGCCAACAGACACATGAGGAAATGCTTGCAATCATTAGCCATTAGAGAAATGCAAATTAAAACCACAATGAGATACCATCTCACCCCGGCATTACTGGCACGAATCAAAACACTGGAAATAACAAATGTTGGAGGGGCTGCGGGGAGATCGGAACTCTTATGCACTGCTGGTAGGAATGCAAAATGATACAACCATTTTGGAGAATGATATGGCGCTTCCTCAGAAAGCTAGAAATAGACATACCCTTCGATCCAGCAATTCCACTCCTAGGAATATGTCCTAGAGAAATAAGAGTCGTCATTCGAATAGACAAATGCACACCTATGTTCATGGCGGCATTGTTCACAATAGCAAAACGATGGAAACAACCTAGATGCCCATCAACAGATGAATGAATAAACAAACTATGGTACATACACACAATGGAGTACTATGCAACGAGAAAGGACAACAATGAATCTGTGAACCATCTCATAACATGGATGAAACTGGAGGACATTATGCTGAGTGAAATAAGTCAATCACAAAAGGACAAATATTGTATGAGACTTCTGTTGTAAAAACCCATGAAAAAGTTCACACACAAAATGTAACAATCTTTGTTGGTTACCAGGGATGGGAGAGGTAGGGGGAAATACTAAATAAGCAACAGATAAGTGGTATCTTGGGTGAGAGGTGAGACAGTACACAATACAGGGGAAACTAGCACAACTTGTACAAGGAAAGGTCATGGAAGCCCCATAGACACATCCAAACTCCCTGAGGGACTGAATTGCTGGGTGGAGGGCTGTGGGGACCATGGTCTCGGGGAACATCTAGCTCAATTGGCATGACACAGCTTATAAAGACAATGTTCTACATTCTAACTTGGTGAGTAGTGTAGGAAATCAAACAATGCATTGCACTGGGCAAATCAGCTGCAAAAGACTTCTTTCAAGTGTCCAAAAGCAAAGATGTCACTTGGAGGACTCAGGTGTACGTGACCCAGGCCGTGGTGTTTTCAATTGCCTCTTACACACGTGAAAGCTGGACAGTTAATAAGGAAAAACAAAAAAGAATTGATGCCTTTGAATTATGATGTTGGTAAAGAATATTGACTATACAATGGACTTCCAGAAGAATGAACAAATCTCTCTTGGAAGAAGTACAGCCAGAATGCTCGTTAAAGCAAGGATGGATGGCAAGACTTCGTCTCACATACTTTGGACATGTTATCAGGAGGGACCAGTCCCTGGAGAAGGACATCATGCTTGGTAAAGTGGAGGGTCAGCAAGAAAGCAGAAGACCCTCAATGAGATGGATTGACACAGTGGCTGTGACAGTGGGCTCAAGTATAACAATGATTGTGAGGATGATGCAGGACTGGGCAGTGTTTCGTCTTTTGTGCAACGGTCGCTATGAGTTGGAACCAACTCAACAGCAGCTAACAACAACTACAAAACTGTAAAAATCATGGAGGGACAATGCTGGGGCCCTAATATATGGCATAAATTGAATACCAAACATAACTAAAAAATGCATACACAGAAGAAGATGAACTAGATAAATGGGACCTCCTAAAAATTAAACATTTATGCACAGAAAAAGACTTCTCCAAAAGAGAAAAAGAGAACCTACAGATTGGAAAAAATTTTTGGCTATGACATAGCTGACAAGGGTCTAATCTCTAAAATTTATAGAAAACTTCAACACCTGAACAACAACAAAAAAGGCAAATAATATAATTTAAAAATGGGCAAAGGATATGAACAAACACTTCACCAAAGAAGACATTCAGGCTGCTAACAAACATATGAAGAAATGCTCGCAATCATTAGCAATTAGAGAGATGCAAATCAAAACTACAATGAGATACCATTTCACCTGACATTACTGGCACTAATCAAAAAAGCAGAAAGTAACAAATGCTGGCAAAGTTGTGGGGAGATTGGAACTCTTATATATTGTTGGTAGGAATGTAAAATGGTACAACCACTTTGGAAAATGGTATGGCACTTCCTCAAAAAGCTAGAAATAGAAATAACATATGATCTAGCAATCCCACTCCTAAGTACATACCCTGAAGAAATAAGAGATGTGACATGAATAGACATACGCACACCCATATTCATTGCAGCATTAGTCACAATAGCAAAAAGGTGGAAACAACCTAAGTGCCCATTAACAGAAAAATGGATTAACAAACTGAGGTACATACATACAATGGAATACTATGCAATGATAAAAAATAATGACAAATCTGGGAAACATCTCACAACATGGATGAATTTGGAGGACATTATGCTGTGTGAAATAAATCAATCACAAAAGGACAAATATTGTATGAGACCACTATTATATAGTAACAACAAAAGGTTTACACACAGGGAAAAAAAAAAATCTTTGATGGTTACCAGAGATGGGTCAGGGAGGGAGGGAAAATTACCAAATAGATAGTAGACCTGTGTTAATATTGGTGAAGGGAAAGGCAATACACAATATGGGAGAAGTCAGCACAACATGACCAAGGCAAGAGGAACGTAGGAATAAAGAGCAACCACATTTACCACTATAGCATAGACAATCCTGCAACAATAGTATTAACAAATAATAACTTATGAATAGATTCATAGATATGCCAAGAGGTATGGAAGAGTGTAAGGGAGCACACCCACCAGCAGATACAGGTTTAGTGGTGGATATTTCTAAATACTTGACTGTAGGTGCTCCTTATATATTAATATAGACAATAAAGCACACAATGGCATTGTCAAGAAACCTCTTAGACATAACCAAACACCTCATGGGATGGAGTTCCTAGGCTCGAAGGCAAAGGACCATAGACTTGGGGGACATCTACATCAATTGGCACAGCATAGTTCATAAAGACAATGTTCTACATCCTACTTTGGTGAGTAGTGTCTGGGGTCTCTTCCAGTCTGGAGCAAAGAAGAGTGAAAAAAAAAGAAAAAACAAAGATTCAAGACAGCAATTAGTCCAAAGGACTAATGCACACATGAACCACTGCCTACATGACCCCAAGACTAGAAGAACTAAATGGTGCCTGGCTACCACTATCAACCGCTCTGACTGGGATCATTACAGAGGGTCCCAGACTGACAGGGAGAAAAATGTAAAACAAAAAATCAAATTCACCAAAAAGACCAGACTTACTGATCTGACAGAGACTGGAGGAACCCTTGAGACTATGGCCTTAAGGCACCCTTCTGACCTGGAACTGAAGCCATTCCTGGAGACCACCTTCCAGCCAAACAATAGACAAGCCCATAAAATAGACAATGACACCCAAGAGGAATGTGCTCTTTGGAACAATCAATTATACAAGATCAAGAGGGCAATATTTGCCCAAAAGCAAAGATGAGAAGGCTGGAAGGGGTAGAAAATCAGGAAACGGAAGCCAGGGCAGAAATGGGGAGAGTACTGACACATTGTTGGGAATGAAACCAAGGCCATGAAACACTTTATGTACAAACTATTGAATGGGAATTTAATTTGCTCTGTAAACTTTCACCTAATGCACAATAAAAAAAAGAAAAGAAATCAATGTAATTCACATACTAAAAAACTAAAAAAGAAAAACTATATGATCATCTCAAAAGATGCATACAAAGTATTTGACAAAATTAAACAACCATTTCTGATAAAAACTAGAAGTAGAAAGGAGCTTTCTAAACCTGATAAAGCACATCCATGAAAAAGCTAGAGCTAACATCATATTTAATGTGAAAGTCTGAATGCTTTCTTCCTAAGATCAAGAACAAGGCAAGGATGTCTGTTCTCATTACTTCTTTTTAACATTGTATTGAAGGTTCTAGCTAGTGTAATAAGAAAAGGAAAAGATAAAACATCAAGATCGGAAAGGAAGAAATGAAACTGTCTTTATTTAGAGATGACATGAACATCTATGTAGAAAATCTTATGGAATCTTCAAAAACAAACAAATGAATAACTCCTAAGACAAATAAGTGAATTCACCACCAACAACAATGGGTTGAATAGTGTTCCTTCAAAATCCATGTCTATCTGGCACCTCTAAATGTGACCTTATTTGGAAATAGAGTCTTTGCAGGTGTAATAACTTAAGACAAGGTTATAGTGGGTTAAGGTGGACCCTAAATCCAATGACTGATGTTCTTATAAGAAGAGGAGAGGACACACAGAGACACAAACACACCCAGGGAAGAGGGCCATGTGATGAAGGAGACAGAGATTGGCTCCAAGGATTGCCAGGAGCCACCAGAAGCTAGGAGGAGACAAGGGAGAGTTCCTCCCTACAGCCTTCAAAAGGAGCATGGCTCTGCCAACACCTTAATTTTGGACTTCTGATTTCCAGAATAATAACAGCATATATTTCTGTTGTTTTAAGCCACCCAGTTTGTGATACTTTGTTACAACAGCCTAGGAAACTAAAACCACAAGATTGCAGGATATAAGGTCAAAATACAAAAATCTGTTGTATTTCAATATACTACCAATGAACAACCAGAAACCGAAATTAAAATTAAAAAAAACGTTTACAATAGCATCAAAAATATCAAATACTTAGGGACAAATCTGAGAAAAGATGTGCAAGTCTTATGCACTGAAAACTACAAAACATTGCTGAGATAAATTACAGAAGACTTAAATAAATGGAGAGATATATTGTGTTTATGATTGTTGTTGTTGTTAGGTGCCGTCGAGCTGATTCAGACTCATAGAGATTCTGTGTACAACAGAATGAAACACCGCCCAGTCCTGTGCCATCCTCACGATCATTGTTATACTTGAACCCATTGTAACAGCCACTGTGTCAATCCATCTCATTGAGGGTCTTCCTCTTTTTCGATGACCCTCTACTTTACCAAGCATGATGTCCTTCTTTAGAGACTGATCCCTCCTGATAACATGTCCAAAGTATGTGAGATGAAGTCTCACCATCCTTGCTTCTAAGAAGCATTCTGGCTGTACTTCTTCCAAGAGAGATTTGTTCATTCTTCCGGCAGTCCACAGTGTATTCAGTAATCTTCAACACCATAATTCAAAAACGTCAATTCTTCTTTGGTCTTCTCTTATTCACTGTAGATGGGAAGACTCAATATTGTTAAGATGTCAATTCTACCCGAATGCAATCTTAATTAAAATCCCAGAAGGCTGTTTTTTTTTTTGTTTTTAGAAATTGGCAAGATGGTCTTAAAATTCCTATAGAAATTAAAAGGACCTCAAATAGTCAAAACAACTTTGAAAAAACAAAACATGGTTGGATGACTTACACTTTTTGCTTTCAAGACATGTAAATTGGGGGGGCTCAAGATGGCGGAGTAGTCAGACGTTTCCTGTGGTCCTTCTTACAACAAAGACCCAACAAAAACAAGTGAATCGATCATATATGACAATCTAGGAGCCCTGGACTTCAAAGGCAAAGTTGAGGAATTGGACTGATTGCCAGGGGGAGGGAGAGATCGTTCAGAAGCAGTGAGGAGCTGCCAGACCTGGTCCAGCAAAAGCCAGCACCCTTCAGGCAAGATCAGCTGGCATGCATAGTGAGGTAAGCAGTGGCGTTCTCCACATCGGGAGAGACCCAGCAGCAGAGTGTACTTGGACATCCAGAACCAGTGAAAAGCAGCACTCAATCAGCAAAAGATTAAGTACTTGCGTCTGGCCTACCGTGCAGAGCAAAAAACACCCCACTTTGGGAAAAACCTGTCTCTCATTTACCTCCCTGCTCTACACCGGGTCTCGGGACAGCTTCAGCAATTGCCAAGTCCCCTGGGCCAGAAGTAGGACCCGTCACATGCCCTGAGCCATTCTCCCAGCCTTGGAGAGGGAACAAATTAACAAACGGGAAAAATAATCTGCCGGCTCCCCTAAGCCAGGAGCTCAGGGTAGACACAGCTGTTTTGCCTAGTCACAGCATAAGGGTTCCACGGACTCTGAATGCCTTTCACCCCTGCATAGACCTGTGTGAGCCCATTTCAACAGCCTAGGCCCTCATTACCACAGTACAACAGGGTATATACCTGAAGTCTACCTATTTCAGCTGTGAAGTGGGAGGTTCGTGGCATTTGACACTGCTCTGCCCATTAAGCAGGGTCCTCACCTACCCACATCAGGGGTCTGAGGACAGGTGGCTCCACCCATGTCACCTAGCCACCTGCGATAAGGGTCCATGAATAAGAGGTGCTTCCCAGTCTTTACAGCCAACAGCATTAGGTGCTAACAGTCCAGCTACAAAACCCACCCCTCTACGCACTCCAGGGAACAGGGACACGCCTTCCTCCTGGACACTCGGGGGTGGCTGTCAGCCCCCTGCCTTGCTCACAGTGTGTCCGCCTGCTGCAGCCAAGATGCCTGTGCCTACACCAATCACACATGCCTGTCTAGGACTGTAAGTGAGAGCCTATAGCACACACTTGGTGGCTATCTACCTGGGCACCTGAGCCGAACCCATACAGGAGGAGTGGGCAGACTCCTGAGCTCACATACCTAGTAACAGATCTAACCACCTGGTGACAGGACATTAGAGCTTCAAAGATGCTAATACTCAAACTAGCTCATACGAGCAGCCTATTTGGGCATATCAAACAAAACAAGAAGCTAGGGCACAGTAAGCAAACAAAATAAATAAATATAATAACCTACTGATGGCTCAGAGACAACAGTCAATATCAAATCACATAAACAGGCAGTCCATGATGGCTTCAGCAAGCTCCCAAAATAAAGCATCTAGAAATTTTCCAGAGAAGGAAAATTTCTTGGAATTACCAGAGGCAGAATACAAAAGATTAGTATACAGAACTCTTCAAGAAATCAGGAAGGAAATTTATCAAAATGCAGAACACGCAATAGAGGAAATTAAAAAGATTAGAGAAGAGCATAATGACAAATTCAACAGGTGGCAAGAATCCATAGAGAGACAGCAATCAGAAATCCAGAAGATTAACAACAAAATTTCAGAATTAGACAACTCAAAAGAAAGTCATAGGAAGAGAATTGAGGCAATGGAAGTCAGAATTAGTGAGACTGAAGATAAAGCACTTGACACCAACTTATGTGAGGAAAAATCAGATAAAAGGATTAAAAAAAATGAGAAACCCTAAGAATTATGTGGGACTCTATCAAGAGGAATAACCTACAAGTGATTGGAGTACCAGAACAGGGGGGAATGACAGAAAATACGGAGAGAATTGTTGAATATTTGTTGGCAGAAAACTTCCCTGATATCGTGAAAGATGACAAGATATCTATCCAAGATGCTCATCAAACCTAACCTAAGGTAGATCCCAAAAGAAAGTCACCAAGACATGTTATAATCAAACTTGTCAAAATCAAAGATAAAGAGAGAATTTTAAGAGCAGCTGGGGATAACAAAAAGTCATCTACAAAGGAGAGTCAATAAGAATAAGCTCGTACTACTCAGCAGAAACCATGCAGGCAAGAAGGCAATGGGATGACTTATATAAAGCCTTAAAGGAAAAAAACTGCCAGCCAAAAGTTATATATCCAGCAAAGCTGTCTCTCAAACATGATGGTGAAATTAGGGCATTTCCAGATAAACAGAAGTTTAGGGAATTTTCAAAAACCAAACCAAAATTTCAAGAAATACTAAAGGGAGTCCTCTGGTTAGAAAATCAGTAACATCAGATAACAACCCAAGACTAGAGCACAGGACAGAGCAACAAGATATCAACCGAGATAGGGAGGTCACAAAAGTAAATCAAAGCTAAAACACTGAAAATAGGGAAACAGATGTCAATATGTAAAAGATGACAACATTAAAACAAAAAAGAGGGACTTAAAAAATGTAGACACAGATTTTTCATATGGAGAGGAAGTCAAGGCGATATAAAGAAATAAAGACTGGTATAAACATAGAAAATAGGGGTAAATATTAAGGTAGCTAAGGAAACTAACAATCCCACAGGTCAAAATAAAAAACCAGAAAAATATAAAGACTCAACAAACACAAAATCAACAACAATGAAAAAGATGAAAAGAAAATACATAAAGAAAAATGACTCAGTGCAGAAAACTGAGTAGAACAAAGAAACTGTGAACAACACCAAAAAAAAGACATCAAAATGACAGCATTAAACTCATACCTATCAATAATTATGCTGAACGTAAATGGACTAAATGCACCAATAAAGAGACAGAGAGTGGCAGATTGGATAAAAAAACACGATCTGTCTATATGCTGCCTACAGGAGACACACCTTAGGTTTAAAGACACAAACAAACTAAAACTCAAAGGATGGAAAAAAATGTATGAAGCAAACAACACTCAATAAACAGCAGGAGTGGCAATATTAATTTCTGACAAAATAGACTTCCAAGTAAAATCGACCACAAAGGATAAGGAAGGACACTGTATAATGATTAAAGGGTCAATAACCAGGAGGACGTAACTATAATAAATATTTACACACCCAATGACAAGGCTTCAAAATACATAAGACAAACTCTAAGAGCACTGAAAAGAGAGATAGACAGCTCCACAATAGTAGTAGGAGACTTCAACACACCACTTTCAGTGAAGGACAGAGCATACAGAAAGAAGCTCAACAAAGACACGGAAGAGCTAAATGCTACAATCAACCAACTTGATCTCATAGACATATACCAAGCACTCCACCCAACAGCATCCAAATATACTTTCTTTTCCAACGCACATGGAACATTCTCCAGAATAGACCATGTATTAGGCCATAAAGCAAGCCTTAACAAAACCCAAAGCCTTGAAATATTACAAAGCATCTTTTCTGACCATAAGGCCATAAAAGTAGAAATCAATAACAGAAAAAGCAAAAGATAAAAATCCAACACTGGGAAACTAAAAACACTTTGCTCAAAAACTACTGGGTTATAGAAGAAATTAAGGATGGAATAAAGAAATTCATAGACTCAAACGAGAATGAAAACATACCCTACCAGAACCTTTGGGACACAGCAAAAGCAGTGCTCAAAGGTCAGTTTATAGCAATAAATGCACATATCCAAAAATAAGAAGGGGCCAAAATCAAAATATTAACCCTACAACTTGAACAAGTAGAAAGAGAGCAGCAAAAGAAGACCTTGGGTGCCAGAAGATAGAAAATAATAAGAATTAGAGCAGAATTAAATGAAATAGAGAATAGAAAAACAATTGAAAGAGTTAACAAGACCAAAAGCTGGTTCTTTGAAAAGATCAACAAAATGGATAAACTGTGGGCCAAACTGACAAAAGAAAAACAGGAGAGGAAGCAAATAACCCGTATAAGAAATGAGATGGGTGATATCACAACAGACCCAACTGAAATTAAAAGAATCATAACAGAATACCATGAAAAATTGTACTCTAACAAATTTGAAAACCTGGAGGAAATGGACAAATTTCTAGAAACTCACTACCTACCTAAACTACCACAAACAGAGGTAGAACAACTAAATAAACCCATAACAAAAGAAGAGATTGAAAAGGTAATTAAAAAACTCCCAACAAAAAAAAAAAACCCTGGTCCGGATGTCTTCACTGGAGAATTCTACCCAACTTTCAAAGAAGAGTTAACACCACTACTACTAAACGTACTTCAGAGCATAGAAAAGGATGGACTACTCCCAAACTCATTCTATGAAGCCAGCATAACCCTGATACCAAAGCCAGGTAAAGACACCACAAAAACAGAAAATTACAAACCAATATCCCTCAGGAACATTGATGCAAAAATCCTCAACAAAATTCTAGCCACTAGAATTCAGGCACATATCAAAAAAATAATTCATCATGATCAAGTGGGATTTATACCAGGTATGCAGGGATGGTTCAACATTAGAAAAATAATCAATGTAATCCATCACATTAAAACAAAAGACAAGGACTACATGATCTTATCAATCAGTGCAGAAAAGGCATTTGACAAAGTCCAACACCCATTCTTGATCAAAACTCTCAACAAAATAGGAATAGAGGGAAATTCCTCGATATAATTAAGGGCATTTATACAAAGCCAACAGCCAACATTATCCTAAATGGAGAGACTTTGAAAGCATTCCCCTTGGATGCCCTTTATCAGCACTCTTATTCAACATTGTGCTGGAGGTCCTAGCCAGAGCAGTTAGGCTAGAAAAAGAAATAAAGGACATTCAAATTGGTAAGGAAGAAGTCAAAATATCTATTTGCAGATGACATGATCTTATACACAGAAAACCCCAAAGAGTGCACAAGAAAACTACTGGAACTAATAGAGGATTTCACAAAGTTTCAGGACACAAGCTAAGCATACAAAAATCAGTTGGATTCCTTACACCAACAAAGAGAACCTCGAAGAGGAAATCACCAAATCAATACCATTTACAATAACCCCAAGAAGATAAAATACTTAGGAATACATCTAACCAGAGACGTAAAATACCTATACAATGAAAACTGTAAGACACTACTGCAAGAAATCAAAAGAGACCTGCATAAGTGGAAAAACATACCTTGCTCATGGATAGGTGGACTCAACATTGTGAAAATGTCAATTCTACCCAAAACTATCTACAGAAACAATGCAATCCCAATCCAAATTCCACTAGCATTTTTTAATGAGATGGAGAAACAAATCACCAACTTCATATGGAAAGGGAAGAGGCCCCGAATAAGTAAAGCATTACTCAAGAAGAAGAACAAAGTGGGAGGCCTCACACTACCTGATTTTAGAGCCTATTATACCGCCACAGTAGTCAAAACAACCTGGTACTGGTACAACAACAGATACATAGACCAATGAACAGAATTGAGAATCCAGACATAAATTCATCCACCTATAAGCAGCTGATATTTGACAAAGGCCCCAAGTCCATTAATTGGGGAAAAGACAGTCTCTTAACAAATGGTGTTGGCATAACTGGATGTCCATCTGCAAAAAACTGAAACAAGACCCATACCTCACACCATGCACAAAAACTAACTCAAAATGGATCAAAGACTTAAATAGAAAATCGAAAACAAAGATCATGGAAGAAAAAAATAGAGACAACGCTGGGGGTCCTAATACACGTCATAAACACAACATGAACCATAAGTTACAATGCACAAGCACTAGAAGGGAGACTAGATAACTGGGAGCTCCAAAAAATCAAACACTTATGCTCATCGAAAGACTTCACCAAAAGAGTCAAAAGACAACCTACAGACTGGGAAAAAAATTTTGCCTACGACAAATCCGATCAGTGTCTAATCTCTAAAATCTACAAGATACTGCAAAACCTCAACAACAAAAGACAAATAACCCAATTAAAAAATGGGCAAAGGATAGGAACAGGCACTTTGCCAAAGAAGATATTCAGGCAGCTAACAGGCACATAAGGAAATGCTCACAATCATTAGCCATTAGAGAAATGCAGACCAAAACTACAATGAGATACCACCTCACCCCGAGTAGGCTAGCATTAATCCCAAAAACACAAAATAATAAATGCTGGTGAGGTTGTGGAGAGACTGGAACACTTATACACTGTTGGTGGGAATGTAAAATGGTACAACCACTTTGGAAATCGATTTGGCACTTCCTTAAAAAGCTAGAAATAGAAGTACCATACGAACCAGCTATCCCACTCCTTGGAATATCTCCTAGAGAAATAAGAGCCGTCACAGGAATAGATATATGCACACCCATGTTCATTGCAGTACTGTTCACAATAGCAAAAAGATGGAAACAATCTAGGTGCCCATCAATGGACAAATGGATAAACAAATTATGGTATATCCACACAATGGAAGACTGTGCAACAATAAAGAACAGTGATGAATCTGTGAAACACCTTATAACATGGAGGAATCTGGAGGGCATTATGCTGAGTGAGTTTAGTCAGTCACAGAAGGACAAATATTGTACAAGACCACTATTATAAGAACTCAAGAAAAGGTTTAAACACAGAAGAAAACATTCCTTGATGGTTATGAGGGTGGGGAGGAAGGGTAAGTGTTATTTACTAACTAGATAGTAGATAAGAATTATCTTAGGTGAAGGGAAGGGCAGCACACACTACAGGGGAAGTCAGCACAACTGGACTAAACCAAAACTAAGAAGTTTCCTGAATACAATCACTTTGAGAGACAGAGTAGCAGGGGAGTAGAGTCTGGGGACCATGCTTTCAGGGGACATCTAGGTCAATTGGCATAACAAAATTTATTAAGAAAATGTGTATCCTACATTGGTGAGTGGCGTCTGGGGTCTTAAAAGCTTGCAAGCCGCCATCTAAGATGCATCAACTGGTCCCAACCACCTGGAGTAAAGGATAATGAAGAACAAAGGCACAAGGAAAGTAGTGGCCCAAGAGACAGAAAGGGCCACATAAACCAGAGACTTCATCAGCCTGAGACCAGAAGAACTAGATGGTGCCCAGCTACCACCAATGAACGCCCTGACAGGGAACACAACATAGAGACCCAGATGGAGCAGGAGAAAGGTGGGGTGCAGAACTCAAATTCTAGTAAGAAGACCAGACTTAATGGTCTGACTGAGACTGGAGGAACCCCGGAAAGCATGGCCACTGGATTCTCTTTCAGCCCAGAAATAAAACAATTTCCGAGACCAACTCTTCAGACAGGGATTGGACTGGACTGTGGGACATAAAATGATACTCATGAGAAGTGTGTCTCTTAACTCAAGTAGATACAAGAGACTAAACGGGCAACTTCTGTCCGGAGGTGAGATGGGCAGGCAGATAGGGTTAGGAGCTGGTTGAATGGACATGGGGTATCAGGGGTAGAAAGGAGGAGTGTGCTTTCGCAGTATGGAGAGAGCAATTAGGGTCACATAACAATGTATGTATAAATTTTTGTATGGGAGACTAACTTGAAATGTAAACTTCATTTAAACTGTAACAATAAAAAATTAGAAAATAAATAAATTGGATGGAGCTAGCACAAAATTGAAAACTATAAATCAGTCTCACTTAAGAATTACATGAAATGTTACATCCCTAACCCAAAAGCCCATTAAGGAAAGAAATCATCATGATCAGGTGGGTTAAGCAAAAACTAAAACAAAAACAAAAAAACCAGAGATGGTTCATATTTGAAAATCCATTAATATAATTCACCATATCTTTTCCATCTCTGCTGAAAAGGCCTTTGATAAATTACAATACCCCTTCCTGTTAAAATACAAAATAAAATAGTAATCAATGAAAAAAAAATTATCTTAGGTGAAGGCAAGGACAACACACACTACAGGGGAAGTCAGCACAATGGGACTAAACCAAAGCTAAGAAGTTTCCTGAATACAACAAAACACTTTGAGGGACAGAGTAGCAGGGGCAGGGGTCTGGAGACCGTGGTTTCAGGGGACATGTAGGTCAATTGGCCTAACAAAGTTTATTAAGAAAATGTTCTGCATTCCAGTTTGGTGAGTGGCATCTGGGGTGTTAAAAGCTAGTGAGTGGCCATCTAAGGTGCATCAATTGGTCCCAACCCACCTGGAGCAAAGAAGAATGAAGAACACCAAAGACACAAGGAAAGTATTAGCCCAAGAGACAGAAAGGGCCACATAAACCAGAGACTTCATCAGCCTGAGACCAAAAGAACTAGATGGTGCCTCGATACCACCAATGACTGCCCTGACAGGGAACACAACAGAGAGTCCTTGATGGAGCAGGAGAAAAGTGGGGTGCAGAACTCAAATTCTAGTAAAAAGACCAGACTTATTGGTTTGACTGAGACTGGAGGGACCCTGGAAGACATAGCCCCCAGGGCAGTTAGCCCAAAACTAAAACCATTCCCGAAGCCAACTCTTCAGACAAAGATTAGACTGGACTATGGGACATAAAATGATACTCATGAAGAGTGGACTTCTTCACTCAAGTAGATACATGAGACTAAATGGGCAGCTCCTGTCTAGAGGCAAGATGAGAAGGCAGAGAGGGTCAGGAGCTGGTTGAATGGACACGGGAAATCAGGGGTGGAAAGAAGGAGTGTGCTGGCACAGTATAGGGAGAGCAACTAGGGTCACGTAACAATGTATGTGTAAATTTTTGTAGGAGATACTAACTTGAATTGTAAACTTTCACTTAAAGCACAACAACAAATAAATAAAAAGAAAAAAAAAGACATATAAATAGATAGTATTCAAGATAGTGTGGTATTTGTATGAAGAAAGTCAAATAAATCAGTGGACCAGAATAAAATTTCTAGAAGTAGACCTACAATTGCAAAGACAATTCAGTGAAGAAAGATAGTCTTTTCAACACACACACACACACAAAAAAACCCAAACCCGTTAACCTCGAGTTGATTCCGACTCACAGAGACCCTGTAGGACAGAGTAGAACTGCCCCATAGGGTTTCCAAGTTGCTGTTGGTGGATTCTAACTGCCAATCTTTTGGGTAGCAGCCGAGCTTTTAACCACTGAGCCACCAGGGCTCGTTTCAACAAATAGTGCTGTAATAATTGGACACACACACACAGATAGACTTTAATACATACTTCACATGATATACAAAACTTAACTTTAAATCATACACTTAAATGTAAAAGCGAAATCTGTAAAAACTTCTAGAATAAAACATAGGAGAAAATCTTTGTAACCTTGGGTTAGGCAAAGATTTTTTTTATATGATACTAAAACCATGATCCATAAAAGAAAAAAAATTGATGAATTGGATTTAATCAAAATTAAAAACTTCTGCTCTATGAAAGACACTACTAAGCAAATAAAAAGACAAGCCACAGACTGGGAGAAAATATTTGCAAATCACCTACCTGATAAAGGGCCTGTATCCGAATAGATAAAGAACACTCAAAATGCAGAAGTGAGAAAACAAACAACCCAGTTTTGGAAGGAGCAAAAGGTTTGAACAGACACTTCACCAAAGAAGCTATAATGATGATAAATAAGCACATGAAAAAACGATTCAATCTCATTAGTCAGTATAGAAATGCAAAAAAAAAAAAAAAAAAAACCACAGTGAAATACGCTACACATCTATTTAAATGGCTAAAATTAAAAAGACTGACCATACCAAGTGCTGGCAAGGATCTGGAGCAACTTGAACTCTCATAAACTGTACAGAAACTGCCAGTTGTTCCTCTTCCTTTAATATTAACCCACACAGCCCCCCACCCCCAGGATTTTAGCAGAGCTCATGGCCTCTCAGAACAAAGACTGTTTCCCAGCTTCCCTTGCAGCTAGATGTTGTCATGCAATCAAGTTCTGTTCAGTGGGATTTAATAGAAAGTGGTATTTTCCAATTTCCAGGAGAGGAGAGATGCCTGTTTTTTTCTCCTTCCTCCTTTCTGCAACCTGGAATGAAGGTGGAATAGACAGACATTTGAACGATGATGAAGCTTTGAGAATGGACGTCATGCACCGTAAATCAACAAGCTAGAAGGGGCCTAGTTCCCTAGGTAGAGCCAAGACACTTTAGCATCCCTGGACTGCCTACATCTGGATTTTAATCTGTGAAGGAAGGACACTTCTCTTTTAGGTTTACCATTACTTGCAGCTGCACCTAATCCTAACTAATACAATGAATGCATTGTAGATAGGCCTAGAAGAATTAACACCAAAATGTTAACAATGGTTATCTCTAGTAGAGAGATTTTTTTGGGGGGTAGGGGTAGGGGGTATTATTTTCTTAATTTTTTTCTCTGTTTTTTCTATGAACACATGTCATTTTTATATTAAGTAAAAATTAATCAAGTTGTTTTCATTTTGAAAACATGTTTATCGGTTTTTAGACAGGTACTTTTGTGTTCACACCACACACCCTACCTACCTGAGCAACCCTGAGCTGTACTAGGGCTGGGAGCTGTTGGAACAGCACAGACCCCATATGGCTGCCCCTCCACAGGGCACGCTCCTTGGGCTGTCACGTTGCAGCTTTGGGCACTCTACACTTGGCCCTCATTAACTTCTACGGATCCTCTGACCAACTACCCAGGCCTAGCTCAGGCGGGGGGAACAAACTGTGTGTGAAGGTATAAGCAACCTCTGTTCCCCCAAAGGTAGAAAGGGGAGTAGGTGGGAGAACCAGGGAGCATTTGGGTTCAAGGTCCAGCAGAAACTGCCTCCAGAAGTAAACAGGAATGAATGGAGGACTGAGGCCTTGAATGAGGACCCAGACCGGGAAGGATGGAGAGGGATTACAGCTCAGGCTTTTAGGATCAGGGGTCAGAGGGTCCCAGGGAAACGTGGTACTTGTCCTCAAGGTCCCCTTCCTGCTCCTCCCCCTTGGCTGGTTCCTAAGTCGATTTCACACCGGGAGGTGTTTGCCGCTGAACTTTGACCAAGCAGGCTTCCCAATTCTCTTTCTGGGCAACCCTCTGAAGGCAGGTGCCCCCCACTACTTTCTTAAGAACCCTGACTCATTTGGTTTTAAGTTCCCCTGGGGCTAATACCGCCCCTTTCCTGACCCAGATATTTCCCTAGCAACAGGTTAGGGGGGCAATCTGTATAGAGAGGACAGAGATGACCCTTTCCTTATAGTGACTACAGAGTATGGTTTCTGGAACAGTTCTGAATACAAATATTTTAACTGTCTGTATTCATACAGGCAGGCCACTTCTGATTTTAATGTCCATTTTATCACTGTGGAAACTTAGGCTCAGGAAATTAAAAGATTTGCCTAAGGTCTGCTATAGGAGGCTCCTCTCATGGGCCTGCTGATGGAAAGGAGGCCTGCTATGTGCCTTCTCAAAATGTGCTAGAGATTGCCAGGAGCAAAGAATTAAAGGGGTTTGGAATGTGAACCGGAAAAGGAGTAGGGTAGAGGTGGAAGGAGCTCTGGTGGTGCAGTGGTTAAGCACTCAGCTGCTAACCAAAAGATTGGCAGTTTGAACCCACCAACGGCTCTGTGGAAGAAAGATGTGGCAGTCTGCTTCCGTAAAGATCACAGCCTTGGAAACCCTAGGAGGCAGTTCTACTGTGTCCTATAGGGTCGCTGTGAGTTGGAATGGACTTGATGGCATACTACAACAGAAGTGGAAGAGGGGTGAGGTCAGGTTTCTGGGAGAGGGGAGCAGCATAGAGAAGGCAAAGTAGGCTGTCACCCAAGACCCTTATCCCCACTCACCACAAAATCTTGCCTCTGTTGATACAACTCCTCAGTAGTGCCTGTTACAAAGGGCCTTCAACAAACAATGAATGAATGAGCAAATTAATCAATACAAAAGGAGAAAAAAGTTTATTGTATTGAAGGGAACACAAAGTCAAGAACCAAAACCTTCTAGAACCTTGGTGGCCCAAATTCCTCTGAGTAACCCCATATTCACCAAGACTGTTAGGCCTCTCAAATCTCTCCAAATCTGGACAGCTATGGGGTGGGAGGGCTCTGTGCCCAGTCCATGGGGATGGCGGCTCAAGAGTTACACCCATCCTGAGTCTGTGCCCACAGATCCACAGACTTCAGTCCCTGGAATCCTTTGGCTGGGGTCACACATTCCAGACCCCCTTGATGCAGGGCCAGATCTGGAAGTGCGTTGCAGACAGAGGATCCCTGGTCCCAGGCTTTTGCAGGCAGAGAAGAACTTGGTGGTGTCATCTGGGCAGTGAGGGTGCCCTAACGTCTAGGTATGGCAGGACCAAGATCGAGGTGTCACCAGCCGCCAGAAGGTTGTCTGTGCCAGAGGGGGGAGAGCTGTGAACGAGATCCCTCCCAGTGCCCTCCTATACATCCAAGATATGGGAGCTCATCACCCCAATCTAGGCCCTGGTGCCTGACCATGGTTATTGAGTTGGGGAGCAGTAGGGTGCTGATGTTGGGAAGTGGAGGTATAGAGGTATAGCCTCTTGGATGGGAAGCTGGGTGAGGGGCCCGGCATCATCGTGGTCTCTCACCTGGGGTGGGGGGCAGTGCCGCTGTGCATACCACTCCTGGCAGTAAAGGCTGACCTGGATGCCCTGGCCCAGAAAGAGCAGGGTCCACATTACCACATTCCATGCTGGGCCCGTGTGCTGGTCATGCATCATAAAGTTCAGCAGCCCTGGTGCAAGGGAACAGGTGGTCACTCCAGATCCTGGCCTTATGCCTTGTCTCCCTGGCTTCCCTCCCATCCCAGAGCACTGGGAAGAGACGAAGCAGGAAGGCCCTATAGGGGAAGATCTTGAACCCAGCTCCAGAAACCCATGAGGGTCTCAAGTGGTTCATGTAAAATCAGGATTCTTCAGTTTACACTTCTATATCTCAAACTGTACCCGCTGATTTTCTCCCCTTTGTCTCCCTCTAGGAAACTCTGGTGGCATAGTAGTTAAGAGCTACGGCTGCTAACCAAAAGGTTGGCAGTTCGAATCCACCAGGTACTCCTTGGAAACTCTATGGGGCAGTTCTGCTCTGTCCTATAGGGTTGCTATGAGTCGGAGTTGACTCGACGGCAGTGGGTTTGTCTCCCTCTATGAGTGCTCCACATAGAGGATGTAGCTACCTCCTCACAGAGTATGTAGCTCCTGCTACATACTCCACTCCAACCAGAAAACCTTCTCCCACATCCCCCAGGATGCCCCCTTGCTTCCTGTCAATGCTGTCTTCCTCCCCTACTCCCAAGTCCCTCCCCACTCCAGCTCTCATACTCAGCAGCCTCCCCTCCTGTCCTGGGTGTGTGGCCTTCCCCATCAGTCTCGGATCTCTAGGAACAGGGCCCAGGCCTCCCCCTTCTAGATGGCTCCCCCTCTAGTGCCATTCAAGGGCCAAGCTCACCTCCAAAGACAAGGAAAAGCATCAGCATGACAGGGTAGAAGAATCCGAGGACAAAGCAGAAGATGTACTCATGGACTACCGCAGAGACCAGGAACACACTCAACATGGCTGCCCCTCGTGCCTGGCGACCAACAAGCTGGCAGAGGCGAGAGAAGGGGGAAGTGAGTCTACCTGACACCCCTCTTCAAAGAGCCCCTTCCTTAAGGAAACCAGGAAGGAGTGTGGCACAATGGAAAGAATATGGGATCTGGAGTTAGAAGGGCTGTAGTTAGTTCTTATTTAAGAGCATTTTATTAATCCATTGGGTCTTATTTGCAGTTTTTAAATGGGGATTATTATAATACTTCTCAGGGTTACTGTGCAGTGAATGTATGTGAAAACCCTTGGTTACTGAAAATTGCTATATGCATGTTCCTTAGAAGATTGAGGGGAGAAATGCCCTGAGGAAGGAGTAGAATTAAGGATAAGGAAAGAAGTTAGATAATAAGGACTTTATGCCCATTGGGTTGGGTAGAATAGGGGCAGATAGAAGTCAAGGGGCCCTTTAGTCCGGAAAAGGTAGGAGGTGCAGAGGGCTGGAAGGGTGCCCCTGAGAGGTTCCATTAACTGTGGGAGCTGAGGGTGTGTGTGAAGCCCGTACCCACAGCCCATCCTGATATACGTAGCTGTACAGCCAGTCATGGACCACCACGTTCCAAGTACGGTAATAGTTGGAGAAGGATGTCGAGTTCCACCAGTCCTGTGGAAGGAGTGGGGGCGGGGTGGGGGGAGATGGGCATCAGGGCCTGTCTCTTCCCAGGCTTATCTTCTTGCCCCTGCTCCCCCTGCCTGCACCTTGTCGCAGTGTTCTCCCAGAAGGGCCCACTCCCAGCAGAACAGACAGCAGGCACCCTTCCAGCTCCCTCCTCAGGATCTGGGGTCCCTGTGCTCCCTTCTAGTCCCTCTCTCAGGAGAAGAAGATTACTAGTACTATCCACACAAAATCAGTTGACTCTGGCTGACTGAGAGATGTGAGGTGGTATTATTACCACACCCAAAGAGCGCATTTCTCATTGTGGAAGATTGACTGACAGCTGAGGTGATGCCCAATATAGCCACCATGTTCCCCAAATCCCTGCCCAGGCCTCCCTGCCTCCAGCACCCATCTGGCCCAGGCCCAGCCCCAGGCCCCACCCGGTAGAACATTCGGTCTCCAAATCGCAGCATCTCCGCGAAGGCGTTGAGCCAGCAGTGGAGGAAGGCAAAGAAGATGAGCAGCAGCATGAGGATGCCTGGCAGGTGGGGGCAAGGGGCTGCAGGTCATATTGACTCACTGAATCACCCAAGCAGTTCTGGTCTGGGCTCTGAGGAGCCCACAGCCAGCAACCAGGGCCCAATCTCATATTAACCATTTGTTATTCATTCACTAATTCATGCATTCATTAATTCATCCATTTGCTCATGAACATTTATTTGGCAGATGTTGCAGATACAGAGATGAATCTCAAAACTCCTGGTCATTGGGAATTCACACAGTAGTGGTGGTGGGAGGGAGAGAGAAACGTCCAACCACACATCAAGGTCAAATGTAATGGAGCTAAGCACGGTGGCCACTGATGTACTTGGGAGTACAGAGCAAGGAATGGGTCATGGTAGCTGAGGAAAGAAGGCTTCCTAGAGGAGAGGGAATTTCAGCCATGAGCCTCCAAGAAGAGACTGGATTCCTTGGCTGAGAAATGGGGAAAGGGCATTCCAAGCTGAGGGACCAGTATGGACAAAGGCCTGCAGGCACGGAAGTGCATGCCTTTCAGGGAATGAGTGGCTTGTGGTAGGATGAGTTTATTAGGCTGAGAAGATAGGCTGGGCCTGCATGAAAGGACCTTTGAGTGCCAGAAGAAGGATTCATATCTTATCTAGATGTGCCAGCAATGGAGAGTCACTGGGGTTTTTGAAGCAGATAAGGAATCATTAATTAAGAGTTTGAAAATTCACCTGGGCAGTGGGGTCAGGGAAGATGGGAGAGGAAAGATGGGGTGGCAAGGAGATAGGTTAGGAGGCTGATGTGGAGAGGAAGGGATGGCAATGAGGGCTGATAGCTGAGGGATGAAGTGTTGAAACTGACTGAGGGGGAAGAGGGAGGGGAGTGAGAAGTTCCTTGAGCCTTTCTCAGTCTTGTCTTTAGTGGGCTTACCTGGCAATGTGGCATGCAGGACAGAGAGTACCAGGGTGCGGGTACTGAAGGGTTCCCGGCTCATGTTGGCAAAGACAGGAACACAGAGGCGGCAAAGGATGAAACAGGCGTAGAGCACGCAGCCCAGGGCCTGGAGAGGGAGTACAGGAAGACACAACTTTGTGAGGGGGTACTGGTGGCTGCCCCCTCGCCCTATAATTAGACCTATGGCCCAGCATCTGCCTCCTTTTCCCTTAGCACTACCCTCCCTCCTCCTCCCCAGGTCTTCCCCACCTCACTCCCAGAAATGCCCCCTCAGCCGCCATGAGTCAAAGGTGGTCCACCCTTCTATTCCACCTTCTGACCTGGGCAAAGTTCTTGGCCACATAATTCCACCTGATGTGGGGTGTCCTGCAGCAGCAATGGGGATAATATGTTTCTCATCCTTTTATCTTGTCCCCTGCTCAGGCTTGGGCACAGGTTCTGGGGTCATCTCTCCACAGCTCCCTCATTGCTCAGGCCTGGGAGGATTATCTGGGAAGGTGGGGGTCTAGGACACATTGGACCTTCCATGACAGGTGACAAATGAATCTGTACCTTGGGTGTCAGCTAGAGTGACCAAACATCCAGTTTGCTCTGGAATGAGGGGCTTCCCAGGACATGGGATATTCAGTGCTAAAACTGGGACAGTCTTGGGCAAACCACGACAGTTCATCACCCCAGTGTCACCATGGGCTGAGCAAAGGGGAAGGGTAGTCTACTTGCCACTTATTTCCCATCCTTATTATGAGATGCTTCCTGAGAAAGTGCCTGGGGTGGGGGGTGGGGTGGGGTGGGGTGGGGGACTAAGGACCTCAGGAAGGAAAGCATAGAAGGAAAAGTTCCCTGATGGGCTGGGCATTTGGGGAAGGGGTGGAGGGTCTTACCTGGGGTAAGCCTCCCTGTAGATGAGTGTGGGGCAGAAGAGGAAGTAGAGGTAGCTGGAGAAACTGGGAGCCTGTATACCCTCTCCTGGAGAGGGGGAGTGAAAGGGGTGAATCAGTAAAGGGGGAAGGGAGAGAGGGCAGAGGTAAGGGGGCTGTTGGGGAAGGGCAGCGGGACTGGTAAATGGAGAGCAGGCTAGGCCAGAGGTGTAGAGGGAGATGGGTGAAGGGCTGGATATACAATCTGGATGTGGGATGGGGGAGGAAAAGCTGGGTAGGAGCTGAATCTGCTCTTTCACACCCCCTCTTTTGCTTCCATTCCAGGAGCCCCATTTTCTGGTGCACGACCTGCTGTGGCTAGGGCTTCATTTGGCCCTCACAAGTTCCACCCCCTATTCTCCTTCCTTTTCTATCCTGACTCCCTAATAGAAGGTTCTCATGCCGTAAGTCTTTCCAGTCTGGGTTAATGGGAAAGCACTAGAGTCCTGGGCAACATTCACAGGGTGGGTGCTGAGAATGTCTAATGACTGAGGCCTACAGAGCCCAGATGGAAGCCAGAACTGTGCCCAGTGGGCAAGATGAGCTTAGGAAGGCAGAGCTTTTATGAGGATCCTGAAACCACTGACTTCATTCAACCAACCAAGAGGGCCAGCTGAAGGCCTTACCTCCTCTGGTATGAAGGGTTCCAGGCACAGCCTCTCTCAGGAAGGAGTAGCTTTTCATCAGGAGCCGGACCTGACATGGAGTGGAAGGAAGGCCAAATTGCTGTCTGACTTTGAGCAAATCACTTAACCTCCCCGTGCTCTCCTTTACAGGAGAGAAGCAGGCAAACTGTAAGATCTGTATGCCTGGAACTTATGATTTATATTTTTGTCGGATCGCCTTACAGCCCAACATAGACGGCTGCCGGGATGAGTGGAGGGTAAAGGGGGGGTCAGAAGTACGCACCACCCATTTCGTTTGCATTTCCGTGGAGTGGGCGGGTTTCCTCAAGTCCTTCGCAACTGACTCCGCCCCTAGTAACTAGCCCCGCCCCTGCCAATACTGCATCGAGTGCCCTCCCTCAAATGGACTCCGCCCCCTCTTTGGGGCAAACCCTCTGCAGAAATGACCCCTCCCACTCCTCTTCTCTCACCCCTCACCTGTTCAAAGACTAGAATACAGCGCGAGGCAGGCGGGAGCTGACGCTCCACCGCCACGTGGAGGGGGAGGACGCCAAGCATCGCAATGTGGGCGGCCAGCAGCGCGCAGCCCAGGCCCGCCCCCAAGATCCAGGCGCCCCCTTCCCGGGGCCTCGCCCACAGCCGCAGGGCCTGGTAGGGCGCCAGTAGGGTGGACAGGAACATGGGGACCCACGTCACCAGCGCCAAGGGCAGCTGTCCGAAGCTGAAGATGAGTAGGTCAAGCTCCAGCAGCAGCCTTGGAGTGGGGGAAGGTGAGACAAAGTAGACAAAAGTGTAGTCTATCCTAGCCTCTAGTCTTTTTAGTCAGAGCCCTTCAACGATAAACTGAGGTATCTTGAGGAGGCTGTGAGCTCCTCATCCCTGAAGGTGTTGAAGAATGGCACTTCTGTTACCCAGGACCTCTGGTGTGGCCCGAGGAGATTCTTTAGAGTCCTCTGTGAATTTTGTGGTGTTGCGGAAGGGCTAAGTACTCTGTATACCACAGGTGTTAGGATATGAGTTATTTAGCTTTTCACTTTTGTTAGTTTTATACCTTTGGAGTATCTGTAGTTGTAGACTACAGCTAATGGAGTTCAGGTTGTCCAGCGTTTTGTTTGCTTAGGTTTGTAGAGTATATGGTGTGTAATGGTGAAAAATTGGAAACAGCCTAAATGTTCACTAACAAAGGACTAGGTGAACAAAGCGGGCGGTGGTGGGTCAGTGGTAGAATTCTTGACTTCCATGTGGGAGACCCAGAATCGATTCCTGGCCAATGTACCTCATGCACAGCCAGCACCCATCTGTCAGGGGAGGTTTGTGTGTTGCTGTGATGCTGCACAGGTTCAGAAGAGTTTCCAGATTAAGACAGACTAGGAAGAAAGGCCTGACTATCTACTTCCGAAAATCAGCCAATGAAAACTCTATGGATAAAACTGTCCACTCCACAACGATCAGGGTCGCCAAGAGTCGGGGCCAGCTACATGGTAGCTAACAACAAAATAACAGATATACAAAATATGGTGCCTCTGTACTCGGCAGCCATTAAAAATAATGGAAGTAGAGTTCTATGTGCTGACACAGAAAGATCTCTAAGATATATTATTAGGGGGTAAAAACAGATTGCAAAACAAGAGGGACAGTATCGTATTTATGTAACAACCTCACAAAATACATATCTTTGGTTCTTATATACACATGAATGTGAATGCATGGAAAATGGTCCGGAGGGAAATTGTTAAAAATGTGTACCTCTGGGGAGCAGTCTGGGATTGAGGAGGGTGATCAGTAAGGACTGGCAGTTTATGTATACTTGAACTTTTTGCTATGAGATTTTATCCTTGTAATACTCATATGATTGGGCCCTGGTGGCGGAGTGGTTAAGAACTATGGCTGCTAACCAAAAGGTCGGCAGTTCGAATCCACCACACGTTCCTTGGAAACCCTATGGGGCAGTTCTACTCTGCCCTATAGGGTCATTATGAGTTGGAACTGACTCAGTGGCAATGGCTTTTTCAGGTTTATAAGGAGCCCTGGTGATGAAATGGTTAAAGTACTTGGCTGCTAACTGGAAGGTCAGTGGTTTGAACCAACCAGCTGCTCTGCGGGAGAAAAGACCTGGTGATCTACTCCCATAAAGATTTCATCTTAGGAAATCCTCTGGAGCAGGTGGGGGACATGCAAATATAGCCCCCCACCTGGGGTATGCAGCATATTTACTGCTCCTGTCTTAGTGAATAGGCCCTCTGAGGCTCATCCCTTGAGTAGGGGCTGCTCCGTGGGGGAACCTACCCACCAAAGCACTTGTCTGCATATCTGTCTTCCCCACAAGGCTGGGAGTGCCTCCTAGACAGGGGTGGCGTCTGCCTGGCTCATCTTTCTGGCCCTCAGGACTGGCACTTAGTAGGTGCTCAATGGAGATTACTTGGATTGAATAGAACTGACTTGTGTAAGTAGTGGTGATCAGGGCACAGCACTGAGACACACACACTGTGTGCGTATCTGCCTCAGGGCAAGGTCCCTGTTGAGAAGAATTTGAGAGGGGCAGGGTGTCCTCAGAATGGGTGGTCTTGGGAGGAGAGAGCAAGGGCCATCCAGGGTACAAAAGGAAGGACTCCAAGGTGGGTTTTAGGTGGGAATGCTGTTGGAAGGTCTGAGTGATGTTGACACGTGTCCAGTAATCAAAGGGGGACCTGTGCCCTCATGTGCCAGTGGCAGGTGGAGCACTGGAGACCCACGGGGTCTGATCTGTGTGTCTCTTCTGGGCCGTAGGGGAGCCTACCTGCCCTCGTCAATGAAGTCGATGGCCACAGTGCTGATGATGAAGACACACAGGCCGGCAATGAACATGTGGTAGATGGTGCGGAAATGCTGCACCTCCATCAGCTCACTGGAGGGACAAGGGCCCGAATGTCAGTGTGGGCAGGGTCCTCAAAGTTGTCTGGACTAGCTCAGGTACTGTACACATGAGGGCATGGGGCCTAGTGTTTGGAAACTTCCAGTCAAGGCCTAAGATGTGGCTGGGGCTTCTGCTCAGAGTTCTTCCCAGCCCAGACACTTCTCTTCCTGGTGGCCTTTCTTCCACAGCCACACTCAGGGCAAATGGGGAAACTGAGCCTTAGAGCCCCTCTCCAAATCCTCTCCCAAACCACCTAGCACCTAGGGATGAGAAATGAGGTGCCCTGGACCTACAGCTAAAGCCCTTTCTTTTCCTCTCCCCCTTGTCCTCATTCCTGACTTACTCAAGCAGGGACTTGCGGATGATGAAAACTTTCCGTTTCCCAAGGGCTGGCTCCGGGGTCCTGAATTGAGATGGTTGTTCTGGGTCAAGACCCAAAGGAAGAAGGCAGCAGGCAGAGGGCAGGGTCATGGGGATGTTCCATACTTGGAAGTCAAATGTAGTAATAGGGAACAGTCAGGGCCGGGGCCAGAGGGAAGGACCAGACAGAAGGTCAGGGCCAGGGCACAGCAAGTGACCACTGACAAAGAAAGGCCCAGAAGGTAGAGGTCAGGGTCAGGAAGATGGGGCGGTAGGGGAAGAAGAGGGAAGATCAAAGTCAGGGTCACTACCAAGGCTGACAAAGGGTGCATAAGATGGTATTTATGACTCATGATCCTTACGACAGAGGGACCTCTCCAGCCATTCCCCATCTCCCTGGCTCCTCAGACTCTTACTTGCTCAAGGAATCTGGGGGAATAGAGGGCAGGGGTCCACCCTGTGGCGGATAGGATTGTACAGCCTCCCACACGGCTCGATCCAGCATCTCCGTCAGCTGTCCCTGAGCTTGCTCCAGCAACTGTGTCTTCATAGCCTATGGGACAAAGCCAGGGAAGGACCCACCGCCCCTCATTCGGTCAGCCATCCTCTGGTTGCCCATACATTTACTGAGCTTCTCTGGGCTGAGCACAGTGCTAAGTGCTAGGGTATAAAAGTTCCTGCTCAGAGGTTCCTCAAGAATTTATCTCTTTCTGGCCTCCAGGGCAGCATCAAGGACCCACGAATGACACAGGAGCAATGCTTCCACTCTCTGGGCCTGAAATCCAACCACCTTCCCATCTCTGAGCCCTTACTTTCTTAGTCCTGACTCATAGCTTTCTCTCTCCTGACCTCTAGTCCCACTTATAGGAAGATTCTCTGTTCACTGGCTGACTTTTGGTCCCTGTCCTGAGGACGTGGGTTTCAAACTCCCCCATCTTAACCTTTAACTCTCATCTGATCTTTGAACTCAGAAACAAATTTCCTTTATCGCCAAAGTGGTCCTCACCACTGCCTCCTGCCACTCCAGGACCTGTCCGTCTGATCTATGATGCCTCTCACCTCCATATGTCGAGTCCATTGTACCAAGTCTGGGGCTCCATGTGTCTCAGTGCTTCCTAGGAGGATAGGTCAAAGGGCACACTCAAAGGAGAAAAGTTAGGGTTTGGGGGCCTCATGCAGACTCAGAGGCATCTTCTGTTCAGGAAATGTAGTCTGTTTGCTCAGCAGCCCCCAAACCCAACCAGTTGATATCTAGTATCATGGGTGGGGCAATCAGAAGGGGAAGTTCTTTTTGCAGGGGGTGAGGGGACCGTTACTGAAAACAGGGCACCTAGGGAACAGGAAGCTACTCCATTCACTCTCTGGGGTTAAAGGGTCAGAAAGATAAGGCAAGGCTACAACTCTGAACATCTTTTTGCCTCCCTCTCCCACCTGGACGATTTAGGGAAGAGGCCAGGGTCTGCCTTCCCTGGTCTCCCAGAATAGCATGAAAGATTGAAGTTAGACAGTAGGAGCCTCCTCTCAATGATGCATCCTCACCTCCAACCCCACCTGAGCTTCCTGTACCCCCAGAGGGTGGCTCACCTTCTCCCAAGGGTTGGTGCTCCTGCTCTCCTCCCAGCCCTTCTCTCCTCCGCAAATGGACTCCCCGTGGCTCCATGATGTGAGTCTTGAGTGAGCAGCAGGTGGTGGTTAACCTAACCCGTGTTCCCGCCTTCTCTTCACTACCTGCGGAGCACCTTCCCCACTCAGCTCAGCTGACAGCTCCAACGACTAAAGTCCTTTTAGGGGGAGGGGGCCTCCAGAAACAGGACACGTTATCTGATCCAGAGGGCAGTGCTCAGCTACAGGCTTTCTCTGATGACTGTTACAGGGACCGACGCATCCCGCCAACACCCTACCACCTCCCAGAGACCCAGCTCCAAGCAAGCTGTCCCTCCCACAGGAATAGTGTCTGGGGACTTTGCCTCTCTGAGGCTTATCACCTAGCACAGCTTGCCTTCTGGCCTTCCTGAACACAGGCTGAAGGTCAGAGAGGAGTCAGGACCCTCTGTAGGTACCAGTGCATTCAGCTCCCTTAGCCCACGAGATAAGGTGTGTGGAAGAAGCTTGTCGACTCGCAGGCATTAGACGTGTGTGATTAATGTTCTGATGGGGTTGGCAGCTGGGACACCTATGGTGCTCTGGCCCCTCCAGGAAATATTTATTGGGTGTCAGGGCCCCTGAATGTTAACTCTTTCCTATACCCGCTTGGGTTAGCATGTAGGCAGAAAGGAGACAAATCAAACATTTATTCAGCACATGGGGAATGCTAGGTATTGTCATGTATGGAAAAACTAGATTCAAAGTCAAACCCTCCCTCTACCATTCACTGGCTGTGTCATTTTGGGAAGTGGCCCAAACTTTCTGAGCCACAGTTTCCTCCTGTGAAAAATGGGTGCAAGAATTCCTACGTCAAAATGTTATTGTGAGCACAAAATGAGGTAGTCCAGGTAAAAGCACATGGTCCAGGGCCTGGCCCCATGGGAGGAGTTCAAGAAATAATAATTTCCTTCCCTTTTTAGTAGAAAATAGCAGAAGAGTAAGGGATTTGAGAGTTCTTTGCTGGGTTTGTGCTGGAGATTAACTATTAATCCTTCCCCTCTGTCTGTGTTCAAAGATCAGTGTTAGAGACCAGGTCACAACATTGGGCCGAGGCCATGACCTCAGGGTCTCCCCTCCCACCACCTCCTGCCCCCCACTCCCTGGTGGTGGATGAGTGAGGCCTCATGGCTTGAAGCCTCTGCCAATGGCTATCTCCTATGTTCAAGCTCAGCAGGAGGGACTGAAGGTGGTCTACAGGAAAGGACGGATGCTGTGGGGGGGGGGGGGGGGCGGCTGGAATACGGGTAGAGAGAAGGCCAGGGGCTGCAGAAATACAAGAGGTGGACACAGAGACATAGGCCAGAGACTCCCCACACAGCTTTATTAACACCCAAGCCAACACTAACAATCTTTCCACTAGTGGACTGTGTGAGGTCCCAGGGGTGACAGGGACAATGGGACAGGGCCTAAGGTGAAGTGTGGGGCTTAGGGCCCCTGAGTTACTCATCACTCGATAAATAACCCAAGATGACACCTCCATGCTTCTGTCAGTGGCCCTGCCGCCCTCCACCCTGCCTCAGCCGCTGCTCCCAGTGGGACAGGGGGAGCTTCCGTTGCTGCCCTGTGGCCCTGGCAGGGGCTGGCCCATCCGATCCACACACCAGCAGGGACCTCTGCGCTGGCCCTGGGAGGAGCGGCACTGGGGAGAGAAGCACACAGATCAGGCGAGGCCTGAGACTTCCAGCAGAAGAGATAAAGGGGGAGCCCTGATTTGGGCGGAAGCTGTGGACCCTTGAGTCTGAGTATGAGAAACATCTGAGAGTTCCCTCAGGACAGTGAAGCCCCCTGGGTTCTCATCCCTTGGTTCCCCCTCTTCTCCACTTGCTAAATTATACCCATTCTTCTAGGCCAGAACAGTAGTTCTGAAAGTGTGGTCCCCAAACCAACAGCCTCAGCATCCTCAGGGAACTTGCTAGAAATGCAGATTTTCAGGCTCCGTTCAGACCGTTTCGGATTCTAAGAAACTCTGCAGTGGAGCCCGGCAATCTGTGTGTTAACAAGCTTTCCAAGTGATTCTGATGCGCTTCAAGTTGGAAAGTCAGTGGGTTAGGCCAGTCCTTCCGCAGTTTAACTCTGCTACTGCAGTGTATGGTTGGTTATTCTTTATGTTTGTGTGGGTCTTAAAGTTGTAAGATCCTTAAAGGCAGGGGCAGTGTCTTATTTAGGCAACTTTGTAACCGTGTCCCCTCTGTCCCCCCTTCTCTGGCAGAAGCCTTGCACTGGTGGAGCAAGGGCAGCAGAGGAGTGGCCTCACCTGCCGCTTCCGGTAGAAGCCTCGATGGTCACAATTAGGCACATAGAGGGTCTGAGCCCCGCGGAAGACCTCGGTCTGGAGTTGCTGCAGCACTGAGTCCAGATGTCTGCGACATGGGCCCTGGGAAAGGGAGGGCGGACAGCTTAGACCCACCCCAGCTTAGCACCACTGCACAGCTCACTGGCCCCACCAGCCAGGCTGCCAGGATAGACAGCTGTGCTTCTGGGCAAGGTGCACCAGCACTGCCTCTGCCAAAGGGAGCGGTCTGGCTCAGATGGAGTCCTCAGGGCCCCCCACCCATCCTGCTCCCTGCCTGCCTCCAACGCACCATCTCTGTGTCTTGGACACCCCCAGGGTTGGGCCGAGCTGGAGTGGTAGAGGTCCCCAGATTCCTCTCTTGGTCTCTGCGATTCACGTCCTGTGGGCGGGTGGCCCCTGCTTGGGGTTTGCTGTCGTTAGGATTCTCCCCTACAGCCACATGAGGAATGGGGAGAGAAGAGGCTAGAATGAGGCCAGATGCCAAGACCAGACCCAAGTGGAGTAGACCCTTACCCACCCCTGCCCATTGAAGTGGAATAAAGAGAGGGCCTTGTGGAGCAGTAGAAAGTGAGGGGTTAGCACTTGGCTCCACTGCTAGCTTATCCTGGCCTCAGTTTCATCTTTTGACAAATGGTGATGTTACATTTCTTGAAAATATCCAAAGAACAGTTTTAAGGTGTATAAGGAAGACACATTTTGGAAAGCAAAAATTGAAGAACAAATACAAAGTATTTTGGAAAGCAAAAACTGAAGAACCAATAACAAATATCACTTATTGGGAGGCCTTGGGTTTCTGGTGAGAAGACTTGGCTGTTCCAACAGGAACCAGCAGGGGGTGCGCCAAGCCAGGGAGATGGGGCAGAAGAGCAACAGATGTGGGAGGGGGTCAGCAGGGACCCAAGTGGAATGTGTGTCCCCATTGTGACCTCGTTATGACTCAGCCCACTCCTCCCAGGCCTGAGATGTGGTTACTTTTGGGGCATTGCAGTGGGGCCTCTCCCTTCAGGTCTGCTGTGGCTCAGCCCAGCTCAAGCCCAGTGGTCTCAGGAGCATGTGGGATTCAGCCCTTAACCAGAATGGGCTGAAGGGCAGGTTACGAAGATGCAAGGACTGAGGGGCTCCCACCCTGCAGGCTGTTCCTGGCTCTGGAGAAAGTTTCAGACATGGGGTCTGGGGGGCCTCAGACAGCTCAGGGCTGGGAGTGGGGTGAGGAAGTAACTGTGGGCTAGGAAAGGCAGTGAGGGGAGCATGTACTGCTTGGAATTTGCCCCAGCTGTAAAATTAGATCCTTATGACCCCTGGAGAGATCTCACCTTCTCCATGCCCAAAGACAGGCTCTGCTCAGGTCCCTAGCCCTCAAACCTAGACAATTGCTCCCATCTGCTACAGGCAACCCAAGAGCCATTTCTTCTGCAATCCTGGCACCCCACACTCCTCAGACCTTGCCCCTCTTTCCCTCCATTCAGCACCCAACCATGCCTCCCAACTGCCACCTCTGTCCTACCCAGACCATGCTTTCTAGAAGGACCCCCAGCAGCCTATACCCAGGCATTTGGGACTGAAAGAAACTCAAAGTGAATTTCCCATCCCTTCCATTGAAAAGCCAGGAGCTCAGACGCCTTTGGGGTAAGTGCAGTTTGCATTCCTGCCCTCCCCATCTCCCTGCTGCTCCCCATCTTTTGGATGCTGACTCACTTCTATCCCACCTACCCAGTGACTCAGCCTTCTATACTCCTCGCTGGGCTAGGGTGGGATGGGTGCATGGGTGGAGTAGAGGGTTCTGAGCAGGTTAAATTCATAACCCTGACTGGGCAAATACCCTCTTTCCCCACCTCTAGCCCCCTCCCCCAGTGCTTCCAGGCCCTGTCCTCTGACTCTAGTCCAGTCTGGAACAACTTTGGACTCGGAGCATCTTCTGTTCTAGACCAGGTATTGAGAGGAGAAAACATTTCCCAAGTGTGCTGGATTTGGGTTCTGGGGCCCCCTTCCTTCCTTTTCCAAGTAGAAGACGGGAACAACATCTGGATCCTTTCTCCAGCTTGGGGTTCTAGAGCTGAAGGAGCTGGGCCTGCTAGGGCATCTGGGCTCGTCCTGAAACCCTTCATCCCATCTGGCCTTTACAGAGGGGGCAAAAAAGAACCGGAGCACTCAGACGCTCAGACATCTTCCTGCTTTATCCCCAGCTCCCGTGGTTGTACGCCAGCCTCCTAGCTGCTCTCTGCACTTGGCCCCCTTGCCCCCGCAAAGGCTCTCCCACCCCAGGGTCGGCCAGGACCCAGAGGTCTGCAGCGCTGCCCGCTCCCATCTCTCTCCAGTACCCGGCCGGTAGAGATGCAGGTCTCACGTGGGCGGGGCAGGGCGCGGACTCACCCGAGGGCGCGCGGGCCGGGCGGCAGCGGCCCCGGCCCAGCAGGAGCGCCCGCAAAGGCGCCTCGTCTTCCTCGGGCGGCTGGCATTGCAGTCCTGGGGCGCAGTTAGGAGTGTAGACACCGCAGTGCTCCCCCTCCCTCCGGAGGCAGCCCCCAGCTTCCGCACAGTCATCTGCTGGCAGCCCCCCATCCTCCTCCACGCAGCCCCCTGGACAGCCCGCCTGCGCCCCCGGCCCGCAGCCTGGGCACCGTGCCAAGGCGCCTCCCGGGCAGGCAGCGAGCAGCAGAGTTAGCAGTAGCAGTGGCGGCAGCAGCCTATGGGGGGTCATGGCCAGGGTTTTTGCCCAGTCCACTCCTCCCAGAGCAGGCAAAGCGCAGCTGCTGCCCGCTGCCGCCCCTCCGCCTTAAGTAGCAGACGGTCAGGGGCCGGGCCCTTTAAGAGCCAGGTGAAGGGGGAGGAGGGAGGCAGGGGCATTCCCTAAACCGGGTGGGACTGGAGAGGCCCCCCCTCCACCTGGGTCCTCCCAACTCTTTTCTCCCCCTTTCCCTTCCCAGTTTCTGTTTACTTCCCAAATGGCTCTGATTTTTGTTGCTTTGTTCCTGGGAATCTCTCCCGGAATTTGGGAGCTGGACAGCTGGCTGGAGAGACTAGGGGGTGGGGAGCGGTGTAGGAAGGGGAGGCCGGGAGTTGGATGAAGAGGAAAACCTGGAATCCAGTTAGCGTACGTGAAGGAAGTTGAAAGGGTAGCAGCGCTCCAGTGGGGAGGGAGCAGATGGGGGCTAAAAGTGAATTGAGAAAGGATGGTGTGTGGGAATCATGAGAGGAAGGGGGCCAACAGGAAGGCAGAGAGAAAAGACTGGATGGCAGATAATGGGGCTGGGGGTCTTGGGAGAACCTACTGCTGATGGGAGAAAGTAGACCAACGAGAAGAGGGGCAAAATTGAGGAAGGGGCAAGAGAAAGGATCCCTGAGAAGGGAGTATGGGGAAAACGGTATGAGGGGAGCTAGCCTGGGGTAAGATGATAAAAGGGGAAGGGGGAGCAAGGGGTGAAAGGGGAAGAGGTTGGGGAGGAATACACCTTGGATGAACTGTAGGAAACCCTGGCATTGTGAGTTTGCAAGGACTGGAGAGGGGGTGACCACGCAAGGTGAGAACTGGCTGAGCACCAGGGAGCTAAGGAAAGCGGGGAGTTGACCAGCTGAAATTATGCAGGAGGCACAAAAGTTTAAAGTTAGAGGAGCCCATACTTGGGGTGCTCTTGGCAACAGTGGCCTGAGAGCAGACCTCACACGGTTCTTCATCCAGGTCAGCCCTCCCCTCCATTCCTCTCCTCCTCCACATCTGTCTCCCTTCTCCAATATCAGATATTGGGTTTTCTGGACTCCTCGGGCTGTGCTGCCCTAGAAATAACCGCTTTCCTCATCCAGCCCCAGGGGCAGGGGCAGGAGGCTGTTGCAGGGAAGCATCCTCCAGAAGGGGAGCAGGTCCGGGCGTTTCTGCCTGCCTTGGCTCCGCTGGTCCACCTCCCCCGCTCCCGACTGGCCTTTTCCCAGGCAGTGCCCCGCCCATCCTCAGCACTCCTAGCCGAGCCTCCTCAGCGGAGGGACCGTTTCCTTCAGCAACCCACACCCTCCCAGCTCTGGGTTATGCAACGGCCATCTCATTCTTTCCTAAAACAAGGGCTCTGGGCAGTGACTAAGTTTAAATTCTGGGCCCCTAAGCAAGAATGTCAGCAAGGGCTCCCTGAATTTTTAGATAAATACAAAATAAAAAGAACCTCACTTCCAGCATTGCCCCTCCTCCCCGGGACGGGGGCTATCCTGGGACCCTAGGACCAGCGTTTGGGGAGCAGTGTCTTCCCATAGCCCTGAAATACTGCTGCAGATTGGACCAGGTAGGAAGAGGCAAGGGTTGTGGGAATGGTGAGGGGAGCTCTCCTCTGCCAAGTCTCTGCAATCTGCTGCCCCAAGCTTTGACTCCATGGTGAGGAGTCCAGTTCCTGTCCCCAAGCTCTTATCACTGTTTATTTTGCCCTGAGCATGGTTCTGGCTAGGCCTTTTCTCCGGACTCCAACTTGTTGCTCTAATGAGACGGAAAGGCCTGTGGGAAGCTGAGATGGGGGAAGAGATATGAGTTCCCTGCAGGATGCCAGTATGACTTTTTAAATTTGTTTGTGCTCTTCCTTTGTAGGTTACATTGCAGAGAAAGCTTAGTACTCTGCTCACTGCTAACATCCACCACTGCCTCCTCTCCCCCTATCCGCACATCACTGGAAATCATATAGATTCCCCCTGCTCACTGCTCCCACCTGCCCAGTCCAGGGAGCCCTGCAGGCTAAGCTGGGCTGCACAGTCCAGTACCACCCACCACCCCAGCACTGCACTTCCCTTTTTCCCACCCCTCTAGCATAGATGTCCAGAGTTGGGTGTCCATCAGTGCTGGGGGCTGACCAGTCTCCTTCTTATAGACTGAGAATCTTGAACTCTGTTTTTCCTCCCTTTGGGATGCCCTCCGTGTCAGCATCCAGGCAGGGACCTGAAGCTCATAGTGGGTGCTCAGGACAGAGTGCAGGCCATGGTGTATGCACCTCTGGGGCTGTCTGGCCTGTTCGTGAGAGCAGAGTTGGCTGAGAAGCTTCTGCCAGGGCTGAGAAAAGGCTCTAAGCAGCTGGGTCTGTTACTTATGCTTTTCCATAAATAACCTTTGCCAGGACTTCCTCCTCCTCTTGCAAGTTACACTCTGTTTTCCTGATCCCTTGTGCTCTGCATCTCTCACTCCCAGTTCATCCCTCCAAATCCATGGCACTCGGAGGTGCTGACTGGCTTTTGAGAACCAGCAGTGGAGGAGAGGACCTTGCCCGGGTCCTTTTGAGCTCTGAGTCTGAGGAAAGACAAATTGGTAGCACAGTCCACAGACAGAAAGACCGAGAGCGGAGGATCAATGACCACATCATAACGCATTCTAAGTCCGCTGTGGACTCTGTGGGAACTGTTGCGATAATCTCAGCTGGTCTCCAGGCTCCGGTTTCTGCAATCTGATAATAATAATAGCTTACATTATTGAATACTTTCTATATGTCAAGAACTGTGCTAAGTACTTTACATTTAATTTTCACTATCAGTTTGCAAAGGAGCCCAGGTGGCACAGTGGTTAAGAGCTTGGCTGCTAACTGAAAGGTTGGCGGTTTGAACCCACCAGCTGCTCCGCGAAGCTGCTCTGCTTCCTTAAAGATCAAAGCCTCGGACAAGGTCATGGAAGCTCCACAGACATCCAAACTCCCTGGGGGACCAAATTACTGGGCTGAGGGCTGTGGGAGCCATGGTCTCAGGGACTATCTAGCTCAACTGGCACGACATAGTTTATAAAGAAAATGCTCTACATTCTACTTTGGTGAGTAGCGTCTGGGGTCTTAAAAGCGTGTGAGCAGCCATCTAAGATACTCCACCTGTCTCACCCAATCTGGAGCAAGGGAGAATGAAGAAAACCAAAGATACAAGGCAAAGATTAGTCCAAAGGACTAGTGGACCACAACTACCACAGCCTCCACCAGACTGAGTCCAGCACAACTAGATGGTGCCTGGCTACCACCACCGACTGCTCCGACAGGGATCACAATAAAGGGTCCCGGACAGAGCTGGAGAAAAATGTAGAACAAAATTCTAACTCATGAAAAAAATGACCAGACTTACCGGTCTGACAGAGACTGGAGAAACCCTGAGAGTATGGCCCCCAGACACCCCTATAGCTCAGTAATGAAGTCATTCCTGAGGTTCACCCTTCAGCCAAAGATTAGATGGGTCCATAAAACAAAATAAGACTAAATGGGCATGCCAGGGGCAAGGACAAGAAGGCAGGAGAGGACAGGAAAGCTGGTAATGGGGAACCCAATGTTGAGAAGCGGAAAGTGTTGACATGTCGTGGGATTGGCAACCAATGTCACAAAACAATGTGTGTATTAATTGTTTAATGAGATACTGGTTTGCTCTGTAAACTTTCATCTAAAGTACAAGAAAAAGATTACAGCCTTGGAAACCAGTGGGGCAGTTCTACTCTGTTCTATAGGGTCGCTATGAGTCAGAACTGACCAGATGGCAGTGGGTTTTTTGGGTTATCAGTTTACAGCGTGGGTGCTATTATTATTCCCATTTTTATATATCAGAGGTCTGAAGTTTCAAAAGAGATCATATAGCTAGTAAGTGGTGGAGCAGGGATTTGAACCTAGGTCTAACTTGAGCCCTCTGTGTCCCCCTCTCTGGCCTCTCTGTCATCTTCTCTACTTCACAACCTCCTAATCTGGAGATGTTGCTGGAGGTCTCTGTTGAAAAGCATCTGCTTGAATATCTAGACAAATCCATCTCCAAAGGCTTGTGTCTGCCTCTTCCTGGGCTGTGGGTTGTCACTCTCAATGGATTTTAAACATGGTCACTTGGACTCGGAAAAGGGTCATTCCACAGGGCACCTATGGTTAAATCCTGAGCCCTTAAAATATTGTCATGGCCAAAATGGCTATCGGAATATTGGGCATCAGAAAGACGAATATGGGAAATAAACAAGAAGACCTTTCTTAAGGTCCTAGTGGAGACTGCCATTATGTCAAATTCAACACAACTAAAGCAAAGGCATCACTGGGGGTTGGGGGGGGGGTGTAGACCGCACTGGGTGACACTGTCAGATGAGTGACGCTAAGAGGACTGGCTATAAAAATATCCCTGTAGTTAGTTATAACGACAAAAACATTTTTAATAAGGCCAGCTTACATGTATCAATATACCTACAAGGCTAAAACTCTATGCAAATTTACTCTTTGAATCTTCTAATGCACTCCAGGCAGAGCTATCATTACTACCCAATTACAATGACGCTTTGAACCATGTGGTTTCGTCTGCACGCGCTACAAGCAGGTGCTGTTGTTTTTGTTGCTGCCGGTGTTTTTATAGTGGCTAATTTTGTTAAATTTTCTGGTATTTTAGCTACAATACTGTGGTAATTAGTATTTGTGAACCTATATCAATAAACTCCTTTTGAGAATGAAGTAGTAATTAAAGGAAAAGAAGGAGTGATATACGGAAATTACAATTTATGATTAATGCTAGTACAAAAAACATTAACAAGGATTCTGTATGGTTTGGTATGGGAGGAGGTCCGTGGGGGGTGGTGACACCATGAGTTACCACACCGGGTGACACCAACCCTAGTAATGCCACTGATCTAAAGCCATACTCATCATTTTCCCCACAAAACATTCCTCAGCTTTCCTGTTTTGGCCAGTGGTCTCATCAGTCTCTCAGTCATCCCCAACTCTTCCTTTCCTCACAAAATCACCTGTTACTGTCGGCCAGTCTCTCTTAGTGGTTCCCATTTGGCCTTTCAGTTTTTCATTTCTAAATCCATGCTGATGGACCCAGTTCTCATTGTATTTCATCCGGACCATAATGATAGTTTCGTATGTACTGCCCAGTTATCAGACACTACTCTGTACTCAAGGAGCCCGGGTGGTGCAGTGGTTAAGCATTTGGCTGCTAACTGAAGGGTCGGCAGTTTGAATCCACCAGCTGCTCCAAGGGAGAAAGATGTGGCAGTCTCTTTCCACAAAGATTTACCGCCTTGGAAACTCTGTGGGGCAGTTCTACTCAGAAACTACTTAACAGCAACAGGTTTGGTTTTGGTTTTTACTCTGTACTCAGACTATTCTTTTTGAAATGAAAATAAAGCGTATAACTCTCCTGCTCATAAATGTTCAATGACTCCCTATTACCTCTAGTATCAAGTCCAAATCCTTAGCCTTAAATCCACTAGTTTTATAACCTCTGTTATTACCTTATAAAAACCACCCCCCATCAGATATGCTTTTTGAATTCACACCTCTGAACTTTTACTCATAACCACACCCTCAGTCTTCCCCTTCTTCTCCAACCATTTATTCTCTAATTTTTATTCAAAACACCAACCTGTGGGTAAAGCTGAATAAGACTGTTTATCCTGATCTCAAGGAGCTCACAGTCTATCGAAAAAACAGACACATATATAGACAGTGACATTATATAAGGATAAGAGAGATAAAGAGCCAAATGAACACAGAGGAAGGAGAACGTAAGTTTGCCTGGAAGAATGAGAGACAGCTTCACAGAGGTGTTGCTTTGGTTGATTCTTGGAGGAGTAGGAGTTTGTGAGGGAGGGTAATGAGGGGAAGAGTGCCAGGTAATGTCTCTAACAATCATGTAATACTGTTCATCATACGTCCTCTCTCAGCATCTCCTCTATTTGTCTTGTCCTTCTAGCAGCTTTTCATATACTGTGTCTTATCTACTTTTAACTGGTTTATGAACGTCTGTAGGACAGGGGCCATGTCTTCTATTTCCCCTTTGCAAAATGAGGGTAGCAGTACCTGCTTTGCAGGATTTTTATGAGTGTTAGGGATAATTCATGTGACATACATGGTAGGCACTCAATAAATTTTTCTGTAATGAATGAAGTGCCTAGCAAAGTTTCTGGGCCACATGAGGTGCTAATATCATTGTCATTATCTTCTATCTCAATGTTTGTTGAATGAATTATCCTGCTCTGGTTCAAGGATGTTGTATCCACAGTAGAAACTCTGTATTTGGAAGGCCCCATGGTACTGCAAAAGATCCAGAGAAAGTCAGTGTTTCAATGGGGTGGGGATACCAGCCTGTGACAGCTAACCAAACAGATGAGCATGCTCTAATCTGAAGGGCAGGCAGAGATACTCAAATTCAGCTCAAATTCACTGAATGCTGATTTATTTTTTGCATAATTCTCACAATGTTCCTTTATAATCCTTAATTTACAGATAAGAAGACATATTCAGAGAGGTTAAATACCTTGCCAAAGGCCACAGAGCTAGATGGTGAGATCCACTGAATTCCAAGCTCAACGCTCTTTTTACTGTAACACAGAAACTTTCATGGTGTAGAAAAACATTAAGGGTTTAGATAAGTTAAATACAGACTTGTTTACTAAATTCCCTAGCTGTTCAAATCAGCTGTAATTTCTAGAGCTAGAGAGAGGTTGTTTCAAGGCAAGTAAAAGGAAGTGTTGCCTTATGTTGGGGGCAGGGTAAGGAACAAACACAAGAAATGTATTATTATGATAAATCGTACAAAATGTAAAAGGGAAGAAGTTACAAAAGAGTTAATAAAATTACAGATAAAAGATCCCTTGCAAGTCATGGAAACCCTAGACTTTCATTTCTTCCTCTCCCTGAGCTATGAAAACACCCTAAGCCTTAAGTCTGAGCTCTTTCCAAAGGCAACCTGGGGCTGGGTTCCTATGCTTTTGGGCAGGCCAGCTGTGCCCTCTCATAGCCTATCTCTGACATAGCTTTTAAGGAAAGTATCCTGGTCTGTGGACAAAACAACAGTTGATACAGTAAATATTACTTTTCTCCATAAGTTATGGCCTGAGAGCCTAGAATTTAGTGTTAAACAACCAGAATAAGTTTGGGAGAGAGCAATGAAATTTAACACATCAAAATCAAATAATATGTAAAATCAATATACAAAAATCAATGGTATTTTTATACACTAACAACAAACAATTGGAAATTGAAATTAAAAAATAACGTTTACAATAGCATTAAAATATGCATTTCTTAGGGATAAATCGGACAAAAGGCCTGCACACTGAAAACTACAAAATGTTGCTGAGAAATTAAAGAAGACCATAATAAGTGGAGAGATATACCATGTTAATGGATAAAAGACTCGATATTTTAAAAAAATTGTGTTTAGGTGAAAGTTTACAGCTCAAGTTAATTTCTCATTCAAAAATTTATACATGTATTGTTTTGTGACATTAGTTGCAATGACCACAGTGTGACAGCACACTCCCCCTTTCTACCCCAGGTTCCCTGTGTTCATTCAACCAGTTCCTGTCCCTTCCTACCTTCTCATCCTGTTTTTGGTCTCATGTATCTGGTTGAACTAAGAAGCACATTCCAAGCATTATTTTTTGTTTTATATTTCTGTCTAATCTTTGTCTGAAGAGTGGGCTTCAGGAATGGTTTCAGTTCTCGGTTAACAGTGCATCCGGGGGCCATAGTTTTGGGGGTTCCTCCAGTGTCTGTCAGATGCTTTTTACATGAATTTCAGTTCTGTTCTACATTTTTCTCCTGCTCTGTCCAGAACTCTCTGTTGTGTTCCCTGTCAGGGTGGTCACGGTGGTAGCTGGGCACCATCTAGTTCTTCCAGTCTCAGGCTGGTGGAGTCGCTGGTTCATTTGGTCTTTAAGTCCTTTGGGCTAGTATTTTCCTTGTGTCTTTGGTTTTCTCCATTCTTCTTTGCTCCGAGTGGGATGGGACCAATTGATGTATCTTAGATGGCTGCTTGCAAGCTTTTAAGACCCCAGATACCACTCACCAAAGTGGGATATGGAATATTTTCCTTATATATTATGTTATGCCAATTGACCTAGGACTCCATATTGTTAACATGTCAATTTTCCCTTAAAATAATCAATAGATTCAGTGTAATCCCAATTAAAATCCCAGCAGGCTTTTTTGTAGAAATTGTCAAATTAATTTTCTCATATGGAAATGCAAAAGACCTGGAATAGCCCAAACCAACTTTAAAAAAGAATAAAGTTAGAGGATTTACACTACCTGATTTCAAAACTTATTATAAAGCTACAGTAATCAAACTATTGTAATCAAAACATAAAAATAGATATATGACAATCAAGGAGCCCTGAACATCAAAGGCAAAGTGGAGGAACCTGACTGAGTGGCAGGGGGAGGGAGAGATGGTTCAAAAGCAGTGAGGAGTTGCCAGACCTGATCTGGTGAGAGCATGAGCCCTTCAGGCCTGTTCAGCTCATGGGTGATCAGTGAGGCAGGCAAGCAGCAGTGCTCAGGAGGCATATTATGCACCAGGAGAGACTCAGAGACAGACAGTCTACTTGGCCACCCAGAACCAGTGAAAAGCAACCATTGGTTGGCAAAAGATAAGTACTTGCGTCTGGCCTGCCGCATCCATCAAAAACACCTCCTTTAGGCTCTGGGGACCATGGTCTAGGGGAACATCTAGCTCAATTGGCATGACACAGCTTATAAAGACAATGCTCTACATTCTACCTTGGTGAGTAAGTGTCTGGGGTCTTAAAAGCCTGTGAGCAGCCATCTAAATACTCCACTGGTCTCATCCCTTTGGGAGCAAGGGAGAATGAAGAGAACAGGATACAAGGAAAAAATTAGTCTGAAGGACTAATGGTCCACAGCTACCAAGGCCTCCACTGGACTGAGTCCAGTACAGCTAGATGGTGCCCGGCTACCACCACTGACTGCTCTGACCAGGATCACAACAGAGGTTTCTGGACAGAGCTGGAGAAGGATGTAGAACATAATTCTAACTCACAAAAAAAAAAAAAAGAAAAAGATCAGATTCACTGCCCTAAAGGAGACTGGAGAAACCCCGAGAGTATGGCACCCAGACACCCTTTTAGCTCAGTGGTGAAGTTATCTCTGAGGTTCACCGTTCAGCCTGGGAGTGGACAGCCCTGTAAAACCAAATGAGACTAATGAGGTACAGTAGTCCAGTGACAAGGCCAGAAGGCAGAAGGGGACAAGGAAAGCTGGTGATAGGGAACTCAAGGTTGAGTAAGGATATTGTTGATGTGTTGTGAGATTGTTAACCATTGTCATAGGGCAACATTTGTAGTAACTGTTAAATGAGAAACTATTTTGTTCCGTAAGCCTTCATCTTAAGTGAGAATAGCAGCACAATTGGAAGAGGGTAGTCGATGTCACTGAACTGTGCATGTAGAAATTTTTGAAATGGTGTATCTTTGGCTATGTATATTTTCACCAAAAAAAGAAAGTCGAGAAGGGAGAGGGTTGACATGTTGTGGGGTTGTTAACCAATGTCATAAAACAATATGTGTACTACTGTTTCATGAGAAACTATTTGTTCTGTAAGCCTTCACCTGAAGTACAATAAGATAAAAAAAATAAAAAATAAAAAAACAAAAAAAAACACCTCCTTTAGGGAAAAACCTCTCTCCCATTTACCTCCCCATTCCCTGCTCTGCACTGGGTCCTGGATCAGCTTCAGCAATTGCCGAGTCCCCTGGGCTGGAAGTACGATCTGGCACACGCCCTGAGCTATTCTCCTGGCCTGGAGAGCGAACAAAGCAACACACAGGGGAAAAAATAAACTGCAGGCTCCCCTAAGCCAGGAACTCAGGGTAGGCACAACTCCTTTGCCTAGGCACAGGCATAAGGGATCCACGGACTTTGAGTGCCTTTCCCTCAGCATAGACTTGTGTGGGCCCATTTCAACAGCGTAGGCCCTCATTACCGTAGCACAACAGGGTATGTACCGGAAGTCTTAACTTCAGCTGTTTCAGCTGTGAAGTGGCAGGTTCTTGACATTTGACAGTGCTCTGCCCATTAAGCAGAGTCTTCATCTACCCACATCAGGGGTCTGAGGACTGGTGGCTCCACCCACTCCACCTAGCCACCTACGATTGGGGCTCCTGAATAAGAGGTGCCTCCCAGTCCTTACAGCCAAGAGCACTGGGTGCTCACAGTCCAGCTGCAAAACCCACCCACCTACGTGCTCTAGGGAAGAGGGACACGCCTTCCCCCTGGACACTCGGGGGCGGCCGTCAGTCCCTGCCTTGCTCAGAGTGTGTCTCCCTGCTACAGCCAGATGCCTGTGCCTACACCAATCACCCATGCCTGTCTAGGACTGTAGGTGAGTGCTTGCACCACACAATTAGTGGCTACTTACCTGGGCACCTGAGCTGAATCCATACAGGAGGAGTGGGCAGACTCCTGAGCTCACATACCTAGTAACAGATCTAACCACCTGGTGACAGGGCATTAGAGCTTCAAAGGTGCTAATAATCAAACTAGCTATCAAGAGCAGCCTATTTGGGCATATCAAAACAAAACAAGAAGCTAGGACACAGAAAGAAAACATAAAATAAATAAATATAATAACTTATTGATGGCTCGGAGACAACAGTCAATACTAAATCACGTAAAGAGGCAGTCCATGATGGCTTCAGCAAGCTCCCAAAATAAAAAAACTAGAAATTTTCCAGAGGAGGAAAATTTCTTGGAATTACCAGAGGCAGAATACAAAAGATTAATATATAGAACTCTTCAAGAAAATAGGAAGGAAATTAATCAAAATGCAGAACACTCAATAGAGGAAATTAAAAAGATTAGAGAAGAGCATAATGACAAATTTAACAGGCTGCAAGAATCCATAGAGAGACAGCAATCAGAAATCCAGAAGATTAACAATAAAATGTCAGAATTAGACAACTCAATAGAAAGACATAGGAGCAGAATTGAGCAATCGAAGTCAGAATTAGTGAGATTGAAGATAAAGCACTTGACACCAACTTATGTGAGGAAAAATCAGATAACAGGGTTAAAAAAAAATGAAGAAACAAAGAATTATGTGGGATTCTATCAAGAGGAGTAAGCCACGAGTGATAGGAGTACCACAACGTGGTGGCGGTGGTGGGGGACAACAGAAAATACAGAGAGAATAGTTGAAGATTTGTTGGCAGAAAACTCCCCTTATATCGTGAAGGATGACAAGATATCTATCCAAGATGCTCATGGAACCCAACATGAGGTAGATCTCAAAAGAAAGTCACCAAGACATATTATAATCAAACTTGTCAAAACCAAAGATAAAGAGAATTTCAAGAGCAGCTAGGGATAAACGAAAAGTCATCTGCAAAGGAGAGTCCGTAAGACTAAGCTCAGACTACTCAGCAGAAACCATGCAGGCAAGAAGGCAATGAGATGACGTATATAAAGCCTTGAAGGAAAAAGATTGCCAGCCAAGAATTATATATCCAGCAAAACTGTCTCTCAAATATAATGGCAAAATTAAGTCATTTCCAGATAAACAGAAGTTTAGGGAATTTGCAAAAACCAAACCAAAATTACAGGAAATACTAAAGGGAGTCCTCCAGTTAGAAAATCAATAACATCAGATAACAACCCAAGACTAGAACACAGGACAGAGCAACCAGATATCAGCCCAGATAGGGAAGTCACAAAAGTAAATCAAAGCTAAAACACTGAAAATGGGGAAACAGATGTCAATATGTAAAAGACGACAACATTAAAACAAAAAAGAGGGACTTAAAAAATGTAGACATCGATTTTTCATATGGAGAGGAAGTCAAGTCGATATAAAGAAATAAAAGACTGATATAAACTTAGAAAAATAGGGTAAATATTAAGGTAACCACAAAGGAAACTAATAATCCTATAAGTTAAAATAAAAAACTAGACAAATATAAAGACTCAGCAAATACAGAATCAACAACAATGAAAAAAATAAAAAGAAAATACATAAAGAAAAACGACTCAGTACAGAAAATTAAGTGGAACAAAGAAATGTGAACCACACACACAAAAGACATCAAAATGACATCACTAAACTCATACCTATCAATAATTACACTGAATGTAAATGGACTAAATGCACCAATACTGAGACAGAGAGTGGCAGATCGGATAAAAAGACACGATCTATCTATATGCCGCCTGCAAGAGACACACATTAGACTTGAAGACACAAGCAAACTAAAACTCAAAGGATGGAAAAAATATACCAAGCAAACAACACTCAAAAAAGAGCAGGAGTGGCAATATTAATCTCTAACAAGAGAGACTTTTAAGTAAAATCCACCACAAAGGATAAGGAAGGACACTATATAATGATTAAAGGGTCAATACTCCAGGAGGACATAACTATAATAAGTATTTACACACCCAATGACAGGGCTCCAAAATACATAAAACAAACTCTAGCAGCACTGAAAAGACAGACAGCTCCACAATAGTAGTAAGAGACTTCAACACACCACTTTCGGTGAAGGACAGAACATCCAGAAAGAAGCTCAACAAAGACATGGAAGTGCTAAATGCTACAATCAACCAACTTGATCTCATAGACATATACCGAACACTCCACCCAACGGCAGCCAAGTACACTTTCTTTTCCAATGCACATGGAACATTCTTCAGAATAGACCAGATATTAGGCCCTACAGCAAGCCTTAACAAAATCCAAAGCACTGAAATATTACAAAGCATCTTTTCCAATCATAAAGCCACAAAAGTAGAAATCAATAACAGAAAAAGCAAGGGAAAAAAAGTCAAACACATGGAAGCTGAACAACACTTTGCTCAAAAACTACTGGGTTATAGAAGAAATTAAGGATGGAATAAAGATTCATAAAATCAAATGAGAATGAAAACATATCCTACCAGAACCTTTGGGACACAGCAAAAGCAGTGCTCAGAGGTCAGTTTATAGCAATAAATGCACATATCCAAAAAGAAGAAATGGCCATAATCAAAACATTAACCCTACAACTGAAACAAGCAGAAAGAGAGCAGCAAAAGAAGCCCTCGGGTGCCAGAAGAAAGAAAATAATAAGAATTAGAGCAGAATTAAATGAAACAGAGAATAGAAAAACAATTGAAAGAGTTAACAAGACCAAAAGCTGGTTCTTTGAAGAGATCAACAAAATTGATAAACCATTGGCCAAACTGACAAAAGAAAAACAGGAGAGGAAGCAAATAACCCGTATAAGAAATGAGAAGGGTGATATCACAACAGACCCAACTGAAATTAAAAGAATCATAACAGAATACTATGAAAAATTGTACTCTAACAAATCTGAAAACCTAGAGGAAATGGACAAATTTCTAGAAACTCACTACCTACCTAAACTAGCACAAACAGAGGTAGAACAACTGAATAAACCCATAACAAAAGAAGAGATTGAAAAGGTAATTAAAAAACTCATAACAAAAAAAAGCCTTGGCCCAGATGTCTTCACTGGAGAATTCTACCAAACTTTGAAAGAGTTAACACCACTACAAGTAAAGGTATTTCAGAGCATAGAAAAGGATGGAATACTCCCAAACTCATTCTATGAAGCCAGCATAACCCCGATACCAAAACCAGGAAAAGACACCATAAAAAAGAAAATTACAGACCAATATACCTCATGAATATTGACGCAAAAATCCTCAATAAAATTCTAGCCAATAGAATTCAGGCACATATCAAAAAAGTAATTCACCATGATCAAGTGGGATTTATACCAGGTATGCAGGGGTGGTTCAACTTTAGAAAGAGAATCAATGTAATCCATCACATAAATAAAACAGAAGAGAAGAACCACATGATCTTATCAATTGATGCAGAAAAGGCATTTGACAAAGTCCAACACCCATTCATGACAGAAACTCTCAACAAAGTAGGAATAGAAGGGAAATTCCTCAATATAATTAAGGGCATTTATACAAAGCCAACAGCCAGCATCATCCTAAATGGAGAGACTTGGAAAGCATTCCCCTTGAGAATGGGAACCAGACAAGGATTCCCTTTATCACCACTCTTATTCAACATTGTACTGAGGGTCCTAGCCAGAGCAATTAGGCTAGACAAAGAAATAAAGGGCATCCAGATTGGTAGGGAAGTAGTTAAAGTATCTCTATTTGCAGATGATATAATCTTTAACACAGAAACCCCCAAAGAATCTACAAGAAAACTACTGGAACTAATAGAGGATTTCAGCAAAGTTTCAGGATACAAGATAAACATACAAAAATCAGCTGGATTCCTTTACACCAACAAAGAGGACCTCAAAGAGGAAATCACCAAATCAATACCATTTACAATAGCCCCCAAGAAGATAAAATACTTAGGAATACATCAAACCAGAGATGTAAAAGACCTATACAATGAAAACTACAAGACACTACTGCAAGAAACCAAAAGAGATCTTCATAAGTGGAAAAACATACTTTCCTCATGGATAGGAAGACTCAACATTGTGAAAATGTCAATTCTTCCCAAAATGATCTACAGATACAAGGCAATCCCAATCCGAATTCCACTAGTAATGAGATGGAGAAACAAATCACCAACTTTATACGGAAAGGGAAGAGGCCCCGGATAAGTAAAGCATTACTGAAGAAGAAGAACAAAGTGGGAGACCTCACACTCCCTGATTTTAGAACCTATTATACCGCCACAGTAGTCAAAACAGTGTGGTACTGGTACAACAAGAGATACATAGACCAATGGAACAGAATTGAGAATCCAGACATAAATTCATCCACCTACGAGCAGCTGATATTTGACCAAAGCCTAAAGTCCGTTAATTGGGGAAAAAACAGTCTCTTTAACAAATGGTGCTGGCATAACTGGATATCCATCCACAAAAAACTGAAACAAGACCCATACCTCACACTATGCACAAAAACTAACTCAAAATGGATCAAAGACAAATAGAAAATTGAAAACGATAAAGATCATGGAACAAAAAATAGGGACAACGCTAGGAGCCCTAATACATGGCATAAACACAATAGGAACCATAAGTAACAATGCACAAGGACCAGAAGGGAGACTAGATAACTGGGAGCTCCTAAAAATCAAACACTTATGGTCGTCAAAAGACTTCACTAAAAGAGTCAAAAGACAACCTACAGACTGGGAAAAAAATTTTCCCTACGACAAATCTGATCGGCATCTAATCTCTAAAATCTACAAGATACTGCAAAACCTCAACAACAAAAAGACAATAACCCAATTAACAAATGGGCAAAGGATAGGAACAGGCACTTCTCCAAAGAAGATATTCAGGCAGCTAACAGACACATGAAGAAATGCTCATGATCATTAGCCATTAGAGAAATGGAGATCAAAACTGCAATGAGATACCACCTCACCCCAACAAGGCTAGCATTAATCCAAAAAACACAAAATAATAAATGCTAGAGAGTTTGTGGAGAGACTGAAATACTTATACACTGTTGGTAGGAACGTAAAATGGTACAACCACTTTGGAAATTGATTTGGCGTTTCCTTATAAATCTAGAAATAGAAGTACAATGGGATCCAGCTATCCTGCTCTTTGGAATATATCCTAGAGAAATAAGAGCCGTCACAGGAATAGATATATGCACACCCATGTTCATTGCAGCACTGTTCACAATAGCAAAAAGATGGAAGCAACCTAGGTGCCCATCAAGAGATGAATGGTAAACAAATTATGGTATATCCACACAATGGAATAGTCTGCAATGATAAAGGACAACGATGAAGCCATGAAACATCTTATAACATGGAGGAATCTGGAGGGCGTTATGCTGAGTGAATTTAGTCAGTCACAGAAGGACAAATATGTATAAGACCACTATTATAATAACTCAAGAAAAGGCTTAAACACAGAAGAAAACATTCTTTGGTGGTTATGGGGGTGGGGAGGGAGGGTGAGGGTTATTTACTAACTATATAGTAGATAAGAATTATCTTAGGTGAAGGGAAGGACAGCACATATTACGGGGGAAGTCAGCACAACTGGACTAAACCAAAGCTAAGAAGTTTCCTGAATACACTCAAACCTTGAGGGACAGAGTAGCAGAGATAAGGGTCTGGGGAGCATGCTTTCGGGGGACATCTAGGTCAACTGGCATAACAAAGCTTATTAAGAAAATGTTCTGCATCCTACTTTGGTGAGTGGCGTCTGGAGTCTTAAAAGCTTGCAAGCGGCCATCTAAGATGCATCAATTGGTCCCAGATACCTGGAGTAAAGGAGAATGAAGAACACCAAAGACACAAGGAAAGTATTGGCCCTAGAGACAGAAGGGGCCACATAAACCAGAGACTTCATCAGCCTGAGACCAGAAGAACTAGATGGTGCCCGGCTACCACCAATGACCTCCCTGACAGGGAACACAACAGAGAGTCCTGGATGGAGGAGAAGAAAGGTGGGGTGCAGAACTCAAATTCTAGTAAGAAGACCAGACTTAATGGTCTGAATGAGACTGGAGGAACCCCGAAACGCATGGCCCCTGGATTCTCTATCAGCCCAGAACTAAAACAATATCCAAGGCCAACTCTTCAGACAGGGATTGGACTAGACTGTAAGACATAAAATGATACTCATGAGGAGTGTGTCTCTTAGCTCAAGTAGATGCAAGAGACTAAATGGGCAGCTTCTGTCCAGAGGTGAGATGGGAAGGCAGAGATGGTTAGGAGCTGGTTGAATGGACATGGGGAATCAGGGGTGGAAAGGAGTGTGCTGTCATGGTGTGGGGAAAGCAATTAGGGTCACATAACAGTGTAGGTATAAATTTTTGTATGGGAGACTTACTTGAAATGTAAGCTTCATTTAGACTATAACAATAAACAAACAAAAAAAGATCATAGCCAAGAAAACCCTATGGAGTAGTTATACTTTACAATGCACAGGGTCACCATGAGTTGGAATTGACTCAGCGGCAATGAGTTTGTTTGTTTTGTTGTTTTAAGAGTGTCCACTGGATCTAAATAAACATCTGGACATATAAAAAAAATTAAAGATATGCAAATAGATCAATAGATTAGAATCCAGAAATAGACCCACATATACGTGGTCAACTGATTTTTTCCAAAGGTGCAAAGGCAATTCAGTGGAGAAAGTCTTTTCAACAAATGCTGGTGGAACAATTGGATATCCATATGCAAAAGAAAAGGACTTTGATCCATACCTAGCAGTATATTAAAAAATTAACTCAAAATGAATTATGGATCTCAATAAAGATATTTTTTAAATTGTATAATCTCAATCTAATCATGAGCAAATATCACATAAACCAAAATTGTGGGACATTATACAAAATAACTGGCCTACACTCTTCAAAAAAGGGCTGAATAAATGTCCCATATTGAAGATTTAAGGAGATATGACTAGTAAATGTAATGTGGGATCCTGGATTGAATCCTAAACAAGAAAAAGAACATTAGTGGAACAACTGGCAAAATTTTAATAAGATCTGTACATTACTTAACAGTATAGTACCATAGTACCAGTAATAATTTCCCAGTTTCAATCATTGTGCTGATTATGTAAGATGTTAACATTAGGAGAGACTGGGTGAAGGTTATATGGAACTTGTCTTAGACTGGGTTCGCTAGAGAAGCAAAACCAGTAAAGTGTATCAATATATATATATAGAGAGAGATTCATCTCAAGGAAGTGGCTCATGCAGTTGTAGAGGCTGGAACATCCCAAGCCTGTGGGTCAGGATAGAGGCTTCTCCTGATTCGTATAGCTGCTGAGGCTGGCGAACCCAAGACTGGCAGGTCAGACAGCAGGGCTCTTGCTCACAGGCTGCAAAGATTGACGAATCCCAATATCAGCAGGCAAGATGGTGGGTAAGCTTGAGATTTATCTCAAGTACCAAGAACCAGAGGTCAGATGAACAGGAGGAGCCAGCTGTGGGATCCATAGCGAGCAAAAGCCCATGAGTCTTGCCAGAAAGTCCACTTATATATTTGATGCAGGCCACACCCTCAAAGAAACTCCCTTTCAACTGATTGGCTACTCACAGCAGATCCCATCAGGGAGGTGATCACATTATATCAAATCTCATCGTGGAAGTGATCACATCATCATATGACTGCCAAACGATATCATAACTGCCAAACCACTGAGAATCATGGCCCACCCAAGTCGACACATAACCTTAATGATCTCAGAACTCATGTACTATTATTGCAAGTCTCAAATTGTTTAGAAATAAAAAGTTAAAAAGAAATCATAGACCTAAATGTAAAACCACAAAACTTCTAGAAGAAAACACAGGAGAAAATCTTTGAGATCACAGACGAGGCAAAGATTTCTTTCTTTCTTTTATTTATTTTTATTGTGCTTTAGGTGAAAATTTACAGCTTAAGTTAATTTCTCATACAAAAATTTATACACATATTGTTATGTAACACTAGTTGCAATCCATATAATGTGACAGCACACTGCTCCTTTCCACCCCGGCTTTCCTGTGTCCATCCAACCAACTCCTGTCCCTTAATGCCTTCTCATCTTGCCTCTGGACAGAAGCTGCCATTTGGTTTTGTGTATCTGCTTGAACTAAGAAGTACACACTTCATGAGTATTATTTTATGTTTTATAGCCCAGTCTAATCTTTGTCTGAAGAGTAAGCTTCGGGAATAGATTTAGTTCTGGGTTAATAGAGCGTCGGGGGCCATGGCTTCAGGCGTTCCTCCAGTCTCAGTCAGACCATTAAGTCTGGTCTTTTTATGTGAATTTGAGTTCTGCTCCACACTGTTCTCCTGCTCTGTCAGGGGCAAGGCAAAGATTTCTTAAATACATCACCAAATACATGATACAATATCAAAAATCAACAAATTAAACGTCTTCACAATTAAGAACTTTCTTTGAAAGACACTTAAGAGACTGCAAAGACAAGCCACAGACCAGAAGAAAATATTTGTAAATCACATATCTGATAAAGGACTTGAATCCAGAAAATATAAAGAACTCTCAAAATGCAATATTAATGAAACAACCCAATTTTAAATGAGCAAACAATTTGAACAGACACTTAAAACCAAAGAAGATAGATGGATAACAAATAAGCATGTAAAAAGATGCTCAACGTCATTAGCCACCAGGGATAGGCAAATTAAAACTGCAGTGAAACACCACTCCATACCTATTAGATATGGCTAAAATTAAACACAGTACTGTATCAAGTTTTGGTTAGGATGTAAAACAACTGGAACTCTCATACACTGCTGATGGGAATGTAAAATGATACACTGCTTCAGAGAACAGTTTAACAGTGTCTTAGGTTGTATTCTCTAGGGAAGCAAATCAGTGAAGCATATATATATATATATACACACACACACACACATATACACATATATATATTGGAGCCCTGGTGGCAAAGTGGTTAAGAGCTCAGCTGCTAACTGAAATGTTGGCAGTTCAAATCCACCAGCTGCGCCTTGGAAACCCTATGGGGCAGTTCTACTCTGTCACATAGGGTCGCTATGAGTTGGAAGCAACTTGATGGCACATAACAACAACAACACAGAGAGAAAGAGAGATTTATCTCAAGGAAATGGCTCACATGGTTGTAGAGGCTGGCAAGTCCCAAGTCTGAGTCAGGCATCAGGCTGGAGGCTTCTTCTGACTCATGTAGCTGCAGAGGCTGACAAACCCAAGATCAGCAGTTTAGATGGCAGGCTGCTGGCTGACAGGCTGCAGAGGCCGACGAATCCCAAGATCAGCAGGCAATACTGCAGGCCACTGGCTCAAGTCCCAAGAACCAGAGGTCAGATGATGATGAACCAGATGAAGATCCAGAGCAAGCAAAAGCCAGCAAGCTTTGCCAGAGTGTCCATACATATTGGATGCAGCCACACTCCTGAGGAAACTCCCCTTACAACTGATTGGCTGATCACATCAGATCACATCATGGAGGTGATTACATTATATCACAGAATGGAGAATAACTACATCATTACATAACTGCCAAACTACATCAGTACATGACAGCTAAATGAAAATCATGGCCCAGCCAAATTGACACACAATCTTAGCCATCACAGGCAGTTTGTCTAAGAAGTAAGTGTACACCTACCATGTGACCCAGCCATTCCACTCCTAGGTATTTACCCAGGAGAAAATGAAATATATGTCTATACAAAGACTTGTACATGAATGTTCATAGCCAAAAATTGGAAGCAGCCAACTGTCCATTGACAGGTGAATGGGGAAACAAATTGTGGTATATTCAAGCAATGGCATACTACTCAGCAATAAAAAGGAATGAACTATTGATTCAAACAACATGGATGGATTTCAAAATAATTATGGTGAATAACAGAAGCCAGAACCTTCCCCCCCACAAAAAAACACAAAGTACATACTACTTGAGTCCATTCACATAAAACCATAGAAAATGCAAACTAAACTAGAGGTGGAAAGCAAATTAGTGGTTTCCTGAGGGTGGGAGGATGGGAGGAAAAATGAGGAAACTTTTGGGAGCAATGGTATATTCACTCTGTGGATTGTGGTGATGTTTTCATTGGTGTATATATAACATCAAATTTTACACCTTAAATACATAGTTTATTTTACGTCAGTTGTATTTCAACAAAGCTGTTTAGTCAAATACATCTAGATGCCAAGTACAAATTACAATTATGGTCCTAAGAATGCCAATGGATCAAGGGTTCACCAGGAGGCTTGCCCCACTACACCTGGAACTTGAGGATGAGGAAATCCCAAGTGGAATCACCAGTTATTAATACATTTTGGTGTCTCTCTCCACCACAACTGCTAGCCAGCTGACTAGCTTCTGGAAGGAGTCAGGAGATATGGTGTGGGATGGACATGAATCTGGGACCTGCCCTGGTCAGTCCCTCTCTGGCTGCCTTTGGGAGGAGCCGGGTTGAGGCTCAGGGTATTTTCATAGCTCAGGAAGAAGAGGTGGAAGAGAGAAACCAAGAAGGAATGGAACCAGAAGGAGCTGGAGATGAGTTGAAAAGGTTAACTATTCAGAACTATGTAATCGAGGGGCTGGAAAGGAGCCAAAAGAACACATGCTTCAATAATTCTTGTTTATAGATGAGAACACCAAGACCTTGAACTTTCTGTCACACAGAATTGGGGCTCTAAGCCAGGTTTCCCTATTTCCTTTACATTTATTTCCATTATGCCAAGTGGTTCATGGTACAGGAGATGATGGCTTCCCCTTCATTCAACGTTTGTACAGTACTAGGTATAGAATAGGTCCTGGAGTCTGAAGGAGTTCATAGCCTAGCAGAGAAACAGATCTACATACACAGGTGACTTTAATAATAAAAGCAAGACTGTAGTAAGTGCTATAAATGAAGTGCATACGACATGGTCTGAGAATACAGAGAAGGGGAAATTCTTTCTACCCGGAAAAGAGATTCAGTGATCAGAAAAATCAAGGACGTCCTCATTCCTGGAGTCCAAACTCCCTAGAATGGCAATAAACACACTTTACTAGGTGCTCAGTAAATGTTAGTATCCTTCCTCTCCCCAGCTTGACCCCAGCCTAGCTTTCCTTTAGCCACACCAAACCACTGTTCCTGAACGCGGTACTTCATGCCACTGTGTTTTGCATGACATGTTACCTCCTCTTGGAATACAATGTCCTTCCCAGAATAAACTAACAGTGACATGGTGATATAAAATGGACGTCAGAGAGCTCGGGAGAATATAAAACACATGGTAATAGCTAAGCGAACAGGCTATGGAAGCGTAATTCCTCTGAGCCTCAGGCTTCTCATCTTAAAAAGGAGCTAATAATAAAATTTATTTTATAAGGTTGTTGAGTGGATTAAAAGGACATTCCTATGGCTTTTAGCATCCCGCCTGGCACAGAACGAGCACGCAAGAAATATTTGCAATATTTTTCCGTGCGTAGCGACTTTCTCCTCTTGCCTCGCCCAGCGGAGGAGCCGCCCCTTGACCGCCCACTCGGCGCCCAGGGCACCCAGCACAGCGTCCACACTGCCACGTCGCCACCTACACCCTCCCACCTCCCAACACCCGGGTTTACCAGACGCTACCCCGCTAAGTACCCGGGTTCACCGGGGCGCGCCCCAGACTTGTCTGGCCCTTCGATTGGCTCCTCCAGATGCCTGTCGTCATAGACCGCTGCCGATTGGCTAGGCTGGGAGAGGAGGGGCGGGTCTCGGGAGCGTAGGAAGGGCGGGAACCCGGATGTGTGTGGTGGCGGTGGCCGAAGAGCTAGTGTGCGGAGCTGAGAGGCCTATGGATGAGGAGGACGCGGAGGCCCCGGTAGGCGGGGATCGGGGGGGGTGGGGGCGGGGTCCCGGAGGCCTCGGGTCTCCCGGGAGCCCAAGGCAGGAGGAGGGGGTCCTGGGCTGGGGTTCCGGGGGCAAGGGGCAGGGTCTTGAGCTCCCGTCTCTGGGCTTCCTCCCTCGGGCACTCCGGCCCGGTACTGGGCCTGGGGAGAATGGGCGTAGTCACAGTGACGGATAGGCCCCCTGGTCTTCTCTGAATGACCAAGCTGTTTCAGGGTGGAGGCGGGGCCCAGTGCGGCCGCGGCTCGCCGGTGCCAAAGCTGTGGGGTTCTGGGTAACCACATGCCCCTAGGTCTGGGGCGCCAGCATCTACCTGGGGTCAAGCTTTGGCCGAGTGCCGGGGAAGGGAGTCCTGGGACTTCCTCATAGGTGCCCACCCTTCTTGGCTACGTGGTGCGTGTGGATTGTAGCCGCTGTAGAAGGATAGTAATGTCCACATTGGGATTCATTTCAGCCCAGCTAATGCTTACTAAGCACCTACTATGTGCAAGGCACTGTCAGACCTTGATGAAGTTTTGGGGTGGGAAGAAGAAGTCGCCTCATCTTTGTCTCACCTTTGGCTCCCGGGGAAGATTTATTCATTCATTCATGTGTTGGCATTGCAGGTTGTTTAAATATGTGATTTAAATGCCACTTCTCTCCATCTTCATTGCTGCCATCTTAGTGGGTGCCATCTTTCACCTGAACTGCTGCAAGAACCTCCTAATTGTTCACCCACTTCTGCTCTTGTTCCCCTTATGCTCAGTTCTCCAACCAGCAGCATCAATGACCTTTTTAAAAACATAAATTAGATTATATTATGTCATTGCTCAAAAGCCTCCAAAGGTTTCCCATCACACTTGGAATAAAATCTAAACTTCTTATCATGGTCTGTAGGGCCACCATCTGCCCCCTGTCTTCCTCTCAGACCTCTTCTTGTCCCATATTCCCTACACACTAGCCACCCTGGACTTGTATTTTTCTACCATGCCGAACTCCCTTCCACCGCAACGTCTGTGCCCTGGCCGTCCCTCTGCCCGGAATACTCTTACTTGGCCTTGTTACATGCCTGGTTCCTTTTTAATCTCAATTTCAATGTTACCTCAGAGAGACCTTCTCTCCACTCTATCCAAAGTAGCTCCCCATTATTCTTGATCACATCACCTTGGTTTTTTTTCCGCTGTTTAAAATTGTCATGTCTGTTTATTGTTGGTCATACTTCCCTTCTCACCCTCCACCCCCTAGAATGGAAGCCCTATGAGAACAGACAGGATCCCGTCCATCTTGTTCACAGCTGTATCCTAGTACTTAAACTGGTTGCCGTCGACTCAATTCCGATTCATCGTGACCCTGTAGAATAAAATAGAACTGCCCTATAGGGTTTCCAAGGCTGTAATCTTTATGGAAGCAGACTGCCACATCTTTTCCCCATGGAGCGCGTGGTGGGTTTGAACCACTGACCTTTCGATTAGCAACTGAGCACTTAACCACTCTGTCATCAGGGCTGCTTTCCATAGTACATAGAGCAGTGCATAGAGTAGGAGCTCAGTAAATGTTTGCTGAATGAAAGGATAAGGGTGGGGATTGTTGAGGCGCTCAATCTGTGGAACTGGCTCCAAGTCTAGCTCTCTCCCCACATTCTGGATTGAGCAGGCTGAGGTGCTTAGCTCAGAGCCCTGCTTCCTTCTCAATCTTCTTCCCCCCTTGGCAGGTTTGTTCTCATGAACAAGATGGATGACCTCAACCTGCACTACCGGTTTCTGAATTGGCGCCGGCGGATCCGGGAGATTCGGGAGGTCCGGGCTTTCCGATATCAGGAGAGGTTCAAGCACATCCTTGTAGATGGAGATACTTTGAGGTGAGTTTAGCGGAATGTGTTCACATCTTTCTTTCTGTGCCGGATCTTAGAGATGATAAGGCTCTTTCAGAGGGAGGGGACTGTCTACACTATACTGGGAGAGGGGATGCTGTTGACCCCGGAGGCCTTTCTGAGTGGAGCAGTGTGTTCTGCTTCACCCTGAACTTTCCTCCACCTGGGTCCCTGGGTCACTGTCCCGGTCTCCCAAAGGTCTGTCCTGATTGTGCAGTGGAAGCTATTGTGTCAGAAGTAGGAGGCTGCCAGGACCTGAGGGAGGAGTTCCCCAAGTGCCTTGTTGAGAGGACTCCATGAGTCTGTGGAGTGTCTGAAACTCTCTTTGCCTGTGTCTTAGCAGTTGGGTTCAGTGAAGAGTAGCCATTGTGAAGGCAGTGGGTTTCCTGTTTTGGGACGGACAGTTTTGTGATGCATCCTACCCACTACCTGCCATGTTTTCCAACCCTTTCGTTTGTGTGTTTGTGTTTGTTTTCTCTCTTCTGGCTCAAACCCCTTCCCTGACTCCTTCTGAGCCCTAGTTCTCTCACAGAGTTGCCACTGAAAGGGGAAGGAAGTAGTGTTATTTAGCCTGGAGACAAGAAAGCTGAGGAGTGGGGAGTGAATAATTGTCTTCCAGTCGTCGAAGGGCTTTGGTACAGAGGATAGAGACCAGCTGTTCTCCAGCTCCACTGAGGACAGAGCCAGAGGAAAAGGGCCGAAGCTACAGCGTGAGGGTCTGAGGTTAGACAGGGTTGCGAGACCCCAATAGGCAACTAAGGGAAGCTCTGCATTCTTTTTCCTCTGGAAATGAAGGAGGAGCCAGGCTTGCGTAGGTCTGGTGTGGGTTGGACTCTGGCTGGAGGCAGCAGGAGGGGTGGGGTGACCTCTGAAGCATCTTATTGTGGTGTCTGTGCTGAAGCGTGGTCTGCTGGATTCTCCTCTGTGCTGCTCCTCACAGGGTGGGGGTTGGGGATGCTGAGGCCCTCCCCCTAGGTCCTGGGCTAGGCTGCTAATGGAACTCCTCCACGTTCCTTCTTTAGTTACCATGGAAACTCTGGTGAAGTTGGCTGCTACGTGGCATCTCGACCCTTGACCAAGGACAGCAATTATTTTGAGGTGATCAAGGCAGTGGGTGGGTAGAGCAGAGGGTGAAATTGTTAAGCTCCAGGGAGCTCCTTTACTAGATTTATAATCTTGTCCTTTTAATTTTCCATCAGGGCTATTCTGTTGGCTGGGAAAAGGGTACAGGAGAGCATGGCTCCTAATCTGAGAGATAGGTGCCGTGGAGTCCTGTCACTTTGTCTCTTCTGCTCTCCTGCCCCTCGCCTGGGTAGATTTTGACCCATATCCCAGACTTTGACCCTTATCCTTCCCAACCCTCTAACCCAGGTCCAGCATTTACTCCATCTCCTATCTTTTTCCATAGTTTGGAAATAATTTTCTAAGTAATTATGGGAAAGTAGGCCCCCACTCTCCCCACCTCCTCCCCTGAATTTTTTCTGATTCCAAAGTTTGTCTCTGAGCTTTAGCCTGCTTTGATCTCTAACTCTCCTCCCCGCCATAAGCAATTCATCCCCTTTTCCATTCCTTCTATCCCTGCTAACTGTGCCCTTCTGTCCTCGTTCCAGGTGTCTATTGTGGACAGTGGAGTTCGGGGCACCATTGCTGTGGGGCTGGTCCCTCAGTACTATAGCTTGGATCACCAGCCTGGCTGGTTGCCCGACTCTGTAGCCTACCACGCTGATGATGGCAAGTGAGTTGCCTCCTTGTGGAACCTGACCCCTTTCCTATGGATTTGGGAATCTTAGATATGAAGGATGGCTTTTCCCATGCCTTCACCTGTTTTGGAGTGTTTTCATAAACTTTTTTGACCAGGATAGGGAGGCAGCCTGATGGCTACCCTTGGAGGTTTGCAGACTTAAAAGGGAGTGTGAAGCTCACGCCCAGGGCCTAGGTAGATACCATCACAGGGTGACTAGGAGCAGCAAGATGAGCCTTCAGCTGTCGGTGCCTGGGAGAGGCTGGGAAGCCAGGCTTGGGCCCTGTGTCTGTGCTTCTCTGTCCACAGGCTGTACAATGGCCGAGCCAAGGGCCGTCAGTTCGGGTCAAAGTGTAACTCTGGGGACCGAATTGGCTGTGGCATTGAGCCTGTGTCCTTTGATGTGCAGACCGCCCAGATCTTCTTCACCAAAAATGGGAAGCGGGTGAGTGGGGAATACTGGGTGGGATTTAAGAAGCCTGAAGCTACCCAAGGATTTGTGGGCAGTGATTAGAAAGAGTCTGGTGGTTGGGGCTTACCCAGAGTCCCACAGTTCCCTGTCTCCTTCAGTCCAACCTCAGTTTCTCTTGAAGTCCCCTGTGTGTAGAAGACACTTCCCCTGCCCAGGGGAAGCTGGGGCATTCTTCAGATGATAGATACACAGCATGAGGATGGGCAGAGAATGAATAGAAGTTGTGGGGAACAGAACTGGGTGATTTGGGGGAAGGTTTTGAGCAGACAAACAGAGGGGAAGATTATGGTCTGGCTACATTTGCTGGAAGTCCTCTGGGTTTTTGACTCGAATACTTTTGGGAATATGTCCTTTCTGTGTTTATTTCCCTTGTTTCACTTCTCCTTCCCACCCTCTTCAGAAGTGAAGAGATGGGACATGAGCAAACAGAAGAGAGAGACACCAGCTTTTATCCTTCTGCCCAGCTCCATCTCTCACCCTGGGAAAATTGCTTTCTCAGGCCTTGGCTGAGAGGTCCTCCTCTCTTAGCATCCATGCCTCAGCATTTTTCTGCTCCAACACACACGCACCAAAAGTATTTGGCAGCAAGTCAAGAGACTTGTGTTCGCCTTCTAGCTCTGTGGATATCTTGCTCGACCAGGGGTACTTAGCAAAGTTTCAAACTTTTCTATACCTCTACTTTGATTTTTTTTTTAATCTGTCAGTGTGGGTGATAATTATTTGTTACACCACCTCAGAGTTACCCTTGTAAGAATTAGATGAGCTGTGGAAAATGAGCCAGGCAACAGCTCCCTTCCCCCCTCCCTCCACTACAGGTGGGCTCCACCATCATGCCCATGTCCCCGGATGGACTGTTCCCAGCAGTGGGCATGCACTCCCTGGGTGAGGAGGTGCGGCTGCACCTCAATGCTGAGCTGGGCCATGAGGATGACAGTGTCATGATGGTGGACAGTTACGAGGATGAGTGGGGCCGGCTGCATGATGTCAGAGTCTGCGGGACTGTAAGTAAGGAAAATGGGACAGTAGGAGGCTTGGCTGGGAGGGCTGGGTAGAGCACCTGCAGGCTTCATAAGCGTGTCTGACTAGTTAGAATGGAAAGTGGGGGCAGTGTTTTCGGCGGGGTTTTGGGAAATCGGAATTTTGGCAGGATACCTGGGGCCTTGACATGAGTCTTAGAAACTAGGTCTGTGCTCTCTTTAGTACTAGTTTCCCTTTCTTCCCTTCCCCTTCATTTGAGAGCAGCAGTTCTCCTTTGCCTTTTTGGTTCCTTCAGCACCTGGTACCCTCTACTGTCCTGCACACCTGCCTTTGAGGGGCTGGGGGCTGATTTGGAGGCAGGAGGCCTGCATCTCCTTTTGGCTGGATCCCAGCTCAGCTGGCCCAGGCTTTTCCTGCACAGTGCTGTGGGGCAGGTGTTGTCACAGTCCCACACATGTGCGGAAGGGTTCTCTGAGATCTTCTGGGAGTAAGCTTCAATTCAGTCTCTTTTACCTTCTCCTATATTTTATAGATGATGAGAATGGAGGCAGACAAGGATTCAGTGAGAATCCTTGACCCTTTAAGGCTTGGTTTATACATCTTCTCATCATACCTGCTTTAATCTCTCCCTAGATTTTAAACGTTCTTGAGAAGCTTATGGGCCTTAAAAAGAGGGAATTTCTTCATACCTACCCTCAGAGCCTCCTGCTGGGTTGGGAGTGAATGGACACCGAGTCAGGGGTCTGGCGTTAACCTCTAGTGGACTGCTCAGGCCTCCCACTTTGAATTGTTCCTCTGTTGCCCCCTTGCTCTGGGCCCCTCAGGTGGATGGCCTTTTTGTCCACCCTCTGGCCTTCTCAGCCCAACCTAGGCTGTTTTCAAGTCAGCCTTTGATAGCAAAACAGAAGCAGTGGGAGATGGGGGTAGGTTATGAGCAAGACCACCCTTCTGGAGTTCAAGGTGAGTCGAACTCAGGGAAAATGGTAGAAAGCATGCCCTCCTCCTGCTTCGCACACCCTGTACCCCCTCCCAGTGCTAAGGTCCAAGGGCTGCAGCGGCTGTGAGCCAGGAGGCCTTGGATGGCCACTCCTTGGCACCCATCTCTTTTCTTTTCTCCTTCTACCCTCATTTTGACAACATCTACAAAGTTGAACTTGGGTCTGAGCCAGGGCGATGTTCCAGCTCTCACCCCTGACCTCTCCTCAAGAGTGTTTTCCTGGCATCCTTTCTCTGCCTGGACGTGTCCCCACTTTGCTCCCAGCTCCTCCCAGGCAGTCTTTTCTAATTGTTGCAGAATCCTGTAGAAATTTATAAATAGCCTTCCTTCCTCCTTGCTCTTCCCCCAGTGCCTTCAGGCCACTTATTTATGAACTTTTTCTCAGACACAGCTATGGAGTTTGGCTGTTGTCTCAGACTCCCCCCTAGCCTGGGATAGCTGGCAGAGTGGGGAGCTACTCCCTCAGCACTTGCTCTTCTGGGCAGACTTGGGCATGAGCCTCTTGAGGGACATGTGCCTCTGTAGTCTTGCCAACCATTCCATCTTTCAAACAAGGATGACTTGCCCAGTTTCTTCCATCCCCTTGGGCCTCCCATCCCCACTTGTCTCCTGGCCTCCTTCCTGTCCCTTTTCACCATCCAGTGTACTTCTGACCCAGCAGTTGTAGTTATGTCAGCCTGGAGGAGCCTGGGAGAGGACATTTGGCCCATGCCCTTGCCTCGTGTTTCTAAAGACCTCTAGCACAGCTATTTCTCCTATTAGCCCATTCCTGCCACTTACATCCCCCTCTGTTGGGGAGCCCTTTCTTGGGACCTGAGGCCCCTGCTTTTGTTTCTCCTGCTCTGGGTGATGAGAGTAATCGGTCCTTCTTCTCAGTAGTGTACCTTTTAGAACCATAGGATTTGGGAGACCCTTTGATGTCATGTAGACCAAGGTTTCTCAGCTGGGAGACTGTTGGCATGTTAGCTGGGCCAGTTCTTTGATGTGCAGGACATTAGCATTCCTGGAACCCAGATACAAAATGCTAGTAACCCTCTCCCCTAGTCACTGTGACAGCCCAAAATACACCCATACACTTCCTAATAGCCCCTGGTTTTGTTGTTGATGAAAACAGTTTCAGAGAAAAGTGAAGAGACTCGTTGAAGTGTCAAACAGCAAGTTAGTATCAAAACTTGAAATTCGTTCTTTGACCCCTACCCCATGTCTTTTCCACTAATAACATGTTATTACCTTCTACTTAAGCCTGTTGTTCTGTAACCAATCACCTCCTCTCCTCCTAACCCTTTTTCTGATTAGATGACTCCAGAGCTCCTGGGTTTAAATCCCCACTTCCCCTGGGAATCCCCTGTCTGGCTTCTTTAGCCAAGGCCTTTCTAGCTGAGTTTACTTGGCTGCCTTGGAATTCCTTTACTCCTAGCCCTTTCTCTTCAGTTATGGGATCAGTTATCCTCTCTTCTGCCTTCTCATTAGTTCTTCCCATAAAGAAGAGAATTCAATTCCTGGTTCTTTTTTTCTCTCTCCAACATTTGATTATGAAAAATTTCAAACATACAGAAAAGTTGAAAAAATAGTACCATGAAGACCCATATAGCCACTACCTAGATTCCACAATTGTTAATATTTAGTTGTGTTTGTTTTATCAAAGTATCTATATATAGACAGACTCAGCTCCTTCTCCAGTAGCATTCTTTCCCTGCTTCCTGTAGCCTCAGTTTCCCCTCCTAAAGAGTGCCCCCCTCCCCAGAGCATGTGGGTGTTGAAGAGTTGCTGCTGCATTTGCTGAGGGATGGGGGTGTTGCCCCTCTGCCTCCTCTCTGCCCCTAGGCTTTGCATAGTGAGGTAATGTGTAGAGGGTGGGGGATTAGACTCATTCTGTCTTTGTTTCCTGTTCATAGTTCCTTCTGACAACTCCTTAGCGACCGGGCAACAGCTTTGGTACACAAAGGGGGTAAATGAGGCCCCACCCTCCCAGGGGTCCTCTCCAGACCCAACCCAGGAGGAGACCGTGTTGGGGCCTGAGCTGGCCGGTGGGGAGCATGTTCATGATTCCTGTTTCAACTGCTGCTTGGCCCTCGGGGCACTGAGCCCTCCCTTGCTCCTGTCAAGAGGGATTAGGGTCTCTGCTGGCAAGGGGAGGAGGGCGGGTACCAGCAGGGGAGAAGAGGCTGAGAAGGCCCTGCTGGTTTGAGGGAGGGTGTGGGGTGCTGGAGGCTCTCTGCACTCTGATCTGCAGCCTAGGCTCTGTGGTATCTAGTCTGCCTGTCTGGTGGTAAAGAGGAGGCGGGGGAGGGAGGAAGATTTAAGAGCCCCTGAGGAGGTTCTGGAGCCCCAAGGAGAGGGTTTCCTCTACCCCAGTGATGTGGAGGAGCATTCCTGTTGACTGGGCATTGTTTGAAGAGGAACACTGCGGGAGGACAGTTGGTCATTTGGTGTAAAGTAACCTGTTGAGTGATCATCTGTTCCAGAGAAACAGTGACCAATGCTGGGAGCCTAATGGGTTGGAGGTAAGGGCAAGATAAAGGATCATTTCCTTCTTTGTGATTGGCAGTTCCAGTCAATTCTGGCACTGGGGCGATGGTTAACATTTCGGGAACATTAATATATTGTCAAGGAGCCCTGGAAATGCAATGGTTAAGCACTCAGCTGTTAACCCAAACGTCTGCAGTTTGAACCCACCAGCTACTCCACAGGAGCAACCCGCTCCCATGAAGATTACAGCCTAGGAAACTCTATAGGGCAGTTCTACTCTGTCCTGGAGGGTCGCTATGAGTTGGAATTAACTCGATGGCACACAACAGCAACAGTAGTATATCATCGCGTTCTGGCATAACCCCAAATCCTGGTTTAGGGAGAAGCAGAAATGTGTATTAATCACCTACTGGGTGCCAGGCTCCATGCTTGACATTTGACAGTCTCTTCATTTAGTCTTCACATCTGTTTTTGGAGAGGCAGGTCCTATTATCTCTATTTCACTGGTGAAGAAACAGGCTTATTGTTTTTGTTAGTTGCTGTCGAGCTGGAGTGCCCTGGAGTCCTGTCACAGAATGAGATGTTGCCCAGTCCTGCACCGTCTTCATGTTTGGGTCCATTGTTGTGGCTGTTGTGTCAGTTAAAGAGATGGAAATAACTTGCCCAAGGTTAGGGCTAGTGGTAGCAGGAGTTAGGCAACTAAGAGGCAACCGAGGCACAGATTGAGGGGCCAGCATCAAGAATCTAGCAATGAGACTCTAGGGGCTAACCCGCCCACACCTTCCATCTCTAGGTTTCCAGCAGCTGTAGTCTGAGGAGGGACGAGTGAACTCAGGAGAGGATCTGTCAGGGAGGCTGAACTTTCTTTCCCTCTTCGAGCCTGCTCTTCCCCCTCACCCCAGAAAGATGCTTCCAGAGGCCTTGGGAAGACTTTTCCCAGAAGCAAGAGAGTGGATCAGATGAATTCCAATGGCTTCCACACTCAGGAGTGGGTGATTCCTTTCTTGGGAGAGGGCACCTTGTGCAGGACCTAGTCATCCAGGGTGTCTGCAGTCTCTGAACTGCTCTGTGGGGTGGAGAAGTGAAGAGTCCCATGTTAGTGCATTTCATTGTCCTGGCCTTTAAGCTTAAGGAAGCATCCCCACCCTGTCCGCAGGCAAAACTGCAGCAGTTGACAGCCCTCCCCCCACCCCAACCACACACACACAGCTGAGGCTGGGGGAATGATTGGGCGGGTTTTTCCCAAGGATCGGGATCTGGATCAGCTGTCTTTTGGCTCTGGAACTGGAGAACACTGTGTTTCCTACTCTGAGGCCAGTTGGGTGGAGTGGGTCGAGGGCAGATGTGGGGTCCCCACCCAGTTCTGCAATGCTGGGAGGAGAGTGTGGGCTGGGGGCTGTTCTGAATGGGTGGAGTGTAAACTAGTTAATGTGCATGAGACCACAGCCCTTCTGGCCTGCTGGGGAGAGATGCAGAAGAGAAACTCAGACTGAGCAGAGGACACACAGAGGACAAGAACGAAGAAATGAACAGAGTTGAAACAGCGTGGGCCTTAATTGTTGTTAGTTGCCGTTGTGTCAATTCTGACCATGTGTGCAGAGTAGAACTGCTACATAGGGTTTTCTTGGCTGTAAGCTTAGTGGAAGCAGATTGCCAGGCGTTCCTTCTGTGGCGCCACTGGGTGGGTTCAAATCGCCAACCTTTAGGTTAGCAGTCGAGGACAAACCACTTGTGCCACCGAGGGACCTATGAGCTATAATTGTTGTTTTTGTTATGTGCCATCGAGTCTATTTCAACTCATAGGGACCCCATATGACAGAGTAGAATTGGCCCAGAGGGTCTCCTAGGCTGTAATTTTTATGGAAGCAAATCACCAGGTCTTTTCTCCCATGGAGTGGCTAGTGGGTTCGAACCGCTGACTTTTCAGTTAACAGCTGAGCACTTAACCATTGCGTCACCAGGGCTCCTTTGAGCCTTTAATTTAAAAAAAACAAAAAAAGTTGCTGTTGAGTTGATTCCGACTCATAGTGACCCTATAGGACAGAGTAGAACTGCACCGTAGGGTTTCCAAGGAGTGGCTGGTGGATTCAAACTGCCAGCCTTTTGGTGAGCAGCCATAGCTCTTGACCACTGCACCACCAGGCCTTAATTAGTACCCAGTAAATCATAAGACGACCTACAAGGGATTTGTTTCACATGAAAGAAGAAAGCAGTGCAGTATAATGGAGAAGGACTTGGGCTAGGGTGCAAATATAAAAGATAACCAAAATGTGGAGATCTGAACATTAGGAATTAGAGAAGAAAGCCTGGGTGTGGATTTAAGTGGCCTTCCACACATCCCTGGCTTTTTACCTTATCCCACCCCTAACCCCACCCTGCCCCCAGTTCTTTTTGGAGAGGAGGGGAGGATAGACTTGAGGTGGCAGGTCTTGGGGATCATGGCTGAGAAGGACCCCAAGGCCCTCTGTCCCCACTCTCTGGAGAGGGTGGTGGATGAAGGAACAACCTCTGCTGGAGACACATACGGCTTCCATGCCAGTGTAAGCGAACACAGCTCCTTTCCTGTTCAGGCAGGAATCCTTGGGTGTGAGAGGCCAGCATCCCAAGGCTTGCCAGGGATAAGTGGAGGAGGTCCCCAGGGAGTATATTTTCTTCAGGGCTGGAGGGGTGGGAGGGTGGAAGAAAGACTTGAGGGGCAGTTTGGCTAATTAAAAGGGGATTAAGGAATCCCAGGTGATGCTGAGGGTGAGGGAGAGGGAATGGGGTTGAGTTATAGCCCCACTATTCCCATGACAACTGATAAATAAATCCTCCCAGATTGGGGGTTGCCGCCCCATCATGCCCAGGCAGGACTGTTGTGGAACTAAGAGCCCCAAGAACCCATCCGTCATCTCCCCTCTCTTCCCATCCCACACCCCTTCTCCAGCTTGAAATAGAAATGTGGAGCTGGGAACAGGAATGCCTGACTTCCTAGCTTCATTTTGACCTCTCCCCTCCCTCACATTAAATGCAGTAGAGCCAGTCATTCTGGGTTCCTTGGCTCCCCTCAGCAGCTCCCTTCCCAGCTATGAACAGCTTTGTTCAAAGCCAGATAGAACAAGGACCTTGAGAAATTGTCCCATCCCAGATAGAGTTGGCGTCTGAACTCGTCTTCTCCCACCCAGACATCTGGGGCTAGCACCTAACCTCTGCATCCTCCCCAGCCCCATTCAGGCTGCCTAAGAGAGTCGTCAGATGTCCTCAGCCTAGTCTGTACTTCTTTTCCCTGTGTTATAGACCCCTGGGGCAGACCTTTCTCAACAGAGAAAGCCAACAGGGTTATTCAGGGAAGTGATGACTTAGCCTCAAGACCCCCACCCCTGTGTGCTGTCTTCCCCATCTCCCAAAAGCAAGGGGGAGGTCTTTAGATCTGGGTGGGGTTGGATCAGGAGGAAGGCAGGTGCAGTATTTGACACAGGTTTCCTCTTGCCTCTGCTGTCACTTTCCCTACCCCCTTCCCTCGTCTCCCCTGCCTGTCTAGAACATCAAGGCCTGCATTGTGCCTCTAGATCCTTCGTCTTTCACCCAGTGGTTTTTGTCCAACCTGGGAAACTGGTACCCAGACAGCCTTGGGACCAGGTTTTCAGGGTGAGTGTCAGCCTGCCTGCTGTCCCCACCTGGCTCTGTCCCTCACAGCTGCTGGAGTACTTGGGCAAGGGCAAGAGCATCGTTGATGTGGGGCTGGCCCAGGCCCGGCACCCACTGAGCACCCGCAGCCACTACTTCGAGGTGGAGATTGTGGACCCTGGAGAGAAATGCTACATCGCCTTGGGCCTGGCCCGGAAGGTGGGGACTGGTGCTGGGCTTTTTGCCTGTGGAGCTCCTCAGTTCTGGGGCTGTTGGGATGTGACTGGGAAGGTCTTGGGGAGCTGGGGGGCCTAGGCTCTGGGGGGAGGATTTCAACCTGAGTCAGAACACAGTTGTACATGTCTGCTGTGAGAGTACAGACCCACGTGACCTAGGAGCTGAGAGTGTATTGTGACCGAGGCCTGGCTGGGGTGGGAGCAGCCTACACCCTGGCCTTGGAAGCCAGGTGCCCTTCTCACCTTCCTGTTTCCCCTGCAACCCTGCGAACCCCATGTGCCTGCAGGATATGAGGGGCTGCAGGGGTCCCAGGGGTAGGGTGAGCAGCCTTCCTCGGTTGTGGTCTATTCCAGAGGATGGGAGATTCAGACACCACTCCCCCATGTCCCCTTTTTTGGTGTGTGGTACCATAGACTTTCTTTTCTCCTTGGTGCAGGATTATCCCAAGAACAGGCATCCTGGATGGAGTAGAGGGTCTGTGGCCTATCATGCTGGTGAGCAGAAGGGGGCATCTTTCCCTCTCAGGCTGTCCTGGGGAAGCTGGGCTGCTGGGGGAGGGGGAAGCATAAGGACACCCATTTTCCTGATCACCTCGTATGTGGCCTCTCTCCTCCAACATCTGGCAGGAGAGACTCCCCTGCTGCTGTCTGATCTCCCCTGCCCAAGCTAGTATTGCTTTCTCCTTTTCTGTGTTTTTCCTCCCAGCCCTGAAATCCAGGGGAGCAGGACAGGGGCGGGAGACCTGGGCCCACACTGGACATTCCAGGGCTCTGAGTTAGCTCCCTCTGCGCCTTTCCTGCAGATCCTGCAGAGTCTTCATTTTTTGTTTTTGGTTTGCGTCGTTTCCTTAGGGCTTTCTTTAGAGAAGGACTGAGCCTCAAGTTCCTGGTCCCCTCTCCCCTCCCTCTCCTGGATGCTCACTGTGCCTCCCCACCCGCTTCTCTCTTCTGATTAGTTTCCTGAGGGAGCTTCTCCTCAGTCCCTTGAACTGACAGATTTTATGGCTGTATTATTATATTTTTTTCTGGTGCCCTCTTCCCACTCCTGTTTCTCCATCTCTGTTCAGCTTGTCCCTTCACCTCCTCTGGGTCAGAGAGGGAGGTTGGGAGGTATTCACCTTCAAGCAGGGGCCACTCTTGGGGGTGCAGGGTGTCAGCCCCTCCTTCAAGTGTGTGTTCCCTTCCCTCCCTCCAACAGACGATGGCAAGATCTTCCATGGCAGTGGTGTGGGGGACCCCTTTGGGCCCCGCTGTTACAAAGGGGACATTATGGGCTGTGGAATCATGTTCCCCCGAGACTACATTCTGGACAGTGAGGGTGAGTGGGGTAGGAGTGGCCAGACAGGCTGGTCAGGGCAGGGGTGGCTGGGTGGGGGAAGTACCACAGGAGCTCAGGTTTCCTGGTCTCCTAGGTGACAGTGATGACAGTTGTGACACAGTGATCCTGTCCCCAACTGCTCGGGCTGTCCGGAATGTCCGGAATGTCATGTACCTGCACCAGGAGGGAGAAGAGGAAGAGGAAGAGGAGGAAGATGATGGGGAAGAGATAGAGCAGGAGCATGAGGGCAAGAAGGTGGTGGTGAGTAGGGAGAGTTTGGGGTTGGACTAGGGTTCTTGGGCTTGAGTGAGGGCTGGGTGTTAGTGGGCAGTAGAAATCTCAGCGCGGGTAGGAAAGAGGGAGGTCTGGCATAGCCTAGGGCGCTGTTCTGTGGTAACCGGAGCTGCTGGGATGGGGAGACTATTGCGTTGGGAGTGGGAGGAGGCTGTTTTCCAGCCTCAGGACACCCTCTTGTGGTCATTTCCTGTATCACACTAAGTCTCTCCTCTCAAGTCCATGACCGGAGTTGGGAGTGGTTTGGGTTCAGGCCTGTGTAGCTCCAGGATCCCCAGAGAAGAGGCCAGAGCCTGCATGTTCTGTTCTCCTCCCCACCTCCACCTCCAGGTTTTCTTTACTCGCAATGGAAAGATCATCGGGAAGAAGGATGCCGTTGTACCTTCTGGTGGATTCTTCCCCACCATTGGAATGCTGAGCTGTGGGGAGAAAGTCAAAGTAGATCTGCACCCCTTGAGTGGCTAGGGGATTCTCCCCTGGACCTGCCCCTTCTCCCTCTACTCACCCTTTGCAGGACCAGGTACCCAGTTCCTGACATGCCCAAGGATTTGCTTACCCAGCAGGCCCCAGGGGATGCATAGGCACTCTGACCCCTGCAAGACTAGGCCCCTGCCAAGCTCCTCTGTGACCACGTCTCTGACCTGGTGCTGTCCCTGTTATCAGTCCCGGGGCCTGAGTCCTAGTTGGACAGGAACAGACGCAAGGAATGGTATCGATATATTGGTGGTCCAGTGAGCTTCTAGACCCTGCTTCCTCACTGGCCCCATATGAGTAGAGAGAAGTGAGCACCCCATTTTCAGCTGCTATTTGGGCATGAAGCTTTGCAAAGGCCCAGGGTAGAGACATCTCCCTCCCCTACTTCCCATAGTATTTCTCCTTGCATTCTTCTTTTTTTTAACTTCCCCGGCCTCATCATGTGAACCAGTTGCTGCTGTCATCCCCCCTGGCTGGGCTAGGGGGGTTCTCTTGGGCCCATCTCTCTCCTTTCACTGGCTGCCGTGCCAGGAAGATTCCCCTGGGATCGCTCTTCTTTCCTGAGAGCTGCCTTTCTCCCTGTTACCTGCTCAGGCACTGTAGTCCCACAGAGAAGCCTGAGTCTCCCGCCCCACTACCTGTACACACGTAGATGGGTTCCAAGTACATGTTAAAATGTGTTGTGAGGTGTGAGGTGATTGGCCCCTTCCCATCCTCTGCTCACCCGTGGTACCCTTGTGCCTAGCTCCCTGGGATGCAGGTTGAGGCCCTGGGGCACGTGTCTCCTACTGTGGTGAATGCAAGACCCCAGAGCTTTAGCCAAGTGAGCCCAGAGGGGCAGCGTGGTCTCTTTATTTCCCTTACCTGCCACCCCACTCCTCTCCAGCTTGCTGCTTGTGCCAGTTGCCTGTTTTGCTTCAGTGTTGGATTCTAGCACTTACATGTATCATCCCCCAACAAGCCCTCATATTTCTGACTACCCTCTTGACCCCTGGCCCCCTCCCCATACAGTGACTTCCCCTGGGAGGAAGAGGGAGCAGGAGCTGTTGGCCTTGGTTTGCACAGAGTGGGTAGGGCTTTGGGGCAAGTGGGTGAGCTGTCATGCTGCTGGGGCCGCCCCTTGGCCCTCCCTTCAGGCCCTGCACTATGATGTATGAAATGTATGTACAGACCAGAGATGTTTATACAGCCAATAAAGATGGAGTTGCCATATTTATCAGAACTGCCGTGACAGGGGACTCCTTTCCAGGATGTAGGGTGAGGGACAGGGCTGGAGGGTAGGGGCAGCCGAGGGCACTTACTCACAGGGGAGATGTGGACAAATGTTAGGCCAGGGATGGGGATCACGTATGTTCTGTGGGCCTGGCTGGAGGCCTGGGACCTGGGGTGCCCCCAAGAAGTACAGACGTGCTCCCAGGAGACCTGAATCTTTGACCTTCCCATGAACACCAAGGCATGACTCCAATTCTGACTAAAATTTATAGAAATTCTTTATTGTTAGACAAAAATAGACTCTTTTTTCCCCCCTCTTCATGTGATTCCACTCTGGTCTCTCTGCTCAGAGAGGGAGGCCGAGGAGGGAGTGACTTCTCCCAACCCCTCTCCCCTATCCCTGCCATGCTGGGACCTGCAGCTGGATGGAGCTGGCAGGGCCTGTTTCCCCTCCAAGGCTGATGTTCTCAGCTGTCCTGATCCCCGCCAGGGCTCAACTTCTGATGCTTCCTTACCCTCACATGCACACCTCTGCCATCCACTCACGTACAAGGTCATCTTATGGGCCTGTCACTTAGCTTAGCAGGCTGGGGTTGGGAAGGAGAGCAGTGTGCCAGGCTGATGCCCACTCCCCATTCCTAAGGGAGGCAGCTGGCTGCTGGGTCTCCTGGGGACCCAGGAGGAAGTGAGGGCTGTGGGGTGCCAGGAGGGGATGCAGTGTTGATGTGGGCTCTGAGCTTGTGGCCTCCCTTCACTTTCTCTGGCCCAGTAGAACTTTGGTGATGAAGGTGACAATGGCACCTGCAGGCTGATCTGGGTCAAGCTCTGCGAAGAGGTGACACACATTCTCCCAGGGGCTCCCAGGCTTCTTGGCCACGAAACCAAAGATCCTGGGGGGAAAAACAGTCAGGGTAGGGAGGGACCTCAGCACCTCTTCCACAAGGGAATGCAGCTGGCTTTGGGTGGGCTGTCTCAGGAGGAGTTTCAAATGCCAGGGTTGGGGAGGATGGGGATGTCTGGATCCTTGGGAGGGAAGAGATTGGACTCGTGGGGGAGGCTTACCTGGAGGTGGTTCCGTCTGGGTTGGTCCATCTGCAGAAGGAGAAGAACTGTGAAGGAGTGCACCCTGAGCAATAGCTGCTGAAAGGAGGACCTGGGGATGGGGACTATCGGTCTGTGGGGCCTGATGGGACCACAGGGGCTGTGAGAGGAAAGGGTTTGGAGGGAGGGTCACCTCCGGTCCTGAGGGTCAGTGCTGGAGAAGGTGATGCTGTTCACTGGATAATGACGGCGAAAGAAGAGCCTGCATGGAGAAGGGTGGAGGAAGTCACATTCAGAAATCAGGGCCCTCAGGGGCCTAAGCTTTGGGCTCCATGGGCCTAGCCCAGCGACTCACTTCCTTTGGTTGTCTGTCAGCGTAATGCCCTGGGCTGAGACCTTAAAGTGGACAACAGCTGGTGTAGGGCGGGGGCTGCAGCTCAGAGCTGCAGAGCTGGCCCGGGCCACGGCTTGGGGGCCTGTCAGTGACTCCATCTCCACTGAGGTCAGGTAGAGCACACTGCATGCTGCAGGGACAGGAAGTGAGTTGGAGAGGAAAACAGATTTATATCTCCCTCTACCAGCTCTTGCACTTTCCCCAGCTAGTCCTACTCAAAGTGCATTAGAATCACACAGGTAACTTGTTAAAAAGGAAACTTCCATGACTCCACCAACCTAGTGTCAGAAACACTGGAGGGGGCCTGAAAACCTGCATTTCAACAAGCCCCCCATGATTCTCCTGTTCCTAACACTTTGAGGACCTAGACTGAGGATCCCCTTCACCACCCCCCGCCACATACGGGCTCCCCTGCCTTCGTGACTCAAGTGCCTCCCTTAGGGCCCATCCACCTCAAGGCCTTTCACTGCCCCATGCCCTGTATCTGCAATGCCCAACTTGATACCCAAGGGGAGGGAGGGAGGGAGAAGTCTCTACCGGCACCCTGACGTAGGAGGTCTGCTGCTGTGCTCATGTTGGCGGGCACTGGAGACTCAGTGGTCTCTTCCAGAGGATCTGGGGGAAGTGAGGGCCAGCGAAGGTCAGAAGGGAGTACCATTCCCTAGGAGCTGGCGCACTCCCTCTGCCATCCCCAGGGAAGGCTGGGAGCCAGGACCCCCGGATTCTGCCTTTGGCCAGAGGACATTATAAGCACCCACCTTTACTGGGAATGCGCAGGCAGCAGGGCAAGGAGATGGGGGAGATGGAGTGTTGGGAGACTAGGGCAGACAGGCTACCTGTAGGGGAGAAAGTGAGGAAAGTTCTGAGATGTCCATAGATCCCCTAGTTTTCTCGCCCATTCTCCTGAGATTCCTTGGCCTCTCCCGAAACCAACCCAATTATAGCCTTCCCCCGGCCCCTTCTCCTCACCAAAGTGGGGCTCACTGGGACAGCCCTTGATCTTCACCCCTTTAGGCCCAGTCTCAATGAGGAAATGGCGGACCAGCTGTTCCAAGGGGTCCCCTGAGAGGAGGATAGAGGAGAGTAAGCTTTATTAGATTCCAGGCTACCTACCTTACACCATGACAGAATTCTTTCTTGAGTGGAAGAGGCCATTGCCTGCCTCTCCCCACCATGAAGTGTCACGCCCCATCCCCTCTTGCCTCTGATTATATACCCGCCCTCCCGCCCCCCATTCTCCAGGCTTTGGAGCATTCTGTACCTTTCCAGGGCTGGGCACTGGGTGGAGGCGTAGCCACCTTGAGGGCCAGTCCATAAGCCCCTTGGAATGAATGACTGTCCCTGATCAAGAAGGCACCAGGTTCCTTGTCCTTCAGCAGGGTGATGGCTATGGGTGGAAGGGAGGAGAAGTTTTCACAGTGGCTGAATAAGCCCCATTCCAACTCACACTCACCAAGCCCCACTCTTCTGTTACCCAAGCTCCCCAGGCCTCTCTTGCCCTGACAGCTGTGGTGGTATTGGGAGTTTGGGGACAGAACCTTAGAGTTAACAGGGTCTTTGAAGGTATTGAATCTAACCTCCTTAGGCCCAAAGCCCAGAATCACCTGCTAGTGTGGGGCTCAGCCAAGGCTAAACCCAGTGGAGGTAGGCAGGGGAGCCAAGGGCTTCAACTCAAAGGATGAAACTTAGAAGCCAAGATAGAAGCCCTGGAGGGTGGGGAGGGATGGGGGCAGGCTGGGTCCTCACCTTGGTCGCGGGAGAGGTGTGGTTTGTACCAGAACTTGGATGTATCCTGGACAAACTTGACATTGCTTTGGCTGTCTTGTGTAGAGGACTCTAGGACAGGGAGGGACTGAACTCAGGCCCAGGGTGCCCCAGTCCCCATGCCTTGCCCCTCTCTGGGAGATAGAGGGTTCTCCCAAAGTGGCCCCACCCCTCTCAAGGCCTTTATACCTGGGAGGTGGGGGGCATTATCCGGGAGCAGAGGTGCGAAGGTGACATGGTGACTGGTGCCTCTGGCTGGTGGTGAGGCCTGCTCTGGGCCCCAGGGCCCTGACTGCTGCCCAGGCCCCAGCAGATGGCGTTTCTCAGGAAGTGGGGGCTGGGCAGGGCCATTGGTGTCATAGGATGCAGCCAATGGGAAGGCAGGTGTGGGTGAACTCTGAGGCGGTTCTGGGCTGGCCATAAGCCAGGGCATCTGGGCAGGCACAGGAGTGAGGGGGGACCCATCCGGGCTGTCTGGGGGGCCTTGAGGACCCTGCCAGGGTGCATGGCGGAGGCCAGGCAGTGTGGTAGGCACTGGGCTCCGTGGACTGGCACTGTCTGTATGGCCCCCTGGGCTCCTTTCCTGAGGCCGGTCAGTGGGTGAACTGGGAGGAGAGGTCGGGGAGAAGGGGCCAGGGGCTGGAGACTCAGGCCCACTTCTTGCTGGCAGCTCAGGAGCCTTTTCAGTGCCTTCCTGGGATGCAGGGGGTAAGGCCTCACCAGGACTCAGTCTCTGAGTGGGCGTCAAGGTGGGGGACCTGGTATCCTGGCGTTGGGTGCTGCAGGGTAAGAGGACAGGTGGTCAGCAGGACTGCAGAGCCCCTGTTGTGAGCTGGCCACCCGTCCCTGAGCCTTTGGTGCCTGATTGGACAAGCAAGTACCGAGCACCGCCACCCTTCTGCATACCTTTCCTTGCCCTGGACTGGGCTGCTGGTGTGCAACGGTGTGGAGGGAGCAGACAACTCTGAGAGGGCACTGCACTGGGCATCTCGGGGAGACCGAGGTAGTGTGCTATGCCCACTGGGGCCCTCCCTCCAGGAGACTGGCTCAGGGGACTCTGCAGTGGGGACAGAGGCTGTGAGCCAGGAGCAGGCCCTTGACTTCCCTATGCCCTATGCACCCTGGATTCCCTCCCATCTCCCAGAGCCCTCCTCTGCCCTGAGCCGCCTGCCCACCAGAGCCCCTCACCTGCAGATGCCAAAGGGCCAGCTGGGGCCAAGTGCCCGGGCAGGGGATACCTGTCCCCTCCCTCCTCTGCAGGGATCTCGTAGCTCAGCTTCCTGGATTGTGGGTAGGATGGGCTTCCCGGGGAAATGGAGCCAGCCCGTGGGGAGTGGGCACCAGGGGTAGGATACCCTCTGCCCTCGTCTGGAGACCCACAGTTGCGAGGCACCCGGCCATATGCTGGGCAGTAACTGGGAACTGCTCCTCCACAGCCATATGCCACCAGGGCAGGGTACCCTGGATGTGCATACCTGCCTTCTGGGCACAGGGTGTAGGAGCAGTTCTCATGCCCCTCCTCGCCTGCCTTGGGGGGCTTCAAGCAGCTGTAGTCAGGCATCGGGGCATGGTGATGCCCACAGGCAGGCACCAGCAGGGGCAGGGGGTGCCCTGGCCGTACTGGGTGCAGGAGAGGCTTGCCAACCTCACCCGTCCACCCCTCTCCAGCCTCCCTCTCCAGCCGCAGCCCATAGAGGGCTGCTGTGGGCAATGCCAGCTTCTCATCACAGGCCGGGCATGGGCATAAGGCAGGCAGTCCAGGGTCCTCCAGGATCACCACCTCCCGGTAGCCTGGGGAGCGGTAGCCAAAGTCCACGTTGGCTGGTTTGCCCAGCTCAGGCTGGTACGGGTACGGCCCCTCAGACAGCGACCGGCAGAGGCGCCTCTTCTCCATAGAGGCCTCAGCATAGCCCTGGGGGGGGCCCTCGTAGCCCCCATAGGCCAGTCGCCGCCTCTCCATGGTTCCCTCTGGCCTGTAGTAACCCCCATTGGGGGCCCCGCAGGGTTCCCGATAGCCCTGGCGGCAGGAGCAGAGGCGGCTGAGGCCAGGCCTGTGGCCTGAATACATCCCGAGATGGGGGCCTCCGCCCGAGGGGGCCTGCTCCTCGTCGTCTAGGATGGCTGTCTCACGCCCAGCTCCCCGGCTTCCACTGGCCACTCCACAGCCTCCCAAGAGACGATCCAGCTCCTGCCGCTCAGCAGCCGTTGGGGGTGGCCGGCCTGGGGACTCGGCAGCAGGCTCTGTGGTCAGCGTGGATGAATGGCCAGAGTCACTGCTGACAGAGAGCATGGGGGGTGGAGGTGGCTCTGGAGAGGGTGCCAGTGGGGTCTGCCGGGGGGCCCGCTGCACCTGAGCATAGGGACTGCCATCCAGGGGACCCCGGGTGTGGGTCAGGGAGCCTAAGTGGGGAAGAGGATTGGGGAGGGAGGGCAAGCAGGGAAAAGGGAGAAAGAGAGATGGTTAATGTGAGGAGAGCTCTGGGGACTCCAGTTAAGAGGGGCTCATGGGGGGGGGGGCTCTTGGGAGGAGGATTTGCCTGGGGAGGAAGGCATATGCTTCCCTCCCCTCCATCAAACTGGCACCTCCTCCCACCCTAGGGCCTGCCCCACACACCGTCCACACTGTCCTCGTGGTGCTGGTTGAAGTTCTCGTAGGAGTCCCAGCGGACGGCGGGCTCTGCTGTGTTGTAGTCAACAGAGACAGAGGGGTCATTCCGTGGGGTGCTGCCTGTGGAAACGCCAGCCAGGTGATGAGGAGCAGGGGATAGACAACTTTCAGCCACTGACCCAAGGCGCTGTTCTTACCTTTGATCTTCTCGGGGCCGGAGGAGAAGACAAACTCCACTGAGGCTTGGAAGGGGAACCTCTCATCTATGGAGAGTGGACAGTGAGGAACCAGGCACCTGGCCCACTCTATGCTCTCCTGTCTGCCTCCACCTGTCTGCCCCTCACTGGTTTCCAGCCCCCTCCACTTGCCACTGACTCACCCGTCCAGGCCTCATCCAGCTGGTCCTTGCTGAAGGTGAGCAATGGTCCATGGATGGTGCATGTGTGAAACTGGACTCGGAACACGAGGGTCCGGTCAGTGCCTCGGCCACTCTTGTGATAGCATGTCACCTGGTTGAGAGGAGGAAGTCCAAAGGTCAGGCTCTCATGCCCACTTGTGCCTCCACCCTGGGGACAGCCTGACCACAGCTTCTTCCCTACCTCAATTTCAAGGTGACCCCCCCCACCCCATCTAGGGTACTCGCTTTGCTCCCTCCAATCTGCCTTGAATTGATCACTCACCAGACAACTGTGCAGATAGCAGAACACACCTCCCCCTACCTCATCCCATCCCCTGGATACTCCTTGTTGATGGGACCCCCCTCACCATGACGTCGCCTTTGAGGAGGAGGGCTGGCTCCAGGCTGATGCAAAGCTGCTGGGGACCAGGGCCTGCAATGCAACTGGGAAGACAGAAGGTATGGCTGCATCCGAGGCCCCTGGGCTCAGGGATGGGCCTATGCAGTCAAGACATCTGAGTCTGAGCCCCGAGTGAGAGACTTTCACTGAGCATCAGCTTCCCCATCTGTAAAATGGGTTCCATGATGGTATTAATTTTCAGGTGCAGTGGCTGGAGCTGGAGCCCAGGTGTCTGGGGAGGCTGGAGAAGTAGGAATCCAGGAAGTATGGGCACAGGGGAGCTGGCCTGGCCATGGAGGTGTCAGGAGCCTGAGAACAGAGTACTCACTAGACTCCAGATGTGTAGACAAGCTGCATAGACTGGTAGATCTTGAGGAAGGGCTGGAAGCCTGGAGGATAGGGAGGAGAAGGTATATAAGGGGTACTGAGTGGAGCAGGGTAGGGGGCTATCCCTCCCCATGAGTATATCTCAGGTAGACTCACCTATGCTGGGTTCAAAGGCTGGCAGCATGGGCACGAGCACATAGTGCAGGAAGAGAGGACTGCTGTTCATTCTGATGGAGCCGGACAGCAGACCACTGAAGTAGTTGATATATCTGGGGGTGGGGAGGAAGTGTCAAGAAGAACATAAGCCCCTTTTCCTGAAAGTCCTCTTGTATCATTTAAGTTATGCACAACCTTCTCGCATCGTGGGAAGGCCTCTCTTCTCAGAACTTCCCTTCCATCTTCCAGCTTGCCAGAAAGTTCTTCCTTGCATCTAACTTGAATCCCTCTTGCTGCCTCAAGGTTTTGTACTTGCTGCTCCCTCTGCCTAGAATGCTCTTGCCCCAGATCTCTGCCTGACTGTCCCACAAGCCCCTCTGTATCACATGGTTTAGCTTTATTTTCTTCATTGCACATATCATCCAAAATGATCTTCTGTTTATTCACGTTTCTTGCCTTTTATGCCACTAGAATCTAAGCTCCATGAGTGCAGAGGCCTTGTTCGTTCTATATTCTCAGCAGTTGGCACAACACCTGGCACATAGGAGGCGGTCAGTGAAGGGAATGGGAAAATCGTGGCCGTGGTAGTCATGGAGTGAGCTGCTTCTCCCACCCATTTCCACCTCAGGCTGCTCACCGGCGCTGGGAGGGTTGCAGTTCCGCGGCCACCTTGTCCTCGCAGAACTTTCGCATGGTAAGTGTAGCTAGCGCCTGGTCTGCCCTGGGGAGACCAGGGTGGTTTGGGGTGGTTAGGGGCTGGTCTCCATTCTGGCCTCCCATCCCTAAGCCCCAGGGGAGGAAGGAGAGGTGTGATTCCCCCAAGTCTTAGAAAAAGCTCAGAGTGGTGGTGAAGAGACCTAAAAGCCCCACATGCAATCATTTTACTAGTTGTTGGACCTCAGACAATTGTTCCCTGAGCTTCAGTTGCCTCATCTGTAAAATGGGGCAATAAGACCATCTGCTCAGGATAGGGGTGAAATGCAAGTGAGAAAATAGAGATGGAAATGTCAAGTTTATATTAAAGGGCTCTCTGAATAAACAGGGCTTCTGGGGAGATGGTCTCCTAAGGGGTCAGCTGGATGAAGGACCCTGGAGGAAGGGGCCTCTCAGGCAGTAGTGAAGCCTCACCCAGCGGAGATCTTGCTGTAGTGCATGTATGCAGAGACGATGACCCCGAGCTTGCCCTTGCTCCCCTAAGGGACAAAGAGACAGGGGTGGAGGGTCTTCTGGGGCCGCAGGCTGAAGGTACCCTTGCCCTGTGCACCCCAAGGGCCCAGCTTACCTTGCAGTACAGTACTACCACGTGCTGTGGGTCAGCACTGAGCCACGTCTCCATGGCCTTGCAGATTGAGCACAGCTTGTCCAGGGGTGGGGCGTGCAGCTCAGGCCAGCCAAAGTCCTGGACCTGGGGGTGCAAGAGGGTGACTAGGGGTGGAGGCCACAGAAGAAAAGAGATGGGTGGGGTTGAAAAAAGGATCGGACACAGGAGCCTAGGAGCAGGGGCTTCTCTTTATCATAGCTGTCCATGTCAACCTCAGCACTTTTTTTTTCCTATACAAAAATTTATACATACATTGTTATGTGACTCTAATTCCTCTCCCCATACTGTGACAGCACACTCCTCCTTTCCACCCCTGATTCCCCATTTCCATTCAGCCAGCTCCTAACCCTCTCTGCCTTCCCATCTCACCTCCGGACAGAAGCTGCCCATTTAGTCTCTTGTATCTACTTGAGCTAAGTAAGAGGCACACTCCTCACAATTATCACTTTATATCCCACAGTCCAGTACAATATCTGACTGAAGAGTTGGCCTCGGTAATTGTTTTAGTTCTGGGCTGATAGAGAATCCAGGGGCCATGCTTTCCGGAGTTCCTCCAGTCTCAGTCAGACCATTAAGTCTGGTCTTCTTACTAGAATTTGAGTTCTGCACTCCACCTTTCTCCGGCTCCATCCAGGACTCTCTGTTGTGTTCCCTGTCAGGGGAGTCAATGGTGGTAGCCGGGCACCATCTAGTTCTTCTGGTCTCAGGCTGATGAAGTCTCTGGTTTATGTGGCCCTTTCTGTCTCTTGGGCTAATACTTTCCTTGTGTCTTTGGTGTTCTTCATTCACCTTTACTCCAGGTAGCTGGGACCAATTGATGCATCTCAGATGGCCGTTTGCAAGCTTTTAAGACTCCAGATGCCATTCACCAAAGTAAGATGCCAAACATTTTCTTAATAAGCTTTGTTATGCCAATTGACCTAGATGTCCCCTGAGAGCATGGTTCCCAGACCCCTAACCCTGCTACTCTGTCCCTCAAAGTGTTTGACTGTATTCAGGAAACTTCTTAGCTTTGGTTTAGTCCAGTTGTGCTGACTTCCCCTGTAGTGTGCGCTGTCCTTCCCTTCACCTAAGATAATTCTTATCTGTATCTAGTTCTCAGCACTTTCCTTATCCAAAAAATGGGCTGATACCTGCTGCACCATGCACGTTTTGGGGTGTCTCAAGTAATACGTTGTATGGGAAAGTGCTTAAGAGTGAAGTAAACGCGACTTGCAATTATTAATAATGAGGAGGCTGGGAGGCTTCTGGGGCAGGGGTAATTGGGTTTAATGGCTAGGCAGGCCACTGCCCCCCTACCTTGGGATTTAGGCGAGTCAGGTCATGTCTTTTCTCTGAAAGGTTGAAGAGCTGCAAATAAACGGGGGCTTTAGAGGGAAGGGAGGCCTGGTGGAGCAGTGGTTAAGCGCTTGGCTGCTAACCAAAAAGTCAGCAGTTCGAATCCCCAAGCCCCCCACTGGAAACCCTATGGGACAGTTTTACTCTGTCCTATAGGGTCGCTATGCGTCTACTCAACAGCAATGGGTTTCGTTTTAGACGGAAGAGACCTCCGGCAGCGAGGCACACCGTTGGGTGAAAGTGGTATCACTTCCAGGAAGTGGGCCTCTAAAATGTGGAGACTGCTGAGACCTGAGCTAGCTCTGGCATCCCAATAGCCTGTATTCCAGGATTCTGTAGTTGGCGGTGGCTCTGGCGCCCCGCCCCACCCCGCCCCCGCCCCTACCACTCGGGCTCCGCCCCTAGTGGGCTCGCCTCCGCTGGTTTGACGTCAGTGAGTAGCCTCGCCCATCTGGACCCCCCAGTCCTCTCATTGGTTGACTCCGGCAGGCCCCGCCCCTCACCAGGTATTTGTCGCGGTGCTTGGATTGCAGCACGTGAGCCAGCTCGCGCAGGTGGCCCCGGTGTCGCTGCTCGTCGGGCCGCGCGGGGAAGGCGGCGGCCAGGATCCGCTCCGTCACGTAGGTGAGATCCAAGTCCCAGCGCCTCTCCATGAGCGGGTCCAGACTGAAGCTCCTGGGGAGGGGGCAGAGCCTAGGTAAAGGGACGGAGGGGCGGTGCACCCGAAGGTGGCTAGTGTGATGGAGGGGTGTCTGGCAGACTCCAGGTGAGGCCTGCTGGGTCCTGAGGGTGGGTGGACCAGAGGGAGAATTCCGCTTGTGGGGGGGTGGGGGCGGCGTGCCAGGGAGCTCTGTTTGGGGGCTCTGCCCTGGGCTGAGGTGTGAGGCCGGCGGAAGGGATCCTGTGGCACTAGCCCAGACGACCCTACTTACCTGGGCAGAGTACTGCGCTGCCTTGAGTGGTTCAGAGACTTGGTGGATCCCTGGTGGATGAGAAACCTTGTTTGAACATCTCTTTGGGGGCACTCCACTCCCGACTCTAGAATTCCATGCACTTTTGTCCCCAAAGGAAACCTAGGTCCTTACTCCCGAAGCTACCTGCTTCCGCCCCCGCCCACTACTACATCACCTTACCAGATGCTCTATGCGCCTTACTGGGGCTGTGTTCCGCCGCTAGAGGGAGATGTGGGAGGAAAGGGAGTGGTTAGGGCAAGGGCCTGGGGATAGTGTGTGTTGGGGGTGGGGAGGGCATGTCAGCATCCCTGTGAGAGCTCTAGTTGAGGGGAGGGGAGGAAAGTCCTGCTTAGTCCAGGAGGCCCCAGAGAACAGGAAGAGGAGAGGGCTCAGACATCTTTTTTGCTCCCCCTTAGGATGACCTATACCTACTATAGTCAGTTCAAGTTTACCTCCCGGGAGCCCTCTCCAGGGCCACCAGATCTCTGAACACCTCAGCCAGGTCCCTTGCCTCCCTTACCCCATCCCAGGGCACACTTACCAGCTCTGCCGGAGGCAAGGCCTGACAGGATGAAGTCACCTGGAGGAAGACCTGAGTGAGGGGCTGAGCTCCGGATGAACTGGGCTCTCCTGGGCTTGAGGATGGGGCCACCCTTCAGCTTCAGCAAGAAGGTGGAGGGGCTGCCAGCAGATGGGCTCCAACTGAGGTTCCTCTATTTAAGGGAGCCTCCCCTCTGGCCTCTCAGTCCCCCACCCCTGGGCCCCCCACTTGTTGCTCTTGGCTCCCAGCCCCCTGCCCACACAGACCCCCATTCATCCAGCTGCAGGGCAGGAGTTATATATAAAGCCATGCAAGCAGGCCATGGCCAGGGAGGGACACTGGCCTCTTTCACCGGGAGACCCCGCCCCTGGGCACAGAGCTCCCTCAAGCCAGCTCCAAGGCCCTGGGACCACTTGTACTATAGGAGGACCAGGGAACCTCCTCAGAGAGGGGCTGTCTCGGGTTCCCAATGGGCCGGGGTGCTATCTAGGGCTTGTACCTTCTACCCAACCTTTCCAGGGTGCAGGACAAGACCTCCCAGGCATCCTTAGGACCCTTCTCCAGAGGGAAGACACGGCCCATCCGGCTGCCCAGTCTCTGAAATGCTGCTCCCCACCCACCCACCCCACCCTTCCTCCTCCTCCTCCCCTCCTCCTCCCCACCCCCCATCCTCTCACCAGCTGCAGCCTGGGCACAGCACCAAGACAAACGCTGTCTCGCTGTCCACCCGCCAGGGGCCAGCCCGCCAGGGGGTGGAATAGGATGGTTCTTAAAGGGCCCCGTACAGCATCCCCTCCTCCCCAGCAGGGGTTCCCCACTGATGAGAGAGACGGAGGTGGAGGGTCAATGCCAGTGTAGCTAGAGAAGCCCCCTTGGGAGGAGGGAAGGGATCCTAGTCTCCCTCTCCCATCAGGTGGAACCAGGTACCCACCTTTGCTTCACATTTTCTGTGTGTCGCCACCTTGCAGACTGGAGGGGGACAGGAGAGGAAGAGGTGTTAGCAGGAGCTTCTTGGGGCAGTAGGAGGGCTAGGCCTCCCCCATCTCCCCTTGCCCTGAAACCAGACCCTGGGATTTCAGGACTCCAGCTGTACTACGCTGGATGGGTGGGCAGGAGGGGCAGAGTTTGAGGGAAGAGCGTGGCAGTGGAGTACTCGCCAGGCTAGGGAGGGAGGGAGCTGGGAGTAATGTCTTGCGTGTTGGGTTAGGGTGAGGAGGCAGAGAGGAAGTCCCCAAGTCACAGGTCAGGTGGGAAGGTGGTGAGGAATATTGAGTCTCCTGGCTTGCCGGGGTGTTTGTCATGGGGAGCAAGGGCCGCCTGAAGTGGAGGCAGCTGTTTCTTGGCTACCATGTTGCCTAATCCAGGGGCATCATTCACGTCACATCGTATGTGGTATGAATCTGCCCCCTGGAGTTGTGCAATACAGTGGCAATGGGTAGAGGGTCTCCGAGTCACAGGACAGGGCTCCTCACCTCTGCACGAGACACCTGTCCCATCGATGGTCACCTTACACACTGCACAGACCGGCGGTTTCTTCCGGAAAACCTTCTCCCGGAAGCTATGTGGCTCAGCTTTCCTAGGCTGGGGGTGGAGGGACAGACAGAAGTGTCAGTTCCCAGAGGGCTCATCTCCAGGATCAGGCAGGGGCCTTAACACCATGCTGGTTTCCTCCTTCCTCCATCCCAGTAAAGCCCCCAGACTCATGATCTACCACCCCATCCTACCCCAGACTCACTCGGCGACAGCTGCTCCAGGGGAGTGGTGGAGCCTGTCCTACACAGTGCATGGAATCTGACCCCTTGCATCACCCTAAGCTGGGTCAACTCCTCCCCAAGGGGTCACTTAGGCCCCTTATGTGGCTTTGGCGTATGATGCCCTTAGTGGGTGTGCTCTCAGACTCTCCTCCATGAGGGCCCTCTGTTTCTCCCCTATCTTGTCATCTCCAGTGGAGAGTGGGCGAGGAGGGGGGCCCAGACATGTCATGTGTAACATGTCACGAAGCGACCAGACTGATCCAGCAGGAGTGCCCTCAGCCAGTCCGGCTCCCCTGGCTCCCGTTGTCCGCATGCTCCAGGCAGCTGACATGCCCCCCTCCCTTCCCTGTCAGAACAACATGTTTACTCTTTGTGCGTTGAGGCGGCAAGCAGCAATTGTGTAAGGGGGGTGATGCTGGAAGGAGAGGCATGACATAGGGGAGAAGTGTTTCGCTGCTTTGCTGCCAGTGGATACAGTCTCTTGAGGAGGTTCAAGCGGGATTCAAGCAGCCAGTGGGGGAGGGGGTAGACCAGATGTCCTTTTCAGCCCTTCCTCACCCAGAAATGCCGTGGACAGGAGGCTGGGATGCCGCCCTCCCTCGCCCTGCCATGGTCCAGGTCTATCTCACTCCCATCCTCTCCCATTATGGGTTCGCTCTTCCCATCCTCTGAGGACAATTTGCCTCCTCTCTCTTCCACCCATTTTTCTCCTCTTCTGGAGTTAAAGCTCCTGCCCCTCTCTCCTTCTGCCCCCCACCCCAGTTGTCTCATGCTGCCCTGAGCTTCTTCTGGGGTAAGGCCAAGAATTTCAAGAAAGGGAGTGAAGGGGTCTCCAGGCCCCCAGCCCGGGGACCCAGGCAGCACCTCTGGTCTCTTGGCTTTCCCTGGAGCAGCTGGATTTCACCCAGCCTGGAACCCTTCTGGGCTGCACCAATCTCGCCGGACCCACTAGGACACTTGGGTGCCTTTTCACATGCACAGTGTGCGCGGACGGTGTCAGTGGAAAGCAAGCCTCCAGCTTCTAACGCACCCCTAAGACCCGGCCTCTTTTTTCTTGACCATCCCCCACCCCATTTCCCCCAAACACTCCAGGTCAGGGAAGGGGCCTGATTTCTTGGCCTTGCTTTAGGGCTCCAGGATGGTACTGGGCAAAGTCCCGCAATGAAGTACCTGGGGTGCAGATTTGGGGGGCTGGGACCCCCAGAGTTGGCCCAGGCTAGGGCAGGGAGGTGACAGAGGAGACACATCAGACACCAGGATCTGCTCCAACCCTGCTGCTCATGCTGCGGCCCCACCACCCCAAAAGGGCAGAGTAATGAGGGAATGCAGGGCAAGGAGAGAAGCCTGAGGAAACTGAAATTGGAAGAGGGTCTGGCCTGAGCCCTGTCTCCCTCCCCCACTGCCCACACCCCCATCCCCGCCCCTCCTCTGCCCAGCTGGGGGCACTCCTACCCTGCTGGTGGCCCGGTTGCTGTCCCTCCTCCCCAGGGCTCTGAGCAGCCTCTCCATGGGGCCGCTGGACTTCATGGTGTCTGGCTGGCCTGAGTGCTGGCCGAGAGGCCTGAACAATGCTGGGGCCTGGCCGGGGCTTCCTGGAAGTGGCCTGGCTGAGGCAGCGGCTTCCCCTGGGCGGAGGGGAGGCTGTCTGGCTGCTGTGAGGAGAAGCCCAGCCCTGGAAGTGGAGGGGAGTGCAGGCGGGAAGGGGGCAGGTCGCTGCTCCAGGAAGTGGGGGGGGGGGGGAGGATGTGGGGGAGGCCAGGAGATCAGATTCCCAGGATCTATCCTGCTGGGAGTGTCAGCCCAGGATCCTTTGGGCCCCCTGGCTCTTGGAGCTACTGGGCATCCTGTGGGGTATTCCAGGGATCCACCCTGTCCAGGGATCTGCAGGGATCCAGGGTCCTGAGATCCATCCCCCACAGGGCAGGGTGGGTGCAGGGCGGGAATTTAGGTCTCAGGGCAGGGCTCGAGGACCAGTGGGGAACACTGTGTCCCCGCCAACCTCCCAGCCTGGACTCTGAGGCCCTCTCGGGACTTCCGGTGGGGAGGAGGGGCTGGGAACCACTGTCCCAGCCTGCCCAGGATCTGGAGTGCATCCTGAGGCTCCTTAAAAAAAAAAAAACAGTTGCCATCGAGTTGATTCCGACTCATAGTGACTCTACAGGACAGAGTAGAACTGCCCCATAGTTTCCAAGGAGTGCCTGGTGGATTTGAACTGCTGACCCTTTAGTTAGCAGCCCTAGCACTTAACCACTATGCCACTGGAGTTTCCGGAGGCTCCTTAGGGTCAGGGAAAATGTGGTTGCAGGCCAGCTTCCTGCCTCAGTTTCCCTGGCTGTGAAGTAGGAAAAGGAAGACATGCACTGTCCACCCGCCGCGCCACACACACTGCCAGGCCAAGTTCCAGCTTGAAGACTGCTCTGCCCACAGGAGTGCTCCATTCTTCTGTCACAACCCCAGGCATTTGAGCCCCTTCTCCTGAGCCCCCCAGCTGCTCTGCTTGGGACACAGTCCCCCACTCACCTACCGCTGGCTGTTTCATGCCCACCTCACAGAACCCTAACCTGTCCTTTGAGCCCTGCATCTTAGGCCTTCCACCCCAGGTTCCAGGCCCCCAGTGCCAAGCCCTCTCCCCACTGTGCCCCCAAAGCCTGAGTACTACCTTCATGGCTCTCCTAGCTCTGTTCTCCTTCCTTAGCGGCTGTCCCAGGGCTTGAGGACTGGACAGGTGGCCCCCCTCCCCCCTCAATGGGCCTCCTGCCTCCCTCCTGGGAACATGGCCAACTTCCTGTCCCGGGAGTCAGGGCAGGGGGTGGATGAGGCCTTGGGAAGGGGAGAGTAATCTTCCAAATACGCAAGGGGTTAATGGCCTGGGGGTCATCAGCCCCAAGCCTTGGACAACAGCTGCTCAGACTGGCAGGAGCTGTCATTTGAAAGAATGTGTAAATGTGCTCCCTTCACCCCCTTATTTGCATGGTATTTACTGAATGTCCCAGCGCTCTGGCAACTCCCAACTCCCTCAGCTCTGGCTTCTCCCACTGGGTCCCTTCCTGCTAACCTCCCCCTCCCTCATAACCATCTGGACTGGTCCAGTCCTGCGGTCTCTGGGATGAGCCCCAGGCTGGCAGCCCACCCAGGACATTTCCGTGGGCCTGCCTGGCCTGGGCCTACCCTGAGACCTTTCCCTCGAAGCTCCAGTCCTCTAGGCCGGGAAGTCTCCCCAGGGTACCTTGGCCAGTGGGTGGCATCTGTGTAGCAAGGCATAGGTCCCCAGCCTGTAACTGAAGACGGGCACTGGCTCTGCAACCTACCCCCACCCTCCCAGCCCTGGCTGGATTCCAGGACATTCCAGGCCCCTGGCCAATGTGGGCAACTGGACCTGGCCTGGTCCAGCACCCAGTCCTGTTCCAGGGAGGAGCACTGTGGTGGGGGGCTTTCCTCTGCCTAGTTCCCTCCTTGCACATAACTGAGCAGGACCCCTTTAGCATGTTTGTGTTCCTACTGCCTTGAGATGGGCTGGATAGTTCCCTTGCCTGGCAGGCCCTCTCACCTGGGACCGGTCCCCAAACATCCTCTGACCCTCACTGGTCTCAGACATTCCCCACCCAGGCCCAGCAAGGTGTCCAGGCAGTGACTGAAGCTGACTAACCCCTGTGTTAGTTGACCAGGGCCAGGACTAGCATGGCTTTGAGTGCCTCCCCACCCTGTGGAGCATCTGAGGGAAGAAGACGGGGACAGAAAAGTGCTGGTCTCTTAGGGTGTGTCTGAGGGGAAAAGAAGCTCACTGGACAGGGCTGGGAAGGTATTGCCAGACCTATAGGACCTGCACTTTCCACAAGCCTGGAACATTCCAGAGCCTGTCAGCAGCTCCCTAAGCCTGGCCCCGTCTCACTTAGAAGCCTTGGGTTTGTTTGGAGAAACCCCCTCCACCCACACACCCCACTTCCTGGAAATAGCTGTGGTTGGATGAGAGGCTGGGAGCCCAGGCCTAGCTGAGAAGGAGGGGTGAGGCCCAGGAAAGGAGAGTGAGGGAAGGCAGGGTGTGCCCAGAGGGAGATGGAGAATTGAAGGTAGAAACAGAACGGGGCAGATGAGTGAAGTGGGGCTGGAAAGTTGGATCGTGCCTGCTTTCTGCCTCAGTTTCCCAAGATGTAAAGCAGAAGAGCAAAAGACTCTCATGCACTCTCTCCCGGGCCGCAGCCCAAGTGCTGCTTCCAGCTTTTGCCCAGGTTCCGGGCCTGTGGGTGTAGAGGCAATGTGCGCCCCCGCGGTGGAGAAGCCGCGCCTCGTGTGGAGGGCGCGCGCGCGCGAATGCGTGGCGGGAGAAGGCAGCGCCGTAGCGGGCAGTGTGTGCGCCCGGGACAAGAAAGTTTGACGGCCCGACGGCCCGGGAGAGTGCGACCGCGGGCCGTGCCCTGCCCCCTGATCACTTTCCTAGCCGTCAACTGCCCCCAGGTCGCCAAGGCCCGCCCCGACCCCCAGACCTGGGACGCCCACCCCTTTCCGCGCGCCCCCTGGCGTCCGCCCCCGGCACTGCCCTCTCGGCCGTGACGCAGAGGCCGCCGCCCTTCGGCCTAGCGCGGCTCGGCCACTCACCTGCGGGGGGCGCCCGGCGGGGCGGGGGCGCGCCGGGGCGGGGCAGCAGCAGGAGGTGCTCCCGGGCCAGCCCATCCCGCCGGGGCCGTGCGGAGCGGGACGTGCAGGAGGAGGGGAGCGGGCGCGCCGCGCTCGGCCGGGCTCCCTCCCGCCCCGCCGCTCCCCGCGCCGGCGGCCGCGCTCTCCCTCGCTCCCTCCCTCCCTCCTTCGCCCCGTCTCCAATCCCCACGTTCCGCCCGCTCCCCGCCCCTTCGGCCTCTTTCCTTTCTCCCTCTTCTCTCCACCTTCTCCCGCGAACGCAGACTCACAAAGAGACAAGAAGCAAGAGGAAGGCAGAGATTCGGAGACAGGAACACACTAAAAAGATCGGGAAGAAGATTTTGAAAAAGGCACGGAGAACACGGGAAGAGGAAAATTCAGAGACGAAGAGAAACCCAGAGATGGCGACAGATAGTCGAAGAGAGACTGACTTGGAGGTACACGGGCAAAAAGAAACACCCGAGCCAGACAGACGCGGAAGAAAAGATGGACACTGGCCCTGCAGGACATAGAATCAAGAGTGCCCAGAACTGTCCGCCCTCTCTTAGCCCCCTCACCCCCCCTACCCCCGCCAAAGGCGTTTATTTGGCACTGGGCACCCGGGACCCACCCGCGCGGCCTGGCCGGGTGGGACAAGCGCCATCTGCCCACGGGGCGCCAGAATCAGGTGAAGACACCTGGTGTTACTTGTGTCCCAAGTCACCAGACACCCTTCCCTGGTCCTCTGCCTCACAGGAGACTTCCCTGTTGTCACCTATACCTACTAAAGGACTCACACCAGAGGACCCCACATCATTCTCAATCAAGCCAATGCCTCCCCACCCCCACCCCACATGCAGCTCCAGTCATCCCTTCCATTGCCCTACTTGGGGAGCTGGGCGGTCATTCCCACTCCTTAGGAGACTTCTATTCAAGAAAGTCTTCCTCACATTTAACTCAAGTCTCAGGCTTCCCCAGTGATACTGGAAGTTCTTTCTATAGTCTAACCTCATTCCCTTCTTTTGCAGTTTCTGGGCCTAGTATTGGATAGGAGCTTCCTGAAACTGAGCTAATGGGCCCTGAGGGTGGTTTGAATTGTGCCACCCAGAAGGGGAAAGGGGAGGGGAGGGATAAAAGAGGGGATGTCTTCCTAAAAGCTCAGAGACTATTGCCATTCCCAGATCCCCTAACGTTCTTTAGCAGTGAGCACTTCCTGAAACTTTCTCTCCCTCACCCTCCCCACTAGAGTTTCCGTGATGAAAACTGGAAAGGGGGGGCACGGGGAGCGGGGGAGGCAGATTCTGGATTCTGAGAATTTAATGCCAAGGCTCAATGCCCAGTGCCTGCTTAAAGCAGCCAGCACCACCAGCACTAAGGCCCTCTGTCCCTCCCTGTCCCATCTTTCAGCTGGGTCTCCTTTTGTTCTCATTTTGCCTCGGGCAGAGGCTGGGAAATCTGGTTCTGATTACGAGGGGGTGGAGCACCTGAGTCCAAGCTGGCGGCAGGGAAGAGACTGTGAAGGAGAGCATGGTGACAGTGTGGGTCCGTCAGAGACTGGCCTTTGGCAGGGGCTGGTGTGGCTGGGACAGAGCCCTGGTCGCGCAGTGGCTCAGCTGCTAACGAAAAAGTCAGCAGTTCGGAGTGAAATAAGTCAATCACAAAAGGACAAATATTGTATAAGACCTCTACTGTAAAAACTCATGGAAAAGTTTACACACAAAAAGGAACAATCTTTGTTGGTTACAAGGGATGGGAGGGGTGGGGGGGGAATACTAAATAGACGATAGATAAGTGGTAACTTTGGTGAAGGGTTAAGACAGTACACAATACTGGGGAAGCCAGTACAACTAGTACGAGGAAAGGTCATGGAAGCTCCATAGACACATCCAAACTGAATTGCTGGGGGGAGGGCTGTGGGGACCATATTCTCGGGGAACATCCAGCTCAATCGCCATAACACAGTTTATAAAGACAATGTTCTGATTCTACCTTGGTGAGTAGTGTCTGGGGTCTTAAAAGCCTGTGAGCAGCCATCTAAGATACTCCACTGGTCTCATCCCTTCGGGAGCAAGGGAGAATGAAGAGAACAGGATACAAGGAGAAGATTAGTCCAAAGGACTAATGGACCACAGCTACCAAGGCCTCCACCAGACTGAGTCCAGTACAGCTAGACAATGCCCGGGTACCACCACTGACTGCTCTGACCAGGATCACAACAAGAGAGTCCTGGACAGAGATGGAGAAGGACGTAGAACAAAATTCTAACACACACAAAAAGACCAGATTTACTGGCCTGACAGAGACTGGAGAAGCACCGAGAGTATGGCCCCCAGATACCCTTTGAGCTCAGTGGTGAAGTCACTCCCGAGGTACACTGTTCAGCCAGGGATTGGACAGCCGCACAAGACAAAATGGAACTGAGGCACAGCAGTCCAGGGACAAAGCCTAGAAGGCAGGAGGGGACAGGAAAGGTGGTGATAGGGAACCTGAGGTTGAGAAAGGACAGTGTTGACATGTCGTGAGGTTGTTAACCGTTGTCATAGGGCATAGTGTACTGTTTAATGAGAAACTATTTTGTACAAAAAGAAAAGATTATGTGAGATCAAATTGACAACAGCAACTCAAAAGGTTTGATGGGAAGCCTAAGGGGCAGTGAGTTGAAGATAATGGTGATGGAATAATTTGGAAAAGCGTAGTGAGAATAACAGCACAAATGGAAGAATGTAATCAATGTCACTGAATTGTACATGGTGTGTTTTTGGCTATGTATATTTTCACCAAAAAAAAAAAAAATTGTCCTCCAAGGTCGAGAAGGGAGAGTGTTGACATGTTGTGGGTTTGTTAACCAATGTCATAAACAATATGGCTACTGTCTGTGTAATGAGAAACTATTTGTTCTGTAAACCTTCACCTGAAGTATAATTAAAAAAAAAAAAAAGTCAGCAGTTCAAATCCACCAGTCACTCCTTGGAAACCCTATGGGACAGTTCTACTCTGCCCTGTAGGATCACTATGTGTCAGAAAAGAAAAAAAAAAGTCAGCAGCTGGAATCCACCAGTCACTCCTTGGAAACCCTATGGGACAGTTCTACTCTGCCCTGTAGGGTCACTATGTGTCAGAATTGACTTGACGGCAACAGGATTTTTTTTTTTTTTGGTGTGGCTCTTGGCTGAGTTGGCGTCCAATAAGCAGTTTCAGAGGTTAGCTCATCAAGAGTCACTGGGGAATGGAGGAAGAGCTGGGGGCTGGGGGTGGTAATGTGGTGGGAATATGGTGGGGGCTCAGAGGGAAGGTGTAGAGAGGCACTGAGAGGAGGTGAGAGGCAGAGTTAAGACCAAGAAGAAGACCAAGAGGCTACTGGTGAAAGGGCAGGACTGAAGGTCATCCTGTGTATTTTGGCAAGATTTGATTACATAATCAAGATACAGAAGATGTGAAGATTTTTTTATGTCTTTGGAGCCTACAGCTGGCTCTTAACATCTTGCCCTTCCCAACGTTCATCAGGGTCTTTGGCTGGAGACTAGGATGCATGCCATGGGGGTGTTGAGGGAGAGACTGGGACCTGGAGAAGAGGATTGGATTCCAGAGAGGTGGGTAGAGCTAGGACCTCACACACGCTGGTATTGCTGCCCCGCCTGGTGGGCCCATAAGAAGAACTTTTGAGGTCCCAAAATGTTGGGAGAGAGTTGCAAGACAGGTAGCTGAACTCCCAGCTCAAATTTGAATCCTGCTCTCAACATGGAGACTAAGGGGTTGGGGGAAGGGAGCTGCAGGAAAGAAGCTGATGAGAAAGGTTGGGAGTGAAAAATTTTACGGGAGGTGGCTTGGTGGGAGTGAAATAAAAATGGGCAGTGAATGGAGCCCAGCCAACCATCCTGATTAACAAACAGCTCAAAACAGCGGGAACTTCAGAAGGGAGGGGGAGAGGAAGGAGAAAGCCTGGAGGATGTCAATAAGGGTGAAACAATTCTAGGGATACCCTCTGACTCTCCCTCCATGCAGGTTTTCTTACCTTGACTATGCAGAAGGCAGCCCATCTTGGCACCAAAGGCTGAACCTCTTCTTCCATAGTCTGGGGTGATCCCATGCCTGTGACTGGGTGTGCTCAGATCCTTGCAGGGGCAGGGGTGCTACAGAAAAAGGGGCATTGAGGGTGTGGGGCTGTCTTGGCTGGAAGAGCACTGGGTCAGGGGAACTTCAGTGGAGGGTTTAGGCGCTGGGAACCAGGAAGAGTGGGGGAAGGGGCTGAACTGACTCCAGAGGCGGATCTCCTGGCCTCGAGGACAGAGGGTGTATTGTCCAACCGGGAGGTTGCTGCAGCTGGGCAGGGAGCAGCACAGCTCAACTCTTCTAAACCCCTTTTTGAGGAGTGGTGCGGGTGAGAGAAGGCAAGTTCCCCCTTCATTTGCGGCCCTAGGGGCTACAATGGTTGCTGAGAAACAAGGGTATCTGACAAATAATGCTTCTCAGGAGCAGATGTACAGCTCTGCCATTTCCCGAGAAACCAGATGCTGTGCGCTTGGGTAACACTTGAAGTGACTCCCTCAGCACTTACTGGGACTCATTTGCCTCGGAACCCAGAACATGCTTAGTGCTTGTTTAGGGGAAACTAGGGTCCATGGACTGGGATACACATGGAATTGCCCAGCCTACAGTTGAGATACTGTACCCCCACTCTTCCCCCACCCTTCTGGTCGCTCAAGATTTACAGCAAACTGACAGTGAAAGTTAGCTAGTCCTGGGATCCATTTCTGCTGTTGGGCTTCTAGGAGGATCCACACATCCTTATGTAATTGAGGATGTGGGGCATGGCAGAGCCTGTAACTTTTCCTGAAATTTAGGGCCCCTGGGTGGCACAAACGGTTAAGTGAAAGGCTGGTGGTTTGAACCCACCCAGGAGCACCTTGGAAGAAAGGCCTGATGATGTGCTTTAGAAAGATCACATCCATCAAACCCTATGGAGCAAAGCTCTACTCTGAAACACAGGCGTCACCATGAATCAAGTCAACAGCAACTGGTGGTACTCGTCTAGGGACATAGTACAGGGAGTGTCTTAGTCCCTACCTTTCTGTGCCCAACCAGCATAAGCCTCTTTCAAGTCAGCCTTTCCCGCTTTCGTTGGTCTTTTCACCATTATTTACCCAGACCTCAGTATTACACAGGAGGGGAGGGGCTCGAAATGGAGGCTTGGAGAATCCATGTGACTGAGACCACTTCTGTGGTGGAGCTGGGTAAGCAAGCGTTGCTGCTTTGTAGGTTCCACAGGCAGCCTGGTCAGGGGCACCTCTTTCTCCCCTACCTATACCCACATTGTGAAAGGTTTCTGTATCATCACAGCACACTGAGCCTCTTACCCCTCTTCGCTAACTTTGGAGAGCAGAGATCAATGCACAATGAGCAGCTGCTCCACCTGGCCTGGTGAAGCAGTGTAACTGTGCTTCCCCCTGCCTTCACATCCCTTGGCTCCACGTATCCCAAAACGTGGACTGAGGTTTTCTGGGTTCCTTTCTATGCTCCACCCCCTCGTGACCTCAGGGACTCTCTTCGACACTGTCCTAACTCCTTTCCTGCTTTGCAACAATGACCAGTCTGTCCTCTTATTTGGAAAATTCCTACTAGGTCTGAGGGATTATTTTAAGAAAGAAAAGTGGCCTCAGTTATGGTAGCCCAGAGCAGCCCATCAACCAGAACTTCATCCCACCTGTTGGGGGTAACCCAGCAAAAGTAACACCTCTGGACTGAAGTAACAGCAGGGGTTTGCAGAGGCACTGACCCATGGATGTGAAGATTTATCCCCAGTACATCACATGACTAAAACAGTATACTGCAGACAAGCTCAGGTGACAGTAAAGGTTAAATTGGAGGAGAGCTGCGATGTGAATTCTCAGTTTTAAGGCATCAGTAAGCATTAAAATAGATTTCCCTTGTAACCTTACCCTCTAGTCTTGCACAAAACAGATCTAGTGCTGAAACTTCAGAGATGGTGGGGATGGAGCAGGCTGGGCTGTCAGTGTGAGTTCAGTAAAAAGCAGTGGGAGTGGGGAGTGTATGTCAAAGAATTTCTGCATTAAAATGAACTTTAAAGATCAGATTTATTTGGAGAAAACAAAAAACCCACAACCCAAAGGATGGGGATTTTACATCTCAAGATATCTCCCAGGTATCAAGTCTACAGATTACAAATCATTTTCATAGAAGATATTTTTGTACAAATTTTACATGTATTCAGGAGCTGGACATAAATCAATCCGTTTCTGCTTTAACAGGAGGGCAGAGGAGGGGAATGGGAAGGAACAGCTCTTTTGGACACAACTATTTGGAAGGAGAGTAGACAGGAAGAGGGCGAACCCTACCTTCTCATTATCTACAGCAAATGGTTTAAAAAAACAAAACAAAAAAAACCCCACCACTTTCAACCTTGTGTATCTCTCTAAAAGCCCACTTCCCAGTTAGTAGCCAATCCATGCCAATTACTTAAAATTAATTTACTTGGAAGAGCTTTCATGTCCATTGGGTAAATGATTCATTATGCTCACTGCTGCAGCAAACAAACCAGCACCCCTGCATGGCTGGACAGGGTCTAGCCTAGGACTGATGGGAGAAAGGCTTGCAAACAAGAGACCAAGGTGTCATTTCTCTGCAGGTACCAGGATACCATCTACCAAGCTGACCCGTACAAAGGCGCACATAAAAGCAGGCAACTTAAGCTGTGTTGCAAGAGAAACCAGGACCTTGTTAAACAGTTCTCTCCATCATCATTTATTCTCTCAAGGGAAGCTAAAAAACACACACACTCACACACACTGGTCTAGGCCACATTATAAATCAAAACATTGGTGCAGGATTATCAGACAGAAGGAAATGTGTTTTTTAAAAAAAAAACAAGGTTGTTAAGGTCTCCCAATTTAACTGTTCCTAGTTATCTATCCTCATTCACCACTGAAGACCATTAATTCTGCGTTTTCTGATCTGTAAAAGGGGTCAAAGAAACAGGAGCAGGCATGGCTGATGGGAAGGGGTGGGAGTCAAGACATCAAGGAGCCCATTTGCTTGAGAAAAGCAGTGATTCCTCATTTGACAGCTTCCAGTGGCTGAGATACGAAATGCCTAAAATCTGTGACTTACACAGAAGCTGATTTTCTAGGATGTAACAATAAGGAACAGTATAAGGAACCCAAAGACAATGACAAGTCTAAACCTTTAAAAATTTCAAGGTTGCATACATTTGAACTTTCAGAAAGGATAGTGTTTAGAAAGGGCAAAACCAGGACACATAAAAGACCCAGGAATTCCCACAACCCCTAAGTGCTTCCTGCTCCAGGAAAAAACCATTCATGTGTTATTGGAGGTCATACCATTTCCCTATTACCTGGTGCAAAAGAAACACCTCCCATAGCTTCTTGATTTTCCCATATATTTTGGTCACCAAGCAGTCCTATTCTTTCACAAAGGCCTGCAGATTCACTTCCTACTACCCCCCTGGGGGGTAAAAATAAAGGCATTCCCCCTAGGCTGGTCCCAGGGATCAAGAGATTCCTGGAGACTAAAACAACCTCAGAGACTATTTAACCTACCTTTTCAAGGATGGATAATTTATTCAGATAATGTTTCAGAATTCATATATGCCACTAAGAATCAGAAGGTAGAACTCTCACACTCTTCCTTATACCTGCCCTACCGCCCAACCAGATTCCAGACATTGAATCACTGTTGTTACCATTTCTGCTAAATGGAGGCCTCTAGGCACTAATCACACAGGCAACTGCATGGTGTCATAAAATGTACAACTTTTCCTTTAAAAGCTGTGTCTCTTTCTCTCTGGCTACATTGGTGATTCTCCAGTTAGTTCAACACTTTAAAGGCTGCAGCAGCATGCAAAAGAATTTCATTTAAAAAAAAAAAAAAAAAGTTAAGAAAGGTCTCCAGGAGATGGTGAGTTTTATTTTGTCGTGTCTGGACAGAGGTTTGATTTGCTCTCAAATGTTCCAGGATGGAGAGAAACCAGGAGAAAGCATAGATGTACTGGTCTATTCAGCGTAATCTTCCCCCTCGTTTTCATCTTCACCATCAACTGAGAGAGCAGCATACTTGCTTGCAGAACTGAACTTCTGTAATAGATAAAGAGTGACAAAATAATAAAGGCCTTGAATTCTCACATCACAACCAAAGAACAGAACACGGATACTTTGGCAAATGGGGAACGACAACCCAGATTATACCCACTTGCTTGCTCACTAGCATTTCCCACTGGCTAAGGGAAAGGGGTTAGAGGCAAATACATTCTCACTGTAGTCAGATAACACCTTTTACCTTCATTCCTTGAAGGAAGGAGTGTAGTCAGTTAAAAAAAAAAAAAAAGGGGGGGGGGGAACCAATTTATCCACCATCTTTCACCACCCAAGACCATTAATTCTAGAGTTTTCTGATCTGTAAAAGAGGTCAAAGAAACAGGAGCAGGCATGGCTGTTTGGAAGGAGTGAGAGTCAAGACAATCAAGGAGCCCATCTGCTCAAGAAAAGCAGTGATTCCTCATTTGACAGCTCCCAGTGGCTGAGATATGAAATGCCTAAAATCAAGTATGTGACTTCCTTTACTGTTTCAAACAAACACCAAAGTCTTATTTCCAACCACTCTACTTGCAGTCCCACATGTTAAGGAGTCCAATGGCAAAAGTGAAAATCCTTTAAAAGTGGCATTTCGGAGTAAAAGTGAGCTGAAAAAAATTGAAGCCTTTAACACTTACGGAGGCTGGATTTTCTTCAGATTTCTTTGGCTCAGGTGCAGATCTGGAGTCTTGATCCTTTTTGCCATCTTTCCTGCAGAGATTAAGCACAAAACCACATCTCTAGAAGAGGACTCCCCTGCCCCCCCATACACACACAGCTCTGAGGCATTGAACAGACCTCCAGTCACCAGTCCTTGCTATGTGGACATTTTACTATTTCTAGATTCTCAGAATTTTAACTGTCTTTATTGGCTGACTTTAGTTTGTTCACAATAAGAGATCTGGCAGTGCTTAGAGAACCAAGAACTTCTTAAATTACAAAACCAAACCAAACCCATTGCTGTCGAGTTGATTCCAACTCATAGCAACCCCATAGGACAGAGCAGAATTGCCCCATAGAGTTTCCAAGGAGCACCTGGTGGATTCAAACTGCCGACCTTTTGGTTAGCAGCCGTAGCTCTTAACCACTGCGCCACCAGGGTTTCCTCTTAATTACAAAGACACTTGTTATTTAGCATGGGATAAAAATTTACAAATGACAAGAAAGCGTACCTATCAGACTCCTTCCAGTGGTCTTTGTTCCCTCCATCTCCTGGACCACGGCTGGAGTTCCCACTTTGGCCTTTTGGGACACTCACCCCATCCAGTTTATTTTCATCTGCTTGACAAAGAAAAAAATAAATCAAGGGCAGGTAAAAGACATACTCTCTCTTCTCCTAGGTTTCCCTTAAGCTGAAGAAATGTGTGTGCCTATGTACTGAAGGAAATTAAACCTCGCCCCAACCCAGACTTCCTTCCTAAGGCTTTCTTCCCATGTCCTCTGTGTCACACACACAAAACAACTAAACAGGACCTCACTAAAAAGTTCCACTGTAGTGTTACACCATCATGAAAAGCAAGCTGGAAATAATAACTACGATGCTCTGTAGTGACCTTGGCCTTGCCAGTGGTGACACTTCTAATCTGGGCTGAGCATGTTAATTTCCTTCCGTTTTGTTTGTTTGTTTCTTTTTTTTTCCTTTCCCTTTTAAAGAAATGCTCTACCAGGAAAGGGCAGGGCTCCATGCTTTCTCCAAAGAGACCACTCCTGCCCTCTACTGGCAAGGAAAGGCAGATAACCAAAGAACCTTTAACACAAAAACAGGTTCAAAATACACAAAAATTCAAAATTTCGTAACTCCTCTGTAGGCCATTTTATTCAGACCATATTCTATGTGAAAAACCCATTCCCCTCTGTATCGTCTTACCTTTCCTTGATGGTCCTTCTTCAGACGGCTGAGCTAGAGCTACTTTCCCCCCAACACTAGAAGGAAAACATATGTAATCATACTCATCAGTTGTCTCAGGGAGGGAAGAGATAAGAAACAACCATTCTTCAAGTGCAGTAAGCTTTACAGAGATCCCAAAATACGTATACTTATTTTTTTGAACATTAAAATATTAGAAAAACAACAATAAAAGCAGTAATTTGAACACTCATTGTCATACGCAAGGTTGATATTCTTCTCTATTTCACAAGTAAGAATCCTAAAACTCAGAAACATGAAGTGACTCAAGGCCACGGCCAGGTATGAGGCAGAGGGGGAAACAGAATTTGCTTTGATTTATAGCAGTTGCAGATTTCTGTGGTATAAATAATCCCATCATGGCTGATTTCAAGCTATCAAGTGATGTTAACCATCTATCAAAACTCTGAAAAATTGAACACCTGGCTCTCATGAGCCGGTTCCAGCATGTGACTGACTCTAAACTAAGGGACCAAAGACAACATAACTTATAATAAAGGGCATTTTCTATCTGATACCACAATATGTAAGACTCTGGCTAATCAACTGCTATGTTTCCAAGCTGACTCACCTGGTAGGGGATTGCTGTTCTGTGTCTGAGCTCTGAGATCGAGCAGGAGGATTAGAGCTTCGCTTCACCCAAGCATTCTCCTTTGGTGGAGGGGCTGGCATTACCTTTAGAGGCTGATCAGGTTTGGGAGGCTTAGAAGTTGGAGAATGACAATCTTCCTCCTTACTGAATGTTTCATTTTCCAGAGACTTTTCACTCTCTCTCCTTCGTGCATCTGTGAAGTCAGAGTGGGAAGGTCAAGTTATCAGGATAAAAAAGTTTACTGTACAAGCCATCTTCATAGGATCTCAACAGAGAAGAAAATGGTCCACACATCCAAGTTTACCTCTTTCCACTGTTATTCTTAAACACAGATTATAATTTGGCTACTAACAGAACTACCCCCAAACCAGTGGTTTTCAAATGTGATTTTTGAGAAAAAATGTTTTACACAGAAAAATAATGACTACGTATACATCTCAAAGGTTTTACCTTTCCTGGGTATGAGGGAGTATCTTTTATTTCAGAATTTTAGCCTTTCTACATTTTCAGTGTTAAAATGCTCTGACTTGGAGAATGAATGGCATGTATACGTATGCGTAGGAGACCATCACGAAACCCCAAACTACTCCAGGAATCACTGCTCAAACTCAATTCAGAGAAGCTCAACACACACGCACGCACGCGCGCGCTATATAAAACAGTGATGTGATTGTTTACAACCACACTTTATACTTTTATGAGAAACAACATATACATTTGTTTTTTTAAAGGGCACCAAATGTCTTCTTAAAACTAGAAGCTCTAAAAAAGTAGGTATACAAATAAACCAAACATCACACTGTTACCTAACTACAAAGAGGTATTCCATCCTGTTACTAAGAGGCTCTTCTAGTATGAATAATTTCCAGGTAACTCCTGTAACACTTGGATCAATTTCCAATTTACTTCAGCCTTGAGCCATGTTTTGAAATGCTCAAGTACATACCAATTTAGAGGTGAGAGGAGAGACCTTAAAAAACACTGGATCATGGTAACGGAAGGATGTGTTATAATTGACCCATTCAGGTTTCCTAAACACTGAAAGTGCCTGTGACCAGTCAGTAAATTAAACTAAGTGAGGAAGAATCAAGACTGGAATATCATAGGTTGAGACTCTGGATGCAGCTCACAGAGCACTCCAGGCCTATACTGGTCTGAATAAACAAAACTCTAACATGTCAAGACATAAAATGAAGAGGCAAATCTAATAGTCAAGCACACTCTTCAGTGGCAGATTATTTATTAAATGGATCTCTTCTGGTGCCCATTTCTCAGAGCAGGAGATGTAAAACTTAGTCCATGTTAACCCAAATAAAGCGTTCATGGAGCTGACTGAATTTAATACCCCAGTCTCTGCATAATTTGCTCCACACACCCCCCAGATAGGTTATGGACAATGTCAATGATACAATACCCACCCTGGTCTGACTTACTTCTGCCAGATGCAGCTGAAGTCCCAGTCTGTGATGACTCACTTCCTGTCCTCGACCGTTCCCGTTCCTGAGTTTCTTCACTACGCCAGCTTGGGTGTCTATAACAAAGAGATTAACAAAACGTACGTCTGGTTTAATGAACACCACCACGTACCCATGCTGACCTTTCAAGAACCATCACTTACTAACATTTTATCCCATTTGCTTTATCTGTGGGTATGCGTGTATAAAACCAAACCCACTGCCGTCGAGTCGATTCTGACTCATAGCGCCCTATATGGATCCTGTATGTGTGTTCTTTTATCTAAACAGAGCCAATCAAGTTTTAAGCATTGCATTTAGTTCTAGTTACTCTTTAAGAACTGTATTTATTTTTAATGACTATTATAAACTTCCCCTCTCTGGGAAAAACCCCAGATGATTCTGATTATATCCCTTGGTCTGATAACTTCTACAACGCCACACTCCCTTATTGGTAACACAATTCTGCAAGTCATTCAAAACTAGGCCTGGTTTTTCAGAACATCAATTTATTATAGGTGACTGCCATCCTTTTAGATACACCTTTAATAATAAACCTTTGTAATGCCTTCTTTATTACTCTGCAATAACAATCAGATAATGTATCAACATACACACAATTAAAACAAACATCAACAAACAGCTGCCACTGAGTTGATCCCAACTCATGGAGACCTCATGTATGTCAGAGCGGAAGTTGCTCTATAGGATTTTCAATGGCTTATTTTTTGAAGTCTTTGGGTAGACTCAAACCTCCAACCTTTTGGTTAGCTGCCAAGTACATCAATCATTTGCACCACCCAGAGCCTCCACACTTAACATAAGAGAAGACACTCTCTCTACCCCTAACAACTTCAAAGAGGTAAATACAATTTTTATCAACCTCTTAATAACAAAAACTCTATAGTTGATGTAAAATCCCTGGGTGACACAAGCGGTCTGTGACTCACTGGTAGCCTAAATGTTGGCAGTTCAAACCCACCCAAATGCACCACAGAAAAAAGGTCTGGCAATCTACTTCTGTAAAGATACAGCCAAGAAAACGCTATGGAGCAGTTTTAATCTGTAACACATGGGGTTGCCATGAATTAGAATCGACAGCAGTGGGTGTGGTTGTGGTTTTTATAGGTGATGCAACTGAGTTTTCTGGATTCTACTCATGTCACCATAGAGTTTTACTCTATACTGAAGCAGTGACTGGCAAACTTTTTCTCAACCCTATTGTTGTAAGGCAAAAACAGCCACAGATGATATATATAAGTGAATGGAGGAGGCTGTGATCCAATCAAAAAAACATTATTTACAAAAACAGGCAACAGGCCATATTTGCTGATTCCTTATTAAAGTATTACCAACTTATATTTGTAGCAGGCTTAGTCCAGTAGGACATTTGAAAATCATGAGGCACGGAACAACTCTTCATTGTGTGACACTGTCTCATATAATGCAAATGGCCTAGCATCCCCAGCCCCTAAATGCCAGTCATTTACACCCAATAACACCAACACAAATTTCCCAAATGCTGAGTGTGTCCTGCCCCCATTAAGAATCACTGAATTCACAGGCGAGAAATCCAATAATTGAAGATAACCTTACCTCTCCCGAGGCCGTCGTTCTAGTTTTGGCTCATCCAGCTGACGTTGTAATTTCTCCTGTTCCTTCTGTAGCCGCTCTTCTACTTCTCGCTCTCTAGCAGCTGTGTCAACAGGCTTTGCCCCTCCAAAGATAGATGCCGCTCGACTGGACTGGGAGGTGCTAGCAGAGGAATCATCTTCCTTAGGAGTACTCCGAGGCTTTAGATTCAGTTTGGGTCTTTGGGGGGGACCTAAGTTAAATGAAACTCTAAGTAATAGTTTTCCAAATCATCAGAAGCTGACGGCTGAAAGCCAGATTCCCAGATATAGCTCTTATGAAATGCTATATGGGATCAGGTTAGTGGCCTAGCCAATCCAGCACAGAAGATGGGAGATCATTAGAAAATGGGCAGCTTAAACAATCAAGCCTAATGGAATCGAATCTTTCCTCTACCACATCTACGATGAAATATCAGCCTACAGCAAAGATTTTATTGTGGTTATTATCACCTAGGAAGAAATTTTCTACCATGATCAAACTATTGGGTGAAAACATCTAGTTCAAAAATCTAGTCTAGAAGATGGGTACCTTCAGCAGTTTAAGATGAGCCAGTAACAATGACAGGAAAGTTCTTATACTCTTGTCTTTAACATAAATTTAATGGGTGATTCACAGGGCAAAATATGCAATGCTGAACATATGAATATAAACTCTAAGGCTGTCTGATTTCTTCCTTAGTCGAAGTTGCCAGAATACTTCAAGATAAACTTAAGTGTTTCAAGGAAACTGTACTTTTAAAAATCATTGTTTATCCTAAATATTTCAGACACCCAAAAGCAGCTGAAGCCTCCCGAGTTTTCCTCCCCAGTCACACAAGCCTCCTTGAGCTGTCTTCTCATAACCATACACTGAATTTGGTGTTATCATTCCCATGAATGTCTTTATACTTTCATCACTTAACTATGTATTTGCAAACAAAGAGTATATTGTTCAGCAAGTTTTCAATTTTCTGTAAGGGTTTTAAGTAGGCAGTTTATATAGCTTCTAAGACACCTTTTAAATCTGTGTAACTTTGGGAAGTGGCCACTACCTTCACTTTTACAGGGCAACTCAAATAAGGTCATACAGCTAGTATTTCGTGAACCTGAGAATGAAATCCTATTAATCAAAGCAACTTGAACTGCTCCTTTCACTATGGTACACAATGTTACTTTCTTTTTCCTTTGAGAATGTCCTTTTATCTACCCACTTAATAAACAATTTATTTAACACCTATATGGTTAGAGCCTATTCCAGGAATAATGGTTATGTAGTTTAGTTACTGCCTAAAAGGAACCCAATTTACTGGGAGAGTCAGAGTAAAAAAGAATACAGTATGTTAAGTTCTACAAAACAGATTTATACATATGAAAGATACAAGGGTGGGACTATGTTTGGGGAAGCCAGTGAAGGCTTCAAAATGGTGACACCTGAGCACAGTCTTAAACGATGAGCATGCACCTAACAGGAGGGGGGACAGGGACAATGCTGAAGAGGTAAACTGCAGGCAAGACAGTGAAGACGCTTATATGCCAAACAGATATAAACAAAGGTATATCTTTCAGGCCACAGGGAGACTAAGGTTTTTAAAAGGAAGAGAACAATTTAATTAGATCTTGTTTCAGAAAGACAACTGGGCCCAATATGGAGAATGGAGTGAGGCAGGGAAATCTGTTATGAGGCAATTGCCAGTAATGTGGTGCAGCAATGAGGCCTGAACAAACGTAGCAGCAGCAACTCTGGAGAAGAGGGGGCAGCTCTTAGAGGGAGTGCGGGGTAAGGTCAACAGGAAAAAATAGGTGTGCAGGTAATGGGAGCAGGTAAGGAATAGTGAGAGAGGAAAAAGTCAGGAGTCAAGGAGGCCCACATCTGAGCCTCCACTTTTCTTACTGTAAAATGGAGATAATTATACATACAAGACACAGAATTTCTTAGGATTGAATAATACTTGTATGAGCACTTACCTCGTTACTGAAAATGAAAAGAGATGATGTACATAAAGCACTTGGCACAAAGGTCAGGATTAATACAGGGATGCTAAAAGGCTATGTCTGTGGTCTAAGTAAGGTTAGAAAAATTCTGGGCTACAAACCTTATTTTTTTGATGATATTGTCAAAGTCAGAACACAAATGGTGATCATTTATTAATAATTTTTGATAGGCCAGATTTGTAACACAGTATATGTTTTATATAAATAGTATAGCATTAGTGGCCTAATTTTAGAATGGGTACAATGACATCTCACCATTAATTATGGAACATCCATTATTGTGGTGTAATGGCACTGAAACTAGCAAAAAAAAAAAAAATCAAACCTGCTGCTGTTGAGTCAATTCTGACTCATTGTGACCCTACAGGACAGAGCACAACTGCCCCACAGAGTTTCCAAGGAGCACTTGGTGGATTCAAACTGCCAACCTTTTGGTTAGTAGAAAAACTCTTAACCACTACGCCACCAGGGTTTCCTAAAATCACCAACACTTGGTTTTTAATGCCACATTGTCAATTACTGGCTATGAGACTGGGTGTTTAATCTGAGTCTCATTTCCTTCATTTGAAAAACGAGGCTAACACCATCACCTATTTTAAATGAAATCATACCATATAAGAATGTCTGCCAAATGTTTTTTCCCCTTTTCTACTTTGTTTATTCAATACATTTTAACTGAAAAATCTATATCCTAAGGCATATAAGATGAAAAGAACTGGACTCTACTTTATTCCCATGATGTCATGCTCTTTCTACTATGCTCTGCCAGCTCCTTTATAATGTATAAAACAGATGTGTGCCCACTGGTGGGATGTGAAACATAATGAGCTTTCCAATCTGTTTTCTCAGTGGTCTGCTCCATAAGCAAAAAAAAAAAAAAAAAAAAAATTACCTCTATCATCACGCCTATAATCATCCCGAGTGTAATCGTCTCTGGATCCCCATGACCGATCATCCCTTCTGTCGTAGCGGTCTTCATAGCGGTCCCCACCTCCTCTGTAGTCATCATCCCTTCGGTACCCACTACCAAATGCTCTTCTGCCACTGCCTATCCTGGAGTCATAGCCTGTAAACAGATTCCAAATTACAGGCATCATACTGGAGCAAAGAAAAGGCAAAAAAGGAATCCTTGAAAGAAAGCCATTTAACTTAATTGTGTTTTATAATTACCTCTATCATAGTCTCTGCTGCCCCGGTCATCGTATCGATCCCGGCCTCCATATCGATCCATATCCCGGCGTGGGCCGTCACGATACCCATCACGATACCGGTCTGAATCGTAGCGATCACGGTACTCTAGAGAGAAAGAAAAAGATAGGTAATAATACCCCTTTTGATTCTTTGGCACCATTATCAGAAAGAAACATGACAGCCCATCAGGTTAATCTGAATTCATGAATTTGTATTCACTGCTATGCTTCAGTTTTCATTAGAACAAATCACATTATATCCAAAGTGAAAGAATGTATATCAAATTAAACTTTTCTTGAATTTATTTAATCTCTTCAAAAAATTTCCCTGGTAATTCAATAAATGTTGCTGGACTAAGAATTTAGAAGGGAGGAAAAAGTAAAACCTCTATATAATCCCATAATGAATTTCCAGTGGGATCAAAGGTTTAAATATAAAAATGTTAACATAGATACACTAGAAGAAAAGTATAGTTGGAATTTTCTATGCTTGATGACAAAGAACCAGTCAAAGACCACTTTACAAAGTTCAGCACAGGAAAATACACATACCACAAACCTGAAACAAAATGGAAAAAAGTATGTGAAATGCATTAAATGTCTATTACTTAAGTAACAGAAACTAAAATTAATAGGGTATTGTTTTCCTCTTCCTAAAAAGGCAAGGATTGATGTAAATCTTTGTACCTAGTGCTGGCAAAGTTTAGAGGAACATGTTAATTACTGCACTGTCAATTACAGTTTAAAATAGTACAACCACTCTGAAAGTTGTTTTAGAAATACGCAGTCATTGTTACGTGCCGCCGAGTTGATTTCAACTCATAGTGACCCCATGTAACAAGCGCAGAACTGCCCCTACAGAATTTCTGAGGCTTTAATTTTACAGGAGCGGACTGCCATGTCTTTCTACCATGGAGCTGCTAGTTGGGTTCTAACCGCCAACCTTTCAGTTAGTAGCCAAGCGCTTAATCGTTGAGCCACCAGGGCTCCTTGGAAATATTCACTGAAAAGATTAAAAAAAAAAAAAAAAAAGATTTTAAATCATGCATACCCTCCCTCTGGGCCAACAATTCACTTTCTAGGATTCTATCCCAAGGAAATAACTGGATGCAGGACAAAGAATGTAAGAATGTTCATTGCAATGCTGTTTATAATTGCAAAACTGTGGAGCACATAACAAGGTAAAGATTAAATTATGGGACAACCATCCAGAGCAGTCATTAAACTGAGAGATACATTTACTAAATGTATTCAAGACACATTGTTTTAAACATATTATGTACTATATTTTACGCCACAGGTGCATATTAGTACCCAAAACCGACCAAACCCAACCCATTGCCATTGAGGTGATTCTAACTTACAGCAACCCTATAGGATAGAGTAGAACTGCCTCATAGGGTTTCCAAGGAGTGGCTGGTGGATTTGAACTGCCGACCTTTTGGTCAGCAGCCAAGCTTTTAACCACTGCACCACCACAGCTCCTTATGAGTATCAGAGGCCCCTCAATACCAGAAATTTGTTTAAAAGAGTATAGTAGCTCAGATGGTAAACTGGGTAGTATAAGCCATTTATAAAAAGGATAGCTGTTATTTAGCTCCAGCTGACTGCTGCCAGATCTTCCAATTTTCCAAGAGAAGCTGGAAACCCAGATTTTCATGTGAAAAATCTCAATTTCTACTATGGACCAACTAAATTAAAACAAACAAAAACCAATCAACCAACTAACCAACCAAACAAACAAAAAAACAAAACCCCAACCTTAAAAACATTTTGAGGGCTAATAACTGATGTGTGTGGGCCAAACATGGATCCTATTTTTGTGACTATTTCCTTTCAAACAATGATTTATTTCATTTTGGAAATGACATCATTTTGTCAATGTCACCAGACATAATGTTCCCTGGTATTTTAATTTTTATAAATTAAAGGACATGCCGTTAGCAAAACAATTACATACAGAAGAGAATCTAACACCGATTACAAACAACAAAACAAAAATCAGCCATGAATTTACTTTGAAATACATTTTTAATTTCTGGAGCAGAAAATGAACTCTGTACTTGATTTTATTTACATAATATTAAAATTATAGTACGCTTGCAATCACAGAGAAAACACAGCTCCACAGTGAAGAAGCACTTTAGTATGCTGTTACTGGAGAGTTAGCCAGGGCACAAATATTTGCTAAGATTTTATAGTAATATTTAGAACCTCCCAAAGGGCTCTTTTAATTTTTTTTGCTTAACATTTGGGACAGGAGTCTCTGACATTATGTCCATATAATCCTTCTGATAAAGAATGACCTCTTGGTATACAGTAGAACCCGCAAAAGCCAGAACCCGTGTAAGGCGGCCATCTGTCAGAGAAGGAAAACTAAAATAGTTTCCACTAGAGAGCAATAGAAAAGTGGTGACTGCACCCTGTGAAAGGCAGAAAACCTGTGAGACCCAGAAAAACAAGGGGGTCCAGGGGGAGTTCCAGCTCTCACTGTGGTCTGGGATCTCCAACTCATGTTGGGGTATGACAAATTTGACTTTGGGGCCATCATCTAAGGCCTTACACCTGGCAACTTTGGATAACTATAGCACCTTCACTCTTTCTTGCTATACATCCTGCAAGAGTCTACTCCTGCCTGCTCTGAACTCAAGATTTCAGGTGAGAATGTAGTCATCATGCCCCTGACTCAAAAAAGGAACCCTGGTCTGACTGTCTGCTTTTTGTTTGAAGAGTTATTTCTACCAGTTAACAACAGAATACCTCTTGCATAAACACTGAAGCGAAGTACCCTAGATAGTTCTTCTCAAGGCTTTGTTGGGTCACAAAGACTTAATCGTAGTCAGATATAAACTTATGGGTTTATTCTTCCTTCTGACTGATCTCTGCCCCATTCTTTCTTCTCCCACATCTTATTCAGTTAAAGAAGACTCTCAACACTATTCTCAAATAGGAACCATATTTCTTACTGCTTCCTCCATTATTTGGTACAGAACTCACTAGGTGTCTTCAAAAGTAAAATGTTTGTGAATTTAGGTTGTTCTTTCCATTTCTTTTTACTTACAAAATATTTCAAACATATGGAAAAGTACAGAAGTGATTATAACAAACTTATGAACCTATCTCTCAGGTTTAGTGGCTATCAATACTTTGCCGTATTTACGTCAGTTTTGTTATTTAAAAGTAATGCTATACATACAGCGAAAGGACTCCTCCCACCCACATCAGCAAACATGATGGTGGGTGTTATTACCAAGCATATTTTCTAATTTTTACAACATATATTAACATACGATATTACTGACATATTTGCTTCCCCCCTCAACACAGTATGTTTTGAATTTTATTCCTATTGTTACATGTATGTTATGCCATAAAATACTACGTTTTATGGGCAAACCGCTTCTTTTTCTTTTCTTTACTATATAGTAGGTTTTTAAAAAAATTCTTATTAGTGTTGAGCCTTTTCCATAAATTTTAATAAAGTTGCATAATTTTCTACATAAAGGTTTTACAAAGCTTTTCTTGGATTTAGGTGGCATCTGTGAGAGTTGTAACTCACTCCTACTCCGACCGCATGACACTTTCTAGTCCCCTTTTCTCTTTCTGTCTGAACTACAATCTGTTTTATTCATTTACATAGTCTCTCTTTCTTCCCTACTAGAAGGTGTGCCCAATTAAGGTAGGACTTTTGATCTGTTTTATTCACTGCTATATCCTGAGCCTAAAACAGTGCCCAGCACATGATTGACGTTTAGCCATTTTTTAAATGAATTAATTTTCTATTATTTTAAAAGGTATCTTAAAAATCATATTTTAACAACCAACAAAAAAAAGGGCGAAGCCTACAGATGCTGATACTAACTGGACATAACCAATCACCTCATGGGATCAGTTCTCTTGGTTTGGAGGCTTAGGGACATGGTCTCATGGTAATCTAATCAACTGTCACAGTATAGTTCTTAAAAAGTTTATGTTCTACCTCCCAGTATGGTGAGTAGTATCTGGGGTCTTAAAAGCTTAGGAACAGTCATCTAAGACACAACTATTGATCTTTACTTGTCTGGTACAAAAGAGAAAGAAGGAAAAGAATTAGAGAAGGAACTGGACTACAGGACTAATTGTCTACGTTGAACCACTGCTTCCTACACCTTGAGACCAGAAGAACTAGATGGTGCCTGGCTACCGCTACTGAAAGTTCTCCACAGGAACACAATAGATGAATCCTGATAAAAAGGGAGAAACGTGGAACAGAACTTCAAACTTAGAGAATCCGGATTTACTGGACCTACTGAGGCTGGAGAAGTCCCTGAGATTATGGGCCTGAGTTACTCTTGAAACCTTTGAATTCAAACTGTCCCCTGAAGTCACCTTTAAACTAAGTGACAGTTTAGCCCAAAGAGTAAAGATTGTCACCCTTGAGTACTGAGTTTCTTAAAACAAAAAAAGATCTGTAAGACCAAAGTGTCAACAGCTATTTTAAAGAATAGATGAGAAGGTTAGAGGGCAGGGAGATTAAGTAAAAGGAAGTGAAACAACCAGAACAGAAATAAAAAGAATGTTGACACAATGTGAAGAAGGTAACCAATGTCACTGATCATTATGTCTAGAAACTGTGGAATGGGACTGGGTTTTGCTGTGTATATTTTCAACAAAAATAAAATAAAAAAAAAAAGTAATAAAAATTACATTTTGATTGCTGATAGCACACAGCAATGCAATCAACTTCTGTATACTGCTCTAGACCTGGCAAATTTTGCTCATTGCTTATTAGGTTCAGTTTACTTTGTAGGATCTGTTGGATTTCTTTATCTCAACCTCCCTACCCTCAATCCTGTCTGATACTTGGTTTTTTATTTTTCCCCTGGTCTTATTATGCTGGCTAGGAGGAGCTTAAGTACAATGTTGAATAGCAGATGTCCTCGTCTTATTTCTGACTTTAAAAGGAACGTTTCCAGGGTTTCACTGTAGATACCATTCATCAAGTTAAGAAATGTCCCACCTATTCCTTGTTTGGTAAGGTTTTCACTTTTTAAATTATGAATTTACTAGTCCTTTTCTGTATCTATTATCAATTATTTTGGATATTACTAAACTATCAATATGTTTTCTATATCTATTGCTTTTACCTCTTCTATCCGCTAATGTGATCATCTATATCAATACATTTGTACTATTACTACACCCCCGAGCACAAAAGAAATGAACTTTGTAAAATGAACTTACTGTCTCCAAAGCTATCATCACCTCTTCTAGGTGGGTAGTCATCGAAGCTGTCTGTGGCAGGGCGGGCCCTCCAGTCTGTATCTGTTTTGTCAGAATCCCGATTTCTATCTCGGCCAAAAGAACGATCATCCCTGTCTACATGTTAAAACAACAAAAACCAAAACAAAAAAATATAAATTAGCTCACAAAAGTTTTGCCAAACAGCTCCCATAAAAACAAAACAACAAACTCCACTGCCGTTGAGTCAATTCCAACTCATAGCGACCCTATAGGATAGGGCAGAACTGCCCCGGAGAGTTTCTAAGACTATAAATCTTTATGGAAGCAGACTGCCACATCTTTCTCCTGCAGAGAGACTGGCGGGTGGGTGGTGGTGGTGGTTTTGAACTGCCGACCTTTCTGTTAGCACCTGAGTGTTTAACCACTACACCACATGGGTTCCATAACCTCTCTCATAGGTATACAAAACCCCCTCATTATACTGTATTTCTTTTATATCACGGCCTCATCAAGAAGTCGCCCAGCCCCCAACTCCACTGAATGATTCTTTTCCTCACATTTATTGCTACTGGTTTAATTCTCATCTGTCCCATGTTCTGTATAGGCCAGGAGCCCCTGAAACATACATGAATTAGGTCTTTCATGTGCCCGGTGTACTGCTAGGTACCTAATACATTTATAACATTAACATTTGGATCAGGGTTTCTCAGTCTCGTCCTTTTTGGTATTTGGGCTAGATAACTCTTTGGGGGAGCTATTCTGTGCACTGCAGAATGTTCAGCAGCATCCCTGGATTCTACCCATTAGATCCAGTAGTACTCTCCTCAGTTGTGACAACCAAAAATGTCTTCAAACATTGCCAACAGTCTCCTGTAGGGCAAAACCATCCCTCGTTGAGAACTACTACTCTAGATTCAAGTAGGCCTATCACTGTGTACCTCTATTAAACATTTCTGGGAAAGGACACCTCTGTTTTGTCATCCTAGGACTATGACAAATAGAAAAATTTTTACCAGCTTTCTTACCTTTATCCTGTGCTTGATCAGCAACATCCACTCGAATTCTCCTGTTACCTAGAGACTGAGAGCATAGGACCATATTAACCAACCTTTTGCCCCATTATGCACAAATCCCATGAGTGACCCTGAACATCTGGGCACAGCAGAAGCACTGGGGGAAGGAAGATAAAGGAAAAACACTGTAGTCTAGTTAACACTCCCACCTGTTAAGCTAAAGAATCCTTTATAAAGGCTTGAAAATGGAAATAATCCCTCAGTAATTCCTAAGGGTTAGGGTTTAAGTTGGGCTTAAATGAATTTAAAGTTAACTATCTTAACATTTAGAGAGCCATTACCATGCACCAGCAAAGCCCCATAAAGCATGGCCTCTGTCCATAATCTCAGGTTCTTTCACTCAGTATTACCTTTGGGTAAATCAGTTCCTCCAGGGATACCCTCTGATTTCCCTTTCCTACATCATTATCTATATACTTTGAACCCCATTATTCTACTGCTGATTTTTCCTCACTTCAGGGTAGAGTCTAGAGTTGAAGAAGGATAACAATGAGCTTTAGTTACGAACACTTAGAATTATATTAAATCTAGACCATGGCAATATTTTAATTAACAGTCAATCCAACGAATTTCAAATAATAAATAACAATTGTGTGGTATACCTTTTCTTATCCAGACTAAGAGGTCAAGTTAAAGATTAGTTATGCCAATAGAACATAAAAATGATCTGACAACTTGGAACAACCTTGGCCTTTCATATACTGTACTATTTAAATACACAATTTTTTATACCCATTCCACATTTACTTCAATTATTATGATAGTACTCAATGATGAGACAGCAAAAATATTTATAAGAACTGCTGACTTCAATTTTCATGTTAAAAGGCAGATTTGGACTACAGAATTATGGCACAGGAAATTGTCTCCTCAACAAAGAAGGGTTCCTGGAGTTAGAGGAGAGAAAAAAAAGCCTTTTCTTTCCAGACATAATTAGTTTGATTTCTAAACTGACCAGAGATAAAAAAGCAGTTCCTGGATTAGAAACTTCCATTACTAACAGGTAACTAAATGCTTCCACTTGCTGCTTGGGCCAATCTAAGAGATCACTAGATGGCACCAATCACTCAACCATTACAATTCAATTAGTTCCCATTTTCCTCATGTATTATTAACAGCTAAATCTCCTCTCCCTCCTGAACCTCTCATGTCTCTGGAGAGAAAAACAGTTAAGGGTTGTGCTGAAAAGCAGAACACTGAATGTCTACACTGTCATTCTCCTGTAATCCCTGTAAAGCACTCCTAGGAGCATATGTAACAAAAAATATTCTAATGAGAAATATCAAAAAGTACTTATCTGAAAATGAGACAAAGCCTTTTAATACTAAACTGATTAATAAAAGCCTTGAGAACTGAAGCAGGGCTGTGAATAAAGAAATGTGAGGTTTTATTAAAGAGTTGGTGTGATAAAATTTCTTTCAGTTTTTCACCTAAGCACCTCCCTGAATTATTAAGGCCTGCAGAAATTGCTGCAGTGAAGTGTAATTTGCTAGAAGTTGAATGTTAAGTGATATATTATTAAATAATCCAGGTTTTCTGGGATAGATATCATAAATATCTTTAAAAGAAAGTTACTGACACAACCTAAATTATCAGTCTAATTTGTAAACACTAGAAATCTCGTTAGTGCCCACCTCCCTCCCTTTACTTTCTGTACCTCTTCATTGAGGCTCAGGGCACTAAGCAGGGAATCCAGGTCCTCAAACTCAGCATAACCAAAACCTTTTAATCTTTCTGGATTGCTGGCTTCACGTGGTAAGCGCACTGCACTGATCTGAAAGAGTAAAGAAACAGAAAATGTTTCCATTCAATAGTCTTGTTCATTTGTCTTTTTTTTTTTTTTTTTGACCACATAGCATCACTGTACATACAATAAATTTCCCCGAATACAGAAGAACCTGGTTGTTTTCAAGGGGAAAACTGATAGAGGGATAAAAGAGAGACTTCAGTATATGCCCGTTATACGCGTTGAATAGTGAACCATGTTAATTTAACCCTTGAAAAAAACTGAACACGAATTCAGTGTATGCCTTGTATCCTCTGACTCTGCCTCAGTCTACCTTTCTAGCTTTTAGTGTCTTCTCCCCCCAGTTAAGAGCAACTGCCCATTGCACAACTAGTTTTTTAGTCACCTCTTTATGCATCTGTGTTTTTAGTACATATTTCCAATTCTCATCCCTCAGAAATTAGAACCATTTTTGCCGGAGTTTTCTGGGCAGTTTATTTTTCAGAATACTTACATATCTGATGAACTTTATTGTCTTTATATATTAACAATGTTATTGTTGTTGGGTGCCTATTTTGACTCATAGCAACTCCATGTCACAGAGCAGAACTACCCCATAGAGTTTTCTAGGCTGTAATCTTTATGGGAGCAGATTGCCAGGCCCTTCTTCTGTGGTGCCACTGGGTAGGTTTGAACCACCAACCTTTTGTTAGCAGCCAAGTGCTTAACCCTTGGGCCACCAGGGCTCCCATATTAATAATAGCTGGGCTGAATCAAACACTGGCTTGTAACCCCTCCTCCCACCCTCTGCTAAATTCTAAGGTGGCGGACCACTAACTCATAAGACTTTTTGAAGTACAGGAAAAAATTTATACTAACTTGGTTTTAATTTCTTTAAGACTAACTTGTGTTGTCTAATTCCAAGTTTGCAGGAGTCTTTCTTTTAGCCTTAAGTTTCGTACAGCATTTCCTGGTACTAATTTTTATTTATTGTTTACAATAGGGTACACACTCTCCATTTGCAAGTCTTTTTCAAATACTTTTGACTATATTCTTTCCATCTTTTTGACATCCTCCATGTCTCTTTTTCTTGTCTTACATTCTTCATTTCTTCAGCATTTTGCATATATTCAAGTTCATCTCATGCATCACTGATTTGATACTTAATTCTGGCTTCCGAGATACCGATTTTGTTAGTCTCTTTTAAATTCTAGTTTAACTCAACTCACGACTAGAGTAGGAAAAGGAGCAAAATATGAAGAGGGGAGCTGGCTACAAAAACTAGTTTCGGAACATACAGGTGAATAGCCTGAACAGGCCACAGGGTATTCACCATTCTATTTAAAAAGCCACAACAGTGAAATAAAATACAGGCCAGCCTTTTAGTTATATGATTATATAGAGAAGATCTGTAGGTAGCAGCCAAAAAACCAAATCAGAAAAGCCAACTACAGAAGTTGGTGGCCCACTGCAGAGAACAAGATGTAGGGAATCAAAAAGCACAGCAAGAGTAAAGGAGGAAGCAGATTCTTAGAGGAAACGTACTTTTAAAATGTCTTCTCATGGGTAAAAACTATGGAGAAAAACCCAACAGAAGTGGAAACAGGTTTGATTGTTACTCATTCTTTCATTTTCTGATTTTGTAAGTATTTTTAAATGAAAGTTAGGCAAAGGGACTTCTGAGCATTTCTATACTCACTTTTTTACATCTCTCTGGAATCTTGTTCACCACTGTTCCCAAATATCCTGTCTTATGCCTTTTAAAGCAAGCCTATGAACATGTGAATACCATTATATGTGGCACTAAGCTCACAGAGCCTTTAATAATCATCTCAGCAAACTCCTCTGTTAATACTAACTACATACCTGCTCAGTTAAATATATTCATATAAAAAATCAAGAAATAATTTAGATATAATGTCAGTTGTCAGTACTGTTAAATGTCACTAACAGAACGGCTAAGTTCAGAGAAATTTTCTTTCCATCTTTTGCCATTTAATTGAGTATCTTCACCTTTAAATTTCTTAATGAGAAGGGGCATAAGTTTCTGAGATCTTCTGTGTATCAAAAGGCATTATTAATTCCGCTGCTAAGACTGACCGATTGGTGTAGGATAAGAACATTCTCAAAGGCCCGAAACACCATCTCATCAACTGCATACATATTCCTTTTCTTCCAAATCTAGTCAGGAGCCCAGAATCTTTTCAGCATAGCAATTCAGAGGCAGTCACTATCAATATGCTACCCTCCATATCAAGTTAATTGCCTAAAACTTTTACACTTACATTTAATCCTCTAAAGAATTCCTTAATGGAGTCTTCTGTCACATCATAGGGCAGATTCCCTAGAAAAGCAGTGTAAGGTGGTGATTTGGGAAGACGGCTCCGGTCGATATTGGGTTCCCGAGCAGCCCGTGGAGCAGTGGGCAGGATAGAACGGTCAATTGGAGGTGCCCTATACACGTCATCATCATTACTGTGCCAAGTGGTTGAAACTAGGAAAAGTAGATACAGGAGATTAGAAGAAACTTCCTTTACTACAGAACAAGAGAATCCATGCTAACTGCCAAGTATTAAACAAGCTATATCAGAAAACAGAATAAGGGCACTTTACAAAGAGAAAATGCTTCTTAAACGATGTTAGAATTAGAATAGTAATTAAAAAAGAAGAAAAAAGGTTCTCAGCATTCACTGTTTCTAAGTATTTCAAGGTCTTTAAAGGCTCAGGCTTTTGTCAGCAGAATTATTATACTTCCTACTCCTTACGAAACAAAAGAAATGAGGGTAATAACCACTACTATTTATGGAACACTGTGCCAGGTGCTTTTATCTTTTGAACAATCTTCTGAGGTTGCTCCCCATTCTACTGTGAAGAAAACTGAGATTTCAGAAAGGTTCAGTCATTAGCCCAAGGTCACACAGACGGTAAGGCAAAAAGGCTAAGATTCAACCTGTATTCAAATGTATTTAACCACTACTGACAACTCTCGTATTCCTACCTTTAGACTGGAGAAAATAGTTTTGCCATGGTTTATCCTCCCTCTTTGGCCATCAATTTCAAGGATCAACACTTTATGGAAAGTAAGATCTACACAAACTCCTCACTTCCCCACAGTTAAGTTCCAAAAACCAGGTTGTTATGCGAAAATGGAGAATGTCCCCCATTTTCAGACCATCCACTTGTCTCTTTATTTAGAAAACATGATCATAGAAATAATAACAGCTAAGATTTACTGATGTGCTCATCACTGTGACAAGTCCAGTTATGGATTATTCCTCTGCGGAGAAGGAGGCTTGGAAGAGATAAAGATGGATAAAACTGGGCGGTGTGAATGGAGGACTCATGGCTTAACCACTTCACCTTCTTCCTATGCTGGGTCAGAGCTTCCATGGAGGGGGGAGGTGGGGGAACCTGCCTCCAGGGCTCCACACCTACCCCTGGCAAGCCTTGCACTCATGGTTCACAATCCCCAGAGCCTGCTCTGCTCTCCAGGCCTGGTCATGCACTTGTCCCCAGCAAGGCAGAAGCTTCAGGCCCAGTTTGGCTCATTTTGGCACTTCATTAAACTTGCATGCATTTCTTCCAAAGCCTCTTTCTCTCCTCCCTTCCCATACCACAGCACTTTTTGAGCTGCAGGGCCTCAGGCTGCATAGAAGCTGAGAACCCAGAACAGGTGCCTGCTGCCTTGGTGCTGCCTGTGCTGTGGGTCTGCCGGGAGGCAGAGGCCAAGGAGGAAGGAGCAGCTGGACATGGCGCCCCCACTAGCAGGAGGGAGCGGGGCAGCGAGGCACAGCTTCTTGGAGGCCGCCAGGAGACCCTCCTCAAAGGAGGAGAGGCTACAAAGCCATTGCCACCATGCCCTCCGCCTTGTTAATGTGCAAAATAGTTGTATAGTAGATTTTTTACTATTGTCGTAAACACAAAATGTTGGATAATGAGATAGTTGATAAGTGAGGAGTAGGTGTATAAGAAATCTTTATTTTCATTATGAAAATAGGTCACAAAACACAAGTATTGTTCCAGTATGTTGTAAAAGCTTTTAGTAAAACATGATGGCGATCAGGTCTATGTCATAATGGATAATTATAAAGATTAGTTCCTGCCTATTTCTGGCTACTCCCTGAAGGCACAGAGCTTGTCCAAAGGACATCCCAATGACCCTTCTGCATTTCCCCACCTTAATTAGTACTCTCATTCTTTTCCTCAGACCATTTTCATTTACTCAGAGACACCCTGATGTCACATAAATGGTTCCTAGAACTAATTACTTCTTGGCTCTGAGTACATACCACTTACAGGTTATACTGCAACATAACTTTACATGAGAACATCATACAATTTTAGACCTAGAAGAATTTTAAAAGAGTCCTTACTTTTCAAATGAAGAAAATGAGGCCTAAAAGGATAGTAACTTGAGTAAAGTCTATCAATGCAAGAGCTAGAACCAGCGCTAAACTCTCCTGAACCACCATTTCAGGCTCTATCACATTCTTTAACATAAACCTAACGTTAAGGTTTTATAAAATACATAAACTTAAGATTTCAGGCTCTACAAAATGAGTAAGTTCCTTTTAAATTATGAAAATATCTGAATACCTCTAAAACAACAGATGCCTACAGTCCTATAAAAAATTCAACTCTTTGTTAAGTTGACTGATTCACATTATAATTATCTAGTACTCGGTTTAATAACAACAAATGTGAATCGTGCAAAAAAAAGTTATTTTTATGGAATAGGTTTTATCTAGAAGATAATGAAAATTCCAAGCATGATGGAAAACAAAAATTACCATCTCCTTCCAGGTCATCTGTTTCATCAGCCCAGCTGACTGGTTTGGGGACATAGGTGCTTCCTCCACCAGTACCCCCATCCTCAGCTAGGAAATCTGTTAGGGAGATAGTCTTCCCCTTCTTATTCTTCTTTTTTGCTGTTTCAAAAAAGCAAGAGAAAGATTATTCAGCAATACTCAGGTATTTACAGAACTGTACAATGAAACACTGTTAAATGTATCTACAAAGGAAAAAACACAAAGGCTATAAGGGATTGGATTACTGCACGCCTATATGAAGAAAGGAAACCCTGGTGTTGTAAGTGGTTAAGAGCTATGGCTGCTAACCAAAAGGGTGGCAGTTCAAATCCACCAGGCATTCCTTGGAAACTCTATGGGGGCAGTTCCACTCTGTCCTATAGGGTCGCTATGAGTCGGAATGAACTCGATGGCAACGGATTTAGTTTTCTTGGTTTATGTGAAGAAATACTATGCAGATATCAGCGAGGAGAAAGCACGATATAGTGGCAAAGAAGAACCCAACAATAAGTGAAACAATAAAAAAAAGTCGCAGAATACTTATTGTGTGATCCCCTCTTTTTAAAACATACTTTATATGTCTATGTATGGAAAAGGGTCTAAAAGGATGTTCCACAGTCCCCTCTGTGGAGTAAGACTGGAGTGGACGCAATCTTATTTCCTACTATATTTGCTCATGTCTTCTGAGATGTATAATTTAGCAACTACTTTTTTTTTTTAAGTGTAAAGTATTTTTTTACTATGATTTTTTTAAATTGTGATTTAGGTGAAAGTTTACGAAGCATATTAGTTTCTCATTAAACAGTTAATACACAATTTGTTTTGCGACATTGGTTGCCAAACCCATGATGTGTAAACACTCCCCTTCTCCATCCCAGGTTCCCTGTTTCCATTAGTCCAATTTTCCTGTCCCTTCCTGCCTTCTCATCTTTGCTCTTGGGCCAGTGTGCCCATTAGTCTCATATACATGACTGAACTATGAAGCACATCCCTCACTTGTGTTATCATTGGCCATACAGACCTGTTTAATCTTTGGCTGAAGGGTGAACCTCAGGAGTGACTTCAGTACCGAGTTAAAAGGGTGTCCAGGGGCCATGCTCTTGGGGTTTCTCCAGTCTCTGTCAGACCAGCAAGTCTGGTCTTTTTATTTTATGAATTTGAATTTTGTTCCCTGTTAGAGCAGTTGGTGGTGGTAACTGGGCACCATCTAATTGTTCTGGGCTCAGTTTGGTGGAGGTTGCTGTCTGCTAGTCCTTTGAACTAACTCTTTCCCCTGCGTCTTTGGTCTCTTCATTCTCCTTTGCTCCAGGCAGGAGACCAGCAGACGAATCTTAGATGGCCACCAGAAGGCTTTTAAGACCCAGTCGCTACTTACCAGTCAGATGTAGAACATTTTCACAGAGATAAGTAAAACAGAACCCCTATCCTCAATTAACATATATTCTATATAACACTTTACTTATTTATTTTATTGTTGTAATTTAAGTGAAAGTTTACATTTCAAGTTAGCTTCTTATACAAAAATTTATACATTGCTATGTGACCCTAATTGCTCTCCATATACTGTGACAGCACACTCCTCTTTTTCCACACCTGACTTCCCATGTCCATTCAACCAGCTCCTAACCCTCTCTGCCTTCTCATCTCATCTCCGGACAGAAGATGCCCGTTTAGTCTCACCTATCTACTTGAGCTAAGAAGCATACGCTTCCTGAGTATCATTTTATGTCCCACAGTCCAGTTCAATCCCTGTCTGAAGAGCTGGCCTCGGAAACTGCTTTATTTCTGGGCTGATAGAGAATCCAGGGGCCATGCCTTCTGGGGTTCCTCCAGTCTCAGACCATTAAGTCTGGTCTTCTTATTAGAATTTGAGTTCTATACCCCACCTTTATCTTGCTCCATCAGGGACTCTCTGTTGCGTTCCCTGTCAGGGTGGTCATAGGTGGTAGCCAGGCACCATCTAGTTCTTCTGGTCTCAGGCTAATGAAGTCTCTGGTTTATGTGGCCCTTTCTGTCTCTTGGGCTAATACTTCCCTTGTGTCTTTAGTGTTCTTCATTCTCCTTCACTTCAGGTGGTTGCGACCAACTGATGCATCTCAGATGGCTGCTTGCAAGCTTTTAAGACCCCAGACACCAGTCACCAAAGTAGGGTGCAGAACATTTCCTTAATAAACTTTGTTATGCCATCTGACCTAGACGTCACCTGAAAGCATGGTCCCCAGACCCCTACCCCTGCTACTCTGTCCCTCGAAGTGTTTGACTGTTTTCAGGAAACTTCTTAGCTTTGGTTTAGTCCAGTTGTGCTGACTTCCCCTGTAGTGTGTGCTGTCCTTCCCTTCACCTAAGATAATTCTACTATCTAGTTAGTGACTAACCCTCACCCACCCTTCCCACCCTCGTAACTATCAAAGAATGTTTTCTTCTGTGTTTAAACCTTTTCTTCAGTTCTTATAATAGTGGTCTTATACAATATTTGTCCTTTTGCGACTGACTAAATTCACTCAGCATAATGCCCTCCAGATTCCTCCATGTTATGTGTAACACTTTTTAAGGACTACTTGATATGATACTTGTAAAATAACTGTATGAAACAGGAATCATTACTATCAATTTACAGAGAAGGAAACTAAGTCTCAGAGAGGTTAAATGACTATCCTAAAGTTACAGAGATATTAGGCAGCAGGGCTACAATTAAAACCCAGGTTTTCAGCAACAAAGTCCAGGATTTGTCTTTAGCCTCTAAGAAGCTTATTATCAGTTCAACGGCAGGCTATCTTAACCATGTAACCTTGGAAGAGTTGCCTTGGAAGAAATGCCTGGTGATCTATTTTGGAAAAATTAGTCACTAAAAATCCCATGGCACAATTTACTCTGATACACATATGGTTGCCGTGAGTTCAGAGTTGATGACAACTTTTTTTTTTTTTTAAAATAACGACTCATATACCCTCGAAAAAATACTGTCTCCCTCCCTATCTTAACACCACACACAAAGATGAGACATGATACTAAAAGGAAAACACTACAAGAAAACCTTAACAACCAATACATTTAAATGCTCTTCCTGGTAATTTTTAGGACTCTCCAAATGGCTCTTTCTATTACTCCTCAGAATTTTCTCTGAGATGGCACCAATCAGTAGCTAATTCAGACGACTAATTGAAGTTATAAAACTGGCCCGACACGAGCCATTACGTGATTTAATAAGAAGCAAGCAAGCAACTTTGTTATAACAAAAATCAGCTTCACGGCTTTTAATATCACAAATTCCTCCTCCACGTTCCAATTCTCATCTAATTTTCAATCTAATAGGACTAAGGATCTGTAACTTGATGCACCATTTGATTAACTAAAGGTTGCTCTATCTGCCTTTCTTTTAAAATTCAACCTTCAGAGGTGGGGCCAAGACAGCAGAGTAGTCAGATGCTTCAGCGGACCCTCTTTACAACAAAGACCCAAAAAAACAAGTGAATTGATTATATATGGCAATCTGGGAGCCCTGAACACCAACGGCAGAGTTGAGGAACCAGACTGAGTGGCGGGGGAGTAAGAGACAGTTCAGAAACAGCGAAGAGTTGCCAGATCTGACCCGCCGAGAGCCTGAGCCCTTCAGGCCAGATCAGCTCGGGGGTGAGCACTGAGACAGGAAAGTGCCGGTGCTCGGGAGGTGCATCTTCCGCACTGGGAGAGACCCAGTGCAACAGTCTACGTGGCCACCCCGAACCAGTGAGAAGCAGCCCTGGATCGGCAAAAGATTAAGTAACTGCGTATGGCCTACTGTGCGGGTGAAAAAAAAAAATCCTTAGGGAAAAACCTCTGTCTCATTTACCTCCCTGCTCCCTGCTCTGCACTGGGTCCCAGAACAGCTTCAGCAATTGCTGAGTCGCCTGGGCCGGAAGTAGGATCCGCCACACGCCCAGAGCCATTCTCCCTGCCTTGGAGAGTGAACAAATTAACAAACAGGAAAAAATAAAATGCCAGCTCCCCTAAGTCAGACACCCAGGGTAGGCACAGCTCCTTTGCCTAGGCACAGGCAAAATGGATTCATGGACTTTGACTACCTTTCCCCCTGCATAAGACTTGTGTGGGCCCATCTCAACAGCATACGCCCTCATTGCTGCAGTACAACAGGGTATATATACTGGAAGTCTAACTTCAACTGTTTCAGCTGTGAAGTGGCAGGTTCTTGACATTTGACACTGCTCTGTCCATTATGCAGTGTCTTCACCTACCCACATCAGGGGCCTGAGGACTGGTGGCTCCACCCACGCCACCTGCAATAGGGGCCCATAAATAAGAGGTGCCCCCAGTCTTTACAGCCAACAGCATCAAGAGCTCAGAGTCTGGCTGTAAAACCCACCCACCTACGCACCTCCAGGGAACAGGGACACACCTTCCTCTTGGACACGTGGGGGTGGCCGTCAGCCCCCTGCCTTGCTCAGAGTGTGTCCCCTGCTGCAGCTAGATGCCTGTGCCTACACCAATCACCCAAGCCTGTCTAGGACTGTAGGTGAGAGCCTGCACCACACACTTGGTGGCTATCTACCTGGGCACCTGAGCTGAATCCATACAGGAGGAGTGGGCAGACTCCTGAGCTCACATACCTAGTAACAGATTTAACCACCTGGTGACAGGACATTAGAGCTTAAAGGTGCCAATCATCAAATTAGCTCATACGAGCAGCCTATTTTGGCATATCAAAACAAAACAAGAGACTAGGACACAGTAAGCAAACATAAAATAAATAAATATAACTTATTGATGGCTCAGAGACAACAGTTAGTATCAAATCACATAAAGAGGCAGTCCACGGTGGCTTCAGCAAGCTCCCAAAATAAAGAATCAAGAAATTTTCCAGAGGAGGAAAATTTCTTGGGAGTTACCAGAGGCAGAATACAAAAGATTAATATATAGAACTCTTCAAGAAATTAGGAAGGAAATTAAACAAAACACAAAACACGCAACAGAGAAAATTAAAAAGAGAAGAGAAGAGCATAATGACAAATTTAACAGGCTACAAGACTCCATAGAGAGACAGCAATCAGAAATCCAGAAGTTTAACAACAAAATGTCAGAATTAGACAACTCAATAGAAAGTCACAGGAGCAGAATTGAGGCAGTGGAAGTCAGAATTACTGAGACTGAAGATAAAGCACTTGACACCAACTTATTTGAGGAAAAATCAGATAAAAGGATTTAAAAAAATGAAGAAACCCTAAGAATTACGTGGGACTCTATCAAGAGGAATAACCTACGAGTGATTGGAGTACCAGAACAAGGGGGAAGGGGGAGGGATAACAGAAAATACAGAAAGAATTGTTGATGATTTGCCGGCAGAAGACTTCCCTGATATTGTGAAAGATGATAAGGTATCTATCCAAGATGCTCATCGAACCCCACATAAGGTAGATTCCAAAAGAAAGTCACCAAGACTTATAGTCAAATTTGCCAAAACCAAAGATAGAATTTTAAGAGCAGCTAGCGATAAAGGAAAAGTCATCTACAAAGAAAAGTCAGTAAGAATAAGCTTGGACTACTCAACAGAAACCATACAGGCAAGAAGGCAATGGGATGACATATATAAAGCCTTGAAGGAAAAAAACTGCCAACCAAGAATTATATATCCCGCAAAGCTGTCTCTCAAATATGATGGTGAAATTAGGGCATTTCCAGATAAAAAGAAGTTTAGGGAATTTGCAAAAACCAAACCAAAATTACAAGAAATACTAAAGGGAGTCCTCTGGTTAGAAAATCAGTAACATCAGATAACAACCCAAGACTAGAACACAGGGTAGGGCAACCAGATATTAACCCAGATAGGGAAGTCACAAAAGTAAATCAAAGCTAAAACACTGAAAATAGGGAAACAGATGTCAATATGTAAAAGATGACAACATTAAAACAAAAAAAAGGGACTTAAAAATGTAGACATCGATTTTTCATATGGAGAGGAAGCCAAGGTGATATAAAGAAAGAAAAGGCTGATACAAACTTAGAAAAATAGGGGTAAATATTAAGGTAATCCCAAATGAAACTAACAATCCTACAAGTCAAAATAAAAAACTAGAAAAATATAAAGACTCAGCAAACACAAAATCAACAACAATGAAAAAGGCGAAAAGAAAATACATAAAGAAAAACAACTCAGCCCAGAAAATTCAGTGGAACAAAGAAACTGTGAACACCACACAAAAAAAGGCATCAAAATGACATCACTAAACTCATACCTATCAATAATTACACTGAATGTAAATGGGCTAAATGCACCAATAAAGAGACAAGAGTGTGGCAGATTGGATTAAACAGGATCCGTCTATACACTGCCTACAAGAGACACAGTTTAGACTTAAAGACACAAACAAATTAAAATACAACCTTCAGGAAGTAAAGGTGACCTATTTGCTATGAATATTACAAACACACTCTTTCAGAACAAAATAATACGAAGTACTATGATCTCAGTGTGCAAGGCAGATGAACATGCTGCAATAATACAGAGAAAAGACAGCCTTGAATGTGAAGTTTCCATGTTTCTTTCAAGTGACTTAACATTAATTCTGCTCCAAAGTATCATTTATGGTCAACCAGGTCATACCAAATTTATTCTACAGCATTGAAAGAAAACAACTATGTATAGGTTGTGCTCTATAGCAATGGTACTGCCCTTAGCTCATATGCAAAAGTCTACTGGAAATTTTAACAATAATGCAAATTTGAACAAAAAGCATACCTCTGAGGTAGGAAGTTTATAGCACTTATTTTAGTTTTTTTCATATCCTCTCATTCAAAAACAGAGTGTCTCAATTGGCATAACACAGTTTATAAAGACAATGTTCTACATTCTACCTTGGTGAGTAGTGTCTGGGGTCTTAAAAGCCTGTGAGCAGCCATCGAAGACACTCCACTGGTCTCATCCCTTCGGGAGCAAGGGAGAATGAAGAGAACAGGATACAAGAAAAAGATGAGTCTGAAGGACTAATGGTCCACAGCTACCAAGGCCTCCACCGGACTGAGTCCACTACAGCTAGATGGTGCCCGGCTACCACCACTGACTGCTCTGACCAGGATTACAACAGAGGGTTCTGGACAGAGCTGGAGAAGGATGTAGAACATAATTCTAACTCACAAAAAAAAGACCAGATTTACTGGCCTAAAGGAGACTGGAGAAACCCCGAGAGTATGGCACCCAGACACCCTTTTAGCTCAGTGGTGAAGTTATCTCCAAGGTTCACCGTTCAGCCTGGGAGTGGACAGCCCCGTAAAACCAAATGGGACTAATGAGGTACAGTAGTCCAGTGACAAGGGCCAGAAGGCAGAAGGGGACAAGGAAAGCTGGTGATAGGGAATCCAAGGTTGAGTAAGGATATTATTGATGTGTGGTGAGATTGTTAACCATTGTCATAGGGCAACATGTGTAGTAACTGTTAAATGAGAAACTATTTTGTTCTGTAAGCCTTCATCTTAAGTGAGAATAGCAGCACAACTGGAAGTAGTTAATGTCACTGAACTGTGCATGCAGAAATTTTTGAAATTGTGTATCTTTGGCTATGTGTATTTTCACCAAAAAAAGGTTGAGAAGTTAGAGGGTTGACATGTTGTGGGGTTGTTAACCAATGTCCTAAAACAATATGTGTACTACTGTTTCATGAGAAACTATTTGTTCTGTAAGCCTTCACCTAAAGTACAATAAAAAATAAATAAAAAAAAAAAAAACAGAGCGTCTGGGCCTAGTCAGTAGTGGGGATAAGATAAAACACATACTCTTTACCCTCGTGGGGTTTAATCTAGTATCACCAGCTAATACCCAATCATGAACCTACCCTGTCACTGGGAGACTAAAAAGAGAACTTCTGGTCAACCCATACAATGAAATCAAGTTCAACATAAGAACAATATGAATTTGAGTAAGGTACTTCTTACCTCATTATAATCTACTACCAAAATAGCAGAACCTGGAGTCAACCTGCACTTTGTTTAGATTTTGGCTTATATCAACTTCCTAGATCAGGTTTTCCCAACTTTTACCCCTTGACTGAGATTAATATAATAATACTATCTGAAATTGTTTTTTAAAATCATAATCTCCCCTTTCCCTCTAATTCTGTCATCCTCGCCACCCCTCAACCTCTGGTTGAGAAATCCCTGTTGGATGAGGGGTGGGCTTCACTTAAAAACAGGCTAAAATTCTTTCACGAAAAGATCTTTAACTTACGTTTGTTTAAATTTGGCAGCAGCACTGACTCAGTCACAATATAAACAGTAGACTGAAAAGGAACTAGCTCTTAAAAATAAAATCATAAACCCAAAGTAGGTGCCAATGTTCTTCCCCCACTCCACTTCATTCCAATAACTGATAAACAATGTTATCTAAACCATTCGTGCCCTCTGCTCCTTCAATACCTAGGCCCAATAAGTTTAGGATTCCAAGAGTGTTCCCCTCTGCTTTATAAGTAAACAGTTGTTTAATGTTCCAGGTGTTTCAATCCCTTGCCACAGTGACTGATCTGGTCCAACTCTTAATTTTCTTTAAATCCTATATGAATTGGTTAAAAAGCTAACAAACTAACCACCTCACAAAATAAAAGGTGTCCCATTATTTAAGGCCAAATTTACATGGACTAACACCACCCCCCCGAAATTAATTAAATCCTTTGCCTGCTGCCTCAATTACAATTATTAGTTGCCATTGAGTTGATTCCAAGTAATAACGACCCTGTGTGTGCACAGCAGAACGGCTTCATAGGGTTTTCAAGGTATACTGAACACTTATATACTACTCCTTTGAAACCCTACAGGGCATTTCTACTCTGTCCTGCAGGGTTGCTATGAGTTGGAATTGACATGACTGGCAATCAGTTAAGTCCTTAAACAAGAGACAATAAATTTGTGGACTTCTTAATAAACAGGGTTTGTTATGACAGAGATAAAAGCAGCATCTCTGGCCTCTTACCTCCCCCTTGTGACAAATGTCTTCAGACATTGTCTGAAAAACGTCTTCAGACATTGTCTGAAAAACGTCTTCAGACATTGCCAGAAAAACGTCTTCAGACATTGCCAGAAAAACGTCTTCAGACATTGCCAAATGTCCCCTAGAGGAGAGGGGACAAAGCTGCCCCCAGCTGAAAACCACTTTTCTAAATGATGTTTTCACTTCAATAAATAAAAGGAAAACCAAAAGGAAATGTATATATATAAAGTACATTAGCAGAAAAGTGACGACAATAAACATAGTAAAAACCTAACTGAGTCCTCAGGATTAGGCTATATAGCATATATAGGGTCACTATGAGTCGGAATCGATTCAATGGCAACGAGCTTTGGTTTATAGCATACATAAATATGCTTCCTCAAGTCTTCTCCTCAGAATGTTTTCCTATTACTCTATTATATTAGTAACAAAAGCACTAATTGACAGAACCTGGGGTGATAAAATCTATGGACTGGCTGCTAGTTCTTTTATTCCCACCAAACAGGATACCTTAAAAGTACTGTAAGCAATAAAGCCTATTTTTGTTAGAAAATGCAGCCTTATCTGCAGTTTTCTTAAGCTAGTATCTCTTGTCTAGGAAGGGAAAGTCACCTAGCTCTTAACATTCTGATGAGGTTTGTTAAAAAAATAACTTTCTTAATTTTAAATCTAGCCAGACTAAGTACCACTTATTTTATTAGGTTATCAACCTTTCTAAGTGTTTTAGTAACTACAGATTAAGAAAGTCACAAAATGTGTAGAGAAATGTTCATAGAAGTAGTATTCGTAATAGCGACAACAAGTGAGGACAACCCAAATATCCACCAACTGATGAACAGATAAAACGTAGTATATTCATATAATGGAATTTTATTTGGCAATAAAAAGGAGTATTGATACACCTTACAATATGATGATCCTTGAAAATATTACGCTAAACCAAAGACGCGAGTCTCAAACGTCCAGAACAGATAAATCCATACAAACAGAAAGTAGATTAGTGGTTGCTAGGGGCCAGGGGAGGGGAAAATGGGAAATGATTGCTAATAGGTATGAGGCATCTATTTGGCGTGATGAAAATATCCTCGATATTAGATAATGGTGATAGCTAAACATTTTGGGGAATATGCAAAAACCCACTAAACTGCACAGTTTAAAAGGTTAAATTTTTTATTTTTATTTTTCTTATTGTACTTCAGGTAAAGGCTCACAGAACAAATAGTCCCCCACGAAACAGCACACATACTGTTCTACCACACTCGTCAACAACCCCATGTGTCAACCTTCTCCCTTCTCGACCTTTTCCTTTTTGGTGAAAATCTACATAGCCAAAGATACACCATTTCAAAAATTTCTACATGCACAGTTCAGCGACATTGACCACGCTCTTCCAGTTGTGCTGCCACTCTCACTCTAGATGAAGGCCCACAGAACAAAATAGTTTCTCACTTAACAGTTGGTACACCTGTTGCCCCATGACAACGGCCAACAACCCCACAACACATCAACACTATCCCTACTCAACCCTGTGTTCCCGATCACCAGCCTTCCCATCCCCCTCTGCCCTCCGGCCCCCATCCCTGGACTGCGGTACCCCACCAGTCCCATTTGGCTTTATGGAGCTGTCCACTCTCCTGCTGAATGGCGAACCTCAGAAATGACTTCACCACTAAGCTAAAAGGGTATCTGGGGGCCATACTCTCGGGGCTTCTCCAGTCTCCTTTAGGCCAGTAAATCTGGTCTTTTTTTTGTGAGTTAGAATTTTGTTCTACATCCTTCTCCAGCTCTGTCCAGAACCCTCTGTTGTGATCCTGGTCGGAGCAGTCAGCGGTGGTAGCCGGGCACCATCTAGCTGCACTGGACTCAGTCTGGTGGGGGCCCTGGTAGCTGTGGTCCATTAGTCCTTTGGACTAATCTTTTCCTTGTATCCTGTTCTCTTCATTCTCCCTTGCTCCCGATAAAAGGGTAAATTTTATAGTATGTGAATCATATCTCAATATAGTTGTAGTTAAAAAGTGAAACCTAAAAAAAAAAATTACCTGACAAATTCTCCAGAATTAAAAACTAATCAATGATTAACATGTGTTTTCTGAAACAATACTGTATAAATACAATCAATCCACCCAAATACTAATTATACTGTTTAGAGCACAGCCATGAAAATGTTTCATACAATGCAATATCATAAATATTAGATGCCTCACACATTTACTGCACTATACAGTTTAGTGTGGTAGACAATGAAGACTTAGTCAAGATTCATAAGCCCCACCATCTCAATCTCTGTGTTCAGTTACATGACCTCGTCTGTGCCCAAATTTTTCATCTTGACAATTTGAAGAAAACATCATATTGCTTTTTCCCAACCTTTCCAGAGACACTCAATTTGACTGCTGACATAATAAAACAAAATAAACGCTTAATGCAAACCCTGTTAACTACTACATAACAGCAAAGGACTGCAGCAGTATCTACCACAAATCTAAGAAACTGACATATTCATAAATGTATATACACACTCAATTACAAATGAGCACTTGAGTTTTTTAATACTCTGAAGTTAATTCTTTCCCCCCACCATCATGAAGAGAGAATAGTTAAATTCTAGGATGTTTTAAGACTAATAATAAGTAGTAGGGTATTCTATCTTAAGATACACACAAACACACTTTTCAGTGGTATTATTCAGAAACACAATGTTTTACGTTAACTGACTCTACTCTCTGTAAGGAGTCCTGCTGGCGCAGTGGTTAACAGCTTGACTGCTAACCAAAAGATCGGCGGTTCGAATTCACCAGCCGCTCCTTGGAAATCCTATGGGGCAGTTCTATTCAGTTCTACAGGGTTGCCATGAGTTGGATTTTTTTTTTTTTACTGTATTTGTCTTTGAATTTCCAATAAAGAGTATCAGTTTTGGCCTTCTGACTCTAGGTATCCTAGCCTCAAAATAACAAATACACAGTAGAGAATCGGATTTGAAAACACGTAATACGTAAACAGCATCCAATGGCAATCTTTGAAACTATTTTTCTGTTTGGATAATTACACGATAATGCACATATGAAGTACATCATAATCAAAGGGAAAATAACTATGAGGGTCAGCGCCATATGAAAACAGTGGATACCATCCTCTCCCTATAAAAAAATCAAACAAAATGCCAAATTCAATAGCATTTAAGTGTTACGCAAACGAAAGGTTTGCATGTAGGTATGCACACACTTTTTCCAATTTTAAAGCATTTTAGTTTCAAAAAGTGTTGACCCATATCAAACATGTTTGATTCGCTATAGGTAAGGAGAGCAGATAAACTATGTTCATTTTATAGATGAGGAAACTGGGACTCAAGAGGTAAATGGCCTTAACAAATTTACAAAATTTAAGACAAATGAACACCTCAGTTTTAGGGAAGTATTCTTAAGAAGCCAAACAAGGAATTAAGCAGCCTGCCTCAATGTATGAAGTTTTCTAGATATCCAAGGTATCTCCATTCAACAGTAAACCCTGGGATACTTCCAGTTCTTGAAGTCAACAATTGGTCACATTGGAAACTGGTACTGCTGTAAAGAATTTTCAGTCTCAAGAGGCCTATGAAGTTGTATTATGTATTTCCACAGAGGAAATACAAGGTCTACCTTCAACATAACACTGGGCACCATCAAGAAACATACTGAAAATACACTGAGAATTTTAGAGTCTCACTAGTACAGCCAGATCTGGGAATACTGGTTATCCAAGGTTCAATTAGAGTGAAAAAGATTAAAAGGGGGAAAAGAAATTTTTTTTATTGTTGTGCTTTAAGTGTAAGTTTACAATTCAGGTTAGTCTCTCATACAAAAATTTATACACAGTTTTATGACCCTACTTGCTCTCCCTATACTGTCACAGCACACTCTTCCTTTTCACCCCGGATTTCCTGTGTCCATTCAACCAGCTCCTGACCCTCTGCCTTCTCATCTTGCCTCTGGACAGGAGCTGCCCATTTAGTCTTATGTATCTACTTGAACTAAGAAGTACACTCTTCACGAGTATCATTTTATGTCCCATAATCCAGTCTTTGTCTGAAGAGTTGGCCTCAGGAATGGTTTTAGTTTTGGGTTAACAGAGAGCCCAGGGGCGTCTTCCAGGGTCCCTCCAGTCTCAATTAAACCATAAAGTCTGGTCTTTTTACTAGAATTTGAGTTCTACACCCCACTTTTCTCCTGCTCCGTCAGGGACTCTCTGTTGTGCCGTCAGGGCGGTCATCGTGGTAGCTGAGCACCATCTAGTTCTTCTGGTCTCAGGCTGATGAAGTCTCTGGTTTATGTGGCCCTTTCTGTCTCTTGGGCTAATACTTCCCTTGTGTCTTTGGTGTTCTTCATTCTGCTTTACTCCAGGTAGGCTGGGACCAGATGATGCATCTTAGATGGCCACTCGCTAACTTTTAAGACCCCAGACGCCACTCACCAAAGTGGGATGCAGAACATTTTCTTAGAAAACTTTGTTATGCCAACTGACCTAGATGTCCCCTAAAACCATGGTCCCCAGATCCCCGCCCCTGCTACTCTGTCCCTCAAAGTGTTTGACTGTATTCAGGAAACTTCTTAGCTGTGGTTTAGTCCAGTTGTGCTGACTTTAGAAAAGGGAGAAAAGAAATTGATAAACCTAGAATTCCTCAAGGGTGGACTGTAAGATGTATCCTTGAGTACAGATCCCAGCATAGTGTCCCTTGCATATACTACAGAATTTAAAAAAAGGTTATCTGCTGAACTGAACTAAGGAGGTGAGGGTTTCCAAAGGGGTAGAGTAAACATGGAAAACAAGAGAAAGGGACATCACTGAGCAAATCCCTTTAACCAGCCCGGGTTTCACTGAACTCATGTGTAAAATGAAGGACACTGATTATATAATTGTTAACTGTCTTCTACCTCTAATAATTTCACGTAAGTTATAGATAAGGAGAATGTTGGCCTTTTACTATTATGAGACACTTAACTGTCAAGATGGCAAATCCAGGCCAAATTGGTACTTGACACAATGATAAGCTTAAAATAAATTTAGGAAATTTACTAGTCCACAGAAGAAGAAAAAGAGAAGTACGACTTTCAAACTTCAGATGAAGCTTTTGGGCGGCACACCAAACATGGAAGCCAACCTTGGTACCCCCAAGTAGGTAACAGAAATGAGTCAAGAGTGTCTTAGATTTCAACCTTTCTCTGCCACCTGCAAGCAGCGTGACCTTGAACAATCATCTCATTTTCCTCAGCTGAGGGATACCACCATCTATATTATCTCACAGAGGATCAAACGAAACAATATACACAAAAGTGCCTGTTCAACTGCCAAATCTACACCAATGAACAGGTATGAAAGGTACTATGTTAAACTGCACCTCAATCACCTCAACATTTTCTAAAGATAAACATTATCTCTTAGCCTCCTTTGTAATAATAAAAAAGATAAAATTCCTGGTGAGAAGGGAGTGTCCAGAGATAGCAGAGGCTCAGTTAATGTTTTATGGAATGCGGGGTGATGCCAGAGTGAAAAAATTATATTCCCCAAACTAAAATCAATGCTACAAGATGTCACTCAGCTTACTGCTGCTCTTGCAAGTCCATTAGAAAGATATGCATGACAGTGATAACGTCCCCTCAAAAAACGACCCAACTCTAGCAACTAGTATTTTAATAGCATCCCTAATAGTTGTACATTTGGGAAAAAAAACCCAAAAAACTGAAATCTGCCGTTGGAACTATCAAAACTCAACGCAAATGGAAGCTCCATAAGAGCAGGGACCTAATCTCGTTCACCACTATCTCCAGCGCCTACAACAGTGCCTAGCACAACGTTTTCGCTCGGTAAAAATATAACTGAAGAAGAAAAAAGGCCCAGAGGAAAATCTAAGTCTCTAGCTCTGCTGCTTCTCCAACATTTGGGCACACCACACTGAGTTTTCCACCCCCATTTAACTTTAGTAGCTTCAACCTCCCTCCTAACACATGTACCTTTGACAGTACAAAGGCTGGGCCACACTCTAAGAGGAAAAGAGCAGAAAGTGGAAGAACATAAAAGGCAGCAACAGAGTCGCGTAAAGCCTTCCCATCTGGGCACTGGCGCGTGCTTTTGAGGCGCGCCTGTCTCCACTACCTTCGTCCCTCCTACCGCGCACGCGCACCACTGTCTCACCCCCGCCCCTCCACTGACACGCGCTCGCGTTCTAACTGCCCCCCCCCTTTATTCCCCTGCCCCCACTCCAGTCCGCAACGGCCTCGCGCCCTGAAGACCTAGTTTAGTGTGCGCCCGTCCACGCGCCAACTGCCTCCTTCCTTCCTCCACGCCTTCACGCGGGCACAGTGTATCACGTCCATAAAAAGGTCTTGCCCCTCTGGAAGATCTTTCTGCGCCTCTTCACTCCAACTCCAGAGTTCACCTTTACCCCTGACTCTGGCCTCGCGGAGACGGGATGAAAAAGCTGTGAGGGGGGAGGGGAAGGTGCCCTTCCCCTCCCCCCAAACATCCCGAGGCAATAACCTAAGACCGCCAAGCCGCCAGCCTGCCGCAGCCCCAAAACCCTAAGGGAAGCGGTGCCGCCTGCCTCCTGGTTCCAGGTAATCAGTGGATCAGGTTGGTAGGGTGGTTTAGGAGCCTGGTCCTTCGCCGCGCTCGGCCGCTCACTCACCTGAGGCCGCCATGTTGGGAGAGGGAGAGAGAACGCAAAGGACCCGGATGAAGCAGTCACGTGATTATAGCTGGCGCGTCAGGCTAGGAGACACGAAACTGGGAGGAGGCGGGGAGGTAAGGCAGGAGACCGGAGGCGGGGCGGCAGTGCTCTAGGTTCGTAAAGCAGCGCGAGGAAGTGGCGCTGCGTTCAACGGGAAGACCTGCGCGACATGTGGCCAAAGGGGTGGGGCTTGGGCTGTCGCGAAACTCCTTACGCTTTACGTAGGACTACGCGCGGACGAGAGGGGCGTTCTGAAGGCCCGCAGAGTTCCCTCTAATGGGTTAAGCGGAATAGGCGGAGTCGCGTTTGCTCGTTCCGCTAATGGAGACAGAATCGAGGCGGGCCAGAACCTAGACTGGGAGTGCCACAATTGATTTTCTGAGGTTACTTTTTGTAAAAGCAAAACAAGCCCACAGGCCTGCCTAAAGATGCTTTCATTAAATGTGTTTAGAAGAAATAAGGTTGATAAATATTGAACATTATTTGCCATGGGCTGTTACCTTGTTTAATCCTCACAATTTTCTGATTAGGTTCAGTCAAACCCAGTCATCTAGGATTTCAGAGCCGAGTGCTACCTATGTTTTCTCTAGCTAATGCTCCCTTTTATCATATATTAATATTTCAGTCCATGACAATTTTTGTTGAGCACCTACTGTGTGCCAGGCATTGTTACAGATATTTGCAGGTACAACAGGTAACAAAACTGACCAGGTGCCTACCTTCAAGGAGGTTATATTCCAGTGAGGGAAAGACAGACAATAAGCAAATGAACAGATAAAATATTAGAAATGATAAGCAGTCTGCAAATAATTAATATAAGGTGATGTAATAAAAATGACCGAGTGGGTGCAGCTCTAGAATGCTGCTAGATAAGGCCTCTTAGAGAAGTGACATTTAAGCAGAGATCTGAATTAACAAGCGGCTAGCCCTGCGAATCTCTTCAGGAAGACCTGTAGGGGAAGGAGAGGATGCGCGGCTACATTAAAGCCCCAGGGCAGGAACACCTTGCTAAGTTGATGAATTTAAAGGCTAGTAACATACCAACGATCATGAAGATGGCACGGGCAACTTTTTGTTCTGTTATTTATAAGGTTATCAAGAGTTGGAGCCAATTCCACGGCAACTAACAACGACAGTAAGAGAGAGGAAATAGTGGTACAAGATGGAAGTTTGAGAGGTAGGCAGGAGTTGGGTCATGTGAAGCTTTGTAAACTAGGTTTAGGAGTTGATTGGGAAAGCATGGAATGATTTTTTTTTAAATTAAGGTAAAACACGTAACATAAAATTTGACATTTTTACCGTTTTAAAGTACAATTCAGTAGCATTCATTGTATTCATAATGTTGTGCAGCCATCACCACTATTTTCAAAGCTTTTTCATCACCCCAAACAGAAACTCTGTATCTATTAAGCAATAACTCCCCCATTCACCTCTCAGCTTCACCAGTCCCTGGCAACTACTAATCTACTTTCTCTCTCTACGCATTTGCCAGTTCTAGTTACTTCATATCAGTGGGATCATACAATATTTGTCCTTTTACGTCTGGCTTATTTCATTTAGCATAATGTCTTCAAGATTCATCCATGTTGTAGCATATATCAGAACTTCGTTTTTTTATAACTGAATAATATTCCTTTTTGTTTATCAAGCATGGTATGCTTTTAAGCAGGAGAATGCCACAACTTGAAATAAATTATTTTAAAAGATTGTTTAGTATCTTGTTATGGGTAGTAGTTACATGAATGTATTGCTATGTAAAAATTCATCAGATTGTACACTTGAGATTCGTGCACTTTACTGTATGGAAGTCATACTTAAAAAAAAATAATATTGAGGTTGCTGAATGGAGAGTGGATTAGACAGATGAAATAATGAAAGAGAAAGACCAGTTAAAAGACTAAACTAAAAGTATTGTGGGTCCTAGGCATTGTGCCTAATAAATGTATTGGCCTTTAATGGATAAATTGCTGTAATCCTGGTGAGATAAGAAGGTGGTTTAGATATGAATATGGTGATGGAAAAGGATGAATGTAGATATGTTTTGGAAGTAGACTTGGCAATTGATTAGATGTGAAGGGCAAGGGAGAGGGAGCTAGCAAAGGTAACTTCCAAGTTTTTGGCATGAACACCTTTGTCTTAGTTATCTAGTGCTGCTATAACAGAAATACCACAAGTGGATGGCTTTAACAAACAGAAGTGTAGTCTCTCACAGTCTAGGAGGCTAGAAGTCCAAATTCAGGGTGCTAGCTCTGGGGGAAGGCTTTCTGTCTTTATCGGCTCTGGGGGAAGGTTCTTGTCCTCAATCTTCCCCTGGTCTAAGAGCTTCTCAGTGTAGGGACCTCAGGTTCAAAGGACGCACTCCCCCCATCGTTCTTCATTCTTGGTGGCATGAGGTCCCCCGGTCTCTTTGCTCCCTTCTCTCTTTTATATCTCAAAAGAGGTTGACTCAAGACACAACCTAGTCTTGTAGATTGACTCCTGCCTCATTAACGTAACTGCTGCTAATCCTGTCCCATTAACATCATAGAGATAGGATTCACAATACATAGGAAAATCACATCAGATGACAAAATGGTGGACAATCACACAATACTGGGAATCATAGCCTAACCAAATTGACACACATTTTTTGGGGAAACAATTCAATCCCTAACAACCTGGGTGATGCTATTTACTCAGATGGTGAAGCCTAGCGTGGAGCAGGTTTGGAGAAGGTGTGTGGGCTCTCTTTTGACCATGTGAAGTTTAAAATAGGTGGCACAGATGGTTATGTGCTTGGCTACTAACCTAAAGGTTGTCAGTTCAAAGCTACCCAGGAGCGCCTTGGAAGAAAGCCCTGGCAATCTACTTCTGAAAGATCACAGCCATTGAAGACTCTATGGAGCACAATTCTACTCGGACACACATGGGGTTGCCATGAGTTGGAACTGTGTGGACAGCAACTAGTGTATTCATACTTTAATGTGCTTATAAATCACCTGGAGAATTTGTTAAAAGTCAGATTCCAATTCAGTAGGTGATTCTGCAACATCATGATAAATGGAGAAAATACTGAAGTTGTCAAGGATTTCATCTTACTTGGACCCACAAACATCAACACCCATAGAAGCAAAGGTCAAGAAATCAAAAGATGTGTTGCATTGGGCAAATCTGCTGCAAAAGACCTCTTTAAAGTGCTGAAAAGCAAAGATGTGACTTTGAGGACGCAGGTGCATGTGACCTAAGCCATGGTGTTTTCAGCTCCTTCATATGCATGCAAAAGCTGGACAATGAATGAGGAAGATTGAAAAGAATTGATGCCTTTGAATTATGATGTTGGCAAAGAATATTGAATATACCATGGACTGCCAGAAGAACAAACAAGTCTGTCTTGGAAGAAGTACAGTCAGAATGCTCCTTGGAAGCAAGGATAGTGAGACGTCATCTCACATACTTAGGACATGTTATCAGGAGAAACCAGTTCTGGAGAAGGACATCATGCTTGGTAAAGTAGAAGGTCAGCAAAAAAGAGGAAGATCCTCGATGTGATGGATTGACACAGTGGCTGCATAATGGGCTCAAACATAGCAATGATTGTGAGGATGGCGCAGGACTGGGCAGTGTTTCATTCTGTTGTGCACAGGTCACTATGGGTCGGAACTGACTTGACAGCACCTAACAACAACGACAGGTTACAATTCAGAATCAGGATCAACCTGGAAGTAATAGGAACAACTAAGGATACAGTTCTTCGATTGGGACAGCTTCTTCTCGGCTTCTGCCGCTGGGCCCTCGCCCTCAGCCTAGGCCCTGTGCTCTCAGCTTGGGCCCCTGCCCTGCTCAGGCAATTGGTACAAAGCTCTTTAGTTCTGCCGATAAGTGCCCAGAGGCACTGCACTCTGCCGGGAAGCCTCCTGCCCAAAGGCTGTCAGCTCTCTTGCTCCATGGATCAGTGAACCCCTTTAACTCTGCTGGCAAGTGCCCAGAGGCACCCCACTCTACCAGCAAGCCTCCTGCCCAAAGGTGCTCAGATCTCTTGCTCTGTGGGTCAGAAAGCTTAGCCTGCTGGTCCCATGCCACTGCCATCTCGCATCTTCTTTGGTGTTACAGCTCTCTCTGCCTTGTGGGTCTAGGAGGTTCTCAGCACAGGGACCCTCGGTCAAAAAAACGTGCTCTGCTCGAGGCTCTTGATGGTAGTGAGGTCCCCCTCCAACTTCTGGGATTGGCTTCCTTTAAACCTAGGAGGATGGAAAAGCTGACCAATCCCCAACAAAGATTTCATACATCTCAAGTCCCACCCATGTTCCCACCCCTACAAGATTACAGCCCTGAAAACTCTATGGGGCAGCTCTACTCTGTCCTATAGGGTCGCTAAGACTTGGAATTGACTCAACAGTGACTGTATAATAATTCACTGCACTGCAGCCAATGAGGGTGTGGGAGACCCTTGTTGAGATGGATTGGCACAGGAGCCACTGTGATCGACTCAGACCTGCTGGTGATTGTGAGGATGATGCCGGATCAGGCAATGTTTTGTTCTGTTCTACGTAAGGTCACCATGAGTTGGAGTCGATTCAATGGCAGCTAACAACAACAATGTTGGTAAAAGTACATATTTGTGTGTTCTTTTTGCATGTTTTTATGGTTAATTTCAAGTTTTTAATCATACAAAAAAAGAGTAACTGGAATAAAACCCTAATCATAACATTGTACTTATAGGAAAAGAAAGTTTCACCTCTAACAGTTTATAATCACCATTCAGGAGCCAGTTAAATTAAAAATTAGATGATTGAATACATGCAATGTATAATGCACCTATTAGTATTTGCAATATTTTTGTACAGGAAATCAACTTCAAATACAAGATTGTCATGATCATGAAATACCAACTGCTAAGTAGAGCATATAAGAAATTGAACTGCATGCACAAAGGGAAAATTATTAGCCTAAGTCCTAAAGAATGGAAACTTGCTCTAAAAGATCCCTTCTGTATTTCTCAAAATCTTTAAAATACAGTTAAAAAGTGAGTGCCTGACGAGATGAGAAGACAAAAAGGGACGGGAGCTTGTTGAATGGACCTGGAAAATCTAGGGTGGAAAGGAGGAGTGTGCTATCACATTATAGGGAGAGCAACTAGGGTCACATAGCAATGTGTGTGTAAATTTTTGTATGAGAAACTGACTCAAACTGTAAACTTCCACTTAAAGCACAATTTAAAAAAAAAGTGAGTGCATGATAAATTTTGGACTTGCATTGTTGGTGGTTTTATCTCTCAGAAGATACCATCTCTCTATGGGAGGAGAGGAACATTTGGAAATGCAGAAGGCAGTGCTTGATAATTACAATAACTAGGGATTGCTACTGACATTTAATTGGTAGGGCCAGGGATGCTAAACTTCCTGTAATGAAAGAGAAAGTCCTTCACAAGGCAGACTTGTCCTTCCCCAAATGCCAGTAGTACCTACCTGAGAAACACTGATAGAAAGAACAACGAAGTGAAGCTGCTACTCAAGAATTAATTCTTTACCAAAAAGCAGGGGTGGATCCAGGTTTTGTGGGGCCTGAAGCTTAGACAGTGCTGGGGCACTCTAAGAAAAAGACTATGAAATTATGAATATATAATCAGGTATAGGTATTAAAAGGGGTCCATGCAAGTGAGGCTCTCTGAGGCTTAAACTTTATTATCTTCATGGGAATACTACCTCTGCCAACAAGGAAGAGTTGACTAATGGTCAAAATGTTGGAGTGATATAAATCTTGAAAGAAGAAAACCATGTAGCTTAGAATACTTAATAGCAAATGATATGAATAGAGCATAGTCATGGGTGTCCTTCAGACACATTAAAAGTCAGATTTCCAAGAGCCTAATGGCAAGACAGGTGTGACATCACCATGAAAGAGCAATGAGCAGAGGTTGACCCATGGGGATCGGAAGATTCTAAAAAAATGAAATCCTAAGAGAGAAAATTGCAAATAGGCTTCAGAAAGCAAGAGTGTAGGAGACACCTAAAGAAATTGCAGGAACCCCTGTGGGATCTTGAATTTTTAAAGAATAGTTACAAAATATGGAAGCAACTTTATAAAACGAAGGATGAATACAAGAGTGGAAGAAACAAATAAGCATAGTGTTGAAGGGCTAAAGTGTCAAGTGAACAGAAGCTTGTAAAATATGCTTAAGTTTACAAACATGGTTGTACTAGTTATATTCAGATTAAGAGGAACATGGAGAAGAGATGCTTGGAGAAGAAGATAGAATTTGAAAAGTCTTGGAAAATAGCTTAACCTCTCAATTCTTGTATTAATTCATGAAGAGTGATCTTCAAATCATAACTATCAGAACGATTATGGTTAAGATTTTAGGCTAGCCAAAGATATAATAAGAACCATCATCTAAGTGGTTTGAATGAGTTTCAGTTTCTAGCCAAGCTCAAGAACACTTGGAGAGGGGCTCTCAGAATCATTGCTGATGGTGTTTAAGAAAATACGAAACATCAGCCAATGGGCAAAAACTTTGAACAGACATAAGCCTTACTGATTTCAGAAAGAAGGCAAAAAGAGAAAAATGTTTATTCTATGACTAAACTATATACCATTGATCTTGATATTGATTTCCTACAATCTTCTGGTTCCAATCATAAAAATGGGATGATAGTGATAGGGAACCCAAGGTTGAGTAAGGATAGTGTTGATGTGTGGTGAGATTGTTAACCATTGTCACAGGGCAACATGTGTACTAACTGTTTAATGAGAAACTATTTTGTTCTGTAAACCTTCATCTAAAGTGAGAATAGCAGCACAATTGGAAGAGTGTAGTCGATGTCACTGAACTGTGCATGTAGAAATTTTTGAAATGGTGTATCTTTGGCTATGTATATTTTCACCAAAAAAAGAAAGTGGAGAAGGGAGAGGGTTGACATGTTGTGGGGTTGTTAACCAATGTCATAAAACAATATGTGTACTACTGTTTCATGAGAAACTATTTGTTCTGTAAACCTTCACCTGAAGTACAATAAAAAAAGGGATGATATCCGAGAATTAAGAAAGTATTGACCATTGCAGGCAGTAGATTTTAGGAAGTTCAGAAACTAGATAAGGAGCTGTCTAATCAGGGTCAAGTTGGCTTGAATAACCCAGAATGTTGTTTAATGAATTAATGTCAGTCTAAAGGGATGGGAGGAGGGAATGCTAATGACTCACTGCAGAGATCTGACTTGGGGTCTGGTCTCCTCAGCCTTATTTGTAGAATTTGCAATAGAGACAGGTGATTCAATTGAGAATATTTCACATTGTTAGTGTGCTTCAGACAATGATGCACATATGTCTAGTTAAGATCCGAAAAATATCTGGGGGTGAAAAATATCTCAGGGTCAAATCATGTGCCCGCTTGTTGCACTATCAGCCAAATAAGATAGGGACAAATGGGGTAGGAGAAGACTTTCAGTTACTGAGCACTTAATATGTTCCGGGGCTGTGCCAAACACTTAACTAACTAGCCCATTTAGTCCTCACAGCAGCCCTACAAGGTTGCTATTATTACCTCTGTTTTTATATAGTGACCCTGAGACTCAGAAACAGTGAGTACTTTGCCCAAGTGCACATAGTCTGTGGGTGGCAGAACTGCAGACCCAGGGCTGTCTATCAGGTCCACATTCTTTCCAGTCTCCTAGAGATTTCTTAAAAATTAGAAAACTGTTAAAATCACGAAATAAATCTATGACAACCACTTTGTAACATTTGTTCTGAAGAAATCCAGAGGAAATAAACTGTCATCTATTGCTGTATAACAAATTATCCTAAAACTTAGAGGCATTAAAACAACCAGCATTTCTTACCTTAGTTTCTGTGGGCCAGAAATTGGTTACTAAGAATCACTTGTCAAGTCCTGGCATTTGCAGTATCTCTCGTATCCATGTCCTTTTCTCCATTTCTCCATGATTTCCTTGTCATTCTTCACCTTGACCACAGCATTAGTCTCCTAAGGAGTCTTCCTGTCTACAGTCTTTCCATCCTTCCAATTCAGGTAATATGTGGCTGCCAGATTTATTTTCATAAAGCATAGTTCTGAACACATTCCGCTGCTGACAAACCTTCCATGACTCTATATGGCCTAGGCAGACACCCATTTTAGGAAGATTAATCCAGGTGCTGTGTGCTAGGTGGACTAGGTGGAGATAAACTGAGTGGGACAACTCCAGATGTAGTCTAGATGGGGAAAGAAGAGCAGAGGTGGTGAGGATGGAGGGGAAGGAAAGGATGGGTGAGATTTGGCAGCAAATACTACTCCCTAAGGAGCTCCAGTGGCACAATGGTTAAGCACTCGGCCGCTAACCAAAAGATCGGCGGGTTCCAACCCACAAGTGTCTCTGTGGGAGAAAAGACCAGGCGATCTGCTCCTGTAAAGATTATAGCTTAGGAACCCCTATGGGGCAGTTCTGCTCTGTCATATAAATTCACTATGAGTCGGAATCAACTTTATAGCACACAATAGTAACTACTACTCTCCCTCTTGTTTATCAAATTCCAACCACAGCAGTCTCCTAATTGGACCTCAAACATGCCAGGCATGTTGCTACCTCAGGGTTTTTGCCTTTGCAACACTCTCCCTATGTATTTGTGAAGCTCACTTCCTCATTTCCTTCATCTCTACTCAAGGCACCTTGTCCTTGGCCACCAGCTATACAGTACAGTAGCACCCTTCCCGCATTGTGGCTCTCCCCTTTTACCTTGCTTTATTTTTCTCCAGGGCACTTATTGCCATCTGATCTAGTATGTATTTCATTGTTTACTGTCTTTCCATACCCAATAGATTATAAGCTCCATGGGGTCACGGACATTTTTAGTTCACCATTGTATTCCTAGTGCCTAGAACAGGGCACGTAGTGGGGATTCAGTGAATAATTGGGTTAGTTTTCAATAGGGAAATTAGTATGATGCCAAAGGTTTGAGACTGTGACTTGGAAGATAGTAGTACCAATAACAGAAATAAGAAGGTTGGGATAGAAAGATGAGTTTGTTCAATGTCTAAGAGGTGAATAGAAAATCCAAGACTAGTCCACAGGGCAGTGGAAGGCAGAATAAAAATCTTCGAAGAATTTTAAAAAAAAAAGGAGGGAAGCAAGATTTTAACCAGAGGAGCAGGACTGAGTGAGTGTCAGTTCTAAAGGGCAGTGCAAGGCCATAACTGGGAAAGTAAATCACTAGGTCAGAAACTAATTACAAAGACATGTTTAGGTCAAATACGAAATATGTCAGGAAAAGGAGATCAGGGTCAAGGCCAGGAGAAAGAACTGATAGGTTTCTAGCAGTCTGCATCTGTGTGGTGCTGCCTGTATGGGGCCAGGTAGGACTGCGGCTTAAAGAGAGGGCAGGAGCTGCCAGGACGAGCACTCCAGAGTTTAGACGAAAGCTAGAAAACCAGACTTGGGGGCATCTACTGAGTTCCTCGGGAGCTGGGATACACAGATGTGGTCTTTACCCTTATCTGAGTAACAGTGACAACAAAATGTTTGGGAATCAATGGGGAAAAATGTAGCACACAGATAGCAACTGGTGGCCCATGTGCTAAGCTGGCCCCAGGTATGTTTCACTTAGGTCCCTGGGTGGCACAAACGGTTTGCAGCACTAACCTAAAAGTTGTTGGTTCAAACCACCCCCCACAGTGGCTGTGGAAGGAAGGCCTAGGGATCTTCTTCTGTAAAGATTACAGCCAAGAGGAGGCGAGGCCAAGATGGCGAAGTAGTCAGATGCTTCCGGTGGACCCTCTTACAACAAAGACCTGAAAAAACAAGTGAATCAGTTATATATGACAACCTAGGAGCCCTGAACATCAAAGGCAAAGTTGAGGAACTAGACTGAGTGGCAGGGGGAGGGAGGGACGGTTCAGAAGCAGCAAGGTGTTGCCATACCTGACCCAGCGAGAGGCTGAGCCCTTCAGGCCTGATCAGCTCATTGGTGAGCGATGAGGTAGGCAAGCAGCAATGTTCGTGAGGTAGTTCTGCACCAGGAGAGACCCAGCAGCAGAAAGTCTCCTCGGCCACCCAGAACCAGAGAGAAGCAGCCCTTGATCAGTGAAAGATAAGTACTTGCATCCGACCTACCATGAGGATCAAAAACAACCCCTTAGGGAGAAACCTCTCTCCCATTTACCTCCCCAATCCCTGCTCTGCACTGGGTCCCAGACCAGCTTTAGTAATCACCAAGTCCCCTGGGCCGGAAGTAGTATCCGTCACATGCCCTGAGCCAATCTCCCGGCCTTGGAGAGTGAACAAATTAACAAACGGGAAAAAATAAACTGCCAGCTCCCCTAAGCCAGGAACTCAGGGTAGTCACAGCTCCTTTGCCTAGGCACAGGCATAAGAGATCCATGGACTTTGATTGCCTTTCCCCCTGCATAGACCTGTGTGGGCCCATTGCAACAGCGTAGGCCCTCATTACCATAGTACAACAGGGTATATACCTGACGTCTAACTTCAACTGTTTCAGCTGTGAAGTGGCAGGTTCGTGACATTTGACACTACCCATTAAACAGGGTCTTCACCTACTCACATCAGGGACATGAGGACTGGTGGTTCCACCCACGCCACCTAGCCACCTGCGATAGGGGCCCATGAATAAGAGGTGCCCCCCCAGTCCTTACAGCCAACACCATTGGGTGCTCATAGTCTGGCTGCAAAACCCACCCACCTACGCACTCCAGGGAACAGGGACACACCTTCCTCTTGGACACGTGGGGGTGGCCGTCAGCCCCCTGCCTTGCTCAGAGTGTGTCCCCTGCTGCAGCTAGATGCCTGTGCCTACACCAATCACCCAAGCCTGTCTAGGACTGTAGGTGAGAGCCTGCACCACACACTTGGTGGCTATCTACCTGGGCACCTGAGCTGAATCCATACAGGAGGAGTGGGCAGACTCCTGAGCTCACATACCTAGTAACAGATTTAACCACCTGGTGACAGGACATTAGAGCTTAAAGGTGCCAATAATCAAACTAGCTCACATAAGCAGCCTATTAGGGCATATCAAAACAAAACAAAACAAGAAGCTAGGACACAGTATGCAAACGTAAATAAGTATAATAACTTATTGATGGCTCGGAGACAACAGTCAGTATCAAATCACATAAAGAGGCAGTCCTTGGTGGCTTCAGCAAGCTCCCAAAATAAAGAATCTAGAAATTTTCCAGAGGAGGAAAATTTCTTGGAGTTACCAGAGGCGGAATACAAAAGATTAATATATAGAACTCTTCAAGAAATTAGGAAGGAAATTAAACAAAACGCAGAACATGCAATAGAGGAAATTAAAGAGATAAGAGCATAATGACAAATTTAATAGGCTGCAAGAATCCACAGAGAGAGAGAAATCAGAAATTCAGAAGTTTAACAACAAAATGTCAGACAACTCAATAAAAAGTCATCAGAGCAGAATTGAGGCAGTGGAAGTCAGAATTAGTGAGATTGAAGATAAAACACTTGACACCAACTTATGTGAGGAAAAATCAGATAAAAGGATTTAAAAAAATGAGGAAGCCCTAAGATTATGTGGGACTCTATCAAGAGGAATAACCTACGAGTGATTGGAGTACCAGAACAAGGGGGAAGGGGGAGGGATAACAGAAAATACAGAGAATTGTTGAAGATTTGTTGGCAGAAAACTTCCCTGATATCATGAAAGACGACAAGATATCTATCCAAGATGCTCATCGAACCCCACATAAGGTAGATCCCAAAAGAAAGTCACCAAGACATATTGTAGTCAAATTTGCCAAAACCAAAGATAGAATTTTAAGAGCAGCTAGGGATAAACGAAAAGTCGTCCACAAAGGAGAGTCAATAAGACTAAGCTCGGACTACTCAGCAGAAACCATGCAGGCAAGAAGGCAATGGGAGGACATATATAAAGCCTTGAAGGAAAAAAATTGTCAGCCAAGAATTATATATTCAGCAAAGCTGTCTCTCAAATATAATGGCGAAATAGGGCATTTCCAGATAAACAAAAGTTTAGGAAATTTGCAGAAACCAAACTAAAATTATAAGAAATACTAAAGGGAGTCCTCTGGTTAGAAAATCATTAACATCAGATAACAACCCAAGAGTAGAACACAGGACAGAGGAACCAGATGTCAACCCAGATAGAGAAGTCGAAAAATTAAACCAAAGCTAAAACGCTGAAAATAGGGAAACAGAGATGTCAATATGTAAAAGATGACAACATTAAAACAAAAAAGAGGGACTTAAAAAATGTAGACCTAGATTTTTCATATGGAGAGGAAGTCAAGGCAATGTAAAAAAATAAAAGACTGATACAAACTTGGAAAATTGGGGTAAATATTAAGGTAACCCCAAAGGAAACTAACAATCCTACAAGTCAAAATAAAAAACTAGAAAAATATAAAGACTCAGCAAATTCAAAATCAACAACAATGAAAAAGATGAAAAGAAAATACTTAAAGAAAAATGGCTCAGCACAGAAAATTAAGTGGAATAAAGAAACTGTGAACAACACACAAAAAAAGACATCAAGTGACATCACTAAATTCATACCTTCAATAATTACGCTGAAATGTAAATGGACTAAATACACCAATAAAGAGAGACTGGCAGATTGCATTAAAAAAACACGATCTGTCCATATGCTGCCTACAAGAGACACACCTTAGACTTAACAACACAAACAAACTAAAACTCAAAGGATGGAAAAAAATATATCAAGCAAACAACACTCAAAATAGAGCTGGAGTTGCAAGATTAATCTCTGAAAAAATAGACTTTAAAGTAAAATCCACCACAAAGAATAAGGAAGGACACTATATAATGATTAAAGGGTCAATACACCAGGAGGACATAACTATAATAAATATTTACATACCCAACGACAGGGCTTCAAAATACATAAAACAAACTCTAAGAGCACTGAAAAGAGAGAAAGCTCCACAATAATAGTAGGAGACTTCAACACACCACTTTTGGTGAAGGACAGAACATCCAGAAAGAAGCTCAACAAAGACACGGAAGATCTACAGTCAACCAACTTGGTCTCATAGACATATACCGAGCACTCCATCCAACAGCAGCCAAGTATATTTTCTTTTCCAACGCACCTGGAACATTCTCCAGAATAGACCACATATTAGGCCATAAAGCAAGCCTTAACAAAATCCAAAGCATCGAAATATTACAAAGCATCTTTTCCAATCATAAAGCCATAAAAGTAGAAATCAACAACAAAAAAAGCAAGGAAAAAAAATCAAACACATGGAAACTGAACAATGCCTTGCCCAAAAACTACTGGGTTATAGAAGAAATTAAGGATGGAATAAAGAAATTCATAGAATCAAACGAGAATGAAAACATATCCTACCAGAACCTTTGGGACACAGCAAAAGCAGTGCTCAGAAGTCAGTTTATAGCAATAAATGCACACATCCAAAAAGAAGAAATGGCCATAATCAAAACATTAACCCTACAACTGGAACAAGTAGAAAGAAAGCAGCAAAAGAAGCTCTTGGGCCCAGAAGAAAGGAAATAATAAGAATTAGTGCAGAATTAAGTGAAATAGAGAATAGAAAAACAATTGAAAGAGTTAACAAGACCAAAAGCTGGTTCTTTGAAGAGATCAACAAAATTGATAAACCATTGGCCAAACTGACAAAAGAAAAACAGGAGAGGAAGCAAATAACCCATATAAGAAATGAGAAGGGTGATATCACAACAGACCCAACTGAAATTAAAAGAATCATAACAGAATACTATGAAAAATTGTACTCTAACAAATCTGAAAACCTAGAGGAAATGGACATATTTCTAGAAACTCACTACCTACCTAAACTACCACAAACAGAGGTAGAACAACTAAATAAACCCATAACAAAAGAAGAGATTGAAAAGGTAATTAAAAAACTCCCAACAAAAATAAGCCGTGGCCCGGATGGCTTCTCTAGAGAATTCTACCAAAGTTACAAAGAAGAGTTAACACCACTACTACTAAAGGTATTTCAGAGCATGGAAAAGGATGGAATGCTCCCAAACTCATCCTATGAAGCCAGCATAACCCTGATACCAAAACCAGGTAAAGACACCACAAAAAAAGAAAATTACAGACCAGTATCCCTCAGGAACATTGATGCAAAAGTCCCTAACAAAATTCTAGCCAATAGAACTCAGGAACATATCAAAAAAAAAAAAAAAAAATTCACCATGATCAAGTGGGATTTATACCAGGTATGCAGGGATGGTTCAGCATTAGAAAAAGAATGTAATCCATCACATAAATAAAAGACAAGAACCACATGATCTTATCAATCTCAGGAAAGGCATTTGACAAAGTCCAACACCCATTCATGATAAAAACTCTCAACAAAGTAGGAATAGAAGGTAAATTCCTCAATATAATTAAGGGCATTTATACAAAGCCAAGAGCCAACATCATCCTAAATGGAGAGACTTTGAAAGCATTCTCCTTGAGAACAGGAACCAGACAAGGATGCCCTTTATTACCACTCTTATTCAACATTGTGCTGGAGGTTCTAGCCAGAGCAATTAGGCTAGACAAAGAAATAAAGGGCATCCAAATTGGTATGGAGGAAGTCAGAGTATCTCTATTTGCAGATAATAAGATCTCATAATCAGAAAACCCTGAAGAATCCACAAGAAAACTACTAGAACTGATAGAAGATTTCAGCAAAGTTTCAGGATACAAGCTAAACATACAAAAATCAGTTGGATTCCTTTACACTAACAAAGAGAACCTCAGAGGAAATCGCCAAATCAATACCATTTACAATAGCCCTCAAGAAGATAAAATACTTAGGAATACATCTAACCAGAGATATAAAAGACCTATACAATGAAAACTACAAGACACTGCTGCAAGAAACCAAAAGAGACCTGCTTAAGTGGAAAAACATACCTGGCTCATGGATAGGAAGACTCAACATTGTGAAAATGTCAGTTCTACCCAAAGCTGTCTACAGATACAATGCAATCCCAATCCAAATTCCAACAGCATTTTTTAATGAGATGGAGAAACAAATCACCAACTTCATATGGAAAGATAAGAGGCCCTGGACAAGTAAAGCATTACTGAAGAAGAAGAACAAAGTGGGAGGCCTCACACTACCTGATTTTAGAAGCTATTTATACTGCCACGGTAGTCAAAACAGCCTGATACTGGTACAACAAGAGCTACCTAGAGCAATGGAACAGAATTGAGAATTCAGACATAAATTCATCCACCTATGAGCAGCTGATATTTGACAAAGGCCCAAAGTCCATTAACTGGGGAAAAGACTGTCTCTTTAACAAATGGTGCTGGCATAACTGGATATCCATCTGCAAAAAACTGAAACAAAACCCATACCTCACACCATGCACAAAAACTAACTCAAAATGGATCAAACACTTAAATATAAATTTGAAAACGATAAAGATCATGGAAGAAAAAATTGGGACAACTCTAGGAGCCCTAATACATAAACACAATATGAACCATAAGTGACAATGCACAAGCACCAGAAGAGAGACTAGATAACTGGGAGCTCCTAAAACTCAAACACTTATGCTCATCAAAACACTTCACCAAAAGAATCAAAAGACAGCCTACAGACTGGGAAGAAGTTTTGGCTATGACAAATCCAGTCAGTGTCTACTCTCTAAAATCCATAAGATACTGCAAAACTTCAACAAACAAAAAGACAAATAACCCAATTAAACAATGGTCAAAGGATATGAATAGGCACTTCACCAAAGAAGATATTCAGGCAGTTAACAGACATGAAGAAATGCTCACGATCGTTAGCCATTAGAGAAATGCAGATCAAAACTACAATGAGATATCATCTCACCGCAACAAGGCTAGCAGTAATCCAAAAAACACAAAATAATAAATCCTGGAGAAGTTGTGGAGAGACTGGGACACTTATACACTGTTGGTGGGAATGTAAAATGGTACATCCACTTTGGAAATCGATTTGGGGCTTCCTTAAAAAGCTAGAAATAGAGTCAAGACCTCCGGCAACATGGCACTCTAGGCAGAAGCACCACACCATCCCTCCACAGCAAAGATCCAAAAAACTAAGCCAAACAGAGAAAACAGCAATCCTGAAACCCTAAAACATCAAATGAAGAGATAAAGAACTCAGCCACGCACCAAATGGAGTGAGAAAACTGATAGAGAACGGAGAGCGAGGAGAGGTTCATGCAGAGGTCCCCTATCAGCTAACCCAGCATGGATCCGCCATCTTGGACTCCTATCAGAGACCAACAAATGGGGGTATGAGAAAGCAGCTTCATGGAGCTTCCGGCAGGAGACAGAACAACCAGTAATTGGAGATATATGCTCTCCCACCCTGCTCCCTTCTTCACCCCCACTCAGCGTCCTCTGCTTCCTGCGGCCACAGTCTCTTGGCTGGGAAACACCGGCTGCTTGGATTCCACTTGCCCGCACTGGACGACTCCCTGTGTGCCATTTGTTGGCTGCTGGCGTTGCTTTTTTCCGCTTCTTTTGATTTCTTCCTTACCTCTCACCACCTCCCCCTCCTTTTGCTCAAATACCTGGCTCCGTGCGCCATCTTTGCTTCTTCCTGGGGGGCTGCGGAGCTCTGTTTGAGTGTGGAACTGCTTCTTGGTCTGGGCTGCCACACTGGTGGGATCCCAGGGCTTTTGTTTGTTTGTTTTGAATTGTTTGTTTGTCTTCTTTTCCTTTTCTCGAGTTGGGAGCCCGTTCTGGCTGGGCAGTGCTATGCAACTTGGGACCTACCCCCTCAGCTTGCGCAGATGCGCAGAGGGATCCCTGAGAGCATTTCTTTTTTTTTTTTGTGGGGTTTTTTTCTGTTTTTTGGTGGGCTTTTCTTGTTCTTTTTTTTTTTTTCCAATTTGTTTTGTTTTCTTTTCCCTCTTTTTCCATTTTTGTCTTTCTTCATTACTCAATTTCTCATCTCTCTATACCTTCCTTGTCTTCCTGTCCCCTGAATACCTGGCACTGAATTCCTCCATGCCTTCTAGCCAGGCTGTACTGCAACACCTGGGAACAACTTCCCCAGACCTCACACTGCACCAGTGGGATCCCTAGGAGCTTTGCTGTTCTTTTTTCTTTCTAGTTTTTATTCATTCTTTTCTTTTTTTCTTCTTCTTCTTCCCCCTTTTTTTTCCCTCCATTTCACAGCCTCTCATCTCTTCACTCCAATGGCCAGCTCCCCTAGCACTCTTTTTTGTTTGTATGTTTTTGGCTCCTGTTCCTCTCTCCTCTCTCCCATACTCATCCTAGCTCCACACATCACAATCTCCCCCCCCCCTCCATCCTGTGTGCTTAACATCACACCACCAAGCAGCACAGGCACGGCCTAATGGAACCTGCCCTGCACAGATTACTAGCCCGCCCTGGTGGCTGTACTAAGTGCCACAAACAACCCATCCCAGCAACTCCTCTTCAGCTAAACCTGCCCTGCTGTACCATATCTGAGCGACTGACCCTGCCAATTGGAGAAGGAGGCAAAAAGTATCGTGCCCACAGAGAAGCAAACAACAAAGAACACACCACCTGCCTGCTCAGACATAGCTAAAAAAAAAAAAAAAAAAACAGGCCGAAACAAACAAATCTACAATCAATAAATGAGAAAAATAACTACTGAATGCCCCAAAGACAGCAGACAACATCAAAACATTTACAAAAACAGGACAGGATGGTTCCAATAGGTGTCCAAAATAAAACACCAGATGACTTTCCAGTAGAAGAAAAGGCACTAGAACTACCTGATAGGAAATTCAAATCTCTAATACTCAGAATTATCCAAGAGTTGAAACAAAAAGCAGACAAAAATGAGGAAAAAATAGACAAATTCATGGAAAAGGCAGACAAATTCATGGAAAATACAGACAAAAAAATCGAAGAATTCAGGAAAATAACACAGGAACAAAATGCCAAAATAAATTCACAACTAGAAATTATACAAAAATGACAATTAGAAATCCAAAAGATAAACAACAAGATTTCAGAAATGGATAGTGTCATAGAAGGGCTGAGGAGCAGATTTGAAACAGTGGAAGACAGGATCAGCAGAATTGATGACACACACTTGGATACAAGTCGGTTTGAGGAAAACTCAGAAAAAAGAACAAAGAAAAATGAAGAGACCCTGAGAATTACGTGAGATACAATCAAAAGCAAAAATCTGCGACTGATCAGAGTTCCAGAACAGGGAGGAGAAAACAGAAGACACAGAGAGGATCATTGAAGAATTGCTGACAGAAAACTTCCCCAATATCATGAAAGATGAAAAGCTGACGATCCAAGAAGCTCAACGAACCCCATATAGGATAGACCTTAAAAGAAAATCACCAGGGCATATCATAATCACACTTGCTAAAATTAAAGACAAACAAAGAATCCTGAGAGCAACTCAAGAAAAACAAAACATAACATACAGAAGAGAAACAATAAGACTAAGCTCAGATTATTCAGCAGAAACCATGCAGGCAAGAAGGCAATGGGATGAAATATATAAAACCTCGAAAGAAAAAAATTGCCAGCCAAGAATAATATATCCTGCGAAACTCTCGTTCAGATATGATGGTGAAATTAGGTCATTTTCAGATAAACAGAAATTAAGGGACTATGTGAAAACCAAACCAAATTATGAGACTTATTAAAGGAAGTTCTTCGATCTGAGAACAAACAATATCAGACTACAGGCTGAATATAGGACACAGGATTCTACTAGCCAGATACCAACCTAGGAAATGAACTCTTAAGGACTATGCAAAACCAAAAGAATTACAAAAGGGAACCAGAGAGGTTAATCTGTAAATGACAACATCATCAGAAAATAAAAGAGGGAATAAACGGTGTAGATACCGCACCTTCTAATGGAGAGGAAGTCAAGCGATACCAAGTAATAATAGACTGGTTCAACTCTAGGAAGATAAGGGTAAATTTCACAGTAACCACAAAGAAAGTTAACGAACCTACTAATCAAAATAAAGAAGAAAAACATAAAGTCTCAGAAAAAAAAAAAACTTACAAAAACAAAAGAAAAGAAAAAATCTACAAACAAAAGGAACTCAGCACGGGAGAATAAGAGGAACAAAACTGGAGGACATTATGCTGACTGAAATAAGTCATTCACAAAAGGACAAATATTATATGAGACCTCTACTGTATAACTCATGTAAAGTTTACACACAAAAAGAAACAATCTTTGTTGTTTACGAGGTGTGGGAGGAGTGGGGACTAGATAAGTGGTAACTTTGGTGAAGGGTAAGACAGTACACATTACTGGGGAAACCAGCACAACTTGTACAAGGAAAGGTCATGGAATCTCCATACACAGTTCCAAACTCCTGAATAGCTGGGTGGAGGGCTGTGGGGACCATGGTCTCGGGGAACATCTAGCTCAATTGGCATAACACAGTTTATAAAGTCAATGTTCTACAGTCTAACTTGGTGAGTAGCATCTGGGGTCTTAAAAGCCTGTGAGCAGCCATCTAAGATACTCCACTGGTCTCACCCCTTCGGGAGCAAGGGAGAATGAAGAGAACAAGATACAAGGAAAAGATTAGTCCAAAGGACTAATGGAGCACAGCTACCACGGTCTCCACCAGACTGAGTCCAGTATAGCTAGATGGTGCCTGGCTACCACCACTGACTCCTCTGACCAGGATCACAATAGATGGTCTTGGCAGAGCTAGAAAAGGATGTAGAACAGAATTCTAACTCACCAAGGAAGACCAGATTTACTGGTCTGACAGACTGGAGAAACCCCGAGAGTATGGCCCCTGGACACCCTTTTGGCCCAGTGGTGAAGACCCTCCCGAGGTTCACCATTCATCTGGGGATTGGACAGCTTCATGAAACAAAACAGGACTGGTGAGGCACAGCAGTCCAGGGACAAGGACTAGAAGGCTGGGGGGGACAGGAAAGCTGGTGATAGAGAACCCAAGGTTGAGAAGGGTCAGTGTTGACCTGTCGTGGGGTTGTTAACCATTGTCATAGAGCAATATGTGTACTAACTGTTTAATGAGAAACTATTTGTTCTGCAAACCTTCATTTAAAGTGCAAAAAAAAAAAAAAAGAAAAAAAGAATTATCTGTGACATCAAATTGACAACTCAAAAGGTTTGATGGGAAGCCTAGGGGACAGTGAGTTGAAGACAATGGTGATGAAATAATTTGGAAAAGGATGGTGAGAATAGCAGCACAACTGGAAGAATGTAATCGATTTCACTGAATTGTACATGTAGAAGCTTTCCAAGTGGTGTAACTTTGGTTATGTCTATTTTCACCAAGGTCAAGAAGGGAGAGTGTTGACGTGTTATGGGGTTGTTAACCGATGTCATAAAACAATATGTATACTTACTGTTCAATGAGAAACTATTTATTCAGTAAACCTCATCTAAAGTACAATAAAAAAATTTTTAAAAAAAGCTAGAAATAGAAGTACCATACAATCCAGCTATCCAGCTCCTTGGAATATATCCTAGAGAAATAAGAGTAGTCACATGAATAGATATATATGCACACTCATGTTCATTGCAGAACTGTTCACAATTGCAAAAAGATGGAAACAACCTAGGTGCCCATCAACAGACAAATGAATAAACAAATTATGGTATATCCACACAATGGAATACTATGCAACAATAAAGAACAATGATGAAGCCATGAAACATCTTATAACTTGGAGGAATCTGGAGGGCATTATGCTGAGTGAATTTAGTCAGTCACAAGACAAATATTGTATAAGACTACTATTATAAAAATTCAAGGAAAGGTTTAAACACGGAAGAAAACATTCTTTGATGGTTCCGAGAGTGGGGAGGGAGGGTGACGGTTATTTACTAACTATATAGTAGATAAGAATTATCTTAGGTGAAGGGAAAGATAGCACACACTACAGGGGAAGTCAGCACAACTGGATTAAACCAAAGCTAAGAAGTTTCCTGAATACAGTCAAATACTTCAAGGGACAGAATAGCAGGGGTAAGTGTCTGGGGACCATGCTTTCAGGTGACATCTAGGTCAATTGGCACAACAGAGCTTATTAAGAAAATGTTCTGCATCCTACCTTGGTGAGGGGGGTCTGGGGTCTTGACAGCTTGCAAGCAGCCATCTAAGATTCATCAGTTGGTCCCAACCACCTGGAGTAAAGGAGAATGAAGAACACCAAAGACACAAGGAAAGTATTAGCCCAAGAGACAGAAAGGGCCTCATAAACCAGAGACTTCATCAGCCTGAGACCAGAAGAACTAGATGGTGCCCTGCTTCCACCAAGGACTGCCCTGACAGGGAACACAATAGAGAGTCCCTGATGGAGCAGGAGAAAGGTGGGGTGCAGAACTCAGATTCTAGTAAGAAGACCAGACTTAATGGTCTGAGACTGGAGGAACCCCAGAAAGCATGGCCCCTGGATTCTCTATCAGCCCAGAATAAAACAGTTTCCAAGGCCAACTCTGCAGACAGGGGTTGGACTGGACTGTGGGACATAAAGTGATACTTGTGAGGAGTGTGCCTCTTAGCACCAGTAGGTACAAGAGACTAAATGGGCAGCTTCTGTCCAGAGGTGAGATGGGAAGGCAGAGAGGGTTAGGAGCTGGTTGAATGGACATGGGGAATCGGGTGGAAAGGAGGAGTGTGCTGTCACGATGTGGGGAGAGCAATTAGGGTCACCTAATGATGTATATATAAATTTTTGTATGGGAGACTAACTTGAAATGTAAACTTAATTTAAACTACAGCAATAAAAAAAAAAAAGGAAAAAAAATATTGCTTCTCTGCCTTCTGGCCTCCATGGTTTATGAGAAGAAGTCCACAGCCATTTGAATTATTGTTCTCCTATATGTGGTATGTCACTTTTCCCTGAATGCTTTCAAGATTTTCTTGTTATCATTGGTTTTCAGCATTTTGTCTATGATATGCCACGACATGGTTTTCTTCATGTTTAAGATGTTTGGGGTTTGCTGAGCTTCTTAACCAGAGTAACTTTTTTTTTTTTTAATGTAGGAAATTTGGAGGACATTATTTCTTCAAATATTCTTCTACCCCATTCTTTCTTTTTCTTCTCCTTTAAAGACTTCAGTAATGTGTGTTAGACCTTTTGATATTGTCCCACAGGTCCCTGAGGCTCTGTTTGCTTTTTTCCTCCTTTCTTTTTCAGATCTGATAATTTCTATTGATCTGCCTTCAAGTACACATACTCTTTCCTCTGTCGTCTCTATTCTGCTATTAAACCCATCTCATGAATTTTTTTTAATTTCAGATATTGTATTATTCATTTGTAAAATTTCCATTTGCTTCTTTGTTTATATTTTCTATTTCTCTACTAAGATCGTCTGCTTTCATTCACTGCAAGTATATTTCACTTTACCTCAGTGAGCACAGTTACAATAGCTGCACTAAACTCCTTGTCTGATGATTTCAACATCTGGGTCATCTCAGGGATAACATCTGTTGATTATCTTGTCCCTTGAGAATAAGTCACATTTTCAAACCATGATAAAAGTGATTTTAAAGCTTAGGTTGTGGGGAGAAAGCAGAAAACAATAATAATTTGATCATTTTAGCTACCGAAGCTAAACAAAATAGATGTAACTGGTATGTGAACCATATTTCATTATTCTATGAGTTATCTTAGTCCTGGTTATCTCAGGGGTGTTTTTGCCAGCTTTACTAGGAGGGAGATCATAATATCCACAATTAACATCACACATTTATAAAATGCCAAAAAAGATTTTTGGAATTATCTAGCTTGATGCCCTCATTTTACAGATTATAATTCTAAGACCCAGAGAGGGAAAAGGAAATGCTTTACTTAACTACAATTTATTAATCAATGTAGATGAGATGTTCATTTTTTAAAAAAAAACTACCAGGTGTAATTTTTTGTAAATAATTTTAAAACGTACATTTTTAGAAAACTGGGTTTTTCAAATGAAAATTTGGATCATTTCAACCAAATTAATGTAAGACCCTCAAATACTAAGTTAAGCAAATTAGCTTAGAAATTCAGACTTCAGGAAACAAATACAAGCTTATAATCATTTGCTTTTTTCTTTGTTTTTAACTTAGTTTCCAAATATTTCTCAGTTTTGAATAATTAAAAGAGGAAGTCTTTTTGCTTTACTCATGTAAAACCTACTTTTTTTCCTTTTATTGTGTTTTAGGTGAAAACTTATGGCACAAATTAGTTTTTCATTCAGCAATTTTATACACAAATTGTTTTGTGACATTAGTTACAATTCCCACAATGTGTCAGCACTCTCCCCCTTTCCCTTTCCACCCTGGGTTCTCAGTGTCCATTCATCCAGTTTTCCTGTCCCTTCCTGCCTCCTTGTCTTGCTTTTTGGCAAGTGTTACCCATTTGGTTTTATATACTCGGTTGAACTAAGAAGCACATTCCTCATGTGTGTTGTTGTTTGTTTTATAGGCCTGTCTAATCTTTGGCTGAAAGGTGAACTTTGGTGGGAGTGGCTTCAGTTCTGAGTTAGCAGGGCGTCCAGGGGCCATAGTCTAGGGGTTCCTCCAGTCATTGTCAGACCAGTAAGTTTGGTCTCTTTTTTGTGAATTTGAATTTTGTTCTACATTTTTCTCCTGCTCTGCCCAAGACCCTCTGTTGTGATCCCTGTCAGAGCAGTTGGTGGTGGTAGCCAGGCACCATCCCGTTCTTCTGGGGTCAGGCTGGTAGAGGCTGTGGTTCATGTGGTCCATTAGTCCTTGGACTAATATTTTCCTTGTATCTTTGATTTTCTTCATCCTCCTTTGCTCTAAACATGCTTGGACCATTAGATGTGTCTTAGATGGCCGCTTGCAAGCTTTTAAGACCCCAGACGCTGCTCACCAAAGTAGGATGTAGAACATACTCTTTAAGAACTATATTATGCCAACTGACCTAGATGTCACCCAAGACTATGGTCCCAGCTCTCAGCCCCTGTAACTCAGTCCCTCAGGGTGTTTGGAGATGTATCTAGGAAGCTTCTATGACTTTGCCTTGGTCAAGTTGTGCTGACTTCCCCGTATCATGTACTGTCTTATCCTTCACCAAAGTTAACACTTGTCTGCTTTCTAGTTAGTGATTTCCCCTCCCCACCCCTCCCCCGCTCATAACCATCAAAGATTGTTTTTTTCTGTGTGTAAACCTTTTCTTGAGTTTTTATAACAGTGGTCTCATACAATATTTGTCCTTTTGTGATTGACTTATTTCACTCAGCATAATGCCCTCCAGATACATCCATGTTGTGAGATGTTTTGCAAATTTGTCATTATTCTTTATCATTGGATAATATTCCATTGTGTGTATGTATCATAATTTGTTTATCCATTCATCCATTGATGGGCACTTTGATTGTTTCCATCTTTTTACTATTATGAATAATGCTGCAATGAACATGGATGTGCATATGTCTATTTGTGTAAGGGCTCTTATTTCTCTAGGATATATTCCTAGGAGTGGGATTGCTGGATTATATGGTATTTCTATTTCTAGCTTTTTAAGGAAGTGCCATATTGTTTTCCATAGTGGTTGTACCATTTTACATTCCTACCAGCAGTCCATAAGAGTTCCAATCTCCCTGCAACCTCTCCAACATTTGTTATCTTGTTTTTTTTCATTAGTGCCATTAATGTTGGGGTGAGGTGGTATCTCATTGTAGTTTTATTTGCATTTCTCTAATGGCTAGTGATCATGAACATTTCCTCATGTGTCTGTTAGCTACCTGAATGTCTTCTTTGGTGAAGTGTCTGTTCGTATCCTTTGCGCATTTTTTATTTGGGTTATTTGTCTTTCTGCTGTTGAGATTTTAGAGAGTAGACCCTTGTTGAATATCTCGTAGCCAAATTTTTTTTCCCAGTCTGTAGGTTCTCTTTTCACTTTTTTGGTGAAGTCCTTTGATGAGCATAAGTGTTTAATTTTTAGGAACTCCTACTTATATAGTTTGTCTTCTGATGTTTATGTATTGCTAGTTACGGTTTGTATTGTATTTATGCCATGTATTAGGGCTCCTAGTGTTGTCCCTATTTTTTCTTCCATGATCTTTATCGTTTTAGGTTTTGTATTTAGGTCTTTGATCCATTTTGAGTTAGTTTTTGTATATGGTGTGAGGTATGGGTTCTGTTTCATTTTTTTACAGACGGATATACAGTTTTGCCAGCACTGTTCGTTAAAAAGACTGTCTTTTCTCCATTTAATGGACTTTTAGGAGGCTAGTAAAGGCTAGTAAATGCTGTGGTCAAGGTGAAGAATGACAAGAGAAATAATAGAAAAATCATCACAGAGCCTGGTCAGGTTGTACTCTTTCCCACCTTGATCTTGCCTTGCCTGGGTTGGTCTCTTTCTCCTCCTCCTTTTCTTTTTTTTATCTAAACCCCACTTATCTTTCAAGGTCAATGTAAGGCCCCTCCTCCTCCAGGAAAGCTTCCTGGTTGACTCTAGTTTCCATTAATCTGTTTTGGACACCAGGATTAATAGCCTCTCCCACACAGTTTAGAGCATAATGATGTACTCAGATTCTTTGCTGCTGTTTTATGTGATTTCCTAACTAAATTCTAAGTCCTTTGAATAATAATAACAAAACAATAAAACAGCTAATATTTATTAAGCACTTATTATGAGCTGGGTACTGTGATAATATAACTATAGATTTTATAATACTTTACCCACCGAACAACTCTATGAGGAGGTACTATTATTATTGCCATTTTACAGATGAAAAAACTATGTTAAAGGATACTTTTCAAAAAGCTAAAATAACGACTCTCACACAGATGTAAAGTGAACACGGATCAAAGATTTTATTTGTTAATTGAGGAGGAAACAGCAATTTGTTAAAACAAATTGGAAGAAGAATCTGAACAACAGACATTTATAAGGAAATCAGGAATAATGAAATGAATTTGCTAATAGGTGCAAAATTGGTTAGTATCTCATAGGTACTAAAATGTAATATTTACAGCCATCTTTCCTACTGGGCAGAAACCAATTTTATCTCTACTGGGCAAAATTCATTTATATTTCTTTCTTTCTTTCTTTTTTATTATTAGGTAACATCCTTTAACATCCTTTATTTTATTTTATTTTTTAATCGTTCTTTAGGTGAAAGTTTATAGCTCAAGTTAATTTCTCATACAAAAATTTATTCACATACTGTTTTGTGACATTAGCTGCAATCGCCACAATGTGACAACACACTCTCCCTTTCTACCCTGGGTTCCGTGTGTCAATTCAACCAGTTTCTGCCCCTTCTTGCCTTCTCATCCTGTTTTTGGACAGGAGATGTCCATTTGGTCTCTTATATCTGATTGAACTAAGAAGCACGTTCCTCACGTGTATTATTTTTGTTTTATAGTCCTGTCTAATCTTTGTCTGAAGAGTGGGCTTTGGTAATGGTTTCAGTTCTGGGTTAACAGTGCGTCCAGGGGCCGCAGTTTCAGGGGTTCTTCCAGTCTCTGTCAGACCATTAAGGCTGGTCTTTTTATGCAAATTTGGGTTCTGTTCTACATTTTTCTCCTGCTCTATCTGGGACTCTCTGTTGTGTTCCCTGTCGGGTCATTTACATTTCTATGGACAAAAATAATTTATATTACTATTGGTTTTTTCCAACTTACAGAACTGTAAAAGAGCCTAGTAAAAAACAATCAAAGACATAGACCCGTACAGAATCGGATAACTGTGAAGGGCTCCTAGACAAAGCCTAGCATTCCATTGAAAAGACACCCTGTAATCTTTTGCTTATTTCAGAGTCTTTCACAATTTTTCTGGCATAGTTTGGGTCTTACAGTTCTTTTATACTTTAGCATCTAGCACGATATCTAGGGCATATTAGGTGTTTAATAAGTGCTTGGTAGTTGATTGATGGGAGCCCTGGTGGTGCAGTGGTTAAGAGCTCAGCTGTTAACCAAAAGGTCGGCAGTTCAAATCCACCAGGTACTCCTTGGAAACCCTATGGGGCAGTTCTACGCTGTCCTGTAGGGTTGCTATGATTAAAAATTGACTTGACGACAACGGGTTTGGTTTTTTTGGTTTAGCTGATTGATGAAAATCATTGAATGATGAATTATAATGCCTGTGTAGCTTGAAAATGGGGAGCCCTGATGGTGCAGTGGTGAAGCGTTTGGCTGCTAACCAAAAAGTTGGCAGTTTGACTCCACCAAGCCGCTCCTTAGAAACCCTATGGGGCAGTTCTGGTCTGTCCTATAGGGTTGTTGTGAGTCAGAATCGACTCAACGGCAACAGTAGATTGAAAAACGCGATCAAAATTTTTTGCAGCTCCTTTGTCAAGAGGTAGAGTCTATTCTCCTACTCCTTGAATCTGTAACGGCCGTGTGACTTTTTTGGCTAACAAAATTTAGTGGAAGTGACGAAATGTGGCTTCTGGAGCCTAGACCTCAGCAGGTCTTGCAGTTTCTACTTTTGCTCTTAGAACCTGCCCACAACAGTGAGAAACCAAGTAAGAAATTCTGCTGGAGAGCCACATGGAGGAGAACTGAGGAGGCCTGGCTGACAACCCCAGCTAACTGCCAGATACATGAGTGAGGCGATCTCAGGCCACCCTGTTTCAGATGACTACAGGCACATGAGCCACATCAGGTGAGACCAACAGATGAACTGTCCAGCTGAGCTCAGCTAAATTTGCTGAGCAAATAAATGGTTATTGTTTTAAGCTTCTAAATTTTGGCATGGTTTGTTCTGCAGCAATAGCTAAGTTGATACAGTGGAGTTCTGCTCAGTCACAGAACGTCAGCTAAGGATGGGGATGAGCGTTTCTTCCTTGGGGAGATAGGCTACTCCCCATGACTGAATATCCTGGCCCTGCTGTCCTGCACCCCAGCTGGGTGGGGACTCCTGAACTACTTCCTAAAGGAAGTGTCACTACCTGGGAATATGGTTTGGCCGCAAACCTTTTAGGCGTTTATCTGTGCAGCCCATTTGACAGGCTTGTTATCTGCAGTGGCCTGGGGCTCACCTTGTAGAAAAGTGGAAGTCAGTCTTCTTCAAAAGAAGAGAGGCAATGAGCAATCAATGTTCTTCTAGGAGCTTAACATCTGAACAAAGACACTTGAGCCCAAATTAAAGCACAAAGCTAACCCTATCATCAATATCTGCTCCCTCCCTTCCTTGAATTCCTATAACAGTTTTACTTTCCAAACATCTTTCTGCCTGGCTTTTTTGAATCCCACCATAGCCCAGTGAGTAAGAAGGACAAGTAAGGAAAATCTTAACCAGAGAGGTTAATAGATTTGCCTAGCATCACGCAGCAGCTTAATCGTGGCGCTGGAGTCAGATCCCAGGCCTCCTGCCGTAGTGCCCAGTGACCCAGTGCTGTCCAGAGCAGGTCCCGTTTGTGGCCCTTTCACTCTGAGGACCCTCAGTCCAGGATCAACCCCTAGAATGTGCACATGAATGCAGGATGATGTTAAGGAGGCAGTGTGGTATTAGGGAAAGGACCTAGGATTAGTTCGGTCAGCTCTAGATCCCCACCCATTGCCATCAAGTTGATTTTGACTCACAGTGACCCTATAACTACCCTATAGGACAGAGTAGAACTGCCCCCTAGGGTTTCCAAGGCTGTGATTTTTACAGAAGCAAACTGCCACATCTTTCTCCTGTGGAGCAGCTGGTGGGTTCAAACTGCAGACTTTTTGGTTAGCATGGCATGCTTAACCACCAAACCAGCAGGGCTCCTTTTCAGCTCTAGAACTTGTGTGATTTCCGGCAAGTTACTCCACCTCTCTATGCCTCAGTTTCCTCATTTGTAAAATGAGATTAAAGTTGTATCTACCTGTACATAAAAAAGGAGACCTTGGATGGTGCAAATGGTTAAGTGCTCAACTACTAGCGAGAAAAGATCGGTGGTTTGAATCCACCCAGAGGCACCTTGGAAGACACGCCTGGTAATCTGCTTCGGAAAGGTCACAGCCTTGAAAACCCTACGGAGCACAATTCTACTCTGCACATATGGGTTGCTATGAGTCGGAATCGATTCAACAGCAACTAACATAAAAAACTGTAAATAATGGTTACCCCTGGAGTGAGGTGTGGGACTGGGCATCTGGGGTAGGAGAAAGACTTAGTTTCCATTGTATAACCTTTTTACTACTCAATTTTATCATCATAGGGCATATATTATTAATTCAACAATAATACTGATTAATACATTTTAAATTCATGATAATGATAATCAACCAGTAAATATCATATCTAAAAAAATAAAATTATGTCTTCCTTCAGTGGTATACCTAAAGTATTTGATGTCTCTTCCTCTAAATGACAAAATTATTTTTAGAAATAATCATTATTTTCTTGATTTTTTTTTTTTTTTTTTTTTTTTAGTTTTAAGGCAATTAACAACTTTACAAGACTAATTTTTAAAAAATATTTTATTGTGTTTTAGGTGAAAGTTTACAGAGCAAATTAGTTTCTCATTCAACAAATTGTACACAGAGTGTTCCATGACATTGGTTGCAATCCCCACGCTGTGTCAACACTCTCCCCATTTCCGCCCTGGGTTCCCTGTTTCCTTTCGTCTGGTTTTCCTACCCCTTCCTGCCGTCTCATCTTTACTTTTGGACAGATGTTGACCTTTTGGTCTCGTATAATTGTTTGTTCTGTTGTATATTGTATTGTTTGTTCTATTTTATAAGCCTATGTATTGCTTGGCTGGAAGATGGCTTCCGGGAATGGCTGCAGTTCCAAGTCAGAGAGGTGTCTTAGGGCCACAGTCTCAGGGGTTCCTCTCTATCAGACCAGTAAATCTGGTCTTTTTTTTAATGAATTTGATCTTTTTATTCTACATTTTTCTCCCACTCTGTCTGGGACCCTCTACTGTGATCCTGGTCAGAGCGGTCAGTAGTGGTAGCTGGACACCATCTAGTTCTTCTGGTTTCGGGGTCATGTAGGCTGTGGTGCATGTGGTCCATTAGTCCTTTGGGCGAATTGCTCCCTTGAGTCTTTGATTTTCTTCACTCTCCTTTACTCTGGACAGGAAGAGACACTAGTTGTATCGTAGATGGCCACTTGCAAGCTTTTAAGATCCCAGATGCTACTCACCAAAGTAGGCTGTAGAACATTGTTTTAATGCACTATGTTATGCCAGTTAACATAGATGTCCCCCAAGTCTATGGTCCTTAGCCTTCAAGCAAAGATTATTTAATTTTAAGGACATTATTCAAAGCCAGTAAAATATTTCCTGTACGAACCAAAATTTGCCCTTACCAAACAAAATACTATACCTTGCAGTTCACGCTTCTGTCACTATTTTAAATTTTAAACACAAATAAAAATTTTAAGTGTTCACATAGAATGACAGAATTGGAGTAACTCAAGTGTTATTTCTTTGTCTTTACAATCACTGTTTGTGCTGCCATTGTTTATTTCTCTTCTACTGTTTAAACAAAGAAATATGTATCCCACAAAGGCTAGAAGCATGCATGAGCAATTCTGAACTATTACAAACTTACTCTTGAAATGAACAGGTATAGTGAAAAACACTGGTGTTCCATGTAGGATTCTATGTTTATTAAAAGATAAGTCATAAAAGTATGTTAATTTATTATTAAAATTCAACAGTAAGCATAGAAATTGTTTAGAGCTTAGACCAACAAAAGATTTTCTCAGGGAGTATTTTATTGCTGATGTTGTTGAGAATTGCCCCTGCATGGTGATAATAAAAAAGTTTGCCTTTTAGTCAGCTGCCAGATAATGAACCGCAAGCGCAGGCGCCACTCCTCTGTCATTGGAGGCTTAAGTGTTGTTGTGATGCTGAACAGGCTTCAGCAAAGCTTCCAGACTAAGACAGACTAGGAAGAAAGGCCTGGCAATCTACTTCTGAAAATTAACCAATAGAAACCCTATGGATCCCAACGGTCCAATCCAAAACTGATCATGAGATGGCACAGGACTGGGCAGCGTTTTGTTCTGTTGTGCACGGCGTTGCCATGAGTAGGGGTTGACTCAGCAGCAGCTAACAACAACGATATCTTGGGCAGATAGATTAGATAGATTAGGGATAATTTGTCTCAAATTTCTGGTGCAGTACCTCACACACAGTAAGCTCTGCAAGAGTGGCTGTTCTGAATGAAAATAATTGATAAACTGCAAAGAATTATACAGATATTAGGTGTTATTATAAAGGACACGAACACCAGGTTAAAAATACCACCTTACTTTTAAACTAATACGTAGATGGATACTGGCTTAAATCCTAGGTAAAAGAGAGTAGAAAACAAGGGAGCCCAGAGAAGTTGAGAGCTAAGATGGGTGGGATTTGGATGAGAAGTGAGTCTAAGTCCACCAGCCCCTGTACTTAAAGGGAGGGGAGCAAGGAAGGGGCAGACGAGGGCACTGACTGTAGGGACTGAGTCTGCAAGTGTGGCTCTGTAAGAGGCACGGAGTAAGAATGTCATCCACAGAAACATTTACAAGGAAAAATCATTTGAAAAATGGCCAGAAGGATGATGGTTGCAGTTCACTTTATGATAGCAGAGAACTAAAAGCAATGAAAACACCCTGACAATACTGGCATTAATCAAAAAAACAAAAAAATAATAAATGTTGGAGAGGTGTTGGGGATATTGGAACTCTTACGCACTGCTGGTGGAAATGTAAAATGGTAGAACCACTATGGAAAACGATATGGCACCTCCTTAAAAAGCTGGAAATAGAAATACCATATAATCCAGCAATCCCACTCCTAGGAATATATCCTAGAGAAATAAGAGCCATCACATGAATAGACACATGCACGCCCGTGTTCATTGCAGCATTGTTCACAATAGCAAAAAGGTGGAAACTACTGAAATGCCCGTCGACAGATGAAGGGATAAACCAACTACGGTACATACACACAATGGGGTACTGAGCCATGAGGAAGAATAATCATGAATCTGTGAAACATCTCACAACATGAATGAATCTGGAGGGCATTATGCTGAATGAAATAACTCAATCACAAAAGGATAAATATTGTATGAGACCACCACTATTATAAAACCTCAGGAAAAGGTTTACACACAGAAAAAACCAATCTTTGATGGTTATGAGGGAGGGGAGGAGTGGGGAGGGAAAAATCACTAATGAGAGTAGACAAACGTCAACTTTGGTAGAGGGAAAGACAACACAACAATATAGGGGAAGTTAGCACAACTTGACCAAGGCAAAGTCATAGAAGCTTCCTGGACACATCCAAACACCTTGAGGGATGGAGTTGCTGGGGCTGAGGGCTGGGGATCATAGTCTCGGGCGATTGGCATAACATAATTCATAAAGAGTATGTTCTACATCCTACTTTGGTGAGTAGCAGCTGGGGTCTTAAAAGCTTGCGAGCGGCCGTCTAGGATGCATCTACTGGCCCCATCCTGTCTAGAGAAAGGGAGAATGAAGAAAACCAAAGACACAAGGAAAATACTAGCCCACAGGACTAAAGGACCTCATGAACCACAGCCTCCACCAGCCTGAGCCTAGAAGAACTGGGTGGTGCCCGGCTACCACCATCAACTGCTCTGACAGGGATCACAATAGATGGTCGCGGGCAGAGTGGCAGAAAAACGTAAAACAAAATTCAAATTCACAAAAAAAAGACTAGACCTACTGGTCTGACATAACCCCCGATACTATGGCCCCCGGACACCCTGCAAACTCAGAACTGAAGCCACTTCTGGAGCCCACTTTTCAGCCAAAGATTAAACAGGCCTATAGAGCAATAACACGTGAGGACGTGCTTCTTAGTTCAATCAAATGGGCAACACCTGCCCAAAAGCAAGACAAGAAGACAGGAGGGGACAGGAAAACTGAACAAACGGACACGGAACCTGGGGTGAAAAGGGGGAGAGTGCTGTCATATTTCAGGGATTGCAGCCAATGTCAGAAAACAATTTTTATATAAATTTTTGAATGAGAAATTAACTTGTGCTGTAAACTTTCACTTAAAGCACAATAAAATTATATTAAAAATAAAATAAAAGCAATGCAAATATCCAAAACTAGGGGACTGATTAAATAAATCCTGCTATATCCGTTGAGGAAATACTATTCCATCCTAAAAAAAAAAATATTATAGAACCTATGTAGATGAGTATTTATTGACAGGGAAAGATGTACACATTATGTGTACAAAGAGATTACAAAACAGTGTGTACAATTCAATCTCACTTTTGTGAAGCAACAAAAAAAGTGTATATTAAAAGAACCCAAAGGGTAAACATCAGGGTATTAACAAGGTTAACTCTAGGTGGAAGGAGCCCTGGTGGCACAGTGGTTAAGTGCTCAGCTGCTAACCTGAAGGTTGGTGGTTTGAACCCACCATCCACTCCGAGGGAGAAAGATGTGTCAGGCTGCTTCTGTAGAGATTACAACAGCTGTCTATAGGGTTGCTATGAGTTGGAATTGACTCGAAGGCAACAGGTTTGGTTTTGGTTCTCTAGGTGGTGAAATTCTGGAGGTTTTAAAATGATCTTATTTCTGCTAATATGTATTTTCTAATTTTCTACAATGAATATGTACTGTTTTTGCAATAAGGAAAAACTACATAATTTATTTTTTATAAAAAGTTGTGAGAGTCAGATGGGCAGAGATCAAAGATTGGGGGCCACATGCCTGACATTCACATTGTCAATTCCCTAACTCCTAGATTGTGGTCATTTTGCCACTCTATCCACACCTCTTGCATGGCCTTCCAGAATGAACTTCAAGCATGGACGAGGCTCTGGATGGGATTTAATGTCCTTTGATGTTGCTTGCCCTCCAAGAGACCCCGATTCTATGAACTCTGTCAATGGGAAGGTTGAAAAGAAATTAGAGGTGAATGAGGTGAAGAAATTATTAGCAGATTCGGCCACACAGTGGTGCTATAAGCCAGAAAATCAAAGCCCAGCATAGTAGCACCCTGTTAGATGGGAATAATGTTCTCTGCACCTAGCAGGCCACCAGGGGACAGAGGAAGGTTTAGAGGCACAGTGCTTCTACAGGGCCCGCTGGAGTCACCAGTCGATAATGCTACCAACTGTCATTCAATAACACATATCATTATAATGATGAGGTGCCAGGAGCAAAACAGAACAACTCAAACAGGTGCAGATCTTGGAATTAAATGCTTAAAGAGACAGCTCAAGGTACCTGTGCAACCTCATCCTTTAGCCCTCCCGTGCTCCTACCATACACCTTCGTGCTCTAAGCCTCACCTTCTTAACCACATCTCCATATTCACTGAGCACCTTCTGAGTACCAGGCACCAACCTAGGAGCCGAGCATTTAGCCAGAGCCTGGGAAGGCAGGGAAAGAGCCCTGAGAGTGAGGCGGGAAGGAGCTAAGTGAGGAGGAATACATGTGTGTGTGGTGGATGTGTGAAGTGTGACTGGCAGAGAGGACCACAGTCCAAGGTCCTTGCACTGCAAAAATGTGGTTGGTTAGAAGAACTAAGAGAAGGCCAGTGTGGCTAAAGGCTGGTCAACAAGGGAGACACTGGAAACAATGAGGCTAGAGAGAATCAGGGGCCTGACCATGTAACTTGAACATTTTCCTAGACCATTGAAGGGTTCTAAAGAGGGGAGGGACATGATGAAATTTGTATTTTAAGAAGTGTACGCTGGCTGGTGTGTGGAGGAGGGCTGGGGGCCACTAATGGCCACAGGAAAACACTCAGGAATGTGTTGCAGTAGTACAGATGAGAGATGACTGCAGTCTGGACACAGGGCTGTAGATGGCGAGAAGTGAATAGACGTGGATAGATTTTGGAAGTAGACAGTAACTCATTAGATGTGGGGAGGGGTAAGAGAGAGGGAAGTGTCAAATATGACTCCCAGGCTTTCTGGCATGAACAATTGGATGGATGAGGTGTTGTTTACTAAGATGAGCAGTAATTAAGAAGGACGCGGTGGTGGGCTAACAATTCAGTTTTGAACCAGTTATATTTGAGATGCCTAAGAGACATGTCCCCCACCTGTCTGTCAGTTTGCCATACTGTGGTGGCTTGTGTGTTGCTATGATGCTAGAAGCTATGCCACTGGTAGTTCAAATACCAGCAGGGTGGCCCATGGTGGACAGGTTTCAACAGAGCTTCCAGATTAAGACAGACCAAGAAGTAAGGCCTGGTGATCTGCTTCCAAAAATTAGCCAATGAAAGCCCTATGGATCACAACAGACTATTGCCTGATACAGTGCTAGAAGATGAGCCCTTAGGTTGGAACATAATAGCTGCAACAATGGACTCAAACATACCAGTGATTGAGAAGATGGCCCACGACCCGACAAACTTTGGTTCTGTTCTTCTCTAGTGGTTCTGCTAGACTTTCTGCTTAACACCTCCATTTACACATCTCTTTGTTGTTGTAATTGTTGTTAGTTACCCGGCAACTAACAACAATTACAACAACAAAGAGATGTGTAAATGGAGGTGTTAAGCAGAAAGTCTCAAGTACTGTTTTGAAGCTCAGAAGAAAGGTCTGGGTTGGGCATCTGAATTTGGAAGCCTTTGGTTTATAGAAGATGCAGTTAAAGGCATGACAATGGATGAGATGACCCAGAAAATAGTACACAGTGATAAGAGAGTCTAGGACCTAGCCCTCAGCAATGACAACATTTATAGATCAGGTAAAGGAGGGTGAGCCAGAAAAAGACATTGAGAAGCTACACCTGGAGATGGAGGACAACCTGAAAAGAGTGAGGTGTCAAGGAGGCCGGGGAAGGAATGTGTTTCGAGAAGGAGAGACTGTTAAGCTGCTGAAAGCTATGAGGTCAAGGAATATAAGAATGTAAAGTGTCCATTGATTTTCACAGCATGGAGGTCTCTGCAGACCTTGGCATGTGCAGCTTCAGTGGAGTGGGCTGGAGAGTAAATGAGGGTAAGGAAGGGGAGAACCTATGTGTAGACAGGTTGTGTGTAGACAGTTCTTTAGAGAATAATGTGAGCTATGAAGGGGAGAACAGAGAGCTAGGAAAGGAGCTTCAGCGGGACAGTGTTCTAGTGAGTTTGTTTTAAGGTGGGTCGTACTAAAATAAGGAGCCCTGGTGGTGTAACAGTCAAGCACTTGACTGCTAACCAAAAGGTTGGTGGTTCGAACCCACCCAGCTGCTCCAAGGGAGAAAGACCTGGCAATCTGCTTCCATGAAGATTACAGCCAAGAAAACCCTCTGGGGCAGTTCTACTCTGTCACGTGGGGTCACTGTGAGTTGGAATTGACTCGATGGCACCCAACAACAATACTAAAATGGAGTCCCTGGGTTTTGCAAACCATTAACCTGCTTGGCTGCTAACTGAAAGGCTGGAGGTTCGAGTCCACCCAGAGATGCCTCAAAATAAAAGCTTGGTGATCTACTTCCAAAAAATCAGCAACTGAAAACCCTATGGAGCACAGTTCTACTCTGACACATGCAGGGTCATTGCCATGAGTTGGAGTCAACTCAACAGCAACTGGCATTAATAATGGGAAGGATCTAGCAGACAGGGAGAGAAAGTGATGTAAGAGAGAGAGAGAACAACTGATGGTGTGAAGGAGGGATGGGGTCTAGAACCTTGCCCAGCTTTTCCTCTGCCTTCGATGCCTGTTCCTTTCTCACTGCCTACTCACCTTCTACTCATCCTTGAAGGACCAGCCCAAATGTCACTGCTTCTCTGAGACTTTGCTTAGTCCTACAAGACAAAACTTTGTCTCTACCCACTCACAGTGTGTTTACAGCTCTATTACAGCTTTTATTCTATATTATTGAGGGCAGAGACCACCACAGAAGTGTCTGTACCCCAGCTCTGTGTCTGACACCTAGTAAGTCCTAAAGGGTAGATGGATGATAGGGGAAGTATCAGCACCCTGGACACTGAGGTGGTGGGGTGGGGAGAAAGAATGGGGAATGATGGGATGACTGAGAGAATTGGCTATTTCTTTCAGTGGCCATTTCTGCTATGTTTTTCTTTTTCTGCAGGAACGGAGCCTTGTCACGTCCCTGACCCTCTCACATTGTCCGTCAAGGAATCCAGCTTAAATGATAACCTGGTGTAGATGAAGAAACAGAAAATGGAGACAATCCCTGCTCCTACTGGTCCACCCACACAGCAAGAGGTCAGAGGTGAGGGGAGCTGGACTGGTGGGGGTGAGGGCGGGGAAAGGCGCCTGAATTTCTTTCTCCCAGTGCTGTGCTAGGATTCTCAGGTATTCTCTAATTAAGATGAGAAGAAACAGGAGGGGCACTTTGGAATGTAAACATCAGATAAGACCAGGTCCCCCTTCCTCCCCAGGAGGTTTCCAATTTCTTTCTTCTTGGATGAATACCACACTCTTTCCTGTGAATTAGTTTCTGCCCTCTTTAGCCCCTGAAGTTTACCCTCTTCCTTTGCAGGAATGAATCTTTGCCTTTCAAGTTCTTTCCATTCCCGCTTCCTCAGTCCTTGCCTCCACCTTTGGGTCTGTCTTTGCATCCCTTGTGGCTTCCTCATTTATACAGTGCCTATGCTTCTGACCTTGGAAGGGACCCTCGGCTTCAGGCTGGGAGTTTTTGACCCCTGCTCTGGCTTTTCTCCCCCTGCTCTGGCTTTTCTCTCCCTGCTCTGGCTTTTCTCTCCCTGCTCTGGCTTTTCTCCCATCTCCTTTAGGAAGGTCCAGCAGGCACAGTCACTGCATTGTACCAATACAATGCAATGCCAGCCAGCCTAGGGGGCCAGGCACCCAAGTACTAAAAGAACAATCCAGATGAGTGGTGCCAATAGAAGGGGTCCAGAGGAGAGACCACCAGCATCGGTGGCAGAATTGGGGGAAGGCTTCAGGGAGGAGGTGAGATTTACACTGAGCCTTGAGGAAGTGTAGGCTCTAGGAAGTAGAGAAGTGGGGAGAATCCCTGCCAAGAGGCTAGTTTAGGAAGCATTGTTTGGGACCAGTTCAGGTGGAGCAGAGGGTTTAGAGAGGGGGGAGATTGGAGAGTTAAGTAGGGCGACAAATGGGCGGAGTGGTTAGGGATGGAACACAGGGCTACAGAAATCAGATTTAATACTTTCAACAATGGGAAACTATCAAAGGTGTTTACAGTGGTGGGGGAGTAGTGATAGGGGGGCAAAAGGATTTAAAGATAATTCTGGAAGCAAAGTGTAGAGAGATGAGGGCGGCATGCTCTCCTATCTCCCTACTCTTTGCCCTCAGCTATTGCCACCATCCCACAGGACCCAGAATACCTGGAATGAAGATCCAGTATGTGAGGGACTGGAGGAACCATGAGAGACACCCCCACTCCCAGCCAGTGATCTGATGTCTGGGGATTCTCCCACCATGTGTCCACGCTTAGCCAAGGGTTCCATCCACAATGGGGCTTGGACCTCAAAGCCTTCCCTGCTTCGGGGTAGCACAGGACAGAATGAACTCTTCTAGGCTAGCGGGCCTGACACCATCCTCATCCTCAGAAGGATTCAGTCCACTGCATGCCACCAGGCTTCTCCGCACTCTCGCCTCAGCCTAGCTGGGGAAGGGGGGATTGGGGAGTGAAGAAGTGGGAGGACAGAAATTCAAGAGCAAAGAGGATGGTTTGGAAGGAGCTCACTGGGTTGTAGGATAGCCCGGAGGCTCAGCCCACTCACGGACACCTCCTGAGAGCACCTCCTTTCCTTCCTTGTGACTCCCAGACCCAGGTTTCGTTGCCCCCTTCTCTTGGAAGAGTCAGGTCCCAGTAGAGAAGAGTCCACCCCAGCGCAGACCTGTACTTATTCCTGGGATCTGGGAGAATGCAAGGGGGTTATACATGATCTCTTCTGTCCAGGAATATCTCTCTGGAAAGCTGGGACTGGGTCATTCGGAGCGGCTACTACAGGGAAGGAGATAAAATTTAGCAGGAATGCTAGGATCTTAGACCTTTGAGTTTTAATTCACCCCCCCCCCTTTTTGTCCCAGGGCAGTCCACTTGTCTTTCTTCATGTTCTAGATCCACCCAACCACCCCATTTCTCCCTCTGGCCAGGGCTGGAAAGCTGGGTGATGGTGGACTCAGCTGTGAGCTCAGTGCACGGGAGCTACCTGTAGGCTCCTCTGTCTTGCGGGGTGTAACCTAGCCCCTCTGTGGCTCAGGGACCAGAGATGCCTGCTTTAAGGGTATATATATATATATATATATTTGGGCATGCTTCCAAATTGGGGGGTGGAGATATTTTTATATTAAATCAGTGCCCCCACCTCCATGATCCTTGGGTGTCCTCCAGAAATGGCCCCTTTAAGGGGAATTTTCCATGGAAGAAGGAAGGTGACTCTCCAAGCGCTTACTCATGGTACTCCCATGTTCACTCTCTGTTCTCTGTCCTTTGCGCACATTCCACTCATCTATCAGCATGATGGCCACCATCTCCAGGAAGCCCCCTCCCACTGCATCTTCCCCTGCTTGGCCCTCTTCTGTAATCCTTGACATACCAGATGACTCTGGTGAAGAAGACCCTACTCGACTTTGGTCGTTTGTGGTTTTCTGTGAAGAGTCTAGCTAGTGTTTGGCTAACCAGACTTTAAACTCCTCAAGGGCAGGGCAGGGGCTGCATCTCTTCCTTGGTGTCTGGCTATACTATGTGAAGAATTGTAGGAATGAGAGAGAGAGAAGTGGAGGGCAGAAATGACCAGCTGAAGAGAGGAGTGAAGGCATGGACTTCTCCCCAGCCCCCTACCAGCCCTTGTTGCCACTAACCCCGCACTGATTATGTTCTGCTATATGATGCATAATTTGTGTTTTGTATATTATGTGTATAGATAACTATAACTTCCCCTTCCTTAATGGGTAGTGCACATCACATCCAGGTACCTGGAGGACATTTCTGCCCTCCTTTCCTTGATCACTGGGACTTAAGTTCCTCGCCTGCTATCTTATAGCCCTGCTGCAACAGTGACATTAGTTGGACTCACTTGGTAAATTGTCTAACGCTCTGCAAATATGAAGCCTCTCTTGAGGTTGGGCTTATGGAATCACAGACCCTCTGGGTGCAAGATGACTGTATGATCATCTGCTCTGACTTTCTACCCAATGTGCACACTCCAGGCTACCTCATTATGGGGAGGATGAGCATCGTCCAGCTTGTGCTCTGGGGACAGAGGACTTGCTAACCAGAAGCCAGGCAGCCTATCTGACAGCAGGAGAGCGCCTTAGAAAGCCCTTTATTAGAGCAGAAGCCTGCCTCCTGTGACTTCCACACTTTGGTCTTCAGTCACAAAGACTAGGTCTAATTTATCTTCTGCTAAATGACAGCCCTCTAGATCTTTGGCATCCTAGAATGTTAAAGCCATACAGGGACCTTTGAGGTGATCTATGCCAAACCTACATGTTGTAGGTTTTGATGAGGAAAACTGGGCCCAGAGAGAAAAGAACATTCATTGTCAAAGTCACACAGTGTGTGAGCGGTAGAGCCTGATGGGGGCCCAGTCTCCTGACACTGCCCAGGGCACTTTCCTTAGTCTTCCAGACCTCTTTTTCTCCAGGCCAAACTCTCCTCTCCTCTGAAATTTTCCTTTAATTTGCTCAGCCCAATTTATCTCTCAATTGTATATGCGCATTCTGTCTCTTCTTGGGTTCAGACCATAATCTATACATCATCTTGCCCACAGAAGCCTAGTGCAGTACAGGGTGGTCAAGGAATACTAACTGGATGAAGGAACAGTAAACGTAGCCCATACCCCTGAATTCCTTAAGCATACTACACACTTCATTTCCATTCATCCTTACACTGCGCTTAGAGGTGGGTTCTTTAAATGATGGAGAAGCCCAGGTTAGGAGATAATAAATGAATTGCTCTAGGTATGGCTGCTGGTAGAGGTGAAGCAGAAATGCCCCATGCTGCTGTGTGGTTGTTAAAGTATGAAAACACTGTACTTATGTACCAGCTGGTAAGCAGTCACTGCTCTGAGCTGCCTATGTCCCCTCAGCCCATCTTGTCTTCTTGGAATCCCCCACTTCTCCCACCCTTCATCAGCTCTGAGGCCTTGTCTCTTCTGTCTTGCAGGCTCCTGTGCATCTCTGGGTGAAGCGGGCATTTAAGCTTGGGATCCTTTTGCTCTGAACTTAAGCCTGGGTTTATGCTGCAGGTCCACAACCCCTCAACCTAATGCTTGGGTCCAGAGGACTGTCAGGATTCAGAATCCTTTAGATTTTAGAAAGGAAATATGGTACACATAACATATAACAAGGAAGACCACAGTGGAGTCTGAGGTGGCACCTGAAATCATGGAATCAGACACATTACTATTTCTGCAGTGAATATATGAATAGTCACACTAAGTGGGATATATAAAAACTATAAATAGCATGGGTGGTGCAAAGGGTTAATGCACTAGACTACTTACCGAAAGGTTGGAAATTCGGGTCCACCCAGAGGTATCTTAGAAGAAAGGCCTGGTGATCTACTTCCAAAAAATCAGTCACTGAAAACCCTATGGAGTGTAGTTTTACTCTGACACATTTAGGGTCACCATGAGTTGGAGTTGGCTCAGCAGCAACTGGTCTTTTTACTAAACCAGTCTCATGCCAGGTTTTGTGTGTGAGTTGCAGAAAACTTTCAGTTTTCAGAGCTTTCTGGATTTTGAAATTGTGGATAAGGGATTGACCAATACTATATTGCCTTTTAAGGATGATTTTGTATTAGTTGGTGGAAGCTTGAACAAACCAGAGAACCTGCTGGGAAAGGCTGTGCTGAGGTGATAGGAGGCCTGAAAGTGGGTGGCAGATGAGAGAGAGCTCCAGGGGACCCCAGGGAGGCTGTGATTTGACTAGGGCTGTGACCTTCCAGCCACCCTTGGCCCTGCCAACAGAAGGATCTCATGCCCCCAGCCCTGGGGGAGCACAGCATGGGTGGATGTGATGGCAGACAGAGCTCAAGGCTGTGCCAAGGTGGGCAGTGGGCCTTGGAGATCTGGCTGGGAAAAACCATGTTCTGCAGGCAGGATGTCACCTCTTTATCTAGGCCTGGGGACCTGGGGTAGCTGGAAGGTTGGCATTCCTGATAATAGACAAGATCCTTTTGTTGGTGCTTTTGGCTCAGCTCAGCCCTACTGCCTGTTCTGCCAGCTCAAGGTTATTTCCCTGGTGATGTACTGCCTGAAGCTTGGCATCTGCCACCCACACTCTCTTGCCACTGCTACAGCCAAGAGCAAAGATTCAAATTCTCTGAGACTCTTTTCACTTAACTCAAGCAAAGCCAAAGGTCATGTATTTATTGAGTACCTACTGCTAGGCACATAGTTGAGCCTTGGGGACTTTGTTCTCATTATTCTCTCTCCCAGCTACCCAAGTCCTAGCGTCCCTAGTTTGCCCTTCTGCCATGAATCATGACCTGCTCCCATCCTTCCTCTGAACACCTGTGGCATTTGCTGCCATTCCTTAGTTCTTAAGTAACCTCCTGACCTTTCTTATAACCTCGTCTTATTTTTGTTGCTTAAATTTTTATTTGAATGCTCTGTGTTTCAGATTAATTAGGGCTATGACTGAGGGTTTGGGCCTGGGTGCAAGCTGTCCTACTACTACTAGTAGGCACCTGCCCTTCCTTCCTTGAACATGTGTCGAATGCAGGAGTGACCCCAGAGGAAGACTGGAAAGCCCTTCAAAGGGGAGTGGAAGATGATGCTTGGTGCCTATAAACGCATTTGCACAGGGCTTTCTGAAGAAATGACAGCAAGATTTACAATTTTAGCACCTTTGTATTACAAAAATTGTTTATGTGACTGAGGGAGGCTGTGTAATTTCTATATCTAGGCAACTTAAAAAATGGTAGCCATCGCCTTACATGAGTTTAGCATTCATTCAAAATGTGGTAATATTTATTCCATAGGCTTCATAATACGTAGGATTTTCCTCTGGCTAGAATTACTTAGGTTTGGGCCTGTCTGCGGGTCCCTTAAAGTGCTGGAGGGGCACAGGCTGAAAAAGTTCAAACGTTCTCCCATTAGATTCTGTTTTTGGGACAAGGAGGAGACATAAAGGGAGAAAGATGCCTGTCAATATCTTCAAAGATCTCTCTACTTTCCTTATCCCTACCTCCCTTGGGTGTTCTGCATGCAGAGTCCCATCCTAGTAGATATGCGCTCATTCACTCATTCAAACGCTTGTGAGAGCTGATTGCTAAATTCAGGAATTTTCCTTGGTAGCATAAACCACCGGTAGGTTGAAATTGGCCATGATGGGAATATTTGCACCATGGAGACTGGCAAATACTATATTAGGGCTTTTTTTTAATCAAAAAACAAAACACTGTTTATTGATGACTTACCATGTGTTGGAACTGTGCTAAATACCAGGAATACAACAGTGAGGAAGACAGACCCAGTCTCTGCCCACAGAGAGTTTATAGTCTAGAGTTGCACTGTCTAATAAGGTAGCTACTAGCCACATTGTGGCTATTTAAATTTAAATTTAATAAAAATGAATAAAAAATTCATTTGCTCATTCACACCAGCTGTATTTTGAGTGCACAATAGCCACATGTGGCTAGTGGCTACCGTGTTGAACGGCACAGATATGGAACATTTCCATTATAGCAGAAAATTCTAGTAGATGGTACTGCATGGAGGCTGGAGAAGGGGAAAGAGGAACAGGTAAGCCAGATGGGTCATATGTCTAGACCCAGACTAGGCATTCAAAACAACAGAACCAAGTGCTCTGAACTGGTGGCTTTTAAACTTCTTTTTGATGAAAATCCATAGTAATAAAAAAAATATATATATAGATTCATGAAACAGGTAACAGTATTTACCCTTACCACATGGTATGCACTCTGATCCAGTCTATCCTACCCTATTCTATCCATTTTATTAAACTATATGTATATTCTGGTTAGTCAACTCTTTCAGTCACAGTTTGAAAAATATTGCTTTAGACATTACATGGGGTTTTGGGGGACAAGGTGATGGGATAGAGAAGAGTAGAGTGATGTAGCTGGGGAAGGCTTCCTGGAAGAGACTGCAGTAGCTTTTGTAAGGAGAAGAGGGAAAGGGCAGTGTGAATCCCGCAAAGGGAACTAACTTGGGGTGGAGGTCTCAGGCCCCAAGGGGCTGAAAGTTCACTCCCCACACCTGGGTGGCTTCAAAGCTTCTGCCTTTCTCTTCTCTCACCTACCCTTGCCTCCCCAGTCCTTTCATCTGGCCCTGAGTGTAAATTATTAGCTCTAGTGGTGGACAAAAAGCAGGGTTCAAACACAGGCATGTGTGGGAAAGGCCTAGAGGAAGCTCAACAATGTAAATGAAGGTCTTCAGATCTCAAGGGGGTGGGTGATGGAGAAGGGTCAGCCCATCTGGTGGGGGCCCACTCGACCCTGCTGCTCATGGGGAAGAAGCCTACGTGTTAAGCTCAGGGAATCGCAGAGCCCTCAGAGTCTCTGTAAAGTTCGCTCTAAATTCCTCCTGCTGCAGCATCAGCCATTTCATCATGTTCTGACCAGGGTCTCCCGCAGGGAGACCACTGATACCTGGGAATCACTGTAATTCTAATTTTCTTGAGATGTTCCTGTGAAGAAGATTGATTCTCCAGATCATTCACAGGCTGTAGGGCTCATTCCTGGGCAGGTGGGGCCGAGGCCAGCAGTGGAGCTAAACTACTACACGGTGCTTGATGCTCCTTTACACAGGACAGGAGAAAAATAATAATCATTCACATATGAAATCTTGTGGAAGATGGGGTTCTGTGTAACTCTAGTGGGAGATCTGGGTCTAGAAAATTAGGAGGAGGAAGATTTCAGTTCAGCAGAAGGAGCAATAATGTTCTAGTAACAGAGTGTCCAGTGGAGGCTACACTGTCTTAAAGCCTTCACACAGAAGCCAGATGTCAGGAGGGCCACAAAGAGGATTCCTGCTCTGGGAGGCCAAATTTGAGCCATTCGTTCATTTATTCAACACATTTATTGAGCACCTACTATGTGCCAGATGCTGAGCTAAGTGCTGGGGTTACATCTGAGGACCAAGCAGACAAAAACCCCTACCGTCATGGAGCTTATATTGGCGTTGGGTGGTGGGGAGGACAGACAAGGCCTGCAAAGCCTTCTATAATTCCAAGACTGTAGAATGTGTGGAACCCTATGGAACTTCATGACTCATTCCTACCTGCATTATTTCACAGGTGGCTCACAACAACCCTTAAAATAGGTGGGGCAGGGCAGCTCAATGTCTTACACCTAAAAAATGTGTACTTGAGAAAGGAAGTATCTTTATTTCACATATGAGGAAACTGAGGCTTAGAGGGTGACTGATTCAAGGTCAGAAAAGTGGTGACAGGGCTAGGACTCCCCAGCTTTTTCCACTCTGGTGGGTGACCAGGTGGGGCCAGAACACCTCTTTCATTATCTCCTTTCACCAAGAACAGTTGAGGCTTTCCCCAGGGGTGGGAGTAGGGAGAGACCCCTGGGTCAGGGTGAGGGGACTGCCTGGGTGGGAGGTCTTGAACAGCACTCTTCTCATCTCTGATAACCAGTGGGTATAACCCGATTCATTCACCTCATATGCATGGGAAAGCTGGACAATGAATAAGAAAGACTCAGGAAGAATTGATGCATTTGAATTATGGCATTGGCAAAGAATATTGAATATATTGTGGACTGCCAGAAGAATGAACAAATCTGTCTTGAAGAAGTACAGCCAGAATGCTCCTTACAAACAAGGAGAGTGAGCCTTTGTTTCATATGCTTTGGATATGTTATAAGGAGGGACCAGTCCCTGGAGAAGGTCATCATGCTTGGTAAAGTAGAGGGTCAATGAAAAAGAGGAAGACTCTCAAGGAGATGGACTGACACAGTGGCTGCAACAATGGGCTCAAACTTAGCAGCGATCGTGAGGATGGTGCAGGGCTGGGCAGTGTTTCATTCTGTTGTTCATAGGGTCGCTATGAGTTGGAACTGACTCCATGGCACCTAACAACAACAACACAACAGACTGAAAGGAGGCCTTCCAGAGAGGGAAGGGGCAGGGACAATCATGGAACTTGGGAAGAAGACACTGGAATTCTGGTGCTTAAATGACTTACAATAATATCAATCTTACATAGCACTTAACCGTGATCCTAAAATCTTTACATGTATTAATTCCTTTATCCTGTCAACAACCCCAAGCAGTATGCATTACGTTTAGCTTTATTTTAGGAATAAGGAAACTAAAGCAGGTTAAGGAACTTGCCCAAGGTCACCCAAACTAGTGAGTGGCTGGTTTGGGATTTGAGCCCTGGCAGTCTGGCTCAATGCCTGCCTCTCAGGCACCCTGGCCTCGGGCACTGCTGGGCCTGCAGCCCCTTCCTCCCTCTCCATCTCCCTCAGAGGGCCCCTGCCACACCTGCCCCAAATCCCACCGGAGAAGGGGCCTCCTAAAAGCTGTCTTCCACCGTAGGCGGGGCTGAGGGAGAGGGGGAACTGGAAGATAAAGAAGCTTTGTGCCGCGGTGGGATTCTGCTTAAAGCCACAGCCCAGGTGGGAACCGGATGGGGATGCAGGAAGGAGCGTAGAGCAAGCGCCAAAGCCTGGGAGGGAGAGCATGGGGCGGGTTTGGCCTAGCGCGAAGAGGACTGCCGGCTAGGCGGGACCCTCCTCCTCAAACACCTTGCTCTGAGTTGGGGGAGCTGTCTCCCGCCTTAGCGCCATAGTCTCGGCTCATTACCTGAGCAAACCGTGTGCGGAAGACGCATCTTGTCCCCGCCCCCCTCCCTCCGCCGCGTCCTCAGACCGTTGGAACCGGAACCGGGCTGACAGTGAACCCGGGAAGGCCCTGCCGCATCTCGCCTCCCGCAAGTCCCCGTGGAGTCAGTAGGTGGCGCCTGGCTCCCAGCTCGGCGACTACGACTGCTTTACAGCCCCAGGGGCTCAGGGCCCTCCCTTGCAGTCCAAGACAACGCTGAGGCTGGGGCCGGCACCGTGGGCAGGGCCTCTGCATTCCCTACCGTCATTTCCCCCCAGCCACTGACTGGAAGAGCCTTCTGGTTTCCAGTTGTTCTGGGAACCCTGGGAGAACAAGGTCACCTGACACCTCCCATCTGCCTCCTCGGATAAGAGAGGAGAGCTCTTTTCTATCATCACCCTCAGGGGGAACAATCTTGGGATGTGTGTGGGGCAGGCGGGCGGGCGGGGTGAGGATTTTTTGGAGAAAAGAAATGCAAAACAACTCAGGGTTATTAGCTATCCAAAAAAAAAAAAGAACCCAACCCGATGCCGTCTGACTCTGTAGTAGAACTGACCCATAGCGTTTCCAAGGAGCTGCTGGTGGATTCAAACTGGAGACGTTTTTGGTTAGCAGCTGTGGCCTACCGTAGCTCTTAACCACTGCACCATCAGAGAGATGTAAATCAAAACCACAAGAGATACCATTTCATTCCTACTAGGATGGCTAAGATTTAAAAACCTAACAAACGTTGGTGAGGATATGGGAAAATTGGAACCCTTACCCATTGCTGGTGGGACTGCAAAATGGTACAGCCCTTGTAGAAAACATTGTGATGGTTCCTCAAAAAACTAAGTACAGAACTACCATATTACCCAGCAATTCCGCTCCCTGGTATATGCCCAAAAGACTTGAAAGCAGAGACTCAAAGACTTGTACACCAGTGTTTACTGCAGCACTATTCATAGTAGCCAAAAGGTAGAAACAACTTAAATGCCCATAAACAGATAAGTGGATAAACAAAATATACATACATACAATGGAATACTACTCAGCCAGTAGGAGAAATGATGTCTGGATACATGCTACAATATGGATGGAGCCGGAAGACATTATGCTGAGCGAAATAAGCCAATCACAAAAGGGCAGGTATTGTATGACCTTCCTTCTATAAAAAGACAAGAAAAGGCAAATGTGTAGAGAATAAAGTTTATTAGTGGTTACCAGGGGTGGGAGGGAAGGGGAAAGGGGAAATTAACGGCGATGGAGATATCGCATTGATTCAGGGTAGGGTTGCACAGCCTATGATTGTAATTGCTGTAAGTTGTACATCTGTAAAAAGTTGAATTACAAAAGTTGTGTGATAGATATATTTGCAACAATGACCAAAAAAAAAAAAAAAAAAAAAGCTGCTGAGGCTGCTTATGTACAACCAAAAATCTCATGGGGTTTGATGTCTTGGTTTGGAGGTTTAGGGTCATGGTTTTGTGGGATATCCCAGTTAATTGGCCTAATAACACATTTAGTGCATCTGTTCTGTGTAGTGCCTGGGGTCTTAAAAGCTTGCAAGTGGCCATCCAAGGCACAATAATTGGTTTCTATTCACTTAGAGTAACAGAAAGAAAGAGAGTCAGGAATAGAGGGAGGATATGGAATGTGTGGCTGATTGCCTCCATGCATAACTGCCTCTTTTGCCATGAGACCAGAAGAACTGGATGGTGCCAGGCTACCATTACTGACTGAAGATTCTTTAGAGGAATCCTGATCAAAAAGGGGAAAATGCAAAAAAAATTTCAAATTCTCATGGACTCCAGACTTCCTGGAGCCATGAAGTCTGGATGAACCCCTGAACTATTGCCCTGAGATAATCTTTAAACCTTAAACTAAAAATATTCCCTGAAGTCTTAAAACCAAACGATAGCTTAGCTTGTTGTTGTTAGGTGCCATCGAGTCGGTTCTAACTCATAGCGACCCTATGTACAACAGAACGGGGCCCATTGTTGCAGCCACTGTGTCAGTCCATCTCCTTGAAGGTCTTCCTCTTTTTTGCTGACCCTCTACTCTTCCAAGCATGACGTCCTTCTCCAGGGACTGGTCCCTCCTGATAACATGCCCAAAGTATATGAGACAAAGTCTCGCCATCCTCGCTTCTAACAAGCATTCTGGCTCTACTTCTTCCAAGACAGATTTGTTCATTCTTCTGGCAGTCCGTGGGATATTCAATATTCTTCGCCAACGCCATAATTCAAAGGTATGGATTCTTCTTCTGTTTTCTTGGTCATTGTCCAGCTTTCACATGCATATGAGGCAAATGAAAACACATGGCTTGGGTCAGGACATCTTAGTCCTTAAAGTGACATCTTTGCTTTTTAACAGTTTAAAGAGATCTTTTGCAGCAGATTTGCCCAATGCAATGTGTCATTTAATTTCTTTCTTTTTTTTTTTTAAATTGTGCTTTAGATGAAGGTTTACAGAGCAAATTAGTTTCTCATTAAACAATTAATACACATATTGTTTTGTGACATTGGTTGCCAACCCCATGACATGTCAACACTCTCCTTCTCTACTTTGGGTTCCCCATTATCAGCTTTCCTGTCCCCTCCTGCCTTCTTGTCTTTCCCCCAGGGCTGGTGTGCCCATTTAGTCTTGTTTTGTTTTATGATCCTGTCTAATTTTGGCTGAAGGGTGAACCTCAGGAGTGACTTAGTACTGAGCTGAAAGGGTGTCGGTGGACCATACTCTCGGGTTTCTCCAGCCTCTGTCAAACCAGTAAGTCTGGTCTTTTTTTGTGAGTTAGAATTTTGTTCTACATTTTTCTCCAGCTCTGTCCAGGACCCTCTATTGTGATCCCTGTCAGAGTAGTCAGTGGCGGTAGCTGGGCACCATCTACTTGTGCTGGACTCAGTCTGGTGGAGGCTGTGGTATGCGTTGTTTGATTTCTTGATTGCTGCTTCCATGGGCGCTGATTGTGGATCCAAGTAAAATGAAATCCTTTACAACTTCAGTATTTTCTCTATTTATCATTATGTTGCTTATTGGTCCAGTTGTGAGGATTTTTGTTTTCTTTATGTTGAGATGTAATCCATACTGAAGGCTGTGGTCTTTGATTTTCATCAGTAAGTACTTCAAGTCCTCTTTACTTTCAGCAAGCAAGGTTGTGTCATTTGCATGTCACAGGTTGTTGATGAGTCTTCCTTCAATCCTGATGCTGTATTCTTCTTCATATAGTCCAACTTCTCAGATTATTTGCTGAGCATACAGGTTGAATAAGTATGGTGAAAGGATACAACCCTGAGGCACACCTTTCTTAACTGTAAACCACGCTGTATCCCCTTGTTCTATTCAAATGACTGCCTCTTGGTCTAAGTACAGGTTCCTCATGAGCATAATTAAATGTTCTGTAATTCCCATTCTTCGAAATGTTATCCATAATTTGTTATGATCCACACAGCTGAATGCCTTTGCATAGTCAGTAAAACACAGATAAACATCTTTCTGGTATTCTCCACTTTCAGCCATGATCCATCTAACATCAGCAATGATATCCTTTGTTCCATGTCCTCTTCTGAATCTGGCTTGAATTTCTGGCAGTTCCCTGTCGATGTACTGCTGCAAATGCTTTTGAATGATCTTCAGCAGAATTTTACTTGTGTGTGATATTAATGACAAACCAAAAAAACCAAAACTGTTGTCGTCGAGTCGATTCCAATATTGTTCGATAATTTCTGCATTCTCCTGGATCACCTTTCTTTGAAATGGGTACAAAATGAATCTCTTCCAGATGATTGGCCAGGTAGCTGTTTTCCAAATTTCTTGGCAGAGATGAGTGAGCACTTCCAGTGCTATATCCGTTTGTTGAAACATCTCAATTGGTATTCTGTAAATTCCTGGACCCTTGTTTTTCTCTAATGCCTTCAGTGCATCTTGGACCTCTTCCTTCAGTACCATCAGTTCTTGATCATATGCTACCTCCTGAAATGGCTGAATGTCGACCAGTTCTTTTTGGTACAGTGACTCTGTATTCCTTCCATCTTCTTTTGATACTTCCTCCATCATTTAATATTTTCATCGTAGAATACTTCAAGATTGTAACTCGAGACTTGAATTTTTTCTTCAGCTTAGCTTAACCAGTAAAAAATGTCTGTCTTCCAGAAGAACTAGATGGTGCCTGGCTACCACCAAGGAACATCCTGACAGGGAACACAGCAGAGGGTCCCTGACGGAGCAGTAGAACGATGGGATGCAGAACTCAAATTCTAGTAAGAAGACCAGACTTAATGGTCTGATAAGACTGGAGGTGCCCCAGAAAGCATGGCCCCTGGTCTCTCCATCACCCCAGAACTAAAACAATTTCCTAGGCCAACTCTTCAGACAGGCGTTGGACTGGACTGTGGGACATAAAGTGATACTTGTGAAGAATGTGCCTCTTAGACAAGTAGATACAAGAGACCAAAGGGGCGGCTTCTGTCCAGAGGTGAGAGGGGAAGGCAGAGAGAGTGAGGATCTGGTTGAATGTTCATGGGGAATCAGGGGCGGAGGAGAGGAGTGTGCTGTAGCAGAATGGGGTGAGCGGTTGGGGTCTCATAACAATGTATGTTTAAAAAAAAATTCTGTATGGGAGACTAACTTGAAATGTAAACTTCATTTAATTACAACAATAAAAAAAAGTCTGTCTTGAGCATTATGCTCTTTTAAGAACTATATAGGCTCAAACTGACAACAGCAACTGGACGGTGGGGTTTTGAAAGGAGCAAAAGTAAAACATATGTTCAAACTGTCATCTTTTCATTAATTCATTTTTCAGTAAATATTTATTTAGCATCTACTTTATGCCAGGCACTGTGGTGAGTTACAGTGATGAGTAAATCATTCATTCATACTTATGGATGGATAAATGAGTAAGTGATGCACACATTCAAAATGAAAGCCAAAGATTCAGAGCCAAGGACTGGTTTTGACGGAGTTAAATCAACTTTTCATTTTAATGTATAACACTGCAGTTGGGAATTATGTAAGTTATGTTGCATTTTTGCAGTGATTGGTTCAAATGAAGACATCTTTTCTTGGTTCTTGTTTTATAAAACTGATGAAATTAAGAGCTGATTTCCTCTCCTACTAGGAAATTTGAGTTAGACAAAGAGACCCAGTTCTCGGAGAATAAATAATGTTCCTAAATCACTCCATTCATAAACCCGTAAAAAACCCATTGCTGTCCAGTCAATTCTGACTCATGGAGACCCTATAGGACAGAGTAGGTTTCCAAGGAGTGGCTGGTGGATTTGAACTGCCGACCATTTGGTTAGCAGCCAAGCTCTTAATCACTGTGCCACCAGGGCTCCGCTGCATTCACAGAATTGAAAAAAACTCATCATTCTTTTATTAGACGGTGGTGATATTGTGGACAGTTTTCTTTGTATAAATTTGTCATCATCTGTTTTGGGAAACACACGTCTTTTCTTTTGGGGAATGGTTTCTTTTTCTGTTCTAACCAAGTAATTCTAGTGGAGGCAACAAATCTCTGTCTCCCTAACCACATGCACATGACCTGGATAAATTGGAAGTGAGAAAGGTGTATTAATTTTCTATTGCTGCTATAGCAAATTACCACAAACTTAGTGGTTTAAAACAACACAAGATTATTATCTTACAGTTCTGTAGGTTGGAAGTCTGACATGGGTCTCACTGGACTAAAATCAAGGTGTTAACAGGGCTGCATTTCTTTCTGGAAGTCCTAGGAAAGAATCTATTTCCTTGCCTTTTCCAGTTTCTGGAGGCTATCCACATTCCTCGGCTTGTGGCCCCCTTTCTCTGTCTTCAAAGCCAGCAATGCAACATCTTTTTGACCCTACTTCCATTGTCACATCTCTTTCTCTGATTCTTTTCTGTCTCCCTCTTCCACTTTTAAGTACTCTTTTGATTACACTGGCCCACTCATATAATCCAGGATAATCTCCCTATTTTAAGGTTAGCTGATTAGCTACCTTAATTCCACCTGCAACCTTAATTCCTCTTTGCCATGTACCTAACATATTCGTAGGTTCTGGAGATTAGGACATAGACATCTTTTGGCGGCCATTATCCTGCCTATGACAGATGATGAAACTCAGTGGTGAAAATTTGAAATTGTTGAGGTCATATCTTCTGCTGTGTGGGAAAAGCTAGTCTATAGTAGGAAAGTATGAAGCCAACATGCAGAAGAAGCAGAGTCAAGAGATGAAGAGAAAGGAAAAGAATCACCTGATCATCTCAATTGACGCAGAAAAGACATTTGACAAAGTCCAACACCCATTCCTGATAAGCATTCTCAATCAAATAGGTATAGAAGAAAAATTCCTCAACATAATAAAGGGATCTATGCAAAACCAACAGCCAACATCATTCTAAATGGAGAGAAGCTGAAAACATTCCCCTTGAGAACAGGAATGAGACAAGGATGTACTCTATCGCCACTCCTATTTAACATTGTGCTGGAAAACATAGCTAGGGCAATAAAGCAAGAAAAAGAAATAAAGGACATCCAAATTGCTAATGAAGAAGTTAGATTGTCCCTGTTTGCGGATGATATGATACTATATATGGAAAATCCAAAAGACTCCACGAGAAAACTCCTGGAACTAGTAGAAAGATTCAGCAGAGCAGCAGGATACAAGATAAATATACAAAAGTCAGTTGGATTCCTATACACCAATAAGGAGAATGATGAAAAGGAAAACAATACCATTTGTAATAGCCCCTAAAAAAATAAAATACTTAGGAATAAATCTAACCAGGGATGTAAAAGACCTATACAAAGAAAACTACCAAACACTACTGCAAGAGGCCCAAAGGGATCTACACAAATGGAAAAAAATACCATGCTCATGGACAGGTAGACTCAACATAGTGAAAATGACAATTCTACCCAAAGCAATTTACAAGTACAATGCAATCCTGATCCAAATACCAACATCATTCTTTAAAGAGATGGAAAAACTAATCATTAACTTTATATGGAAAGGGAAGAATCCCAAGATAAGTAAAGCGCTATTGAAGAAGAAGAATAAAGTAGGAGGACTCGCACTACTTGACCTCAGAGTCTACTATACAGCTACGGTAGTCAAAACAGGCTGGTACTCGTACAATGACAGAAATATTGACCAATGGAACAGAATTGAGAACCGAGATGTAAATCCATCCACCTACAGTCACCTGATCTTCGACAAGGGCCCAAACTCCATCAAATGGGGAACAGACAGTCTTTTCAACAAATGGTGCTGGCAAAACTGGATATCCATCTGCAGAAAAATGAAACAGGACCCATACCTCACACCATATACAAAAACTAATTCAAAATGAATCAAAGATCTAAATATAAAGCCCACAACTATAAAGTTCATAGAAGAAAAAATAGGATTAACACTAGAGGCCCTAATACATGGCATTAACAGGATACAAACCATAACCAACAACACACAAACTCCAGAAGATAAGCTAGATAACTGGGATCTTCTAAAAATTAAACACTTATGCTCATCAAAAGACTTCACCAAAAGAGTAAAAAGAGAACCTACAGACTGGGAAAAAATTTTTGGTCATTACAAGTCAGAAAAAGGTCTAATCTCTAAAATCTACAAGAAAATCCAACACCTCTACAACAAAAAGACAAATAATCCAATTAAAAAATGGGCAAAGGAAATGAACAGATACTTCACCAAAGAAGACATTCAACCGCCCAATAGACACATGAGGAAATGCTTGCAATCACTAGCCATTAGAGAAATGCAAATCAAAACTACAGTGAAATATCATCTCACCCCAGCATTACTGGCACGAATAAAAAAAACTGGAAATAATAGATGTTGGAGAGGCTGCGGGGAGATTGGAACTCTTATGCACTGCTGGTGGGAATGCAAAATGATACCACCATTTTGGAAAATGATATGGCGCTTCCTTAGAAAGCTAGAAATAGAAATACCATACAATCCAGCAATCTCACTCCTAGGACTATATCCTAGAGAAATAAGAGCTGTCACATGAATAGACATATGCACACCCGTGTTCATTGCAGCATTATTCACAATAGCAAAAAGATAGAAACAACCTAGATGCCCATCAACAGATGAACGGATAAACAAACGATGGTACGGACACACAATGGAATATTAACACAACGATAAAGAACAATGATGAATTTGTGAAGCATCTCATACCATGGATGAAACTGGAGGACATTATGCTGAGTGAAGTAAGTCAATCACAAAAGGACAAATATTGTATGAGACGACTACTGTAAAAACTCATGAAAAAGTTTACACACAAAAAGAAACAATCTTTGTTGGTTACGAGGGATGGGAGGGGTGGGGAGGGAAAATACTAAATAGACACTAGATAAGTAGTAACTTTGGTGAAGGGTAAGACAGTGCACAATACTGGGGAAACCAGCACAACTTGTATAAGGAAAAGTCATGGAAGCTCCATAGTCACATCCAGACTCCCTGAGGGTCCGAATTGCTGGGCAGAGGCTGTGGAGACCATGGTTCTGGGGAACATCTAGCTCAACTGGTGTAATACAGTTTATAAAGAAAGTGTTCTGCATTTTACCTTGATAAGTAGCATCTGGGGTCTTAAAAGCCTGTGAGTAGCCATCAAAGACACACCACTGGTCTCACCTCTTCGGGAGCAAGGGAGAATAAAGAAAACAAGATACAAGGGAAAGATTAGTCCAAAGGACTAATGGACCACAACTACCACGACCTCCACAAGAATGAGTCCGGTACAACTAGATGGTGCCCCTCTACCACCACTGACTGCTCTGACTGGGATCACAACAGAGGGTCTCGGACAGAGCTGGAGAAAAATGTAGAATAAAATTCTAACTCACAAAAAAAAGACCAGACTTACCAGCCTGACAGAGACTGGAGAAACCCCGAGGGTATGACCCACGGACATCCTTTTAGGTCAGTAATGAAATCACTCCCAAGGTTCACCATTCAGCCAAAGATGAGGCAGCCCCATAAAACAAGACTAATGGGGCACGACAGTCCAGGGACAAGGACTAGAAGGCAGGAGGGGGCAGGGAAGCTGGTAATAGGGAACCCAAGGCTGAGAAGGGACAGTGTTGACGTGTCATGGAGTTGTTAACCACTGTCGTAGGACAATATGTGTACTAACTGTTTAATGAGAAACTATTTGTACTGTAAACCTTCATCTAAATTACAATTAAAAAACAGAGATGAAGAGAGAGAGAGAAAGTCTTGGTGATGTTTGAATCCCTGGTTCTGGTCCTTCTTAATCCCAGCTACATCACAGCCTATCCCACAGTTTGGTTATGTGCACCAATCCATTCTCCTTTGGTGCCTAAGCAAGCTCACGTCTGGCTCTGTCATTTGGTGGAACCAGGGTCAATTGTAGTAACAGAAGCCACTCTATGTTATTTGAAGGAGGAAAGGATTTAATGCAGGTAAAAAGGAGCTTACATAGTTGTTGGAAGGGCTGAAGCATAGGCTCTGGGCTGGGCCTTCCGGAATGATTCCCACAACAGCACCATGGAGCTGGTCTGCCAGGGGAGCTGCTACCACCATTACAATCTGCAAACAGGCTCCTATCTCTCTATTCCTCGAAATAGCAACAATAACAATTTATTCTATCCAGTATAATGTAATTATCACTTATTCAGTAAAAAACACATTTACCGATCCACTAGTTATTGTATCCATCTCTGGATTATGCTCATTCCTCTTCTAGTTTAATCTCAATCCCATCTTGATGTCATGTGTCAGAGTTAACCATCACCAACGTACCTTCGATACTCAGTGAAATAGAGGGGGAAAGGGAAAGATTAGTTATTTTAAATACTATAAACATAGCAAAGCAAATGTGATGGTTAATTTTGTGTGTCAACTTGGTTAGGCTGTGGTTCCCCATTGTTTGGCTAGATGCTAGTCTAGGTGCTGTCATGAAGGAATTACATGTAGTTAAATCAACTGGCCTTGGGTAGAGCAGATTGCCTTCCATAATGTAATTAATGTAATGTAATCACCTTCTATTATGCAATCTAATGTAATATAATCAATCAATTCGTTGAGGTCATACCAGTGTATACAGGGTGGATCCTAAACAATTCTGAGTTACAAAAAAAAAAAGAGAATAGACACAGCACAGCACACACACAGGGGAAGACAGATGATATACAAAGGTCATCTACAAGCAAAGGAATGCCAAGAATTGCTGGCAGAAACTAGAAACTAGGAGAGAGACTCACAGAAGGAATTGATGTGGCTGAGACCCTGATTTGGACTCCAGAACTATGAGAAAATAAAATGGAAACAATCCAAGTGTCCTTTAACTGACAAATAGATAAACAAATGGAATATTACTAAGCAATTAAAAAAGGAAAGACCTACTATTACATGCAACAGTATAGATGAATCTCGAACATGTCATACTAAATGAGAGAAGCCGGACTCAGAAGACTATATATCAAAGGATTCCATTTATATGACATTCTGGAAAAGGCAAACTATATCTTAGAGAGAACAGATCAGTGGTTGCCATAGGAAAGGAGTGGGGAGAAGTTTTGATTACTGTCTGTCATGGGTTGAATTGTGTCCCCCAAAAATATGTGTATCAATTTGGCTAGGCCATGATTCCCAGTATTGTGTGATTGTCCACCATTTTGTCATCTGATGTGATTTTCCTATGTGTTTTAAATCCTACCTCTACAATGTTAATGAGAGGGGATAGGCAGCAGCTATGTTAATGAGGTAGGACTCAATCTACAAGATTGGATTGTGTCTTGAGCCAATTTCTTTTTTTTTGTTTATTGTTGTAGTTTAAAGTGAAATTTACATTTCAAGTTAGTCTCTTATACAAAAATTGTATGTACATTGTTATGTGACCCTAATTGCTCTCCCTATACTGTGACAGCACACTCCTCCCTTCCACCCGATTTCCCGTGTCCATTCAACCAGCTCCTAACCCTCTCTGCCTTCTCATCTCACCTCCAGACAGAAGCTGCCTGTTTAGTCTCATGTATCTACTTGAGTTAAGAAGCACACTCTTCACGAGTATCATTTTATGCCCCACAGTCCAGTCCAATCTCTGTCTGAAGAGTTGGCCTCGGATATTGTTTTAGTTCTGGGCTGACAGAGAATCCGGGGGCTGTGCTTTCTGGGGTTCCTCCAGTCTCAGTCAGGCCATTAAGTCTGGTCTTTTTACTAGAATTTGAGTTCTGCACCCCACCTTTCTTCTGCTCCATCAGGGACTCTCTGTTGTGTTCCCTGTCAGGGTGGTCATTGGTGGTAGCTGGGCACCATTTAGCTCTTCTGGTGTCAGGCTGATGAAGTCTCTGGTTTATGTAGCCCTTTCTGTCTCTTGGGCTAATACTTTCCTTGTGTCTTTTGGTGTTCTTCATTCTCATTTACTCCAGGTGGTTGGGAGCAATTGATGCATGTTAGATGGCCACCTGCAAGCTTTTAAGACCCCAGATGCCACTCACCAAAGTAGGATGCAGAACATTTTCTTAATAAACTTTGTTATGATGGGACTAATGAGGCACAGCAGTCCAGGGACAAGGGCCAGAAGGCAGAAGGGGACAGGAAAGCTGGTGATAGGGAATCCAAAGTTGAGTAAGGATAGTGTTGATGTGTTGTGAGGTTGCTAACCATTGTCATAGGGCAACATGTGCACTAACTGTTAAATGAGAAACTATTTTGTTCTGTAAGCCTTCATCTAAAGTGAGAATAGCAGCACAATTGGAAGAGTGTAGTTGACGTCACTGAAATGTGCATGTAGAAATTTTTGAAATGGTGTATCTTTGGCTATGTATATTTTCACCAAAAAGAAAAAAAGGTCAAAAAGGGAGAGGGTTGACATGTTGTGGGGTTGTTAACCAATGTCATAAAATAATATGTGTACTACTGTTTCATGAGAAACTATTTGTTCTGTAAGCCTTCACCTGAAGTACAATAAAAAAGAAAGGCAGGGGGGAACTTTGTTATGCCAGTTGACCTAGATGTCCCATGAAAGCATGGTCCCCAGACCCCCACGAGCCAATTTCTTTTGGGATATAAAAGAGAGAAGTGAGCAGAGAGGCAGGGAGACCTCATACCACAAAGAAAGGAGCGCCAGGGCCAGAGCATGTCCTTTGGACCCAGGGTTCCTGTGCAGAGAAGCTCCTAGTCCAGGGGGAGATTGAGAAAATAAATTTCTATTTGTTAAAACCATCCACTTGTGATATTTCTAGTGCTTAGTCATCTAGTGCTGCTTTAACAGAAATACCACAAGTGGATGGCTTTAACAAACAGAAGTTTATTCTCTCATAGTTTAGGAGGCTGGAAGTCTGAATTCAGGCCACCAGCTCCAGGGGAAGCCTTTCTCTCTCTGTCACCTCTTGGGGAAGGTCCTTGTCATCAATCTTACCCTGGTCTAGGAGCTTCTCAGTGCAAGTACCCCAGGTCCAAAGGACACGCTCCGCTCCCAGCTCTTCTTTCTTGGTGGCATGACGTCCCCCTCTCTCTGTTCCTCTCTCTCTCCTTTTATCTCTCATAAGATAAAAGGTGATGCAGGCCACACCCCAGGGAAACACCCCTTACATTGGATCAGGGCTGTGACCTGAGTAGGGGTGTTGATCCCACCCTAATCCTCTTTAACATAACTTAATCTTGCCTCATTAACCACAGGCAGAGATTAGGATTTACAACATATAGGAAAATTACATCAGATCACAAAATTTTGGACAACCAAACAGTATTGGAAATCATGGTCTAGCCAAGTTGATACACGTTTTTAAGGGACACAATTCAATCCATAACAATTACCAAGGGTCAGAATGAGGGAACTATTCTGTACCTTGATTATGGTGGTATTTACATGACCCTCTTTGTTTGTCAAAAGGGAAGAACATGCTCGGCATTTCTCAAGATGAAAGAACTGAAGAAAAATTTCAAGCCTCAAGTTGCAATATTGAAGAATTCTGTGGGCAAAATGTCAGATAGATCTTGGCTGAAAGCAGAGAATACCGGAAAGATGTTTACCTGTGTTTTATTGATTGTGCAAAGGCATTCGACTCTGTGGATCATAACAAATTGTGGATAACATTATGAAGAATGGGAATTCCAGAACATTTAATTGTGCTCATGCGGAACCTGTACGTAGACCAAGATGCAGTTGTTTGAACAGAACAAGGGGATACTGCGTGGTTTAAAGTTAGGAAAGGTGTGCATCAGGGTTGTATCCTTTCACCATACTTACTCAATCTGTATACTGAGCAAATATTCAGAGAAACTGTACTATATGAAGAAGAACATGCATTGGGATTGGAGGAAAACTCATTAACAATCTGTGATATACAGATGACACAACTTTGCTTGATGAAAAGTGAAGAGGACTTGAAACACTTACTGATGAAGATCAAAGACTACAGCCTTCAGTATGGATTACACCTCAACATAAAGAAAACAAAAATCCTCGCAACTGGACCAATAAGCAACATCATGATAAACGGAGAAAAGACTGAAGTTGTCAAGGACTTCATTTTACTTGGATCCACACACAAAGTCCATGTCAAGAAATCAAAAGACTCATTGCATTGGGCAAATCTGCTGCAAAAGACCTCTTCAAAGTGTTAGAAAGCAAAGATGTCACTTTGAGGACTAAGGTGCACCTGACCCAAGCCATGGTATTTTCAATCGCCTCATATGCATGGAAAAGCTTGACAATGAATAAGGAAGACAGAAGAATTAATGCCTTTGAATTATGGTGTTGGTGAAGAATATTGAATATACCATGTACTTCCAGAAGAATGAAAAAGTGTGTCTTGGAAGAAGTACAGCCACAGTGCTCCTTAGAAGCGAGGGTGGTGAGACTTTGTCTCGTAAACTTTTGACACTTTATCAGGAGGGACTAGTCCTTGGAGAAGGGCATCGTGCTTGATAACATAGAGGGTCAACAAGAAAAAGGAAGACCCTCAATGAGATGGATTGACACGGTGGCTACAACAATGGGCTCAAACAAAGCAACGATTTTGAGGATGGCACAGGACTGGGCAGTGTTTCGTTCTGTTGTACGTTTGGTTGCTGTGAGGCGGAAGCTACTTGACGGCAGGTAACAACAACAGCATTCATTTGTCAAAGCTCATAGAACTGTAAACCAAAAAAAAAAAAAGTCAATTTTACTGTATGTAAATTAAAAAATAAATTAAAAAATTTTCAAGTAGCCACATTAATAAGAAAAAAAGAGGACTTTAATAGACTGCCTGTTTTTTCCAGAGCCAGAACCTCATGATAGGTAATTGTTGACAATGATTCCTATGGGTCAGACCATTCTGACTGTTACTCTGACCATGTTGCCTCTGGTGGTGCCACTTGGCCTCTGCCATGCTGGGATTCCATCATCTCTATTGAAATCAGGAAGCCCATTTCTACTGCACACCTTCCCATCTTCATCCCCAAGCATGCAGAGAAAAAGCAGCATAGCATTTTTTGAGAATGCTATGCTGTTCTAATCAGTGTACTTCTCAATGGAAAGCAATATCCTTTAGGCTGTCTTAGAGGAATTATTTAGGAGCGAGTGAGTGGATTGTACATGATAAATCCGTTCCAACATTCCTCTCTTCCTAAGTCTTTGGATTCTTTCCTCCACATTATGCAATAAAATTTCTGGCATCTCAGCTTCATTTATTATAAGCCACTACTGAGTCCAGGTTTTAGTTAACTAAGGAAAGGGTTAAAATCATTCCACACTGAATTTGGAATCTCTGAACCCACGTAAATAAACTAGCCTAATCTAAAACGGTGTTGCTTCTGCTCTAGTTTATCACCCTTAGCACCTAACCCCACACATATTCCACAAGTTCATGTCCATATAAATAAAACAGCAAACTCTTTGCAGTTCTTTTGGTTTGTGAGTCTTCTCCTCTAGGGTCAGATTTTGTCCTTGTTTCCCTAGATGTATGTTTGAGGCATCCATTGCAAGCTAACTACCTCAGGTTAAGTTGTTATGGATTCTCCAAGCAAGCCAGGACTACCCTCCTTAGACAGTGAAGGATGAGTGGCCTCTGCTAGTGAGATTTGTGGGGGCCTGGGAATTCAGCATCCTCGAATATATCCAAAAGCGCCTATTTCCATTCTTAGGATTCCTCTCCTTCTCAGTCAATGCCTTGGCTTTCACATAAGACCTGGCAAGGCTGTGATTTCAGCTTATGATGTGATTCAACAACCTGCAGTGTCAAGCTTAGCTACATGAGCCCTGTGGCTACAAGAGTTGAGATATTCTTTTAGGAAGTCGTGGGAGTACTCTGGTCCTCTGGAGCCAAGAACTTAAAACTCTGAGCTTGCCATTTCTTTCTTTAGGCTCACCAGTGCAGCCAAAGCAGCCAGCTCACACTTATAGCTCTTTATTTCCTTTTTTCCACCACGCTGATCTATCATAACAGCTGTGCAATCTGCCAAAGCCTTGCCTTTAATAGGTGCATCACTCTAGGTAGCCCCAGGTGGTAAATTAAGTTAGTGGTTTTGCCATTGCAGGTGGTAACTGGGCCCTTAAAACTGTCTTCAGACTCAGTCAAGTCAGGTAACCACTCCCAGATCCCCTCCTTGAAGGTCTCATATTTGAGTCCACTTGCAGGAAATGTAAACCACTCTTGCTGGTGGGGAATCAGGAAGCTAACTGACTTCATAAAAACACTACTGCAGCTGTGATCCAGGAATCAGGAGGACATTACTGCCCTTCCTGGTACAACTTCCACTAATACTCACAAAGCAAATGACTGGACACTGGACGCTGCTCTAGAAAAATCCAGCAGCTGAATGATCTGGCTCGTCCGCAGGAACAACTAAAGCAGTAGGAGAGAAGCTCTGCTTCACTTCCACCTTCCAAATGTCATTCATTTGCATCTAATTAGTGGGATATAATTCACACCCAGGATCCTAGCTGCAAGGACATCTAGCTTCTGAAATGTAGAAAGACAGGAATTTGGAATGGAGCTAAGTGCCAATCCACCCCATCTACTGCTTTTGGACTTTGCAGTCGGACTACCTGGGCTTGAATTCTGGCTTTGCCACTTATTTAGCTGTGTGATCTTGAGAAAGTTAGTTCACCTCTCTGAGCCTCAGTTTCTTCACCTGTAAAATGAAGATTATAATACCACCCATCTCACAGGGTTGTTATTAGGATTAAATTAACACATGTAAAATGTTAGCATAGTGCCTGACATGGAGAAAGCACACAATGAATGTTGGTTATTATTATTGATATAAGTCTCTAGGTGATGCAAGTGGTTTATGCTTGACTACTCACTGAAAGGTTGGCCATTTGGACCCACCCAGTGGCACCATGGAAGAAAGGCCATCTGCTTCCATAAAGATTGCAGCCAGGAAACCCCCATGGAGCTCAGTTCTACTTTTTAACATGTAGAGTCGCAACTCAATGGCAATGGGTTTTTCCGCTTTTGGTATTATTATTATAATCGTCATTGTTGTTATTATCAATTCAGGAGGACTCAAAGATGAATAAAAACAGAGTACTTGCCTTCAAGGTGTTTACAATCTCATGAGGGAGGTGACATATAAATCGCCAGGAATGCTACATGAAAAAATGAAACAAAGGCAGTTGGAAAATTTGTTCCTTAAACTCCAGGAGAGACCAGGGCTGGAGATAAACATTGAGATATCAGCTCAGAGGTGACAGTGGAGTAGAGGGATGAAAATAATATTGCCCAGGGAGAGAAAAGGCTGAGGACAGACCGCAAGGCCTGTGCGTAAAGGGCTGGTTGAGGAGCAGAGTAGGCAGAGGTAGGAGGACCAGGGGCATACAGTGGCGTCGATGCCATGGGTAGAGAGCTTCAGGGTCAACTGCTGCAGAAGCTGAATAAGATGAGGAGACAGAGGAGGCTGTTGACCTTGGACTGGTGGCCTTTGAGGGGCTTCAGTGGCAAGGTGCAGGAGGGAAGGGGAGAGAGACCTTTGGGATGAGGTAGGTTGACAATCAGTCCTTTTCCAATCCCCTGTTGTCCCCAAGAGGACCTAAAGACACACACAAGGGAAATCTAATTGTGGGGTTCAGGAGCATATCTCACTCTGTTTTTTCCATAATACTTACTCCCTTCTAACATACTATATAACATACTTACAACGTTCATCATTTATTGCCTGCTTTCATCTGCTAGAATGTAAGCTCCACAGGAGCAGGGATTATTTGTCTGTTTTGTTCATTGCTGTATTCTCAGCATCTAGAACAGCTCATGGCACATAGTAGGTTCTTAAAAAATATTTGTTGAATGACTAATCGAATGAATAGGGTGGGGCAGGAACAAAGATGGCTGCAACATTCCCTTCCTTGCCAGGTGAAGTTTCCTGTACCATTAAAAAAGTTTAACAACGATAAAAAAAAGGTTTTTTGTATTCGTATTGGTAATACATAATTCAAAAGATATGAAAGGATGCACGATGGAAAATAAGTCTCCTACCCTTGTTCCCCCCTCTACTAATTTCCTCATCAGAGGCAACCAATAATTCTAGTTTCTTATGTATCCTTCCAGAGATATTTGCATATACAAGGATGTGTTGTATTTGTTAGTTGCCATCGAGTTCATTCTGACTCAGGGTGAGCCCATGTGGGTCAGAATGGGACTGTGTTCTACAGGGTTTTCAATTGCTGATATTTTTGGGGGGGAGAAGGGGAAGTCGAGCTCCAGATCTTTCTTCTGAAGTGCCTCTGGGTGGACTTGAACCACCAACCTTTTTGTTAGCAGCCAAATCCTTAACCATTTGCACCACTCAGGTCATATACATACATATATACTTATTAATTTTTTTTTACACAAATGGCAGCATACTATATATGAATAGGAAGACCGAAGAAGAATTGATGCCTTTCAATTATGGTGTTGGCAAAGAATATTGAATGTACCATGGACTGCCAAAAGAACAAACAAATCTGTCTTGGAAGAAGTACAGCCAGAATGCTCCTCAGAAGCAAGGATGGTGAGACTTCGTCTCACATACTTGGGACGTGTTATCAGAGGGATCAGTCCCTGGAGAAGGACATCATGCTTGGTAGAGGGTCCGCAAAAAAGAGGAAGACCCTCAATGAGATAGATTGACACAGTGGATGCAACAGTGGGCTCAAGAATTGCAACAATTGTGAGGATGGTGCAGGACTAGGCAGTGTTCTGTTCTGTTGTACATAGGGTCGCTATGAGTCAGAACTGACTCGATAGCACCTAACAACAACAACAACAACAACATACTTTCCAGTAGCATTTATTAATTTATTATCTCAGATGGATTGCACCTAGGCAGGGGATGGGTGAAATAGGACAGATGTAACATGGGACAGATAACTCCATGTTATAACTTTAGGATTGCTAATTATCCCCTTTGGCACTTGGGGGACAAAATGGGCAGCCCCTCAGGCAGCCGTCTACCCAAGCTAGGGGATGAGGAGGATCCCCTCAGAGGCCTCAGGCTCTTCCAGCAGCCTGCTGTTTAAAACAGGCACGTCTATGACCCACATTTGAAGGGAACCTCAGGGTGCTGACCCCAGGTTGCAGCTTGGGTCTGCCTCTTGGACTCACCTGGGAACCCTGAAAAAATCTGCCCTAAGGCCTGGGCACCCCCCCACCCCAGGACAACTGAATCAGAATCTTCTGGGGATGGGGCCCAGGCCTCAGTATTGTTTGTAAAGCTCCCCCAGGTAATTCTAAAGTGCAGCCAGGACAGAGAACCCCTGGGTTAGGTTATAATACAGGGAGGGAGAGTTTGGGATTGGGAATCTGGAGACGTGGTTTCCTGCTTTATGCCTCTGGCTCTGTGAACCTCAGTTCTACCCTTCTGAATCAGGGCCAGTAATAGCAACTGCCTTGCATACCTCACACAGAGGTGGATCGCCAGTAAGCAAGGTACGCGTGGGTTTACTTGTGTTTGCTTACTATCTGTAGTGGACCATTTCACATGTAGTAGAAAAACGGGAAATTGTGGACTACGGATTAGTAAGTAAGCACAAGTAAAGCTGTGTGTACCTTGCTTATTGGGGACTCCGTCCCTGCCTCATGGGATTGTAATGAGGATCAAAGGCATAAGCGCCCTGGGAACTGTGAGGCGTTGTTTATTGGGAGGGATAATCATATCAGGTGCTTCGTCTTGGGTTTCTCTGATCAGCTTGACTCGGCTTCAAGTACAACACAGGCTCTGCCAGGGACTTTCTGTCTCGCCCTCAGGCAAGTCCGCATCCTGTAAGGTATGCTGAGGCCAGTCTATTCTCTTACGTGCCTGCTTCCCCTCCCACCCTTTGTGACTGAGCCATCAGTCTCTCCTTTTTAGGGGCCGAAGGAAAAACTGGCTTCTTCCCGACTAAATTACAGTGATTACCAGCCAGGGCAGCACAACCTCTTAGGGCACCTGTGTGGTTTGAGAATACACACATTCAATATTATACTTACATATTTGGAAAATGGTGGGGAGGAATGCGACACGAAAACCACCTCGATTGTTTTCCTAAAACAAACCTCAGAAAGTAAAACTTAACCACATCTGGATGGCAGGGGGTAGGCTGCCCCAAAGATTTATCTCCTGCAAAAGCAGTTGTCTTCTAGTCGGTCCTGACTCATGGCGACGCTTTTAAAGTAGAGCTAACTGCATTCCATAGGGTTTACATGGCTGTGACCTTTTGGAAACAGATCACCAGGCCTTTCTTCTGAGGTACCACCGGGAGGGTTCAAACCATCAACCTTTTGATTAGTAGCCAAGTGCTTGACCTTTGTGTCACATAGAAACTCCTTATCTTCTACAGATCCCTGCAAAGACCGGGGGAGTGGCAAAGTGGGGGTTGGAGAGAGAATAGAAATGAGGTGGGACAGGTGGTTGTTATGTTTATTCAGGGAAGGTAGGTTTAAAAAGAGTCAGAAGCACCTCAGATTTCTGGTGGGATTTGTTTTCCTCCAGGTAGAAGAACCCAGGAACCCAGCGGCAGCTGGGGTCCCTGCCCCCTGGAGCTCCCAGTTAACCTCTCGTGGAACTCACGCTGACTGTGCTCAGGAAGAGCAGCCCACTCTCTTTCCACTCCTACCCTCTCCTGACCCAGCTTCTCTCATGCCCGACGTTGATTCCACCATTTCTCCAGGGGCTTCCCCACTACCCTCAGGGACTGCCTGTCCTGGCTTGTCATCTGGGTGTTTAGCGGAAATAAGTGTTTCAAACAATGCCATCTTTAACCTTTCTCCACCAAAACCCATTGCCATCAAATTGATTCTGACTCATGGCAACCCCACGTGTTACAGAGTAGAACTGCTCCATAGGGTTTTCTTGGCTGTTATCTTTATGGAAGCAAATCACCAGTCCTTTTCTTCTGTGTCACCTTCTGGGTGGGTTTGAACTGCAAACCTTTAGGTTAGCAGCCAAGAGCAAATTGTTTTTGCTGTCCAGGGACCTACTTCTCCACCAAAGACTCCCGTGTTTTCAGAGATTGCAGAGTGAACGAACTGCGTTTCTCAGGTAAAAACTGTTTTCCATTTTAGTTGACGACCCATTCTCATAGGATCATGTATCACCTTCTTAGTGAGGTCTTCCCTGACTCCCCACTACCAAACCCCCTTACCTACTCTATCCTCACCTGTAACACTTACCACCTTCTCACATGCCACATGATTTGCTTACTTATTATATTTATTGTTTATAATCTGCCCCCTATCACCAGAATATAAAGTCTATGAGAGTGGGGATTTTGTCTGTGTTGTTACCTAGAAGACCTGGCACATAGTATTCGCTGAAACAATGAATAAAAATGCATATCTTTGACCATTAGGCTGTGAGCTCCATGAGGCAGGGGCAATACCTGTTTTGTTCACCACGGATATACTTAGTGCTTAGCACAGGGCTTGGCACAAAGTAGGTACTTGATAAATATTTAATATGGTGGCCCAGGAAACCATTTTTAGGAGTTTATCCTATAGATATGCTCATACAGTGCATGTATACACACAAATATAATTGCAGCATTTTAGCATGAGCAAAACTATTGGAGGCTGAGATATCCATCACTAGAAGACCTGAGGTAAGTAAATTAGTACTCCACAAAATGGAATACTAAGCAGCTATTAAAAAGAAAGCGGCAAGTTTATACATACTAATTTAGAAAGGTGTCCAAGATACATTGTTAAAAGAAGGCACAGTTTAAGAAAGCAAGGTACAGAACAGTATATAATCCTACATATATAAGCTATAATGAAATGTGTTTGAATATGTCTAGAATTTTTCTAGAACATATTTAGGAAACTATTTAACAGTGGTTACCTCTAAGGAGTGGAGCTGGGAGATCTTAAATTTTATTTCCTTCTGTCCTGCTGGATGTTACACCTGTGCATGTTACCTTTATACTTTTTTTTTAAGTTAAAAAAGATAAATCATTATCCAAATCAAAACCTATGATTAGTTTTAGACATCTATTGTTTTTACTACTAGATGGCACAATTCAATCAAAAGCACAGAATTGTGACATTTCAGTTAGCTTCAAGATGTCTACTCTTACCTATGTGGATGCTTACCTAGGGGCACCACTTAACCTAGTTGGGAACCACTAGTGTAGACTATTCTTTCAACTTCAATGACTACATTTACTCTAATTCTAGCTAGACCTCTAGTCATTCTAAAATTCATATTCCAATTGGGGGAATGAGCAGGGCATGGAGATCATAGGTTTGGGGAATGGGTGCAGGAGGGGGTTGGGGGAAGAGGCTGGTGGGTGGGAAGCACTGGGCAGTGGGCCAAGAATACAGAGTGGTAAGGATAGGGAGGACCAGCTGTATGGTCTAGTCCTGCCTCTTCCTGTCTGCTTTGCCCTCTGTCCTTGACACCACCTCCTTCTCTGGCTCAGATTTCTGCTAATAAGCACCTGCCAGACAGGGGCACACAGAACTCCAGAATAGGCAAGAGGGTGGCCTTTATGATCGCCAGTTCTCCTCAAAGGCTAAGACACAAGCTATTGTAGCTTTTCCCACAGCCCTTGTTCCGTCTCATCTACCTTTCCCTCTTCTTTCTCTGAGAAGGTGCTTCCAAGAACCTCCTCTGCCTACTCCCCCACCCCCATGAAACCCCTGGGGTCAGAGGTGACTTCTGCCTGGTCACAGATGGGGCTGTTGAGTCAGGGCATTTGCACATAAGTATGAAAACAGCCAAGGAAGACGCAGAGCAATGTCCAGTGACTTCCAAGTTTTTATTGACCTGTTCCTCAAAGGTTACCCTGGTTCTGCTGCCTCAACGCCTCAGAACTTTGGTGTCATCGGTCTCAGACACCACTTTGCCGTCCACAATCCTGCGGATGCTGGTCTTTTGGATGGTTTGCATGGAGTTGCTGCTGTCCAGGGCATCACTGAGGCTGTAGCAGAAGACCAAGCCCCAGTTATAAACAACCCCACAGAGCAGAAGTAAGACCTGACCTCTTTTATCTCTAAATGCCCCTTAGCCACTTCCTCCATAAAAGGAAAACCCAAGGCCAAACTCCATCGTACCCTAAATACTGCTGGGGCATTCTCTTCTTATAAGAGGGTGCATTACTTCCTTGAAGACACAGAGAGGCACACTTAAAGCACCAGTCCAGCGCTCAATGAATATCAGTGAATAGGCACATGGGGGGACTTATACAAACTCAGGCTTTGGGGAGAATAAGTGCTATCTTGACCTGGTTTGTATGGGTAGGAGGACAGCCCCACTCACCTGAAGTCCTCCTCATCTTCCAGCAGGCGGCGGTAGGTGTTGATCTCGGCCTCCAGCTTGACCTTGATGTTCAGCAAGGCCTCATACTCCTGGGCCTGGCGTTGCCCCTCTGCCCGAATCTGTGCCAACTCTGACTCTAGGTGCAACAGGACTCCGTTGAGCTGCTCCATCTGCATGGCATAGCGGGCCTCTACCTCCCTCAGGCTGTTCTCCAAGCTGGCCTTCTGTGGGGGCACAGGAAGGGAGGTTTGGGTGGGCTCTGAGATAAGAATGCAGGGGGAGTCTCTGCAACTTTTAGTAGAATGTATTCTTTGAGCACCCACTCTGCCAGGTAAGTGGTAGGAACTATGGGAAATGCAAAGGGGAACCACTTTTTCTGAGCTAAAGGAATTTAAGATGGGAAGGGTAGGATTTGGGCTAAGACAGGGTTGGGCTTGAGGACGACAGAGGTCAGGGGTTCAGAGTTGGGGCAGGTGATATGAGAGCTCTTACCAGATTTCTCATTGAGTCCAGGTCAATCTCCAAGGACTGGACTGTACGTCTCAGCTCCGTGAGCGTTGCCTCGGCAGCTCCTATCTCAGCAGACTGAGAGGTGACCACTGTGGTGCTCTCCTCAATCTGCAGGGTGGAATGTTCCATCAGACCCCTGTCTCCCTGCCCACCTCCCTCTCATGCCTTCAGGTCTCTGTGTATAGCCTGGCATCCATCCATTCCCCTTGGGTACCTGCTGGGACCAGTACTTGTCCAGCTCCTCTCGGTTCTTCCGAGCCAGCTCGTCATACTGGGCCCGGATGTCCGCCATGATCTTGCTGAGGTCCTGAGATTTGGGGGCATCCACTTCCACAGTCAGCCCAGAGCTGGCAATCTGGGCTTGTAGGCCCTTTACTTCCTTAAGGAGAGAGGGGCAAATGGGAGGAAGGGCTTAGGGTCAGAGCCCAATAAGGCCCTGTATCTGTGACCGCCTCCTCTAGGAGGTCTACAGGATGAGTTTTGGAAGAGACTAGAGGAAACTTGTTTTACACTCTGGGCAATGTCAGTTTTGGCCTTCTACTCCAGATGGGTAGAAATGTCCCCCACGTTCCCTGCCCATGCCTGTCATTCACAGATGGTTCATCCCTCCTCACTTCTCCCTGTCCCTCCATCTACCCTCCTTCCATAATCCTGCTCCTTATACCTTTGTCTTGGAAGCCCTGCCAGCTCTGTCTTCCCTCACTCCTCCATCACTCCTTATCCCCCCACAGTGCTGGCTACTTCTACTTCTGTGCTCATCTCATTCTCTCTCACCCATGTCATTTCAACCTCATCACACTGCAATTCAGGTGAGCTGCAGAGTATGTGTGCCCTACTGTGTATGAGAACAGTTTGATTACAGGCCAAGATTGGTAGTTCTGAACTTCTCTGCCAGGCTACTTGCAGGCGGCCTGCTCCATTGCTTCCCCACCCAGACTGGTCTTGGCCCATTTGGTTCCTGGCCTGGCCAGTGGCCCTTCTTGCCTCCTCGTGGTTCTTCTTCATGAGGAGCAGCTCCTCCCTGAGAGCCTCGATCTCTGTCTCCAGCTGCAGCTGAGTGATATTGGTGTCATCAATGACCTTGCGTAGCCCATGGATGTCGCTCTCTACAGACTGGCGCATGGCCAGCTCTGTCTCATACCTGTGGATGTAGAGGTGGTCAGAGGGGCCCTCATCTCTGATCCTGAACTGCCTCAGTCCTCCTAAGAGCAGCTCCATGCCCACTACAGACCAGCAATGTGAATCAGGTGGTAATCCCCTGAGCACCATTCTTGGCACTTGGGGCAGTGTTCTTAAACTGGGTTGCATGAATGGTTAAATGAATGAATAAACTCTCATTCATCCAGCTCCACCCATACCTGAATAAGATTCCACTGTGAGCCCCTATCTGACCAGCAGGGAGCAGCCCACTCTTAGCTCTACCCCCCACCTCTTCGCTCTCCAGCCACCAAGTCTTACTTGATTTTGAAGTCATCAGCAGCCAGCCGGGCATTGTCAATCTGTAGAACTATTCGGGCATTGTCCACAGAATTGGCAAAGATCTGGGGTGGGGAGAGGAGGGAGAGCTTGCTTCATGACCGGGAAGTCAATGGGTGGACTGAGTGTGTGGAAGGTGTTATGTGTGTCAGTGATACTGTCCGGGTCCCAGGAATAGCCAGAGGCTCTCCCTATGTACCTACCCCCTCCCACCTATGCTCCCTTCCCTCCTAGAGTCCTAAATCTCAGGAGCTCCCACCAATCCCCCTCTGCTCCTCCAGTGGGGCCCCAGCTGGCTGGCCTGTCCGTAAGTGAGCAGCCACTAACAAGTCCTCTCCTTGGCCCTCTCCTGGCATGTTTTCCTAGTGCACCTGCTCACCCTCCTGCTCTTGGCCCCACACCCCCTGCAGTGGCCCCTCCCACAGGTAGGCCTCCTGTTTACTCCTAGATGACTCAGCTTTAGCCACATCCGCTTAACCCTCCAACTGTCCCCACTTGGCCAAGAATTCTCTTTAGGGCCTTGTCTCACCTCCTTTCATGCTGTCTGATTCCTCAGCAAAGCTCCCCTGCTTCCCGCTATCTCCTGGGGAAGGACCCTACCACACCCAGCCAGGAAACTTGGGACCCCTGTAGCCAGGGATGTGTAGGGAAATCCAGGTCATTCCTAGGTACCGCCGCATGGGGTAGAGGGTGGGGTGAAGATGGAAATGAGGTAAGGAGTCAGTGCATCCCACTCTATTGAAGTTCCTATACTTGGGGGTGGGGGAGGTATAAGGCAGTGTCTTACTGGAGGGTCAAACACGGCCTGGAGTTGGGGTCTCTCCCTCCATGCCCCTTACCTCAGCCCTCAGCTCCTCGATAGTCTTGAAGTAATGGCCCCAATCTCTGACCCGGGGTCCCTTCTTCTCCAAGTGTTCCCGGATTTTGCTCTCCAATCTCCCATTTTCAGTCTCCAGGCTCCTCACCTTCTCCAGGTAGGAGGCCAGGCGGTCGTTCAGGTCTTGCATGGTCTCCTTCTCACCCTGGATGCACCCCATTCCCGCCAGACCCCCGGCCATCCCCCCGGCCACCCCCCCGGCCACCCCCCCGGCCATCCCCCCGGCCCAGCCGCCCCGAAAGCTGCTGGAGCGAGACACGGAGATCCGGGAGCCCGAGCCGCCGGCGCCTGCATAGACGCTGGCTGCGCTGCTGGCCGGCCGGACCCGGTGGCTGGAGGGCTGGACCGAGCCCAGGGACCGGTAGTTGGTGGAGAAGGAGGTGGAGCGGGTGGTGAAGCTCATGCTGTCGGAGCAGTAAGGCGAGAGACCAGGACACAGTCTGGGGCCGTGGACGGTGCACCGGGTCGGCGGCTTAAGTTATGTCGCTGAGGGAGGGGGTGGGGACCTGGAGGGGCCGGCCCCGTCCCCGCCCCCGCCTCCGTTCCCGCCACCGGAGCGTCCTCGGAAGCCTGGGACACAGGTGGGCCTCGGCAGGGTCTCGGCGCCCTCGGTTCCGCACCCTCCCCACCCCCCGTGCAGTCCTGTAAAGGCCGCCCAAAATTCCCAAAGGGAAATACTAACCAGGACAGACTAGGGCAATAAGTGTTGTTGGCCCTTGCAGCTGTAATTTTGGGGCAGGAAATGACGTTATTATACCCCCCACCCCACCCCAGGTAGAGAAGGTGCTGGCAGGTTAGGGATTTGGGGATTCTGAGGGTGGGGTGAAATGGAGTGTGGGTCTTTGTGGCTGTCCTCAACCTGCAGTCCAAGTTCCTCTCTGCGGATCCACATTGGGGATCCTAGCCCTGGTGCCCCTGGGGAAGAAAAGTTGAGGGCTGGGAGGAAGAAATGAAACTCAGTCCCCAGCCTCCAGTCTGGTGGTTTCCAAACCCCACACTCCTACTACACTTAATTCCCCACACTCCCGCCTGCACACTTTCACCCTCACCCACACAAACTCACCCATAAGTTCAGACTCCTGAAAACTAATGCTCTCTGAACCCCCTCCTATCCCCTCCCCTTCCCCAACTCACTCTCAAGGAGACTTGACCTCAGCGGGACATTTTGTGATTTGGTTAGGGAGCACAGCCTCACTTATTCACACACATACTCAGTTTACCTACATCCTTGGTTAAAATACTTTCTGAGCATTTACAATTTAACAGATATTTTTGGGTACCTACTGTGTGCCAGGCCCTGTTCTGGGTACTGGGAAACAGCAGTGAACAAGAGACAAAAATTCCTCATAGAGATTGCAGTATGTCCAGCATGGTACAGGGGCCTAAGAGGGCAAACAAGTGTACCTAGAAACATTCCAGCTGAGACTCAGCCCTGGTTGCCAATCGTCCTCTCTTCTTACTTGGATTTCCTCCAGACCCCTTCTTTCCCTGCCTCCCCTCATAAAACGTGTTAAAAACCATTGTTGAGTTGATTCTGACTCATAGTGACCCTATAGGACAGGGTAGAACTGCCCCACGGGATTTCCAAGGAGCAGCTGGTGAATTTGAACTGCCGACCTTTAGATCAGCAACCAGAGCTCTTAACCACTGCACCACCAGGGCTCTCCTCATAAGGCTGTCTCCCAAACCTGTCCCCAGGGGGTTGCCTCCTCCAGGAAGCTCACCTCAGGATGTGGGTGGAGAAGGATGGAGATAGGGAAGCTCCCGCTGCTGCCTGTTCCCCAAAGCTGGATGACCACCCCCCTGCTGAGTTAACTTTGGAAACGGGGGTGCTGGGCCCTCAAATCTGTCATTGCCATCAGTCGTTTGTTCAGCAGGGGAAACACACTTGGCTGTGCTCTTTGCTCTGGAATAGACCTATTGATTCTTATCGCGCTGCCAGCTAGATTGAGGAGGTGGGGGCAGGCAGGAGGGCAGGCCTGGGAGGGAATGGGGCCCTGGGAATAGCCTGGGCAGTGGATCATCTAGGTGACAGGCCCAGCTCAGATGCTGGGCTTGGCTCTGGGTTGCCCCAGGCCTGCCACTTTCAGGTGGGGAAAGCCCCCACAGTACTCAGTGGGAGCTGGACAGGAGCCGGCCTGGGTAGGAGCTGACCAGGGAAGGGTCAGGGCCTGCTGCAGGCCGGGAGGCAAATGGTATTAAAACAGCATGCAAATGATGCCCACTCATTTTGCATGGAAGGTTAGAGGTGCTAGCCAGTCAGAGAGATTTTTCTTGCTTTCACCTTCATTTTCCCCCACTGGGCTCTAGAATTGTCATGTTGTACAGAATGGTACAATAACGTATACGGATTAAACATGAGATGTGTTGACTTTTTTTTTTTGAAAGATTTAAAAAATTTTATTGTGGTAAAATATATATAACATGAAATTTGCCATTTTTAAATGTACAATTCAGTGACATTAATTACATTCACAATGTTGTGCAATCATCACCACTATTAATTTCCAGAATATTCTCATCACCCCAAACAGAAACTCAGTACCCATTAAGCAATAACTCCCCATTCCTCCCCTTCCCTAGCCCCTGGTAACCACTAATCTACTTTTATCTCTGTTTCACTTATTTTAACTTATTTCACTCAGCATAATGTTTTCAATGTTGATCTGTATTGTAGTGTGTATCAGAACTTCATTTCTTTCATAGTTGAGTAGTATTCCATTGTATGTATACACCACATTTTGTTTAGCCATTCATGTGTTGATGGACAGTAGGGTTGTTTCCGCCTTTTGGCTGTTATAAATAATGATCTAATGAACATTGGTGTACAAGTATCTGTTTGAGTCCTTGTTTGGAAGTCTTTTGGGTATATGCAATGTATTAACTTTCGCTGATTTTGTTAAGTTTGAAGTCAGCTAACTTGAGTACTTTGCTAGCTGTGTGACCTGGGAGCCCTGGTGGCACAGTGGTTAAAGCAATCGACTGCTAACCCAAAGGTCGTTGCTTTGAAATCAGCAGTGGCTCCTCGGGAAAAAGATGTGGCAATCTGCTTCTGTAAATCTCGATTTGCAGCCTTGGAAACCCTGTGGGGTCACTATGAATCAGAATCAACTCGTTATCAGTAGGGTTTTGGGTGACCTTGGACAAGTCACTTCTTTTGAGCTTCAGGTTCTTCACTTATAAAAGGAGAATAATAGGGCCTATCCTATCTCCTTGGGTGCTGCCAAAGCCAAAAAAGAATGTGAATGTTAATTATCTCTCATTCGTTCATTGAACAAATACTCATTAATTAGTTACTGCAGAGTAAGGCAGTAAGGTGGAAGAGGAAGGTGGGGGGGTTCAATTTAATTGTAAAGATGGCTTAAAGATGTTAGTTCTCTCTTGCTAAGTCACTTAATACCCCTGGGGAACTTTGAATTCCACCAGGATCAGGCCCAGATCCCAGGATTCTTCCCTAAGCTCCTTCCTAGATCCTTCTCTGATCCCTGCCCATCCCAGCTGCTTGGGACCTTCTGAGGCCTGTGGAGACTCAGTTTGGGGGCAGGAGTGGGAGAGCTGCCAGCTAGGTCTTATCTTCCATAGCTGATGTCGACTGCATTCCTGACCTCTAGCAGCACTGGGGCAAATGCTGACCTCAGACTTCCAGCACCAGCCCTCCTCCTCTCCTCATGCCTTTTTTTCACCACTTCCAGATTCTTCTGTGGTTCAGGGCCTTTTCACTCAGTCCGACAACCTTTAGGAGAACTGGGGGTGGGGGGAGGGTGGGTGGGTAGGGGAGCATGAAGGAGGAGTTTTGGACCCCCGGACACCCAGCACTGGGGTTCTGGGGTGGGGTTAGGAGGCAATGCAGGAAGGGGAAAGGGGTGATGGTGAGGCTGATCCTGGGAGAAGGTGGAGCAAGAGTGGCCCTGGTAAGATGATAAGAGGCTCCCAGAATCCAGATCCATAGAGTATAGGGAGTTGGCTGAGGGGAGTCCTGAAGGAGGGGAAATGGTTCCCCATCCCCCACCTAGGTTTGCATTCCGATGTCCTGCTGAGGGGGAGCGGGAACCGGAGAGGCAGGTTTAACTCCAGAGTAAACTCAGAGATGACCCTCGATAAAGGTGGGTTAACTCTTCTCTCTCCCCTCTGCTGCCCCATCCCAACCCCCTGCCCCAAACATTCTCCCACAGAAGACAGGAGCCTGTGGCTCTCAGGGGAAAGTAGATGGTGGGGAGATTAGGGATTAGGGAGCATTACCAGAGCGCCTGGAGTCCTTCAGGCTCTACTTTACCATTTAGACTGGAAATTTCTTACCCAGCCCCAGGAGGGAGGTGTTTAGAACAGCAACTGATGTGTGAGGGTGGTGGGCCTATAGCCAGTATCCCAGGGGACTGGTTCTTGTCACCATCTTGAAGGATTGAGAGTGACTTCAGAAAGGACTTCTCAAGGTTTGAGTGTATGTGGGAGAAAGTGAGAGGTCCACATGATGGGAAGAGCTGGAGCCTGCAACGTGGGTGAGAGGATCCCCTGTAAGACTCCCCACCCCTCATTGCCAAAGGAGGCTGGAGTGGGACTACGGAGCTGAGGAGGTTCCTGGAAGGACCACATTCCCTGGAATCCTGTCTGAACTTCAGCACCTATACATTCCTGGGCAGTTATGTGCGCCTCAGCCCTGATCCTTCCCCGTCCTTTATCTATGGGGTATAACCCCTTGTGGACAAACCTAACTGAAACAATAAACTAAAAGTGCCAGAGCATTCTTTAACCTTTTCAAGCCCGGGGGGAATCCAAGGGCTACTGAGTTAAGGGCAGAGCTGTTGAGGAAGATAGAGTAAGAGATGGTCTGGGAATCGAAGGAAAAGGAATCAGGGACATAATGGGAATCCCTCATGCTGAGCCCTGGGTCTGGCACGTAAGTGGAGCTCAGTAAATACTTTTAATTTAAATTAATTAAATAATTAATGAGAAGGGGGTACTAGGAAGGGTTGAGGGACCAGGAAATGTGGTTGGTTAGACTGAGGAGAGAGAGGGGAGGTGGGGGGAAAAGGTGGCAGGCTTCAGGTGCAGCTGCAGAGGCAGGTGGGATGATGAGGGTTGCAGCTGGGTTGGGTGCAAGACCCAGTCTGAATCTCAAGCTTTTGGCAATTTCTCTGGAGGTGCCCCTGCCCCACTTGGAACCCCCTTTGTTGCCTGTCCAGTGTGGAGAGGGGAAGGAATCCTAAGGGCCTGGGCCTGGCCCTCCGCCCCCCTCCCCCTCCCCAGGATGAGGAGAGTCAGAGAATGATCTGGCACTTTCAGCTTGTTGCTTCAGTTTTGTTTGTACCCAGGGGGTTATTCCCTATAAATAAAGGACAGGGAAGGGTCAGAGTCAAGGAGTATGTAACTGCCTGGGAATGGCTAGGTGCTGAAGCTCAGAGAGAATTCCAGGGAATCTGACCCTTCCAGGAACCTACGCAGCTCCCTAGTCCCCACTCCAGCCTCATTTAGCAAAGCCAGTTCTCACCTACCAGGGATAGTCTCACCTGTTCTTATGCCCTCTTCCCCTTCTGACCCTGGTGCTCCTGGTCTGTCGTCAGGTACAACCTCAATGCCACTCCCACCCCCCAGCCTATTACCTCAGTGAATCTTCCCACAGGTGGATAAGGCATAGGGATGAGCATGACACTTCATGTCAGAAGACTTGGGTTCAAGATCCTACTGCTGACTGTGTGATCTTGGTCAATCTTCACCAAACTTGGTCTCCTCAGCTGAAGAATAAGGATAATAGGAATATCTAGTTAAAGAGTTTTCATGGGGATTAAATGATACAACCTGTCTGAAAAAGCTGTGACAAGTGACAATCCAGTCAATTTCCTCTCTTGTCTGGTTTGCTCCCATCTGGTCCTTTTTTTTCCAGTCCCCTCCCCATTCCTATTGCCCTCATAACTCTAGCCTTTTGCTTCTTGATCATCATGATTTCTTTCCTTCCAACCTGGGCAGGACTGGGCTGGCTAAGACTGAATCTATGGAAAAAAGGGTGAAATGGAGAGTAGAGTGGCCAAGAGCCTGCCTCAAAATCACACAGTCAATAGACCATGTCTCTATAAGTCTCTCTCTTTGGCAGATCTACCAGCAATATCCTGGAGAAGCTGTCCTGTGAGCAGGTGAGAAAGCATGGCTGGAACGTGGGCTAGGCACCAGGGCAGGAGACACAGATGCAGGGCCACAGCTAGCCCATAGTGCCTTTATGCATATTGGAGAAATGCAGCCTGCTTCTTGTAACCTTGGTTGGGTGCTGTTATGGACTAAATTGTGTCCCCCTAAAATGTGTGTCAGCTTGGCTATGTGGTGATTCCAAGTATTGTGTGATCATCCACCATTTTGTCATCTGATGTGACTTTCCTGTGTGTTGTAAATCTATGATGTTAATGAGGCAGGATTAGAGGCAGTTATGTTAATGAGGTAGAACTCAATTTACAAGATTAGGTTGTATTTTGAGTCAATCTCTTTTGAGATATTAAAGAGAGAAGCAAGCAGAGAGACAAGAGGACCTCATATCCTCAAGAAAGTAGTGCCAGGAGCACAGTGTGTCCTTTGGACCTGGGGTCCCTGCACTGAGAAACTCCTAGATCAGAGGAAGATTGATGACAAAGACTTTCCTCCAGAGCTGACAGAGAGAGAAAGCCTTCCCCTGGAGCTGGTGCCCTGAATTCAGACTTCTAGCCTACTTGACTATGAGAGAACAAATTTCTCTTTGTTAAAGCGATCCACTTGTGGTATTTCTGTTATAACAGCACTAGATAACTAAGACAGGTGGACTTGTGCACTGAACAACCTGTGGTGGCCTTGTCTGGGAGACAACCACATACAGGATTTGGGAGAAACCCTGGTGTGGGTGAGATGGCCTAAGGAAAAGGATCAGAGAAAAGAAGTATGCAAGTTCTACATGGAGGGACTTGGGCCAAGAGGAGGAGGAAGAGACAGAGGGAAAAGGAGAAAGAAGAAGAGGCCTGGACTCCTGACAGCAAACAAGAAGAGACCCAGGAGGGGAGGTGTCATAAAAGCCTAAGAGGACGAGTTTAAAGGAAGGGCTGTCCACAGTATCAGATGCACAGAGAGATCCTGGAGGCTGAGGACAAGAAGAGCACTTTCAGTAGAGCGATGGAGACTGAAGCTGGATGATGAAGCATTAAGGAGTGAGTGGCTAGTGACAAAGTGAAGGTAGAGTATCGATTTCTTTTTCAACAAGTTCGTCAGCTGAAGGAAGGGAGAGAACAGGATGATACCTTGCTGTAGGTAGCAGGGTTGATGGAAGGTTCACTTAGGATGGTACAGTTTAGTAAGGCTGGTCAACGATTGAACAAGCAATAACAAAGTTTGGTTGGTGCTATGTGAGGGCAAGTCCAGGGAACAGTGGAAGCCCATAGCAGGAACAGCTAACTTACCTGAGAAGTGACATTTTAACTGAAGCCTGGAAAGTGATAGTACTAGTAGGTAGCAGAGCTGGGATTTGACACATTGTGACAGATCATATATGACAAGAGTAGGAGGACAGCAGGAAAGACATAGCATTGCAGCACGATGGTGGGGTAGATGGTCTACCATGATGCATAAAAGGGTTGGGGGAATGATTATGAGATCCCGGCTGAGGTTACACAGTGTAGATTTATGATGAGACCAACCACACAGGAAACAATCTGTGTCCTGGGATTGGGGGAGGAGAATGGTGGGTTTCACTGAGGGATAAGAAGGCAGGAGTGGTGGCAACTCAGGGGCAAAGGAATCTTAGCTTAAAGCATTGCTGAAATGGTTAACTCTTGAGGCAGGTTGGGTGGGGGAAGCAAAGGCAACCAGAAGACCTCAGTGGAAAAGGAATCCAGGGACTGAGGGTTGGCATGACCTTGTATAGAAAGCAAGGGAGCTCGGGATGTGGAATCTCAGAGCGGGACATCATCAGAGTTTGGAGGCAGGGCAGTAGAAGATGCCATTTGAAGGTGGCTGAGGTGTAGAAAATCATGGAGTTAAGGATCTCAAGGAAAAGAGAGGATGAGGAAAAGAGCATAGATTCTGGAGTCAGATAGATCTGAGTTTGAATTCTAGCTCTGGTGGTTGCTTGCTGAGTTGACCTTGGTTAACTTAGTGAGCTTCTCTGAGCTTCAATTTCCTCATCATTATAGGGATTAAATGTGTCTGGAGTATAGCGAGTGCTCCTCAAGGGTGCCCTCCTTCTGCACCCCTGCCCTCTTCTCCTGGAAGGGTCATCAACCTGGAGGTTCACATTTCTCAGTTCGGTTCAGTTGCACAGTGAGCTGGGAATAAAAAGATAAATAAAAAATCAAAATATTCAGGGAGATTATTATTAGAGGAGACAGATAATTGGGCAAGCAGAACAGCGTATAGATGCTCTAAAGGTTCCAAAGTACTGCCAGAGGAGGGAATAATTCATTCACGAATTGACTATTTATAAGGCATTGACTACATGCCAGACACGTGCTTGGCCCTGGAGATACAGCAAAGAAAGGCCAGATATGGTTGTTGCTGTCATGGAGCTCACATTCTAGGCTTTGAAGGGTTGGGAGCTGGGAGAACCTCATGGAGGAAAGGATGCTTGAGCTGGGTTTCAAAAGATAGATAAGAATTTGCTAGGGAGATAAGGGGGTCAAGAGGAAGGGATTCCAGATGTAAGGACTGGCATTGTGTTCTGCAACAGCATCCAACAGAGCCCCAGGTCTGCATCTCCTGCTTGTTGTTGTTATTGTTAGCTGCCGTTCAGTTGGCCCCCGTCTCAGCGACCCAGTGCACAACAGGATCAAGCCATTGTGATCCACAGGGATTTCATTGACTGATTTTCAGAAGTAGATTGCCAGGCCTTTCTTCCTAATATATCTTAGTCTGGAAGCTTCACTGAAGCCTGTTCAGCATCATAGCAACATGCAAGTCTCTACTGACAGACAGATAGTGGCTGCACTTGAGGTGCATTGGCTGGGAATTGAATCCTGGTCTCCAGCATGGAAGGTGAGAATTCTACCATTGAACCATCACTGCCCCTATACATCTCTTGCTGGCCACAGGATATTATCACCACTTGGAGATTTCAAAGAAATTTTAAATTCTTCACATCCAAGGCTGATCCTATGATCTTCTGCATCTCGTTTTTCTCTGCTTTTTAAAAATTCAGATTTATTGAGGTATAATTTGCATACAGTAACTTTCACCCTTTTTAGGTATACATTTCCATAGATGTTGAATTTTGTCAAATGGTTTTTCTGCATCTATTAAGAGGTCATATAATTTTTCTTGTTTATTCTGTTGATAAAATGAATTACATTGATTGATTTTCAAATGTTGAACCAACCTTGCATTCCTGGAAGAAACCTCGTTTGATTATGACATATTATCCTTTTTATTTATTGTTGGATTTGATTTGCTAATATTTTGTTAATAATTATTTGTGACAATGTTCATGAAGGATATTGGTCTATAGTTTCTTATCTCGTAATGTTTTTGTCTGGTATTGATGTTAGGGTAATGCTTACCTTATAAGATTAGCTAGAAAGTGTTCCCTCCTCTTCTATTTTCTGGAAGAATTTGTGTTATATAAATGAGCCAAAGATGGCTTCTCTGTATTGGCCCCAAGTTATTTACTTCCTCATAGTAAGCTGAAGCTCATTAGCCCAAAAGAGCCCGCTAGCACCAAACTCAAATATACTCACATTTAATTGTTTTAAAAATAGCCCAAATAAACAAATCTGTACTTAGAGCCTGCCTGCTTTAAATGCTCCATAAAACTGCACCCAACATCTGCTAGCCATAGATAAGATAAAATCTTGTAGTTATAAGAACCCTAGGATGCTGCTGTCCTTCAGAGCTCTCTGACCCAGAGACTCCCCACCTTGCTGCAGGCAGACATTGCAAAGGCACACATAGCTCTGCTGCCTTTCTCCTCTTTCCCAGAGTTTTTATGCCCTCTTCCCTTTCTGGTGGCTCCCTGCACCAACTGCCTCTGGAAGACCTCCTGCTGTAGGGGACCACTCCCCTGCAATGTATTGGCCCCAATAAATAGCTTGTCATACAACACTTATCTTGTGGTCCTATCATTTTCCTTGATCAGCTCCTAATTCCCTCAAACTCACTACAAATTGGTATTATTTCTTTCTTAAATGTTCGGTAGAATTCACCAATGAAGCTATCTGGGTCTGGAATTTTCTTTGCAGGGAGGTTTTTAACTTAAAATTCAATATCTTTAGTATATATAGAACTATTCAAGTTATCTAATTCTTTTAAAAGGAATTTGTCCATTTCATGTAAACTGTGAAATTTGTAAGCAGAAAGTTGTTTGTAATATTTGCTTATTATCCTTATCTGTTTACTATGTATCTCTTTCATTGCTGATATTCATAGTTTGGGTCTTCTTTCCCTCTCTCTTTTCTCCAGATTTGGCTTGAGGTTTATCCATATTTTTGATCTTTTCAAAGAACCAGCTTTTTTTTTTTCTTTAAAGAAAAAACTGTCTTTATTCACAGATGCATGATTGTCTTTGTGATGAAATCTCCAAAAAAAAGCTACTAGAACCAACAAGTTAGTTTAGCAAGGTTGCAGGATACAAGATCAAATAAAATGAATTGCATTCTAAATAATAGCAATAAACAATTGGAAACTAAAATGAAAAATACCATTTACAATAGAATTAAAAAGTATGAAATACTTAGGGATAAATCTGACCACAGATATAAGAACCAGCTTTTAATTTCATTGGTTTCTTCTATGTTTTTCTGTTTTTAAGGTCATTGATTTCCACTCTTAGGTTTGTTATTTCCCTCCTTCTGCTTGCTTTGGTTTTAATTTGCTCTTCTTCTCCTAGTTTCTTAAAGTGGAAGCTTAGATTTTTATTTTTAGGCTTTTCTTCTTTGCTAATATCAGCATGTAATGCTGTAAATTTCCCTCTAAGCACTGCTTTAGCTGTGCCCCCCAAATTTTGATTTATTTCTTTCAATTCAAAATATTTTATAATTTCCCTCATGATTTCTTCTTTTACCCATGGGTTATTTAGAAGTATGTTGTTTAATTTACAAATATTTAGAGATTTTCCAGGTATCGTAGTGTTATTTATTTCTTTTATGGTTAGATACCATAGATTATATGAGATCAGTTTTTAAAAAATTATCGAGATTTACTTTTTGACCCAGAATATGATCTATCTTGCTGAACATTCTATGTGCACTAGAAAAGAAATGTGTATTCTGCTGTTGTTGAGTGATGTTCTATGTGTCAATTAGATCACATTGGTTGATAATATTGTTGTTCAGGCCTTCTGTATCTTTACTGATTTTCTATTTGTCTTATGAATTACTGAGAGGAGAGTGTTGTGGTCTCCCAGTATTATTTTGGATTTGTCTATTTCTCCTTTCAATTCTGTCAATTACAGTTTTATGTCTTTTAAAGCTCTGTTTTTTAGTATATACACATTTAGGATTGTTAATGTCTTCTTGATAAATTGATCCTTTATTATTATGTAATATCTCTCTTTACCCAAGGTAATATTGGGTAAATCATTTTGAAGTCCACTTTGTCTGATACTCATCTGGCTTTCTTTTAATTTTCCCCTTCTCAGGAATGAAATCATGATCCAAAAAGGTGTCTAGGCAGAAGCTGAGGGGTCATCCTTGACACCCATGTCCTCCCACCATATCAACTCATCATCAAGTCCTGTCCATTTTACCTTCTAAATTACTCTTGCACCTTCCCACTCCTCTCCATCCTCACATTCGTCACCTTAGTCCAAGTTACCATTATGTTGTATCTTGCTTGGCCTGCTGTCAGTTTTCTCACTGGTCTCCTTACATTTATTCTAGCCTAATCTGCTCTCCATACTGCAAGTAGGAAGGATTTGTTTAAAAACACAAATGAGGTCATGACCCTAAATCTAATTAGGTCCTGTTATTCTTTTTTATTTTATTTTAAAAAACTTTATTGTGGTAAAATATGTGTAACATAAAATTTGCCATTTTAATCATGTTTAAGTGTAAATTCAGTGACATTAATTACATTCACAGTGTTGTACAACCATAAGCATTATCTATTTCCAAAACTTTTTTATTACCCTAAACAGAAACTCAATACCCAATAAATGATAGCTCCCCAGCCCCCCTCCCACCTATCCCTGGTAACCAATAATCTACTTTTGTCTTTATGCATTTGGCCTATTCTAGTTATTTCATATAAACAGAATCCTACAATCTTTGTCCTTTTGTGACTGATTTATTTCACTCAGCATAATGTTTTCAAGGTTCATCCATGTTGTAGCATATATCAGACCTTCATTTCTCTTTATGGCCGAATAATATTCCATTGTATGTATACACCACATTTTATTTATCCATTCATCTGTTGATGGACACTTGGGTTGTTTCCACATTCTGACTGTTGTGAATAGTGCTACAATGAACATTGGTGTAAGAGTGTCTGCATGAGTCCCTGCTTTCAGTTCTTTTGGGTATATACCTAGAAGTGCAGTTGCTAGGTCATATGGTTAAAAGCTTGGCTGCTAACCAAAAGGTCGGCAGTTCGAATCCACCAGCCAATCCTTGGAAACCCTATGGGGCAGTTCTACTCTGTCCTATAAAGTCAGTCACTGTGAGTCGGAATCTACTTGATGGCAATGGGATATGTTAATTCTATATTTAGCTTTTTGAGGGACTGCCAAACGGTTTTCCACAGCAGCTGCGCCATTTTACATTCTTACCAGCAATCCACGAGAGTTCCAGTTTCTCCACATCCTCGCCAATGCTTGTTATTTTGTTTTTAATTTTTTATAATAGCAATTCTAGTGGGTATCTCATTGTGGTTTTGATTTACATTTCCCTAATGACTTAAGACTTCAAGCATTTTTCATGTACTTATTGGCCTTTTGTGTATCTTCTTTGGAGAAATATCTATTCAAGTCCAGGTTGTATTATTTTTAGGGTAAAGACCCCATATCTTAAGGTCATTGACAAGGCTCTGCATGGTCCGGTCTCTCTTCCCTCTCCAGTCTTGTCCTGTACCTTTCTCCCTCTTGATCTGGCTACACTGGTCTTCTTTCTGTTTCTGGAACATATCATATTCCTGCTCACCCAGGGCCTTTGCACATGAAATTTCTTGTGTCTGGGTCATTCTCTTTCCCTCTATATTAGTCTCCTTGGGCTGCTGTAACAAATTCCCAGAATAACTGGCTTGCTTTAAATAACAGAAATTTATTCTGTCATAGTTCAGGAGGCCAGAAGTCCAAAATCAAGGTGTCAGCAGAGTTGGTTCATTCTGGAGATTCTGAGGGAGAATCTGTTCCATGCCTCTCTCCTAGCTTCTGGTGTTTGCCAGCAATCCTTGGTATTCCTTGCTTGTAGCTACATCACTGCAATCTCTACCTCTGTCGTCACATGGCCTTCCTGTGTATCTCATGTGTCTGTCCCCTTCTTATAAGAACATCAGTAATTAGATTTAGGGCCCACTCTAATACAAGATGACCTCATCTTAACTTAACCAATTACATCTGCAAAGAACCTATTTCTATATAAGGTCACATTCTGAAATTCTGAGTAGACATGCATTTTGGGGGAACACTATTCTACCCACTACACCCTTACCGTAGCCCTTTCTGTTAACTTATCCTTCAGATCTCAGTTCAAGCATTACTTCCTCAGGGAGGTTTCCCCAAATATCTCAAATTTAGACCTGATTCCTTTGTAATATACTCTCATAGAATCATGTTTCTCTCACGAAAATAACTTATAGCAGTTTGCATTTATATTTTCACTCTTGCGATTATTTGATTACTATCTTTCTCACCGACTAGATTGTAAGCTCCAGGAGCCATATCTGTTTTGCTCACCAGTGTGTTCTCAGTGCCTGTGCTTAGTAGGTGCTCAGTAAATGTTAGCTGAATATATAGGGAGCCAATGGGTGGCAGAGCAAAAGAAGAGCAGAAGATGAAGTGGGAAAGTTGGTGAGGGCAAGGCCATGGAGGGGCTTGTAGGCCATGAAGAGTTTGCATTGCCTTGATTGGCAGCTGAGGCTTAGCTTTATACTGCAGCAGGATCACTGGGAGCATGTTATAAATGCAGGTGCCCAGAATAATAATCTCTGGTGGGGGAGGTGGGGATCTGGGCGTCTATTTAAAACAAGTTCCCTTTAAGCGCTCAACTGCTAACTGAAAGGTCAGAGGTTCGAACCCACCAGCTGCTCCATGGGAGAAAAGACCTGGTGATCTGTTCCTGTAAAGATTACAGCCTGGGACGCCATATGGGGCAGGTCTGCTGTATTCCATAGGGTTGCTATGAGTAGGAATCAACTTGACGGCACACAACAACAACAGGAACGCACCAAAGGCTGAGGGCCATTGTTTCAGTGTCAGGGAAGCTTGAAGCAGGGAAATGTCACGATCAGAATTCGTTTTAGCAAGATAGTTCTAGCTGGATGTCTTGGAAAAATTTAAAGGGACAAGATTGGGGGCTCCTGTAATCATCTAGGCAAGAGATAAGAGTGCCTAAACTAAGGAAGAATCTCAGTGGAAATACAGAGAAGAAAACAGATTCAAGGGAAAGTTGGAAGATAGAATTGACAGGACTTGGTGTCTGATTGGATGTAAGGGGAAAGAATAACAGGAACAACAATAGCTAGCACTTATTAAGCGCTTCCAATATGCCAGGCACTATTGTAAGGGCTCTACATGTATCACATTATTTAACCTCATGCATCCGTATGAAGGCAGGCTGTAGTATCATCCTCAGGACTTCAGGTGATTCTAGATTTCTTACTTTGGAGGCAGTGATACTGTCCACCAGATAGTGATTATGAGAGGGAGTGAGGCTTGGAGGGTAGAGTCAGATAATGACATCAGTTTAGGACCTACTGAATTTGAGGCTTGGGTGGGACATCCAGATGGTGATTGGAAACTTGGGTCTGCAACTCCCACGCGAGTCTGGAGATGTCCATCTTGGAACCCTTATCCCTGAGAGTGGAGATAAGAGATATAAGAAGAAAAGAGGTATAAGGAGAGGCCTAAAGATCCTAACATTTAAAGGCTTAGGCTCTTAATCTGAGCTCTATGGATGGATCTCTGGAGTCCATGAGCCCCTTGAGGTTGTATCAGAGATGCTGAAAATCTGTGATTGTGCATTCGAGTCCCATAGGGGTGCACAATGCCACAAAAAGATTAAGGACCACTGATACAAGTGGTGGGTAGATAAAGAAGATTCAGGGAAGAAGTTTTGACAGGAGTGGCCAGAGAGATAGTAAGAAATGCAGGAGGCCACCTCTCCCTTGAGACCAGAAGAACAAGATGATGCCCAGCTACCACTTCCAAACATCCTGATCAGGGTCACAACAAATGGATTCTGATAGAAAGGGAGAAAAATGTGGAGCAGAACTTCAAATTTTCAAAGAACCCAGACTTACTGGGCCCTGTGAGACTGGAGGAATTCCCGAGACTATTGCCCTGAGATACTCTTTAAACTGAAACTGTCCCCTGAAGTCACCTTATGACCAAATGTCAGGTGAACTCAAAAAATAAAGAATGTCACCCCTGAGTACTGTTCTCTTTAAAAAAAAAATTAACTATATGGGGCCAGATGGTCCACACTTATTCTAAAGCATGGACAAGAAGGTTAGGGGGCAGCGAGATGAAGCTAATAGGAATGGAAATAATGAGAATGTTGACACAATATGAAGACTGTAACCAACATCACTGAATAATGTGTGTAGACATTGTTGAATGCGAACCTGTTTTGCTGGTATACTTTCACCAAATATACAATAAAATATTAAAAAAAGGAAATGCAGGAGGCCAAGGAAATAATCCTAAAGAAAGAGGGAGTGGTCAGGGATGTCCACTATTGCAGGAAGGTCAGGTAAGAGAAGGCTTGAAAAGAATCCATCAAATTTGGCTATTAATTGATCATTGGTGGTTTTGGTCATTTCCATGGATGGTGGTGCAGTTGGGGATGGGTAGGATGAGGTGAGAATGAGTGTGGTCTCTTCTTTTGGGAAGCTTGGCCGTGGAGGAGAGGAGAGAAAGCTGAAGTGATAGGGGGGTCTGAGAGTCAACAGTGTCCTCTCTCCCCCTTTACCACCTTCCTCGCCTTCCTGCCCTCCCTTCCTTTTTTTTTTTTTTTTTTAAGAAGGAAGGCACTCAAGCATGGTTACAGGTAGAGGGAAAAAATCCAGCCTGGGATAAGGATGGGGGTAGGATGACTTGAGAGAGAGGCCACTTGGTGGGACAAGGTTTCAAGTGGGTGAGGTTCAGAGTACAGGTAGAATGGCTAGCCCTGAAGAGAGGAAGAGTCTCCTCTACCTCTGAGAAGGAGGTAAGGATGAGAATGGATATAGATGACCAAGGGGAGTGATGGGAGTGGCAGCAATGGGGGTCCCTTTGAGCATCAAGAATTTATGGTGCATAGCAAAAGGGAAAGGGTGAAGGTGGGGCATCCTGTGCCTCCACCCCATTTCTATGGGCTCTCGAACCAGCTGAGAAGACACTCTCTTCTGTTCTGAAGTCTACTGCATTTTCTTTAGCTTGGGACACCCTCCTCCTTATTTTCTGCCTTGTCCCCCAGGAAGCCTTCCCTGAACGACACCCCCACTCTACCCTCTTCCTGGCAGCTGGTCCAGCTCCCTATTCCTTCTTTCCTCTAGCACAGAGGCAAAGTGCTCCCCCTGGTTTGGGGTCTGTCTGTCTTTGGTCTCAGAAGAGAAAGCACATGGAAGGAGGTGGGGAGGGGATGAGAACACATGTGCATCTGTGAAATGGGTAGCTTCTGCATCAGGACTTCCTCATCTCCAGATGTCAGGACTGGCTCTGCCCACAAGGGGGTGCATGGCCAGAGAAGGCCTGGATGGGATGGTCTGAGCACTGACCCAGTTGGCAGGCTGGTAGCAGGGCCTGCAGGGTTAGGCTGTCATGACTCCACCCCTGGCTGTGACCTTTGGTCCCAGCCCTGAGCCATGGCCACTGTTGCCATGACTGCCCCTTAGTTTGGATAAACAGAAATTTTCTGCCTTTTGTCCAGCTTACAGACACCCAAGTGTCTCCTTAGGGGTGGGCTGGAATTCCAAATATCCAGACCTTCTCCCCTCTTCCCCAGCCAGGGGAGGCTGGAGGATGGTGAGCCACTGAGCTTAGACCACTGTACTCTCACTCTTCTCTGGCTTGCCCTGCTGCATCTTCCTGCCCTACCTATTTCCTGTTGGAGTTGGGAGGGTGGAGGGAAGGCCTGGGTCTCACCTATGTCTATCACATTGAGTGGTGGGGTGAGAGGAGGAGCCTCCCTCTCCTGAATTACGGCCTTCGGGCTCTTTTCTGAGGCCTAGTTTCAGTCCCTGATATCAATGTGAATAATCATAGCTTCTTTCCTCTCTCATCTTTTGGATTCTTGGGGTCCAAGGTGAAAAAGAGAAGATAGGAAAAAAGGAATATGGAGGAGAGATAGGGGGATAGAGTGACTCATCTCGATAGAAGTGAATCAGAATCATTCATTCATTCTTTCATTCAAACAAGCACGTCCCTGTGCTGTGCGCTTTGGGAAACAAACGCGCAAGACATGAACCTGCTTTAGAGGGAAGCGCCTTGATGTTGGTTTGAGGACTCTGGATTTGGAATCTGGGGACCCTGGTTTGAGCCCTGACTACCGCTTGCTGGGCAGGTTACTTCTTTGAGCCTCCAGTTCCTCATCTGTAAGTAAGGATAATGATATTGAATTCCCAAAGTCATTGTGAGGATCAAGTGAGTTAAATATGGAAGAAGGCCTCCTTAATAGTCACTGTTGAATGCATGTTAGATGACTGTGGATTAGGTTTACAATCCGGGAGGGGAGCTCATACATTCTCACTGGCAAGTATAACCTAGCGTAGCAATGTAACAAAGGCCTGTTCTTGGGGGCTCTTTGGGGAGGGGGAGAGGTCACTTCCGGCAGAGGTGACTAGGGCAGACTTCATTGGGGAGGTGCCTGGTAATTTTCATTCAGTAAATATTTGCAGAGTGAATGGGGTGTGCTGGAGCCAGGGACTGGAGGCAGGGTAAGGTTTCAGCAGGTGCAGGTGAAGGGGGAGTGCTGCAGGAGGGAAGGGCACAGCCCAGGGGGTGGGGTGGGGAGGGCAGCTGGTGCCAGGTGGGGAAGGCTCAGCCTCAGCCCCAAGCGCCAGATGAGGAGTTTGACCTTTACTCTGAAGGCGATAGGAAGCTCTGTGCTGGGGAGTGCTGGGATCAAAGTGGTGTTTATAGAGGATCAGTCTTGCTGGGCACCGGAAGGGGGACATCTTGGAGCAAATAGGGGAGGTGGAGGGGGACAAGGACACACTGGACAGAGGGAGTGTGTGTACGTGTCTAGGAGCCTGAGGCAGGCGGTGAAGTCACCTCCCCCCTCCACTCTGCTGAGGGGCCAGTTTCATACCAGCATGTCTCCAGGTTATGTCTCACCTGCCTGCCAGAAGGAAGGAGGAGACATTGCAGGGAGGTGCAGAATTTCTTAGGGACACAGAGCTAGGGAACACTGCTTCCTTTCTCCTCCTGCCTCCCTGGGACCCAGGGCCCAGCCCAGAATAACAGGGTGGGATGGGGAGAGGAAGACAAGACTGGAACTAGGACCTGGTCCCTCATTTTATGGTTCCTGCTCCAGTCCTCTAAGATGGAGGGTGAGTCAACTGCAATTTTTTAAACAAGAGAAATATTAAAGGTGGGAGAGCAAGAGAACCCACTAGGCCCCAGGGACAACTATGCGTAAACCTTAGAGCTGGGTAAACACTGACTCCTAAAGAGGGGTAATTAAGAACAGTGTTGTCCAGTTCCAGCCCTGACTTTCCAAGGAGGGGAATTTCTAGCCTGAGGCCGGGGCGCGATCACCCTGAACTATCTCTTCTCCCCCACCTCTGCCAAAGAGATCCCCTTTGCCCCATCTGATTTCCGGACCACACACCCTGAAGTGACTCTGGTATGCTGCCCAGCCCACGACCCCCCAGCCCCCAGCCCTGACTCAGCCAGAGCACCTGGAAGCCCAGAGATGACTATCCTCCATCTGGAGGCGGGGAGATAAGGTTTATGGCCTGCTCAGGCTTATTCTCTGTAAGGTATGCATACATACCTCCCGCTGCATTCCTCCAGACCGCCTCAGCCTTACACAGTCCTTTCCAGAAATTGTAGACCATCTGAGAGCACCTTTTTCCAAAAACTGCTCAGCACCTCCTCCCCTCAAAGGTTATCTCCTCCACTGTCCAGGCCTCTTGCCTCCCTGATGCCTGCTGCTCTCAGTCTTACCTGCTCCTTGGCTTCTGGACAGGACCGACCAGGTCTAGGCCCAAGTGAGAAGAAGCCCAGCCCAGCTCCATTTTCAGAGGAGCAGGCACTCCCCCCACCCTTCCTAGCCGCTCATTTCTGTTCCTAGTCCTTTGGCCTAATAAGTCTTTCCTTCAGTCTATCCTTTTACTCTCTTTCAGTGTTTAGTGAAGGAGAGAATGCTGTTATGTTCACTGGCTGTTACTGCAGTGAGAGGGAACCAAGGTAGACTCAGAGCACAGGAGGGTGTGCTTCACCATAGGAGCCCTTTGACCTGGAGGAGGGGGAGATAAAGGCAGGAGGAAGGGTGAATTCTTGGCAGCTGGGGGATGACCCTATAGACCTCCACAGAAGGAGAAGAGGGAGAAGAGTTTGTACAGTATTATCTCATCACAGTAGAAGTCAAAGGAAGCCTTTTAAAACATTATCATCATTTAATAACTTATTTTACATATGAGAGAACAAAAGCTGAGAGAGGTTATGACTTGCTCAGATCAAGTAAGATTTCATTTAATGCTTTTTCCACTATATCGTAATCACTCTGGGAAATTCAAAGTTCTAAAAACCAAATTAATTTTAATTACTAGTAAAAAATAATTTTCAAGGAATTTTAGAGATAAATGGTCCTATCCATTTTATTATAGAGATGAGGCAATTTAGAGACTGAGTTGAGACTAGAATATAGGTTATTTGATTCCCAAACTTACGCTTTTCTGCTACTCTACATTGTCCCAAAACCCAAAACCAAACCCATTGCTCTTGAATCGATTCTGACTCATGACAACCCAGTGTGTTATGGAGTAGAACTGCTCCATAGGGTTTTCTTGGCTGTAACCTTTCTGGAAGCAGATCACCAGGACTTTCTTCCACAGTGCCGCTGAGTGGGTTCAAACTGCTAGCCTTTACATTAGTAGTGGAGCACAAACCTTTCGCATCACCAGGGCTGCTTGACATTGTTCTAAGGATTGTTTAAAATAATCCTCAAAGCAAAAATTAATCTTAATTTTTTAAATTTTAACCATAAATCCTAGAGCACTTTGGAGGTGGTACAGTAAAACATGCGAAAGCCAGCAACTGTGTAAGACGGAAACCTGTCAGAAAGAAAACTCACATATTTTCCATTAATAGAGAGCAATAGAAAAGTGGTAGGCCTGCTCCCTGTCAAAGGCGGAAAACTCGCAAGGCCCAGAAAAACAAGGCAGTCCTAGCGTACTATCGAGTTCCGGCTCTCACAGGTTTCACTTAGTAGGGATTTGCAGAAGTGAAAGAACTTGAGGGTATGTCAGCTCACAGGATGAAGGGAGGCCATCTCTCTAGCCAGTGCTCAACTGCCCTGGGTCTCCTAAGCCTTCCCAGATCCCTGGGTGCTTCTACAGGCTTCTGGAAGGCATCTTCCTTTATCAGAGGTACTGGCTGATCAGAGACAAGTCTTGCATGCTGGGCTGAGGATCTGCATTCCTGACCCCTGAGTCTCTCAGCCTGTCTTTGGCTAGACCCAGTTGAGGAGGAACCAAAACTTTGAGTTTCAGAACCAGAAAAGCTGGGATTGAATTCTGACCTTGGCACTTTGTGACCTTAGGAAATATATTAAAAGTTTCAGAGCTTCAGTATCCTCACTCGTAAAATAAGGGTGGTTGCACTTTCCCTGTAGTGTTAATTGTGAGGATTGAATGAGGTTATAAAAGCTCATGGTGCAGGGAGTGGCTGGCACATGTCCATCCTCCAGAGATAAGAGAGAGGGAGGTATAAGGCAGGAAGGAGAACATGTGGCTTTGAAGCCAGGCAGGGTCTTGTTCTGGCTCTCCCATTTGCTACTACAATTGGGCAAGCTACTTTTTAACCTCAGGATCAGTTTCCTCAGCTCTAAAATGGGGGTGATGTGTATTTCATAGAGTTTCTGTAAGGATTAAAGACTGTAGTTACCTCCTTAAGGGAACTCCTAGGCCACTGAGGGTGCCTAGACCCACACCTAACCCGAGAGACTAAGTCAGAGCTGGGGATGCCCAATCAGAGGCTCTACACTAGAGGGTGAAGCCTAGGAGGGGAAGTCTGTCTGGGAGGGCTTCCTGAAGGAGGTTCTAGGAACAGAGCCAGGCTGGAGGGACGGAGAGAGAGGAGGAGGGACTCCAGGCTGGTAAACTGCATAGGGAGAGAGTTTGTGTATGAGCTGGCTGCCAAGTGGAACAGGGTCAGGCCATGGGGAAACCAGGGGTGAAGAGTGAGTTTGGGTTGATATGGGACACATGGGCCCATGAACCTAGGATGAGGCCTGAAGCAAGGGAGTTTGACTTCTGCAGCTGGTCACTTCTGAGCCAGATGCACTGATCTGGGAGGGAAATGGCCCTCCCTTTGGATAGGGCTTTCTGTCCTCTGTCTCCTTTGTCCTGGAAGTTGCTTCTCCTGCTAGAGCTTCCCTTAGTATTCCCTGGGAAACCAAGAAAGAATGGAATTTAGGGGTGGGGTGGGGAGGAGTGGCTCAGCCTTGGGGAATAGATAGCCTCAGCCTATAGTTCTGCTGGGGAGATACAAACACACAGAGTTGTGTTGCCATGGGAGCCTGCCTAACACATCCCTGAGGCTAAACTAGCCTGGGCTGGCCAGGCCCAGCTCATTCTACCCTCCAGGTCATAGCAGAATTCCTATGAGACCTATGAATGAGTCATTGTGCTCTGGTCTGGGGCTATCTTAGCCTCTAGAGACCAGGGAAATTGGGAGGGAGGTTGGTTATCTGGTAGTAGGTAGAGTTTTCCTATCCGTTGTTCTCTCTCTCATTTTCTCTCTTATAGACACACACACACACACACACACACACACACACGTGAACACACACACACACGTGTGCACACACACACACGATGTAACAAGCTGAATCAGTAGTTTGTGACTTCATTCAACAACATACATCCATGGAGTGCCTGCTTGGCACTTTTCTAATGCTGTAGATATGGCGGTTAACAAGATAGTCAAGGTTCCTGTCCTCATGAAGCTTTACATTTTGGTAGGAAGTGACCCCCAAATCTGCCAGAATCCCTAAGGTAGGAGAAGTAGTTTAGTTGCCTAACAACTATTAGATGAATGAATGAATGTAATATATATATATATTTTAAATGGCAAATAAAATAAGAAAAATGTTTTTGGATCATTTCTTGGGTTATCCACATTGCTGCTTCCCTTGATGAAGAGAATTGGAGACTGACTCTGTAGGTCACATTGAGAGACTTTGAGCCCTAGTTTCCTTTTTTATAAAATGGAGATAATATTACCTTCCTCATGGATTATTTTAGGGTTACAAGTAATGTAAGTAAGAGATCTGACACTGACACTTAGTACCAAAGCCCATTGCTGTGGAGTCGATTATGACTCATAGTGACCCTGTAGGACAGAGTAGAACTGCCCCATAGGGTTTCCAAGGCTGTAATCTTTATGGAAGCAGACCGCCACATCTTTCTCCTGCAGATGGGCTGGTGGGTTCAAACTGCCGACCTTCCAGTTAGCAGCTGAGCATTTAACCACTGTGCCACCAGGGCTCCTCCTGACATTTAGTCGGAACCCAATAAATGGGAGCCCATCGTCATCATCATTCTCACTATCTTCATCATCACTGTCCCCATCATCAACATCCGCATCATCAACATCATCATCACCACAACCATAATTGGCAGGGGAAGTAGTGCTGGGCTTAGAGTTGGAGAAGGGAAGGAGAATTAGTAGGCAAGGCTCACTTTGTATGGTTAACGCCCTAGAAGTTGGATTTGCAAGCTTCTATTTTGCATGGTAGCAGATTTTTGCATGTTGTTCCTTTATTACTTAGGATGGCTTCTATAGACCCCTTCTGATAGCCCCAATTGCTACCTCCTTCTAGTTATCCTCAGCCCTTCTGAACCAGCACTCTCTCCCACTTGAGCACCTACTGTGGGCTGGACAGGCACTGCAGAGGACACACAGATGCATGAGACACAGTTCTCTCCTGCAAGGAGGCTCCTTCATGTAGGGGGACACCAGGACTTAAACTCTCATAAAGCAGAGGTGCCAAAGCAGCTGCCAACACAAGTTCTCTGGGGGCAGCCCTGAAGACTGAAGGAATGGGGGAAGGCTGCACGGGGGAGGGCTTTAGGAAAGGCAAAGTGGGACAAACTGACAGTAGGCAGGGTCACACTAACATTTATTGAAAACCTTGTATTGTCAGCCACATCCCCTTATCTAAATAAAGTTCCTGTCAGTTCTCTGAGGTGATTGTTAAGTACTTGCATTTTAAACTGAGGAAAAAGAATGTCAGAGAGATTAAGTAACTTGCCCAACTTCACAGGAAGTTGGAAGTGGCTCCAATATTCCTTTGATTGCACCCACTGCCCTTTAGCTTTCCACATGATGGTGAGGCAGCAGAACATGCATAAATAGGCTTGGGTTCAGTCCCACAGTGAGGTCTCTGATGGTGTTCAGAATCCACTTCTTCCTTTCCCGGGTGTGTGAATTTGCATACTTTTCAACCCCAGCCTGGCAGGTTTAAATGAGGTGAGGTGTGCAGTGCACATAGTGGGCTCTTAGGACATTTTTCTAAAGCCCCACACCCATCTGATGTTCTAGGCTCCTTAACCTTCTGCTTGAGTCCTTCCTCATGATGGGGAAGTCACAACTTCTTAGAAGACCTAGACTCTGTTTTTATGAAGCTCGAATTTTTGGAAAGTTCTTGCTTACAGCGAGCAGAAGCCTCTCTCCGGGGATTCCTTCCATTAGCTCTAGTTGTGTCCTTTGGGCCACACAGATAAACAGCTTACTTCTTCCTGGCAGTCCTCAGCTTCCACAGGTGTCGGACCCTCTTCTCCAGGGATCTCCCTATCTCAGACTTTTCCTTACGTCAAATCCCATTTGTCCTGGTTCCTCCTAAGAGTTGGCCTAGGGCCTACTCAACTCTGTTGAGTTCTTCCGGTCTGATAGCCATTAGCAGGGTTAAAAATGGGCTTGCCTATGCTTAATTCTGCTGCTGAGGATCACGGTGGGTTTTGTGGTGGCCTCACCATGATGTTGCTGGAGTGAAGGGATGTGTGTGGGGGATGAACAATGATAAGGAGGCAAGTGCTCAGGGGAGGCTCCGCACATGTTGACTCTGTGGCATCTACATTGGGCGAGCCCTGCTAGACAAAGGCTAGCACACAGATAGGAACCAGACACAGACACTGAGAGGAACCTGCTCTGTTGGCAAGGAGCTATGGTCTGAAACCAGTGGGATGAATGAGATGGTAGGAGTAAGCCTAGTGGCTCATGGCTGGTAAGTGCTAGGGCTCAGCAGGAAGCTACTGGAAGTACAACCGAGTCATCTTCTCCCTTCTCTCCACTTTGGACACACAGCCATGTAACCAACTGCCACATTCCTACTGATTCTTCCTTCTTACTATAGCCTGACTCCATTCTTGTCTTTACACTCCACTGTGTTTCTACCACGGAGTCCCTGGGTGGTGTAAATGGTTAACGTGCTCTGCAGCTAACCAAAAGGTTGGTGGTTTGAGTCCATCCAGAGGTGCCTTGGAAGAAAGGCCTCGTGATTTACTTCTGAAAAATCAGCCATTTAAAAACCTAAGGAGCACAGTTCTGCTCTGACACACATGGGGTCACCACGAAGTAGAATGGGCTTGATGGCAACTGGCTTTTTGGCTTCTACCACCCCACAGGTCCCGTTGCCTACAGTCTGCAATAGCCCCCTTTCTAGTCTCCTGCCTCCAGTTTTTGCCCCTACCATCTAACTTACATATCTCAACCTGCTTAATTTTCCTAAAGTACTGATTTAACCACACCACCCTTCTGCCCTCTCTCCTTCAGTAGCCCCTGCAATCCACTCCAGGGTAAACTCCAAACTTCTCCATCTGGGCTTTGAAACCCTCAGTAGTAACCCCCCGCCCCATCACCACCCGGCCTTTCTGCTCTGTTCCATAGGGATCCTATTCCTGTTCAATAGCTCATGGCATTTCCAGGCCTTTCCATCCATAGCTTACATTTCTAAGTTCAGCTTACTCAAGCCCAACCCCATTTTAAAGGGCTCTTCCCCACCTCTGAAGTCTTATACCATATGTCTGAATCAGACTTTTATCTGAAGTCAATATTTTGTTAATAAGGTACAGAAGGTAGACTTGGGCCAGATAGTAGTTATATTTATACAAAGGCTTAATGTATACACGGATATCTTTATACCCCTGCAGCTCTCTAGGTTTCCACATCTTTATTTGTGTACATTTCGGTTAGTGTATGTAATGAATATCTGTTGTTTTCACCTGTCCAGCATCTCTTCCCCTCTTTTGGCAAATCAGCTCTTTCTGCTGCTCTTCTATGTAGCCTTGGGCAGGGCCACCCACCCTTTTCCCAGAGGTGAGCATATGATCTAATCATAAGTACATTATCCTATTCTCCTGGCCAGGAGCCCTGGTGGTGCAGTGGTTAAGAGTTTGGCTGCTAACCAAAAGCTTGGCAGTTCAAATCCACCAGCTGCTCCTTGGTAACCCTATGGGGCAGGTATACTCTGTCCTATAGGGTCGCTATAAGTTGAAATCGACTCGACTGGCAACTGATTTATTACCCTGGTCACAGTGATTGGTTCAGGGATAAGCATGTGATGTAAGTCAGTTAAATGAGAGTCAGCCTTGGAATTTTAACTGGAAGTATTGGAAAAGAAGGGAGTCCCTGGGTGGTGCAAACCGTTAATATGGTCAACTGCTAACTGAAAGGCTGGCAGTTTGAGTTCACCCAGAGGGACTTCTGAAGAAAGGCCTGGTGATCTACTTCTGAAAAAGTAGCCATTGAAAACCCTGTGGAGCACAGTTCTACTTGACACACATGGGGTCTCCTTGAGTTGGAATTGACTCGACTGGAACTGGAACTGGAATTGGGAAAGAGGCACTCCCTTTTCCTCTACTCGGTTTGCTCACCTAGTGAGATATGTACCTGGAGTAGTCGTGAGTCATCCTTACCACAGCATGGAAATGGTTTGCCTGAGAATAAAACTAACACAGAGGAAAACAACCAAGAGAAGTGGAAAAAGGGTCCTGATGACATCACTGAGACCCTGAATTCATCTATGCCAAAAACCAAATACACCCCTGAACTTCCCAGATTGGTCTCCCTAAGCCAGAGGGTCCCAACCAGGGTGCCTGGTCACACTGGCTGTGCAGAGACTGGACTACAACTGTGCAGTCTTCTGAGTGTCTAAGTGAGGTCTGGGGTGGCCACAGCCTCTGGCCTGAGCACATTTGGTGTCAAAAAGACTCTTCTGTCTGCCCTAGGCTGCCATATACATAATATCGTTTTCGTGTAGGCCATGACTGTGCAAAGGTTGAGAATGGCCTAAGCAGTGCTGTATCTCTGGGTGAGGTGGAATGGGACACGGAGACCAGGAGAAAAACGCTTAGAGGACCACCCCATGTTGTCTGACTTTCTCTTTTGAACCATGTGTGGAGGGTGACTACTCTTTGTGTATCAGGAAAGCAAGAAAGGGGCCCTCCTCTTCACCCAAGGGCTGGGTGGGTGCCTGGGCTAGTGGGTGCTTGATAGGAGTGGGGCCTAATCTGGGACCCCTTGGCAAATTACAGGGCATTCAGAGGTTCTTGTCTAACACTATAAATTATGGGTTCCTAAGGGAGGTGCCTGGGGATGTTTTTCTGAAATCTGGGGCGCTACTTGTATACTAAGTAGAGCCTTAGATTTCTCTGAGGGGCTGGTGCTGGGGGGAGTGGGCTGGAATGGAGACTTGGAAGTTTTCATCCTAGGCAAGACTGACTTCAGTCAACACTGAGGGAGAGGAAACTCACTAACAGCCTTCCCACCCTAGGGGCCATCCTGCCTCCACGGGGAACCCTTCAGCCTAGTCTGTGACTCTGCTCCTCTTCCCATCAAAATGTGCCTGTCTTCAGTCCCCTTCTCTCAGACCCTGCCCCCTGCTAGGTGCCCATTTGCTGACCGGAGAACATCTCTGGGTGTTTAGACCACCATATTGCTTTTATTGCTCCTCCATCGTCAGGTTCTTCATCTATAAAAGTAGTGATTATAGCATACAATTTATAGGGTTTTTACGAAGATTTAATGAATTAATATTTGTAAAATATTTTTATACCATATAATGCTATTATTATAGTATTTAGAATAAGTGACATTATATGTCTGTCTGTCTCCCCCTAAGCCATTAGGGGGCCCTATGCCTCAGAGCCTTCCCAGCATGTGCCCAATATATGTTCAGCTATCAATATGCTGAATTAATGACTCAGGACTCCTGATGGTCACTTTTGAACAGGGACTTTCAGGATACACCTTGCCTTGGCCCAAGGAGGCTCCCACTTGTGCCTAAACGGTTTGAGAGAAACAAAACTCATTTCTCCAAATCTTTCAGGCTACTGCCTGATGAGCAAATGAGTGGATGAAGGAATGAATAGGCAAATAAAAATAGAAAGAAATAAAGGGCCTTGTCTCTGCCCCCTATTCCTTACCGTGGTCCTCAGATTGTTCAGCAGAAACTTGTGAACAATAGGCCTCTGGACAATAGCATCATTACCAAGCAGCTCAGGCCAAGGGTAACTCACAGGGCTGGAGGGTAGGGGTGGGGGCAGGTCAGCTGTAGCTGAGTCCCAGGTCCTTCCTGTTCCTTCCTCCCTCTTGCATGCCCGTCTGGTCACCTGATCACACCTGTTGTTAGGTGCCCTTGAGTTGGTTCCAACTCATAGTGACCCTATGTACAACAGAACAAAACACTGCCTGGTCCTGCGCCATCCTCACAGTTGTTTTTATGCTTAAGCCCATTGTTGCAGCCACTGTGTCAATCCATCTCATTGAGGGTATTCCTCTTTTTCACTGACCTTCTGCTTTACTAAGCAGGATGTTCTTCTCCAGGAACTGATCCCTCTTGATAACATGTCCAAAGTATGTGAGATGAAGTCTTGCCATCCTTGCTTCCAAGGAGCATTCTGGCTGTACTTCTTCCAAGACAGATTTGTTCATTCTTCTGGCAGCCCATGGTATATTCAGTATTCTTTGCCAACACCGTAATTCAAAGGCAATGATTCTTCTTCTGGTCTTCCTTATTCATTTTTCAGCTTTCGCATGCGTGTGAGGTGAATGAAAACACCATGGCTTGGGTCAGATGCACCTTAGTCCTTAAAGTGATACCTTTGCTTTTTACCACTTTAAAGAGGTCTTTTGCAGCAGATTTGCTCAGTGCAACACGTTGTCTGATTTCTTGACTGCTGCTTCCACTGGTCTTGATTGTGGATCCAAGTAAAATGAAGTCCTTGACAACTTCAATCTTTTCTCCGTTTATCATGATGTTGCTTACTGATCCAGTTGTGAGGATTTTTGTTTTCTTTATGTTGAGGTGTAATCCATACTGAAGGCTGTAGTCTTTGATCTTCATCAGTAAGTGCTTCAAGTCCTCTTCACTTTCAGCAAGGAAGGTTGTGTCATCTGCATAACAGAGGTTGTTAATGAGTCTTCCTCCAATTCTGATGCTGCGTTCTTCTTCATATAGCACAGCTTCTTGGATTATCTGCTCAGTATACAGATTGAATAAGTATGCTGAAAGGATACAACCCTGACACACGCTTTTCCTCACTTTAAACCACACAGTATCCCCTTGTTCTGTTTGAACAACTGCCTCTTGATCTATGTGCAGGTTCCAATGAAGTGTTCTGGAATTACCATTCTTCGCAATGTTATTCATAATTTGTTATGATCCACACAGTCGAATGCCTTTGCATAGTCAGTGAAACACATGTAAACATCTTTCTGGTACTCTCTGCTTTCAGCCATGATCCATCTGACATCAGCAATGATATCCCTGGTTCCACGTCCTCTTCTGAATCTGGCTTGAATTTCTGGCAGTTCCCTGTTGATGTACAGCTGCAACTGCTTTTGAATGATCTTCAGCAAAATTTTACTTCTGTGTGATATTAATGATATTGTTTGATAATTTCTGCATTTGGCACCTAGGAAAGCGTTGTCGCTGCTCATCTGCAGTGGAGCCATGGGGGCCTGTGCGACCCCTTCCTCAGGTCTCTTCCAGGGACCTATTCACAATCTTCCCTGTAGCCCCCCATCTCAAGCTCTACTTCTCATTTCAATCCTCTTCCCACTCCCACCCCTCCTAAACCTTCTCCAGTGACCCCCTGCCTTCTACTTCCCCTCACTCAGGTACCCTGGCACTGCTGTCCTCAGGTCCCATTCTGGCACTCTCTCAGCCCTTGTGTCTGTGTCCCTGGCCAGGCGGTGAAATGTCACTCTCTGTTTTCCTCCCTGGGGGCATGGTGTCTCCTCCTTTCTAAGTGGGGCTCTGCAGTGCTCTAGACTTGGGGACTGTCCTGTTTAAACTGGGGAGAGGAGAAGATTGTGATCTTAGAGGTCTTGGCGATTCGGACCAGGGCTAAAGCACTGAGGAAGCTTTCCAAAATGCAGATGTCTGGCTCCACTTCGGAGAGTCAGTGTGTGGAGTTTGGCCTGGGTGTGTGCATTTTTACAGTCTTCCACATGTAATTTTGATGTGCACACTCCAAATAAAGAGCCAAAGTTAAAGGGAAGGACTCCAAGGGTGGAACCCTAACTGGATCCCTGCTGCCTAGGCCCGACTGCCCATTCAAGTATGGCTCTTCAGGTTTGGTATCAGTGGAGATGCGGGTGAAGGATGGAAGAGGGGCAGGAGACTTCAGCACCTCCAGGCTTTTGGATTTATATCTCTTTTCCTCCACAATAAACCTTATCTTGCGATCCTTCCCCACATTTATTCTAGTAGCTTCTAATCACGTCCTCTATTGAAACTTCAATTCAGAGAACATTCATGGCTGTCTAATCTTCTATATGTAAAGCTCTATGGATGGTGGGACATGAATAAAAGGCTCTCAGAGTTGGGAGAATTTGGAAGTTCTAGTCCAAACTCTGTGAGGCATTGGTGGTTCAGTGGAATTCCCACCTTCCGTACCGGAGACCTGGGTTCGATTTCAGGCCAATGTACTTCATGTGCTGCCACTGTCTGTCAGTGGAGGCTTGTGTGTTGCTATGATGCTGAACAGGTTTCAGTGGAACTTCCAGACTAAGATGGACTAGGAAGCAAACCCTGGTGATCTACATACTTCTGAAAATCAACCAGTGAAAACCCTGTGGATCACAACAATCTGATCCCCAACTGATAATGCGGATGGTGCAGGACCAGGTAGTGCTTTCTTCTGTTGTGCACGGGGTTGCCATGAGTTGGGGGCCAACTCAGCGACAGCTAACAACAACAAAGTCCAAACTCTGCCTAACATAGGATTCTGCCTATGGTGAACCCATGGATGGCTGGTAAGCAGGCCTTGGTCTCAGTACTTCTAGGGACAGGAGCTTGGCCTCTCTAGGCAGTCCATTCCCATTCTGACGGGCTTTAATCATCAGAACAATTTAATCATGTGAACAATTTTGGCCTTGAGGCACCCAACACAAAATCAGCAATCGAATCAATTTTATTATTCATGATATGGCTTACTGATGGGTGTACCCACCGTCTGTGGCTTCCTAGTTAGACTAATTGTTCTTGCTGCCTAGGTACTAAACTATGCCAACATTGACATTTTAAGTTGCTCCATCTTTTAAAGTGATTTTAGTGCTTTGGGGGACATTACCTTAGTTACTAACTAGAAACGGAGAACCCCTTTTCCATTAGCATCTAAACAAACTCTTCCCTCTATTCCCCCACCCCTATGCTGATCTAAAAAGCCCTGCTTTGTGTGGCTAACTTATGCTTCTGTGGTGTTACGGCTTTATTGAGCGATAATTCACATATCATATAATTCAGCCATTTAAAGTGTACAATTCAGAGCTGTGCAACTCTCATTACTAAATTTTAGAACTTTCTATCACCTCAAAAAGAAACCTCATACCCTTTAGCAGTCATCCCCATCCCCCATGCCTAGGCCACCACTAATCTACTTTCCATCTCTATGGTTTGCCTGTTCTGGAGATGCCGTATAGATGGAATAATAGAATATTTGTCCTTTTGTGACTGGCTTCCTTCGCTTAGCAAAGTGTTTTCAGGGCTCATCCATTTTACAGTTTGTGTCACTACATCAGCTGTCTTTGCCGAGAATGATACCCTGTTGTATGGCTGTACCATGTTTTGTTTTCCCACCCATCATCTGGTGGGCATTTGAACAACGCTGCTACAATCTGGTGTCTTTACGTCATCAGTCTTGATCTCTGAAAGGAATTTGTTCAGATTATCTTTCCTGATAATTGTGGCTGATGCAGTGATAACTTCACCCACCCCAGCTCGGCCCCAGCCTTGAGGCTTCAGGGCCTCCTGCAGCCATTCTGCACCATGGAGGGGGCTGGCCCCTACTCTTGACCTGCAGGGAACAAACGTCTCCTCCTTCCCTGTCTGGCTCTCCAGGCAAGGTGGTTTGGGGCGGGACGTCCGGGTTGGGCCCAGTCACCGGGGACACTTTCCCTTTTGTTGGGTTGGGCGTGCAGTGGCGCAGATTACAGTGGCCAGAGACAGCCTCACAAGGAGCTGTACCTGCGGCCGCCCCAATCCGGTTTTTGCTTCCCTCACCACTTGGCCCTAGTCCAAGGTGCCTTCCCCTTGTGCCTCCACCTGTGGAATCCCAGGCAGGGGACATCAGAGAAGACAGCTCTGCTCGCTTCACACTGAGACTGGGGGAAGGGCTGCCTGGGTCTCTGGGCACTCAGGAGCTGACACCCCCATCCAAAGACTTTTGGCCCTGGGTTGCTCTGGGCTGCCCCAGCAAAGAGGGGTTCTCTCTGGGTGAAAGCTGCACCAGCCCTCCAGCCTGCAAGCCACATGGTCCCTTGCAGCCCCCTTGTCCTTGCCTTGGCCAAGAGACATTTCTGCAACCAGGGAGCCAGGTGGGTGGGGGTGGAGGGGGCCTGGGTTTCAGGAAGGGACTCTGGGTTGCTGTTTTGTTCTCCTCAGGCTGCCAAAGCCAGGAGTTCAGGAGTAGGCCCTCCCCTCCGAACCCCCCAGACCCCTCTGACAATAAGGTGGAGGAGGGGAAAGAGGGGGCATTTGTCCCCTCTCCCCAGGGCTGCCATACCTGTCTGACCAGCCCCTCCCTCTCTCTTCCGCCTTCTCTGTCCCTGGCTTGGCACTGGGCCCCTCCGCTCCTCCCTTTGGTCACTGGAATGAGAAGTCTCTCAGTGTTGCTGGGTGTGAGCGTTTGTTGGGGAGGGGGTGCCAAACATTTGGGAAAATTAAAACCAAACCAAACCCATTGCTATCAAGTCGATTCAGACTCATAGCGACCCTATGGGATAGAGTAGAACTGCCTCATAGGGTTTCCAAGGCTGTAATCTTTATGGAAGCAGACTGCCACATTTTTTCTCCTGCAGAGTGGCTGGCATTTCGTTTAGCAGCCAAGCACTTAGCCATTGCGCCACCAGGGCTCCTTTTGAGAAAATTAAGCATTGTTTACAGGATCTGGGAGAGGGCTTGGTGTAAATAGGTGCTAACTGGATTCCCTCTGCCTGGTTCAGCACACCCTGGGGAGAGGAAAAAGGAACGAGGAAAGAGGGTGTGACCTTGGGGTCCTCTCTGGGAGTCTCTGGATTTATCTTTTTGGAAGAGACTTCAAAGTGTGTCCGTTTATGTGTGTGTGTATGAGCTTGTCTGTGTGTCTGTCTCTTAGGATTTATGTCTGTTTGCCAGAGAGAGGGGACTGTCTGGCTTTGGGTAGGGGTTTATGTGCCCATCCTTTGGGAGCCTGGGTGTCTCTCCTGGAAAAGGATTGGGAGGAACCCGTAAATTTGCCCTCCTAGTAGGTAGTCACCCCCTTCCCTGAGTTGGGAGCTATGTGCTGCCTGTACCTCTCTTTCTCCTCCAATGGATCTGGGTTTCTGTCATCTGTTAGTCCCTTGGGTTAAATTTCATCCAGTCCCCACTTCATGCCCTGCAGTACCTTTCAGAGAATCCAGCCCCAGCCACAAGGTAATTGCAGCTGGAATGTCTGCCTCGGGGACCCAAACCTCCTGCCTTTGGCCCACAGCCTGCACCCATGGTTGCCCCACCCAGCCCCACCCGGGCCCTGGGTGCCTTGCTCAGCTCCCCATTCTCTAACTTCCTACAGGTGTGTGCTGTGCCCCAACCTGCTTTCCTGACTCACTCTAATAATGGGTTCAGGGAGACAGGTGCAGGGACTCTTTCCTCCATCTCCTCTGGCCAGTTGGGGGCCTAGAAAGAGAAGGAGGGTCCAGGTGGCTGCAGACTTGCTCACCATAAGTGTCAGGTGCCATCCCACTCCACTCCACCCCACTCTACATTGTCCTTTCTCACTCCCGGTGGTTCAGTCACTGGGAGCTATGAGAATGACTCCCCCAAGCCAGAACGAGAACAGTGAAGACCCCTGCCCCAGCTCCTCCTTCGCCTGTCCTTTCCCAATCCCTCCCTACCCTTTTAGCCCCTGTTCTTTGTTCTCTGTTCCCTTCAGCAAGGTTTACAGTGCTAGGTTTGGATAGAGGATCCTGGGACCACGGAAGGAGAGGAGGGCACTCGGTTATGTCCATGAAAAGTGCCATCTTTGATCTCACTTTATCTTGCACCTACAGACCGAAAGGGAAGATAGCCAGAGTGTGTGTGTTTTCATTCCACAAATATTTACCAGGCCCCTCTTGGCCACCTGGCACAATACCAGGTGCTGAGGGTACAGCAGTAACTAAGGAGAGACAGAGGCAAATGGCTGACCTCAGGTTCAAAGTTTCAGAGCCCAGGTGCCCTGTGATCCAGCTGGGAAGACCCCCATAATCCCTTAAAGGGGGAGGAGAACACTGAGGTTTCTTGTGGGGTGTCAGTGCTCAGAGGAGACCCAGATGCCAGGGGAAGCTATGCTTCCCAGTTCTCCAGTTTATTTCCCACAAGAGGGAAGGAGACAAGACCCAGGAGTCAGGGTTCCAGTGGCTGAGGGGTCCAGAGCAAGTCTCCTTGATACAGGGAGCTCTCGTGCATGGCCGCCCGGGCACATTCCTTCCAGTTTCACATTCACGGAATTGCTGGATCCTGGGTTTCTGGGGCGGTGCTGGAGTGGGCCCCTGGGTGGGAGCAGCTCTCTGCTGCCCCCACCTGAGTCCTGCCTGGAGGTGGCAGGTGGCAGGTTAGGCCCGGCCCCCTCAGGGCCTAGCCACTCAGGTACAAGGCTGCTCCCCCGCCCTTGGGCTGGGTTCTCTTTTATAAGGGCCATTGCTGGGAGCTCTCCTCCACCTAGAAGCAGCTTTTTGGCTCCTTCTCAAACCTCTGTCTTGTTCCGCTGCTGCCTCCTCTCCAGCCTTCACCATGTCCATCAGGATGACCCAGAAGACCTACAAGGTGTCCACCTGTGGCCCTCGGGCCTTCAGCAGCCGCTCTTACTCGAGCGTGCCTGGCGCCCGTACCAGCTCCTCGTCCTTCTCCCGGGTGGGCAGCAGCGGCGGCTACCGGTGCGGCCTGGGCCCCAGCGTGGGCCTGCCTGGGGGCTTCGGCGGGGCAGGAGGTATTGGGGGCATCACGGCCGTCACTGTGAACCAGAGCCTGCTGAGCCCCCTTAAGGTGGAGGTGGACCCCAACATCCAGGCCGTGCGTACCCAGGAGAAGGAGCAGATCAAGAACCTCAACAACAAGTTTGCCTCCTTCATCGACAAGGTGAGGGTACCCCCTGCATGGCTGGCTCTGCCTGCCACCCTATGAGGGTCTGCACCCTCTCTCCTGGCCACCCTGTTGGTGGGCACACCTTTAGTCCCTCAACTGGCGTCCTGCTGGCCCCACTCACCCTGCAACACTCCCTTCCAACCTATGACTCACGTCTCCCATGCACTTCGGTTGGGCCGGGGCAGGGATGGGGAGAAGGTCCGGGATGGCTTGTGACTCTGAATTCTGGGGCTTCCTCCCTCCCTCAAACTACCCCCCAAGTCGAGGTCTGAGTTTTTAAGCTGTGGGGCGAGAGAAGAGGCCCCTCCTCCAGGTTTACCCGTCTCCCCTAACACTGCTCCACTGGATCCTTAGTGGTGCCTGGTGCTCTTTTTTTTTTTTTTTTTTAAATTGGGGTTTGATAGGATTCTAAGAGAAGGAAGAGGGGTCTTGACTCAAATGGGAAAATACTGATTAAGGCTTTTGGCGCCCCAGGGCCTGAGTGTGGGGGCCACAAAGATGAGTCATAGCTTGGCCCGGGTCCTAGGAGCCAGAGGTGTGGGGCGGTGCTGGGCGAGGCAGAGACACGCCCCCTACCGTAGGGTGAAGGGCTGAGGTCCGCCCGCTTTGGGACGCTCTCCGTCCGGCTGGCGGAGCAACTAGCGCGTGGGGGTGGGTGTGTATCAAGGGTCCGGTGGCATGGGGGTGGTGGTTGGGGAAACCCCAGGGCCTGGCTTCAGAAAAGCCCCCATCCGGGATTCAAAGTCTTCGGGCGTTGTACACACCACTCGGGTTGCAGGGCCTGTTAAGGCCTTGAGTTTATGACTTCAGATAACGCGTCCAGTCAACGCCCCTCTTCGCGCTCAGCCCTCGCACCTTTCACTCTTCCCTATCCAGCTCCGCTCCAGCGGCCTGGCTCCACTTTCCCAGAGAAGCAGCCAGGCCAGGTTTTGCAGCCCTAGGGGCCCCCCCCCCAGGGGCCCCAGCGGGCTGGCGGGCGAGCGGGAGGATTGGACTCCTCCCTGCTGACTAGCTTCTGGGAGGCATTGTGGGAAAGGAAAGAGAGAAATCCTGGGGGCAGATCAGAGCCCTTAGGAATTGGAGTCCTCTAGAAAACACACAATTTCTCTTGTTCTTTAGAAAAAGATTGCGGGTTCCTTGCCTCTTTCTAAGCATTCTTGATTTTACATCTGAAGTGCGCTGTGCCAGCTCTGGGGTTCTTACAGTCAGTAGTTAAGTACACACGTGGTTCCCCCGTTTCCTACCTGGTTACCTTGCTAAGTCTGATTTTTCTCATCTATAAAGTGGGCATAATAGTCCCTAGATCAAAGCGTTTTTGCCTATTCAACGACAAAATGTGTGTAAAGTGTTTAGTAGTCTTGGCTCATATTAATTAGTTGCTAGGGCTAGCAGTTTTAATCACTATCATTTTTATTATTAGGAACACAGAATGACCTGGAGAAGAGAAAGACTTAGAGATGGAGGTTATGGGTTCTAGACTATACCCTTAAGACATCCTTCTCTTCCAAGTCCAACCAATTTAAAAAAAAAATTACAATTTTGGGTTGGTTAAAACAGAAAACAAAACATTCTCCATCTTGAAACTAGTCTATTGTTCTTTCTTTTTATAAATTTCCCATCTAATATGCTCTAATTTCATCCTAAAATTTGGATTCTTTGAGCCCAAGGAACCCAAGACCTTTGTGTTTGGGGCAGGAGGGGAGGGTTATGGATTCAAGGGTGGGGCTGGGGTGGGAGACCCACTCCCAGGCCCTTTGCCTTTTGGACAGTCTTCAACAGACGCTGATGAATCTCAGAGAGAGTGCTGTGGGAAGGAGGGAGGAGCCTTCAGTCTGCAGACAGACCTTTCAGGCCTCTTACTTCTTTCCCAGCTAAGAGTGACTTCTATACAGAAATGGGGCTCCCAAAAGGGCCTGCTTGAGTTCCTCTAGGCCATTGCAGGGTTGAGGAGACCAGGTTCACAAAGGGGAAGCAACTCAAGGTCGTGTAGCACAGGTTAGTAGCAGTGTTTGGCTAGGACCTAGGCCTACTGTCCAGTGCTGTTCGGACAAAGCTTTGGATAAAGCTTCCCTATAATCTCCATGAGTCCCTCAAAGTCACTCCAAATAATAATGATGATAATATTATTTGATATGAACAATCTACATTTTCTTTTTTCAGTCTTATATGAGTATAAATAAAAGCATCCTTACAAAACTTGGCTATTTTTCTTGATCTGTAATAGACAATGTAAATATTAAGACCTATTTGCTATGCAAACACAGCTTCAATGTAAGTCCCCTAACTGCCCCCTTCCAGCCATGCTCCCCACCCATTCCAGCATTGGAGGGGCATGGCTCCCTACCCCTTCATCACGCGGTCTCCCTCATGTCATGGGTGATCCTCCCAAAACAGTTAACCAGGTTGCTGGATTCCAGGGACCTCACTGCTTGGGGGAGTGGATTAGAGGAAGAGACAGAATTTACAGTCTCCAAGTGCTTGCTCTCTAAGCCCTGGCCTGATGTGGACCTCCTTGTTCCCTCCTTCCCTATGCAGGTGCGGTTCCTGGAGCAGCAGAACAAGATGCTGGAGACCAAGTGGAACCTTCTGCAGCAGCAGAAGACATCTCGGAGCAACCTGGACTGCATGTTCGAGAGCTACATCAACAACCTTAGGCGGCAGCTGGAGACGCTGGGCCAGGAGAAGTTGAAGCTGGAGGCAGAGCTGTGCAACATGCAGGGGCTGGTGGAGGACTTCAAGAATAAGTGAGCTACTCCCCCTCCCCCAACTGAGGTCATCCTGCATCGCCCCTTGGGACCAGAGGCTAAAATCCCCATGGCCCTCTACTTCTGGGCAATGCAGTCCTATATAACTAGGGTGACCATATGACTGGGTTTGCTCGGGACAGTCTAGGTTTATGCCCGTTGTCACAGAGTAATTGTTAATAGCATCCCTCTCAATATCAGAACTGCTTGTATTTGGACAATAAATTTTATGGTAATGTTTATGTACTCAACATAAGATGGGACAGACAGGTAGCCAACAGGCTCAATTTTATACTTACATCCCTGGCCCCTATTTATTCATGACCCCTGACCTCCAGCAAACCCCAGAAACTTCTCCCTGAGGTCTGTGTCAGTCTCTGCTTCTAACCTTCCCAATATATCCAGTGCAATGTGGATTCATGAATATATAGAGAGATTTCTTGCTCCAGGCCTCCCCATTGGCTGATGATAGTATGGGGTGAGGACAGGGAGATGGTAGCTGGCTGGGTCAGAAGAATCAGCCCTCTCATATCCTATATCCTCCATAAACTGAATTTTCTAGATATTCATGTCCCCCGCCCCTTTCAGGAAACCCAGGGAAGCCTCACATTTGCCGTCATCCTCTGATTCTAAGCTATTGTCTCAACAGGTATGAGGATGAGATCAATAAGCGAACAGAGATGGAGAATGAATTTGTCCTCCTCAAGAAGGTGAGGGAGTACCCATATCCCCAACCAGACCCTGGAGGCTGGGGCTTAGAGACTCGGACTAAGAAGGCATTCTGGATTCTGTCCCTAAATGTTTCCAAGTAATGGGACAAATTCATTTATTTCAACATTTGAGTGCCTCCTAGGTACATAGCATAGAAAGGTAGAGAAGGACAGAAAGATAACTAGGTGCCTTTGGACAGAATTCCGGACATTGATATTGGGACATGGTTAATAAAATGGAGCAGTAAAATTGGAGCTCTGGCCATAAAAGGCTTCCTGGAGGGGAGGGTGTGTTTCAGCAAGCAGATGTGAAGGTGTTGGGCTAGGGGTGTAGGTATGATGGAGCAGAAGACTAGGTCCCAAGGTAGTTAGGGGTGGGGAAGACGATTAGCTAGAAGGTCCTGAAGTCTAGGCTATTTGGTGTACAGTGAGGAGCTCCTGGGTTGGGGTTGGGTGTGGGCACTCAGCTCATGCTCCCTCTCACCCCCATTTCCTAGGATGTGGATGAAGCTTATATGAACAAGGTAGAGCTGGAATCCCGCCTGGAAGGGCTGACCGACGAGATTAACTTCCTCAGGCAGCTGTATGAAGAGGTATGTTCATGGGGGCTGGGGAGTCAGTCCCTTTACCCTTGAGCTTAGCATGCCAACAGACAAGGGCCCACCGTGAATAATCACAGCTACCAATACTAGCCCAGCATGGGTGCCCTACATGCTCTGTCCCCCTGTATGAGGGGGGTGATTGCCACGTCTCACAGATGAGGAAGCGGGCCCAGAGAAGAGAAACAACCTGTGCAGAGTCGTCATGCAGAAAGTGGTGACCCTGCTGCAAACTCAGACCCACTCTGTCCCCAAAGCTGTTGTGGGCTTAATATTGGTAGCCGAGAGGATGGATGGACTCTTCCCCTTTGGTTTCTCACCCAAAGCTAGGCTTTCTTTTATCCTTGCCTCATTACATATTTACCTCCCTCCATGTTTCAGGTCTTTTGACCCATCTTCCTTATTTAGGAACTTTGCCTTCTTCCCAGCCCGAGCTTGTACTTGCTTCTCTCCTGTGCTGCCCTGTCTTATCCTTTAGTTGCCCTGTCTTATCCCCTAAGGTAGGCCCTTCTGTAAAACGGGGTTCCTTGTAGGCAGGGACAGAGTCTCACCACTTTCTCCCCATGATAGGAGATCCGTGAGCTGCAGGCCCAGATCTCAGACACATCCGTGGTGCTGTCCATGGACAACAGCCGCTCCCTGGACATGGATGGCATCATTGCAGAGGTCAAGGCCCAGTACGAGGACATAGCCAACCGCAGCCGAGCTGAGGCCGAGTGCATGTATCAGATCAAGGTGAAGAGCACCCCCACCCCACCCCCGGCCACACCTATGCTCTAGTCACAGGGAGAGAGCAGGATTTCAAACTCTGCTGAGCCTGCTGGGTGGATGCTGGATTCCCTGTGCCTGGAGGCCCAGAAGAAGGTCTTCAGTGGGGTGTGTGTGTGTGGAGATGGGGGGACAAGGTGACCTGGCAGAACAGGCACTCTCTCTTGGGTGGAGAGCACCTTGGGCTCCAGGGGGCATTCCCTCAGGCCTCACTCCTTGTCTTTCACCACAGTATGAGGAGCTGCAGACACTGGCTGGGAAGCATGGGGATGACCTTCGTCGTACGAAGACTGAGATCTCCGAGATGAACCGGAATATTAACCGGCTCCAGGCTGAAATAGAAGGGCTCAAAGGCCAGGTATGGACTAAACTAGCCTGGGGGTGGGAAAGGATCCTTGGACACATCTGAGTGAGAGGAGATAATATAGGGAAGAGTGAGGGGGCTGGGGGCCAGGGGCAGGAATCCCAGACCAGAGTTCGGGAGTTGGAGGTAAGAGTTACAGCGCAACTTCTCAGACTGTTCCTGGGAAGGTGACCAATGCTAAGGTGGTCCCTGGGGCCGTGACAGGGGCGGAAGGAGGTTGGGAAGGTAAGTTGAGGTCCAGAATGGGTTCCCCAACCCTGCTTTATTTTATCTGTCTTATATATCAGGGTGAGATTGGGTTATGATGCTTTAAGAAAGTCTAGAAACCGGAGATTTAATCCAGTTAGGGTGCGGGATGATGCCGTATAGTGTCATAGGTGAGAACTTTGTGAGGGGAAGTGCCTGGAAGCCTCCATAGTTCTCCATTCTCACTCTGCTTCCTGAGTCTTACTTCCCACATTTTCTTTGAGCTGGGTGGGGTTAGTTAGTCTGGGTCAGAGAAGGACCCTAAAGAAGAGGGAATGGGCACAGGGAGAAGAGGCACATCAGATATCCTCCTACCTGCTTACCTGTCCCCCTACCCCCACAGAGGGCTTCTCTGGAAGCTGCCATCGCTGATGCTGAGCAGCGTGGAGAGCTAGCCATTAAGGATGCCAACAACAAGCTGGCCGAGCTGGAGGCCGCTCTGCAGCAAGCCAAGCAGGACATGGCGCGGCAGCTGCGTGAGTACCAGGAGCTGATGAACATCAAGCTGGCCCTGGACATCGAGATCGCCACCTACCGCAAGCTGTTGGAGGGCGAAGAGAACCGGTGAGTATGGAGGTCTCTGATGCTGGCCCTGGTGCCCCATACCTGGGACCTGGGGCAGGTAGGGATGGGTGCTGTCCCCTTGGAATTTGGGTCCTGTTGTCCTGGGACAAGAAGGGCTAGGAGTTTGTCCTGATGTCCCATGTGTCTTCTGGGTACAGGCTGGAGTGTGGGTTGCAGAACATGAGCATCCATACAAAGACCACAAGTGGCTACTCGGGTGAGTGTCCTGGGCCCTGCAGGATGGAGGTGGGAGGGCAGGGCTTGTATCTGTTCTCCCGGGGATTTCTCCATAAGGGAGGCATGTTCTGGGGGTGCTGCTCAGTTGTTTGTCCAGTGACCTTATCTTGAGCTCTTGGCAGTTGAGGAGGGCGTCCACGAGAAGGAGCAGGATCCTTGTTCTTGGAAATCCCAGGGTGATGGGGGACATACCCAGGACTCAAATCATATAGTTAACAATAGAAAGCACCCAAATAGATGGTAGCTCTATGCCAGGCACAGTGCTAAGTGCTTTACATGGTTTATTTTATTTACTATTTATACAGTCCCTGTAAATTTTCCTGTTTTACAGAAGAGGAAGCTGAGGTCCAATTAAATGATTTGTCCAAGGTCACATAGCTAATACTGAAGCACTTTCCCACACTGCTCCTGGTCCCCCCTGTCCCCCCAACCCCCAACACACATTCTGGAGCACTGAACCTAGCAAACCTGGGCTAGATTCCCCATCCCTGAGGGCAGTGTACGGAGTGAGCAGAGAGAAGGGCATGGGACCTGGTGTGGGGAGGAACACCTATGCTCATGTAGCTGCCTCTGTCCCTGATCAGGTGGGCTGAGCTCGGCCTGCGGGGGCCTCATAAGCCCTGGCCTCAGCTGCAGCCTGAGCTCCTTCCAGTCCAGCTTCAGCTCTGGTGGAGGCAGCAGCTCCTTCCGCACTGCTTCCCCAAACGCCGTGATTGTGAGGAAGATTGAGACCCGTGATGGGAAGCTGGTGTCTGAGTCTTCTGATGTCCTGCCCAAGTGAATGGCCACTGTGGTCCCTCCCAGCCTACACCTGCCCCTGGCTGCCCTGGAGATTTCTGGCAAGGAGCTGTGCAGGGGCACGTAGGGAACAGGAGACCTGAGGCTTGGCCAAGCCCTCAGCCCAGCCCTCAGTCTGCCCTGCTGGGTGGGGGGAGTCTACTGCTTGGAGTACCCTTTCTTGCCCATGACTCCAACTAAAACCAATTGTTGTTTTCCAAAATAAAGCCTGAACCAACCCACCTTGCTGTGAGTGCAGCTCTTATCCACAGGAGTGGGAGAGGGAGGTGGTCAGGAGGCCTCTTTGTGGGACGCAGAACCTGGAAGGGGCCAGGAGGGAGCTCTAGGGAGGGAAGCCTAGCCTTCTCCAGGCTCTTCTGGAAGAGACTTCTTTGTTGAATCCGGTTGATCCCTTGGCCGTTGCTGTAAATGTCCACATTGGTCACAATAGCCCCTAATCTTTGACAGCACTTTACAGTTTATAAATACCCCATTCTAATTCATCTACACAACAGACGCTGTGAGGTAGGCAGAGTAGGCTGTAGATGGTATTATCAGGACAGAGTTTAGTTTACTTCCCCCGAGTTTACAGGAGGTTGGCATTAGGACTACTTGCAGGCCTGGAGAGACCAAGTAATTTGCTCAACTAGAAAGTGACAGAGCTGGGATTCAAACCCAGGACTACACAATTCCCAAGCCTATACTTCTCTTCAAGGAGCCCTGATGGTGCAATGGTTAAGCTCTTGGCTGCTAACTAAAAGGTTGGTGGTTCGAACCCACCTAGAAGCTCCAGAGGAGCAAAACCTGGCGATCTGCTCCTGTAAAAATTACAGCCTCGGAAGACCTACGTGGCAGTTCTAGTCTGTCACATAGGGTCGCTATGAGTTGGAATCTACTTGACGGCACATAACAACAGCATACTTCTCTTCAGCCAGGCACATGGCTTCTTTTTGTGGTCAGAGATGTGTTTTCACCATCTTCATTCTTTCTGTTTAGGTCAGAGACCATGGAGTCCTGATTTTCCCATCATTCAAAGGTCCAGAGTCCATTCTCAGTAGTTAGGTGTGTCACACCACAATTTCTAGAAGCCAAGATAGTAGAGGACCTGGCCTTGATTAGTGGGCTTTTATTTGCTCCACTCACAGTCACACCCACCCTGCCTGGCTCTTGGACACCCACTTCCAGCCCTCTCACATGGTGAATTTGTATCTTATGGAGGGCTTGAGTGTCTGTAAAGGGTGTGCGTGTATTCTGTATTTGCATGTGTAGGTGGACGTGGTGTACAGATTTTATGAGATGTGTGAATAAGGGGTTTGCCTGCCTTTGTTGAAACACAGAAGCTCTGAGCTTTAGGGCAGGAGTGGAGGGTTAGGACACGGTTGGATGGAGCCGGACATCCCCGACACTCCTGCTCCACTGCCACCACCATTGAGGTCCAGGCAGACACAGCTGTCACTTAGCACTGGACTAAGTGTGGACATGCCCCTGGGCATGGCTGAGATGAGGCATTTTGAATAAGGGAGAATAGTCCGGAAACATGTGCAGAGTGTGCGGTGGGTAGAGATGGCACAGAGCAAGAAGCACAGGCCTAGCCCTGCTGTGGGGTCCCCTCCAGGACCCTGTCTCCTCAGCCCCTGGACCCCCACTGAGGGCTTGTCTCGCTACCCCCCTAGCTACCCAACTCCATGGAGCTCTCAGACTAAGTTCGGGCTTCTACCTCGCACCCCCTCCCACCTCCTCCCACCTAGTCCTACAAAAGGGCCAGGGCTCTGGACATTGTCACAGTAAAGGACTTTGCTCTTCGATGATAAAGCTAACAACAGCGTTATCTAGAGCAGTGGCTCCCCAGCTATTTTGGCAGTGGCTCACAGTAAGAAATTAATTTTTATCACCACCCATGAACAAGAATTTCATAAAACAAGACCTGTCTTCTGCCCCCTGCTCAGGTATGACTCTTGACAAGGAGCCAGGAGGTGATGTTAGAACCCAGGGCAGAGGCAGCATCTGGTGACAGGGACCTCTCCCACTGGGCCCCAAGTCTATATTTTTAATTGTGCCCCACTCGATCCTCCCTGAAGCCAGCTAGCTTATCAGGTTCTGCGCCTGGGTTTTCACACCCTGGGTGTTTGATCAGGGAAAGGCAGGGACAGCTTCAGGTAGAATTCCCTTTCCTTTCATCCCCTCCCTCTCTCCCTCAATCTCTTCCTCCCGCCTTTCCTTCCCTCCATATTATTGTGATCAAGTAGTCTCTGGGTGGGTAGGCTGCTAATTGAAAGGTTGGTGGCTTGAGTCCTCCCAGTGGGACCTCAGAAGAAAGGCTTGGTGAATCTACTTCTGAAAAATCAGCCATTGAAAACCCTATGGAGCACACTTCTACTCTGACATACATGGGGTTGGCATGAGTCGGAATTTACTTGAGGGCAACTGGTTTCCATGTAATCTCAAACAAAGATATCCCTCAAAAAAAAAAAAAAAAAAAAAAACCCAGAACAAAACACAAAACAAACAAATACCAAATCCATTGCCAAGGAGTCTATTCTGACTCATAGTGACCCTATAGGACAAAGTAGAACTGTCCCATAGGGTTTCCAAGGCTGTAATCTTTCTGGAAGCAGACTGCCACATCTTTCTCCTGTGGAGTGGCTGGTGAGTTCAAACCACCAACCTTTTGGTTAGCAGTTGAGTGCTTAACCACTGCACCACCAGGGCTCCTTTAAACAAAGATAAGAGCTGGAAATTTAATTCTCATTTAGATGAGGAAACTCAGGAAGGATGGAAGGTAACATTTCTTCAGGCAGACTTTGTGATTCATCACATCCCAATCCTCCATTAATCTTGTGAGGCAGGTATTAAAATCTTCACTTTATGGATGTAGAATTTGCCTAAGGTTACATAGTAAGTAATGGAAGTGGTGCCCTAATTCTTGGACCAGCTCTTTTGACGATACTAGATTTCTATCAAAAGCCGCCTGGGTGGTGCAAACTATTAAGCGCTCGATTACTGGCCGAAAGTTTGGCGGTTAGAACCCACCCGGAGATGTCTCAGAAGACAGGCCTGGTGATCTGCTTCTGAAAGGTCATAGCTTCGAAAACCCTATGGAGCAGTTCTACTCTGCATCTGTGCACATGGGCCATCATGAATTGGAATTGACCCTATGACAACTAACAACAGCTTTCCTATCACACATAGATAAAATTTTTAAACTTCTTTTTTGTTTGTTTTTAAAGAGGTAATTACTGCACATTGTACACAATTCAAAAGTACAAAAGGGCTTCCTTCCTCACCAGTCACCCAGTTTCTCTCCCAGAGGGCAACTAATATCACCAGTTTCTTGTGATTCCTTCCAGATAGAGTTTGTGTAAATATAATTAGTTAGGTACATACATATATACATTTATACTTATTTTGCACAAAGTGTAGTGTATGATACGTTGTGTTGTTAAATAGTTTGATTTGACATTCATTTGACCCCTGTTCTTTCCATGTCATTATGTAACTGTTCTTTTTCACAGCTGCGCAATATTCCACTTAAGGATGTGCTATAATTTATTTAACCAGTCCTCCATTGTTGGGTCTTTTTAATCTTTTGCGATGACAAGAATGTCACAATTAATAATAACCTTGGATACATGTCATATCATACATGGTGAGGATATCTGAATAATCCTTCTAAGTGAAATTGCTGAGTCAAAGTTTATGTACGTTAAAATTTTTGATAGATATTTAAAAAAAAAAAAAGCTTGAATTCTAGTGGGACTGAATTTTAGGTTCCTACAAAATCTGCATGTGTAGAAGGCCCATTTTTTACCATTCCAGACGGTCATTATTACTTACGTCCCTCATTCCCAGGAATATAATGAAGAATCCTTTAAGCATTTGTGGACCATTCTTCATACATTGTGATTCTAAGGTTTTGCCGTGCCAGCTCAAGGTGATTTGAGCTAAGATGATCTATGAGGTTCTCTGCAGCAGGGGGATTCTCAAAGTGTGCTAAGGATGCGGGGTAGACAGAGCAGGGAGTAGGGGGCTAGGAATGGAGGAGGCCAACTGAGGAGTGCAATAAAGTGCAAAAATGCTCTTGTGTTAAATGTACAGCTTGATGAATTTTTTTTACCTATGTTCACGTCTGTGATACAGAACATTTGCTGCATCACAGAAGCATCCCTTGGGCCCCTTGCCAGAGTACACTTTTAAAAATACAAATCAGATTTAGTTACTTCCCTACTTAAAGCCCTTGAACGTGGACACCCAGAATGAAACCCCCAGTCCTGCTCTGGCCGTACCTACCTCTCTGGCCTCATCCTGGCCACTCTATCCTGTGTTCTCTCTGACCCAGTGGTGCTGCTTTTCAGTACTTGGCCGACATCATGTTTCCTCCTGCTCAGGGCCATTGCACATGCTGTTCCCTCTGCATGGAACACGCTGCGTTTCCTATGAGCACCCGGGAGCTTCCTAGTCATTCTTCAGAGTTCAGCTCAAACATAGCTTCCCCAGGCACATCTTCTAGACATCACAGGCTGGATGGGGTAATTCCATAATAAATTCTCAAAGTCCCCTGTATTCTCGCCTCATAGGTTATAGCTATTCATTCATCTGCAGTGGTATTTTATTAAGTCAGTCTTCCCCACTAGACTGTAAGCTCCACAAGAGCATGCACTGCATCACATCCTTCTGGCTCTCCACTGATTCTCCAGGGCCTAGCAGAGTGGCAGGCACATGGTAGATGGTCAGTACAAAATTATGAAATAAAAGAATGAACGAGCCATTTCCATATTGATGGTCATCTATTCTTTTTCTGCCATTTAAAGCCTTTTAAATTCCTTCCTTTTGGGGAGATAGATCAATTTTGTTCAGTCCTTTTCCAGAAACAGCTGGTGTATTGCTCTTTAAAAAGGTCTCTTTGCCACATGGCATTAGTGAGACTCAGGACTACACCCAGTCCTACAGCAACAGGGTGGCTGTCTTTAAGTGTCTGGGAAGGGGGTGGGGCAGAGCTTGACCTGTAATGCCTAGCAGTGTGTGCCTGGTGCCTGGGAGTGGGGAGGAGGCTGGAGGAGGGGAATACAAAGACAGATAAGACTTTGAACTACTTCCAGCTTTCCTGGAAAAGCAATATATGTCCCAGAAACGTTAACTTCATATGCTTAGTCATTGAGTAAACATTCTTTGGGCATGTGGGTGAACCAGACTGTGCATTAGGCACAGGGTTGAAGGATTGGATGCTTGGCACGCGGCAGGATGAGGAGTCAGTGTGCATGGTGATTTAGTGTGACACCGACTGCTAGTGGTCCCCCAGTATCCATTCTCTCCCTTTTCCTCAGCAATTAGAACCCTTACGTGTTCGCTGGACTCATGGCTACTTGGAATAAAGACTACATTTTCCATCTCTTTTTGCAGATTACATGATCTTATATATAGAAAACCTCAATCCACAAGAAAGCCACTACAGCTACTAAATGAATTCAGCAAAGTGGCAGGGTACAAGGTCAACACGCAAAAATCAGCTGAGTTTCTGTACATCAGCAATGAGCGTTCTGAAAAGAAAATCAAGGAAACAATTGCATTTGAGTTACATCCAAAAGAATGAATACCTAGGAATAAAATTCACCAGGGAAGTGAAAGACTCATAAACTGAAAATGATAAAGTATTACTGAAAGAAATTAAAGAAGATCTAAATAAATGGAAGGACATACCATGTTCAGGGATTGTTGTTGTTCTTAGGTGTCGTCACGTCGGTTCCAACTCATATCGACCCAATGTGTAACAGAATGAAACGTTACCTGGTTCTGTGTCATCCTCACAATAGTAGGTATGTTTGAGTCCATTGTTGCAGCCCCTGTGTCAATCCATCTTATTCAGGGTCTTCCTCTTTTTGCTCACCCTCTACTTTACCAAGCACAATGTCCTTCTCCAGGGATTAATAAAGTCTCCTGATAACATGTCCAAAGTAAGTGAGACAAAGTCTCGCCATCCTCGCTTCTAAGGAGCATTCTGCTTGTACTTCTTCCAAGACAGATTTGTTCATTCTCCTGGCAGTCCACGGTATATTCAACATCCTTGCCAAAACCATAATTCAAATACGGTAATTCTTCTTTGGTCTTCCTTTTTCCTTTCCCAGCTTTAGCATGCAGATGAGGTGATTGAAAGTGACATCTTTGCTTTTTCACATTTTTTGCGGCAGGTTTGCCCAGTGCAATACATTTTTTGATTTCTTGACTTCTGCTTCCATGGGCATTGATTGTTGATCCAAGTAACATGAAATCCTTGACAAGTTCAATCTTTTCTCTGTTTATCATGATGTTGCTTATTGGTCCAGTTGTGAGAATTTTTCTTTTCTGTATGTTGTGATGTAATCCATACTGAAGGCTGTAGTCTACATACTGAAGATCAAAGACTACAGCCTTCAGTGTTCATGAATTAGAAGAATTAATGTTGTTAAGATGTCAGTATACCCCAAAGAAATTTATAGATTCTATGCAATCCTCAGCCTTCTTTGCAGAGATGGATTAGCCAATCTTCATATTTACAGGAAACTGTAAGGGGCCCTGAATAACCAAAGCAATCTTGAAAAAGAAGAATAAAGTAGGATGACTCACACTTCCCTATTTCAAACCATGCTATATAGCTAAAGTAATCAAAACAGCCTGTTATTGGAATAATGATAGATATATAGACCAATGGAACAGAATTGGGAGTCCAGAAATAAACCCATACAACTACGGCCAATTGATTTTTACAAGGGTGTTAAGTCCATTCAATGGAGCAAAAATAGTCTTTAATAAATGGCGCCAGGACAACTGGATCTCCACATGCAAAAGAATGAAATTGGACTCATATTTCACATCATATACAAAAACCAACTCAAAATAGAACAAGGACCTAAATGTAAGAACTAAAACCATAAAACTCTTAGAAGAAAACATAGGAGTAAAAGCTTAGAGATCTAGTTTTTGACAATGAGTTCTTACATATGACACCAAAAGCAGGAGCAACAAAAGACAAAATAGATAAATTGGACTTCATCAAAATTAAAAACTTGTGTGCATCAAAGGACTTTATCGACAGAGTGAAGAGACAACCCATAGATTGGGAGAAAATTTTCAGAAACCACATATTAGGTAAGGGTTTAATATCCACACTATATGAATAACTCCTACAATTTAGCCACAAAAATACAAACAATCCAATAAAAAAAGGGCAAAGAACTTGAATAGACATTTTACCAAAGAAGATACACAAATGGCCAACAAGCACATGATAAAATGCTCATCATTAGTCATTATGGAAATGCCAATCAAACCACAAGATACCACTTCACCCCCACTAGGATGGCTATGCCAAAAAAAAGCAAAACAACAGGTGTTGGTGAGATGTGGAGAAATTCCCTGGTGGGAACGTAAGATGGTGCAGCCCTTACGGAGAACAGTTTGGCGGCTCCTCAAAAAGTTAGTTCTGCGTGAACTACCATGTTGTTGTTGATATAGGCCATCGAGTTGATTCTAACTCATAGTGACCCTATATGACAGAGTAGAATGACCCGATAGGGTTTCCTAGGCTGTAATCTTTACAGGAGCAGATCACCAGGCCTTTTCTCCTGCAGAGCCACTGGTGGGTTCAAACTGCCGACTTTCGGCTGTCAGCTGAGTGATTAACTACTATGCCATCACGGTTCCTTAGAATTACTATATGACTCACAATTCCAAAGAATTAAAAGCGGTAATGCAAACAGATAATGGTACGCAAATGTTCATTGCAACCCTATTCGCAATAGCTAAAAGGTGGAAACAGCCTAAATGTCAATCAGTAGATGAATGGATAAACAAAAAGTGATATATATACAGACAATGGAATATTACTCAACCATAAAGAGAAATGAAGTTTTGATACACGCCTTCTTCAAGGAAGAACCTTGAAAACATCATGCTGAGTGAACAAATCTATAACAAAAAGACAAATATTGTAAAATCCCACTTATATGAAATATTTAGAATTTGGCAAATGTACAGAGACCAAAGTTTATTAGTGGTTACCAAGGGTGGGAGTGAGGGGGAAGGGAAAGTCATTGCTTAGGGAGCACAGAGTTTCTGTTAAGGGTGATGGAAGAATCTGGAAATAGTGGTGATGGTTGCACATCACAATGAATATGACTGATATTACTGTGTTGTGCGCATAAAAGATGTTGGAAAGGCAAATGCTTTGTTACATATGTTTTTTCCACCAAAAAAAAAAAAAAGAAAAGGAAGAAAAAGCAGGCTGTATTCTCCGGCCTTCTTTGCAGGTAGCTGCGGCCATGTGACAAAGGGATGTAAGTGGAAGGGGAAGGGGCCATTTCTGAGAAATGTCATTAAGGGGTGGGAGCACAAGTGATTCTTTCACCCTTCCTTTTGGCTGGCAGGAATGCACATGTAATAGTTGGAGTGCAGCAGCCATATTGGACCATGAGGTGACCTGGGGAATGAAAGCCATCTATGACAGAGCAAATTTACATGGGACCTGGGTCCCTGCTTCCATCAGCTGATTATTTCCGTGTGTCTGGAAATTGAGACAGAAATAAACTTCTGTCTGAATCAGGTCACCGTTATTTATTTATTTTTTCCTGTTACTCCCAGCTGCAGCTAATCCTACAACAGTGAGCATATTAGCCTGTCTTAGAGACATGGCTGCCAGAGAAGCCTGGAAGATGAGCAAGGAGAATAAACTGCAAGCAAACAGTATGAAAATTAACTTCGAATCCCAGTTCCACCCTTGACTTACTCTGTGTTGTTTGGAAAATCCCTCTTCTCTCTAAACAGAGACAGGTTGGACTCTATGGTTGCTAAGATATCTTCTAGCCCCAAAACACTTTAGTCCCCGGACATTTTGGAGAGTCATGGTGGCAGGACCTGGAATGCTAAATTGAGAAATTTGTAATTGATCTTGGAAGCAGTGGGTGCCATTGGCGATTATTTTTTGGGGGGAGAGGGCAAGGAAGTAACTTGATGGAGGCAGTGCTTTAGGAAGATGAATCTGTCATCTTCTAATAAGGACACACAGGGATGGACTAACCAGTAAGCAAGGTACACATGGACTTACACTAAGCAAGGTACACACAGGCTTACTTGTGCTTACTTACTTACTTTGATGTGGTGAAACCTATGTGAAATTGTGCGCTACAGATTAGTAAGAAAGCACAAGTAAACTCGTGCATACCTTGCTTATTGAGTAATCTATTCCTGGGACCCATGACTGAAGGCAGCAAAGTGGAAAGAGTAAAATGGGACAATCAAACCAACTTCATAGGGTGGTTGCAAAGAGTAAATGAAATAATGTGTTTGAAGGTGTTTTGTGAACTATAAATGGCAATGTGTGTTCTTTCCCTCAGGAATCTTTTCAGGATGAATTCTCTCTCTGTCTTCCCTTCGGTGTCTCTCAAACATCCCACTGCCCCACATTCACTTCCCATGAGACCCAGGGAGCCTCAGAAAGCAGGATGAAGTTGGAAAGAAGGCAGAGGGGGGTCTGAGAAGACACCTGCCGGTCCCCTGCCCTCCGCCCTCTTGCCTCCCTCAGCCCCTTTCTTCCTCAAGTCTGTGTGCGGCTTCACAGTTTTCAAACCACCTGGGAAGGCTTTGCCTTATTTGATCCTCACGTCTCCGTGAAGCAGGTTCAATACTCATTTTATCGGTGAGGAACAAGGCCTGAGGTCCCGGAGGGGAAGTCACTTCCTCAGGACTGCCTACTTGTTTGGTGGCAGAGCTTGGGCCAGAACAAAGGACTTGTAACCCTGGAGTTTTTTCCAGAAGACCTTATCTGCCCAGACGCTTCTAACCGAGAGGAACTTGGGAGATTAGAAGACCAAGGAGTGGACCAAGCCAGGTGGGCAGCAGTGGAAGGGTGCAGGAGGGAGGGAGGGGACAGTTCTAGTGGTTACCTCTGTGCCCATGGGCCTCTTTACACAGGTCTTAGGCGCCCCCTGGAGGGCATTGTGGGGGGGGGGGCCCAGCCAACTGTGCGTTTCAGAGCGTAGGCTACTCCTAACTTCTGGACTTTCTTCTGACTCTACTTTTTTTCTTCCAGCTTCTGGTCTACCTTTGGAGCTTTATTAGAACAGTGAGAATGCAGAATTGAAAGGCACCTTGAAGATTTTTTTTTTGTCTCGGGGGATTGCAAATTCAAACACTAAGAGGGGCCAGGGAGCTAAGAGAAAATAGTGAATTGGGTCTGGGATAAGAAAATGTGGACATAGACACACTTTATTTGCATATTAAAAATGATGAATACTTCTCACGTTCACAAAGAATTAGGCTTCCTCTAGTTTTTGAAACATGTGAGACTTTCATTCTTCCACTATAGATTGAAATGTGGGCATAGGAATGATTTAATTTTCTTTTTATCTCTATCATAAGATGGTCCAAGTATGATGATAGTTGGCACCTGCCACTTATTGTTGGGACAGTAAAAGGGAATGGTGAGGACTATGGCAAACTACACTGAATTGCTTACAATGTATACAGGGCAGTCAATGCCACTCCTAGTCCTAGGTACGAGGGCTCTGCCCTGTGGCCCTTGCTTCAGCAGGCCCTGCTCTGTTACCTGTCTGGTGATTCCCCTCAACCCCACATGGAATTTCCAAGGGGCCAAGGGAGCATGCGCTCCTGGACAGAGCCTATGCCTCCCATCCCTTGTTCTAGACCATGTTCCAAGTGTCTACCAGTCGATGCTGCCTCATGGCGACCCCATCTGTGTCAGAGTAGAACAGTGGTCCATAGATTTTTTCAATGGCTGAGTTTCTGGATGTAAATCACCAGGCCTTTCTTCCGAGGTGCCTTTGGGTGGATTCAGTTAGCAGCCCAGTGTGTTAACTGTTTGCCCCACCCAGGGACTCCTCCAGGTATCTGGGACCCTGGAAGTAATAGCCCTGAGCCTGCTTCCAGGAGCTGTTTGGGCTTCTTCCTCAGGCCCTTCCTCTTATGCACCCCTAGGCCTGAGGGTGGCTGAGGGTGGCTGATTTGAAGGGAGGGGCCGGAAGGGTCTAGAGCTGCCCTGTCCAGTAAGGTAGCCACAAACCACGTGTGACTACTGAGTACAAGAGAAGCAGGCAGTCTAAATTGAGATGGGCTGTGAGTGTTAAATACAAGCTTGAAGACATAATATGAGAAAAAAGAATACAAACTATCTTATTAACAAATTGTTTATGTTGATTACATGTTGAAATAATATTTTGGATACCTGTACCCATTGCCATTGAGTTGATTCTGACTCATAGTGGCCCAATATTTTGGATATATTGGATTAAATAAAACCCATCCAGCGGCCCTGCAAGAGAAAGACCTGGCAATCTGCTTCCATAAAGATTATAGCCAAGAGAACCCTATGGGGCCATTCTGCTCTGTCACACGGGGTCTCTATGAGTCGAAAGTCGACTCAATGGCACCTAACAATATCAACATTTCTTTTAAAGAAGTCTCTGGATGGCCCAAATGGTTAAGCACCTGACTACTAGCTGAAAGGTTAGCAGTTCAAACCCACCCAGATGTGCATCAGAAGAAAGGCCTGCTGATCTGCTTCCAGAAGGTTGCAGCCTTGAAAACCCTATGGAGCAGGTTTACTCTGCACGCATGGGGCTGCCATGAGTCAGAATTGACTTGACAGCAACTAACAACAACAACATTTCTTTTTATTTTTTAAATGTGGCTACTGGAAAATATAAAATTCCTTATGCGTCTGTGACTCATATTTCTATCAGACTGATATACGGGGTACTTGGAAGAGCATTCGATGTGTCCATGGGCTTGTGTGTGAGGCCCCTCAAGATGTGGGGTGGAGTTGGGATCAGAAGAGCAGGGAGCCTCCTCTTGCACCCTTATCCCAGCAACTCAAATGTTGGGACCGGGCTGGGACAGTCTCTTTACTCAGCTCCTGCCCACTGTAGCCGTGCAAGAATGTGATCTCAGAGTGGCCAGGATTTTCAACTTTGCAACAGAAATTAGAAATCTGGATTTCTATATGAACCCTCCTGATTTTTAATTGTTGGCAACTAATTCAAATGTTTAGAAAAAATAACTGTTCTGGCCAAGACCACACAAGCCACAGGAAACGCATTTGTGGCTCTGAGACTGAGGTCTGAGGCTTGCCTTGGTTTCTGCAGCACAGGAGCCAGAGTCAGCATAGGAGAGACTGAGGGAGAACCACAAGTGCATAAAAGGGGCTTCAGGAGAAATCTCCTACACCAATATTTAGAGTCCAGTATTGGCATTTAGGGGGCACTGGTGGACTGGGGATCCGAGGGACACAGAGAAGTGTGGCAGCCTAGGGAGCCATGGATTGTCATCCTTTCCCTACTGCACGGATTGTTGCATCCAGCCTGCTGCTCAGCTTGTCTGAACCTCTGAAGAATGGGCTCTAAGGCTCAGCCATAGCAGAAGGAAGGAGGCGGGATTTTAGCAACCCGGAGATGCATCAGTTTTCCACTAGGGGGCAGCAGAGGAACAGGGAAGAGGCGGCTCTACAGGCTCCTTGGGGCCAAGCTTGCAGGGGAGGTGTTGGGGGGCCTAGCGCATTCTCCCCATTCTAGGAGTCAGGCTTGGGAGGCTTCTGGGTTGCAGGCCACCACTAGCCCACAGGGTGACTTTGTGCAAATCCCTGGGGGGATGCAGCCCTGTACCAGGGCATGGTTTGGTGAGTGGAGCTCTGGGTGGATTTTGGTTCCCATCCACCTATGACCTGAATACTTGGCAACCCAGGGGACATTGCTGTGGGGGTGGAGGCTAGGGGGTGAAGGCTCTGGGGGAAAGGGATGGGGCATCCCGGTTACTGCAGGTGTCCTCTGCACTGCACGCTCCAGGTTTGGGTACCAGGTGAGCGTTGCAGTGTTCCTCTAGAGAGTGCCACACTGACAGGTGCCCGCTTGCTGGTTCCCTCCTTCCCAGCAGGTGGCAGGCTCCAGACTTCAGACTCCAGACTCCGTCAGTGGGAGGACCATGACGGCGCAGGGCTGGCAGGTGAAGCTGGGGGAGGGGGCAGTACCCAGGAGGAGGTGCTTGGCCAGGCCTCAGTCAGGCTGGGCTAGGAAGAGGGGGGGATTCCTGGCTTTGGCGGAAAGGGGGCACTGCCCCATCAGAAGGCAGCTGGCACCTGTGAGCAGCCCACAGACACCCTGTTGTTTTAGAGGTGCAGAGAGCAAAGCCAGTCAGCACTGAAACAGAGCCAGGGTGGGAACTTAGTGTCCTCATGTCCAGCCCAGTGCCCCTGCCTCCACAGCACTCCTTTGGGTCACATCTGATCATGTCACACCCCTGCCAAAATCCCTTCCCTAAAGAGACCCAAGCTCCTGAACCTGGCACTCAGAGCCCTGCCTGAACTGGCGGCTGACCTCTCTGATGCCATGTCCCCCACCACTCCCCTTCCCCCTCTCTCCTCCACTCAGGCAGCAGAGGAACCCACAACCTTCACACCTCTTAGCCTTGGTGCATGCTCTTCTCCTGTTGGAATGCATTTCCCATTTCTTGTTCGTGTAATGAACATTTTGCCTCCTTAGCTTTGGGTGGTGCAAATGGTTTACGCTTGGCGACTAACAGTGGCACCGTAGAAGAAAGGCCTGTGGATTGGCTTCCACCAAAGATTATTGCCAAGAAAACCCTATGGAACAGTTTTACTCTGTAACACATGGGGTCTCCATGACTGGGAATCGGCTTGATGGCAACAGGTTTGCTTTTTGGTTTTGGAATTTACTTAGGGCTTTACCCGTTAGCCGGTGTCTAAGTCCTCCCCGACCCCCCGAGGTTGGGCAACTGCACTCCCTTGCACTTCACCACCACGGCCCTTTTCACTGCATTGCAGCCTCCCTGAACAGACGGTGAGTTTGGTGAGGGCCCTGTCTGTCTGGGATGCGTCTGTCAATGGATGCATCCCTGGTGCCTGGCACAGAGCAGGTGATCGAAAATATCTGGTGTTTAAATGAAAGGAAGGCTGACGACATTCTTTCTCCCCATCACAGAGGGAAGGTAAGACGGTATGTGCACGTGCACGTGTGTACCTGTGTGTGCGCGTCCCTGTGTGTGTACACATGCATGAGTATGTGTGCACGTGTTTGCGGTTAGCGCACATGGGGAGGGCCTCGAGCACTGGAGACCAGGAATGACTCCTGTGGGAGGTTGTGTGTTTGCAGGCACACACAGGCACCGATAGGCAAAGACAGCCACGCTCACAGCAACCCTGAAAGACATGGAGCTCCATCCACAGCGGAGGTTTTATTTATTTATTTAAAAATAATATTTTATTGCATTGTTGGTGAAAGTTTACACAGCAAGCTAGGTCCCCATCTGACAATTTCTAAACAAATCGTTCAGTGACATTAGTTACATTTATCACGACGTGTCAACATTCTCTTTAACTGTGTTCTGTTTGTTCCATTTCCAGTACTCTAGTTTCCCTGCTCCCTTATCTTTTCATCTTTGGGCTTGTGTAATTGTTGACCTTTTGATCTCATCCTGATGATTTTTAAGTAGGGCACTAATCTCACAGGTAATATTCTTTGTCTTGTGTTCCACTCTGCTGTTTCACTAAAAGGTGATCTTAGCGGATAGGCTCCGTTCTAGGTTTAAAGAGTGTCTCAGGGCAATAGTCCCAGGGAGTCCTCTGTTCTCTACTGTTGCAGTTTGCCTGGATTTTTTTTTAAAATAAGAATTTGAGCTCTGCTTCATAATTTTCTCCTGTTCTATCCAGGACCAACTATTGTGACCCCTGTCAGAATGGTCAGCGGTGGTAGCCAGGCACCATCTAGGTCTCAGGGTAGATGAGGTTATGGCTTGTGTAGTCTTGCTTCTTTTCTGACCTTCTTACTGTTTTGCTCCTGGCGAGTAGAGACCCGTAGTTGGGTGGGTTTATTTATTTTTAAGACGTATTTTCATTGAAGTATAACATACACACAGAGAAGTACTTATGTCATAAGTGCACAGCTTGATGAATTTTCACAAACTGAATATATTCCTGCTGCCAGCGTCCAGATCCAGAAGCAGAGCACGGCCGACACCTGGAAGCCCACTCCTGAGTGCTGGGATGGAGGGAGGGGCTCTGGGAGGAAAGTCTGGGGCCCACAGCTTCCCCTTGGAGGGCTTGGGCCTCCTGAGTGCTTCTCTAGGAGCGTCAGTGCTTTTTGAACCTGGGACCTGTGCCCGGTGCCTACTTCCACCATTTTGTTATTGTCTCTGGTTCCCTGCACCCGGCCCCCCCCCCCCCAGCCCAGGACCTGGGCCTTACATGCCCCTCCCCTCCTTGGGCAGCAGACCCCAGGGCCGACTTCCCTTCCCAGGTTCCCCTCAGGCACCACTGGCTCCCACAGTCCTCTGCTCAAACCTGCCCTTGACCAATTTCTGTGAGGGCTGGTCCTCTCCCAGTCCCTTGTCCCAACCAGGCTTACCGTAGCTCCAGGATTGGGACAGATTGGGATCAAATGAAGCCCACCCCAACATCCTGGGACTGCAAACACAAGGTGGTTGCGGAGACCTGTCCCCCAGAGCCCAGGGCAGAGCTGACATGACTGGGACAATTATAAAGTGGCTTGTGGCACTGTGCACTCTGTGTGACTGGACAAGCACAGGGACGCTGTTTCTGACTGTGCATATTTTATGGAGACTGCATGAAACACGATGTGTGTGGTGGGGCTTTGCGTGATGCTGGAGTGGTGCTGGGACATCATGGGTGACATGCTGGAGTGTATAACAAGTGGTTGTGGGTGCAGGGCTGCGTGCTGAGAGTGTGAGAAGGAGTGCTGGCTGTGTGTCTGTCCCTAAGGCGGTCTGTTTGGAAGCCTGTGTATATGGACAGACATCTGTGTGTTAGGGGGCAAAGTGGATGGATCACTGTGTGTGATAGCGTTGTAGCTCTGCTTCTGTTTGCTCACTGCAACCAAGAGGTTACCTGTTACCCTGGGGCCCAGTGTGGGTGAGGAGGGGCCCATCAGAAGAAGGAGAAGGGGTCGGGGTGGTGGTGGTGGTGGTGGGAGGCTCTAGGCTGGGCTGCTCCCCACCCTCCAGGGTCTGGCCATCTGGGCTCTCCTCTTGGTCCCTAGCCCTGGGGAACAGGCGCCCAGCCCTTCTCTCTGCTAGGTGGGGACCAGGCTGAGGCCAGATGCTTAGGTGGCAGGCCCGGGAGGAGGGGGTGAGGCCAGCGATGTGCCCAAGTGGCAGCCGGCACCCTGCCCTGTGCTGAGCTGGCAGCTGGCGCTGGGAGCAGGCAGGGCCCCACCCAAGCAGGCTGGGGCAGACAGGGCTGGGCCTGTCTCCAGCAGGGAGGGGATGGGGCTGATGGGGCAAGCCTGGGCCTTTGTTTTGCAGAGGTGGAAGGTTGAGAGGCAGTGGTCTGCGCTGCAGGGATTCCTCTTGTGATGGGGGAGGAATATTAAGCTTGCAGTCTGTTCATACTTACTACTACGATTGTACTGTATTTGACTTGTGTATATGTAGGTATTCCTGTCTACATATATACATGGATCCACCAGTTTGTGTTAGGGGCATGTGACTGGGGGCAGGGGGCACGGTGGCTTTGTGTGTGTGACTGGCACGTAGGTGTGTTTATGGGAGAACCTTGCATGGAGTACATGTGTGGAAGGCTTGTGTGCCCGAGTGACTTTGTGCACACTTGTCTGAAAGCCGCTTGTGGGGTTTGTACGTCATGGTTGTGGAAGACCTGTATGTGAGTAGTGTCTGTGCATGCTTCCTCAAAGCGGTGCGTGTGTGTCGACTTCAGGTTTTAGGCCCAGAGAGCAGAGGGAGATAGCTGGCAGTGGCCTGTCCAGGGTGAGAGGGTGTAAGGAGGGGAACGTCTGGGTTTTCTGAGTTGGGGCCTGAGTGGGCTTGACCAGACCCTTGCAACAATTTTTTCCTGCAACAAATTCAGATGTTTTTCCCGCTCCCTTCATCATCCCTTTCTTGGTGGTCCTGACAGTGTGTGTGTGTGTGTGTATGCACATGTGTAATGACCCACCAACCCTGGTGAGTCTGTGTGTAACAACTCCCCTGATTCCTTTATACAGGCATTTGTGTTGGTAACGATTCTGTAAACCATGTGTGCAGCCATATATATGTGTGACACACTCCTGTGTGTGTGTGTGTGTGTGTGTGTCTGTGCCTCTACATACAATGACCCCACAGACCACTGGGGGTGTGTGTACGTGCTATGAAGTATGTATGGGTCAAAGTGTGTGTGGGTCAAGCTGACATGTATGTGCCTTTCCAGCCCTCTCCCCACTGGGGATCTGGCATATCCTATTGCTTCCTCTGAGCCCCACAAGTGCTGACACTGGGCTTTTTCCTGCTCCCTTCCCTGCTCCCCACCCACTCCTCCTCACAGCCATCAGGGAGCCTCCCTTGGGATGGGAAACCTTGTGTGAAGCTGAGAACTGGGCCTCCCTGTGGAGTTGGTGGGCTTTCCCCTGATTTGCTTTCGTATAGTTGGCCAGGTGGAGGCCAGCACAGGGGACGGGATTCAGGGGCAGCCAGGGCCAGTAGAAAGAGCATACGTTTTAGAGTCAGACAGACCTGAGTTCATAGATTCTCTCACCTACTATATCTGTGTGACCTGAGATGGATCATCCTCTGTGCCTATTTCTCCTTTGTCAAATGGGAATTCTGTTTATTTTTGGAGTTGCTGTGAGAAGCCATAGATAAGATGTGCACAAAGGTTCTAGCATAGGGCTTAGCTTACAAGAGTCTCTGGACAAACATGGGTGCTCTTGCCTTTTTAAACTACTTTGAGATCTTGAATGGGTTGGGGGGGGCATGCCTTCAGACTGACCTTCAGGGACCTTACAGTGCGGGGGGCGGGGGGGGGGGCAGGGCATGCACCTTCCAGCAGAGCCAGAGCTGGAGAACTTCCCAAAGTAGCTCCTGACAGGCCCACCCCAGATAGAGACACAAAGATTAGGGTCCTGTGAACAGCTGGCAGGGGGCGGTGTGTGTGTGTGTGTGTGTGTGTGTGTGTGTGTGTGTGTGCTCTGACATGATTTTGAAGTGGGGGATCATGGACTGTGTCCCTGAGGGATCAACACTTAGACTCCAAAAGACCATAGTCCATCAGCTGATCCCACAAAGATCCTGGAGAGGGAGACACAGAAACAGCCCCAGAAGGACAGGCATACAGCCTCCCATCTCAGAGGGTCAGATTTCTCACCCTGAAGGACAAACAATCCCCCAGAAGAACACACACCAGATTCCCTTCCTCTGAAAAGGTACAAACTACTACTCCCCCCAACCCCGCTCCAGGGAACGGCACACTTTCTTTACCCCCTGCCGCGTTGCCCCTGCCCCAGGAACCCCTGGGGAGGACGCAAACTTTGCGCAGGCAGGCCCGGCTGCCCCCCCTGACGAGTCAGGCTGTCCCGGTTTAGCGGGCGGGACCTGGGTGGGAAAAGGCTAGTACCCCTAGCAGCTTCAGGGCGGGGTGGAGGGATGAGTCACCAAAGCCGTCTGCAGCCGGAGCGGCCCTGGGCCTGCCGTGGGAGCGCTGGGCCCATCCAATCACCGACTGCCACCTGACCTGCCGTTCTGGCCCCGCCCCCGCTGCAGGCCGCCGCAGCCTTCCCAGGTCCCAGGTCCCGCAGTGGGCCTGTGAGACCCCTGACCCGCCACCCAGCCAGAGCCCAATGTGTCTGCCTCTGAAGGGAGTCTGTAGGAGAGCATGGGGCTCTTGGGAAACCCAACCAAGAATTCTCAGCTGCTTCACGGCACCCCTCCCATGGGCTGGGAAAGGGTAGGGGGTTGTGCTGCCATGGTGGGAGCCATAACCTCTACTCTGGTTCCACCTTGCTGCCCTCTGAGCACTTTCCAGATTGCCTTTGTGGAGAGCTCAGTCCCTCTTTGAAGGGGACAGATTGCCTGTTTCCCAGGCTAAGGGACCGTGTGGGCTTCTCACTGGCGTTTCCTGCAGCTGTTTGATGGCAAAAGTTCTTTGTCCTAGAGTCCACCACACCACATGACGTTTTTCTCCCCCTCAGAAAATATAGTCACTATACTCAGAGGGTCATTGTTCCTAAGACTCTGGTGACCCCAGCTGCTGAGCAAGGTCTGGGTCTGGGCCTTGACAAACACACACAGATACACACAGACCACACGAGCAGGTATATACAGTGAATATACAGAGATACACACCGATAGACACACAGATGTTATGCTCAGATCATATATATACATATAGACATGTACACAGATACAGGCACACGCACAGATACACACAGATGCACACGAGCAGGTATATACAGTGAAGACACACAGAGACACACAGACACGCAAATGTTATGCTCAGGTCGCACATACAGACAACACACACACAGACACTCTCAGAGGTAGAGTCAGTATCATGTATGGATTAAGGGTTTGGAGTCAAAGAGACCTGGGGCTGCAGCTCAGCTCTGTCCGTTACTAGTTATTGACTTTGGGTCAATTCTCAACTCTCTGAGTCTGTTTCCCACTGTAAAGGGGGGCGAGCTAGAGTGCCTTCCTCAAAGGGTTGTGTGAAGATTAAAGGAGACAATGCCTGGTAAGTGGGCCTCGTCCATTGTGATAACTCAATAAATGACAGCTCGATTCTCTCCCAGACCTTCATGAAGTAGCCACACAATCATGCTCATAGACACACAGATGCACACAGACACACACATACCAAACCTCTGACATAAATACATATACAAGGACCAGGTACACAGTGACACAGATATATTTGCACACAGATACACGGACACAAACAGCCCCCTGCAAGGAAAACAGCAACAACCCCCACAAGAGCCAAAAAAGCCAGTTTCACTGCCCAGGGTGTGATGGGAACAGGCAGCTGGCTGGGCGGGGGGAGGAGGCCTCCGCGTCGGGCGGTGCCAGCTCTGCCCTGGCTCCCACTCAGCCCCAGGGAGAGGACGCGCACATTCTTCCAACAGGCCCCTCTGTTCCCTGAGAGCAGTCACTTCATCCTTTCTCCAGTGTCACCTGAAACGAGGCCCCACCCATTCTCAAAAGCCTGATACCCAAGGTTGGGTCTGTCAAGGGTTTATGCCCCATTTAGCTGGGCAGGGGGGGCACGATGGCCTGGCTTTCTGTGGAAGGACTTGTGGGTCGGCAGGGCCACCCTGCCACCACCACTTCTCTGGGCAGGTGGGTTTGAGAGGGTGGGCATGCTGGGGATTTGGTTGCTTGGCCCTGGGAGCAGCCAGAGGGGGACCACTGGCAGCTAGGGATAACCCTTGGGACTCAGACCCTTTGCACAGTTTCCCCCAACTTTGCCTTGTGCTTCCCATCTCCACCTCTTGCCTGACTCTCACCCTTTTCCAGAGCTTGGGATGGGGACGTTTGAAAATGATTCCTGAGAGCCAGGGAAAGCTAGGAGGAACCCTAACCCCAGCCCTGGGAGTGAGAATCTTTCCTGTTAAATCTTGGTCACACCAGCCTGGTCTTCCACTCAGCACTGTTCCATTTCCCTAGTGTCCCCCTTGCTGTATCAACACGTTGTTGTTAGGTGCTGTCGAGTTGGTTCCGACTCGTGTGACCCTATGTACAATAGAACGAGATACTGCCCAGTCCCGTGCCCTTCTCACAATCGTTGTTATGCTTGAGCCCATTGTTGCAGCCTTTTGAGTGCCTTCCAACCTGAGAGGCTCATCTTCCAGCACGATATCAGACAATGTTCTGCTGCTATTCATAAAGTTTTCACCAGCTAATTCTTTTCAGAAGTAGACCTCCAGGTCCTTCTTTCTAGTCTGTCTTAGTCTGGAAGCTCAGCTGAAATCTGTCCACCCTGGGTGACCCTGCTGGTATTTGAATACCGGTAGCATAGCTTCTAGCATCACAGCAACATGCAAGCCCCCACAGTATGACAAAATGACAGGCGCATTTGGATGCTGGATAATCCTAATAGTACCTATTGCTGTCAAGTTGATTCCAACTCATAGCGACCCTATAGGACAGAGTAGAACTCTCCCATAGGGTTTCCAAGTCTGTAACTTTTACGGAAGCAGACTGCCACATCTTTCTCTTGAGGTGCAGCTGGTGGGTTCGAACTGCTGACCTTTTGGTTAGCAGCCAAGTGCTTAACCACTGTGTCATCAGGGTCCCTTCCTAGTACCATAGGCTGTCAGAATTGGAAGGGACCTCCAAAGTCCATGAGTCAAGAGCTGGGCTGGAGAGCCCCACGTCTGAGGCTACACTGTGATTCTGTAGAAGAGGCAGTGGGGTCGAACCTGGGGGTCCTTCCTCCCCACCCAGAAAAGCCCCAAGTCTCAGTGTTCCCATCCCCACCCACTGTCCATGTTCATGGTGAGCAGGTGTGCACCCCTCCTGTGTACAGTCTGGTCCTAGAGGTTGGGGTTAGAGACCAGAGGAAAGAGGGAACTAGGGTCCTGTTTCTGAAACTCCCAGTGTGAGGGGGGAGGAGGGTGTCAGATCCAGGGAACAGAGAGGCACATGTAGTTTTCATGTAGAGGATGCAGCCTGAACACAGCAGGCCTAAAAGGTCTCACCAATACCAGGAGGCTTCTCAGGCAAAGTACCTGGAGGAGGGTTTTGAGGGAGAGGTGGGATACGGACAAGCCAAGGGTATAGTGTCTGGATTGGGGGGCTAGGGGTCTTGATGGAAGTGGATGAGGCTTACCCTTCATGGAGTAAACTTGCTGCTTCCAGCCCTGGGGACTGGATCCTGGGGTGGGGGTGGTGTGGCCATGAGGGACCAGAGGGCAGCCATGAGGAACCAGGTGACTCTGCTTAGAATGTTTGTTACCACTGAAATGACCAGAGGGAGGCCCAAGTACCTTGTCCAGGCCTGGGCCTTGACATACTGTGCTGGAGTGTAACCCCCAGGGCTGGAGACACTGGGGCTGATCTCCCTGGGGGAGCTTGGGGCAAGGACATGATCCCACCAGTGCTTTGCCAGCCTCCACTTCTCTGTTCCAAAAGACCCCATCCAAGCTCCCAGAGGCCAACTGGCCCTAAGAGACTAGTGTGGCCATGTCCTGCCAATGGGTCCTTAGAGCACTGGGATGCCTTCTCAAATGCCCAGGCCTTTAGCAGACCCTCTTCCTTTCTTGCTCTCAGATTTCAGATCCCCCTTTACCCCCAGGGCCTGGATGAGCCAGAAGGGTGGGGATCCCAGCTGGCAAGATCAAATTTTGCTGGCTGGGAGTTTTTCAGGGTGCTAATTAAATGGAGCCACCCAGAAAGAATGACTTCACTTGTTCACACACACACCCTTTTGCCCTGCCCTCCCCCTGCCCCCATTCACACGCCTAGCCAAGGCAGGGGCTGCGGGTGGAGGGAGCCCAGCGGCAAAAGCCTGGGCTGTGGGCATCTGTGCATGTCAGCAAGCAAACTGCAGGCTCAGAGCATTTTTGACATTTTTCCTCTAGTCAAATATTGCAGTCTCTGCAATTCTCCTGCTGTTTCCCTCCCTGCTGGGCTGGATGGGTGAAAGCGCCTCTGGATGGGAAGGGAACTAGGGGTACCCAAGGGGGCCCTGAATAGTCCCACGCTTGTGGAGAAGTCCTCCTGTAGTCTGACCTTGATCCCACCAACTGTAGCTCATTCTCACGGTTTCATCCGCTTCAGGGTGGGGCCCCAGCTGGAGAGGTCTTGTTGGGTCCATCTTCAGTACTGTTGTGTGAGGTTCTCCCCACTTCTTCACAAAACCTTTCTGTTCCTAAATTCTTCCCAAAGCAAAACCACAATCCTTTCTGCTGCTGGGCTGAAGGAAGGGGATGTGCACCCCGCTGGGGCCTGGTGCAGATTCAGTGGTATCTGGAGAGGTGTTGCTTACCGCCCAGAACCCCCAGATACCCCCACTTTGGTGCTTGGTACACCCATGTTGACTCCCTTGGGCCTGGCTCACTGGGGGCAAAATGTGAGTTTCTGGATTCTGTCAGGGTCTGGTGTGGGAAAACCCTAGACTCCTTGGTGCCAAGGAGCAAGCAGTAGGGCGTATTGGAGGCACCGAGGCTGGGCCTCTGTGGCCCACGTGGGTGGTGAAGGAGCCAGCATGGGCCTGTTCTCCTCCCCCCTTCACACTGCGATCGCCCTGTAGGGAGCGCCATAAGCCAAGGCTTCCTGCGGGCGACCCAGTTACAGGCCCTCCTCAGACTCCGGGTCCCTCTCAGACCCCTTGTCCCCTAAATCGGGGGGGGGGGGGTCTCTTCTCCCTCTGGGTCCTCCATCCCTCAGGAGTCTAGCAAGGGCTGTATGGAAGGGACAGAGACAACGTGGGGCCTAGAGGCTCTGAAGTGACAAGAATGACAAATGTTGTTGATCAGACAGAGCGCAAGCAAATGACATGCAAATAAGCCTGGCTAGACGCCCTGGTCCTCGCCAGAGGGAGTTTGCGTCCAAGCACCCTGTTGGTCTCCCTGGGGTGGTGAGAGAACTTGCCTGCCACTTCTCTCCGCCATCTTTGGGTGTTAGGATCCCATCTTTGCCACTCCTCCCCTAAAGTAACTAACTGGGCCAGAAATGTGCTAAATGCTTAGATAACCTCACTTAATTTTCAATAACCCACAGGCAGGTACATCATCTGCATTTTACAGATAGCTGTTGTGGGATTGCACTGATGTTTCCCACAGTCTGCCCTGTCCCCCCACAAACCACCCGGTGTCAAGTGAGTTTGAAAATAATGTACAAGGATCCTCATTCCCTGAAGAGCAGCATCATCCCGAGAGGTCACTGAGAATGGCGGCTCTGGTCTGTGGTTTAGCACAAAAAGACTCCTGGGGGTCAAGTGTGAGCAGAGGACCCTGAAGAAGTCATCTGGATGATTCCGCTCTCTCTCCCTTACCTGGGTCTCCTTGACCCGGTCGCACTGCTTATTTACTTTGGTCCTTTTGCAAATATTATTAGAGGTCTAACTACAGTCTGGAGTGCCCGGGTGGTGCAAATGGTTAAAGCGCTTGGCTGCTAACTAAAAGGTTGGAGGTTCAAGTCTACCCAGTGGTGCCTCGGAAGAAAGTCCTGGTGATCTACTTCAGAAAAAACAGCCATTGAAAACTCTATGGAGCATGGTTCTACTCTCACATACATGGGGTCACCATGAGTTGGAGTCAACTTAACAGCATTTTTTTTTTTTGGTTTAACTTCAGTCCCCACTGTTGCATCACCAGCTCATTACCTTGGTGGTGGGCCAGGCTTTCCAAAGAACTTCTAAAGGGGAGTTTGATGCAGTTTCTATGCCTCCATCTTGCAAAAGGCCTCCATGAGGCCCAGGGGACTGTGGGTGACACTTGTCACGTTCTCTTCCCCCATTAAAATCCCAGACAGAGGGAGCCACATGGAACTGACACAGTTTCCCCTTGTGTTTCTTGATGCTAGTTCCCCTGGCTAGAAGCTGGGGACCCAGGTGAGGTTTGTTCTGCCCTCACCTCAAATATTCTGCCCCATCTGGCCTCAGCAAGTACTCACGCCACCCATGGCACCATCAATCCCAATTCCTGTCCCCATGTTCTCCTTCATTTACCCTGCCCCGTTGTCTCTCCTACCTCCCACCCCTTCCCTGCTCCTGCCCATCTCCTCTCTCCTGACTCTTCAGCCTGGTACCTCTCTTCTCTGAGCACCCTGGCTGGTTACTCTGGACTCCCGCCAAGATTCCCTTCCACAGAGGCCCAGCTGCTTGAGGGCTTCTCCCTCTTGCTGGGGATGAGGCAGCCAGAGGAATGAAGCTCTGGTACATTCCAGAGTTTTGAGGAGCTCAATTGCCCAGGAAGCCGACTGGCACCTCGGCTTCTTGGGGTCTGAGAGCCCTGGCCCAGCAGGGGCCTCTGAGGCAGATGGCCTAGGCCTCCTTGGAGCTGTGATGGCACATGGGACAGGTACACGGTGGGGCTCAGCCACTAGGCCTCAGTTTCCACCATCTCTGCTCCCCACTCTCTTCCATACTGCATGCAACCATCCTCCTGCCCTCCCCAGCCAGGTGTCACCAAGGACTGATCTCCTTCCTCATTCCTTCTTTCTTCCACTCAACGATCTCTCCCTCTTTCTTCCGGGTCCCCCTTCGCACTCTCTTCCTCTGGGAGGCTTCACCAACTGCTCCAGCCCAGTATTCCCTCTAGTTGCTTAGTCTGGTCTGAGCATGTCTCTTCCTTCCCTTGCATCCCTCAATCCCCATAGCGGAGGAGTGCCAATCCCGGCTGGAGAAAAGACAGATGCAGGTACAGGCTTTAGAAAACGTGGAGGTTTTGCCGGCAGACTTGAGTCCAAATTCTGCCTCTGCTACCCATTGGTTGTGGGATCTAAAATAAAACAAAACAACTTATTGCTGTTGAGCTGATTCCAACTCATGGTGACCCCATGGCTTATAGAGTAGCACTGAGCTCCATAGGGTCTTCTTGAGTGTAATCTTTATGGAAGCAGTTCGCCAGGACTTTCTTCTGCAGCACTGCTGAGTGGGTTCAAATCTCCAACCTTTTGGTCAGTAGCCAAGCAGAAACCATTTGAACTACCCAGGAACCTTTGTGCGATCTAGGACAAGATGTTTAACCTGAATGAGCCTCAATTTCTTCATCTATAGAATGGCATCATTTAGAGGTAAAATATGTAAAGCACCTGCCATAGAGTGGGTACTCATTAAGTGATGATTATTCTTAGTACATATAAGAATATTGACAATTGAGACAACTTCCTGGAAGAGAGGTCTTTTTTGGAACCCCTAAATGAAAGGAAGGGCCCTCTTGGCCCTTTCTCCCTGACATGCCCTCCCCATTCACCCCTCTTTCTCAACTTGGCATTTTTGAGGAGCTGTGGGGTGGGTAGAGTGTCTGTCTCCTGAGGGGGGGGGGGTGGTTGTGGCTGCCCTGGGGGTAGGCCTGCCTGGGCAGGTAGGCAAAGTGCTCTGAAAGCCTGGAGAGGGGCTTAAGCTTTCTCGTCAGTGTGTCAGTGGCTAGGAGCTGCCCTGGCCATCCTTGGAGGGCTGGGGAGAGCGGGGAGAAGGGTGTGGGCCTTACCAGGGAGCAGGAGGTGGGGGACAGCGTGGGCCGTGCTGGCTTGGATCATTCCTGGGTAGGGGTGCAGGGCGGGGAAGGCTGGTGCTGGTCTCCTTCCAAGTTTCGATCAGTGGGGCGGGTTTAAGGTTGGGCTTGAGCTGAGCTAGCAGCTTTTCTTTCAGGAAACTCAAAAGCTTTGAAGATAGAAAAACATTAAGGCTGTGCCAGGGTCAGTTACACGGCGGCCCCTTCAGCATGGGAACTTTTTGTCTCTGATGAAGTCTCCTCTCTAAGGGATGTGTGATGGGGTGGGGACAGAGGACGTAGACATTCACACACAACCCTCACACACACACCCCCTCTCACATTCACAGCACACATTTACAGCAACCATGACACACATCTACACAGAAGCTATCCATTCACACCCCCATACAGTCACACCCCCCACTCTTACACATTCATGCACATACAACCACCATATACATCCACACACAAGCTATACTTTCATAGCCCCTACACTTTCACTTGTACACACACACCCACAGAGTTCTACATGGTCATATATGATCTCTTTATACATTCACATTCATTCTCTCAAATTCATCTACAAACTACCTACAGTACACTCCACACACCTTCTCTCTCTTTCTTGCCCCAGGAGGTCAGTAGGAAAGTGTTGTCCTCAGATAACGGTGAGAGCAAGAGGGGTCCCAGGAAAGTCTGCCTCTAGGAGGGCAGGAGGGTGGAGGGTGTCAGAAGAGAATAATAATAGTAAAATTTAGTAGTGGTGAGCATCACCCTGTGCCAAGCACTGTTCTAAGCACTCGATATGTATCATCTTGTTTAATATACACAACAACCCTAAGAAGCAGGAATTTTTATTAGCTCCTTATTATAGATGGGAAAACAGAGGCACAGAGAGGTTAAGTCACTTGCCTAAAGCCACACAGCTAGTAAGTACTGGAGACAGCGTTTGAACTCATGCAGTCTGACTTTAGACAGCCATCAGCCCATAGGGCCCCTCTCTCCCTGATTCTTAGCCTCACTTTTGTGCTTTGCCCAGGGCATCTCCAGGATCCAAGGAGTTAGCTTCCAGGGAGTCTATGTACTGTGGGGTATCCCAGCTTGGCCCAGTGTGAGCTGGGACTTCTCAAAGCCTAGGAAATGCCTGGGAGTCATCAGTGTTTTAAGTCCCCAATTTGGAGGGCTCTGGCCTCCTCCAGGAGCCCTGGTGGCAGAGTGGTTAAGAGCTCGGCTGCTAACCAAAAGGTCAGCAGTTCAAATCCACCAGTTGCTCCTTGGAAACCCTATGTGGCAGTTCTACTCTGTCCTACAGGGTCACTATGAGTCAGAATCGGCTCAATGGCAACAGATTTCGTTTTTTGGTTTTGGCCTCCTCTGGCTCAGGGAACAGGGAGGCGGTGGTGGGGAAGGGACTTCTGGGGAGATCATGAACAGCCTCTGCAGCTGAATGAGTGAGAAGACTTGCCTGTACCAGGGGAGTGGCAGGCATGGCTTCAGGGCTGGCTCTTGCCTGACTCCCAGGCCCTTGCCAGTTGCAAGAAATCCAGCAGCCTGCAGGGGGAGTCGAGAGTGGGCGACTCAGCTCCTGCTCCTATCCTGGAAGGAAATGCTGGGCATAGGTCTGTGCCTTGGAAAATCCTGGAAAGATATTGAGGAGATGTAGGGTGGGTGCTACCTGCTGGCTTCAGGGACCAGCGAGATGCCTGCTGGCTCTGCAGGCTCCAGTGTGTGCATATGTTCTAGTAAGTGTGTGTAGATCCCATAAGATGGGGCTTTGGGAGCACGGTTTTTGTCTCCACCAGCAAAGAAATCAGGCAGAGGGCTTGGCAAGGAGCCCTGAAAAATCTTTGCAAAGGATCACTCTGAACATTCACAGTAATCTAAGGGTATATTTATTGCCACAGAGAAGGGGAATAAGCCTGCTATAAATCCATATGTGTAATATGACCCCACTTACGGGAAATGCATATTTGTATGAATAAATGATACTTACACTACAGTAGGATACACGCGTGTTGTACTAGGCATGAATATACATATATACATACACATACCACCACTTGTCTGTCAGTTTGTCATACTGTGGTGGCTTGCATGTTGCTGTGATGCTGGAAGCTATGCTACCAGTATTTCAAATGCCAGCAGGGTCACAGCGGAGCTTGCAGACTAAGATGGACTAAGAAGAAGGACCTGGAAATCTAGTTCTTAAAAAAATCGGCCAGTGAAAACTTTATGGGTAACAGTGGAACATTGTCTAATTTAGTGCCGGAAGATGAACCCTTCAGTTGGAAGGCACTCAAAATATGACTAGGGAAGAGCTGTCTCATCAAAATAGAGTCAACCTTAATGATGTGGATGGAGTAAAGTGTTTGGGATCTTCATTTGCTGATGTGGCAAACTCAAAATGAGAAGAAACAGCTGCAAACATCCATTAGTAATTGGAATGTGGAATGTATGAAGTATGACCAAGGAGAATTGGAAGTTGTCAAAAATAAAATGGAATGCTTGAAGGTCAATATCTTACACATCAGTAAGCTGAAATGGACTGGTACTGGTCATTTTGAATTGGACAATCGTATGGTCTACTATGCCGGTAGTGACAAATTGAAGAGGAATGACATCGCATTCATTGTCAAAAAAAGCACTTCAAAATCTATCCTGAAGTACAACACTATCAGTGACAGGATAATATCCATATGCTTACAAGGAAGACCAGTTAATATGACTGTTATTCAAATTTACACATCAACCGCTATTGTCAAAGATGAAGAAATTGAAGATTTTTACCAACTTCTGTAGTCTGAAATTGATCAAACATGCAATCAAGATGCATTGGTAATTACTGGTGATTGGAATGTGAAAGCTGGAAGCAGAGAAGAGAGATCAGTAGTTGGAAAATACGGCCTTGGTGATAGAAACGAAGTCGGAGATCACATGACAAAATTTTGCAAGACCAGTGACTTATTCATTGGAAATACCTTTTTTCAGCAACATAAAGGAATCAAATCAACTACATCTGTGGAAAAAGACAATGGAGAAGCTCAATATCATCAGCAAAACAAACCATTAATTGCTCATATGCAAGTTCAAGTTGAAGCTGAAGAAAATTAAAACAAGTCCATGGGAAGCAAAGTACAACCTAGAGTATATTCTGCCTGAACTTACAGACCATCTCAGGAATAGATATGACACACTGAACACTAATGACTGAAGGCCAAATGAGTTGTGGCATGACATCAAGAACATCATACATGAAGAAAGCAAAAGGTCATTAAAAAGACAGGAAAGAAAGAAAAGAACAAAATGGATGTCAGAAGAGACTCTGACACTTGCTCTTGAATGTAGAGTAGCTAAAGCGAATGGAAGAAATGATGAAGTAAAAGAGCTAAACACAAGTTTCAAAGGGCAGCTTGAGAAGACAAAGTAAAGTATTATAATGAAATGTGCAAAGACTTGGAGTTAGAAAACCAAAAGCGAAGAACATGCTTGGCATTTCTCAAGCTGAAAGAACTGAAGAAAAAATGCAAGCCTCGAGTTGCAATATTGAAGGATTCTATGGAGAAAATATTGAACGACGCACGAAGCATCAGCAGAAGATGGAAGGAATACACAGAGTCATTGTACCAAAAAGAATTGGTTGACTTTCAGCTATTTCAGGAGGTAGCATATGATCAAGAACTGACAGTACTGAAGGAAGAAGTCCAAGCTACACTGAAGGCATTGGCAAAAAACAAGCTTCCAGGAATTGACAGAACACCAAATGAGATGTTTCAACAAACTAATACAACGCTGGAAGCGCTCACTTGTCTATGCCAAGAAAATTGGAATATAGCTACTTGGCCAACTGACAGGAAGAGATCCATATTTGTGCCCATTCCAAAGAAAGGTGATCAAACAGAATGGGGAAATTATCGATCAATATTATTAATATTACACTCACGTAAAATTTTGCTGAAGATAATTAAAAAAATGGTTGCAGCAGTTCATTGACAGGGAACTGCCAGAAATTCAAGCTGGATTCAGAAGAAGGTATGAAATGAGGGATACCATTGCTGACGTCAGATGGATCTTGGCTGAAAGCAGAGAACACCAGAAAGATGTTTACCTGTGTTTTATTGACTGTGCAAAGGTATTCAACTTTGTGGATCTAACAAATTATGGATAACATTGTGAAGAATGGTAATTCCAGAACACTGTGTTTGTGTGGAAACTGAACACAGACCAAGAGGACATAGACCAAAACATAGACCAAGTCGTTTGGACAGAACAAGGGGATACTGTGTAGTTTAAAGTCAGGAAAGGTGTGTGTCTGGGTTGTATCCTTTCACCATACTTATTCAATCTGTATGCTGAGCAAATAATCTGAGAAACTGGACTATATGAAGAAGAACGCAGCATCAGGATTGGAGGAAGACTCATTAACAACCTTTGATATGCAGATGACACAATCTTGCTTGCTGAAAGCAAAGAGGACTTGAAGCACTTATAGGTGAAGATCAAAGACCATAACCTTCAGTATGGACTACACCTCAACATAAAGAAAACAAACAAATCCTCACAACTGGACCAGTAAGCAACATCATGGTAAATGGAGAAAATATTGAAGCTGTCAAGGATTTCATTTTACTTGGATCCACAATCAATGCCCATGGAAGCAGCAGTCAGGAAATCAAACGATTAATCGCATTGGGCATATCTGCTGCAAAAGACCTCTTTAAAGTGTTAAAAAGCAAAGATGTCAACTTGAAGACTAAGGTGCGCGTGACCCAAGCCATGGTATTTTCAATCGCATCATAAGCGTGTGAAAGCTGGACAATGAGTAAGGAAGGCCAAAGAAGAATTGATGCATGTTAATGATGGTGTTGGCAAAGAATATTAAATATATCATGGTCTGCCAGAAGACTGAACAAATCTGTCTTGGAAGAAGTACAGCCAGAATGCTCCTTAGAAACGAGGATGGCGAGACTTTATCTCACGTAGTTTGGACATGTTATTAGGAGGGATCAATCCCTGGAGGACATCGTGCTTGGTAAAGTAGGGTCAGTGAAAAAGAGGAAAACCTTCAACAAGATGAATTGAAACATTGACTGCAACAATGGGCTCAAACCCAGCAACGATTGCGAGGATGGTGTGCGGGACCAGACAGTGTTTCATTCTGTTGTACATAGGGTTGCTAAGAGTCGAACCGCTCGAGGGCACACAACAACACATACGCATATCCATATCCACAATCAGGAAATGCAAACTCCAGGAGGGCATGGATTTTTTCCTGTTTTGTTTTCTGCTATATCCCCAGTGGCGCCTAGAGCAGTGCCTGACACATAGTAAGTATTCAGTAAATACGTGTTGACTGACTGATGAAAGGCATTTGTATATAGAAAAGTCTGGAAGCTTATACACCAAAGTGTTAACAGTGGCTACTTCTAGATGGTAGTAGTTTGGAAGTTTTATTTATTTTTTTAAATTTTATTTTATTATCTATAGTTTCTAACTTTCCAACAATGAATTTGTACTATTTGAATAGATAAAAGTACCACAAGGCTTAGAATCTTCTTTTTGCTTCACATCTTTAAAACAGTAGAACTAGACTTTAAGAAGCCAGGCAGTGGGTGGGATCTGCCTGTCTACCCCATCCACGTTCCTACCCAATGTCTTCCCACTTGGGCCCCCTCCTTTCTCACGAGCTTCAGCTGGCACAGCTCCCCAGGACTTCCATGCCATCTTAGTAGGCAGTCATTGGAGCAATGGGCCAGGCTGACTCAGGAGCCAGGAGAGGGCCCTGAGGAGCACAGCCTCCCTCCCTACTTGTCAGGCCAGGCCTGCAAGCAGCTGCCTATGAGGCCAAGAGGAACTGGGCTGATGTTGCAGCAGGAGGGAGTGGGGTCTGAGGACTTCCTTACAGCAATAGGAGGCCACAGCAGGTCAGGGAGATCACGGAGTCAGTCTCCAGTCTTACCTGGAGGGGATTATTTGCTGTATCTGAAGCACCTGGCACAGAGCTTGGCACTGAGAAGAGCCCCGTAAATGTTTTGGTTGGATGATTGTGTTAATGAGCTTGTCTGGTAAAGGGAGGTGGGTAAGAGGAGGTAGTGAGGTCCTTTGCCATGTATCTCTAACACTGTCTCAGAGCCCATACCAGGCTTTCTGTAAGGCAGGGTGAAATGGATCCCGGCTTAGTGGGTTCTAGTCCCATGTTTGCTATGTGTCCTTAGCAGGTAACTTTGCCTCTCTGGGTCTCAGTTTCTTTTCTTGTGAAACAAGGGCAGTGGATAAGATAATCCTTTGATCCTTCTCCTCTGACATTCTACAACAACTGGAAATTGTTATATACATGTGGTATGTGATTGCTGTTGGATTGCTTTCTGGTTGTGTGTTATTTTGGTCTTCTTAACTAGAGCCTAGGAGCCCTGGTGGCACAGTGGTTAAAGCAATCAGCTGCTCACCAAAAGGTTGGCAGTCCAAACCCACCAGCCACTCCGTGGGAGAAAGATGTGGCAGTCTGCTTCCATAAAGATTTATAGCCTGGGAAATCCTATGAGGCAGTTCTACTTTGTCCTATAGGGTTGCTATTGACTCCACGGCAGTGGGTTTTTTGGTTTACTAGCGCCTGCATTCCCTGAGGGCAAGCCTGGGCTCTGACAAGGCTTTGAGTTGCCACAGCATCCACAGGGCTGGCCACAACAGGCTGTAGGTCAAGAGTGCCACCTTGCCTGTGCTCAGCAGGCTGCTGTCTGCTTCCCCTGGCCCGGCTGACCTTTCCCTCCTTGGATCTCAACCAGCTGGCTCCTGTCACTGTAATGATTCAGGATAGGTGATGATGTTGAGGAAGGGGTTGTGGTTCTTTCTTTTGCGGGGTGGATGGGCTGCAGGACAGAGCACACATCAGTGGGTTAAAGCCGCCACATATACGATGAGATCTGATATTAGCAGAATTTCCCAACCCTCAGGGAGAGTGGAAGAGGTCTCCAGTATCCCCTTTCCCCCTTTCCAGTCCTGCTTTTTATTACTTCCCTCTTCTGGAAAAGCTTCCCAGGCTAAACCTGTCTTCCCATTTCCCAGTCCTTCCATCCACTCCTGGTTTTGGCCTTATTTGCTAGGGTTTGTATGTATTCCAGAGCCCTGGTAGCGCAGTGGTTAAAGAGCATGGCTGCTAACCAAAAGATCAGCAGTTCAAATCCACCAGCTGCTCCTTGGAATCCCTATGGGACAGTTCTACTCTGTCATATAGGCTCGCTATGAGTCAGACTTGATGGGATGGCAATGGGTACGAGTGTATATTCCAGGTGTGGGATCACTCTCAGAGGGCTTCTCAAACTTTTTTTTTTTTTTTTTTGCCAATAACTCCCAGTAATAAATTCATTTCACATCATAGTTCTATTTATAAATATATATAAACAGGTTTATAAATATATATAAAAACTGGAATAAAATATCCTGATGCAGTATTACCCTTGCTACCTGTGACGTGCTCTGATATGCTGGTTGAGACCTATTAAACTGATTTCACAACGCACTAGTAGGTTGTAACTTGCAGTTTTGAAAATACTGGTCTCTCAGACCAAAGTTTCTTCCAGATTGGGGCAGAATCCTCAGTCTCCTAACTCCCACTGTGCTCGAGGCCCAGTTCTCTGCATAGAGGAAGGCTAATGAGGTGGACTGAAGGGGAGGGAGCTGGTGGGGATAATCCCCCACCCCCCAAACCAGGAGTTCCCGCTGGGGTCTTGAGTGTACTTTCTACGAGTTGCAGGAATCCTGGGAACCTTCCCCTAGAAGTTGCCCGGTGGGCCTTGTACCCTGTGAGTGCTGGGAGGCTGTCCTTAATAACATGCTTCATAAATATTTGCCAAATCAGGAGCTGTTGCTAGCAGCAGAGTGCCTGAATGGCTGAACCTGATTGGGTCAGAGTGGCAGTGACTGAGTGCTGAGCCCTGCACAGGCAAGTCTGGACTGTCAACTCAAGTCTTCTGGCCTGAGCACTTCCCTCTTCCCTTCTCAGGTGGCACCCCAACCCCAACTCTGCCCAGCCCCTTTCCTTTCCCAGGCTGGCAGTTTACTCCTACTCATTCGCTCCTGACTCCCATAGTCTGGGGCAGTCGCCCTCCACAGAGAGGTCTCCACCTTCTTCACCTTGTGGTGTGCTGGAGCCAGCTTGTATATAATCATAAGACCTAATTGTGTGCATCTTTTCCCAACTCTGCGTTTGTGGTATCACAGTTGGTAGCTTGAAATCAACTGTGGCAGGAGTATTTACACCACAGAAATTGACAAACACTACAAAACAGAGCTTTGTCTCCCCTGGCTCTCTGGAGAGCCAGTTGTCAGACATCAGCATGCCACTGCCCCAGCTGTGCGTGCTGGCAGCCTGACATCCCCAGCAAAGTGAGAGCAAGTGTCTTCTCCCTTAGGCTCTTTCCCTAGCACCCAGCACAGCGGAAGCTTCCAGATCTCTTTGGAAACACATACACATACATATTGCATGAAGGAGGCTTGGAAAATGCTGCGGTGTTCCTGATTCCTGAGAAGACTACAGGACGCTCTAAGATATCTGAGTTCTCATCTTGACTTGGCATCTTTCTATCTTTGAGATCTTGGGCAAAAATTGTTTTAATGTCTGTGTCTGTATACCAAAAAAAAAACAAAAAACAAAAAACAAATCAAACCTATTGCTGTTTCCAAGAGTTTTCAAGGAGCAGCTTGTGGATTCGAACTGCCGATATTTTAGTTAGCGGCCAAGCTCTTAACCACTGCGTGTATCTGTATAATGAATAAAAAGAATACCTGCTTCTCAGATGGGGAAATCTGAGGTTAAAGAAGATGAAGGATCTACAAAGGTCAAGCACAGCAATTGGTACTCAGAGATTCTGCCATAGAATTTTAAAAAGTGTTTTGTAAAACATGAGCATGTTATGCATGTAATGGGTTATTATTATTTCAAAGTGAGTCTGCCATTGCCCCTCACTCCCACTCTATGTAGAACTTGATGACATACATCTAAATGCTGAAATCCCAGGCAAAGTTTTGCAAATCCCTCCACTTTAAGGCTTCTGTCTGGGGAATGCCCTTCCTATGGGTTTTGGGGCCTCTTTACCTGGCCGTGGAGGGGTTGTGTAGGAATCAGCTTGGCTCACCCATGGGGCACCACTTTCCTGTTACAATAAGCCCATTATCTGGATGGATGCCATCTTCCTCATTGCCAGTGCAGTGAGGAGGGCAGGGGTGACCTGCCCCCAGCTCTGCAGGCAAGAGGGTGCCAGGAGCCAGAGAATGTGGAGTGTGCTCTTCCTGGCGCAGGGCAGAGAGAGGAGTGGATTCTTTAATCTTCTCCTTCCTCTCTCCTGCCCCAGCAGGTCAAGAATGGTATAACTACATGGCCTGATAGAAATCGGGAAACAGCCGTGTCCGAAGAGCAAGAGTGATACTCCCTCCTTGCCTTCAATGGCTTTGGGGAAATTTTGATTGTTCCAGCTTTGGTGCAGCAAACGGAGTTAGGGTTGACCTGTGTTTTCTAAAGGATACTGGGTGAACCATTGTCAGAACACAAGACGGGCTTAGGTGGCACACAGATGAACATTTTACATTTTAATAGTTACGTTTTACTTGAATAGGAATTAGAAATATTTGAATTAGTACATGAAAGCCATGATTTCAAGGATATTATTGTTTAGGGGGGAGTCTTTGGGTGGTGTAAACAGTTAACCTGCTTGGCTGCTAACCGAAAGGTTGGAGGTTTGAGTCCACTCAGAGTCACCTCGAAAGAAAGGCCTGGTGATCTACTTGTGAAAAAATGAGCCATTGAAAACCCTATGGAGCACAGTTCTGCTCTGACACACGTGGGGTCTCTATGAGTTGGAACCGACTCAGTGGCAACTGGTTTGGTTTTTTTTATTGTTTAGGGTCAGGATAAGAAAAAAGTTAATCGATTTAGATTTGATTAAAAAGGTATTAAGTACATAATGGTACCTATGAAGTGACGATACACCGTAAAGGTTAAATGTGAATGATGTTAGGGATATTCTAGATACTCTGTGTTAGAATTCGGCATCATTTCTCAGCTGTAAAGCCTGAAGATGAGGGAAGGTTTCTTGATACCTAGATCAGGGGATGTCATTGGACTGTTTGTGGCCAGGGAGGGGAGGCTGACCAGAGGCAGGGGCAGGACATATGAGCCTCTTCTGTCCAGCCCACCTCAAACAACACCACAGTAACCAATCCTTTCATTGGTTTGTGAAAGCCAGGGAAACTCGAATAAGTGTGAGTGGCCCAGCCTCTCCTTGACCCTGGAGTTGACCCCAGGCCCACTCCCTATTCTTTACCCTACTCCCTTTGTGCCTGGGGAGCCTTTAGACCCCAGGAGATGACTTTCATTTTTCCTGAACATGCCAAGAATAAGAATGCTTGCAGTTGCTGCTTTAGAAAGACTCCAGACCCTCACAATGCCTTGTACATATGTCTACAGTGGAACCTCTAATACTTTATTGCACTTACTGGTTTTCACATAGGTTTTTCCCCCCTGCTGCAAGTTGACCTTGGACAAGTTGTTCTACCCCTCTGGGCTTCATTTGACTAAAGTGTCCTTCAACTCTGACATTTCTGGGTCTCTGAGAGTAGCCATTGTGGTGGTCAAGTGCAAAGACCCTGGAGCCCACTACCTGTGTCCAAATCCTGGCTCTGCTGCTTACTAGCTGTGTGGCCTTAGGGAATCGCTTTTTCTCTCTGTGCCTCAGTTACCCCTTCTGTACGATGGTGATAATAATAGTCACTCTTTCATAGGATGGTTAGGATTAAATGCTTAATGTGTATAAAACTCTTAGAATGGGGCCTGGCATGCCTGCTGACAATATTATCTTGATACTTAACTGTGGATCAGACAGAGGGTATCGGGGTTCAGTGAGACATTTGATACATTTCCTGATGTCCTTGCAGAGAAGATGTGAAAAATGAGGACTGGATAAAAGTACAGCTGGGTAGATTCTCAACCAGCTGAACAGAATACCCAAAAGGATATCAACTGGGGAGATGCAAGGCTGCAGAGGGAGGATTTCTAGTGGAACGTCCAGGACCCTGTTCTTGCTTTCCTCCAGGGTCTTGCTTTCCTCCAAGATCATGCCACTGGGTCAGGGTTCAAAGAGGAATCCCCAGTATTACACCAGTGTTCATATTTGCAATCTGGGCCAGTCTCTCACATATCCTCCCCTCTCTGGATTTTCTATGTTCAAATTTGTGTCCCCCATGGGACTGTATTTTCTTTCAGGGTGGGGATCAGGCCTTATCCATCTTGTATCTCCCACATCACTTACCTCAATGCTCATCCATACAAAAAAAACACCAAACCTGTTGGAGTGGAGGTGATTCTGACTCATGGTGACCCCCATGCGTTACGTAGAACAGCTCCACAGGGTTTTCTTGGCTGCAATCTTTATGAAGTAGATCGCCAGGCTTTTCTTTTGTGGAGCTGCTAGGTGGGTTTGAACCTTTAGGTTATCAGCTGATGACAAACTCCTTATGCCATCCAGGGACCTAGCTCACTCACATTGCTGTTATCGTTAGATGCCATTGAGTCAGTTTCGACTCATAGTGACCCTGTGTACAACAGAACGAAACATTGCCTGGTATTGTGCCATCCTCACAATCATTGCTATGTTTGAGCCCATTGTTGCAGCCACTGTGTCAATCCATTTCGTTGAGGATCTTCCTCTTTTTCACAGACCCTCTGCTTTACTAAGCATAATGTCCTTCTCTAGGCACTGATCCCTCCTGATAGCATGTCCAAAGTACATGAGATGAAGTCTCGCCATCCTCCCTTCTGAGGAGCATTCTGGCTGTACTTCTTCCAAGACAGATTTGTTCAGTCTTCTGGCAGTGCATGGTATATTCACCATTCTTCACCAACACCATAATTCACATGCATCAATTCTTCTTCGGTCTTCCTTACTCATTGTCCAGCTTTTGCGTGCAGGAGTTGATTGAAAATATCATGGCTTGGGTCAGGTGCACCTTAGTCCTCAAAGTGACATCTTTGCTTTTTAACACTTTACAATAGAGGTCTTATGCAATGTTTGTGCTTTTGTGATTGACTTATTTCACTCAGCATAATGTCCTCCAGTTTCATCCATGTTATGAGATGGTTCACAGATTCATTGTTGTTGTTTCTCGTTGCATAGTACTCCATTGTGTGTATGTACCATAGTTTGCTTATCCATTCATCTGTTGATGGGCATCTAGGTTGTTTCCATCGTTTTGCTATCGTGAACAATGCTGCCATGAACATAGGTGTGTATATGTCTATTCGAGTGACGACTCTTATTTCTCTAAGATATATTCCTAGGGGTGGGATTGCTGGATTGAATGGTATGTCTATTTCTAGCTTTCTGAGGAAGCGCCATATCATTTGCCAAAATGGTTGTATCATTTTGCATTTCCAGCAGCAGTGCATAAGAGTTCCGATCTCCCCACAGCCCCTCCAACATTTGTTCTTTCCAGTGTTTTTGATTCATGCCAGTAATGCCGGGGTGAGATGGTATCTCATTGTGGTTTTAATTTGCATTTCTCTAATGGCTAGTGATGGCGAGCATTTCCTCATGTGTCTGTTGGCCATTTGAATGTCTTCTTTGGTGAAGTGTCTGCTCATTTCCTTTGCCCATTTTTAAATAGGATTATTTGTCTTTTTGTTGTAGAGGTGTTGGATTTTCTTGTAGATTATGGAGATTAGACCTTTGTCTGACTTGTACTGTCCAAAAATTTTTTCCCAGTCTGTAGGTTCTCTTTTTACTCTTTTGGTGAAGTCTTTTGAAGAGCATAGGTGTTTGATTTTTAGAAGATCCCAGTTATCTAGCTTATCTATTGGGGTTTGTGCGTCGATGGTTATGGTTTGTATCCTGTTAATGCCATGTATTGAGGCCTGAAATGTTAGTCCTATTTTTTCTTCTATGAACTTTATAGTTTTAGGCTTTATGTTCAGGTCTTTGATCCATTTTGAAGTAGTTTTTGTATACGGCGTGAGGTATGGGTCCTGTTTCATTTTTTTGCGGATGGATATCCAGTTTTGCCAGCACCATTTGTTTGCTTTTTAACACTTTAAAGAGGTCTTTTGCAGCAGATTTGCCCAATGCGATGCGTTGTTTGACTTCTTGACTGCTGCTTCCATGGGCATTGATTGTGGATCCAAGTAAAACGAAACCCTTGACAACTTCAATGTTTTTACCATTTATCATGATGTTGCTTATTGGTCCAGTTGTGAGGATTTTTGTTTTCTTTATGTTGAGGTGTAATCCATATTGAAGGCTGTGGTCTTTGATCTTCATCAGTAAGTGCTTCAAGTCCTCTTCACTTTCAGCAAGTAAGGGTGTGTCATCTGCATATCACAGATTGTTAATGTAGTCCAGTTCCTTAGATTATTTGCTCAGCATACAGATTGAATAAGTATGGTGAAAGGACACAACCCTGATGCACAGCTTTCCTGATTTTAAATCACACAGCATCCTGTTCTGTTCAAACGACTGACTTGGTCTGTGTACAGGTTCTTGACAAGTACAATTAAGTGTTCTGGAATTCCTATTCTTCACAATGTTATCCATAATTTGTTATGATCCACACAGTCAAATGCCTCTGTGTAGTCAATAAAACACAGGTAAACATCTTTCTGGTCTTCTCTGCTTTTAGCCAAGATCTGACATCAGCAATGGTATCCCTCGTTCCACATCCTCTTCTGAATTTGGCTTGAATTTCCGGCCATTCCCTGTTGATGTACTGCTGCAATTGTTTTTGAATTACCTTCAGCAAAATTTTACTTGTGTGTGACATTAATGATTGTTTGTTAGTTTCTGCATTCTGTTAGATCACATTTCTTTAGAATCACACACACACACACACACACACACACACACAGAATAACAAAATCATGTTCCTCAAATGTACCAATGCCCATAAGCTTGGATGGGTGGTTGGGGGGAGTGACTAATGCTTCTGAGAATAGGATGGAGAGTCACAAGGATCTTAATACGTGAAAGATGGGGGCAATCAATGAGACAAAACTGAATGGGGACTCATTTATTCAACAAATATTTATTGAGCACCTCCTGTATACCAGGTACTGTGCTAAGTGCAGGGGATACAGAAGAAAGCAAAACAGACAAAATACCTGCCCTCATGGAGCTCACGTTCTAGTGCAGGGAGACTGACAAACAGAATAAATAAGTAAAATACATGGTATGTTAGGAAGTGATAGGTGCTAAGTAGAAAGAAATAAAGCAGGGAAAGGGGATAAGAAGTATCAGAGTAGAGATGGGGCCTCAATGTTGTAATTTTGGTTTAGGGTGGCCAGGGAAGGTGACTTTTAAATAAAGGCCTGTAGGATGTGAGGGAACAAACTCTGTGCATATCCGGGGAAGAGAATTCCAGGAAGAGGGAACAACAAGTGCAAAAGTCCTGAGGTGGGAGTATTTCTGGCATATGAAAGGATAAAACAGAATATAAACTAGGTTAGGTCTTTTTCATACCCTATACTTTTCTCTTTATCATAATTGCAATTAAATACTTGTCTAATTACTTGTTTAATGTCTGTTTCCTTGCTGCACTCTAAACTCTCTTGGTGCAAGAGCTGGCCTTAGTCTCTGCTGAATTCCTAACTTTCAGCTTGGGACCTGGCACATTGTAGGTGCCCACCTATATTTTTTTGAATAAATAAATACACATGAATAAATGGTATTTAGGGCAACAAATCAATTGCATAAGCCAACGACAGGCTTGAGAGCAATTAAAGAGAAAGAGGCTGGGGAGTTGTAGTTGTGGCCAAGGGTGAATTTGGGGTGGCACAGTGAGAGAAGGGGGGCTGCTGGAGAGCTACAACAAGCTGTGGTGACCAGGGGCTTTCCCAGAGGTGGGGAAATGGGTGGGGAGAGACTGTAGATTTGAGGCATGGTTGAGGATGGCTCACCTGGAGACGAGGAGACTGAGGAGAGCTATAACCTATCAGATCCTTAGCATTCCTGGGTTTAATGTTAAGTCCACGATAGAGTCATTTGTACTTTTGCTACTGCGTGAGTTGGGATCCCTTCACGTACTTTGTGGGGAAGAAGAAATTACCCAGCAGTAAGGGGCCGAGCATTGAACTATTTTGCCATTCTCTCCGTCACTAGTGCATACATATATTTATTTTAGTAGAGGAACATGCTTGGCTGTAAACCAAAGAGTTGGAGGTTTGAGTCTGCCCAGAGGCACCTTGGAAGAAAGACCTGGTGATCTTCTAAAAAATCAGCCATGGAACATAGTTTTACTCTGATACACATGGGATTGCCATGAGTTGGAGTCAACTGGATGGCAACTTTTTTTTTAATATATTACAACAGCATTTATGAATCTGGGAATTTAAGAAGGCCCCTGGGTCTAAATGTCATGGATAAGAATTCATCTCTTAAAACAAATACTTATTGATGCCTAGTGTGTGCCAGACCCTGAGTTGGTTAGAGTGGTGGACAAGACAGACCTCATAGCATTATGATCAAGGGTTGAATGTGGTTATCTTGGAAAGTTTGAAGGGTGAGCATGTGGAAGAAGGAGTAGGTTCACTTTGGGCTGCTCCATGGGGCAGTGGTCTGAGCTGGGTGAGGGTCCTTTTCCAGTCCTGATTAGGTATGTATATGACCTTGGGCAAAGCAGGTAGATCACAGAGAGGTGGGTCAAAGTAGAGTTAGAGGTCATCTGGTGCAATGTCTCAGGTTACCCAAGGGTGCACAGTCTCTACACCCTGCCCCACACCCTATAGGGCCCCAGAGTCCTGAAGAGTAAAACAAGGGCGTTGGACCAGATGAACTTGAAGCTTCCTTCCAACTCTAATATTTTAATATTATAGAATTACAAATATGGGGAAGTTCCATGGAGGTGGATTTGGCCCCCTCACAAGTGTGACCTCTCTCCTCCACCCTTAATACTAGAAGGGAGGGACAGTAGAGTTCAGGCCACAGAAATCTTTCTCAAGCACATTCATGGAGCCCAGAAAGGTTGCACAAGACCTTACTTCTGGAGCGGCCATCTAAGATACTCCACTGATCCCATCCCATCTGGAGCAAGGGAGGATGAAGAAAACCAAAGACAGAAGGGAAGTATTAGTCCAAAGGACTAATGGACCACAAGTACCACAGCCTCCACCAGATTGAGTGAAGCACAATTAGATGGTGCTCGGCTACCAACACCAACTGCTCTGATAGGGATCACAATAGAGGGTCCTGGACAGAGCTGGAGAAAAATATAGAACAAAATTCTAACTCACAAAAAAATACCAGACTTACTGGTCTGACAAAGGCTGGAGAAACCCCGAGAGTGTGGCCCCCGGACTTCCTTTTAACTCAGTACTGAAGTCACTCCCCAGGTTCACCCTTCCTCCAAAGATTAAACAGGCCCATAAAACCAAAGGAGACTAAAGGGGCACACCAGCTCAGGGGCAAGGACTAGAAGGCAGGAGGGGACAGAAAAGTTGGTAACGGGGAACCCCAGGTCGAGAAAGAGAGAGTGTTGATATGTCATGGGGTTGGCAACCAATGTCACAAAACAATATGTGTATTAATCGTTTAATGAGAAACTAATTTTTCCCTGTAAACCTTCATCTAAAGCACAATAAAAAAGAACAAAACCAAAAACCAAAAACTTTGCTTCTATAAAGTGGTCCATAGAGTCCATAGAGGATCAGGCTTGGAGGTGGGTCCTCTGTGATATTCAACCTGTTTCCCAGCTCCTTATTGTAGACTCTGGGGCTGCTCCATGCTGCCTCCCCTTCCTGGGTGCCCCTGATTTGCCTCCTTGGCTCTTTTCTCTCTTCTTTCCTCATGTGGCCCCTCAGTCCCCTAAACCCTTTTGTTCTCCCTACCAAAGGCCCTGCCTCTTCTCCTTGAGGTCATCTGTGGTTCAGTTTTGTTCAGGTTTGCTGACAGATGGGGCTAGGGGAAGGAGGAAGGGACTTCTAATCCTCTGGAGGGAGGGGAGACACGCTTGCCGTTGTCTGGCCTCGGGGTGGAGTATCTACCAGATTGTTCACGTTGCTGAGACTAACTTCCTCATAGCATATCTGTTGAGTGTTTATTATGCTAGTCTCTGGCCTCACTTAGAGGTACATTATCAAAGGCCCCCTTCCTCTAGCATCCTAGCTTCAGGGTGCACCAGTCTCGAGAAAAGCGTGAGGCTGGGTGAAATAGCCCTATAGGGTCAACAAGATGGATTGACACAGTGGCTGCATCAATGAGCTTAAGCATAACAACGATTGTGAGGATAGTGCAAGACCGGGCAGTGGTTCATTCTGTTGTACATAGGGTCACTACGAGTTGGAACCGACTTGATGGCACCTAACAACACCAGAGTTGCTATGAGTCGAAATCGACTCGACTGTAACGGCTTTGGATTTTTTGCCACGTAAAGAAGAAATTTTAGAAATTTCTAAAAATCAGAGCTGCCCAACCCTGCTTGGGGTAGTGCGGGAGCTGAACTAAAGGCTACTGGCTGGCTTCCTCCCAGGACTTGGCATGGTGGGAGGTTGTACTAAACACTAGGTGCATCCAAGCGTGCCCCTCTGCTTATCAGACTCTCAGGTTAAAGTAGTCTTGAAGCTGTCCCGCGTGGAACCTCGCATTTCCTGTTCCTGCTCCTAATCCCCCAACAGAGTATTTTTCTAAATATTTTATTTCTGAGCCTGGGTGCCTCTGGTTTGTCCGTGAGTAAATGCAGCCCTTAACCCCAGGTGGATGGGCCTGGTGTCTGTGTGTCTGTGGAAGGAACAGTGACAGCCTGGGCTCAGAGACACTCTATTCTGGGCTATCCTGGAGGGAGAGCTTGGTGTGATTAGGGTGGTGCCTTATGGATGATTGCTGGGTTGGGCTAGAGGAGGGACTTTGACACCCTGTTTTTCTGTTTCATTTCCAAATCCTGGAGTGTCTTTTAGCCAGTGATGACAATAGCAGCTCTCTTGACCTGGCTTTGTAGAGCTGCAAAGTGCCTTCCTTCTCCAACTCTTGCAGGCAGATTTTTCTTTGAGAAGCTTCATTCTCCTCTGTCCAGCATCTCCAGGGGCTTCTGATGCTCCATCTGAGTCCCTCATGTTCTTCTCCCTTCAAAAGTGACTCCTCTCCTTCCCAAACTCCTCTTCCAGGAAGCCTTCCTTGAATGATCCTTGGTGGCTTTGCTCAGGGCCTGCTCCAGGGATAGGGTCTGAGTTTCCTTCTCCCTTGCACTCTGCACGTGGCTGGGAGGCCTCCGAGGGCAGAGGTGTGAGTCAGGATAGGTCAGCTGAAGCCGAGTGTCAGACACAGTCAGGCCGAGAGCATCTTGCTCTCCAAGACCCAGCCCAGGCAAGGGAGGCGATAAAAGTCTTGTGCTGAGTCCCCAGGGCAGGAACTCACATACCTTGACAATCTGTCTGTCTGTCTACAGCTTCGTGACCATCAGTCCCTGCCATGTCTCTCTCCCCGTGCCGGGTCCAGAGGGGCTTCAGTGCTCACTCAGCCTGTTCTGCTCGCTCAGGGAGCCGGGGCAGGGGCAGCTTTAGTAGCAAGAGCCTTAGTTCTTTTCGGGGACGCCGAGGGGCCTCTGGTGGGAGGACCTGGGGGCCAGGAGAAAGGCTGAGGATGTGGTTTGGGGAGAGGAGGGGTGGGCCTGGGCTCTCCTTGTGTCCTCCAGGGGGCATCCAAGAAGTGACCATCAACCAGGATCTACTAACCCCATTGAAGATCGAGATTGACCCCCAGTTCCAGATGGTACGGACCCAGGAGACCCAAGAGATCAGAACCCTCAACAACCAGTTTGCTTCCTTCATTGACAAGGTGAGGGTCATCTCAGCCAAGCCCCTGTTTCTGTGCTTCCCTCAGAGAAGGTGCTCTTGATGGACGTGGGAATGGGAGAAGTCTGGCCTCCTTCTACCACTTTTCTAAACACTTCTGCAGCAAGGAAGTCCTCCCTGTGGTCTAACCAGAGTCTCTTTGGTTATGCCAAGGCTCTGTTGTTCCATGCTTGGGGCTCAGGCTGGCCGGCATTATTTCATCCAATCTCTTAGATGTGCTCAGGTCTCATGGAAGGCATGAGGCCCCCCTGCCAAGGCTGGGTTGAGAGGTACGGAAAAGGGATGCTGACTGGAGGGTCCCTAAGGCTTTACTTTCCAGAGGCTCTGCTCAGAAAGTCCCATGGGAGCCTCAGGGACCCTCTGCTTGGGCTGCAGGTACGGTTCCTGGAACAGCAGAACAAGGTGCTGGAGACCAAGTGGCACTTGCTCCAGCAGCAGGGGATGAGTGGCAGACCCCAGGGCCTGGAGCCTTTCTTTGAGGACTACCTGGCCCGTCTCAGGAAGCACCTGGAGTTGCTCCAGAGAGAACGAGGGGCTCTGGATGCTGAGCTGAAGAACTGCCAGCACCAGGAGGAGGAGTATAAGGCCAAGTAGGCAAAGCCACTTCCCCAGCACTTTGCCATGGGGCCTGGGAGGCATCTGGGAGGACTCAGATTGGGTCTGTCAGCCAGAGGTTCTCCCCCATGCTAAGCCTCCAGAGATGCAGGGCTGGCAGTCCCTCAAGCCCCCTCTCGCGTCTTCATTCCCTCTGACTCCCAGGATGCCCCACCTGCTGCAGGTAAACGAGGCCCTGCAACACCCTGCCCAGATCTGGGGAGCCTTGGAGGAGGGTCAGGGAGACTGTCTCCATTGGACTGTCTCCTGGTTCCAACAGGCCCCTGCTCTGAGGGCACCTGTTTCTGGTCAGGGCTGGAAAGGGCTTATTTCAGGAATGCCTTGATTGTTTTTTTCTAGAAAAGTTCCTGTTCAACAGGCTGTGAGCCAGTGTGACTCAGATGTTCTCTGGTCTCAGGAGTGGAAGGGAATCAATTTAGTGGGACCATCCCCAGGCCAACAGCATGATTCACAGCTGGGTTGTGGTTCTGAGCTCCTCACCTAGCTCATCTGGTTGTGTGCAGAGTGTTCTGGACTAATAAGGAGATTGGGTTTGGGCAATTATGAGGAAAGAGTAGCTGTTTAACCTCTCCCAGCCTCAGTTTCCATATCTATAAACTGGGAAAATGTCACCTGATCTTGTTACCTTCCAGGACTGTTGGGAGGATGGGCTGTGAGGTGGGGTGGGCCCTGGAAGGGGCCCAAGCTTGGAGGTAGAAGACCTGGATTTTAGGTCTGCTTTGGACCCCTAATCATCTATGGGATCTTGGGCAAGTCATATAAACCATTCTGATAAAACCCAAACTGCTTACCTTTGATGGTGGTTGTGAGTAGCAAGTGGAAAAAGGTATTTGAATGTGCCTTAAAAATATAATGAGGTCTTATTGTCATTAAGGGAAATGAGGGCTGAAAGAGTGGCAGAGGGATGTAACTAGGACATGACAAGAGCTGCCTCCTAGGAAAGGTGGAGAAGGGGGCTGGTGGTGTGTCCTGTGGACCATCTGAAGGAAAGGGTGGCTTCTTCTGGGAGGTCATGCTTGGAGGCAGGGGCATGAACTCTGAGCTCAGCACCTCAGGCTAGGCCCTTCTATGCTTATTTGGCAGGTATGAGCAAGAGGTCCACACACGTGCCACGGTTGAGAATGACTTTGTGATCCTCAAAAAGGTGTGAGTGGGGGTCAACTGCTCCCCTCTGTCCTGAGCACCCACTGTGCACAACGTCCAGGCAGTGGGGCAGGGACTGGGGGATCTTGAAGGAGGGAGTCTACAGGGAACCCTCAGGGAAATGGATATCTACCAGACACTGAGATCAAAAGACAAGACTCAGTTGAGGGGCAGAGTGATGAGCTTTGGGTGTCACTTTGGGAGGGGGGAGAGGGAGTGGAGGAAGAACAGGTTGGATTTTAGCAAGGAAGGCTTCCTGAAGTCTGGAGTGGGGCAGTGTCAGGGAAGGGAGAGCAAGGCAGGGCTGGGTTGAGGAGAAAGGAGTAGGTAACCAAGTCGGTGAGTAGGTGTGGGGGCAGTGGGTGAACAGAATTCCCAAGCCAGAAAGTGGGGAATGCAAAGAGGAAGTGGGAGGTACACGGTGTCTGTCTCACTGTCTCCAGGATGTGGACGAGGTCTTCCTGAGCAAGATGGAGTTGGAAGGCAAGCTGGAGGCTCTGAGAGAGTACATCTGCTTCTTGAGGCGTCTGTATGAAGAAGTGAGGATCTGCAAGGGTGGGGAGGAACAAGGGGAGAGGGCAGGATGAGTTCCCGGTGGCAAGGTGGGAAACTAGCCAGGAGATTAAGCCCCGTTATGGTGACTTAGATCCCTGCTGGTCATTCGGCAAACAGTTTGAGTGCTTACTATGTGAATCCCTAAGTGGTGCAAACAGTTAACGTGCTTGGCTGCTAAAGGAAAGGTTGAAGGTTTGAGTTCACCCAGAGGTGCCTGAGAAGAAAGGCGTGGAGATCTATTTCCAAAACATCAGCAATTGAAAACCCTATGGAGCACAGTTCTACTCTGACACACTATACAGATGTATGGGTCACTATGAGTCCAGATCAACCAGATAACAGCTGGTTGGTTACCATGTGGATTGCTAGGTACTGGGGAGACATCAGTGAGTTACCAGACAGAAATCACAAAGCTCACTTTCAATTTGAAGACAGACAATAAACAATAGATTTAATAAATAAGTAAATTCTAGAGTACGCTAGAAGGTGATTTGGTTATCATGTGGATTGCTAGGTACTGGGGAGACATCAGTGAGTTACCAGACAGAAATCACAAAGCTCACTTTCAATTTGAAGACAGACAATAAACAATAGATTTAATAAATAAGTAAATTCTAGAGTACGCTAGAAGGTGATAAAGGCTATGGAAAAAAGAAAAATTAGAACAGGGAAAGGAGAATTGGGAATATAGGGAGGGGGTGTATGGCAGGCAGCAATTTAAAAAAAGGTGATCAGTTTAGGCCTTCTTTAGAAGGCAAAATTTGAGCAAAGATTTGAAGGGAGTGAGGAAGCCAGCAATACTGGTAGGTATCTAGGGATTCCAGGCAGAGGGAACAGCTAGTGCAAGACTAGAGTTAGGAGTATGACTAGTGTCTTTGAGGAAATGGCAGGAGGCCATTGTGGTTGGCGAAGTAGGAGTAGGGGATAGGGGAGAGGAGTGTGATATGAGGGCAGAGAAGCAGTAGGGACCAGGTGACAGAAGGCCTTGACAGCTATTTGCCTTCGATATTGAAGCTGCAAGGGTATTTAGAGACCACCTCCTACAACCCACCTTTTCAGATGAGAACACTGAACCCCACAGAGGGCAGGTGATGCTCAATGCCACCTGGGGTGAATGAGGGCTGCCCCCCTGACAGTGTTCAGGCAGAAAGCCCAGGCATCCTGACCACCTCCCTGGGGTCCCCAGGAGGTGGTGGACACTGATTCAATCTTCCCTGTAGGAGCTGAGCCAGCTCCAGATCCAGGTCAACAACACGTTTGTGGTACTGTCCATGGACAACAACCGCTGCCTGGACTTCAGCAACATCACTGCTGAGGTCCGCGACCGCTACGAGCAGATCGCTCGGACCAGCAAGGCTGAGGCTGAGGCGCTGTACCAGACCAAGGTGTGGGGCCTGGGGGGCAGCACTATGCTGGAGCAGGCTCGTTCTCCATGCCCTTGCCCCAGGTGGACACCCATCTCAGTCCCATTGGGGCAGTTCCAATGATCTCCCTGAAGGTCCTGGGCTGTGTGGGGTGACCATTTCCTACCACTCCAGGTGGGAGGCCACACAGGAGAAGAGTTTAGAACTCTTCAAGCACATCCCATTATTTCCTGATCTCAAGTGTTTAACCCATATTCCAAATGAGGACGTAAGGAGAAAAGACCTGAGAACATAGTTTCTTCCACAGTCTTGGGGTCAAAGGTGGGGGTCCTCTCAGCTAACGGGGTTGCCTCTGCTCCCCTCTCAGTACCACAAGCTTCAGGAATCTGTCCAGCTTCATGGAGACAGCATGAGGGAAACCAAAGCCCAGATCTCCCAGCTGCACCAAGTGATTCAGAGACTGCAGAGTCAGATTGGGAACCTCAAGAAGCAAGTAAGGCTCCCTGAGCCCTCCCGACTCCCCTCTCCTTAGTCCTTCAACTCCTTCTCCAATTCCTAGTTTCTCTCTCTCCAATTGCCACTGGTTTTGGGTTGAAAAATGTAATTGTTGGCTGGAAGTTTGGATAATTTGGGGTGGAGAGATCCTCAAGTCACATTTTGGATAAATTCAGTCTTCCTCCCATAATCTAGCCTGCATTTTGGCTTTTTTGAGATGATGCCACAACCCCAGGGGGCACCATCCACATTGTAATCCATGTCCAAGTGTACACCTTGATTTTGGCCTCTTGGGGAAAGGGTTAACTCATCTTTTTAAAAAAATTTTTTCTCTAAATTTCATTAATTTTGTTGTTGAGAATATACACAGCAAAATGTGCACCAATTCAACCGTTTCTACATGTACAGTTCAGTGACCTTGATTACATTCTTCCAGTTGTGCGATCATTCTCACCTGCCTTTTCTGAGTTGTCCCTCCCTCATTAACATAAACTCACTGCCCCCTAAGGTTCCTATCTAATCCTTACAAGTTGCTGTTGTCAATTTGATCCCGTATAGATAATTCTTAGAAGAGCACAATGCTCAAGGCGGACTTTTGTACTGGTTTAAGTTAAACTATTAGGTTTTAAGATGACTTCAGGGCCATCTCTTTTCTTACCTCTTCTTTTGATTCCTACTCCTCAAGCTCAGCAGGGACTTTAAAGCCAAACACTGAATTTCTTGCGCTCTTGTTGGGGAAGAAGTCCCTGGGGAGCACAAACGTTTAAGTGCTTGACTACTTACTGAAAGGTTGGTGGTTTGAACCCACCCAGACGCACCTTGGGAGACAGGTCTGGTGATCCACTTCTGAAAGGTCACAGCCTTGAAAACCCTATGGAGCTAGCTCCATTCTGAAACACACGGGGTCACCAGAAGCAACTCAGCTGTAACTGGTTAAGTGGTACAATGTACCCACGTCTGGGAATCACAGCTCTACACACATAGCAGTGGGCCTTTCCTGTACGAGTCCCTCTGGGGGATATAGCTGCCCCCTTACTTTTCCTATTCATGCACAGACATAAACTTGGCTTCCCTGTGCCGGGCAGTGAGCTGTGGTAAGAGCAGTGGACTGAACGTCAGTTGTGTGTGGTTGGGGTCCCAGTTCTGCCACTCACCACCTTTCTGAGCCTCAGTCCCTTCATCTGTAAAATGCTCATGATAGTCCTCATCCACAGATACTTGTATGGGAATAAAACAACGAATGAGTGCCTCTAAGGAATGCCTTCTTTCCTGAGTTAAGTGTGAAGACATTAGAAGATTGTCATACAACTCTATGTCTGACTAGACAGGGATGTTGCCTTTTCTCTAGGAGTTTTCCATCAGATTGGAGGAGTAGGTACAGAGATGGTATTTTTTAATACCAGAAACTGAGGCACATGATTTGATATGATTTGATAACAGTACAAAGTATTTGAAATGTGGCTTGTCCCCAAAATATCAAGGACCCCTTGAGCCCTGTAGACAATTATCTATATAGGACAGGAAGAGGTTTAAGTACCTTGGGAGAGATTCAGGTGCAGTGCTGAGGGTTGAGGATGGGAAGAAGTAGGGGAGATGACCTCAGGAGGTGGCAAGGGAGGTGAGGAAGCAGAACGAGAGGCACCGTGGGGTGGCCATGGGTAGTTCTGAGCCCATGAGTTTATGGTCTACCCCAGCCCTCACATTATATCCACAATGAGTGCTGTGGGAGGCAGTGTTGGGTCCATAGCCACTTCCTCCCTCATTTCCACTCTCACTCCCTGCCCAGAATGCCAACCTGCAGTCAGCCATCACTGATGCGGAGCAGTGCGGGGAGCTGGCCCTCAAGGATGCTCAGGCCAAGCTGGAGGAGCTGGAGGCTGCTCTGAGAAGGGCCAGGCAGGACCTGGCCCGCCTTCTGCGGGACTACCAGGAGCTGATGAGCACGAAGCTGGCCCTGGATGTGGAGATCGCCACCTACCAGAGGCTGCTGGAGTGCGAGGAGTGCAGGTGGGGGCAGGTTGGTGGGAGGGGGGATATGGGACAGTGACCCTGGAAAGGTGGGGCAGGAGGATTGAGTCCCCACACAGTGCTCTCCCTGCCCAAGGGGGTTCTGATAGCTTTCCTGACACTGTGACTCACTAAGGGCAGCCAGCTCTGCGGGGAGGGATTTTACCTTGGGGATGTAGACTTTACCAGCTGAGAGGAGAGGGTGGCTGCTCTGAGGCTTACAAGCACCTGGCGGATGCATTTTCTGCACCCTTTCTTAGAGTTTCCTCCTCTTGCCCTTTCTCGTCCAGGATGTCTGGGGAGTGCACCAGCCAGGTCACCATCTGTGAGTATCAGTGGACTTAGGGAGAGGGGTCCCCGTGGGGAGATGAGGACCCTGCTGTGACCCTGGTGCATTTCTTGCAGCTGCAGTAGGAGGCAGCACTATGGTGCCTGGAGAAGTTGGTGGAGACCTGGTGGGCATTTGCGGACTCGGAGGCGGGAAAGGTAGTTTTGAGTCCAGTTGCTCCAGCATCGTCACTGGAGGCTCCAATGTCATTCTGGGATCTGGGCAGGGCCCTGAGTTGGGCTCCTGCTCTGTGTCTGGCTCTGGCACTAGCTCTGGCTCCAGCTGCCGCACCATCCTGAAGAAGACGGTCGAGTCAACTTTGAAGACATCCATCACATACTGAGTGAGCTGGCAGCCACTTGCTCCCACCTCCTTTCTGAACCAGTCAAGCCTGCTCCATTACCTCCGTCACTGGGCTCTGCCTGGCCAGCTCTGTCTCCACTGTCCACAGCCTTGAGCCAGCCCAATAAGATTCTGCAAAATCAATAAAATCACACTGCTTCTTCTTCAGAACTCTCTGTCTGCTGCTCTGAATGCTTGCCCATCTCGCTTGTCTGCCGTCCACCCCAAGTCAAGGTGCACAGTGGCCAGCCCCCCCGCCTCAGTCAGCCAGTCAGCCTCATCTTCTCCTCTTCCCCCAGCCTCCAGGCTGAGTTAGACAAACTCCTGAGTGGGCTTGGCCAGTAGGGGAGGAGGGTGGAATCTCCACACAGCATTCTCCTTGCTAAGGGGACTCTGATAGATTTCCTGGCACCATGAGTCACTAGGGGCAACCACCTGCGCTGGGAGGAATTTTAACATTGCTCTGTCTGCACCAGCAAGCCTGATTATTGTTACCCCACTGCCACTTCTCATCTCTGAGCCTTAGCCTGCTTTTCTCCTGGACTTGAGATGGCTCATGCAGGTTAATAATTTAGCACCAATTCTAAGCAATATGCCAAATATTGTCCTGTAGCAGAGAGGCGGGAGGTCTCAGGCCCACTGATCAGAATCTGGAGCTTGGAACCAAGAAGTCTTGTCTTCTTCATTCCTCTCTCTGGTCCTCCATTTCTCTAGCTTTTCTCTGACATGAAGCAGCACCTCATTCTCCCCAGGGGAAGTGTTTCTTTCTCTCTCCCCACTCCCTCCTCCCCTCTCACCCTCAGTATTTCCCACAAATTGTATTGAATACAAACATACATGAGGCGCTGTGCTAGGGCTCGGGTTTCTCTGGAAGGCCCTCCCCTCCTAATGATTACAGTGTGTCTCCCACCCCTTCTGGCATAATCTCTCCCACCCATGAGAGCCAGATCTTCCTTCTCTGAGCCCACGGCCTCCAGGGCCAGAGGCGTCCTGTGACTAATTCAGACACCCTGGGAAAGGAGTCCTTGGGTGGTGCAAACAGTTAAGGCGCTTAGCCACTAACTGAAAGGTTAGAGGTTTGATTCCAGTCAGAGAGGCACCTTGGAAGAAAGTCCTGGTGACCTACTTCAAAAAATCATCCACTGAAAACCCTATGGAGCACAGTTCTACTCTAACACACATGGGGTAGCCATGAGTCGAAATTGGTTCAACAGCAGCTGTTGAACTGTTCAGTGCCCTGGCTCAGGCTCTATCCAGGTTCTTGTTACCTCACTCCCACCTCTCATTTCTGAGCCTTAGCCTGGCCCTTCTCCTGGACAGGAGTACCCCATGCAGATTAATAATTTAGCACTGATTCTAAGCAACAGTCTTAAATATGTTTTCAAAGTACATTTAGAGGAGAGGCTGAAGGGCAGAGATGAAGGGTCCCTGTGACAATGTGCAGTTTCTCTACAACTTCTTTCAGCAATTCAGCTCTCCCCCTGGGGATGCATACCTCTCACCCAGCAAAACAAAAACTGTGCACCTCCCCAGCCCACTCTCCTCAGAAAGCAATTTGTAAAATATTGGTGGTTGTTCAAGTATGCTTTATAGGTGTCTCACTTCTCATCCCAATTAATTTATCAAAGCATTCTTTCAAGCCTTCCAGTATGCTCTCTGGGATGCCCTCCATTTCCCTGCATCTCCACTGATGTTAGCAACTCTCATAGCTCCTTCCCTGGTTAATTAACTGTACTAGGCTCTACTCCTGACTTGGGACATCCCGTTTCATCCCTGCCCCTCTTTCTTCCCAATTCTGGACCAACTTTTCCTCCTCCTGGAAACCTTCCTCAATTCCACATCTTTGCACCCACCAGTCTCTTCCTGTCCCTGGCAGAGTCTGGCTGTACCTGTTGCTGTCCTGTGTTCTACATCTGTCTGGGTTCTAGTGTAAGACCCAGATTCTCTATTAACCTGACCTCCTGGGCAGGTTCTTCTCCTGCACCCAGGACAGGGACCTGCAGCTCAGATTGTGCCTGGAGGCTCTGATGGGGATTTGGGACTGAAACTACCCCCCTAACCTTCCTACCTCTTGGCTCCCATCCCATGCCTGGGCCTGTCTGAACATAAGGATGGAAATTTCTTCTCCTTTCTGCTCCTTTAGGAAGCTTTGCAGGAAGCCAGGGATGTGGGTGTCCGGGACAAGGTGCTCCGAGGGGCTTGGAGGAGCACCTTCTCCACCCACCCCCAGCAGCCTCATCAGCCTCTGTGGTGTTGCTCCTGCTCCTTCTCACTTCCCAGACCTGGGGGTGACCTGGCTCAACTCGGCACTCCAGAGCCTGGGCTGCTATTTATCTCCCTGCTTTAGGGGGAATCAGCCCCTTCCTCAGATCCATGAATCTGTCCATCAAAATTATCCCAGAAGGAGGCTTCTTAGCCTTGTGTGGGAGAGGCAGTGCAGTCAGAGAGAACATGGTCCTGGAGCCAGATTCCTGGGCTTGAATCCCAACTCTGCTATTTACTAGTGGTGTGACTTTGACCAAGTTACTTAACTTCTCCATGCTTCAATTTCTTCATCTGTAAGAAGGATTTAATAATAATACCTACCTCATAGGGTTGTATGGGAATTGTGCTATCAAGGATCTCAGAAGGAATTCACTCCAAATTCACCCAAGATAGTTCAATGCCACTGACTTTAGTGAAGAGATTGCTTGCAGAGGTGTGAGCAGGGCTAAGGGAACAAACAAAGAATGGGGAGGCCAGAGACTAGCAACAGTGGGAAGCTAGTATCATATCTAGAGCAAGGGCGACCAGTTGTCATGGTTTGCCTGGGATTGAGGGGTTTTCCTTAGAACCCTGGTGGCTCAGTGATTGAGAGTTCAGTTCCCAACCAAAAAGATGGCAGTTTGAATCTACAAGCCACTTTTTGGAAATCCTGTGGGGCAGTTCTACTCTGTCCTATATGCTCACTATGAATCAAATCGACTTGATGGCAATGGGTTTGGTTTTGGTTTTTGGAAGGATTTTCCAGAACCCGGGACTTTCAGGGCTAAAACCTGGCAGTCCTAGAAAAATCAAGATGAGCTGGTCACCTCTGTAGAGCTGATGTGGAGTGACCGGATTCTAGAGTTGCTGGAACTGTGGAAAAGGGATCACAGAAGAAGCTGTAATCACAGAGGGATGTAACCACCATCAGAGACAGTGCTGGAGGGGGCAAGAAATACCTCGCCTCTCTCTCTCCCTTCCTCTGATCTACTGCCTGTGTCTCCCATTGGCCAGCCCAACTGGAAGACAGAGAGTAAGGGAGTAGCAAGGAGGGGTCAGTCTCCTTGGAAACAGAGCAGGGCAGAGGGTGGGAAGGAGACGAACAGAGCATAACCAGCTTGGAGATGAAATGCGTTATTGCCTCCAGGCTTAGACCACTGTCTGTGATGTAGTAAGTGCTCAATAAATGCTGGCTATGATAATAATTACACCATCTGTCTGTCAGTTTGTCATACCCTAACGGCTTGTGTTTTGCCATGATGCTAGAAGCTCTGCCACAGATATTTCAAATACCAACAGGTGGTGGACAGGTTTTAGAGGCACTTCCAGACTAAGACAGACTAGAAGCAGTCCCTTAATGCCCAGAGGAGATTTTCTTCCTGCTTGGAGCGAGGTGATCTACCAGTCTGATGATATACTTCTGAAAATTAGCCAGTGAAAACCCTGTGAATCACAACAGAACACTGACCAATATAGTGCCGGAGATGAGCACCCTAGGTTGGAAGGCACTCAAAATACACAGTGGCCTCAGCAATGGACTTGAGCATACCAGCAATTGTGACAATGGTGCTGGACCAGGTAGAATCTCGTTCTGCTGTACATGTGGTCACCATGCGTCGGAGCCAACTTGATGACAACTAGCAATGCGGACAATCACAATAATCATGATTAAGTCAGAAAGCCCTACCTCTCTATGGGGGCTCTTTAAGGGCAGCAGCTTTGTCACCTCCTGCCCTGTATCCTTCCTAGTGCTTAGCACCCAGTCTGGCCCCCTTTAGAAGCCCAACTGACATTGGCTGTTGAATGATCAGCTGTCTTGCCTCATCTCCTATAAGCAGCAGCATTCAACCCCCTCTACTCCTACTGGCAAGGAGGGACTCTGGCCAGGTGACACTCCAGAGATAGTGGCCACTGGAAATAAGCAACAGCAGGGAGCAGCCCTCCCTCTCCATGGATGGCAGGAGAGATGACACTGCTTCTCCTTGGGCTGCAGAAGGAAGGTGTGAGCTTGGGTGTCCTCTGTCAGAGTAGATTGGGTCTAAGGGCTGGAAAAGGCAGAGTGGAATCCATGTCCCCTGTCTGGACTGGGGAGGGTGAGCTCATGGACTGGTGGGAGGGAGGCTGTCTCCATGTAGCCCCAGTGAGCTCTGTGAGCTCAACACAATGCCTGGCACAGAGTGTGTCCTGGCTAAGTGTGTGGGGACGACTTGGATGAGTGACTGTCAGTCTCTGGGGTAGGGTGAAGTTTGTGTTTACAGCCCGACTCCCACTCCCACCTCCAGCTGCGGCTGTGACTCAGAGTGCTGACATCTCTCCCTTCCCCAAGGGGCCCACAGCCACATCCTTGAGGCGAAGCCCCACTCACAACAGCTCTACTAGCCACCGTGTGGTAGAGAGAGATAAGGGAGGCTGAGAAAGCGTTCACAGCCTCCAGGAAAGGAGACAAAGGTCACTGGGAAGTGTCAGCTCAGTCCTGGGATCTCAGGCCCTTGCTTTTCCAAAGGCCTTCCATTGTGTGCACTGCTTATAGGTGAGGAAATGAAGCCCAGAGAGGGTAAGAGTTGCCTGAGGACACAGCACTCCATGGGGATTCATCTGCCAGCCAGGATACCCCAAATGCCTGATGGCCTCACTCCAAGCAGGAAGAAAACCTCTTCTTGGCATTAAGAGACTGATTGGGGATTAAGGGCTGGAAAAGGCAAAGTGGCCTCCCATGTCCTCTGCGTGGGCTGGGTGAGAGGGGTGGGCCCCTCATCCCCATTGCCCAGTGGAACTGGATTCACCTTCTTCTGGCAATTGGGAGCCACTTACAACCTTCCAGTGGCCCTAGAAAAAGATGCCACAGTCCCCTCTGGGCTGCGGCACTGTGGGACCCCTCCATCCAGGTCCCATCTCCTGCCTCCTCTCCTCGCTGCTGTGTGACTAGCACAGCAAGTGCCTGTGTCTGCTCCCCTATAGGTCTGTTTCTCCCTGTAAGAACGGAAGAAGAGACAATCTCTAAGGTCCCTTCCTCAATCACTCCCTCATCCTCACGTATTCAGTTTTTGCTAAGCACTGTGTTTTGTCCTGGTAGCCTGTAGGTGGGCAAGGCATGGAGGGAACCATATAAAGTGATTGAAAGAGCCCCTGATCTCTCTGAATCAAGCCTTTGGGCTCCTTGTGGGCAGGGGAATATGATAATGATGGTGGTGCTATGTGGGTCTCTTGGTTCTGTACGTATTTCCAGCCAGGATGGGTCAGCTCTCTCTTAAATGGCTGAGCCCTTCTGAACAGGCTCCACCATGGGGCAGGGTGTCAGGGGTCCCAGGCTCTAGTTGAAGCGTCCCTGCCTCTCCTCAGCCCCAGAACAGTGTGCTTTGCCTCCAGGCTTCAGGTCACTGCTTAGAAGCCCAGGCCTTCTCCTGTGCCCTCCTCTGATGCCCAGGCCCATGGTTAGCCAGGAGCCTTCTTTTTGTCCTTATAGACACCTTGCCCAGCACAGGTCTCCACTCAGCCACTTGTCAGTGTATGACAAAACAACAGACTGCCCCCACCCTCACTCTGCCACCTGTGCCCCCTACCCTGGACCTGCCAGGAGGAAATGAGGCTGTGGGCTGGGAGGGTGGGACTGGAGCAGGCCTGGACATTCTCTCCAGCAGCCCATTTCTCAAGATGTCTTCCCTTACCACCTGCACAGCCCCAGGCCCTGGGGCCTTGGCTTACGACAGGGGCCTGGGACAAATCCCACAGAACAGAGCAGCCATCAGGGCTGGGTGGGAGGGGATCAAGCCAATCACTGGGCGGCAGGGATGGCTGTGGTGGCCTGTATCATTCTGTTCGGAGGGAGGAGAGCTCGAGAGGGCAGAAGGTGGCATCCCTCCCCAGGCAGTCTTCCGTCCCAGCTCTGGAGCGTGGGTAATAACTGGGAGCAGCCCCTTCCTCCTGCTGGGGGAGGGGGCACTCCTCGGCCCACAGAGCCCCTCCCTTGCCTCCTGGGGCTATGGGGCAGGAGTGTCTGTGTAGCCTAAGAACCAGCCCAGCTGGGAAAAGATAAAAAGCCCATCAATGGCCCAGCAGCTCACTGCGCTACCCCCCAGCTCCAGTTCCCAGCTCAGCCTGCTCTGCGTCCCTCTGACAGCCATGAGGTCCTCTATGTCTCGGCAGAGGTTCTCCACAAAAGGGGGCTTCATCTCCAACTCTACTAATGGAGGGGGTGGGTCCCGGACCCACACCAGCTTCAGCTCGGTGACCATGTCCCGAAGCAGTGGTAGTGGTTGGGGGGCTCGCTGTAAGCTTAGCACAGGTGGCTTTGGCAGCTGGAGCCTGTACAACTTGGGGGGCAGTAAGTGCATCTCAGCCAGTGTGGCTGGAGGGACCTCCTCAGGGCAGGCTCTGGGGGACTTTGGCCTCACTGGTGGGGCCTATATGGGCCTGGGAGCTGGCAGGCAGACATTTGGGTCCACTTGCCCTCCTGGCGGGATCCAGGAGGTCACTGTCAACCAGAGCCTGCTGACCTCCCTCAACGTGGAGATAGACCCAGAGATCCAGCGGGTGCGCACCCAGGAGCGGGAGCAGATCAAGACCCTCAACAACAAGTTTGCTGTCTTCATTGACAAGGTGGGTTTCAGTGGAGGGGGCAGGGAGGAGGAGCCCTTGGAATAGAAGCAGGGCCTCTAAGAGAAGTGTGGACTGGGCAAAAGCTGTTCTCTGTTCGTGTGCACGGGGATGGAGGGTTAACGGGATAATTTTTGGAGCTCTCCTGGCCTGAGTCGAGGACGCCAAGATGGCTGGAGATGGTCTTCTGGGTCTTAATGCAATTGCTCAAGTGAATCTACACGTGAGGACTGCTGACCAAGCCCATCTTTACCATGTTGGAATCTTTATTGTGGCCGTCATTAATGTGGTTACACAGCAGCCTAATACCACAACTAAACAATGGATTGTCCTTATTGTTCCTCTTAGTGGGTGGTCTTTGTTGCCTTTTGTCATTTTACAGCTGGAAAAACTATGGCTCAGAGTAGAACAAGGTATCAAAGGCTGAGGGCATGGAACTGTGAATCTGTACCCTGTTCTGTCAGCTTTGGAGGAGGCCTGAGGGGCAAACATGTAATCAGGACCCAATAGAGTGGCTCCCAGGGGAAGTCCCCTCTTTTCTTCTCCTATTCCTCCTCCCTGTAGGATCCAGAAAGCTCAGTTTGGGGTGGACCATGAGGAGCAGATCACCAGGTCACCATGACCTGGGGGTATGGAGTTTAATCTGTCTCAGATTTGGAGTAGCCTGACTGATTCCCTTGTCTCCTCATTGACTGGGGAGGCTCTCTCCTGCTCTCTGGCATACTCTGATACATTTCGCTGGTATTGTCTACCTTTACCCTAAGTCCTCTGGCAGTGGGACTTGATGAGGAAGATTCTGACTATACCTTGGTTCATTGATTTGTGCTTTCTCGAAGGAAATTCACTTCCCCTTTCTCCTGTGGTACCCACAGTGGTGTCATGAGGAGTCAGGGTAGGTGATATTGTGCCCATTTTTAAGAAGAGAAACCTGAGGTCTAGCGAGCTCAGGTGATTTTTCCAGGATCACATAGGTACTTGGAGGCAGAAGTGGGACTGGGACCCAGATTCCTGGACCCCAGCGTGGGTTGGGATCTAGAGCTCTGGGGACATGGGGCCTCCCCATGATCCTCAGCACCATGAGGTTTTGTCACTGCTCACGACAGGTGCAATGCTACTCAGTGCTCCTGACCACACGGCTGTAGGCCCAGGTGCTGTGGAGGTTGGAGCCTGGGAGACTGGATGGCAGAGGGTGAAGCAAGCTGTTCCGCCTACCCTCTTCACCTTTTCCCCTAGTGACTTTTTATTCTTTTGTGGGGCTATCTCAGAGCTCACACAAACAAAACCCTTTCTCAGGCTCTCAGAATCACAGCCTGGAAGCTGGGGGCCTGAGAGATTGTCTGGTGACCATTGGCTTGTAACCTTGGCTGGGCAGAGAACCCCTGAGGGCTCCCTTTCTAAGTCTATAGAAATGGGGCTCGGGCATCGGTATTTTAAAAAACTTTTTTTTTCTGGAAAAAAATTTAAATTTACAGAACAGTTGCAAGAATAGTACAATATTCTCTTGTATACTCTTTTCACCAAGATTCACTAATTGTTAACATTTTGCCAAATTTGCTCTCTCTCTGTATGTGTGTATATATATTTACACACACACACACACACACACACGCACACACACATTTTTAACAGTTGATTCTGATGCAGAGTTAGGGTTCAGAAACATTTATCTAGTCCAGTTTACCCAGGACAGTAAGAAAGTAAGACCCAGAGAGAAGCAACTTGACTAAGGTCACCAACTAGTAAATGGCTGAGCTGGGGCTTTTACATTAATTAGCTCTGTAGAGTTCTTTTTCTCCGATTGCGCTGCCATTTCCAGCAAAGCTTGTTCCCCTCAGCAAGGTTAGGCCCTGCACTGGCCCTTTGATGCCCTGGTCTGTGACTGGTTGTGACAATGGACCACTGGTGGGAGGTGGTGGGCCCCTGTCCTCAGCCCCTCCCATGGCTGGGAGATGGTGCCAGCTCACCTTTCTTGCTCTGGCTCAGGTGTGCTTCCTGGAGCAGCAGAACAAGGTGCTAGAGACCAAGTGGGCGCTGCTGCAGGAACAGGGCCAGAACATGGGTGTCTCCAGGAACAACCTGAAGCCTCTCTTTGAGTCCTACTTGGGCAACCTGCGGAGGCAGCTGGATGGCATCCAGAGCGAGCGGGGGAGGCTGGACTCGGAGCTGAGGAATGTGCAGGATCTCGTTGAGGACTTCAAGAACAAGTGAGGGGAGCCGGACCATGGCGAGGGGCAGGGGGAGGGAACAGCATGGAGGGAAGGGTCACAGACAGATCTGGTTTCCTTAGGCACTTGGATCCAGGACCCATTGCCTCCTGAACTGTCATGTTGTTTGTGACAATTTCATAATTTTGTTATAGAAAATGTAAATATTTATAAAAGTAGAGAGAATAATGTAATGAATCTCCATGTTCTCATCACCCAGCTTTAATAATTATGAACTGATATCGAAGCTTGTTTCATCTATACCCCTACTCACTTCTCAAATCCCGGCCATCAAGTCATTCCATTCACAAGTATTTTACTGGGCATACTCATACACTTCATCTGCATATCTTGACTTAATAAAGCATAAAAAAAATACCTAAATTGTGTCTAAAACTTTTAAAACAATAATTCCTCAATATCATAAAATATCCAATCAGTTTTGACTTGCAATTGTCCCATAAATGTCATAAATTATAAAAATACAGTTTGTTCGAAGCAAGATCCAGATAAGGTTCATATATTATGATGGGTTGATATGCCCATTTATAATCTTAAGGCATAGTTTAAAATAACATTCTCCATAGTTTGACACTGGCAATTCCTAAACCTTAATGTTTAAATGACATCGTGCTGTTGAAAGCAAAGGCCAAGGTTAACTGTTGACACATCTTCACCTGTTCTTGTAAAGCCTCTTAAGGATTCTGATCCAAAGAGATAGCTACTCTTTTTTTTTTTTTTTTTAATTGTGCATTAAGTGAAAGTTTACAGTTCAAGCCAGTTTCTCACACAAAAATTTATGCGCACATTGTTATGTGACCCTAGTTGCTCTCCCTATACTGTGACAGCACACTCCTCCCCTCCACCCTGGATTTCCGTTGTTCATTCAACTAGCTCCTGTTCTCTCCCGCCTTCTCATCTCACCTCTGGACAGGAGCTGCCCATTTAGTCTCATGTATCTACTTGAGCTAAGAAGCACACTCTTTATGAGTATCATTTTATGTCTTATAGTCCAGTCTAATCTTTGTCTGAAGAGTTGGCTTCAGGAATGGTTTCAGTTCTGGTCTAACTGAGAGTCTGGGGGCCATGTCTTCCCAGGTCCCTCCAGTCTCAGACCATTAAGTCTGGTCTTTTTACTAGAATTTGAGTTCTGCACCCCGCTTTTCTCCTGTTCCGTCAGGGACTCTTTGTTGTGTTCCCTGTCAGAGCGGTCATTGGTGGTAGCCAGGCACCATCTAGTTCTTCTGGTCTCAGATTGATGGAGTCTCTGGTTTATGTGGCCCTTTCTGTCTCTTGGACTAATACTTTCCTTGTGTCCTTGGTGTTCTTCATTCTCCTTTACTCCAGGTGTGACCAACTGATGCATCTTAGATGGCAGCTCGCTAGCTTTTAAGACCCCAGATGCCACTCACCAAAATGGGATGCAGAACATTTTCTTAATAAACTGTTACGCCAATTAACCTAGATGTCCCGTGAAAGCATGGTCCCCAGGCCCCTGCCCCTGCTACTCTGTCCCTTGAAGTGTTTGGCTGTATTCAGGAAAATTCTTAGCGTTTTGGTTTAGTCCAATTGTGCTGACTTCCCCTGTATTGTGTGCTGTCCTTCTCTTCACCCAAAATAATTCTTGTCTACTATCTAGTTAGTGAATACCCCTCTCCCTCCCTCCCCACTCTCGTAACCATCAAACAATGTTTTCTTCTGTGTTTAAACCTTTTCTTGAGTTTTTATAATAGTGGTCTCATACAATGCTTGTCTTTTTGCAACTGACTAATTTCACTCAGCGCAATGCCTTACAGATTCATCCATGTTATGAGATGTTTCATGGATTCATCGTTGTTCTTTATCATTGCATAGTATTCCATTGTGTGGATATACCATAATTTGTTTATCTGTTTGTCCCTTGATGGGCACGTAGGTTGTTTCCAGCTTTTTGCTATTGTGAACAGTGCTGCAATGAACATGGGTATGCATGTGTCTATTCGTGTGACGGCTCTTATTTCTCTAGGCTATATTCCAAGGAGTAGGATTGCATGGTAGTTCTATTTCTAGCATTTTAAGGAAGCGCCAAATTGATTTCCAAAGTGGCTGTACCATTTTACATTCCCACCAGCGGTGTATAAGTGTTCCAGTCTCTCCACAACCTCTCCAACATTTATTATTTTGTGTTTTTTGGATTAATGCTAGGAGAAGGCTACCCTTGATTGCCATATTATTGCACAAATTCTGTGCCCTTTTCCTCAAAAAGGGCGAGGAGGAGAGAATATTGAAATAAAGACAGTATCCCACATTCCTTCACTGGCTGGCTGCATTAAAGAGCTGCTCCCCAAAAGAGAGCTTGGCTGACATGGGGCCCATCAGGACTTCCTTAAAGTGAGTGGGTCCTATGCCTAAAAGGCAGAACTGGGCTGAGAGTAGGTCCCTGGGTGGAGCAAACAGTCGGCACTTGATTACTAACCTAAAAGTTGTCAGTTTGAACCCACCCAGTGGTGCCGCAGAAGAAAAGCCTACTGCTCTGATTCCTTAAAGATTACAGCCAAGAAAATTCTATGGAGCAGTTCTACTCCATAACACATGGGTTGATTCCATGGCAATGGGTTTGGGTTTTTTTTTTTTTTTTTGGTTTGGGCTGGGCCTAGCCTGAGACTTCCCTGTGTAACAGGTACGAGGATGAAATCAACAAGCACACTGCTGCGGAGAATGAGTTTGTGATGCTCAAGAAGGTGAGCAGGGTGGCAGGGAGTCGGGAGAGGTGGTCCTTTGGTTTCCAGGACGCTGGATTAACTTGGAGAAGTAAAAGCCCTGGGGACTGAAACATTGCCCTGTTCTATCCCTTGTCCCCAGGACGTGGGTGCGGCATACATGGGCCAAATGGATCTGCATGGCAAAGTGGGCACCTTGACGGATGAGATTGTCTTCCTGCAGCATCTCTATGAAACAGTGAGTTTGTTGTGAACCAGGATAGTTTGCATACGTTTACAAATACCTTGAGGATTTCCCTGGAGGTCTGATCTGAATTAATCAGTGCAACTTAATTGGTAGAAGATGGAACTTTGACCCTTTTATTAATTATTAATAATAATGCCCATGTATTGTGTGGTTATGATGCGCCAGGCACTGGACTAAGCTTTTTGCATAATATTCTCAACAACTCCATAATGTAGGTATTACTGTTGTCTCCATTTTATAGTTGAGGACTCTGAGTCTCAGAGTAAGTCTCAGGCCACATAGTAACAGGCAGAGCCAGAAATAAAAACTGGTTCTCCTAGACGCTGAAGTCTGACTCTTGACACTCTGTTATCCCCTCTTCCTGTCCAGTTTGTAATGGAGCAAGCAATGGAGGAGCAGAGATGGGCAGAGAGGATGTACTAGGGTCCCAGGTTGGAGCAGGAGGAGAGCTGTGGGCAGTGGGTAGACCTAGGAATACAGAAGGGATCATAGGGGTCAAGGGGGCTTTGCAAACTAGGCTGAGAGGTTTGAACTCAACGTGAACAGACTATAGAATCAAACTATTAAAATCAGTAGGTCAATCTCCTGCCCACTGCAAGAATCCTTTCTATAATATCCCTGACAGGTGGTCATGTAGCCTCTACTTGAATACTTCTAGTGGCAGGGAGCTCATTACTTTTTAGGGTAGGCAGTTATATTGTTGAACAACTTTGTTAGAAAGCTGGCCTGAATCTTCTTCCCATGACTTCATTTCTTGCTCCTGATTCTGCCCTCCAGGCTGCAAATAAACAATTGTTTTCCATGTGACATATGTCTTTCATATGACAGTCTGTTAGAGGTCAGGATGATTAGGGGACTGGAATTTGTGGCGTGTGTGGAAGTTCAGGGAACTTGGGTGTTTTTAGCCAGAACTCAGAAAACAGGGGGGTGGAGGCTTCTAATATTGCATTTGACTATATATTATTTTTAGAAGCCATTTCACAATGTTGGCTCCCTAGAAGCCCCTGGATTTTTTCACATGAATGCTTTCAAGTCAGTCATGCACCCACCTTCCTCCAATTTCTGGGTAGTTGGATTTTTGAAACTGAATGCAAGAATTAGTTATTCCTTCTTTCCCTGTGAAATGTTATTGTGGCTTCATCCCATCGTTTTAGGCTGTTGTGGGTATTTTGAAACTTGATTCTTTTATCTCATATATTAGTTACGCCCAACTTGGGTCATCTGCAGACTTGGTAAACTTTTAGTTTGGTTATTTGATAACGTTATGTTAAGGCAGATGGGGTAAGGAACTGAGCTCTGTGGCTCTTCACTGTGACTTCCCCTCAGGCTGACATCACCCCAACCATCCACAGTCTGGGGGTGAAGCGGGTCAGTTACTTTCAAATCCACCTACCCATGCCATCTAGCCCAATTTTTTTGTCTTATTTACAAGAATGTCATGAAAGCCGTGGTCAATTGATGGCAGGTTTCTTTTTTTTTTTTTTTTTTTGCAGTTTAGTAACACAATCATGAACGATAATGAAATCTATTTGGCTTGATTTTCCTTGGGGGACTCTTGCTGGCTCTATGCCTCAAAGACACATTTTACGATTCATTCTAGAGGTTTGTAGGAGAGTGACATTGAGCTTAATTTGGAGAATTCTAAATCCCTCCCTCACCTTTGAACATCAGGACGTTAGTAGAACCTCCCCTATGCTCCACATTTCTCAAGGATCACCAGGGGGAGTTCTCTCATTCCCTCAACATCCCCTTGGTCTCCTGGGACATACTTCTCTGGCTGGACCCCCAGCTCACCAACAAGGCCAAGGCCTCTCATACTCTTCCTGTCTTGGGCTTCCATTTCCTCTCAAGCATTTTATCCTGCCCTTTCCAGTTTGATTACTGTTCTCCTTGATGGAAAATAACATAGCAGTTGAGTTGCTGGCTTTTCCTGGGTCTTCTGAAGGAATTGGCTGAATGGTGCCTCCCTTGTTCTTGCCTAGGGCTTATCTAGCAGCCCCTGTCCGTTGGCCTTAGCATCTCCCCCAGCTCATCCTTGGCTGTGCTGCTCTCTCTCCCCTGTCTCTGCATGCCTGGTCAGGATGGAGCTTGCTGGGGAATATTCTGGGCCACCAAGCTGATTTTTCAGGTGACTCCCCAAATTCTTCTTTACTAGGTTCATTAATGGCAATTCATTGTTTAGAGCTTCCTTATTCCCCTCTCTTAGGTTCTGGTCTCTTTTAGGCCAGGTCACGAGTTCTCACTCCTTCCCTCGCTTCTCTGAATGTTTAGGAATTAGCTTCCTTGTTATCTAACGCACATGTTTGATGTACTCAGTGTTTCTTTCCTTTGCTATTACTTGTCCATTTAACAAACAATGACTGAGTACCTTCAATGTGACAACAGAAAGGCCAAGTCCTGCCCTTGGGAGGCCTGCAGTCTGGTGCTGAGTTGTCATGTGAAGAGAACCGTGAAGGAGGCTGTGGCTGACCCTTCCTGGAAGGCTGGAAGAGCCTTTAGAGGAAAGGACATTTGAGATGGACCCTGAAGGATGGATAAGACTTCTAAAGGAGTAGTGGGAAGGGCCTGCCAGCCAGAGGCCCCAGTCTGTGCCTTGTCCTGGAGGCATCAAAGAGCACTGTGTGTTTGGGGAACATCAGGTGATCGATGGGCTGGGTATCGAGAGTGTATGGGGAGAAATAGGTGGATAGGTGGAAAGAGGGCAGGCTAGGGACCAAGCCAGGGCCACTTCCTGTCAAATTTCCTCATCACCCATCAGTGGGTAGAAATGATGGCCAAAGCAGCAGCTCCCTGGTAGACTGACATACTTTATAAGAGACATGATGGTCAATATGGCACTCAGAAATTGATCCCATGGTCTGGTTTTGGCCAAGCCAGACCACCATCGGGAATTTGGAGGGTGAATGGCCCATCACTGGCATGTCTTGTAGGTTAGGGAAGCAGCCTCTGAGGCCTCTTTCTAGCCTGGGGTCTGTGGGATCCAGCCCCTCCTCCAGTGATGTCACTTCAGACTCTCTCTCCTTTTACGCTTACTCTATTTCTTCGGAAAGGCTGACCTTTCTATTTCCTTGTTCTAGCAAGACCACCACCTCATCTGCTCATGGTGATGTCTGGTAGATATTTTTTGCCTCCTTGTCTTAAAATTTCCAGGTTGAGTTCTCTCAGGACCATGCTCTGGTATGGGTCTGTAGAGGGACCCTGAGATGAGAAAGCGTGGAGGGGGTGTGATGCTTTGAGACTATGATGCTGGCAGTCTTGTCATGGATGAGAAAGACGACAAAGCAGGGTTGTGACAAAATGATACCACCTGTAGCAAATATGCCTAACGGGAGGGAACTCTGGGCAAATAGAAATGCATTTTACTAAGCACTCACCATGGGCTATGTATGGATCTTACCGAAGCCTCACAACAACAGCACGAGAAAGGTATTATTGTGGATATTTTACAGAAAAAGACACTGAGGCATCATGAGGCTTAACGACTTCTTCAGGTACACGGCTAATGAATTTCAGGTGGGGGACTTGAACTTAGGTTTGTCTGTTTCCAGAGCTCATGCCTTTCCCTAAACCTCGAATGTTTCAGTTTCTGCACTGCCCGCCCCCTCTGGGATCTGCCTTCTTAATGACAATCTACTTTGCCAGTCTAAATCAGTATGGATATTGGTTTCAGCTTTGGTATTTCTCTTTCTTTTTATTTCTGTCTATTTTAGTCTGTGTCATCTTAGCTTCTGGTGTTATTATTATAGTGAGTAGTCGAGGTTCTAGTTGTTGTTAATATTATATCAGACTCCCTAGGTTTGAAACTGGGCTCCCCACTTACTAGCTTATGATTTGGGGCAAGTTAACTTAAACTCTTTGTGTTATTTTAAAAGGGCATGTGATGAGTTAGTACCTAACACAGTGTGTGGAATCATAGTAAGTGAGAGTTGTTGTTGTTATGTATGTCTGTCTCTATGGTCACTTTGGCTACAGTGAAGGACCAGTGTATGTGAATAGCTGGAGACAAGTCCAGAATACAGAACATATGGACTTTTAGAGGGAAGATTCTCTAGTTGTTGGGAACCTCTGAGGAGTACTGAGTGGATAAGTGATTTGAGCAGAGCTGGTCTTTGGGACAATCTGTTGGCACTCTAGGGCAGGAAGGACCATGGGGAAAGACAGAGGCAGAGCCCAACTGGGGACCGACAGAGTCAGGACCTAACAATGGAGCTGTCCCCAGGGTTGAGGCAGAGACCCTGGACTGCCCACCACCTAACCTGCCTGTCATAGGATCTTTAAACTCTTGTTTATGTGTTCTAGAGGAGATATTTCTAGACTCCTGTTCTAGTAAGCTGATGGTCCTAGAAACACAGAAAGAGTTCAAGAACATCACGATGGTCTATAAATATTCTAGAGGAAACCACTTGGGCTTTGTGCGCAACTCACTGGTTCTAGCTGGGGCCTCACCCTTGTACCTGGTGACCTTGGGTGTGTTACTCTTCTTCTCTGAGCCACCTTCCTCATTTGCAAAGCAGGGATGACAATACCCACCTTCAGGGACACTGTGAACAGTGGTGCAGGTTGTTAACTGGCTGAGCGGAGAGTGGGGCTGGAATCTGGCCCATACTCAGCTCCTCAATCCCCAGTGCAGGCTGCCTCCTCCTGGGAGACCTCTTTTACCAATGCACCAAAGCACGCGGCCAGCTGTGGCCCTGCTTGCCTTGCAGGGTGTGCTGAGGATTAAAGGAGAAATGTATGTGCTAGCAAGCGCCTGGCACCTAGCTTGTGTGTAGTAAGTGCACATGCCCTTTCTCCTTTAATCTCTTGGAAGCCTGCAAATCCACAAAGAGAAATGAAGTCTAGAAAAATGGGAGCCCCATTTTACAGCTGGGGCCATGAGACTTTTCCTTGCAGTTGTGGGTCTCCTTTTAGGGTGAAGCCTGGAGAAGAGCATAGGCCTCCTGATGTCACCTGGGGGTCTCCGTCCTCCGTGCTTCTATGGCATCCCCAGGACCTGGGGCAGGGGTGCAGGTGGCAGTGATTTTTGTTTCTGCAGGAGCTGAGCCAAGTGCAGACCCATGTGTCTGACACCAACGTGGTCCTATCTATGGACAACAACCGCAGTCTGGACCTGGACAGCATCATTGCTGAGGTCAAGGCCCAGTATGAGCTGATTGCCCAGAGAAGCCGGGCCGAGGCTGAGTCCTGGTACCAGACCAAGGTGAGGAAAACAACTGGCTGAGGTGTTTGGGCCAGGGCTGGACACAGACATTTTTCTATTGCAAGAGGCCTGAGTCACTGGGACCCTTGGAGGGTCCTCCAGCCTCTACGGTGGGCTCTGGGGCCAGTGCTTATGCATGTGGCCTGGAAACTATCTGACGTCTCATGGTCATTGCTTTGGCCTCCAGTATGAGGAGCTGCAGGTGATGGCTGGCAAACATGGCGACAACCTGCGGCACACCAAGAAAGAGATCGCTGAGCTCACCCGTACTATCCAGAGGCTGCAGGGTAAGGTGGATGCAGCCAAAAAGCAGGTGGGCCTTGGACTAAGGACCAGGGGTCAGGCCTGGAGGCTGGTGGGGGTGGGGGACCTTCTCATTGTCATCTTGAGGGACCAGACCACTCTTCTTCTGATGGATGAGACACACTCAAATGCTGTGCCATCAAGAGCAACACTCTCCTTTTACAGGGGCGAAAGGCCCAGATAGGGGAATAGACTTGTCCAAGGTCACACAGCATATAAGTGGTAGAGCAGGTGGAACGACCCTCTCCAAGGAGACTGGACCCATCTCCAGGAAGCCAGATCAGGATGCTGGGAGTTCAAGGGTCCAGGTCACAGCTGCTGACTCCATCTAGGGGATGACTGAAAAGTGTGGCCTCCTCCCCAGACCAGAGTGAAGCATTTGGTTATTGATGAGGTTGTTGCATTATTTTTTAAAATCTCATCTGAGGCACTGGGCTGAGCTGCAGTGGGAGAGATTGAAGTTAGACTTCAGTAAAGACTTTCCCAGTTGTATTACATGATCCTGCTTGTGTAATAGCATCTCTTTTAGACAAATATTTCTCCTTTCCTTCTTTCCTATTTGGTTGGGGCAAAGGGATGGGGATGGTGGTGCCTGGCCTGAGGGCAGAGTGATGGATAGAATGACGCTGGAGGGTGTTTCCAACACCTCTCATCCCCTGGGCAGTGCCAGCAGCTGCAGACAGCCATTACAGAAGCAGAGCAGCGTGGGGAGCTGGCGCTCAAGGATGCTCAGAAGAAGCTTGGAGACCTGAATGTGGCCCTGCATCAAGCTAAGGAGGACCTGGTACGGCTGTTGTGTGACTACCAGGCCTTGATGAATGTCAAGTTGGCCCTGGATGTGGAGATCGCCACCTACCGTACCCTCCTGGAAGGCGAAGAGAGCCGGTGGGTGCCCGCTTCTTCCCCAATTCAGAGGGCTTCCCTGTGCTGCCTGGTGAAAGAGCCTGTGTAGTCTAATGATGGGGCAGGGAACCAAGGGAGGAACCCAGGAGGCTGGGCTCCTAACTCATCATCTGAGGGTGATTTCCCACTCGTGTTCACGGAACCTTCCTCTGCCTGCTCTCTCCTTGGTTGGCACGATCATCCCACTGTTAACCCTTATGGTTGCCAACAACCAAATGAGGCTGGGAAGATGTAGGAGACTCTCTTGCAGCATCGGATTCTATCACCAGAGGAAGCTTTGACCCTGGAGGGCGCAAATGGTTTGTGCTCAACTACTAACCTAAAGGTTAGCGGTTTGAACCCATCCAGTGGTACCACTGAAGGCAGGCCTGGTGATCTGCTTCCATTAAGATTACAGCCACCGTAAACAGAAACTCAGTACCCATTAAGCAATAACTCCCCATTATCTCCTCCTCCTGTCCCTGGGTGGTGCAAATGGTTAACATGTTCGGCTGTTAACTGAAAGGTTGGAGGTTTAAGTCCACCTAGAGGTGCCTGGAAGAAAGGCCAGGCAATCTGCTTCCAAAAAATCAGCCATTGAAAACCATATGGAGCACAGCTTTTCTCTGACACACATGGGGTCACCATGAGGCAGAACTGACTCAAAGGCAACTGGTTTTGCCCCCTCCTCCCAGACTAACCGCTAATAACCTTTTGTGTCTATGCATTTGTCTATTCTAGATGTTTCATATAAGTGGAATCATGCATTTGTCCTTTTGTGTCTGGCCTACTTCACTTAGTATAATGTTTCCGAGGTTCGTCCAGGTCATAGCGTGTATCGGGACTTCATCTCTCTTTATGGCTGAGTAATATTCCATTGTATGTATGGACCACATCACATGGGCACAGTTTCCATCATCTTCTGGTCTTGTCATTCGGGCCTTGGCTCTCGAGAGCTGACCTACCAAGATGACCCAGTGTAGAGACAGAAGGAAGGAAAGGATTTTTACTCGGGTTCTTGGGGACACTGACCTTTCTGTCTCCCCCAGGATGTCTGGAGAATGTCAGAGCGCGGTTAGCATTTGTGAGTATTTTGCTGCCCAGCCCCCGCCCGTCCCCAGCCTAGCTCCCTTCCTCTGCTCAGTTCCTTCAATCTGTCCTTGGCCTCAAGCACACTCTCCTCCACAGGCGCTCCTGGGGCAGGTTCGGGGTGGGGGCGCCCAGAGAAGATGCTTCCCACTCCTGGCTCCTCTGTTTCCCTTGGCTCCACTGCCTGATTTGATTCCACCCCTCACCCACTCCTAGATGTCATCTGGCCCTCTCCAGGCACAGCTGCCTGCCTAACCCAGACCGTTTGCCTTGCAGCTGTGACTGGCAACTCTACCACTGTGAGCAGAGGTGGCTCAGCTGGCATCGGGGGTGGCATCTCCTTGGCTGGGGGTGGGGGAGGCATCAAAGGTGGTTTCAGCACCAATGTTGGCTACAGCTCTGCCAAGGGGGGTGCTGTCTCCGGGGGCACCTCCATCCTGCGGAAGACCAGCCGGAGGTATTAGTTGCTAAGCCTTGCAAGCCGACACTCCTGCAAGCCTCTCCTTGCTCCCCTCACCCACCTCTTCTGCCCTCCCCCCCCACCCTCCTTATGAGCAGGAAAAGCCCAGAGGACCGAAGATCTCATGTATTTGCATACCAGACTATTTGAATGTGATCTGCATTTGGGGAAGGGCTCATGTCTATCCAGGTTTTCTCCTTGGTTCTGCAATGAGATGGGAGGGGAGGTTAAAGTCACCAGCCTGAGTGATGTGTTTGGTGATGGGGGGGGGGGCATCTTTAGACCATTGAGAGGAGGCTGGATTTCCCAGGCCGTCTCAGCTTCCTCACCTCCTTGGCTCATCTGCTCTGTGCTCAGGGCAGGCTGAGGAAGGAGAAACAGAAGTCAGGAATAGTCCCCCAAAGGCCGTTCAACCTCCCCAGTCTCCCACCAGACCACTATCCTGAATCTACCCGCCCTGCCTCTGCCTGTGTCTCAATAAATGGCAAGTACAGCTAGCTGTCTGTGGCTCCGGAGTCTGTCCCGCCCAGGTGAGGCAGCAGCAGCCACCACCAGCACAACCACACACTCGCTATGTCCCAATCGCCATGCGAAGTAAGCATGTTAACGCACTACCTTCGACCGCTCTAAAACCCAGAACCAAACCCATTGCCATTGAGTCGATTCCGATTCATAGCGACTCTGTATCAGAGTAGAACTGCCCCATAGAGTTTCCAAGGCTGTAGTCTTTAAGAAAGCAGACTGCGATATCTTTCTCCCGTGAAGTGGCTGCTGGGTTTGAATCACCGACCTTTTGGTTAGCAGCTGAGTGCTTAACCACTGCACCGCCAGAGCGCCTTCAACCACTCTAAGACCTGGGTATTACTCTCTCCCCTGCATAGAGCACAGTAGGAAATTGAGGCTCAGAGGGAACATGTAAGTTGCTCAAGGCAGGAAACAGTGGTTACTGAGCGGCTGCTCATTACCCAGTCACCCCCTGATGACTATTCAGCCTTCCACCAACTCTGGGTGGGGCAGACAGTGTGATTTATTCAGTGGAAAGATCTTGGGCTTCCGACTGAGGCAGATTTAGGTTTAAATTCCAGCGCTGCCACTTAGTAGCTGTGTGACCTTGGGCAAGTTACTTAACCTCTCTGAACCACAGTTTTCTCCTTTGTAAAAGCAGGATTGTGATGAGAACAAGCGTAAAGCATCTGGTTTATGGGGGAACTTACGAGATTCCTGGTGACACTGGGTGGTGCAAACGGTTGAGGAATTGACTACTAACTGAAAGGTGGGAGGTTTAAACCTACCCAGAGGAGCCTCGGAAGAAAGGCCTAGTGATCTGCTTCTGAAAGTTCACAGCATTGAAAACCCCCTGGAACACAGTTCTACTCTGCACACATGGGGTTGCCACGAGTGGGAAGTGACTTTATGGTATTTTTTTTTTTTTTAAATGAGAATCGATTCCTTTTGCTGCCCTTCCACCTGGCCTCTAGCTTCCCAGAGCATCAGGTTGGAGTTAACTTGGATTTCTCAGCTCCCACTTTTAGTCATCAAAATACATCCACATTTAATAAGATTTTGTGGTTCACAAATGGATCACTTTGCCTGTGACCTTTACAGCAGCCCCAGAATTCAGTAGAGGGCATGTTATATCCCATTTCATTGGTGCGGAAATTGAGGCTCACAAACGTTAAGTCTCATGCCCAAAGCTGCACAGCTGTTTAGTGGAAGCTTAGTGATGTCCAGGGCTGCTGATTCTAAGCCCTCCACAGAAGCTTTCTCTGTCCCACCCTGCTTCCATCACTCACCAATCTTACTGATTCTTCCTCTACTGTCTCTCAGAGCCAACCTTTTCCTCTTCACCTCTACAGTTCCCTACTCTGAGCCCAGATCCCGCTTCACACCCTATACCCAAGTAATTCCCCAACTGGCTGACCTGCTTGTCCTGCCTCTCCCATACTCCTAGACTCTGCGATCGAATCAATCTGCCTAAATCGAGGTTTTCCTCATGCCCCTCCTTTCCTTGGCACCGGTTACTTCTGGTTCATGTTGGAATGGACCCTCCTTGATGTCCCCTCCGCTCTTTTAGCCTGGCTATTCAGTCTTTCTCAGAAGATCCCAGAAAAGTGAAAACTTCTGACAGAGTTATGAGAATGTCAAACCAGTTGCTGTTGAGTCAATTCTGACTCACGGCGACCCCACGTGTGTCAAAAGTAGAACTGTTCTACATAGTGTTTTCAATGGCAGATTTTTGGGAAATAGATTGCCAGGCCTTTCTTCCAAAGTGCCTCTGGGTGGACTCAAGCCTCTACTCTTTCAGTTAGCAGCTGAGCACGTTAACCATTTGTACCACCCAGAGAGTTTGGGAATGGGATTTTTACTCAAAACTTAAACCACATTTCAGGAACACAAAGGCCTAGCACTTAGCAAAATCAGCTCTACCTCACCAACCTGAGTGGTCCCTAGCTTCGGGAGGCAGTTCCACTTACAGAGTGAGGCTTCTCTTCTCAGGCATCTGGGCTTGGGGTCAACATGTTATTGGAATAAATGCTCATGCTTATCGAGTGCTTCCTGTGTGCCAGCACTGCTGTCAATGCTTTAACTCACATCATCTTCACAATAGTCTGTGACATAAGTGCCATTTCACCACACCCCCTTGCAGATGGGGAGCCCTGGTGGTGCCGTGGTTAAGAGCTTGGCTGCTAATCAAAAGGTTGGCAGTTCGAATCCACCAGGCATTCCTTGGAAACCCTATGGGGCAGCTCTACTCTGTCCTATAGGGTCGCTATGAGTTGGAATCAACTCGATGGCAATGGGTTTGGCTTTGTGGGTTTTGTAAATGAGGAAACTGAGGCACAGAGTGGTTAAATAAGCAACCTATGGCCACACAGCTAGTAAGTTGCAGAGCTTGGTTTGGAATGCAAGCGTGGTCTGGTTCAAGAGCCCATGTTCATAACCAATGGGATATGAGACTTGTACAGAAAAAAACAAAAAAAAGAAACCCACCACTGTCGGGTCGATTCTGACTCATAGCAACCCTATAGGCTGGAGTAGAACTGCCACATACCCATTTCCAAGGCTGTAATCTTTATGAAAGCAGACTGCCACAGCTTTCTCCCGCAGAGCCGCTGGTGGGTTTGAGAACGTTTGACCCGCCGACCTTCTGGTTGGCAGCTGAGTAGTTAACCGCTGCACCACCGGGGCTCCTTTGTATAGGAAAAGACAGAGAAGTAGAGGGGTGGAGCTGGAAGGGACGTCAGAAGGCAATCTTTTCATTTCATAGGTGAGAAAACTGAGTCCCAGAGAGAGGAATAACTTACTTAACAGCCACAATAAGCTAAAGGCAGAGTGAAAAAAAGAAAATCAGTTTTATTGAAATTAGATTTAGGGCTTAAAAATTAAACAGAGACAGTTTTAATAAAACTCAAAGATTACATTATGGGCCAGGAGGACTCACTGGTAGTAAATGTGTTACTTCAAAATGCTTGTTGAAGGTCGGGAATTGCCTGGCCCCAGGGGTTTCCACACTGATTTCCTGGAGCCTGAAGACCCTGCTTTTGGGGGTCAGAGGGGAAGCCACTGTGTGGAAGGGCTCACAGCCCCACCTCAGAGCATCTCTCCTTTTATTTGTTTTACAAACGGGTCTATGCATGTGGTCTCAAGAAGGGTTTTGCTGTTAAAACATATTGAGAAACCCCTGTTTGCACCTGTCCAGGTGGGAGGCCAGGAGGGGCTACTCTCTACCCCTAGGAAAGGAGAGGCCCTGCACACAGACCCCCACCCCACCTTTGAGGGGTCTTCATCCTCTCACTGCCCTCTGGCCCCTTCCTGAAATGCTCACTGGTCCCTTACAGCAGAGTCTTTGATCCCCAAGTTGGCTCTGGCTCCCCAAAGAGTGACTCCAGCCCAGTGTGGCAGCCAAGGCCAGGGTGACCAAATGGGCAGAGGGCACAGACCTGGCCAGGTAGGGCATTTTCCACACCACACACAGGGTTTGGGATAGAGGGTGGAAAAAGACGTTGGGATCTCTGTAATCCCAGGGCTGAATGTGAGGGCTTGCCTCCCCCACCCAGAAAGCCCTAAGCAAACACACCCTCCTTCCCCTGCTCCACACCCCTGTCAGCTGTTCATCCCTCTTTGACAAGATTGGGAACAGCTGCCAAGTGAGGCAGGGGGAGGACAATAGTAAAAGCTGTAGGGGGGTGTGGGGACCAGCTTTCCACAGTTGCTGCCAGATATAGTCATTCTGTTCAATCCCTTGCCTCTAGGGCAGGCCCAGATAGGTGGCAGGGAACTTTCTCTCTTTCAGGAAAGCAAACTCTTCTCTTTGTCTCCTCACTCTAGGGGGTAAAATCTCTCTTGCATAAGAAGTTCTTCCTTATGTCTACCTTCAGTTTCTCATGCTACAGTTTGAGGATTTTGTGAACTTTTGGGCAATTCTGATTTAACGATAAGACCACGGGATATGGCTGTAGACTAGAATTTTCTTCCTTTGGTTGTGGGTTTATTATAGGATTTGTAATTAAATTAATTTGGATTTAGTTAATTGGAGGGCACAGAATTGACTCCTCAGGACAGTATCATATCTTATCGGGTTCTTGTAAAGGACCGAAAACCAAACCAGTTGCTGTGGAGTCAATTCTGACTCATGGTGACCCCATGTGTGTAAATATCAAATCCAAACCAAACCCATTGCCCGTTAAGTCAATTCCAATTCATGGTGACCCCACGTGCTTCAGAGTAGAACTGTGCTCCATAGGGTTTTCAATGGCTGTAGTCTTATGGAAATACATCGTCAGGCCTCTTTTTCAAGAAGCTGCTGGATGGATTTAAGCCACCAATGTTTTGGTTAGTAGCTGAGCACAAACCATTTGTGCCACCCAGGAACCCGTGTAAAGGACCTAACCACCCACTGCCACATAGCTGATTCCGACTCCTAGTGACCCTGTAGGACAGAGTAGAACTGCCCCATAGGTTTTCCAAGGCTGTAAATCTTTACAGAAGCAGACTGCCACATCTTTCTCCTGAGGAGCCGCTGGTGGGTTCGAACCACCCGCTTTTCGGTTAGTAGCCCAGTGCTTAACCACAGCGCCACCAGGGCTCCTTCTGTGTAAAGGACAGGGCCACATAAATCAAACACCCAATCATGTGGTGAATGCAAGGACAGAAAGGAGCTGAGCCACCTCTGCAGATGATACAGCGAGCTAGCCAAGACCTGTTGCTGTTTGGTGACTAATGTAGCTACTAAAGAAAGGTACCTCACTCAGTGTCCAGTACATGGGTGCTCTCTAAATGAGAATCCCTTCTACTCAAGAAGCACTGCAGCCTTTCCCTCATTTTACTTTGTGTCTCAGAGGCGATGGATGTCTCAGTTAAGAGTTACCTGCATAGAGAAGTATCTCCATCGTCGCTTCCATGGTCTGGGTGCACCAGAGGCACAATGAAGATTGATTATGTACATACATGAGGAGCCCTGGTGGTGCAGTGGTTAAAGTGCTTGGCTGCTAATCGAAAGATGGGAGATTGGAACCCATCAGCTGCTCCTCAGGAGAAAGATGTGGCTGTCTGCTTCTGTAAAGATTTACAGCCTTGGAAACCCTACGGGGCAGTTCTATTCTGTCCTATAGGGTCACTATGAGTTGGAATTGACCCGATGACAGTGAGTGGTGGTGATAATATACATATTACCCTCCAGGAAATGCACCACTGGCTCCTTCCCACTGTTTGCATCTTGTTTTATGTACTGACCACAACTCTAGGTTCAACGTATCACAAAACTTCCTCCTAGTATTGCAGTGCTGCAGCCACTGCAGAAAAAAAGCAAAAAAATGTCTGAGCCCCCTTGGGGCTTCAACTTTGCTGATGGAAACCCTCTTCCTAACTCATAAATGTCCCCAATAAAGCCTTCAGTGCAGCTGGGAGAATGGCGCTGTGAGTATGAGGTCTGAAGACAAAGGCGGGGCAGCCAGGGGTCTGAGCTCCGGGCCCTCACTCAGGCGGAGAGCTTGGCGAGCCTCCCACCTCCACTTGTGGCAGGAAACTAGACAGTAGGACCTTAGCACCCCAGGTGGGTAGATCAGGGGTCTCCTTTGCTCCAGCAGCTGCAGCTCCCATACTGAGAGCCCAGACTTGGAGCAGCTCCACCTTCCTTCCTAGCAATGCTCCCTCCTGGGGCCAGGGTGGAAAATGTAGCTCCTGGGATGTCAGTGTCCTTGAAACCCCCTTGACCTTAACAGTCCATTCAATCAAGTTTGCTCGGTGCCTAATTCTGGATTGCCCTGCTACACAAATTAAACCACTGACTTGATACCAGGCAGAATGGTATGGGTGCAAGGTCATTGAGTGCAGAGCTTTTGGGACCACACTGATGTGGGTTCAAGTCCTGGCTCCACCATATGCTACTTGTGACCCTGGGAGCTGCTTTTTCTCACTGAGCTTCCAAGTCATCATTTGTAAGCAAGGCTAATGATGCCTACTGCATACAGCCTTTAAGAAGATTAAATGATAAAATATACGTAAAGCAGCTAGCACAGTGCCTGGCGCAAAGCTGGTGCTCAATAAACATGTGTTGGATAGGTGAGTGAATGGCCAACCCCTTCCAGTTAAGGAGATGGTCCTGGCTCTAGAATGCTCCCTTACTACGGGTGAGTCCTTGGACTTTCTCCCTTGGCCCTTTGATGAGTCTGGGGTTCCTCCTGTCTTCACTGCTGCAGCCCCTCACCCACCTTCCATTTGCTTAGAGGCCACCTGGGCAGGGACAGGAAGAGCTCAGCAAAGGTTGAGGTAGATGGCAAAGAGAGTGGGGGTGCAGATCAGAGGTAGGAGTGAAGAGAGATGGGGTAGGGGAGAGGAGAGAGAAGGAGCTGGCTGAGATGGGAGAGGTCCAGCCAGCCTGGCCTTCCACACGCCCTGTCCCTTACACCTGGAGCCACTGCCCACTCACTGTCTTCTCGACCAAGGCCCCTGCTCTTTCTCTTTGAGTTGAGGGAGATTTTTATTTTTGCTGTGGTCAGTTTTCATTTGGTCAGGGTCAGCTTGGGCCTCTGGGAAAGATCAGGGCCTTGGACGCCGCTGTTCCTCAGATTTAGGATCATTTCCAAAATGGAGAGTTCCTTCACACAGGACTGAGTGCAGCCAGGAGAAGAGGGGAAATGCCAATTCACCTGGTTTCTCTCTGTGTTAATGGCAAAGTCTGGGCAGGAAGCGAATGAAGCTTACTGTGTGCCAGGCACTGTGTGTACAGCCACTGTATGACCTATTACGTGCCAGGTGCTAAAGGTGCATTGTCTCACTACCTGTAAGGCAGGAGTCCCCATTTTATAGATAAAAGAATGGGTTCAGGGAGGTTAGGTGACCTGCCTAACACTGCTCAGCTAGAAAGGGGCAACAGGTTGGATTTAAACACAGATCTGTTGCACTCAGTGGGGAAGAAGTTAATTCCAGGCGTACAATCAAGATTTTGCATTTAAGAGCATTACCTGGAGAAGGGGGCGATAGGTTTCATCAGACGGCCGGAGGAGTTCCCAGCACCAGAAAGTCATAAACTCCTGCTCTGAATGTTGGAAAAACAGCATTATGGAAAAAGAATGTGCTCGGTCTTGCTGGGAAGCAAACAGCTGGGCAGCAAACGGAGCAGGTCGGGGGTACAGTTAGGATGTGCCTGGAGCATGCTTATCTAGAACCGTGTGGACACACGGTAAGTCCTGAGTGCCTGGGACAGAGTCAGGGTTTCAGTAGGGAGGGTTTTCTGCCTTTAGACTGTTTTCTCTTTTAAACTGTCTTTCACTTTTGTGTATTCCGCACTCTGCTCCATGCCTAGCATACAGTAAGGGCTCAATAACCGTTTGTCATGTTAGGTGAGTCTTCGTCTAGGTTTGGAAGGTTTAGACTTGTATGGAAGATTTCCCCTTTTGTATGTGTATGTGGGTCTGGAGGAATAATAACACAATGATAGCACATATATGCTCAGCTTCTGAGAGTTTACAAAGCACTTCATTAATCATTATTTCACTGTATCCTGAGAGGGGATGAAGAAATGTTTGCATTATTTCCAACTTATAGATTAAGCCACTGAGCCTCAGAGAATGACTTGCTAAAGGCTTGCAGAGCTGGTAAGTGGCAGGCTGTTCACTTGAACCCAGGCCCTCTGGTTCCAAATTCTGTGGCATGAGAGCGTGGGTGAAGGGTTTCCTGGTCTGGAGCAGGGAGGCTGTCATTGGGCTGGTGAGATGGAGGTGCAATGGGTGGGGGACTTGCAGGATTGGGCCCAGGCAAGGCTCTCTGATCTAGGAGGCCCTGGGGCAGCAGTTCAGGTTGTCTGGTAGGGAGTGTGATGGGATCCAGTAACCTGTGCCCTCTGAATGACATCTGTAGGTGTGTTTAGTGACATGCTCAGCAGGTGCAAGAAGGATGGGCCAGTGCCAAAGGCCCAGCCCAGAGATGTTTCAGATGTTTCCCTTTATGCCCCTGTAACCAAGCCCTTCTGCTCCGGCACGTATAAGAGACCCAGGCTGAGGGCTACAGCATTCACTGGCCTGGCCCTCTCACTTCTCTCCCATACCTCCGAGCTCGCTCGCTTCTCTCCAGCCATGATCTCCAGACAGCAGTACATCCGAGGCGGGTCCCGAGGCTTTAGCTGTGGCTCAGCTGTTGTGGGTGGGGGCAGGAGGGCTGCCTTCAGCTCCGTCTCTTTGTCTGGGGGTGCGGGTCGCTGCTCTTCTGGTGGCTTCGGCAGCAGGAGCCTCTACAACCTCGGGGGGAACAAGAGCACCTCCATCAGTGTGGCTGGCTGCCGGCAAGGTGCCAGCTTTGGGGCTGCTGGAGGTTTCGGAGCTGGGAGATTTGGTGCTGGTTTCAGCGCTGGCAGCTTTGGCGGTGGATTTGGGGGCTCCTTCAGTGGTGGTCCTGGCTTTCCCATCTGCCCCGCTGGGGGGATTCAGGAGGTCACTATCAACCAGAGCCTGCTGACCCCACTCCATGTGGAGATTGATCCTGAGATCCAGAAGGTTCGGACTGAGGAGCGGGAGCAGATCAAGACCCTCAACAACAAGTTCGCCTCCTTCATTGACAAGGTGAGCTGAATGCTTGGCAGTGAAGGGTTGGTAGAAGCTAGTGTTCCAGAGCCCTGGGACCTCAGACCTGAGCCTGTCAAGGGCATTGGGAAAACTCTGAACTCCTCTGGACCTCAGTTTTCCAGCTGTAAAAGAGGAATCATTACTCTGAGTCTTTTCTTTTGTCCCATGACTCGTGAGAAGATAGGTTGCTCAAAGTAGTCAAATATTTGGAGTTTTCTGGATATGCTGCAGACTACTAGGCACATCAGCTTATCTTACTCTAGTCATCCCAGCTATAAAGCAGGATTGTTAGATCTCTGCTTTTTCTCAGATTTTGGTTTTGGGAATAACTCAGTCAACTTCACTAATAACTAAATGCTTGGCTTTTCTGTTCTTGGAGTGGAAGAAAACCAGGCTGGTTTTCCATATGAGAGGGATTCCAATGAGGCAGACAGGGAAGCCAGGGATGCAGCCTGACCATTAAAGGAGTCCATGACTCCAGTGGTGGATCCAGGTCTCTTCAGGACCCTGCAAGGTCATCCCTTTCATCCCCCTGCCTCTGGGAAAAATTTCTCTCCTCTGAGTCTATTCGAAGAAAGAAAGGGATGGGCCTCCTTTCTTTTTGTAGTCCAGCTTCCTTCTGCGTGATAAATCTAGAAATTTGAGTCCTTTAAGCTCAATTACAGTCAAGTATGATGGAATATAGTGAGCAGATCAACCCCAGAGGGCTGAGTCACCCAAAAATCAGTGACTAGATGGGTGAGTGAGGCACTTGTGGTTAAGGCTGTCCCTGTTCTCCATGCATCAATGTCTCGGTCCTCTTAATGTATGGGGCAAGAACAAACAGTCCTGTAGTAGACTGAGTGGGAATATTTGCTCTTCTTGCAAGGTTGAATGAACCTCTAGTAGCTTAAAGAGGCTTTACTGTGACTCTAGTGCCTACAGGTATGAAAGCAAGACTAAGGGTTTGGTGCTTCCTTATCTCATTTCAGCTCATCCTCCCTTTGGGTTTAAACTGTAATCTGTCACCCTCGCCTGCTTTCTTTTCAGTTCTGAAGCACATAAAGTGGAAATGTCATGCTAAGCCAAGACCTTAACTTACCTTTCCATAGAGGGAGGGAATGTTCAGGGAAGTCCCCTTGAACTGAACTGAGACTCAATTATGTTTAGGGCCTTGATCCTAAATAGCTATACTCTGTTGTGCACAGGTTCACAGGGACATATTAGGTTCATTTATAAGTAAGCTTATTTAGATAATATCTTCAATGATTTTATCTTTCCTTTGCTTTAGGTCAGGATCACCTTGAATTCAATAGGCCCCAGTCTGTGGTTGTTTCTCCTAATTTTATTTTATTATTTCATTATGTCATAGAAGTCCAATGTTTTCTCAAGCAACCCCTCCCATGGCCTTTGGATCCCTGTGGTTAGGAAGCTGTTCTCGCTGCATTGTCAGGCTTTGGTGTTCTGTTTGTGCTCTCTTCTCCATGGCCCACATGGCCCATTTGCTGCTGTGGGCTCAGGAATGGGGCCACCATGCTGACCCTAGAGAATGGTGCCCTAGAGTTGCAACATGGTGGTTCTACTCAGGTGGCTCTTGGGCTGCCTGGTTGGCTTGCTAGTGCTGGCCTTAACCGGCCCTCCTGCCAAAGCTTCAGGTCCTTATCAGTTGGCTGGTGTCTTTTTCAACATAGGTGCGGTTCTTAGAGCAACAGAACAAGGTCCTGGAGACCAAATGGAAACTCCTCCAGCAGCAGACGACCACCACATCCAGCAAAAACCTTGAGCCCTTCTTCGAGAGCTACCTTAGTGTCCTGAGGAAGCAGCTGGATGGCTTGATCAATGACAAAGGGCGCCTTCAGTCTGAACTGAAGGCCATGCAGAACAGCGTGGAGGACTTTAAGACCAAGTACGTGAAGAGGAGGGAAGGGATGACATTAAACATAGAAATTGCCTGGCCATGCCCCAGGCTCCCTAGGCTTCTCCCCAGTGGTTTAGAATCCCAGACTTTGAAGAGATCTCAAAGAGCTCAGGAAGTTCATCTAGTCTATTTCCCTGCATCCACATAGTCACACTTCACTGGGGTGATGTCTAGTATCCATAAGTTGCCCCAAACAGAAAATTAGTTATAGAATCAGGGAGCTGAGTTTTCCGTATAAAAACAGGTTCAGAAATCAAGCAGATGAAAAGTAGTATAGCATGGTCAGAAGAATACAGATTGTAGAGACAGGTAGACCTGGTTTGAATACTCCTCTACCTACTAGCTGTGTGATCTTACTAGTTGTTGCTTAACTTCTATGAGCCTCAGTTTTCTTCATCTTTAAATGGAGATAATATCCTACTTTATAGGGTTGTGAAATTAATGAGATAGAGAAAGCACATGGCATAGTGCTGGGCATATAGTGAACAGTCAATACATAGGAGCTCTTATTATGCTCACTGCGGCATGGGGCTGAGAAAATACCAACCCTCGCTCTCAATTTGTTCTCACACTAAGTGAAAGGACTGGAGTGTTAGCAACAGTTCTGAGAATTTAATCCACCAAATGGATGAAACAATAGCCCTTCTGTGGAAATAAAATCAGTGAGATCACTGTTGGTTCATCTTCTCACATCTTACCTCTTGAAAATAGTCTCTTTAAAGTTTGGTTTTCATGTCTCTGAATAACCCAGGTCTAGGCTGTCACCTTGTACATAATAATTACTCAATAAATGTAGGTCGAATGAATATCTAAATGAACATGAGAAACGGTAGCCAATTACCTGGATGTTTCCAAATAGCTCGATGTTTGAAAACAAGCAGCAAAGATCTGGGAAACACTAGTTCACTGTGGGGCTTTTCTTTTTCTTCTTGTCCCTACTCCCAGGTATGAAGATGAGATTAACAAACGCGCAGCTGCTGAGAATGACTTTGTTGTCCTCAAGAAGGTAAGAGATGAAGGGGCATAGGAAAGTGCTTTCAGGGTACCTCCTCCCTTTGGTAGTGGTCTTTGGCTTGAATTGTGGGTTTGGTGTGTCTCTATCTCATCTCCATCCCATTTGGTGCTATCCAGGTCAATGCAGCCAAAGGATAACTAACTTCTATGTAGGCACATGGATTGAAGGGTAGAATATATCAAATGGTTGGTCCCTCACCACCTCACCTGGTGCTGCTAAGAACACCTTTAGATATCACTTAACATCCTGCCTCCATTGTGATTCCTGCACCTTATCTCTGATCCCCCTCCTCCTCTGCAGGACGTGGATGCTGCCTACATGAACAAGGTGGAGCTGGAGGCCAAGGTGGAGGCCCTTAATGATGAGATCAATTTCCTGAGGGCCTTGTATGACGCGGTGAGGACTCCATCCTACCCCCCTCCATTCAGGGAAAGGGAATCCTCTACCTTGGAGGCTGCTGGGTGGAATTCACAGTTCTTTGAAAGGACTCCACCTCCCTTACTTCAGGGCAGTGGGTTCTCAGCAAGGTCATGGATAGAAAGGGTTAAAGTGAAAGATTCAACTGGGAGGTTCTCAGAGCCAGAAGTTGTCTTAGAAGAAGTGATTAGATCTAAAGATTGCTTAGGGGTAGAATTCATTGCTGTCTAGCATTCCTTGGGTAAAACGGGTCCATTCCATTCCTTTCGATCCAACATACTGAAAACCCACTGTATTAGACATGGAGTGTCTTATGGTTTCCAGGGAGCAGCAAAGACTAGAGGAATTGATTTTCTGTCCTGATATGTCACCAACCACTTGATTCCTACATAGGCCTTTACCTCCCTTGCCCACATGCACTGGAAATGCCAACTCTGCTCCCATCTGAGCCTGTGGCATGGCCATTTTCATGACAACAGCAGATTTCTGGGGTCAGGAGTTAGGGAAGACTCTCCTGGGGGGCTGATGTGAGACATTTACCTTGCAGGAGCTGTCCCAGATGCAGACTCAGGTCAGCGACATGTCTGTGGTGCTGTCCATGGACAACAACCGCAGTCTGGACCTGGACAGCATCATCGCTGAGGTCCGTGCCCAATATGAAGAGATTGCCCAGAAGAGCAAGGCTGAGGCTGAGGCCCTGTACCAGACCAAGGTGAGTGCTGAGGGTCTCTCAGGAGGTGAGAATGGTTTTCAGGGCTCTGCTTTTGATGTCTGTGAGTATACAATTATCAGCTTGAGCCCAAGAGAAGAAAAGTCAGAGATGAACTGATTCTTTCAGGTGTCACTGATCCTGGCCTGATTTGGGACTACTTGATATTTTGTATTATCCTTGCCACCTGTGGCCATTCTCTCTGTGTCCACTGACTTGAGAATCTACCCAAACACCCATTACCCCTAGTCTCCTGTGTCTCCCTGGGTATAGGTACAGCAGCTCCAGATTTCAGTTGACCAACATGGTGACAGCCTGAAAAACACCAAGAAAGAGATAGCAGAGCTCAACCGGATGATTCAGAGGCTTCGGGCAGAGATTGAGAACGTCAAGAAGCAGGTAAGTGTCGCCCCCTTCCAACCAAAGTACAGGGCCAGGGGCCTAAAGCAGATGTCTCCATAGTAGAAAAACAGATAATATACCAGGCCATAAGACCCTGACCTTCAGATGATCTGTAGCTTTCTATATAAGCTGTACTCAGATCCTTTCAGCAATATCCCAGATAACAGGACATGACACTCCAGTACATAAAGTTTTTGGCTGTTCTTCATTGGTTTTTGCTCATCTTCATCTAATCAGTCTGGTGGGGCCATTGGTGGGCTCTAGCTAGAGTGGATTAAATGCATAAGAGTCAAGGAAGATGCGGACAGCACAGACTCTTGATATCTTAACCCAAAAAAAGTTGGCCCAGGGAGAGGAGACAGGTGTAGAGGGCTTGGAAGCAGGACACTGATGATTGCCTGTCCAATTCCCTTGTCTATAGTGCCAGACTCTGCAGGCATCTGTGGCTGATGCAGAGCAGCGTGGGGAGTTGGCCCTTAAAGATGCCTATAGCAAGCAGGCAGAGCTGGAGGCTGCCCTGCAGAAGGCCAAGGAGGAGCTGGCCCGGATCCTGCGCGAGTACCAGGAGCTCATGAGCGTGAAGCTGGCCCTGGACATTGAGATTGCCACCTACCGCAAGCTGCTGGAGGGTGAAGAGTGCAGGTGAGGGTGGTAGTAGGACAGGGGGCAACATGAAGATTTGGGGGGGTCTAGGGCCATGAGTTTGGACCTATGCTGGGCCCTTGCTTCAGTGCCTTGCTGGTACATTATGAACCAAGACAGTATAACGTGTTCACGCTCAAGCCTTAACATTTGGCTATTCAAGGATGGGATAAGACTTTCTGAAAGGAAATGAGAAGGGGTGGCTGATGGAAATCAGAAACCCTGTAAACGTAGTAAGCACATGTAGAAAGTGCTTGAGCTGTGCATACGGAGTGGAGTGTGGCTCTGGGTCCTGCTGTGACTCACTGCTCTCTCTCTCTCTCCACCCACAGAATGTCTGGAGAATGCCCGAGTGCTGTGAGCATCTGTAAGTACTTCTGCCCCTGTCATGGCCACTTGCTTACCTTGGTTTGGGCTGGGTCTCCTAGTTGTCAGCACTATTGGAATAACGTGTGTTTTTTGCCTCTCTCTGCAGCTGTGGTCGGCGGTGGTGCCAGTGCTGGTGGCATCGGCCGAGGGTTTGGCCTGGGCGGTGGCCTTGGCTCTGGCTCCGGAAGTGGCTTTGGATTTGGTGGTGGAGTCTGTGGCACTTCCGGCAGCAAGATCATCTCTACCACCACCCTGACCAAGAGATCCCACCGATAGAGGAGATGTGGTCCCTGCAGTCCTCTGAGCCCAGCTGGTCCCAGTCCTGGTGTCTCAATGCTTCCTTCACCCTGCCTTCACTCTCCCTCTCTAAGGCTCATCTGACCGGTGTCACCTCCACTGTCCCCTGGGAGCTCTCTGTTCCTGGATGATCTTCTCTGCTGGGGCTTGGGCTCTGCCCTCTTGAAGTTTTGAGGCTTCTTCTCAGTTTGCACCCGGTGGCCCACCTGGAGTGAGAGTAGTGTTAGCTGACCTGTCACCTCCTATGGACAGAGGAGAAAAATAACCAGGAGCTTCATCTCCAAATTACAAGGTTTACACATATCCCCTTCCAGCCCAGTGCTGTCTCCCACAAGATCCTGGATATCCCTCTGCATCAGGACCAAACTCATTCTTCATCATCCGGCATAAACTGGCCCTGCAGGGTCAGGAGAAGAACCACTCAGTGTCCCATTGAACTCTTCTCATTCCCTCTATCCATCTTCTGGTGAATCTTCAATAAAACGCTTTTGTCATTCATTCTGAGTAATTGTCTTTGTTTCCTGAGGAAAAGTGTCCAGAATCCTATGTAACCAGATAATTCAGGTGAAAGTGGACGCTGGGGCCAGAAAGATCTGTCTATACAGAGTAAATTCATCAGCTAATTTCTCAGCCTCTACTTCCAAGGTACCCAGATCACTGAGGGAGATGAGCAGAGTTTGGAGCCCAAGGGCTGCCTACAGAGCAGATGTACAAGCTCAAGAGGCAACCAACAATTATACAAAGAATGCCCATTGTAGTGCAATTCTGGGCCATCCCAAGCAGAATGCTGAGCCTAGGATTAACCTCAAAGGAAGGAGTCTAAGTCTGGAGGTGTGGGGTTGTTTGACAGGTATGAGGAGAAAGCAGTCAAGGGGGCTCCGTTGACCGTAGAACAAGAGGTAGTGTGGAGAATGTTTATTCTCAGTGTTTAGCAAGGCCTCCCTATTTTCACTCAACTCCATGCATGGGGCTAAATCCTACTGGGCAAACAAGGCTTTCCTGAAGCTGTTGTAGGAATCAATAAGGTCATTCTTGTTGGATGAGGAGTGAAAACATGTGGTTGTCATGGAGCGTTCCTGCTTGCTCCCCTTCCCATCTTCTGAACTAGTGTTTATGTTGCTGTTCCTGAGTGGTGGAAGCATGGGCGATGGGGAGGGAGGTAAGGCAGGCCTTCTGGAGCAGTGGAGGATGAAGCTGCCTGACTGGGGCCAGTTCTGAAGGTCCTGGTTGGTGAAATGCAGAATGGTGAAAGGACAGTCAGAGGTGGGGTCTGGGTACAGCTTTGGATGTCACTCTGTTTCTATACGGGACCAATCCCAAAATGCTCCAGGCAGCATAATCTCTCTTTTCCAGAGAAAGACTGCATAGCTCCCCACCCATTATTGTGGTTGTTGTTAGCTGCCATCGAGTTGGCCCAACTCATGGTGACCCTGTGCACATGGAATGAAATGCTTCCCTGTCCTGTGCCATCTCCAGGCTTGGTTGCAGATTGGACTGTTGTGATCCATAGGATTTTCATTGGTTGATTTTTGGAAGTAGGTCACCAGGCCTTTCTTCCTAGTCTGTCTTAGTCTTGAAATTCTGCTGAAATCTGTTCAGCATCATAGCAACATGCAAGCTTCCACTGACAGATGGGTGGTGGCTGTGCATGAGGTGCACTGGCGGGGAATCAAACCCGTGTCTCCTACATGGAAGGCGAGAATTCTACCACTGAACCACCAATGCCCTCCCCTCATCGATAGCCTCTGAGAAGCAGAGGCAGAGCAGCAAAGGGTAATCTCAGGGCACTCTGCCAGGAGCAGCCTCTCCCTGGGCTGATGGCTCTGTTCTTCACCAGCCCAGCCCTAACCTTCCTTTTGTCTGAGAGCTCACCTTGGCGTGTGTCAGAACAGGAAGTCTCTGCAGCCAGTTAGGCTTTGACTTCTTCCCACCACTGCACCCCTCCCCTGGGAAAGTGCTGAATTGGCTCTTTTCTGAGTTTCTAGGGTGGGGAGGAGGAGTCAAGAGTTGGAGCCAGGGGTGGAGTTTCTCAACTTCAACCACCAGGAGGTTGTAGGTTGAGATAGGCCACTGTGAGAAGCAAGGGGGCAGGCTAACATAGTTTTCACCCTCAACAAGGGAGGTGTGGGAGGAGCCAGCCACCTGGGTGGTACTGCTAGGTCTCTCTTGGGACCACCTCAGTTGAATGGAATGATTTACACAGCAAAGTCCAGATGTAGATTGTATAAATATGTGTGTCTCTTGGATAAACATGTTTGTATTTGCAGGCAAGTGGCTATGTGAGTGTTTTTGTGTTTTTTATTTGTATAAGAAAACTCCTGTTTTACTTAAAAGAGGAAAAAAAAAAATCACATTGACCTCTCTTTCCAGAACAATCCAAGTGAGTGAATCCTGGCCATGATTCATAGGCTTGGAGCTGGATGGCTACTATAAGGGGATTACTTGGAGGGAGGGGATCCACTTCTGAAATGATAGGTTCACCCTTCTTATAGATATTTTGAGTTGGATACTGACCAGCTATCCATGTTCAGATGAGCTATGGGGACACATGTTGCATTACCTGCCCCTTCAGAGGCCCCACGCTCTCCATCTTCCCCTAAATGCTTTTCCTCTAGTACATTGAAGTTATTATTCACATCTTTAGGCCCTGACTGTGGGTTTCAAAGCTTTTAACTCAATTTATTTGTTTCATCTGCCCTGATCTGCACTACCCAAGCCCTTGGCTTCCAGTCCTGGCAGCACTCCCACCCTTGGTCTGGCTCAGACTTCCAGTTCCCAAGTAAGTGCCATATTTGCATAGGTCCTTCCCCACTTGTCTGTCAATTTGTCATACTGTGGTGGCTTGTGTATTGCTGTGATGCCGGAAGCTATGCCACTGGTATTCAAATACCAGCAGGGTCACCCTTGGTGGAAAGGTTTCAGTGGAGCTTCCAGACTAAGAGAGACTAGGAAGAAGGACCTGGCGATCTACTTCTAAAAAAATTGACCAGTGAAAACCTTATGGATAGTAGTGGAAAACTGTCTGACATAGTGCCGAAAGATGAGGTCCTCAAGTTGGAAGACATTCAAAATACAACTGGGGAAGAGCTGCTTCCTCAAAGTAGAGTCAACCTTAATGACATGAATGAAGTAAAGCTTTCGGGACCTTCCTTTTCTGATGTGGCATGGCTCAAAATGAGAAGAAACAGCTGCAAACATTCATTAATAATTAGAATGTGGAATGTACGAAGTATGAATCTAGGAAAACTGGATGTTGTAAAAAATGAAACGAAATACATAAAGATTGATATCCTCGGCATTAGTGAGCTGAAATGGACTAGTGTTGGCCATTTTGAATCAGATAATCATATGGTCTACTATGCTGGAAATGACAGATTGAAGAGAAGTGGCATTGCATTCATTGTCAAAAAGAACATTTCAAGATCTATCCTGAAGTATCACACTGTCAGTGATAGGATAATACCCATATGCCTACAAGGAAGACCAGTTAATACGACTATTATTCAAATATATGCACCAACCACTAATGTCAAAGATGAAGGAATTGAAATTTTACCAACTTTTGCAGTCTGAAATTAATTAAACATGCAATCAAGATACACTGATAATTACTGATGATTGGAATGCAAAAGTCAGAAATAAAGAAGAGGGATCAGTAATTGGAAAATATGACTAGGGTGATTGAAACGATAATAGAATTTTGCCAGACCAACCACTTAGTCATTGCAAATATCTTTTTTCAACAACATAAACAGCTACTATACATGTGGACCTCACCGGATGGAATACACAGGAATCAAATTAACTACATCTGTGGAAAGAGACGACGGAGAAGCTCAATATCATCAGTTAGAACAAGGCCAGGGGCTGACTGTGGAACAGACGACCAATTGTTCATATGCAAGTTCAAATTGAAGCTAAAGAAAATTAAAACAAGTCCATAAGAGCCAAATTATGACCTTGAGTATATCCCACCTGAGTTTAGAGACCATTGCAAGAATAGATTTGACACATTGAACACCAATGACCAAAGACCAGATGAGTTGTGGGATGCCATCAAGGCTATCATGCATAAAGAAAGAAAAAGATCATTAGAGGAACAGGAAAGAAAGAAAAGGCCAAAATGGATGTCAGAAGAGACTCTGAAACTTGTTCTTGAACATAGAGTAGCTAAAGTGAGTGGGAGAAAGGAAGTAAAAGAGCTGAACAGAAGATTTCAAAGGGTGATTCAAGAAGACAGAGTAAAGTATTATAATGAAATGTGTAAAGACCTGGAGTTAGAAAACCAAAAGGGAAGAACATGCTAAGCATTTCTAAAGCTGAAAGAGCTGAAGAAAAAATTCAAGCCTCAAGCTGCAATACTGAAGGCTTCTATGTGCAAAATATTGAATGAGGCATGAAGTTTTAAAAGAAGATGGAAGGAATACATAGAGTCACTGTGCCAAAAGAATTGGTCTACATTTAACCATTTCAGGAGGCAGCATATGATCAAGAACTGATGGTATTGAAGGAAGAAGAGCAAGCTGCACTGAAGGCATTGGCAAAAAACAAAGCTCCAGGAATTGACATGATTACCAATTGAGATGTTTCAATGAACCAGTGCAATGCTGGAGGTGCCCACTTGTCTCCGCCAAGAAATTTGGAAGACAGCTACCCAGCCAACTGAATGGAAGAGATCCATGTTGTGCCCAATCCAAAGAAAGTTGATCCAACAGAATGAAGAAATTATCAAACAATATCGTTAGTATTATACTCAAGTAAAATTTTGCTGAAGATCGTTCAACAACGGTTGCAGCAGTACTTCGACAAAGAACTTGTAGAAATTCAGGCAGAATTTAGAAAAGGATGTGGAACAAGGGATATCATTGCTGATATCAGATGGATCTTTGCTGAAAGCAGAGAATACCAGAAAGATGTTTATCTGTGTTTTACTGACTATGCAAAGGCATTCAACTGTGTGTATCATAACAGATTATGAATAATATTTCAAAAAATAGGAATTCCAGAACACTTAATTGTGCTCATGAAGAACTAGACCAAGAAGCAGTCGTTTGAACAGGACAAGGGGATACTGTGTGGTTTAAATTAGGAAAGGTGTGCATCAGGGTTGTATCCTTTCACCATACTTATTCAATCTGTATGCTGAGCAAATAATCCAAGAAGCTAGACTGTATGAAGAAGAATGTGACACCAGGATTGGAAGAAGACTCATTAACAACCTGTGATATGCAGGTGACACAACCTTGCTTGCTGAAAGTGAAGAGGACTTGAAGCACTTACTGATGAAGATCAAAGATTAGAGCCTTCTGTATGGATTGTACCTCAACATAAAGAAAACAAAAATCCTCACAACTGTGCCAATAAGCAACATCATGATAAACGGAGAAAAGATTGCAGTTGTCAAGAATTCCATTTTATTTGGATTCCACAATCAACGTCCTTGGAAGCAGCAGTCAAGAAATCCAGTGATGTATTGCATTGGGCAAATCTGCTGCAAAAGACCTCTTTAAAGTGTTAAAAAGCAAAGATGTCACTTTGAGGTTTAAGGTGTCTATCCTAAGCCATGGTACTTTCAATTGTCTCATATACATGTGAAAACTGGACAATGAATAAGGAAGACCAAACAAGAATTGATGTGTTTGAATTCTGGTGTTGGCGAAGAATATTGAATATAACATAGACTGCCAGAAGAACGAACAAATCTGTCTTGGAAGAAGTACAGCCAGAATGCTCCTTAGGAGCGAGGATGGTGAGACTTCATCTCACGTACTTTGGACATGTTATCAGGAGGGAACAGTCCCTGGAGAAGGACATCATGGCTTGGTAAAGTAAAGGGTCAGCAAAAAAGCAGAAGACCCTCAATGAGATGGATTGACACAGTGGCTGCAACAATGGGCTCAAACATAGCAATGATTGTGAGGATGGCACAGGACTGGGCAGTATTTCATTTTGTTGTACATAGGGTCTCTACGAGATGGAACTGACTTGGTGGCACCTAACAACAACTCCCCCTTCCCCAAGACCCTGTGCTCTGGGTCCAGTACTCTCAGTTCCAGAAAACTGTTACCAACACTTCTGAAGTTTCCCTACCTTGTTGCTAGTATCCAGAAGGATATAACAAGGGTTTCTATATGTGTGTGTATCTCTCTCTCTATATATATCTATAGATATACTTATAGCTATAGATAAAGATATCTATAAGGTATAACAAAGAGGTGTGGTGCCACTGTGTGATTTTGGTTTTGCTCACTGTTGGGACCCAGGTTTTAAGTTCAAAGACCAGAGGATCTCTAACAAGGCATATTCACTAGCATGTCCTGAGTGGATGGTCAGGGTTCAGTGACAGAACTGCCTAGGGAAAGATTTGAGGGACTTATGTCCCCCTCCATGACTCCCAGAGCATATTAATAGTCAGTCAGCCCAGGACAAAGGGAAGGAGCAGGCTGAGGGGAGAAGCCTTTTTAGCACCTGCTCTAGCTTTTTGCTGTGTTGAAGGTAGGACCTGAACATCCATCTCTTTATCTCATGGGGAGGAGGCTGGGAGTGGAGGACTGTAGCCCCGAGGGCCTTGTTGGTGGTGTTTTCCTGGTTGACTTTGGGTCAAGGTAAAGTTCATCTCCATGTACAGCTTTTCTTTTTTTACTTGAAATGTTGTAGGCTTGATCTACAAGAATATGATGGAGAAGGCTAATTGAGAAACTGGATAAGCTAGGAAGAAGTTTTCTGAGAAAAAGATTTTGATTGCCATTTGCAATTCATCCATCCACTAGGGCAGAGAGTATGCTTTATTCATCTTGATATTCCATGGTTACTGTGCTTGTGATATAGTAGATGTTTAACAAATGTTTGTTGAATGAATGAATAAGTGTTTATTGAGTGGCTACTCTGTGCTAGGCAATGAGGAACCCAAATACAAATAAGAGTCATTGCTTTCAAGGAGTTTTCAATCCAGTTGACAATGTTTAGATAAAAACGTGCACATAAATAACTTGGTAACCAGATAGACAGATAAACGCTCTTGGGAGTTACAAACAAAAGCTATGGGAGTCCAGAAGAGGATGAAATTACTTCTAGTTTTGTGTGTGGGTAGAGGGTGGTTGGCAATCACAGGAAGCTTCATGTGGGAGGTAGTATTTACGTGGAGTCTTGAAGGACAAGTAGGACATGGGAACTAGAAAGGGAGAAGGGCTCTCTCAAAGGAGCAGGGACTCTAATCTCCTCTAAGAGGAAGTCTTTTTGTTCAGGACGTCTCCCAGGAGTGGCTCCACCTCATCGGATCACCCTGTTGCTCTGTGTTCCTATGGCTTCCTTAGGCTGGATTCCTACTATACTCCTTTCCTTGTGCAGTGTCCTGAGGGGCTGCAGCACCTTCCCCATCAGACTTGGAACTCCTCCTCCTGCAAACACATTAGGTCAGAGCTTAGTGGGGAGCAATCAATTCAGGTCAACAAACATTTGTTGAGTGCCTACTATGTATCAGTTTCTGCACTAGGCCCTGGGGATACATGAGGAGTGTTGAGGAGGCAGACACATTAAATACAGATTTTCCATACTTTCAGAACAGCATTAAGAGCAACACTGGGGCTCAGGAAACATAGGTGAAGGATTTACTTTTGCTTAGGGATTGAAGGAAGGCTCCCTGCAGGAGGCAATACATGAGATAAGTCTTGAAGCCTAAGAAATAGTCAGCCAGGTGAAAGGGGTATGAATCTGGAGTGGGGATGAGGAGTGCAGGGGAGAAAGGTGCTCTAGGCAACAAGAATACCAGCTTAAAGGAGTGGCATGTGATACTGTGCAATATATGTATGAAACAAAAGTACTCAGTATCACTCAGGATTAAGGGCAGGGACTGGTGGAAAGGAGGCTGGAGAGGTAGGTCAGAGCCAGACTATGGAGGACCATGGTTTGGCCCATGATCCAATTGTTTGGGGCCTGGACTTTGTGTTCCAAGACTAGACAAGCTCAGAACAAGGCATGTCTGAGAGAGCAAGCTCAGAATGAGATGAGGAGGGAAACCTGGGTCATCTGCTTTCAGGGTGTGGCCTTTTGGCTTATGATGTCCTTTGGACTCATGTCTGGCAACTGCCACATCTGCACCCTCTTCCATGTTACACCTTACAACTTCTCCTTTCCTATTTTTGCTTACTATAAGAAAGGTTTGCAGGGACTTAGAGGTTTGTTGTCATTCCTTTGTCCCCTAGCAGAGTCATCTTTTGTCTCTACAATGATATTTCATTTCTTCAATATTTTTTGAGAACCTTCCATATGCTAGGGGCTGTGAATCTGCTACCTCTAAGTCCCCTTAGATTACTTACCCAGTATCCCATGGTTGCCTTATTTCCTACCATGATCACACCCTCTGCTTTAAGTCCAACTGGATTCCCTCAAATTCCTCAGTGGAGAGAGTGAGACACATGCTTTTCAAATAACTGCACAGAAAATAAATGTAAACCTCCTTATAACTTTCTCTTTCCTGGGTCTACTGGTGAAAACAAGAATATGATGTCTCTTATTCACAAACCTCTGGTTAGAGGAGGCACACCAGATAAACATGATTCAGTGCAAATAGAAGTGGACAGCTTTTATCAAGCAGATGGATTTTACACAAGTAAAGGCTTATTCAAGGCAAACCTGGCTTCCAGTTTTATTGTTATGCTAAGTGTTTTGCCTATGCTTCTATTTACTCTTATATCAGGAGATGGAAGTCGGGTGTTTGAAACTAGAAGGCTGGCTTCCCTCCTGGAAGATGCCAAAGGAAGGGGAAGTGGGTCTTACTGCATTTCCTCTTGGCCCCTACAGTCTATTTTATATGCAGCAGCCAGATTGATCCTTTTAAAAGTCAGGTGGGCACAGCACTCAGAGGGTTACAGTCCAGTAGAGAATCCAACGGAGAATCTCAGCTCGGCATCGCAAGCCCCCTCCAATCAACAGAGCTGTCCAGTGGTGGAGGAGGCTGGTTGGCACGAGTTTGAGAGCTGAGGCTTAACAGCCCCTAGTTAGGTGGCTGTTGCGTTATTTCAAGGGTTCTGAGGATCCAATGGGCACAAATGTCAGCAGATTGAATAAACAGCATGTCTTTCACATACCTGTACCTGTATATGATCACAAAATGTAATTTTATTTAAAAGTATTGCAGAATTCATAAGTAAAAACAAATATTCCCAAAGGACACTAAAAGCATAATGTATGTGACATGTGTGATGGTCAACACAATTTTTGATGTTAAAAGGGGCATTTAGAGTCAGAGAGGTGTGGGCATCTTGGCCATGGTGGACAGATGAGCCAGGCTTCTGCCAACCTCAAATTCACTGATCCTAAGAAAAGGAGTCAGGAATCCCCCAGCGGTGCAAATGGTTAAGTGCTGGCTTCCTAAGCAAAAGGATCGTGGTTCAAACTCACCCAGAGGTGCCTTGGAAGAAAGTCCTGGTGATCTGCTTCTGAAAGGTCACAGTTTGAAAATCCTATGAAGCAGTTCTACTCTGACACACACGAGGTCACCATGAGTCAAAATTGACTCAACAGCAACTTTTTTTTTTTTTTAAGAAGAGCAGTCAGGCTTGCCCTGGTGCAGAAGGCATGACAGCTAGATCCAAGAAGACCTTTGTCAGGTCAGAGTGGTGCCTTGCTGGCCTGGGCAAGTCAAAAGATTTGAAGAATGGCTTTCCCTGGGAGATCCTCAAGAGTAGGAGAGGCCAGGTAGGTGTCTGCCTGAGGTAGAGGAGTGGACGGGATAACCTCCTGGCTGCAGCATCCTATGAGACTCTGCGATTCAGTAACTCATTCTTCCTCCAGGAAGAAAGTACTTAGGACACTTAAGAAATAAGCTTCAAATAATCCAGGTGTTGGGGTTAAATGTAAGCCAACCCTGTTTTCTCAAAACGTTTATTGGGTTCCCCAAGTTCAGATGGATGGGCCAGACCATCAAGAATTTCAACTCACTGACTGTCTTCTCTTTGCCTTCCATCACTTCCGTTGCTCATGACCCTCCAATAAGAATTGACATTCTAGTCTTACTAATGTACTCCCCAGTTCCTGATTTGTTGCCTGTCCACTCATGGACCAGATCATGTCTTCTCTGTTACCTGACCCCAGAATAAGTATAGGTTATGCCCTTCTTTCTACTCCTCCCATTGTCTGCTGGGGACCCCCAGGCCTAGGACTAGCTGATGATAATGGTGGTTGTGACTTTGCTTCTCAAACCTTCTCCCCCAGGTTAATTCCCTCCAAAGGAACGATAAACATAGCTCACAATCCATTCTTTCTGGCAATGGCTGGTATCCCCCTTGGTGGAGGCAGTATGGTACCCTGATTCACTATGGGCTCAAGAATTCCTAGAGACCCATTGCTCTGGACGTCAGGCTCCACAAGGGGCCAGGCAGCAGCCTCATTTCTGTGTGGCCCAATAAGCAGGCCCCCCCATCCTGTCCTTACTCACTTTCCCAGAGGATTCTTCCACAATCCCTCTCTGCTCCAGCCAGGTGTATCTCATTACTGTACTGGTCAGGGCTCGTACCTGCAAATCTCAGAATCTATTCTGCCTAATGTAAACTGCAAACAGTTTACTAAGGGACACTGTTGCTCATGCAGTAGGAGCTCTGCAGCCTGGAACCATGCGCAGCCACACCTGGGGCTGCTCTCGTGAAAATATCATAGTCACTGCTGCTTGTGCTCATGATACTTGGAGCTGGATAGCAGAGCTCCAACGCGGCCCGTAAGAACCAGACGTCTCCAGCATTGCGCTCTCAAGAAAGATCAATCCTCTGCCTATGGTCAGCCCCCTAAATTTTCTACTTCAGAATCCAGGTCTCATGGGGGTCCATCTCATTGGAAGTCTCTAGGTCACAGCCCTAGACTTTAGCTGCAAAGGAATTTGGGAATACGTTTTCTGGATTTTATCCAAGGAGGGTGGGGATCATGACGTGGCATATTATCAAATGTAGGAAAGGTGTTCAAAGATGTTGGGTAACCACAAATGACAAGAGTCTACAATGATCTCTACTCCCTGAATCCAACCATGCTTATTTTCAATGTTGAGCCTTGGGTCATGGCCATCTGGGCTAGAATGCCTTTCTTTCTGCCTGTCTACATCCTACTCTCCCTAAAAGATTTAGTTCATGTCTCCTCATGAAGCTTTTCTATATGATTCCAGCTTTTCATTGCTTTTGTGATCCTTCACACTCTTACAACACTTATAACAACTAAGTACTATTTAATTATATCATAGCATGTTATATTATATTGTATATATTATATATAAGTATATGTAATAACTAAGTGGCACTACACAGCGACCAACAGAGTCAATGCTCACATACACCCCTGGTGTTTGTTCACTGATTTCTCTTGATTGGGCTGGTAGCTGAGGCCAGCTCTCCCTCGCCCTGAGTTGTGGAGTTGCTATCATTCTGTAGTTCTAACCCCAAGCTGTGCTCACATTCCACGGTGGAGCCTCATTGGATAATTTGCAAACAGAGCCATCATTTTATTGGATGGATTCTTCTGACAGGTATGAAAGCTGAAATTCTCTGTGTGCAGTATTCGCAGACTTGCAAACAAAAAAAGTTGAAAATAATTGTGAACATTGGCTGAACACTTACAATGTGCTGGGTACTTTATAGGCATGACAAAGACTCTGAGAGAGGTACCATCACTAATGTTATACATGAGAAAACTGAGGCAGAGTGAGGTTAAATAACTTGATTATGGATATGTAACGACAAAGTTGAGATTTAAAAACTGAGTCTGTCTGGTTCCAAGGTGTATCCTCTTACATATTAAAATAAAAAAAAATGGTCTAATTTTTGTGTTACTTGTCTTGAAATACTTATAGAGACTTCATTCATTCAGCTATGTTCCTATGAGATCCAGAGGGTAGAGATGATTGACCATCTTTGATGGTTAACGAGGCTGAAACACTGAGAATTTAAGCAGCCTTGGAAACCCTGGTGGCACAGTGGTGAAGGGTTCGGCTGCTACCCAAAAGGTTGGCAGTTTGAATCCACCAGGCTCTCCTTGGAAATCCTATAGGGCAGTTTTACTCTGCTCTATAGGTTCGCTATGAGTCGGAATCAACTTGACGGCAACAGGTTTGGGGTCGCCGTTAGTCATGGGGAAGGTCTGGTCCAGCCCTGGGTTTGGTTAACTCCCCAAGCCCTGGCTCCTCTGAGGGAGCAAAGAGAAGGCAGATGTCTGTGTGCAACCACCCCTGGGCCTGGGTTAATTTCACACTCCATTTACAGCTTGGATAGCAGTTGTGGAAGATTAGGGATATAAGTCAGAGAGGCTAGAGAGGAGATCCCAACACTGGGCAGGGGGCAGATTGGGTGACCTCAAGTGCCTAGTTAACTTCCAACATTTTTCCACTAGGACTTTTATTTTGCATGTGTATTTTCCTAAATCTGAACCCCAAATTTGAGAAGCCTGGACTCCTCATGTTAAGATGATCTCAATAAGGTTAGTCTACCTTATGTAATGGGATTTGAACCAGTTTTCCATTTTATCTGGTTGTAATCCAGCATAAGGGCTTAGTTAATTGATTTATTGACTCAGTCATTCAACCAACCAATCAACAAACCAACCGACCAACCTTTACGAACACCTGTTTATTGCTGCCAAAGCACTGTCCAAAGAACCAAGGAATGTGGTATGTTAACTGGGCGATAAACCTGTAAGCTCCTACAGAGTTTACAGTTTTATCCTGGGAGAGGGAGGAGATGTTGCACAGCTTGAAGGTGACATATGGGGGAGAGAAAAAATGCAAAAGCTAGGTCACTGAAGATTTCACTGCCTCTGCACTTGAGCCCCTCACCAGCCCTGCCTAGTGAACTTGAAGAAGCCCTGTCCTTTCTTCCTTTCCCCTGATTCTGAGGAGGCTCCTGCAAGGCCACACAGGCCACACCCTTGGCAGGGTCTAACATGCAGCAGACAGAACAAAGAAAGACCTGTCCTGGAGAGATAAGCAGCTGGCCGGGCAGGCTCCAGAGCTGTGCAGGAAAGTCTTCCTCTGGGACAAAGCAAGCTCATTCCCTAGGTCTCTGAAAAACGCCAGGCAGGCTGACTCTCATGCTTTTGGAGTCAGATGCATTCAGCAGTCTGCTGGCTCTGCCAGCTCTGGCCCCCTGGGGTGGAGTTTTGTGGAGACCTGAGGCTGCAGGCCTTCCTGGAGAGCAACCCCTCCACCGGAGACTGGGTCCCCACCCCCAGGGTTCCTGCGTGTCCAGTTTATGACTGCGTGTCTGGTGCCTTGCACAGTGGTTGGCACGCATTAGGCCACCTGTAAATACTTGGTGAATCTCTTGTTGAATCAATGTTTGAGTTTCCTCTTCCCTGGGACTTGGGCTAAAACTGGAGAAATGCCAAAACGTGGAGAGCAAAAAAAAAAGAAGCCTTAGAGAAGCCCCAAGATGTGTCAGTGTATCGTTTCTCTGCTTTTTCAAAACAAGCACACATTTGGCAAGTTGAATGTTGGCAATGTCTCATCAAAGTGCATAGGTGCTAAATTCCCTTTGGATAGAGGGAGAATCCAGGAGGCAGATTTGTGATGGCTCTGGGCTTTCTGGAGTGGGAGAAGTCATCACTTTGTCCCCAAGCCTAGCACAGAGGCGGGCACATAGCGGGCACTCTACAACCACCTGCTGACTGTGGAATAAATTCTATCAGCCCTTCTTCTAGTTATTCTTGACATTCATTGAGATACTGTCCCTGAGTCTTTGGTAGGCTTCACTGCCTCCACTGCGCAGACAGCCAGAACTTTCGCCACCCCACCTTCCAGCTCTAAAAGGGCCCTGGTGCAGCTACAGGCAGACAGACGGCCAGTGAGCATCTGACGCAGATAAGCAAGCCTCCTGGGTCCTGTCAGACAAAGCTAGGAGGTGGCTATGCCCAAGCATGGGGCAACGCCAGGCACCACCCCCCTGACAGGTAAGCCTGCCACCTTAGCACTTTTACAATTTCAGATGATTTTCAAGGTGTGTTTAGTAGCCTGGAATAAACTATTGCCTCAGAGGCAAACCCGACCCATGAATATTTGGGATTAATTATTTCTCCTTCGTTTGAGCCCAACGGCCTCCTCAGATGTATATAAAGGGATTGGTTCTGCAGAGGTCCTTAGTTCCCTTCACTATTCCTCCGACTCTCAGCGTTCCTCCTTAATTCTCACACTTTTCTCTTCATCAAGCTCTCTCACCATGAACAGACAAGTCCTCAAGACATCTGGTGGCGGGAGCCAGGGCTTCTCTGGCCGCTCCGCCGTGGTCTCCGGCAGCAGCAGGATGAGCTGTGTGGCCCGTTCTGGGGGAGCCGGTGGAGGAGCCTATGGGTTCTGGAGAGGACCAGGTGGCTTTGGCAGCAGCAGCCTCTATAACCTGGGTGGCAACAAGAGTATTTCCATCAGTGTGGCAGCTGGTGGCTCCCTGGCTAGTGGCTTTGGTGGAGGACGTAGCATCTGTGGGGGTGGCCATGGAGGTGGCTTTGGGGGTGCCTATGGAGGTGGCTTTCATGGATGCAGAGGAGTAGGAGGTGGCTTTGGCGGAGCTGGTGGCTTTGGTGGTCCTGGTGGCTTTGGCCCTGGTGGCTTCCCTGGAGGAATCCAGGAAGTGACTGTCAACCAGAGCCTCCTGCAGCCCCTCAATGTGGAAATTGACCCCCAGATTGGGCAAGTAAAGGCCCAGGAGCGGGAGCAGATCAAGACCCTCAATAACAAGTTTGCCTCCTTCATTGACAAGGTAATGAAGGCTCTGACCGGACCTCCATTTCTAGGCTGTGACTTTGAGTTTAACATTTAGACATAGTATTTAGGATCAGTTCAGGAGGGGCAAGGCTGGAGGAGGAGGGGTTAGGTAGAACTTTAGGGTCTGGGAAGATATTCAGGGCTGATAAGTTTGTCCACATGTACAAGTGAGTGGGACTCAGAGCCGAGGAGCATGCAGGACCTGGTGGAGGACTTCAAGAGGAAGTGAGTGATGGGGCAGGAGTGGGAAGATGCCATCCTTAAGTTCTGGGTGTCTAAATGTCTGCTCAGGTTTCCCATCTATTGCTTTATCCAGGTCTAGGCTGTAGAGCTAGCAACCCTGAGATGAGCTGAGGCCAGGGACAAAAGGGACATAGTCACCAGCAGGGAACAGTCTGACCCAGAACTGGATCAAATATGAACTTTCCAAACATGAGCTGCCCTATGTGGATTTTCAGGTGACCCTTTCCCCTATATGTTGCTGTGCCAGGAAAAGGAAGCTGATGCCCTGCAGAAGGGATTAAAGAGGCTTAAATGGAACCTTAGTCTCAAGGGGCTGTAGAGAAGTTGGCAACTCACTTTGCACGCTTTACCAACCTCCTCAGGAAAAGATGAGTGTTTGGTGACCTTCCCCAGGAAAGGGTAGGTCACACGCTGTCTCCCTCGAGGCTCAAGAGAGTGTTGTCGTGCTGATTATGGTATTTCAATCAGTATCAGTTCCTAGTGATTCACATCCTTTGAAGAGCTGGAGTTTCACTGGAGCCTTAGACAGAAATGATGCCACTGAGGTTTATGCACCTTTTTGCAGAGTGCTTTGAACTTTTGGACGTTGGGATAGAGACATGAAGTCCACAGGAACACCAAGGGGTTCATCTTTATAATTCCCCTGCTTCCAGATAGGGGCTGCTTCCAGTTCCCCTTACCCATCTCTCCTCCTTTTGCAACTTTCCAAATCATGCTGTATCTTTAGTACCCTAACCGATGCAACCATCTGACCATAATCTCTCTAGCTACAGTAGCCCATCTCTACCTTCTTTCTAGAATGTGCTTTTGTGCTGAGGGACCCGGAGATACACAGCCCAGTTCTACCTCAGCTAGCGAAAAAGTTTTCCCTCCTCTGCTACAAGCATTGCCTGATGTTGCTTCTCCCAATGCATTGCAGGTGCGGTTCCTGGAGCAACAGAACAAGGTCTTGGAGACCAAGTGGAGCCTCCTCCAGCAGCAGGGCACAAATTCTGTTATGGGCACCAACAACCTTGAGCCCCTTTTTGAGGGCCACATCAACTCCCTGCGTAGCTACCTGGACAGCATCCTCGGGGAGGGAGGACGCTTAGACTCAGAGCTGAGGAGCATGCAGAACCTGGTGGAGGACTTCAAGAGGAAGTGAGTGATTGGGTACGAGTGAGAAGATGCCTTGGGCCACCCTGTTTCAGAGTCCTGGCTCTCACTGCCTTCCTGCTGACTGCTGGGCAGTGGTGTTGCCTAGCCTATTTTCCTCTCCTTTTCTTCATAGAGGATAGCTTGGTTCATTAAGTTCCTCCTCACTTTCCTTATCCAAGCATAGTCCTTTATAAATAAAATTGTAGTAACAGGGGGTAAGTTTAGAGTTGTAGAAGTACTTCCTTATAAGCCAGGTTGGCGGGGGGTGGGGGGGGGGAATTCTGGTTCTAGGATTTGAAGGATTCTGGGACAACTTACGGTAGGGTGATCAACTGTCCTGGTTTGCCTGGGACTGAGGGATTTCCCATGACACAGGACTGTCAGTGCTAAAACAAGGGCTGTTTGCCTGAGAAACTGGATGGTTGGTCACCCTAATAGGGAGATAGTAAAGAGAATATATTCATCTACAGAAGGATGGAAGAGATAAATGTTCAGGGTTTCAAAGAACAGTGGTATTTATGACCACCTAAAAACCCAAACTCTGCTATTTCTTTTTTACTCTCATAGATATGAGGATGAAATCAATAAACGTACAGCTGCTGAGAATGAATTTGTAACCCTGAAGAAGGTAAGGGTTGTGTGTGAGGTTCCTGGGGCTTGTAGTCATAGGTTTTCAGCTGGGTTTGGGGAATCTCCTCTTACTCCGCTGCCACGGAGCCGCGAACTTCAGGCAGTTGGAGGGATAAACACAAGCCAAGTGCCTCTTAGTCTGGAAAGATTTGTAAAAGAATCAATTCATTTGTCCTTAGTTTTTGAGTAGGGTTGAACTTAAACCATGCCAGTGAGATGTGAATGGCTCCTTCATGTGGAGACCAGCCTTGGATGGTCTTCCCCAACTCTTGCTGCAGTAGCAGTTTGTTGTTTGGTCCTTGGTGGAATGAAGCCTTTATGCTTCTATCTTTCTCTCAGGATGTAGATGCCGCTTACATGAACAAGGTTGAGCTTCAGGCCAAGGTGGATGCCCTGCTGGATGAGATCAACTTCCTGAAGAGCATTTATGATGCAGTGAGAATGTTTCCTACTTCTGGAGCTAACAGGGGTAGGGGTGGAGGGTAAGATGCTTTCAGATTTGAGGCTGGGGCATTTTAGTACCTAGGGTCCTAGAAGGCTATCTGGTATGAGCCTAGAGATAAGGGCCTATGGTGGGTGTCCCATAGGACGGGCTGCATACATGCGGTTCTCTGAGCGGTTGGGGACCAGGGTGGGGCAGATGTACATTCAGAGCTAATAATCAGTGAGTGGGATTGTTGATCAGGAGTCTCTTGGTGCTTCACTGTGCTTGCTGCAGAGGACCAGAGAGGGAAAAGATCCCTTTTGTTGGCAGGAGCTGTCCCAGATGCAGAGCCATGTCAGTGACACTTCTGTGGTGCTGTCCATGGACAACAACCGCTTTCTGGACCTAGACAGCATCATTGCTGAGGTCAAGGCCCAGTATGAGGATATTGCTCAAAGGAGCAAGGCTGAGGCTGAGGCCCTATACCAAACGAAGGTGTGTGTGAGGTACCTCTCAAAGGATCCACTGAGGACCTCAGGGAGGCTGTGGCCTGTGGTGCTGCTGGGTGGTGAGGCGTCAGTGGTCAGTGGGTGGACTCCTCTTGGTTCTACACTCTGCACACATCCCTCTAATAGCTGTTGAGTTACAAAAAGCCCTACCCCCTGCGGGGAGGTGGTTCCCCTGCCCAATGCCAGGCCACATGGGATTGATTCTAGCTAGGCTAAATCATGGCATCAAGCTTGCTCAGAAACTTCAGGGTGGGAAAATTTCCCCACAACAACCCAGGCGTTCCCTTTCCTGCTGCCTTAGGGGTGCCCATGCTGAAACACAATTCAATGTCATTTTAACACATGCTTACTAAGGTCCTCATGTGTCAGTGGATGATGTTGGGAAAATAAAAACAAATCGTAAAGTTGCATCAACATCTCATCTGCCCTTCTGTTCTCTAGTTGGGAGAGTTGCAGACCACAGTTGGCAGACATGGTGATGACCTGAGGAACACCAAGAGTGAGATCATGGAGCTCAACAGGATGATCCAGAGGCTTCGGGCAGAGATTGAGAATGTCAAGAAGCAGGTGGGATGGTGACAGGTGCTGGTGCCTGGGAAGACTGGTGAGGGATGACGGCTAGGATCTTAAGAATCCTAGCCTAGGATGGACTCCTAGAAGTCATCTCAGGGAGCATCTGCCTGCAGGGTGTTCAAGGAACAAGCCAGTCTAGATGGCTGGCTAATCCATGGGAAAATATCTCCATGGATGAAGACAAGACGGAGGAGCTAGGGGATGGGTGACATTGCCTGACTTTAAGATGCTTGCTATGGGACAATCCATTCTAAGACTCAGAGACCCTGAGACCCTCTCACTGGCTCATCCCTTTCCCTACTTCCCCCTCCCCAGAATGCTAACCTCCAGGCAGCCATTGCGGAAGCTGAGCAGCGTGGGGAGCTGGCCCTCAAGGACGCCAATGCCAAGCTCCAAGACCTGCAGGCTGCCCTACAACAGGCCAAGGATGACCTGGCCCGGCTGCTGCGTGACTACCAGGAGCTCATGAATGTCAAGCTGGCCCTGGATGTGGAGATTGCCACCTACCGCAAACTGCTGGAAGGCGAAGAGTGCAGGTGGGCCTCCAATCCCATCTTCACGTAGCCTCTGGCCCGAGGTCAAATGCTGAGGGCCAGATAAGTGACCAAGTAAATGAGGATGGAGAACTGCAGTCTATAGAGAGGCTCTCGCCTTCCATAGGCCTTGAGGAGAAGTACTTGCCTTTACCAGACCATTCCCTTCATACGTAGTCAAAGTGCATCTGCAGCCAGTGTTCACAGGGTCTCTGTGTTATTGTCCATAGAAGGATGGAGAAAGGGTACTGAACTGCCAGACTTCTGAATTTAGTTCTTGTTACTATTCATTACCTTGATCCATGAACTTTGTGATGGAACGCCATCTTTCTCTTGCTTTCTCAAACAGGATGTCTGGAGAGTGTCAGAGTGTTGTGAGCATCTGTAAGTAGCCAAAGTAACCATGACAATGAGAGTCCATTCTCAAATATCTGCCAATACAGAGCAGTAGCAACTAATCAAAACAGTTATTTCTAAGGAAGTAGGAGGGATTTTCTGGGAGTGGGGCAAGGGGGGACAGCAGATTGGCTTTTGTAATTGTTCTGGGTTCAGGACAATATTAATAGATCTAGACAGTAGATGGGGAATATCCAATAGGGAGCCTGTTAATGGGAGGAGACATTCGGGCTGAGTAATCTCCAATGGGTGGTGGAGAGTTGATCATATGTAGAAGCAGCCACTGGATAATTCATAATGGCTTAACTCCATGGGAATGAAAATTTATGACATTAGAATGGCTCACAGTGATCATTGGTACAAAGCCTGCCTTGATCCTCTCCCAATTATCCTGGCACAGTGGGTCATTAATTGATTATAATATAGTGACACGGGCACTGACTGATGTACTCTCCTCTCCCTCCTACAGCCGTAGTCAGCAGCAGCAACAAGACTTCAGCCTCAGCTGGCGGTTATGGAGGTGGCTACAGCGGTGGCACAGGCAGCGGCTTTGGCTGGGGAGGTGGCAGTGGATTCGGGGGCGGCGGTGGTTTTGGCGGCGGCAGCGGCTTTGGCTCCGGCTCCGGCGGTCGCTGCGGGATCAGTGGCGGAGGCTTCAGCTCCGGCAGCAACCGAGGGGGCAGTATCAAGTTCTCATCGTCTTCCCAGCGCTGCTCCAGATAAATAACGCCCCTCGCATCGCAGCCACTCCGCGTCTCCCCTCCTGATCTGCCCCTCCCCTCCTGACATCACCCACACCCCCGGCGCCCTTCATCCCCACCCCTCCAGAGGAGAAGCTCTTTGGGGCCAGAAGACTGGAGGCTTCTTGCTCCTCCATTCAGACCCTGGCCATGCTCACTCAAGGAAATTTCAGATTCTCCTCTTTCTGGCTCCTGCCTGTGCCTGTGATTGTTCAGGGGGGTCTCAGCTGGCTTCTGCTGCCCTTGAGGTCCCCTCTCTGGGTGGGACGGTTACCAGAGTTCTGATATATATAACATGGAGTCCCCTCTGCCACCTGTTCTGTCGCCAATAAAATGCATTGTCTTTCACAGCAGGTGTCTGTGTTTCTCTCCCCCTCTCTCTCCCCACTGTACTGACTTCTCTGTCCTCTCCCTGGTCTCCCAGGCTTTCACCTCTTCCACAGGATCTGTGTGGTCCACAGAGTGATGGAGTCCCATTCCTCTGAAACCAAGGCAGTTAGTCCTTACTGTCCATTGTGTGACATCTAAATGGGCAAGATCTGGTTGTCCCTTTATTCTTTGAGACTTGGGGATGGGGGCACACTCCAGGAGGCTGAGTGGCCTCTCGGTTCTCAGGGGTGAAGGCTGAACCAGGCAGGCATCCATCTCCTCCCCACTTTCCTCATTTGGGAAAACCTAAGAGGGCCTTGAGTTTCTTAGGGGCTTGGGGACAGAGGGATCTTTCCTTTAGTGCCAGTCCCCATTTAAGCTGACATACTGAAAACTCTTCCCCAACAAAGTGCCCTTGGGAAAGTTGTGAGCTGCTAAAACCTAGGGATGCAGGGATGTCCTGAGAGCCATTTCTAAGTCGGACCCATGGGCCACCAGTCCATCAAGGAGGGGTTTCACACCCATCAAATCTTCCCTCCTTGCAGCTCATATTAATGGTTCTTAGAAGTCCTGTTGCAAGGAAACTTGTTAGCTCTTTTTAACCCATACTTACCACAAAGGTCGTCTTTTCAATAAATAACTAATGTCCCTCAGAAAACATCCTGCACCTGAGCATTGTCTGAGTGAGCTCTGGGTCTCCATCTTTAGGCATCAGCCACCGAAGTGCCTGATGTCCTGACCCCAGGAAACTCTGATGGTGTTAACTGGTCATGGAGTGCTGTCCAGAAGATCTCTGCTGGAAGGCACTGAGGCTCAAGAAGTCCAGGAAGATGGAGGTTCAGAGAAGTGGAATGACTTGCTTAAGGTTAGATAGTATGTGAGGGCCTGAGCTGGGAATGGACATGTTATTCTGAGTCCAGAGCTCGTTCCCTTCCCCACACTTCTCTGAGGCTGCAGTTGCTGCCCTCCTAGGCGTGCCCCCCTACCTGGGCAGCCAAGAACACATAGGCTGTGGAATAGAAACACTTAGCCAGGCCAGATCAGGCCAGGCCAGGGAAGCACTGTTTACACCCCTGAGATGGGGAAGGACAGTTAAACAAACAAACCAAATAGCAACTGAGGATCAGAGATTCCGTAAGGAAGTCCCATTTCCACACTTGGCAGAGCAATAAAGCTGCCAGTTTCACTGTGATCACCCTATGAAGGCTCTTTGAAAGAGGTGGGATTTAGTAGTTGTTGCCTCATTTTTGGGCAGGAGGGTATTTTTCTGGTTGGTATCCCTCTGTGGAGAAAGAGTAGGGGAGATAGGCAGGGAGACTCAGTTCCTGACCTAGCTCAGAAGTTAGCCTATGGGATAGAGCCCGCCGATTATGGGGCAGCTATTTCACTCTGGATGAAAGCACCAATAAATTATTTCCTTCCTTCATTCAACCAATAGTTGTTAAGTGTTTGCTCTCTGTCAGGCTGGCTGAATGTTGGAGATGCATTGAGCAAAAATCAGACGTTGCCCCTGTTCTCATTCTTGTAAGGGAGCCTGACAAAAACCAAGTAAACAAGCAAATGATAAAATAATTTCAAGCTGTGATAGTGTATTAAGAAAACCAACTGGGGCTGAGGTAGAGAATGACAGGACTTGCTAATGGACTGAGTGTGGAGGGTAAGGGAGAAGGAAGACGCAATCATGAGTCCCAGTTTCCGGGTATGAGCAACTGGGTGGCTGGTGGTGCCATTTCCCAGGAAGGTGGGAGAAGGAGGGTGGGATGGGCCTGAGGAGGAACCTCAGAAGCTCCGTTTTAGGCAAGCTTGAGCTGCTCAGGAGATAGCCAAATGGAAATGTCAAGACTGTAGTTGGAGATGTGAGTGTGGATTCAGAAGGGAGGCCTGTCAGGGTTGGAGGTTCACGTTTGGACAACATCAGCAATAAGGATGGTTAGGGTAGTTTTTAAAGCCATGGGAACTGATGAGATGTCCTAGAGAAAGAGAAGAGAAGAGGGCCCAAGTTCAGCCCCAAGGAAGCCCAGTATTCAGAGTTAGGGAGAGGAGAACGGTCAGCCAGACAATAGAACCAGGTCCAAGCTTTCCAAAATGCCTCCTCCTGAGAAGTCAGGGGGTTTCTAAGTTGGCTCCAAGGGACGCTAGAGCAGGACCAGCTTCCACAGGACATGACCCACTGGTCTCAAGTCTCACATTTAGAGAGTGGCTCATTTTCCTTTGCTATTCCTTTTCCATAGAACTCTAATCTATGCCCACTGACCATTGTTCTGCCTATGGGTGTTGACAGGAGACTAACAGCTCAGCTGCTAACCCACAGACTGGCAGCTCAAATCCACCGGTTGCTTCTTGGAAACCCTATGGGACAGTCCTACTCTGTCCTATAAGGTCACTATGAGTCAGAACCGACTCTACAGCAACAGGTCTTATCTCTACCTTAGCAGCCCTTTAGTGTTTGGGAAGAACTCATGTAGCTTCTTAAAGGAGAGAGTAGCCAGGGTAGGCTGGTTCACCAGGAATGGGGGTAGTAAAGAGGGCTATTTCTTAGATGTTTCATTGTCCTGGACGGATGGCCACAGCAGGTGACTTTGGTGCCAGGACCTGAAATTGTAGGAATTAACCTCTACACTTGACTAGATATTCTTCTCAGCACGCCGTGACCATTTCTAATACAGGCTGAAAGCACCTTCTGGGGGACTTTACCGGATTTTGAGTGCTCCCGCTCTTCCTTTTGCCTCAGCATTTACACAATTTCTTGTGTTAAATTCTATGTTGATTTTTCAAGTGCTCTTAAGTCACTGGGATTGGGTTTACTTTATTGTACTCGACTAGACTTTTTGTTCTTTGAGTAGGAAGCAGATTGGTGTTGAGTTGTCCATTCTTATCCTATCCTCTAAGGCAGGCTGTTTGCTCACAGGGGGTCATGGGGGAACTCACAGATTTTGTTGAATAATACCATCTTGACTTGTATGCTTGGGGCCCTAAACTGGATTAGAAGGCCATTGGTCAATGGTCAAATATTTCTTTTGCTCCATCTACTTAGTTCCACATCCCTCTCCCTTCCTGTTCTAAGAGTTTGTTGACTCTCTGGTTTACACTTCCCTTATGATTAAGGAAACCAAGATATGTTTTAGATTTTAGGTTATTTCCTTCTGGTATACAGGTATTCCAGTTGCTGTCCAGTCAACCCTGACTCATGGTTACCCCATGTGTGTTAGAGTAGAGCTGTGCTCCATAGGGTTTTCACAGGCTGATTTTTTTTTTTTTACTGTACTTCAGGTGAAGGCTTACAGAACAAATAGTTTCTCATGAAACAGTAGTACATATATTGTTTCATGACATTGGTTAACAACCCCACAACTTGTTAACCCTCTAACTTCTCAACCTTTTTTTTTTTTTTGGTGAAAATACACGTAGCCAAAGATACACCATTTCAAAAATTTCTACATGCACAGTTCAGTGACATTGACTACGCTCTTCCAATTGTGCTGTTATTCTCACTTAAGATGAAGGCTTACAGAACAAAATAGTTTCTCATTTAACAGTTACTACAACTGTTGCCCTATGACAATGGTTAACAATCTCACAACACATCAACAATATCCTTACTCAACCTTGGGTTCTCTATCACCAGCTTCCTTGTCCCTTCTGCCTTCCAGCCCTTGTCACTCGACTACTGTACCTCGTTAGTCTCATTTGGTTTTATGGGGCTGTCCACTCCCAGGCTGAACGGTGAACCTCGAAGGTAACTTCACACTGAGCTAAAAGGGTGTCTGGGGGCCATACTCTTGGGGTTTATCCAGTCTCCTTTAGGCCAGTAAATTTGGTCTTTTTTTTGTGTGTGAGTTAGAATTATGTTGTACGTCCTTCTCCAGCTCTGTCCAGAACCCTCTGTTGTGATCCTGGTCAGAGCAGTCAGTGGTGGTAGCCGGGCACCATCTAGCTGTACTGGACTCAGTCCGGTGGAGGCCTTGGTAGCTGTGGACAATTAGTCCTTCGGACTAATCTTTTCCTTGTATCCTGTTCTCTTCATTTTCCCTTGCTCCCGAAGGGATGAGACCAGTGGAGTATCTTAGATGGCCGCTCATAGGCTTTTAAGACCCCAGACACTACTCACCAAGGTAGAGTGCAGAGCATTGTCTTTATAAGCAGTGTCATGCCAATTGAGCTAGATGTTCCCCGAGACCATGGTACCCACAGATTTTTTGGAAGTGGATTACCAGATCCTTCTTGTAAGATGCCTCTGGGTGGATTTAAACCTCCAACCTTTCGGTTAACAGCCGAGTGCCTTAATTTTTTGCACCACACAGGGACTCCAGGATGTAGGCATAGGCCAGAGCAAACAGCAACAGTGATGGTGACACCACATCCACAAAAGTCTCAGTTAAGGAAACCATGGGATTGTTTCCCATAAGAATCTGAAACTAATTCAGCATCTTCTTGTAGATAATCCAGACTCGACTGCTGGTGGTCAAGGTTTGCATATAAAGTTTTGTGTAACGTGTAGGTAAATCTCTATATGACTGTTCTCTGTGCTGCCTAGACCTGGGTGGGATTTTGTTGGTCAATTGTCAGAAGTCTCATCTTTGGGATTTGGGCCGCCCCTTTACCTTGCTCTCTCAGCACTTTGGTCCAGGCCCATTCTCTCTCTGCTAACAAAGATTGGAAATGTGGACACCTTGCAATACATTGGGGATGCCTGAGAAAAACTCACTTAAGTTATGAAAACACTGCTTCACCTATTTTCTCTGTATCCCTCACAGGCTCCTCTTGCTTGAAAACTGCACAGTGCACATCTCTGTTCTGCCTAAGATCACACCACCACTTCCAGTCCGGGATTAGTTCTCCTAGGGACCCATTGGCGTGGGGGTGGTAAGAACAAGCTGGGACCTTTGGCATCTGTGGTGACATGACTGAAAGGTGACAGCTCCATCAACCCCTGCAGAGATGGGGATAGGAAAGGATGGCACAAAATCAGTGGTTGTCAGAGGGGGCAATTGTCTGGAGACATTTTTGTTGTCACAACCGGAGGTGCTAATGGTTTCTAGTGGGTAGAGGTCAAGGATGGTGCTAAACATCCTATAAAGCACAGGACATCCCCCTACTACAAAGAATTATCTGGTCTAAAATGTCAATAGTGCCGCTGTTGAGAAATGCTGCATCAAAGCAAGAGCTTATCTTATCTACTCCTCTACTTAGGAAAGGACCCTTAGCTACAGTGATAATCCTTACAGCCGAGCGGAGTGTAGACCCTTCTGAATATGATAAAAGTATAAGCTTTTAGTAGTTTTTTTTTGCTTGTTGTAAAACAGAAATACCCTTTTACTCTGAGCAAAGTCATCGGAAACAACAAAGGCTAGCAGTGTGGCCTTATGGGGTACTTCCTATACTGGCCCAGACAGACAAAAGAATCCTTTCAGCATTTAAAGTTCTTCAGGGAGGGGAGCCATCCACATTTTACTGTACATGGGTATCACCTTGGAAGCTTGTGGAAAATGCCTATTCCTGTATTCCAGTCCGAGATATTCTGAATCATTAAGCGTGGGGCAGGTCGCAGGAGTCTTAGTATTCAATAGTTACTTGGGATTCTGGGAAGTGGTCCAGGGCCACAATTGTTCTTTCAACCTGTCCAGTGCAGTGCCCTATTTCTGTAGCTTCAGGCAGTCCCTTCCTGTGTATTCAGAGCTGTAGTTCATGCTCCCCGTGTGAGGGGTAAATTATACATCTCAAGGTAGGGAGGGGGTTCCAGACATCCCTAAGGGTCAGGACCAACAGAGATGCACACATCTGCTCTGGGGAGGTCTTCTCAGCCACCCTTCCCAGAGGCACCATTCCAATTCAACTGCACAAACCCTGGTGAGTACCCACTACGGTAGGCTCTGTGCTGAGCACTGGGAATTCATTGGCAACTCAGATTCACTCTTCCAGAAACCTCTCTTCTAGAATCATCCTAATTCTTCAGTCTCCATAGAATTCAGGTTCTTGTTGGGAGATTTAGTCATTAACAGGCAAGAATCTTACAGTCTTGATGCTTTCACAAGACATAAGCTTATTCTCACCCCAAATTCCTACAGAAGCAACTGTAATTAAGGAAAAGAGAAACAGAGGCAGAAACACCAGGTCTGAGCAAATATCAGTCTGGGTCCCCTATGTGCACTTCGTGCTTTGTGAAATTAATCGAAGAGCAGACAAGTAGCCAGGCTCCTTGAAGTTTTCTTCCACCTCCAACCACCTGCCCACACCTCTGCCTGTCACCCAGACTTAGAGGAGGGTGACGTAGCACTTTGAGCTCTGAAAGGTCTCTGGCAGGACTGGCTACATAATCTGCAGGGCCCAGTGCAAACACAATGAAATGCAGGATCCCTTGTTAAAAAATTAAGAATTTCAAGATGGTGACAGCTGAGCATTAAATCAAGTGCAAGGACCTCCTGAGGGCGGGGCTGCTGGGCAACTGTGCAGGCCACACACCCAGGAAACTGGTCCTGTCTCTGGGAGAAGAGATTCCACATGAGTGCTTGGGATCCTCATCTCTTTTGTCACTTTTGAAATGTCTCTGTTGAAATGTGTCCACTTTCTGTTCCAGGTATGAAGATGAGATCAACAAACGTACTACAGCAGAGAATGAGTTTGTGGGGCTCAAGAAGGTAGGTGAGCTGGGACGGCTGCTTCCAGGCTCCCTCCCTGGGGGCTACCCACCTCTGAGAGGGTTGTGTTTCCTTACAATTTTGGAAATGGGGTGTTTGATGAAGGAAGGTGCTCTGAGTACATGCTGGTGTGGGAGACATCTTAAATGTTAATGTGACTAATGAGATGATTAGTAATGTAAATGAATAACGAGTGTTTTATGTCTAGCGTCAATCAAGGTTTTCAGCCTACAAATGTACCCTGGATGTTATTTTTTTAATGATTTTTTTTTATCGTGGTAAATACACAGGTAACAAAACATTCGCCATTTCAACAATCTTCACACGTACAGTTCAGTGACATTAAGTATGTTCGTCATGTTGTTCAATCATCAGCATTCCTGAATTTCTTTGTCACTCTTAACAGAAGCTCAGTGTTCCCTAAACATTGTGTCTTCCTTTCTCCTTCCCTTCCTGGATGTTATTAATAATATCAATTAGCAAAAACTTGTAGCTTGTTTAAACTAGCCATTCTAAAGACCAAGTAGTGAGAAGAATACCCTCCCTTCTATTCAGGAGGTTGGGTTTTTGGTACTATATAACCAAAGTCACATGCTAGGTAAATGTAAATTTTTTCTACCCTAAAAATGGATGGTTACTCTGTGCCTGGATAATATGGTTTGTATTATGTTAAGACAGTGGGGTTTGATTGATTGAAGCAATTGGAAGTAAGAAAACTACTTTGGTTTTCTTTCTTTCAAAAGGAAAGGGAAGGTGAGAAGTCACAGAAGCAGGCATAGCAAGGAAAGGGCAAAGAGGAGACCTGAGGGCTTAGGAAGACCCAATGGCGTGAGGGGACTAGAAGGTCATTGCTTTGGGTTTCTGACCTCCGCTCAGGATGTGGATGCAGCTTACATGAATAAGGTGGACCTGCAGGCCCTTGTGGACAGCCTCATGGATGAACTGAACTTCCTGAGGACCCTCTATGAGACGGTAAGTCCTTGCTTTGCCCATTCCAGCCCCTTTCTATCTGTACCTCCCTAAGCATAACTTTAGGGGACAGTCAAGCAGCAGGACACTCACACAGCCAGCAACAGGGCTCAGAACTCAGCTCCACCCCTGGGAATTGCTAACTTAGCTCCCCAGCCTGCACAGACCTGACCCACAATCTTGCAGGGACCCTCTCTGTCCCCTTTATTTACCTTCTGTCATCAGCCCTCTTTGTTCTTCATCTTTCCTCTGGCTCATATACCAACATCACAGCTTGCTCCTTCAGAATACTCCTCCTTACTGAGTCCCATAGAAACTCACACAGTAGCTTCACAACCTGATTACAGTTACACATTTCCTTTAGCCTTGCTTTCTGGCTTCCTTTGGGCTGTAGCCAGGCCTGAGATGCAAGCTTAATATTCTAAGTGTCCCACTCCTGGCCCCATTCTTAGGGTATTTCTGCCAGTAGAGGATTCTTGGACTTCTTCATCCCCAGCATCTCCTGCGGCCAGCAGCATAGGGAGTGTGACCATCCATGTTCCCTGCAGGAGCAGTCCCAAATGCAGAGCCATGTCAGTGACACGTCCGTGGTGCTGTTCATGGACAATAACCATTGCCTGGACTTAGACAGCATCATTGCCGAGGTCAAGGCTCAGTATAAGGAGATTGCCCAGAAGAGCAAGGCTGAGGCTGAGGCCCTGTACCAGACTAAGGTGGGAGCCCTCCCTCTGTCCCCATACTCTAGGGGATACAACTTTAAGTCTTGATGACATTCCTAGACAATGTGCCAACATTTTGCAAAGCCATGTTGATGGGTTTATTATTTGTCAGGTTGGGGAGCTGCAGACCACAGCTGGCAGGCACAGTGATGACCTCAGGAGCACCAAGAGTGAGATCATGGAGCTTAACAGGATGATCCAGAGGCTGCGGGCGGAGATTGAGAACGTTAAGAAGCAGGTGAGTCCAGGGTTTATGGAGAGTTCCTGGAGATCTTCTGGGCACTGGGGAGAAGCAGCAACAGCTGTGCACCTGTACCCTATACTCTCTCTGTCCTTTCATAGTGTCACATGTGGGATAGCACAGTCTCTGGAAACCTCCGCCCTCCCAGATGTTCCGTTCCTAACTTAGTTCTTAATGCTAAATAGTCCCTAAGCAGAGATAGTTGCTCATTCTGCTTTGCCTAGCAAATCTTGCAACTGCAGTGGTGGCCTTAAACATTCAGCTCTCAGCAGGATCTGCCGTCAGCTGAGTTATTTATCAAACTCTTCACATAACCTCCGTGGCTGACTGGTATCATTGGAGTGAAATGACCAAGCAAAGGTTTTTTACACCGTCTTGCAAAAAAAGATCACAGACCTACCAGATCACTACTAACATTATCAGTCTAGGAAAGCAAATCATTGTCCTTTTCTTTGATGAGAGATGAATTAATTTCAATGGGCCAGAGATGAATGAATGAACCCATTGTAAAATCAACTCCTGTTTTCTAAGCATGCCCTGTTGGGATTTCTAAGGAAGTGGAGACAGGGATGCTGGATGGGGAAGAGCTCTCCCCTCAGGAAAGACTAGGTGCCTGCTTCTTGGTCACTATGCTAATTGGTCTCCTACTCCCCTCCTCAGAATGCCAATCTTCAGGCGGCCATTGTGGAAGCTAAGCAGCGTGGAGAGCCGGCCCTCAAGGACGTCAATGCCAAGCTCCAAAGCCTGCAGGTCGCCCTGCAACAGGCCAAGGATGACCTGGCCCGGCTGCTGCGCGAGTACCAGGAGCTCATGAATGTCAAGTTGGCCCTGGAAGTGGAGATCGCCGCCTACAGGAAGCTGCTGGAGGGTGAGGAGTGCAGGTGAGGGGCAGTGGAGTCAGCATTCTCCAGATATGATTTTATAGTGACTTTTGATAAGAAGGAAACCCTGGTGGCATAGTGGTTAAGAGCTACAGCTGTTAACCAAAAGGTTGGCAGTTCAAATCCACCAGGTGCTCCTTGGAAATCCTACGGGGCAGTTCTACTCTGTCCTTTAGGGTCACTATGAGTTGGAATCAACTTGACAGCAATGGGTTTGTTTTTTTTTGGTTGGTTTGATAAGAAAGAGAGCAAGGTGATAAGGAAAGGACAACTCAGTCCAAGGGAAAGTAGTCTCCTGAAAGACAGTTAAAGATTCGAGTCTCACTATTTTTTGCTAACCAGCATCATTCAATTCTCATCTTTTTATTTATTTATTTATTCCTATACAAAAATTTATACGTACATTGTTATGTGACCCTAATTGCTCCCCCCATACTGTGAGAGCACACTCTTCCTTCCCACCCGATTGCACGTGTTCATTCAACCAGCTCCTAACCCTCTCTGCCTTCCCATCTCACCTCTGGACAGAAACTACCCGTTTAGTCTCTTGTATCTACTTGAGCTAAGAGGCACACTCCTCACGCCTATCACTTTATGTCCCACAGTCCAGTCCAATCCCTGTCTGAAGAGTTGGCCTCGGAAATTGTTTTAGTTCTGGGCTGATAGAGAATCCAGGGGCCATGCTTTCTGGGGTTCCTCCAGTCTCATTCAGACCATTAAGTCTGGTCTTCTTACTGGAATTTGAGTTTTGCACCCCACCTTTCTCCTGCTCCATCAGGGACTCTCTGTTGTGTTCCCTGTCAGTGTGGTCATTGGTGGTAGCCCGACACCATCTAGTTCTTCTCGTCTCAGGCTGATGAAGTCTCTGGTTTATGTGGGCCTTTCTGTCTCTTGGGCTAATACTTTCCTTGCGTCCTTAGTGTTCTTCATTCTCCTTTGCTCCAGGTGGGACCAACTGATGCATCTTAGATGGCTGCTTGCAAGCTTTTAAGACTCCAGACGCCACTCACCAAAGTAGGATGCAGCAGCAGCAGCAGAAGCAGCAGTGGTGGCTACGGAGGAGTCAGTGGCAGCAGCAATGGGGGCCGAAACAGCAGCGGGGGCTACCGGAGTGGCAGCAGTGGGAGCAGGCTTGACAGGGGAGGCAGCAACTCTGTGAGCCAAAGTGGAATTAGCTCCAGCTCTGGCAGCAACCGAACCTCTGGAGGCAGTGGCTACAAGTCTGGCAGTGGAGGCAGCACCAATGTCCACTTCTCCCAGACCACCAGCTTCAGCCAGCACTACTCCAAGTGGTCCTCTGGGCCAAATCTCCATGTCCACGTGCTTCCCTCTCAGCCTGCACCAGAACTTCCCACTCTCTGCCTGACATCAGCAAATGCACACAGTTCAACCTTTCTTTTCCTCAAGTTCTCTGGAGAAAGGGCTGACTTCCTGGCTCCTCCGTATCCCAAACCTTTCCTGGGCCAAGGAGGTCCAGCTGCTAGTTTGGGATGATGATGCCCCTGGATGAGCCCCTGTGATGGCTCCTGACTTCGGATAGCAACACCAGAGCCCAACCTGGTCTGGGCCTTCCCAGCCTGGTCCATTCCCACTCTGGATCTTCTCTCTCACCAGGAGTTATGGGCTGAAGCCAGCACTTCTCAGCACTGCCTGTGGAGGGCAGTATAGAGGGGTCAGTGCTGGAGCGTGGGCTAGTCAAGCTCTCTAGACTGTTGGTTACCAGCGTGCCCTCCCCACATCTGGGCATTGTGCCCTAACTCACCTCTGTCCTTTAATTCTCTGAGTTGTGGATCCTCTTTGGTGGTGAGCATACTGCACTTTCTTTTCTCAATAAATTGCACTGTATTTCACATCTTGGGGTCTGGGTCTCACTGAAGGAGTCAGCAGAATAAACCGAAGCCTAAAAGTGAAGGGAGATCAGTGGGGGTTGTGATCTTTCAGAAGTTGAATAGTGGGTGTAAAGGAAGCTGGGTGTAAAGGAAGCTGAATAGTCTTGGCTTCTCCTTTACCCATTTCATTGGGTTCTTGTGATAGGTCTGTCCAAGGGCATTTATGGAGTTTAAGCGGGGATCTTTCCCACTCCTAAGTAGGTCATCTGATCCATCCTATTGCTTCTGAGCAGGTGGCCTCTGTGCTCCAGTCTTGGAAGAAGAGTGTTCTGCAGTTCATCAAGGGACTAGATTCCACTGGGACTGTGGCTCTTTTGCATCACCCCTGCTCCAGCCAGGCACAGAGCAAATTCTCTTTCTGCAAACACAGCTCCTGGGATTTGAATGGGCCAATATACAACACACCTCTCTCTTGCCTGCCCAGGTTCTAACCCAATTAAGAGATAAAAGAATAAGGTAAATGGAGAACCAAAATATTGCCTTCATTGCAAACAAAGCAGATATTGGAGAATGTGGCTTATGCCTTGGGTGAAATGGATTTCCTATTCCAGGACCTCAGGATTAGGCCAGATTTCCCACCTGGACAGAGGAAGCATGGGGCTACCACAGCCTTCCTTATGGGGTCAGACACCCTGCAGTTGATAGGAGAGCAGAACACATAGGTAGTTACACCCTGAGACATGGAGTGGCTGAGCTATGTGTACCTAGTTCCTCCTTTCAGACTCACCAATCAGGTATGAGAGAGGGTGGGACTGTTAGACTAATGAAGCTCACTCCAGATGGGTGTAAAATTAAGAACGAGAAAGATGCATTCGTGCCCTTATGCCAGCATTTCCCAGTTGTTCTCAGAAAGCTGAAACCCAAACTCAGAGGACAGGGGTAATGAGGCAGCCACTGAGATTTGGTTAGGGAAACTGAGGGCTTTAGTGGACATGACAATTAGGGTCTCTATTCCTTTCCCCATCCCTCAAACCAATCTCATCTGCATGCATTTGAGCATGGTAAGACACTGGTTTGTAAGTCACTGTAGATCATGTATTACCCCCCAGAAGTTGGGCCAGGGCTGGATTAATGAGAGAGCGTCTTTATTTGTCTGATGGCCCAAGGAGGGCCTGGCCTTCATGCTCTTGAGCCCAAGATGGGCCTGTCCCCTTCTAGCTCAAGCTATCTGTTCTCCAAAGCCTAGCAGCCCTGGTCTCAAGACTTGGAGAAGGAGACATTTTAAAGTTCCTACACTTGAGAGTTGAATAAATTCTTGCCCACCTTTTCAAGGCATACAGCAGAAGGTAGCCCCTTTCCCTACTTACTCTTAGTACTTTGGCAGCAGGGGGAGGGAGTTCTTTATTGCTTATCTTACTTAACTTTCAGAGACGTTGAAAGAAACATCACCAACCCCCAGGAAAACTGCCCAGTTGCTCAGCTGCTTGTGTTGCCTAACTTATTGGGAAGAGGTTGAACTGTCCTGGTTTAGGCCAGCCTCTCATTAGACTGGGATGGCAGGGTTTGGGGATGGCTCCTTCAATCTCTTTACCCATTTGGGCAATGTGTGTGGAGAGCTCAGTCCTGGGCACTGTCTCAGGGCCCTGCACAGGGTGTGGGATGCTCACTGAAAGTTTGGTAGTCATCTGAAAAAATGAATAGAGATGAGTACAGAGTGACATCCCCAGTCTGAAAGGAAGATGGGATAGGTCACATGTCAAGGCAGGACCAAGCTGAAAGTTGACAGTGAGGGTCCACTTGTGAAGAAGGATGGTGGAGGTGGTGAAAGACTGAAAGAAACTTGGACTTGAGGGATAGGTCACTCATGAAAGTCATGTTGGAGAGGAAGCTTAGAGCAGGCTGGGAAGGAAAGAGAGTCTGGAAAACATGGAGGAAGGGCAAGGGGATAGGGTTCAGACCTTCAGACCAAATCCCAGAAGAACTCCAGGACTCCCATCATGCTCCATGTCTGTGGCACATAGATAGCCTCCAGAGTGAAGGCATCGTGTCTGAGGCCAGGATAGAGGATGGGGAGGAACAGATTATTTCTAAGTCTGTGGCAAACAGACATTCCTGAGCTTTCTGAGTCTTATGGAGTCCCTCAAATTCATTTCCCATTTGAAATAGAACTGAGGAGGGGAGGCTGCTGTCAGGGTGGGCAGAGTAGGTATTTACCGGTTCAGAATGGTCAGAGGGGTGACAAGAGTCTTCCCAAATTGACACTTGAAATCCTACCATTTATGTCTTTAGGATTAAACAGTCTCTCCTGGTGGCAACTGCTTCCTTATTCTCCATCTTTTATCTTTATTCTTTATCCTCTGTTCTTCTCTCCTTTCAAAACTTCTTTTGTCTACATTATAAAAGCAACATACACTTATAGCAAAAGTGCATAAAATATAGCAAAGTAAAAAAGAAGAAAATAAAGATCACTATAATTCTACCACACCATGATATTTTTCTATGCACACACACATACACACACAAAGAGAAATGTATATATAAATAGATCATATTTACAGAGTAGACTCTTACAATACATACTGCGTTATAACCGGATTTTCATGTAATCTATTGTGGAATTCATCCATTTAGCCATTCAACAAATATATTGAGTGCCTACCACTGTGAATCCACATGTTGAGCAAATAATCCAAGAAGTGGTTTAAAATCAGGAAAGGTATGCGTCAAGGTTGCATCTTTTCACCACACTTATTCAACCTGTATGCTGAGCAAATAATCTGAGAAGCTGGACTATATGAAGAACTTGGCATCAGGATTGGAGGAAGACTCATTAACAGACTGTTTTACGCAGATGATACAACCTTGCTTGCTAGAAGTGAAGAGGACTTGAAGCACTTACTGATGAAGATCAAAGGCTACAGCCTTCACTATGGATTACACCTCATCATGAAGAAAGCAAAAATCCTCACAACTGGACCAATAAACAACATCATGATAAACAGAGAAAATATTGAAGTTGTCAAGGATTTCATTTCATTTGGATCAACAGTCAATGCCCATGGAAGCAGTAGTCAAGAAATCAACCGATGTTTTGTATTGGGCAAATCTGCTGCAAAAGACCTCTCAGAGGTGTTAAAAAACAAAGATGTCACTTTGAGGACTAAGGTGTGCCTGACCCAAGCCATGGTATTTTCAATTGCCTCATATGCATATGAAAACTGGACGGTGAATAACAAAGACCGAAGAAGAATTGATGCCTTTGAATTATGGTGTTGGCAAAGAATATTGAATATACCATGGACTTCCAGAAGAACGAACAAGCCTGTACTGGAAGAAGTACAGCCAGAGTGCTCCTTGGAAGCGAGGATGGTGAGACTTCCTGGAGACGGGCATCATGCTTGCTAAAGTAGAGGGTCAGTGGAAAAGAAGAAGACCCTATGGCCGCAACAATGGGTTCAAACATAGCAACGACTGTGAGGATGGTGCAGGACCAGGCAGTGTTTCCTTCTGTTGTACATAGGGTCGCTATGAGTTGGAACTGACTAGATGGCACCTAACAACAACATCAACCATTTTCCCAACACTGTGCTGGGCACCAGAGATAGAGTGGAGAACACAAGAAACATAGTCTCTGTCCTCACAGAGTTTACCATCTAGGTGGTAAGAAATTAAGCAAATAACATCATTTCATAACAATAAATGTAGATGGAGATCATTAGGTTTTCAGTGAAGATTCTTAGTCTTACTTAAAAAACAGAAATCAAAGGTACACATTGGGAATTAACCTGCTGTTTTTTCTCTTTCTACCAAATATTTTACTAAAACAAAGCCAGACAGACGATCATTAAAGCTACCTCCTCTTACTCATGCTGAACTAGACCAGTGGAACATATTTTGATAGGAGAGATTTTGACAGGAAGGAAGATATTGCTGGAATTGCACAGTTTAAATAATCACATTTTTACTAAACTTGCTCCTACCTTATCCAAAAACTTAATGAACTGATTTATACAGAATGATTTTAAGCGAATTTACACAAACACACTTAATATACTATAAGACAAGGATGCCTTTTGGTCAATTTCCAGCACAAGGCTTATAGTCATCGGAATCCAGTAAAATAGGAACTCCAATGTAGAAAGCATTTTGCCTTCATAGCACTACCAACTGAAAAAAAGTACACACAGTTTAATACTTTATCTTTAAGTGGGTAATCATGGAAATTCTAAGATTAGATCATAGATTAGCTTGAGTATCCATCTGTATTTTTTCAAAGATGATGACTGGAAACAGTGGGACCACATCAGGACTAGCAGAAGACATAGTAATGAAGAAACTGCAAACCAAGGCTAGGAGTTGATTTTCACATGTAGGTTTTGGGTAAAGCACATCTCTTTCAGTTGATTCCCTCAGCCAAGACTCATTTTCCCATAGTGGTGGTCGGAAAATAAGAAATTCGAAAATCTCAAGACAGGAGCAGCTGGTTTGAGTAAGACTCTAAGAAAATACTCCCAAGTAGTCAAAAATCCCACACAGCAGGGCCACTGGGATTGAAGGATTGAAATTCTTACCAAGAGAAAACAGTGAGCACACAGAAAATGCACGCAAAGCTTGCCTGCGATATCTGGGACAGAGAAGAATTGTGACGGTGTTATTCCATGTTGACACACGAAACATGTATGCTGGGGGAAATGGACCTCCAAGTGGAATTCTTGACATATCTTGGCCCAGAGTAGTCTGACTCTCAGAAGCCCCCGGGGTGTCTACTCTGGCAGTAGTATTAGGGTTACTGAATATAAGGAGGTGATTCGGCAGAAGCAGAGGTTCCAGGAGGGTCAGGTAATTATTTTTTGACCCATCAATACTTAACATTAAGGAAGAGTCTCAGAACAGAGTCAGTGCTTCTAAGATGTATTCTCCTGTCATCTTTATCAGAAGCCTTTTCCGGCCTATAGGGGGCGATGTCCAGAAGGCTCCAGTTGCCTGGAGGTGGGAGCTAGTGCCGCAGGGTATTCTGGGAAGCTGGCATGGATGGTGATTTGCACAATGAAGTCACTACTAAATCACCGCTTAAGTCCAGTCCCCGGCCTTGTTTTTCTGCTCTACAGTCCAGAAACATTTCTTTAAATGCCAGAAAATCCATAAAAGTGCGCAACATGTTGAATATGTCATCAGTCACTTCATCTTTATGATGTTTTAATGTTGTTGTGAAAGCGGCCATGTTGAATCCGGGAATCTGCTCCAGCAGCTGTTCTTCAATATACTTTTCTACCAAAGAAAGGTATTCATTAAAAATAGGTGTGTAGGCGAGTTTATTCTCTTCTGTGTCTTCAAACTCCTGGTAGTGTTTGTCCAGGAAGCTTCTCTGCAACACCTGGAACTCGTCATCCATGATAATGTCCTCTATGTTTCCAACCACAGCATCAAATTCTGCATCAGAGGTGGAAGATACAGACAGCGCAAAGCTCTCTTCTTCTGAGGTGCCTGTGACTTCCCCTGCTGCTGGGGTATCCATCCTGTGCGAGGGAGCAGCTAGTGGGCCTCCCAGGCTCTGACCTGGATTAGTGTTGGGGCAGGCCGCCTGCTCACAGTCCAGTGGAGTCAGAATCTGCGCCTGCGCAGATCTCCATGCCCGGCCAGGTATCTCTGCGAGAGGTCTCCTTTACTGACCTCTAGGAACCACGCCCTGCCTCACGTCACCATAGCCAAGATCGTCATTCTTAATGACTTCATAATATTCCATTATATGAATGTAACATTTAAAAAAATTTTTTTATCGTACTTTAGATGGTTTACAGAATAAATAGTTTCTCATTAAACAGTCAGTACACATATTGTTTTATGACATTGGTTAACAACCCTACAACGTGTCAACACTCTCCCTTCTCGACCTTGAGGACCTTTTTTTTGGTGAAAATATACATAGCCAAAGTTACACCATTTTGAAAGTTTCTACATGTTCAATTCAGTGACATCGATTACATTCTTCCAGTTGTGCTGCTATTCTCACTCTCCTTTTCCAAATTATTCCATCACCATTATCTTCAACTCACTCTCCCCTAGGCTTCCCATCAAACCCCTTGAGTTGCTGTTGTCAGTTTGATCTCACATAGATAATTCTTTTTTTTTTTTTTTGTACCTTAAATGAAGGTTTGCAGAACAAATAGTTTCTCATTAAACAGTTAGTACACATATTGTCCTATGACAATGGTCAACAATCCCATGACATGTCAACACTGTCCCTTCTCAACCTTGGGTTCCCTATCACCAGCTTTCCTGTCCCCTCTTGCCTTCTAGTCCTTGTCCCTGGACTGCTATGCCTCATTAGTCCTGTTTTGTTTTATGAGGCTGTCCAATCCTCAGCTGAATGGTGAATTTTGGGAGGGGCTTTACACTGGGCTAAAAGGGTGTCCAGGGGCCACACTCTGGGGTCTTCTCCAGTCTGTCAGGCCAGTAAATCTGGTCTTTCCTTGTGAATTAGAATTCTGTTCTACATACTTTTCCAGCCGTGTCCAGGACCCTCCATTGTGATCCCGGTCAGAGCAGCCAGTGGTGGTAGCCGGGCACCATCCAGCTGTACTGGACTCCATCTGGTGGAGGCCGTGGTAGCTGTGGTCCATTAGTCCTTTGGACTAATCTTTTCCTTGTATCTTGTTCTCTTCATTCTCCCTTGCTCTCGAAGGGGGGAGACCAGTGGAATATCTTAGATGGCTGCTCACAGGCCTTTAAGACCCCAGACACTACTCACCAAGGTAGAATGTAGAACACTGTCTTTATAAACTGTTACGCCAATTGAGCTAGATGTTCCCTGAAACCATGGTCCCCACAGCCCTCTGCCCAACAATTCAATCTCTCAGGGAGTTTGGAAGTGTCTATGGAGCTTCCATGACCTTTCCTTGTACAAGTTGTGCTGGCTTCCCCAGTAATGTGTACTGTCTTACCCTTCACCAAAGTTACCACTTATCTATTTAGTTCCCTCCCACTCCTCCCATCCCTCGTAACCAACAAAGATTGTTTCTTTTTGTGTGTAAATTTTTCATGAGTTATACGGTAGAGGTGTCATACGATATTTGTCCTTTTGTGATTGACTTATTTCACTCAGCATAATGTCCTCCAGTTTTGTTCCTCTTACTCTCCTGTGATGAATTCCTTTTGTTTGTGTTTTTTTTTCATTTCTTTTGTTTTTGCTGAGACTTTATGTTTTTCTTCTTTATTTTGATGAGTGGGTTTGTTAACTTTCTTTGTGGTTACTGTGAAATTTACCCTTATCTTCCTAGATTTGAACCAGTCTATTATTACTTGGTATTGCTTGACTTCCTCGCCATTAGAAGGTTCTATATCTACACCGTTTATTCCCTCTTGAATGTAACATATTTTTGATGTATAGGTTATTTCTACTTTTTTACTGTAATAAACATTGCTGCAATGAACACCCTTTTATAGATGTGTTTAAACACTTGTCCTATTCATTCCTTAAGATAATTTCCTAGGTAAAGAAATGCTAGGTTACTTCAAAATTTTGATTTATATTACCAAATTTCTCCCCAGAAAGATTGTACCAATGTATACTTTTATGGATAATGTATAAGACTTCCTGTTTTTCCACACTCTTAGGAACGCTGTGTGGTATTCTTTCTAGTTTTTGAGAATTTTATAGGTTTTATTTTTCATCTCTTTGATTATTAATGAGCCTGAGCCTTATAAATGTTTATTAGCCATTTACATTTCATTTTCTGTGAATTATCTCTTCATTTTTTTGTTGTTAAAATTATTGAGATTGAACATTCTTTTAAAAATATTTTATTTTGTTGTTCTTGAGGATATACACAGCAAAACATACACCAATTCAACCTTTTCTATATGTACAATTCAGTTACATTGATTACATTCTTCAAGTTGTGCAATCTTTCTCACCCTCCTTTTCTGAGTTGTACCTCCCCCATTAACATAAACTCACTGCCCCCTAAGGTTCCTAACTAATCTTTCAGTTGCTGTTGTCACTTTCATCCCATATATATCTTAAAAGAGCATAATGCTCAAGGCAAACATTTTTTACTAGTTAAGCTAAACTATTGTTTGGTTTTAAGAAGACTTCAGGGGACATTTTTGATTTAAGTTTTAAAGATTATCTCAGGGCAATAGTTTCAAGGGTTCATCCAGCCCTTGTGGCTCCAGAAATTCTGGAGTCCATGAGAATTTGAAATTCTATTATGCATTTCTCCCCTTTTGATCAAGATTCTTCTATAGAATCTTTGAACCAAATGTTCAGTAATGGTAGCCAGGTGCTATCCAGTTCTTCTGGTCTCTTTGCAAAGGAGGCAGTTGCTCATGGATGCAATTAACTGCACGTTCCATATCTTCCTCCTATTCCTGACTCTTCTTCCTTTGTTGCTCCAGGAAAATAGAGACTGATTGTCTTGCCTTGGATAGCCACTTGCAAGTTTTTAAGATCCCAGGCAGTATGCAACGAACTAGGAGGTAGAACAGAGGCACTAAACGTGTTATTAGGCCAATTAACTGGGATGTTCCATGAAACCATGACCCTAAACCTCCCAACCAAGGAACTAAATCCTGTGAGGTGTCTGATCGTACATAAGCAATAGCAGCTACTTTTTTTTTTTTTTTGGTCATTATTGTAAATATATATATCACATAACTTTTGCCAGGGCAGCTTTTTACAGGTGTACAACTTACCGACAACAATCACAATAATTGGCCGTGCAGCCTTACCTTTAATCTATGCGATTTGTCCATCACCATTAACTCCCCCTCTCCCTCTCCCTCTCACCCCTAGTAACAACTAATAAACTTTCGTCTCAATACATTTGTCTTTTCTTGTCTTTTCATATAAGTGAGGTCATTTTCTCTTTGGGATGGTCATTTTTTCCCCCTTTATTAATCTGTATGTACTCTTTACAGATTAATGAAACTAACCATTTGTCAAATATATTGCAAATAGAGTCTTTTACATGCGGATCTCCATGAAAGGCATATATCTAACTCCTGTTATGTTACCATGACCAGACGAAAGAATGGAACACCCTTATTGGCTACCTATCATGTGACTGGCATTGTGGTAGGCCTTGGGATTCAATGGCTTTATCAACATTTTGAGGAGTTCCTGGGTTGTGTAAACAGTTAACAGGTTTGGTTGCTAACCCAAAAAGACATACCATAGCCATGAGGGGAGGGTGGCCTGAATGGAGAGGGACTTATACTGATGTCACATGCTGAGGGTTGATAGGACTGGGGAAAAACGTCTCGAGGGGCATGATGACTGTCCTCTACAACCTGAGCCCCCAATCTCCACCCTATCTTGCCTTTCTTCTTGACAAGGGGCCTTGGTGTTGGTTGACCCCTCTTCTTCTGTGAGGTTGGAATCCTACAACACCATTGTTGCTGTGGTTAGCTGCCACTGAGTTCACCCCAACCCATGGCAACCCTATGCACAATGGAAAGAAATGCTGCCCTGTCCTCCGCCATCCCCATAATCAGTTGGGGTTTGGGCCATTGTGATCCATAGGGTTTTCACTGGCTGATTTTTGGAAGTCTATCACTGGGCCTTTCTTCCTAGTCAACCTTGGTCTAGAAGCTCCTCTGTTATCTGTTCAGCATCATAGCAGCACCCAACTCTCCACTGACAGATGGGTGGTGGCTGTGCATGAGGTGCATTGGCCAGAATTGAACCTGGTCTCCTTCATGGAAGGTGAGAATTCTACTACTGAACCATCACAGCCACCCTTTAAAGCCAAACCAAACCCAACCCATTGCCATTGAGTTGATTCTGACTCATAACAACCCTATAGGACAGAGTAGACCTGCCCCCTAGGGTTTCCAAGGAGCAGGTGGTGGATTTGAACTGCTGACGTTTTGGTTAGCAGCCAAGCTCTTAATCACTGTGCCACTAGGGCTCCTTTAGCACCTGGAAAATCATCTAGCAGTCAATCGTATCCTAGTCTCCTTCTGTGGTTCTGCATCTGGATGAAGCCGCTGTCTCTCTCCTCCTGCTTGTCTGAGGCAAGAACTCCAGCAGCACCTGAGCCACTCAGAATCCCAGCAACATTCATAATTGGGCCAGACTTAGTACCCTGTGGGGATGTTGAGAATAGCTGAAGTGGGGTGAGGAAAAACAGCCTAGCTCAGGGGAGAAAAACCAGAGAGGTCTAACAGAAGTGAGGTCAAGCTATAGTGAGAGATCACCTCTAAAATCATGTATGAGAGGAAGATAAGATGACAGAGTGAGGCGAGGCTTAAGAGAGAAAACAGAAGCAGGACTAACCTCTTAGGGATTAAGGGCCTGTAGTGGATGGTATCCACCATCCATCTGTCAGTTTGTCTACTATGGTGGTTTGTATGTTGCTATGAAGCTGGAAGCTATGTCATCGATATTTTAAATACCAACAGGGTAACCCATGGTGGACAGGTTTCAGTGGAGCCTCTAGACCAGGACAGACTAGGAAGAAAGACCTGGCAATCTATTTCCAAAAATTATCAGGTGAGAACCCTATGGATCACAACAATATTATCAGATACAGTGTTGGAAGATTAGCCCCCTAGGTTGGAAGGCACTTAAGACACACAGTGGCTGAAACAATGAACTCAAGTATACCAATATTCATGAAGATGGTGTATAACCAGGCAACGCTTTGTTCTGTTGTACTTGGGGTTGACATGAGTCAGGAGAGACTTGACTGCAACTAACAACAATGGATGCTACAGTGTGCCGCCTACACTTTCGTGAAACTAGCACTCCTCCATCTGCTGGGTTGCACAGTGCAACTCTAGGAATTGCCCTTGGCTGAAAGAAGCTGCTGTGTTCAAGGTCATGACCTCTCCCCAAGAACAAGTTGAATTTAATGAAAGTCTGATGGATGTTAGAATAAAAAGGTCCAATCCTCTTCCTCAATTCAGGATAATTCTGAAGGACCATCCCAGCTCCAGAACTCTTGACCAACCACATAGCAGTTTAACCTTCTCCCATCCCAAATTCTTCCTCATTCACGTCTTCACACGTTGACCCTAAGAGCACTCCCCTACAAAATTTCTGCATACGAATCTCTATCGCAGGGTCTGTTTCTTGGGAATCTGACCTAAGACAGGGCCAGAGGGAGCCTATCTCCAGAAGAAGCTAGTGTCCTGGGGAGAGTGGAGAAGACCCTAGGATCCTTGAAGACCCTGGAGGTGAAAGGCCAGGGGCAGTGGGCAACCCATTGTATGCACAGAAGATTTCATGGGAGCATTTCTGCATGAATTCTGGGGGTAAGGGGGACTGGGCTTCCCCGGCCTGCTGCCATCTACTAACCGTAAACTCTTGCCTGGGACATTCCGAAAAGCTGAGCTAGGGCTGGGGCAGGGATTGATGTGCTAAATGGGCCAGTCTTCCCAGATCTCCTCTTGCTTTCTCTGTCCATCTGTACCAGGCTTATCTCTTTCTTCCACTGACTGAGTTTTTGAGGACCCCACTCTGGTGGCTGAGTGACAGAAGTAATGACTCCTGTTAGCTCATCCCTGGCTAACAGAGATAAACTCCTACCTGGCCTTCCTGCCTCTAGTCTGTTCTGGTTGGCCTCTCCCAAAGCAACAGGGGAAAACCAATCAGCAATTACATGCATTTAGAACTCTTTTCTCACTCCCACTGTTAAGACTAGTCATTTGGTTGTTTCAAGCCAGATGTTCTGCCTTATTAAGCTGGGGTTACTCATAGCCAAGGCCAAGTAGGCCACATTTGAATGCCCATAAATTTGTTTCATACACTTTTTGCTCTGATAAGCTATAATTAAGATGCAGGGTCTTAGTTGGCCAACCACAATCATTTGTGAGGGAAGTACAAAGAAAACCTAGGACTCAAGGCATTTCTAATAGTTTTCAGCTTTGCATGGTTATTGCTGTTCAGTTAGAATTAGGTAAGGTTTTTAATATAGGGTGGAATTAGTCTGCTCACTTTCCCCCTCCACACAGGTGCCTCTGTGCCTTCTAACTGTATTCCCTGCCTTACCCACCACACACCTAGACACACACATGCACAAGCACACACATGTGCACAGGCCTGCGTGCACAGACACACTCACCCTTGCCTTTTGGAAACAGGGAAGAGCTAAACAACAACAGCAGCAGCAACAACACGCACATACAACTTCCGGAGAATGAGGAACCTGGTGATAAGGGGATGTGTCGTTTGGTGTGTGAGAGACAATTTTTTGTCATCTTACATAAGTTGACACTATTAGTTAAGCGCTAACGTATACGGAGTTCTTGTTATGCACCAGGACCTGTTCTAAAATAATTCAATCCTCACAATGACCCTATGGGGTGGATACTATTTGTTATCCTCATCTTAGAGATGAGGAAACTGAGGCACAGTGGGTTAAACAACTTACCCAAGGTCACGTAACTGGGAGGTGGAGAGCCAGGATTTAAACTCAGGCAGTCTGGCTCCAGAGCTGAGGCTCTTACTACAACATGACTCCACTGACCCAAAGGCCGGTGAGATACAAGGCAAGAGAAGGTTTTCTGGTAGTGGATTCTTCTCATCCCAATACTCATGATTGCAATCTTTGGTGTTCTGAGACTTTCTCAGCCACCCTGGTCTTTGTGTGAAATAGAAATAGGTGTCTACTCCATGCAGACACGGGTCCATGGTAGTTGTGATCCATTAGTTCTTTGGACTATCTTTTCCTTGTATTTTGTTTTCTTCACTCTCCCTTGCTCCCAAAGGGATGAGACCAGTGGAGTATCTTAGATGGCTGCTCACAGCTTTTAAGACCCCAGACACTACTCACCAAGGTAGAATGTAGAACATTGTCTTTATATACTGTGTTATACCAGTTGAGCTAGATGTTCCCTGAGACCATGGTCCCCAGAGCCCTCTGCCCAACAATTCAGTCTCTCAGGGAGTTTGGATGTGTGCATGGAGCTTCCATGACCTTTCCTTGTACGAGTCTTGCTGGCTTCCCCAATATTGTGTGCTGTCTTACCCTTCACCAAAGGTACCACTTATCTATTGTCTATTCAGTAGTCCCCCCACACCCCTCCCATCCCTCATAACCAACAAAGATTGTTTCTTTCTGGGTGTAAAGTTTTTCATGACTTTTTGCAATAGAGGTCTCTTACAATATTTGTCCTTTTGTTATTGACTTATTTTACTCAGCATAATGTCCTCCAGTTTCATCCATGTTATGAGATGCTTCACAGATTCATCATTGTTCTTTATCGTTGGATAATACACCATCGTGTGTATGTACCATAGTTTGTTTATCCATTCATCTGTTGATGGGCATCTAGGCTGTTTCCATCTTTTTGCTATTGCTTACACTGGAACTGTTGTGCCGAACACAGCCTAAACAACTGTACATGGTGGTCCTGGTGGTTGTGTGTCAATCTGTCACTGTCCTGAGCCCTGAGATCGGGGAAGAAAGGAAACTATCCCCAATCCCTGAAGAGCCCCCTTGTTGAATCTCCTTGGTCCTTACCTTCTGCAGCTGGTCTGCTTCACCACCCCTAAGTGCTGTGGTCATGCTCTCTCTTCTTGAGCTCTTCTGGGGATGGGGAGCTTACCATTTTGAAAGGCAGCCAATTCTATCATTGGGTAGTAGAGGGAGAGGAGTTGGAGAGGTAGTTTGGGGCCAGATTTTGGGGGACATTGCAATTAAGTTGATGGCAAGAAGATTGACTTGAACAGAGTGGCAAGGCCTTAACATTAAACTGGTGAGAAGGGGAGGAAAGAAAAGGGAGAGAAGTGGGAGGGCGTTAGCTATCAAGAGAGGAGCTCATTTGGCTAAAACAGGGATCCCAGTCATTTTCTGGGTAGAAGAGCAATGTGTTGAAGATGGTATTTATATAAGATCATGTTGCCAGTGATGTAGGGGCAGATGGGAGCGAGGAGAGACTAGAGGCTCTGGATTGGTCTTTGTGGACAAGTGAACCACATCCAACCTCATGACCCACAGCAATTTGCCAGGCTGCCATGAGCAGTGTAATTTCTTCCCATGTGATGGGTCAGGCTGGTAAACGCCCCTGCATCTGTGTATATAACACTCACCCCCCTCTTCTGTTGCCATCAGAAGACTCTGATGATCTGGCTTTGAAAGAAGTGGTGACATTTGATGGGCAGACTGGTACCTCCAAGCCCCTTTACCCCAAGGCAGAATGCTCTATTGTTCTCTCCATCAAATCAGCTCAAGATATCCCCTCTGGGAGGCCTTTCTAAACAAACCTCCTTCTACAGTCCCCATTTAATCATCTCCTGTAACTGCAGTAGACACGTGGGTGTTTCTGGCATCATCCATGTGTGACGGTCTCATGTCTCAGGGAAGAGTGTCAGACTATTTGCTTCCTCCTGGATGTACAGAACACATGTCCTCCTTCCTCAGAACGTCTCATCGTAGAACTTAAAGTTATTCAATATATGATGGAACAGAACTGCTCTTACCTAAACTTTAGTGTTCATGCCATCTTATGCACCTTGTATTGACTGCCTTTCCCACAAATCTTTGAGAGCTGACTTGCTGTCATGAGAACTGTTCCCATAGAGGTAGGTTCATGCAGAGGCTGAGTTGTGAGCAAATGTGTCTGTTCCAAGCCCAGTATAAGAACCTACTAGAGGAGGGAGGAACTCTGTGACCTACAGTGCATCCTGAGTTGCTTTCTACTATTTTTTTAATCACCTGTAGCTACTTCGCTGAATGGTGCAACTGATTAATGCACTCCTCTGTTAATTGAAAGGTTGGCAGTTCAAGTCCACGTAGAAGTACCTCATAAGAAAGGCCTGGCAATCTACTCCCAAACAGTCAGCCATTGAAAACCTATGAAAAACAATTCTTCTCTGACACACATGGGGTCTCCATGAGTCAGAATTGACAAGATGGCAACTGATTGCTTGTAACTAGAAGGTATTCAAGTTAGCAAGTTGTCTACCCGGCAGCATAGGGCCAGTGGGCCGTGAATACTCCCTGACACTCAATCAGGACTTCCTTTCCTTCTTGAGGAGATGCCACAGCTGCCTGGAGTGCCCCAGCTCTCTTAATCCCTCTGCCGGGGAGGCCTTTCCAGCATCCCTCCTGTGGAGTGTGTTGTTTTCCTTGGTCCATGCTCACTCACTAGGAGCTGTTAGATTCTGATAATCTCTCTTTGTAGCCAGGATGACTGCTGCTATTACCCCCAGAGTGGAATTGTCAATCAAATCACCTTTCTTTTGTTTATGGTGATGACAATCTGTAACCTCTTAACCAGGCTCCCAGGGGTTCCAGGCTGCCAAGACAATCACACACTCTGGGATGTGAGGGAGCACATAGGGGCTAAGAATGGGCGATGGTTTGAGGGGAGGCTCAAGGTCTCCCAACCAGTCAGGTCTCTTCTTCCACCAGTTGGGTAAGCTGGCTGCATTTTAGATACATTTCAGATGGGCTTGCTACACAAGTGGGCATCTTCAGCAGGAGAGTGACACAATCCCCACACATGGAAGATAATTTAGTCCACTTGCCTCTCGAAACCTCAATCTGATGAACCTTGAACACATGCTGAATGAGGTAAGTCATTCAGAAAGGGACAAATATTGTATGATTCCATTTGTATGAAATATCTAGAATAGTCAAGTGTATAGAGACGAAAGTTTGTTAGTGGTTATCAGGGACAACAGACAGGGAGGGGAAAAGAGGGACTCACTGCTTAACAGACACTGAGCTTCTGTTAAGGTGATGTGAAAAATTTGGAAACGGATAACGTTAATGGTGAACAACATTATAAATATAACTAATGTCACTGAATCGTACTTGTGGAAAATGTTGAAAAGGCAAAAAAAATTGTTGCATATATATTTACCACAATAAAAAAGTAGATACACAGAATGCAAAGATCTTCTCTTCAAGTAATTATTCTGCTGAGTTCTCTCTTTAAAAAAAAAAAGCAAAAAACCCCATCCTGAGTGCACGTGTGCAGGGCTTAGTTCTGAGCTTGGGGTAGGAGATGATTGAGGCGGGAGGGGTGTCGAGAGGGACAAGACTTTCCTTGCCCTGTGTGCTGGTGGAGGTGAAACACTCAGGTGCCAACACAGAGGGCAATGACAAACGCAGGAGCAGCTGGACAGTCATTCATCCTACAAAACCTGTGAGCCCACAACGGCTAGGCAGTGGGCAGTGGGAAAACAGATTGTACCAGACAGATATGGCCCTGCCCTGGTGGTTCCCATTGCTAAGTGGACAGGGCTACAGCCATCATTGCAGGGGAGAGGCAGGAAGGGATGTAGGTAGCCAAACCCGCAGGGGACTGAGGAGACACAGTTGAAAGGTGAAGAGACTGGGCTCAGGATGTGAGAGGGGAGACATGGAGACTGCCTGGGCAGCAATGTGAACTATAGGAACAGAGAAGTCCCCTCATCAGGGTGTCACAGGGAGATAGAAAGGATGTTAGGGAGCCTCTTGGTCACCCAAAATGGTGGTGAACAGAGCAAAATCTCAGATGAGTGTCCACTCATTCAGGCCTCTAGTCCACTCATTCAGGTGAGTCTGGGGCATTCTAGCTTAACCCATCCCCTCTGCTACTAGAATAGCTAAAGAAGTGCATGAAGTGTTGAGACCCAGGGACAGACCATGCAAGGCTCTCTGGTGCAACAGTTGGGAGGAATCCAACATTGCACTCAATCCTCCCAAACTCTTCCCAGATTCCTTTCCTATGTGAGTTTCACTTGTTCTTGGAGGCGGACAGCAGAGTGACAGAGGTGGACACCTAAGGTTTTTTGGGGAACTAAAGAGCTACAGAGTCACCTAATTGAACCTCCTGCCTCCTGATAAGCTGGTGTCCAGTGCCCTGGGGCTGGGCCATGCCTGGCAGGAACTTAGCCCATTCACTCATAATCCTGCACAGAGTCTGCACACAGCTGATTATAGGAAAGGCGTGGAGATTCCAGATGACAACCAAGGAAATTGATGTGGGGATTAATTTTAACCAGAGAACAAAGCTCAGGATTCTCAATTCTGTTCCATTGGTCTGTGTATCTGTTGTTGTACCAGTACCAGGCTGTTTTGACTACTGTGACTGTATAATAGGTTCTAAAATCAGGTAGTGCAAGGCCTCCCACTTTGTTCTTCTTCTTGAGTAATGCTTTACTTATCTGGGGCCCCTTCCCTTTCCATATGAAGTTGCTGATTTGTTTCTTCATCTCATTAAAAATGCCGTTGGAATCTGGATCGGGATTGCATTGTATCTGTAGATTGCTTTGGGTAGAATTGACATTTTCACAATGTTGAGTCTTCCTATCCATGAGCAAGGTATGCTTTTCCACTTATGCAGATCTCTTTTGGTTTCTTGCAGTAGTGTCTTGTAGTTTTCATTGTATAGGTCTTCTACATCTCTGGTTAGACTTATTCCTAAGTATTTTATCTTTGGGGGCTATTGTAAGGATGTGGATACTTTCTACATGACCAAACTGGACTTGGAAACTCAAGTGGAGAACCTGACCAATGAAGTCAACTTCCTGAGAGCCATCTATAAAGCTGTGAGGACCTTTATTCTTTCCTTTAGGTGGAAGTCACAGCCCTGGGGTGTCAAATCTTGCTTGATTCTGGAGATTCAGCTTCTTTGTGAATTCTATTTGGCAGCAAATATATGCAAAGTCTTTCCCATCTTTATTCAAATTCCTTCTTCATTTATCCCATTTTACCTTCTTCCACACCCTCATTGCAGCCCCTGGGTAGTGCAAACAGTTAAAGTGCTTGGCTACTAACTGAAAGGTTGGAGGTTTGAGTCCACCGAGAGGTGCCTTGGAAGAAAGGTCTAGCGATCTACTTCTGAAAAATCAGCCATTGGAAACCCTATAGAGCACAGTTCTACCCTGACACACATGGGATTGGCATGAGTCAACATCAACTCCATGGCATCCGTTTTTTTCTACCTCCATCATATTGCTCACCTTCTCCCTCTCTTCTTCTTCCTAAGGCTCAGGATACCCAGTATCTGCTATTCATGTCTTTAGAATCCCTATATTCAGAGTCACAAGGGAAATCTTGGGGGAGTGACTAAGAGGACAGTCAAGGATAACCTCTTAGCACATGCTAAACAGTGTCCTGCTGCTTGGTTGTTACCTTCTTTCCCCTTCATAAGCTTTGGTTTTCTAGGCTCCACAACACTCCTGAACCAATAGATGGAAGGTTCAGGGCATCCCAGAGAGATGCTGACAACTACTCAATGGTCTCCCCTATGTGTGTGTACGAGTACAACCAAGTCCTATTGGAATCCAGTGATATGTCCGTGGTCTTGTCCATGGACAATAACCGCCACTTAGACTTGGACAGCATCATCTCTGAGGCCAAGGTCCAGTATGAAGAGATCACTGAGAAGAGCAACGCTGAGACCCAGGCCCTGTACAAGACCAAAGTGAATAAGAGTCACCACATTAGCTCGGATCCCATGAGCCTTTCCCAGGGCTCCTGCTCCTTCACTTCCAGTCCCTCTTGGCACCATTCCAAATAATACATATTTTATTCAGTGGAAAACCCACTGAAATTCCTTTCATAAATTACCATAACTTGCAGAGACTTTGTGGTGTCTTTTCACTGCCCGATATGTTTAAGGGCAACTATGTGCTTCAGTTAAGTGATCCACTCCATTCTAAATGCCTGGTGGACTTTCATATGACATTAGCAATTTCTGGATTGATTGCAATCATAGTCCCCTTCTCCCACACACAAACAGTTCAGGGTCATGAGTAATCTGTCCCTACTTTCTCCCCATCCCCACTCCAGCTTCGGTTGCTGCAGACCACAGCTGGCAGGCATGGTGATGACCTGAGGAGCACCAAGAATGAGACTGCTGAGTTCAACAGGATGATCCAGACGCTGAGGGCAGAGATTGAGAGTGTCAACAAATAGGTGGGTGCAGCTCACTCAAAGCCTAAGATTGTAACCCTGATGACAGTGGTGCTGTGGGGTGCCATCAGGGCACCTGGACTCCACAGACCGGGGGGCATCTCTGGCTTCTGGGTTGGAGCCTTCAGCAATGGGGCTTCCCAAATGGTACCGTACAGAGTAAGGGCTTCAGCTATCTTTACTTCCATCCACCATCTTCAAGGTGGAATCATCTTCCCTCAATCCAGTGGGCATGGTCTCAAGACTCCATGAAATATGTGAGACTGTGTTTCTGCGGTCTCAGACCATGGATTATACCTCCCTAAAAGATTGGGAAATAGCTACCCATTATCCCTGGGTAAGGGCTCAAATAACCATTGGAATTTGCCAGCATGGTTTATCTGCATGAGTATGAATGATATGGGCAGAAGAGGTTAGTATGGGAATCTCCAGAGCACACAGGTTGGAGATTTGCACTAAGGAGACAAATGGGGACCTGTGCTCACTTGCTACATGCCCAGATGTGTCCAGAGACTCAGCACACTTCCTCTTCCTCCTCTTGCTTCAGAATGCCAACCTGCAGGCAGCAATTACTGACTCTGAGCAGTGGGGTGACCTGATCCTCAAAGATGCCCAGACCAAGTTGGCAGAACTCAGAGAGGTCCTGCAGCAGGTCAAGGAGAACTTGGCCCATCTCCTGTATGACCACCAGGACCTGATGAATATCAAGTTGGCTTTGGATGTGGAGATTGCCACCTACCAGAACATGCTGGAGGGCGAGGAGTGCAAGTGGGCAGGGACTCTGGCCAAGACAAGGAACCCAACTTGAGAACAAAGTGTCACAGTATTGTATGGTCCTTGGTTAGACCCACTGTGTTACAGTGCTTTTTATCCTTAGGTTTACTTCCTCTTGGTATTCCCCAGGCTCTAGAACAGTGCAGGTAGGGGACAAAGGAGCGTCTCTACAAATCTTGATGAACTGAACTGTACTGCCCATCATTCTCTCTCTGGTTTCGGGGAAACCAGCTCTATAATATTTTCTAGAGCAGGACACTTAGGCATTCCTAGAAGGCACACAGTGCACCCTAAGAACAAATGCCAGCCAATCCTGGTATGATGAAGAACACAAAGATGGGTCCCAGGTGGTCCTTGACCTTAACAGTGGAGATGAGACATGTATACAAATAACCCTAATTTCTCATGAGTCCAACTATTTCCTCTATAAAAACAACCTAGGGGACTAGTTTTCCAGTTCAGCTTGTCCAACTATCTGTTGGACTTTACCAGGTTAGCCCTCACTGTCCCTAAACTCCATACTAAAGCTTCCCCTTCTCTCTGAACCAGTCACTCTTCCTCACCTTCCCATCTCTGTTAATGCTATCACTGCATAGCTGGAGGCTGTGAAGTTATCTAGAAAAAGGCACCCAGATATGGATAGTGTCCATGGGCCTAGAAAAGATGATACAGGTAAGAGCTGTGTCACGTTCAGTATGGTTAGGCATTCTACCTGGTTTAGTTTACTCTTCACAACAAACTGATGAAGAGATACATTATCCCAGTTTTGCCAACGAGGTAACCAAGGTCCAGGTGGTGGCAGAGCCAAGTATGTAGAAACATTGTATCTCCATCTCTGTATCCTCATCCTAGCATCTCAGGTAAGCTCCTTCTCATGTATAACCTCAATCTCTGATGCTGTAGCTCCTATCATTGTAGCTTGGCATCCCAGGAGCTAATTCTGATAAGAGATTATCCCAGCTGGATAATTTCACCATGAGGTTGCCCAGATATTTATTTTGTTTTTCTAAACAGGATGTCTGGGGAGTGCCAGAGCCCAGTGTGCATCTGTGAGTATCTTGTATGCTCATTTTCTATTGGCTTAGGTGATTTCTCATGGCTTTGCATCAGCTCACCTATCCATAAATTATTTGTTTTATAGCTTAGTCCCCATAGTAACACAAAGGGAGGAACACAAGGGGGAGTCACATAAGTTATATTTGGATAGGACTCATCTGGATGTCCTCTCCAGAGTGTGTTCTGGGCCCTTCATCAATTAGGGAACTCCCATGCGAGAATCACATCTCCATCTCTCTTTAGATTTTCTTTGCCTTCATTCCTCAGACAGGGCTTGGCATGTAATGGACATTTTGACAGAGTGTGACTGAGCAGCTTGTTCTCTTTACAGCTGTGGTCAACCACACTTCCAGCTGCAAGAACATCAGTGCTGGGGGCAGCAGCAGCAGCAGCGATGGGGGGAGGGGCAATAGAGGTGGCCAAGGCATCGGAAGGGGCAGCACGTCCATGACTGTTGGGATGGGCATCCAGTCTGGAAGCACAAGCATCTCCATTGGTCACAGTCCCAGAGTTATCAGTTCGTAGTCCTCTTCCTTGGCCAGGGTTGTGCAGACAACCACCAATAGCCAGTGCTCCTGTGTCAAGTACTGAGACTGGGACCTGATGCTCCATTGCAGAGACTCCCCCTGCCCTTATCCACATCTTTCTGTAATAGCTCCCCTTCCCCAGGGTGGGTGACAGCATAATCTCATCCCTTTGGATTCCCTGAGCCAATAAGGGGTCCAGATAGACATTGTCGTGTTTGGAGTTTGTCCCTGAGCTCATAACCCATTCCCTTATTGCCTTTGTTTTCTTGTATATAAACTCTGCTTTGCCTCTTCTCAGCTCACTGTTTTCTTGTCTTCATTAAACTCCAATACGTTGCACTGCATTTTGGCTTTATGAGTTTTGTAGAACAATAGAGACTCATGGTGTCTTCTGAATCAGAGGGTGACACACTGGAAATGTGGCCTTCTGAAAGTTATGTTAGCAGCTGTGTGTGTGGAGCGAGTGGGAGATGAAGAGAGAATGGGGGTGCTGAAACAATCTTTGGGGTTAAGCAAACTGGGTCAAGATTTACAATATACCCAACTGCCACAATCTGGTTCACTCTTTCTAAGTCCATCCCAGGGAAGGCCACACTGAGGCTGGTGCACTTCTTATACTGGCTTCAGTGGTCCTTTCTAAGAGTTCCATACTCAGTGATAGCCAACTGACTAGCTGCAGTGCCCAGCCTGGGTCACATCATGTCTCCCCTTGGGGACTTTGGGCCAGGCTGGTGGGATAATGGGCCAAAAACTTCCCCTGTACCCACATTCCTTATGGCTCAAGGACAGTCACCTATCTCCCCAATAAGACAGCTCACTGCCCCCACAGCTCACCGCCTCCCCAGCTTCATCTGTCTGCCTTTTTCTGGTTACTTTCTGCCTGCTCGCCTTGCCAAAGTTTTTGGCTTGTTCCAGACTCAGCAGCTGCCTCTTGTTATCTCACCTCCAATTCTTGGGACTTGAGCTAACAGTTTACCTGTTGATCTTGGAATGCGTCAATCTTCACAGCCTGCAAGCAAGAGTCCTGTTCCCTGACCTGCTGATCTTGGGTTTGCCAGCCCCTGCAGCTATGTGAATCAGGAGAAACCTTGTGGTCTTGTCTGCTGATCTTGGAATTCGTTGACCTTCACAGCCTGTGAGTGGGAACCCTGCTCTCCAACCTGCCGACCCTGGGTTAGCCAGCTTCTGCGGCTGCATGAATTGGGTGAGGCCTCTACCCTGATCCACGGACTTGGGACGTTTTAGCCTCTACTATTGCATGAGCTGTTTCCTTGATATAAATATTTCTCTGTATATACTTATATGCTTTAAGGGTTTTGCTTCTCTAGAGAACCCCGCCTAAGACAGACTTATTTAGCAGTTACTATCTGCTCAAACTGTATTCTCAGCACTTCACATACAACTCATTTAATCCTCACAGTGATCCTATTAGATAGCTATTATTATCTCCATTTTAGAGATGAGGAAAAGGAGGCACAGAGAGATAAAGTGACTTGCCCAAGGTCACACTGTCAGCAAGTGGTAGAACCAGGGTTTAAAAAGAAGAGCAGTTGGAACCAAGAGTCCATACTATACTATATTAATCATGCATGTCAAGTTTGTTTCTTCACAATAGAGTTGAGGTGGGAAACTGTTTTCTGGTCTTTGATGGCAGAGACTTACATTATTCAGAGGAGCTCTAGTGGTGCAGTGGTTAAGTGCTTGGCTGCTAACAAAAAGGACAACTTTCTGACCCACCAACTGCTCTGTGGGAGAAAGGTGTGGCAGTCTGCTTCTGTAAAGATTTACAGTTTTGGAAACCTTTTAGGATAGTTCTACTCTGTCCTATAGGGTTGCTATGAGTCGGAATCGATTTAATGGCAATGAATTTGGTTTTTTTGGTTTGGTTTGAGACTTTACATCTCATATTGGTAGCCCTGCTCTGTCATTGGTGCTGAATCTGGGTCCAGGTGGCTGGGGGAAGCTTCTCTTTCAGGAAGACGAAGCTCACGATTGCTCCCTCCAAACTCATGTCTCCAAGTCCCTGCTTTAACTCTGAGCATTGCGATTGGGCTCACAGATTTCCTGCCTATGATCAAGTAAACATTTTCTCCAAAGCTCAACTTTGAGATAGGTCCAGACAGTTTTCCCAAAGATGCAGAGGTCCCAGAAGCTCAGCAGGAGGTGTGATAATAAATGTGGAGGAAAAGAGCAAATAATGGGGAAAAAAAGGACTTGAGAGTTTAGTATCTAAAACTCAACACAGAATGGGACAGGGCCTTACAGCTTCATAGACAGCGCTCAGGAAGTTGATCTCACCCACCAGGCTTTCCCCATTGGTCTCCAGGTCCACTTTGGTTATGTAGGAAGTGTCCGCTTCCTGAAGAGGGAGAACACCAGATCAGCAATTAGCACTTTCTCGTTCGTTTTAAACTATATGCTTGTTAATTGTGCATGTAAAAATGGTTGAATAAGCAAATGTTTTGTTAAAAATATTTCACCACAATAAAAATGAAAATATATATTTATATCTACACACACACACACACACACACACACACACACACATCGTTGACACTGGCCTTGGAGGTGGCTATCTTCTCCAGCAGGAGGCACCACTTGGTCTCCAGCACCTTCTGCTGTTTCAGGAAACTTATCTGTCATCAACCGCAGAGGAAAGGTCACGACCTGCCCAGGCTCCCACTCATGAGCAGATCTGCCACCCAAGCCCAGGACTGTCACGTCCCCCAACCCCAGAGGCTCTCAGGGCCACGGGCCTTCCCCCACCCAGAGGCCCCAGGTCACCAACAGGCCTCACCTTGTCAATGAAGGATGCAAATTTATTGTTGAGGTCTTGATCTGCTCCTTCTCTTGGGCCTTCACCTCCACAATCTGGGGGTCAATCCCCATGTTCAGGGGCTGCAGAAGGCTCTGGTTGATGGTCATCTCCTGGATGCCCAGAGGAAAGCCCCCTGAACCCCTAGCCTCCAGCTCCAACAGAAACTCCTCCAAAGCTACCTGGTCTCCCTCCAACAATGAAGGAACCTCCTCCAAAGCCACCACTCGGGCCCCTTCCCTCTGGTCCCACACAGGCTCCCCGCAAAGCCACCAGAGCATCCCTGTGCTGAACCCTCAGGCAGGCGGCTGCTCTGGCCACACTGAGTGAGATCTTCTTGCTGCCCCCAAGAATGTGCAGGTTCCTTCTACCAAAGGCACCCTTGATCATGGTGCAGGCTGTGGTGGGACTGCCTCCCCAACAGCGTGAGGTCTACGGGGACCTCCAGGAGCTGGGGTGGCTCTAGCCAGCCACCACAATGGCAGAGCAGCCACTGAAGCCCTGGTGGCCTGGGAGGGCCTGCTGGACTGCTGGCTCATCATTTTCTCTGGATGCAGGAAGACGTCCTGGTTCAGAAAACCTCAGAGAAAAAGGCATCTTCTAGATAGGGACAGGGGTGACCCTTTTTATAGGTCCCAGGTGAATTGGTTCATTAATTTGATGGTTTCTTGAGTTTGGTTTTCTAGCCAAAACAGGTCAAAGCCTCAAATACCAAACACATCTTAGGCTTAATCCTGCTTTGATTTTTCTACAGCATTAGTCTTATTTGCCTTCAACAGATCCAAGGCTAGGCTTGGATAGGCTGCTTCCTACTGGGACCAATTCCAAACTTCAAGGCATCTGCTCATTGTGAAGGTCTAATCAGGTGACTTTCCGTGTTCCTTCCATCTCCAGTGACCTAGATCATTGGCCTCTGTCACTCAGATCCCAGCTGTTAAGACAGAAGAGTCTCCTAGGAGAACTTTATCTCAGGAAATCGGGTGGAAAGCATGGTCTTCCCTAGAGAAAGCCCCTCCAACACTTTTGGGAACCACCTCCACCAGAGTGGGAGGGAAGAACCTCAAGATGTTGGGGTCATCAAGTCTCAGAAGTCAGATAAAGCTTTTTCCTTCTTCTTCTGAATAAAGAACTCTCCTTACCTCTGGACAGTGCCCAGCCGGCTAAAACAGTATTCTCCATTCCAGTTTATAGAGCTCTGGGGTCCCTGTGTGGTACAAATGGTTAAGTTCTCGGCTACTAACCAAAAGGTTGGTGGTTTAAATCTACCCAGAGGCACCTTAAAAGGAAGGCTTGGTGAGCTACTTATGAAAAATCACAGCCATTGATTACCCTATGAAGCACAGTTCTACTCAGACACACATGGGTTACCATGAGTCAGAATCAACTTCATTGCAACTGGTTTGGTTTTGGTTTATATAGAGCTTTACCAAGAGACCACCTCAAGCCTGGGTGGTTCAGAAAAGCCCAACCTCTACCGGACCATCAAACGAATAGCCTGCACATTCTAGGACTCTCTACAAAGACCTGTCTATTACCCTCTTGCTCAACTGAGTGGGCACATGAACATTTGCATGTGTCCTGCTCTAAGCTCAGCACAGGACCCTGAATATGGGAGCTTTGAGCAAGGCATGGAAGAGTAGACATACTAATTACAACCTCCAAGAACATTCTTTTGGGAAATGTTTTTTCTCCTGCCAGGGTCATTCGTCATGCCCAACTCAAATGCATTAGAAAAGTAGCTGACTCCTAATTATTCACCTAATTGGTGGGAGAAGAGGTTTAAATGGTATGGAACAGCTACTCAGCCAGGAATCAACCTGTTTGACTTTGGGGCCACCAACACACATTCACCCATCCTCAGCCTCTGGGTGCCAGGTCTTGAGCACCCAAACCCTCACCTCAGCTTGGACCTTCCTGATAACAGTTTGGTACCCATTTATTTGGGTAACAAAAAGTAAGTGGAAGTACCAATCTGGACCTCATGCCATGTTGAGGGCAGCAGCGGGAAAACCATGCAGATCATGAAGATATAGAGGAAGACTATGTCTCACTATCTCCTGGGAACAAGATGAGAATGGGGTGTTGCATTTCACTAAGCTTATCTGAGGCTAGATGTTAGGGAGAACCTCTTGCAAAGGAAGCAGACTCTGAGGGATAGTGCTAAGGAAGGCTTTGCAATCTTTTTCTCTACAGATTTTAATGAAAAACAAGAGAAGATAGGTTGACAGCAATTGGTGACCCTCTGGTAGGGGGCTAACTTTCAGTGTCTGGATATAAAAGGCAGTTTAAAATCAGATGACATCATAAAGCATGACTATCTGTGCATATCTGCAGATAAGTTGAGTCCTGGGGGCAAGTGAAACCATGACATAGTCATGACATCACAAGCAATTTAGTGTGCCCAGAGTATAGGATTTGAGTGAGAAGATGTGGGAGATGAGGCTGGAGAGGTCAGTAAGGATCAGACCATGAGGCACCTGGTCTGACATGATAGTTCAAACTTCATACTGCAGGTACTGGGAAACCTCTGAAGCCTTTTCAGCAGAAGACTGACATCATCTGATTTGTTGCTTGGATTTTGGGGTAAAGAATGGATTGGAGAGAGGCTCTTTGTAGTTCTCTTTTTTTTAAGTGTTTAAATCTCAGAGAACTTAGAAAGAAGGATATTTTCTATTCTCCAAACTACCCACTAGTCTTAGTGCTTTATCAAACTTGGCAGCATATTAAAAGCTGCTACATAGAGAGAGAGCTGCATGGATCAGTCCCAAAGGCATTATGCTCAGTGGAAGAAGTCAGTCTCAAAATGTAACCTATGGCATGTGCCTTAGTCATCTAGTGCTACTATAAGAGAAATACCACAAGTGGATGGCTTTTAACAAAGAGAAATTTATTCTCTCACAGTCTAGTAGGCTACAAGTTCAAATTCAAGGCATCAGCTCTAGAGGAAGGCTTTTTCTTTCTGTCGGCTCTGGAGAAAGGTCCTTGTGATGCATCAGTCTTCCTTGGTCTGGGAGCATCTCAGCACAGGAACCTCAGGTCCAAAGGGCACGCTGTGCTCCAGGCACTGCTTTCTTGGTGGTATGAGGTCCCCATGTTTCTGCTCACTTCTCTCTTTTATATCTCAAAAGAGATTGGCTTAAGACACTGTCTAATCTTGTAAACCTCATCAATGTAACTGCCGCTAATCCAGTTTATTACATCATAGTGATAGAGTTTACAACACATAGGGAAATCACATCAGATGATAAAATGGTAGACAATCATACAATACTGCGAATCATGACCTAGCCAAGTTGACAGATGTTTTTGGGGACACAATTCAATCCATGACAGTGTGATTCATCTATACAACGTTCTCAAAAAGATAAAATTATAGCAACGGAGAACATATCAGTGGCTGCCAAGGATTAGGGATGGGGGGAGAGTGTGACTATAAAAGAATAGCTAGAGGGAGTGTGGCGAGGTGATAGAACTGTTCTGTATTCTAATTAGGATGGTGATTTTATAAATATATACAGGTGTAGACTGTTTAATGAGAAGCTAGTATGTTCTGTAAACCTTCATCTAATGTACAATAAAAAAAAGATACCAAAAAAAAAATATATACATACACACGTAACTGTTAAAATTTATAGAACTATACTTGCCAAAAAAGTCTATTTTAATGTATAATAATTTTAAAATATATGCAAGGGACAGAGGAATATGGTAAACAATATCGCAGGGCAGGGTGGGGGAACATTAACTTAGTAGGACACTAACTCTACAAAACAAATGACCAGATTTCTTCAACAAATAAACAACAAGGAATAAAAAAGAGAGAATGGACTCTGAAGACCGAGAGAGGCTTAAAAGATATAGCAACAAATTGCAATGTATGAATGTTATTTAAATCCTGATTCAAACGAGCAATTTCAGTGAAAAATTTGTGAGCCATTGGGGAAAATGTGAACTCTGACCAGATATTTGATCATATTAAACAATGCTTATCTTGTTAAGGGTAATAATGGTGTTATGACCTTTTTTTTAAACCGTCTTTATCTTAGAGAAACTTAGAAAACTACTTATGGATGAAATAATCTGACATCAGGGATTTGCTTCAAAATAATCTGTAAGAGTAGGAGGAGTGGGTAAGGTAGAGAGGAAACAAGATAATGAGTGGATTGTTGAGTTGGGTAATGAATCCAGAGAGCTTCATTACACTATCATCTCTACTGTTACATTTGTTTGACATTTTCCGTAATAAAAAGGATTTTTTAAAAGATCCACCTTCCTTGAGACTAATTATGATATCTTTCTTCCCTATTATAAATAAGCAGATTTTGCTTTGAATAGCAGTTTTTTCTGTCCAGTACACACAAATGAGAACATCTTTGCACATAGCTCAAATATATAACTGGCTTGAACCTAGTAAGAGTAATAAGTAAGGTTGGATGGCAGGATCAGAATCCAAAAATAATTTGACAGTCTGGAGCTTGAGTCAAATCTAACCAGAAATATTTAACAGAGATTAATGTAAAACCCTACACGTGCATTCAAACAGAACAGCTGTAAGTCAGCATGGAGAGACACAGATTCATAAGGGCTTGTATAAAATGGTGCCAACTCAGGGTGAGTCAGCACCAGGAAGGAATGGCCAAAATCAAATGCAAGATCAGAGGATGCACAGAGAGAAGCCACATGCCCACCCTTTCCTGGGCTAGTCAAGCCTCACCTAGAGAGTTGGGATGGGTTCTAGGAACCCAGAAGATGTCTATGAGACAGGATCCAGGATGGTGCGGGCAGGGCACCTCAAAGAGAGGAGGAAATGGAAGTGTTCTACATGGAGAAAGAATTTTGATAAAGGGAACAACTGTCCTCAAATAGTTGTAGACTCTTGTGCACAAGGGGACTTAGGCCTGCCCCCTATAGCCACGGAGAGAAAAACTTGGAGTAATGAGTGGAATTTCTAGGTAGGACTCAGCTTCATGTAAGGGAAAACTTCCTGAGAGGAGGATATGGTCTTCTGTGAGAAAGAGGAGTTACCCTCCACAGGAGATGAGACTGCCACTTGTGGACAGTGTTTAGAGAGGACTCAAGCATCTAAGTGGGGGCTCCTTTTGATAGCCTCTGAAGTCATCTCTAGCCTTCAGAGTCTGATTCCTCACAAATCAGTGGTAACCCTAGAAATAATGACGGTGGCATCTCTCATTTGCTGAGTACTTATCTGGTTCTAGGAATTATGCCAAGCTGTATCATTTCATCAATCCATCAGTCAACAAGTGCTTGTTGAGTGCACATTTTCTGTCCAGTATTGTGTGACATACAAACTATGTATGGCATAGCCTCTCTCTTTAAAGAGTTTCTAATCTAGTGGCTGATCAAAACTTGTATACATGTAGCACAATATCTGTATGGACATCTTTCATTTTACAAAACGCTTTTTACATATATTATTTTGTGTATTCCTTGAAACATCCTGAGAGGCAGATATTATTCTTATTACCACGTTACTGAATAATAATGGCTAATACTGTAAGTCACCCTGTACCTCTGGGAATGCCCAGTTTCTACTGTTGCTCAGCATAAGCTTAGCCTCAATTAAGAAAAAACTAGCTTTTTAACATACTTTTATATCTCTCTCATCCCAATAATAAGAGAGTTAAATTAAAAATAATACTTCATGTTAAAAGAGGAAGCAAATATTTTGTTCACCCAATGACAAATACTCACCAGAAACTGAGGCAAAAAAAGAAAACATGCTAGTATACGTTAAGTTTAATTATCCATAAAGACTTCTTCAAAAGAGACAAATCGGTTTTTGATCTCAGTTATAAAGAGAACACTATCCTACCTTTCTTTCTTTTTCCTACCTTTCTTTCTGTGTGATCGCTAGCCCCTATGGATAACAGTCTCTGAGTCTCCTCCCCCATTCAGAATCTCTGGACAAAGAAACCCATAGAAGCCACACAGCAGGAGTGGTGAACAGAGGCCTTTTGTTTCTTTAGGGCTGTTGGCTGATATTTTTGCCTACTTTTTTTTTTTTTTATTGTACTTTATTATTATTTTTTTAAATATTTTATTGTACTTCAGGTGAAGGCTTACAGAACAAACAGTTTCTCATGTAACAGTAGTACACATGCTGTTTTATGACTTTGGTTAACAACCCCACAACATTTTAACCCTCTGAATTCTCAGCTTTTTTTTTTTTTTTTTTGGTGAAAATACACATAGCCAAAGATACACCATTTCAAAACTTTTTACGTACACATTTAAGTGACGTTGACTACGTTCTTCTAATTGTGCTGTTATTCTCACTTAAGATGAAGGCTTACAGGACAAAATAGCCTCCCATTTAACAGTTACTACAAATGTTGCCCTATAACAATGGTTAGCAATCTCACAACACATCAACAGTATCCTTACTCAACTTTGTGTTCCCTATCATCAGCTTCCTACTCCCCTTCTGCCTTCTGGCCCTTGTCACTGGACTCCTGTACCTCGTTAGTCTCATTTGGTTTTACTGGGCTGTCCACTCCCGGGCTGAACAGTGAACCTCGAAGGTAACTTCACCACTGAGCTGAAAGGGTGTCTGGGGGCCATACTCTTGAGGTTTCTCCAGTCTCCTTTAGACCAGTAAATCTGGTCTTTTTTTTTGTGAGTTAGAATTATGCTCTACATCCTTCTCCAGCTCTGTCCAGAACCCTCTGTGACCTAATATTTTGAAGACAAAGCAAGAGGGACAGTAAAGGTGAGGTCAGGCCCTACTATATTATTCTCTTAACCTCATCCCATTCGAATGGATGAGGGCCTTAGCGCACAGCCCGTCTTCCACCTGGGTCCTTGGGAGTGCCCTGCCTCTGGGACTGCCCCCACAGGTTTCCGGGTGACAACACAGCCTAGATGGTCACGCTGATCCTGTCACTTTCCCCTTGCACTGTTGCACTGAACTTCCCCCTAGTCCCCAGACCTCCTTTCAAGACTCACGCTGTTCCACTGGAATGTCCTTCCCCATCCTCCTTAGAGCTCTCCCAAACTTCCACTTTTCCTTTAAGAACAGGCTCATCACCTTTTACTTTAGGAAACCTCCTCTAAGCCCAGCCCCTTCTGCCTCAGCATCTCTCTTCTGGGCTCTGTGGTGCTCTGTGCTCTCACATAGTGTCATGGCTTCATGCTATTGTAAATGTCTGCTCCCCTATTCAGCTGTGAATGCACTGGGGTCAGGGGCTATGTCTTGTTCATTGCTGTCTCTCAATGCTCAGCAGTGGAGGACAGAGAGTAGGTGTTAGGGAAGAAGTGAATGAATAGCTCAAACATTGAGGAATGGCTTCCCTGACCTCACCACTCAGTGCTGCTTGCCTCAGACCCAGATTCCACAGTGTTCTTCTCCCCTAAATCGGGACCACTTCAAAGTCACTTCCCAACTGGTATGCTCTTCTCTATCCCCACTGGGGACAGACAGATGGAGATATGTGCTCACATGGACCCAGCACACCTCCCTCTCCTTCCTCCTGTCCCCAGAACGACAACCTGCAGACAGCCATCACCGATGCTGAGCAGCTAGTGGAGCAGGCCCTCAAGGATGCCCAGGCCAAGCTGATGGAGCTCAGGGAGGCCCTGTAGCAGGCCAAAGATGACCTGGTACTACTGCTGCGCAAGTACCAGGAGATGATGAGCATGAAGCTGGCCCTGGACATGGAGATCACCACCGACTGCAAGCTGCTGGAGGGTGAGGAGTGCAGTTGGGTGGGGACCCCTGCCGGGGTGGGAACCTGCCTTGAGAAACAGGTTCATCAGGACCTTATGCCCTTGGTTAGATCCATAGTGATTTTTAGCTTGGCTGCACTTGCTTGCACCTTCCCTGCGTATCCCCAGTGCTCTCCACAGCATAGGAAGGGGACAAAGGAGGGCCTCAATGGATGACTATAGAATTGCCTTGCGCTGCCCAGCATTCTTCCCCTCTCCTAGCTCCTCCAGGCTCAGGATGCAAACTTGTTTTTAATTTCCTACAGTACAGCATGTCTGTGCAGATCAATTTTTTACTTGAAATGAGCACACAATGTGTCCCAAGGGCAAATGCCAGTTGATTTTGCATGTTTTAGTTTTTGATCATCCCTGCTCCTGCCACCCTGTTCATGTGGCAAACTGAAAGCATGCCCTGCCATTGATCTCATGTTTCAGAGCAGCTAAGATCACGAGATTACAAGGGGCATCTCATTTATTCCTCAGTCTCCTCCCACTAGGCATCATGAAATCCACCTTACCCTGGTCTTACCAGTCTCCTCTGGTTCCCTATCCTAGTGTTCCATCATTGCTTAGGAAGGTCTTCTTGATGTTTGACTTCAGCCCAGGCTGCTGCAGTTTGCATTTGTGCTTTCTGGACGTTCAGTGATCGAGCCATGGGAAGAGCACTGGATTGAGAGTACCACTTATTGCTGGGTGGTAGTTTGGGGGTAGCTTCTACTCGCTGTATGACCCTGATACATTATGTCCCCTCTTTGAGGTTATGTTCTCATCTTTAAAAAGAGAGGGTTGCACAAGACAGTCTTTGAGGTACTTCCTAATGGTAACGTTTGGAGTGGGAAGTGGTTCTGTGCTTCTATAATTTATCTGATTCTTTTTCTTTCTACAACAGGATGTCTGGGGAGTGTGGAAGCACCATGTGCATCTGGAAGTGTTTTGCACTGAAGTTGGGTTGAATACCATTGCTAGTGGGATTGCATGACTTTATTACCCTTAAGATGTAGTGGCAGGATCCACATTTAAGTTGAGTTCCGCTTTCTCTCATACAAGGAAAATAGGTCTCTATGAAAAAAAGGACTGCCCCTTTCATCCTCCAAATGCAACTAGAACGACTTTTACAGGATACAAGCTGACCCTGGCACTCCCTTGCGCTAAGCCCTGGATGGCCCCACAGGGCTTGGAGGGTAAAGGCCATGCACCTTTGAGTGCACATGGCCCTGCCTCTCTCCAGCCTCACTCACAAGTACCCTGCTTCTCTCTGGGATGCCCTGGGCCCTTTCTTAGCTTGACTCCTCTCCTAAAAACTGTCCCTGACCTCCCCAAACTAGGTTAGCTGCCCCTTGCTCTGGGCCTCCAAGGTCTGTGCTGACCCCTAATATGGGCACTTACTACATTATGTCTCTCTCTTTAGACAGGGGATGAGCCCAGGAATTGCATCCCTGGGGGCCGGGATTGTGTTTTACTGTCCTTGAATTCCCAGAGAGACACAGAGCCTGGAATATAGGAGGTGTTCCATAAACAATAATAATCATTATTATGAGGAATAAGCACCTTACTATGTACCAGGCACTGTTCTAATTACTTTATATACATTGACTCAATCTTTTACAACAATCCTGTGAGGTAAGTACTTTTATAATCCCCATTTTGCAGATGGGAAACCTGAGACAAAGAAACTTTAAGTAACTTGTTCTAAGTCACATAGCTAACAAACAGTGGAGCTAGGATTTGAACCCTGGCAGTCTAGCTACAGAATCTATTTTCTTAAGTAGTAAACTTACACTCCTGTTTAATCACCACTAAATATTCTAGAAAAGATTGAATAAGAGAAGATGTGATTCACAGTAGGACTGAGGTCATTTTAAATGAATTAATTACTCAGTTGTCCACATTCTCACCTCTTGGAGCAGGAGGAAAAGGCAAATGCACCCACTGCTATCCTTTTTGCCTGACTCTGCCACTGCTGAGCTCACCCGCTTACCACCTGTTGTGGCCACCTTACCTTCTAACACTCCTATACCTTGGCACAAGTTGTTCCTTCCACCTGAGGCCCTCTTCCTCCTCATCCCTAAGCCCTGAGCACCTCCACCTTCTCCACTCTGCTCTATCTCCCTGTCTCTAACTTGTCACCACCCCTTACCTCTCCTTGGGACAGGGATGTGACTGGCTGTCTTCCTGCAGCTGTGGTTCACAACAGCAGCACCATTGGTTCCATTGCTGCCGGAACCTGGCAGCCACCTTAGCATTGCCTTCACGGTTCTAGCCCTTGTGCTGCAAACCTGCACTGGCAGCCCGGGCTGCATCCTGCTCTCTGAACCCTTGCAACCCACTCCTTGTAAACCTCAAACCCACAAAACCCCATCAGGTGAGTCAATCCTTGTACCTACCCTCCAACAAAAAGAGGGGAATTCAAGGACTGAGCCTCTGTCACCTTCTTGGCCCAGGACTATATTCTCATCCTTCCCCCATCACCTCATTGACATTTCATCTCACTTCTGGCTCAGCAGACAAGCAGAAGAAATGCTACCTGATCAAGGGCTGTAACCTCACCCTCCTTTCTGTGTGTTCCACAGCCCCCAGGATTCCAACTGACCATGTCTGCCAATCCTCAAGGCAGGTGCTCTGGGGTGTTGATCTGTTTGATCTAGGGCAGACAATGTCAGGGTCTTCTCTCTTGTGGCTGTTTTCATTTTCCCTGGGATGGAGCAAGAAGATGCTTCATTTTGGCTGGAACATCAGTTCATCCGGCCCTCTGCTGCCTGAACGTTGCTGCAGCCATTCGCTGACCCTGCGCCTCCCCAAGTCCCCAGGGACTTCCTCAGAGTTCACCAAGTGGTCTGTTTTGGTCATTTTCTTAATTCTTTGAAGCCAATGACACCATTGTCTCATCCTTTTCTCCTTGTTTTCTGGCTACCTCCCTTGTCCTGCCTTCTCAGTTCTTCTGGTGCCTTCTCTCCCTCTGCTCACTTATTCAATGCTGGGGTTCTGTAACATTTTCAAAACTTTTTACTGAACTACAATATATGTACACAAAAGAGCACAGATCGCAAATGTTTAGCTTAATGAATTTTCACAAACTGGGCCCATTCAAATAAAGAAACAGACATTCCCGTCACCCTAGAAGCCCCACCCTGGGACCCCAGGAAACCACTATTCTGACTTCTAACAGTGTAGGTTTGTTTCACATGTTTTTGTACTTTATATAAGTGGAATCATATAGTTTTGTGTCTGAATCCTTTTGCTCAACATAATGTGAGTGAGATTCATTCATATTGTTGTGTGCCATTGTAGATCATTCATTCTCATTAATATTCTCTTGTGTGATTAAACGCCAATTTATTTACCTACTTTACTTCTGATGGGTACTGGAATAGATTCTCGTTTTTGGCTATGATGAACAATGCAACTATGAACATTCCAGTACATATCTTTTTTTTTTTTTTTTTTAGATAACTTGAAAGTTCTATTTTTTTTTTTTTTTGCTCTGCTTTTTTTTTTTTTATTGCACTTCAGGTGAAGGCTTACAGAACAAATAGTTTCTCATGAAACGGTAGTACACATATTGTTTTATGACATTGGTTAACAACCCCAGAACATGTCAACCCTCTAACTTCTCAACCTTTTTTTTTTTGGTGAAAATATACATAGCCAAAGATACACCATTTCAAAAATTTCTACATGCACAGTTCAGTGACATTGACTACACTCTTCCAATTGTCCAGTACATATCTTTTGGTGAATATATGCATGTACTCAATGTCTTTGTGTATATCTAGCAGTGGATTTGCTGGGTCCACGGGTGTGCATCCATTCAGCTTTAGTAGATACTCCACTTTCCCAAAGTAGCAGTGCCAGCTGTATAGGATGCTGGTAGAATGCTCCACATTCTTGCCAACACTTGGTATTTTCTTTCTTTTGTATTTTAGCCTGTTTGGAGTGAGTACTGTTATATAGCTCTGTGGTTTTAATTTTTATGTCCTCTAATGATGTTGACCTCATTTTCATATGTTTATTGGCCATTTGGATATTCTTTTTTTGTACCTGTCTTTTGCCCATTTTTCTATCGGGTCGTCTGTCTTTTCCTTGTTAATTTCTGAAAGTGCTTTATGTGATCTGGATCTGAATCCTTTGTCAGATAAAAGAATTATAAACTTTTTCTCCCACTCTGTGGATTGCCTTTCACTCTCTTAATGGAGCCTTTGGATAAACAGAATTACTTAATTTTACTGGGTGAAATTCATATTTTTATTTTGTTTGGCACATTTTGTGTCTTTTTTAAGAACTTTACTCCATACTTATGAAGACATTCTTTGATTTCTTCTAAAAGCTTTACTGTTTTACCTTTTGCATTTGTATCTGCAGTTGTCTTTTTTGTGACATATATATTTTTCATATGAACATCAAATTGAGGGGTACTATGACATTTTAATTATCCAAAGAAAAATGCATCTTTTTAATCTTGGTGATGAGCATATAGGTGTCTGCTATACGTATTTCTGTATGATTGAAATTGTCTATTATTGAAAATAAAAGAAAAAAATATTAAAAAATTGATGTTTCCCTGGGTTCCTTCTTTGATCTACTGTTCTTTTCATACTACATATTCTTCCTGGGTGAGTTTGTCTACTCCCATTCCATTCGTTTATTCAAATTTATTGAGTGCCAATTTGGTCCACTTACCATGGGAGTAGTGACTACAGAGATGAATATGACATAGGTCCTTAAGGGACTTATGGTCTAGTATGTATAAAGACAAATAAATCCAGTTAAGTTCCTTAGAATAGCGATTCTAAAGAACAGCTCGGAGCTCATGCTGTCTTCAACATGAGCATTCCATCCTTTCTGTCTTGGCTTCTAGTCCTTTTTAAAAATCACTTCATGAGGTGTAATTTACATATAATGAAAATGCAGCCATTTTCAGATACAGTTCAGTGAGTTTTGGCAAGTGTATATACCCATGTAACCACAATCATAATTAAAATATAGAACATTGACATCATCCAAAATGTTCTCTCACTCCCCTTTGCAGTCAGTCACCTTCCACCCCCTGCCCAGGCTGGGGCTTGCTTTCTGTCACTATAGATTGGTGTTACCTTTTCTAGAATGTCATATAAATGAAATCACATGAATGTATTCTTTTGTATCTGGCTTCTTTTACTCATCATGATGTTTTAGAGATCCATCAGATATATGTATTGCGAATATTTTGCTTCAGTCTGTGGTTTGCCTTGTCATTTTCTTAACGATGTGTTTTGAAGATCCTTGCTTCCTTCTAATTACTCTGGTGGTGCTTCACAATGATGAGAGTTCACAACTAAAGGCTGAATACTAGACCCAGCATCTTTGACTAGATAAAACTCTGTGTCTGATTTGGATACAGGAGAGGTGACTCTCTCCTAGTCCTCCTTTCATAATGGAAGTTCCAAAACAAACAAACAAACAAACAAAATAAAACAAAAATGGAACCCTCTTCCTTTAATAAAGTTGTTTACAGAAATCAGTCAATCAGAATTAAAGCAAACTGGAGCTTAAAAAAAAAAAAAAAAAAAAAACACAAGCAGATGTCTAAGCCACATTCCAGGAGGTCAGGAGTGGGGCTTGAGGATCCGGATCTTTAAAAGCTGTCCAGTGTTCCTGATGTGCAGTTAGCATTGAGGACCACTGTCCATAGAATGAAGTTCTAACTCTACAGCATAGCCCAGGAAGACTACTGGAATTGGTTTCAACTTACACCTTCAGCATCTGCCCCATCACCATTCTTCTTCCGTGACCCCTGTTCTGCAGACCTGTGGGATCTCTCACCAACACTTCCTCCCATCCACATTTGAAATTTTTTCCTCTTTACTAGGGGTGCATTTCTCCTAGTTTCTACTTCTACTCATCCTTCAATACCCTACTCAAAATTACCTCCTCTACAGGGTCGCTATGAGTTGGAGTTGACTCGATGGCAATGAGTTTTTTGTTTTTTGGTATGTTTTCCATAGCCCCTCAGGCCAAGTTAGTTTTTTCTTCCTCTCTTGCCCTTGGTACACTGATGGGCCTGCTGCAATAACACTGACCACCATTTACTATAGGGAGTCATTTCATGCCTGACACCCACCTCAGCACAACCATGAGCTGCTTCAGACCATGGACAGTGTCTTGTCCATCATCGTGTTCCTATTGGGTAGGCTGGTGCTTGATGCAGTAGGTGCTTGACAAACGATGGCTGAGTGCATAAATGAATGAAAGAATGTATGGAGAGATGGCTGAATGGGTATTGGTCCATTGTTGTATCCCCTGGAAGGAATGAAGTCTGAGGGGGAATAAAGGCTGGACACTCCTGCAGGAGTTCTTTGGTCATTGTGCTGGAACACCCCTCAGGCCTGGTCCTTCCTCACAGCTGTAATTTTTCTTTTTTTAATTGTACTTTAGATGAAGGTTTACAGAACAAATAGTTTCTCATTAAACAGTACACATATTATTTTATGAAAATGGTTAACAACCCCATGACATGTCAACACTGTCCCTTCTCAACCTTGGGTTCCCTATTACCAGCTTTCCTGTCCCCTCCTGCCTTCTAGTCCTTGTCCCTGGACTGTTGTGTCCCATTAGCCTCGTTTTGTTTTATGGGGCTGTCTAATCTTGGGCTGAATGGTGAACCTGGGAATGACTTTATTACTGAGCTAAAAGGGTGTCCAGGAGCCATACTCTTGGGGTTTCTCCAGTCTCTGTCAGGCCAGTAAGTCTGGTCCTTTTTTGTGAGTTAGAATTTTGTTCTACATTTTTCTCCAGCTTTGCTTGGGGCCCTCTGTTGTGATCCCAGTCAGAGCAGTCAGTGGTGGTAGCCGGGCACCATCTAGTTGTACTGGACTCAGTCTGGTGGAGGCCGTGGTAGTTGTGGTCCGTTAGTCCTCTGGACTCATCTTTCCCTTGTATCTTGTTTTCTTCATTCTCACTTGCTGCTGAAGGTGTGAGACCAGTGGAGTATCTTAGACAGCTGCTCACAGCCTTTTAAGACCCCAGTTGCTATTCACCAAGGAAGAATGTAGAACATTTTCTTTATAAATTGTGTTATGCCAATTGAGCCAGATGTTCCCTGAGACCATGGTCCCCACAGTCACGGCTGTAATTTTCATGCCTTGTGGCAGAAGCAGAGCCAATGGGCAGGTTGAAGCACCATCTACCTTCTGACTGCATCGGTCTTCAAAACTAGCTCACGTTTAAAGTTCTTGTCATTTTTATTCCGGGTCAGAGGTTATGTGAAATGATTTTGTCTGTGAGTCACAAGAGGGTGTATGTTTGTGTGCAACATGTCTATCTGTCAGGTCAGATAGACAAAAGGGTTTTAAAAAGTTGGAAACATTCCACAAATGTCAGATACTATTATGTGTTGGCATGTAAGCTTGTGAGGCCATGGCTTGGCTTTGTCAGAGAACTAAGAACTTCCCGAGTTGTATGAGGCTGGCTGGGTGCTGTGGGGGTGTGTGCTAGGTTTAAGCCTGCCCGCCAAGGGCCTCCACACTGGATGGGGGTTGGGGGGAAGTAAAACATTCTCATTTGACTTGTGGCCATGGTAAGGACAAGGGGTATCCCAGGAGCTGGAGGACAGGAGAGCTCAAGGGGCCAAGCTGATCCTGTAAGTCATCATGGAGGGGCTGGGCCTTTTGCTGGGTCTTAAATGATGGAGCCCTGGTGGCCCAGTGGTTAAGCATTCGCCTGCTAACCAAAAGGTTGGCAGTTCAAATCCACCAGCTGCTCTTTGGAAGTTCTACTCTGTCCTATAGGGTCACTATGAGTCAGAATTGACTCAGTGGCAACAGGGTTTTTAAATAATGGGTTGGTTTAGGGTGGAAGGGAAAGGGGGAAAGGGGTTTTAAGTCAAAGGACTCTTCATGATACACAGGCAGAGGGAGAGCCAGCCAGAGGAGATCAGCACAATGCAGAGCAGAGAGTGGGTGCTCAGGATGTGTGGCTGGGTGAGTGAATGGGGGGAGGGAGGAGGACCTTCACACTGGGACCTCATCAGGAGGAAACAAACCTCACCAGCTATGAACTGCTGAGTGTCATGGCAGTCTCTGGCTATAGACTGTGACCCTTTCCTGGCCAATCAGCTTGCAAAATCAGGCCGTTGATCCTCACCGGGAAGGATTGAGATGGTGCAGCACAAACCATCCTCTTTGCTAGGGGAATAATGCAAAATGCCCTCCAGAGGACCATGTGTGGGCGAGTTTTAGGTCCTTTCCTCCCTAGTCCACAAGTTGTGCTTTCACTTAAGTCATTTTCAATTGTTTGCCATTTCCCAAACATGTTGAAGTTCTGAGTCTATTGTTCAGAGTCAGAGCTTGTTCCGTGAGCTGAGCTCTGGGGAGGGACAGACACAGACACAGAAAGCACTGTAGGCACCGGCTCAGGGAGACTTCCTTCCATACATCTTGTTCCATAGGATGGGCTCCAGATTGGTTCAGGACTGGGTTGGAGGCCTGACTCTCCACTTACTGGCTGTGGGAACTTGGACAAGTTATTTAACTTCTTTGAGCCTCAGTTTTCCTCATCTGTAAAATGGAGCTTCAAGCCCTTCCTTATAGGGTTGCTGTGAGGGTTAAATGGGGTAAGGTCCGTGAAGTGATAAATATAGAGCCTGCCACCTAGTAAAGATCTCTTGACTTGCAGCTGCTATTATAATACCTCAGTTAACACAGAGTGTCTGCTTTTCAATTTATGAGACACTTGACTGTACTTACCTCACCTGACCCTCCCAACCACTCTACTCAACAGGGAGAGAAGAGGTTTATCAGCTTCGTTTTACAACCAGCTAAAGGGAGGCCCAGAGGTATCTGGAAGCTGCCTCTGCCTAGGGGTACTCCACAGCACTGCTCTGCTGGCCTTCCGGGGTGGGTGGGTCTGGGTACTTTGAGGAGGCTGCCTCACTCCTCAGAGGCTCTCACCTTCAGTGCTGAGCCATGTTCAGGGCTGCAGCTGCCTGGCCCAAGACTTTCTTACTGGGTTTCAGATGCCTCAAGGTTGGTCCCTCCTTAGTGGGACTTGGCTCAGAGCTCAGCTGGTATTCAAGAACAGTTCCTTAAGGGGCGGTGCTGGCTCCTACTGCAGACCACAGGACAGCACTGTTCCCCCAGGAAACCAGAGCTGAGTCCCTCACCTTCCACTCACCTTCCTGACTCTGCTAAGGCCCTCCTGGCCTGCTCTGGCCTGGTTTCCTCCCATCCTAACTCAGCTCCACCCACTTCTCCCCTAGAAGGCTCTAACACTAGCACAGCTCTTTTCTAGCACAGCTCTTTTCTAGCACCGCTCACGCCCACCTGCTATCCCCTGGCCTCAGCTGCCAAGCCCTGTCCTTAGCCCTGAGTACCCTTGTCTGAGTACCCTGTGTCCCTAGAGGCCTGGAGTGCCTGAGGGCAGAAACCGCTGCTCCTCTTCCTCCCTTATTCTCCAGTAAGGGCAGAGGGGGCTTTGGTCATGGTGCCAGCCTGGGAGGCATATTCATGGCCACTGAAAGGAGGCTGCACTGGGCACCTGTTCCCTCACCCCCAGGAAAGGCCTGTCTGGGCTAATCCTAGTGGTGGAGACTCCTGGCCAGCCTGAAACTCTGTTTCTCACCCTAAGAGGCACCTGAGGAGAGCTGCTGGGCTTTTATAGTCTGCAGGTTTGGGGGATTAGCAGTGGGATTTGCCAGGAACAAAGTATTTAGAATGGGCCCTCATTAGAGCCCCAACTTCCACCCCAATCTCTTTGGAATTTGTTCTTGATGTATGAAATGCACACCTACTTCTCAACATATTCAAGCTAGGCCAGGTCATTGGCAGCTGTCATGGGGTGGAAACTAATTAATTGTTCTATAGTTTTTCCCTGTAGTAGCAAGGATCTAAAAACCATAAGTGGGGGCAGGAAGACAGTGTAGCGACATTTCCTCACTGGCTCTTGGGGTCTCTTTTTTGATGAAGGCATAGACTATGCTTGGAGCCCAAAGCACTATTTGGATTGTGGAGTCAGGATCAGTCCCACATGTGGGCAAAGAGGGCAGATTTATGTGATGTGTTGTTAAAAGCCTGCCTCCCTCGCAGCCACCAAATCATCCCTCTCTTCACATTCCCCAGGCCTGACTATCCTCAGCATCATGAATGTCAGCATGGGACGGGACCTCAGATGGCACTGGGCCCAGGAGGTTTCAAACTTGCTTGTAAATAACAGAACCCTTTCTATTATGAGATCAGAATAGAGGGGTTGAGAGACTGTGGTGGAGGTAAGACTAGAACAATGGCCAGTGCTGCCACCTTTCTCCCCAACCTCCTTAACCCCAAGACTTCAGTGGGGCTCAATTTGAAAAGCTTCGCTCAAGTGCAAAGCCCTCACTGTTCTGAGTAGGAAGCTAAAGCTCAGCAGGAAGACTCAGTGGCCAAGTTGGGATAGACCTTGGTCCCTAACTCTCAGTCTGTCACAGCGGCGGCGAATGTCGGGGCGGCGGAGACAATAACCAATTCCACAACTCCTACAGAGAAGTGGGGCCAGGAGGGTCACTCTGAGGAGTCGAACCCCAGCTCCAGTCCCAGGAGTTTATTTATAGTCAATATAGCAAGCAGTGAAGCAGATAACAGAACAATGGGCTTTGGGTGAATAACAGTAAGTTTCGGGCAAGGGAGAAGGAATTTAGGTAAACAAGCCAATCAGTAACAGGACAATAGGTTTGGGAAAACAAGTCGTGCCTGATCTCTTTCTTATCGCTGACAAGTCTCCAACATGTCGTATACAGCATAGAGGCCTGTGGGGGCTGCAGTTGTCAATAGTGCAGCCATGTTTAAATGGCATATATCCCCACATCAGTCTATGCCTTCCTTTGGATCTAGTTACTTACTGTATCTTGGTTTCACAGATTAGCAAGATGCTTTGAGCAGGAAGAAAGGACTTGGAGGAATGAGGGAGGCACCTGGTTTTGAAGGGGCCAAAGAGGGCAATGCCCATCTGAGACATAAAGGCTTAGTGGGGAAGATAGATCTAGGCAGGGAACAGAAATAAGAGTGTGTCTGTGGTTTTGTGAGTATGAATGTCTATATGTGTGTGCTATGTGAATGTATGGTTTGTGTGTTTTCCCTCTCTCTATCTCTCTGTCTCTCTCTCTCTCTGTACCTGCATGTAGATAGTCTGGCAGCCTGAGAACACTTAATTCTTAGGGAGAGAGAGCTAAATCAGGAAGAACTTGTACTTGCCCACGTTTTCTTAGCCTGTTTTACTTGAGGGTCTTGCATGACTTTGTGTGCTTGAAGGGAACAGGAGTGCGTTTTTTGGAAGTTCCTGAAGGCTAACTTGTCACTGGCTTCCTTCCCCCAGTTAGCTCACCGAAAGTGATGTCTGGGCACTCCTGGTGAAGGCACAGGTGCTGAGCAGCCATGAAGTAAGGGGGTGAGCAAAGGAGAGGAGGTGAGAGGAAAGAGGGGAAGGCTTTTGTAGGAGCTTGTATCTGAGTGACTTGGGAGGGTCACAGTGGAAGTGAAAACAGGAGTGGGGCATTTAAGAAGGAGGGTGGGCTCCGTAGGGACTCACTGGGTATCTTGGGTTTTGTCGTCATCAAGGCTGGGGTCATCAAGACTGGGGCCACCAAGGCTGGGGTCACAAAGGCTGGTCTTTGCTGCCAAAGGGGAGGAGGAGGCAAGTTTTAATAAGAGAAACTAACATCCACAGCACACATTACACTTTACAGAGAACTTTCCTCATGCATAATTCTCTCAACAACCTTTGGAATAAGGCATTATCGTTCTTGAATTTTAGTGGTGAGGAATTCAAGCTTCCTAGGTGGTGTAGGTTATGTCCTCAAGTTGGGAGGAAAGGATGCTTTGGAAATCCTGGATTCATTTTCCTAGGGTGAGCTTGGAAGAGGAAAGGCAGTAGTCCCTCTGGCCCGGACCTGCTGGTCTACAGCCTGTTCCCTGCCAGGATGGGGTTCTTCCAGCTTTCCCCTCCCTACCCACCCCTTGCCCTGACTGCTCACTCCCTTCCACAGTTCTTGGGGTAACCTTTACTTCTTCTCAAGCCACTCATTCCCATCCTTCCAGGGAGTCTTCTCAGACTGACCTCTTCCTCCTTCTGCACCCTAAATCTCCCTCCAAGGCCCCTCAGACCCCAGGTTTCAGGGGCACCTGTAGTGGAGAACTTGCTCCTTAATGTATCTCATATGTGTGTCTTCTCTTCCCTGGAAGGCAGGATCCCAAAGGGAGATCCTGTACTTTCTCTAACCTCTGAATCTTCTCATCAGTCTCTCTCCCTCACAGCCCCCCTCCTTCCTCTCTCTTCTCTCCCAAGGTCCTTGCCTGGGGTCCTACATTTTCTGGGGTTCTGCACCTATCCCAGTGTCTTGCTGAGGCCAGATAGGCTGGCAGAGTGGCCATGGGGACACAGGAGAAGAGGAGAAATGCTGACCTGTCATTCCCATGATGGGAGCGTAAGTTTCCCAGGGATTAGGGGCTGTGTCCAGCTCTGCAGGATGGCCCTTCTCCCAACTTAAGCTTATTTTAGGTGAGTAACCCTGGGAAAACAAAAGAATTTGGAAATTTGGGGTGATTATCAAGGTATGTTGTGAGTTTTAGACTCGATCTCTTGCTGCCAGGCAAACCAAAGCTGATAATACCTCAATTAGTTGGCTGGCATCATGCAGCCAGCCAAGCCCGCCAGCCCTGTATAAGAGCCATCCCTGATCCCAAACTTCAGAGGGTTTCTGAGTTTCCTCCAACTCCTGGGTCCACCTTTCCCTTGGAATACCTTGCTGTCCACCGTGAGTTGCCAGGCCAGCTACAGCCAACAGTCCTATAGGTCTTCCAGCGGGGGGGGGGGGGGGGGGGGGGGGGGGGCTGCCACCAGGGCTTCATTGGCTGCTCAGCTGTGGTGTCAGGCCAGAGCCGGATCAGCTCCACCAAGTCCTTATCGGGTTCCCGCTCAGGAGGGGGTGGCAGTGGGTCTTCTGCCTGTGCCATGATGAGAGGAGGTTTCAGCAGCAGGAGTCCCTACGGCCTTGGGAGGACCAATAAGATCTCCATCAGCATGGCTGGAGGCAGCACCCGTGCTGGAGGGTTTGGGGGTGCCAGTGGGGGCTACTTTGGAGGCAGTGGTTTTGGAGGTGGTGGAAGAGGGATGGGTGGGGGCTTTGGTGGAAGAGCTGGGGGCTTTGGTGGAGGAGCTGGAGGCTTTGGAGGAGGAGCTGGAGGTTTTGGTGGCCCTGGTGGCTTTGGTGGCCCTGGGGGCCTTGGTGGCCTTGGTGGCTTTGGTGGTCCCAGTGGTGCAGGTGGCTTCCCAGGTGGAATTCATGAAGTGACCATTAACCAGAGCCCCCTGAAGCCCCTCAGTATGGAGACTGGCCCTCAGTTTGGGCAAGTAAAAGCCCAGGAGCAGGAGCAGATCAAGACCCTCAACAACAAGTTTGCCTCTTTCATTGACAAGGTGGGTCCATCTCAGGCTAACTGGACAGAGAGAAAATCTGGCCTAACTGAGTTGGTTCTCTTTCCTCTTTTCCTTGTAAATCTGAGGAAGAAAAATAGTGGGTTCATCCTAGACCTTAAGCCCTCTGTGGTATATCGGCAGGTGGTAGGTAGATCTGTTAAACCTGGTAGCAGATGATCAAAATAGCCCAGTCCCTCACTGGCTGGAGTTACAGTTCACTCCATTTCCCCATCACTGTGGTTTATCAGAGGCACTGCTGATAGCTAGCTCCTGGGACTGTTTGTTGCCATCACTGTTGTTCCCTCACCGTTGCCCTCTGAAACCCAAACACAGAATTCCTTCTCCACCTCACGGAGATTATGAGCTGCTTGTCTTTGAAAGTGATGCCAATTCTGCCAAAGTTGGAATTCGTGTTTGAGAGATGAGTTAATCTGTCATCAGCCTAAAGAGAAGGAAGGAGAGAGTTTTTTGAGGGGTGGTGTGGTGGGTGGTTCTCACAGGAAGGCTTTAGTGTGAGGAGCTGCAGATGTTGAGGTCATTTGATATCTGTATACATTATACATGTGAGGGCAAGGCTGAAGAGATGTTATACAGGAATTTCTGTGCTTTGGATATTCCATGCAAGGAAAACCATGACGATTATCATGGTGCCTATATGGCATTTAGGCTTGGTTAGCTCCTAACTGAAAGTTTCATCAGTACCCTTGGGTACAATCTGTGGAGATTTCTTTGTGACCCTGGGATAATATCAGGCCTTAAGGAAAAGCTTTGTACAGACTCTTTGGCATCCTGTCACAATTGTAAGCATCCTAGGCAAAGCTGAAGGAGAAGTTGGTATTAACATCAGAACATCACACCTCTTTTAGAGGCGAAGCTCTTGAAAGTCAAGTGACCTTCCAGAGGTGCCTATCTTGTTCTCAGCAGACACCTGGTTCTCTGAATAAACTCATTCAGATAAAAAGTGATGCTGAAAATACTGCTTCTCCACAGAAGGTGGGGTCTAGCTGCCCAAGGCCTTCTCGTCACTGTGCTTATTATTCTCAAAGGGGAATTCCAAGGTTTTGCCGTTCTGAGGGTCCAGCACAAAGCCTGGCCCATGCTTGGTTCTCTGCAAATGTTTGTTGAATGACCAATCTACCTACATATTTGGTTTTTAACTTGTGCACAGAAATGTTTTGCGGCAAATGAAGGTTGAGACGTTTTAAACCAGTGGTTCAGTTTAAATACTGGGCTGAAACTAGGTTTGGCAGAGGAAGGCCAACCCTACGTGCATCCAGGACCCTTTTGCCTGGGAAAAGGTCTGCCTGAGAGCCATTTCTCCATGGTTTTCTCTATTTCTCTGTCTTAGAGCAGTATACCCAGGACTGTAAACTCTTCCTGAAGACTGTATCTGCTGTCGGATGCTGAAATCTCCTGCTGTTTATTGAGTAGTACATGATCCATGAATGAATGAATGAACAATGTAGTAGGAAGATCATTGTGCCTGGGTATCAGGAGACCTCAGTTCTGCTACTGTTTTGCTACTAACTTATTGTGTGACTTTGGTTATCTCTCGGCTTTAGTTTCCTTATCTGCAAAATAGGGCTCCACCTCCCTTGCTTTACATGAATGCTGCTGTTCGTCTGTGGTTAGAATTAAACTACTGCAGCATTAAAAATGCAGCCCTGCAGGAGGAGCAGGAAGAACACTGAGGAAGCCATGGGCTGTCGTGATTGGAGATGGCCCCACACAGCTCCTTGATGCTCTTTTCTTATTGGGCTGCAGGTGCGATTCCTGGAGAGAACAAGGTCCTGGAAACAAAGTGGAGCTTCCTGCAAGATCAGGGCTCCAATTCTAACACCGACAGTCACAACCTTGACCCTTTTTTTTGAGAACTACATCAGCAGCCTCAAGGCCTTTCTGGATGGGCTGCTCAGTGAGAAAAGCAAGCTGGAGGGGGAGCTGAGGAGCATGGAGGAGATGATGGAGCACTTCAAGAAGAAGTGCGTGCTGCCTAGTTGCTAGGGGTGGGAGGGGGCCGATGACAGAAGGCCTGGCCTAGGGTCTAAGAAGCCTGGGCTCCAGTTTAGCTCTGTTCCAGCTGGTTGTGGGCTTGTAGGAATTCACCTCCTGCCTCAATGACTTTCAATATCCCAGTCTTTAAAAGAGTGGCTCATGGCTTATTTGTGGCAGAAACAGTTTTGGGAATTGGAATTTAATGAAATAATTTATAAGTATATGTAAATATGGAGTCCTTTGGTGGTGCAAATGGTTAATTTTCTTAGCTGCTAGCTGAAAGTTTGGAGGTTCAAGTCTACCCAGAGGTGCCTCGGAAGAAAGGCCTGGTGATCTACTGCTGAAAAATCAGCCATTGAGAACTCTGTGGAGCACAGTTCTACTCTGACACACGTGGGGTCACCATGAGTCAGAACTGACTCAGTTATATGTAAATATAATTTTTGGGTTTCAAGACATCCTGAAATTCATTTGTGAACCTTATAGGCCAAGATAACACTCCCACCCACTCTGGAATAGATAATCTTGAAGTTCCCTCACAACTCTGTAATCTATGAAATTTGTTTTCCTTGGCAATATACTTCTAAATAAGAAGCAACTTGCTGTATGGTTAAGAATACAGACTCTGGATTGCGAGTGTCTTGATAAAGCTGCATTCTGCCACTTACCTTCTCTGTGCCTCAGTCTCCTCATCTATAAAATGGAGAGTGATAGTATTTATCTTATAGGTTGTTATGAGGACTGAATGTTTTAATATAAGTATAATCCATGGAGCAGGAACTGGCATATCCTCAGTGACCCATTCTTGGTTTTCATTCATCCAACAAATATCTACAAGAGTCCATGGTACTACAGTAGTTGCTGTCCACAGGGTCAGCACCAGTCACTTCCCCCCAAAACTCCTGGCAGCTCAGCCATCTCCCTCTGATCACATAAGTAGTTTTTAAAAACCCAAATTCCTCCAGGAAGACTTCCAGGATTAATCCAAACAGAACCCCACAAAGAAGGGGCTTCTACTCCAGTGCCCCATAATCACCATCACCATTGCCGTAGTCCCAAACCAAAACCAAACCCATTGTCATCGAGTTGATTCTGACTCATAGCAATCCTATAGGACAGAGTAGAACTGCCCCATAGGATTTCCAAAACTATAAATGTTTATGGAAGCAGACTGTCACATCTTTGTCCCACAGAGTGGCTGGTGGGTTTGAACCACTGACTTTTCAGTTAGCAGCTGAGTGCTTTAACCCCTGTGCCACCATGGCTCCTTCACCATAGTCAGTGCTCAGTAAATACCTGTTGAGTGGACTGGGTCCAACAGAAACCCAGAAGGCTGCAGACCATGCCTTGTAATGACACAGACCTTGATCTAGGCTGGCAGTTACTTATGGGAAGCCCCAAGTCCAAGTTACTTATGGGAAATAACTCTTCTCTCACAGGTATGAAGAGGAGATCAGCAAGCGCACAGCTGCAGAGAATGACTTTGTGGTCCTAAAGAAGGTGAGGGGTCCTTTCCCCCACTTCCCATCCCAGAGCCTTGCTAAGCAGAGTGGTGCCTATTAGCTGAGGGGAGCAGCAGCTGGACCTGTTAATTGGAGGGTTGTCCTGAGACCATGTGGGTAAGGACCAGGAACAGGGAGGGAGTCAGTCACCTGAGCAGTGGGCAGGGCCTGTGGCTCAGGCACTAGCTGTCTCCCTACTTCCTTGGAGGAGGGTATGTAAGGCCCACCAGACATTTGCCATAGCCCTTCCTGGTAGGTATGTGGGATTTATGAATCAGATTAGGCCTTGAGTTGTGATTGAAAAATGGACGAAGAGAAGAAATCATTTTTCTTCAGGAGTGCATTCCCAGGAGCTGTTTAAAGAGAGTCTTTGTGTGGTAGAATTCTCTTCAACAAGTTGAAAGTTCTTCCTCTGTTTCTCCTCACAAATTCTTTTCGCCTAGTCTCCGTGTAATGGCCCCAGCCCAGCCCACATCCTTCATCTCACCCTGATGTAAGTCTCTTTTTGCTCTTCCCTGATGTGTGCTCTCTGGTTCAGCCTGCTTACTAAACACCCAGTTTAGTAGTGTTGTTGGCATTTGTCTGCCTGTGCCTGGATGGGTGTCTCATTTCCCCTGAGTGGGAGCTCTCTGGGGGCAGGCCTTGTGACTCCTTCCTTCTGCCTCTCGCATCCATGCCCAGGACAGCACTGAGCCCATGAGATAGGGGAGGTGAAGGAACATGCTTAGGGGACAATGGCTGAATTCTCTTCCAGGATGTCGATGCCACCTTCATGAACAAGGTGGAGCTGGAGGCCAAGGTGGAGAGCCTGAAGGATGAGTTTGACTTCCTGCAGGCCCTCTACAATGCTGTAAGTGTGCTCCTCATCTCCTAACCTCGTGACCACCTGCCTCCGACCTCTGTGAGGAGATGGCTTGCAGAGGCTCACCAGCAAGAGTTTGGGTCCTGTCTGTCCTTCTGAAAAAAAGAGAACAGCTGTCCACCTTGGTGGGTAGTTCTGCTCTCTACCTAGGCAGTTTAAACCTCTGCCTCACCTTCTTCCTTCTTTAGTGAAATAAGTGGCCATTGCCACCAAGGCCTGTTCTTCAGTCAGTCCCATGTCCTCCCTCCTGGGCTGGTGGCCTGCTGTACTCTGGAGAGCCCCAGGGTGGGTCTTCTCAGAAGTGGGCATGTCTGCCTGGCTCTGCAGGAGGTGTCCCAGATGCAGTCAGACACCTGTGACACATCTGTGGTGCTGTCCATGGACAACAACCGCTGCCTGGACCTGGATAGCATCATTGCCAAGGTCTGTGTCCAGTATGAGGAGATCGCCCAGAAGAGCAAGGCTGAGGCCGAGGCCCTGTATCAGTCCAAGGTGAGTGATACTATTATGTAACTGTGGAGACTCTTGTTTCCCCAAGTAACCTACCTAGAGGGGCATGCAGGTCAGACCCTGCTTCTGAGCCATTCTTCTTTAAATCTCCAGCATGGAGGTTCCATGACCTTCCCACTGGTCTATTCTCACTAACAGAGCTCTTCCTTCCTAATCAGAGTGCTCTGCTTTGCTCTAACCTGGAGCTTCTCAACAGGGATGGGAGGTATGATTCCCCCCTCCATAATCCCCCCTGCCCCTGGTGACATTTGGCAAGGTCTGCAGACATTTTGGTTGTCACACCTGGGAGGTAGTTTGCTACTAGCATCTAGTAGATAGAGACTAGGAATGCTGCAAACATTCTGTAATGCATGGGACAGCCATCCACTCCCAGCAAAGAATTATCCTGCCCCAAATGTCAATAGCGCCAAGGTTGAGAAACTCTTAACCTACATCCCTCAAGCTGCATTCTCTTCATTGTTTTTTTAACGCTAAAAGATCTTCTAATTCTCCTTTACCAATCTGGTCCCATGCCGATGCGTGCTTTCTGATGTGATAACACTGAGATGTTGAACATGGTGTCTGGAATAGCAAAGGGAAGGAGGGGAGAGGGAGGGAGATTGAGAAAAGTTAGACTACTGGTGAAGGGAATTCTGTCCGCTACCTTCTCATTCCCAAAATCTGAGCCAGACACAGTTGGCCCATCTACATCTGACTCTTTTTCTGGCTTTTCTGCTCAAGCGAGTGTAGTCTACTGATTAAGAAGATGGCACCAGCAGTTGAAATGTCTCTACTTAAGCCCTGGTACTGTTAGTAGATAGCTGGATGACTCTGCTCGTGGTCAGGCAATGTGTGTCTTGGTTTTCTTATTAGTGAAATGGGGATAATAATGCCTTCAGACAGTTGTGAGCATTAATGAGATAAAGAGCAAGACTTGGCACAGAGTGGCTGCTCAACAAACAGCAGCTACTGGGCTAGGAAACAGGCCACCTGATGCAGGGAAAAGAGTATCAGGGGCAGAATACCTCGCTCCTCACCCCAGCCTCCAACTGGGTGGCCTAGCACAAGTCACAGTCTGTATCTTGGCTTTCCCATTTGCGACATGAAGGGGTTGGACTAGGCAATCTGTAAGGGCCCTGCTGACTTTCTGAAGGTGTGATTCTTTTCTGGACACAGTTGGGAGAGCTGGAAAACATGGCTAGCAGACACAGGGATGACCTGAAGAATGCCAAGAGTGAGATTATGGAGCTCAACAGGCTGATCCAGAGGCTACAGGCAGAGATTGAGAGTGTCAAGAAGCAGGTGGGAATGAGGAGGAAAAGCACACGTACAAGACTGAGGGCTTGTGCTTGTACCATAAAGCTCAGGGCTCAGCACTTGTTAAAACTGAACTCATGTTCCAACTCATATGCTCTATGAAAGTTTACCAGTGCAGTTCTAGAACGGGCCCTGAACAAAGATTGTTATGTGAACCCAGGTCCTGCCTCTGTGGGGCATGAAGGCTGATGTGGGCCAGAAATACCGAGTACAGACATGATTAGGGAGGTTAGGGAAAGAAGCTGATTATGTGAAGACTGAGTTGAGAGAGTAGCCAAGGAAGCCCACATTTGATGGGCTGAGGTAGGGAGTAGGTTTCTCTAGCAATTCAGGAAGACTTCCTGAAGGAGATAAATTTTTAGAAGATGCTCAGTCACCATAAAAGAAGAGAGAGGTACAGGAATGGTCTGACTCCTCCTGAGCGGAAATGGGTCCTTGGACCAGGTGTTGCTAATTTCACACCTCGGTGCCCTAGGATCCAACTCCAAGCTCCACTACCAACCAACTGTAAAACTTCCAACCTTCCTGAGCTGTACGTTTCTCATTAGCCCAGTGTAAGGTAATGCATGTGCAAACACCAAGCACACAGGGCAGGCCTACAGTGACGGCCACTTGAATCTAAATTGAACTCCTGTCCCCCCATACCCAGAATGCCAGTCTACAGACAGCCATTGCTGATGCTGAGAAGCGAGGGGAGACGGCCCTCAAGGAAGCCAATGGCAAGCTCCAGGACGTCAAGGTTGCCCTGCAGCAGGCCAAGGAGGAGCTGGCGCAGCTGCTGCATGAGTACCAGGAGCTCAAGAATGTCACGCTGGTCCTGGATGTGGAGATAGCCACCTACCGTACTCTTCTGGAGGGTGAGGAGTGCAGGTGAGCAAGAGTCCACCTGGTTCCCAGGTGGCCCAGAGGCCTGGAGGCTTACCTGCCTGAGCCTGTACCCAGGCATGGTGTGTGTATACATGTATGTGTGTGTTTACACGTGTGCTATTGGAAGTGGTGGTGGCCTTTGGTAGGCACAGCCTCCTCCTATTAAGGCTGTAAGATGCTGCCAGACCTTCAAGAGTGCTGTGTTTCCTATGCAATATTGAACCATCAGAGCCTTATCTTGGGTAGATTTCCACACTCTTCATACCCCTATGTTTTAGTTGTAAAATGTGTCTCCAAAGAGAAGAAATTATAGGCACAAGTATTATTTCCAGGTCATTTTACTTTTTTTTAAAAAATTTTACTGTTGCCTTAATTGCAGTTTTTGAAGGGTGGGTTCCTGTAGGCTGGCTCATGGCTCTGTCCCCATTTGGGTTCAAATAATATTTGTTGCAGAAAGAGGATCCTGAGAATTAGGGAGTGGATAGGAAGGTCTAGGAATAATCCTCCAGTCTGTTACTCTCTGGGAGAATGTTTATGGAAAGGGTAACAATTTAGATGCAGCTTTATCCAACGGAAAGAGGAATACATTTCATGAAATTTTGTGCACCTTTCCAGCCTATTTCTTATTCTTGCACGAATTAGGCAGGGGTTGGGAGGACGAAGACTTTCCTTGCTGTTGACCTAAGAAAGGTGCATTTGGGGAGAGGGAGGACCTGAGAGCAGATGGCTAACACTGAATTCTGGTCTTCTCCAACAGGATGTCTGGGGAGTGCCAGAGTGCCCTGAGCATCGGTGAGCAGGGTGGCTTTCTCTGGGAAGGGGCTGGACATCTTGGAATAATGTTTCTCAAACTGTGGGCCAGCAGCTGGTGTGAGCTCATCCGACCCACAAGCTGGGAGGAGCTGTCTGGTGGTGACAGGAGTAACCCTGTGCCTCTGGGTACCAGAGGAGCCAACCTCTGCTCCCTTCCGGAGACCTGCCCTCCCCGCACTAGGCGGAATCTCAGAGTGACATTACCCCAGGGAAGACCGCTGGGCAGACTGTGGGCTGGAGGGGCGGACGTGCGGGTGGATACCCCGGAGGCTCCCTGACCCTAACACTTTTTGCAGAGATCGTCAGCAACAGCAGCAGCGGCGGCGGCGGCGGCGCCCTGGGAGGCGGCCTGGGCGGAGGCGCCGGGGGCCGAGGAGGCCGGGGTGGCTCCTTCGGAGGCAGTGGGGGCCTGGGTGGCTCCTTCGGAGGCAGTGGGGGCCTGGGTGGCGCGGGGCGCAGCGGCGGGAGCGCCCGCAGTGGCCTGGGCACAGCAGGGAGCTCCGCGGTGCTCGGGGACTTCTCCAATTCCGGGGGTTTGTGTGTGGTCAGCGGGGGTTGCGGCGGCAGCAGCAGCAGCTGTTCAGCCAGCGTCTCCCAGAGCTCCTCCCAGAGCCAGCGGCCCCACCACAAATTCTGAACGGGGTGCCCAAGGTATCTCTGGGCTCCCAGCCTTCCTCATCCCGGCACACCCCAGCTCTGCGTGCTCTCCCACTCCTCTGTGGGACTCTCCCCTCGGCGTCTTCTGGCCTGCTACCTGGAGCCCCACCATCTCAGACGGCTAGCATTGCTGGGAAGGAAAATTGAGCTGAAAAAACTTCTACCCCTTCAAGGCCAGGCCACAAGGGCAGTGCCAGGAGCTCGGCTATGTCATCGCTTCTGCTCCGCAGGTGCCCCGGCTCCATGTTCCTCTGCCTTATGGGAAAGTCCCAGCCAGCCCTGGGCAGACGCCTCTCTCTACCCTTGTAGCCAGGGGCTCCCCTTGTCCCCACTTAATGCTGGCGCTTTAATTCCCATGTGTGGTATTCTTGGCTCCAAGAAAGGACTTCTGTCTTCTGTATCTTCAATAAACTGCATTGTGTTTCAGATACCGTGGTCGAATTTTCATTCAGGATTCCCCACATTTTCCGAGGTCATTGTGTCTAATCTCCCCAGCAAGTGGATCCCCGCAAGCCCACGCGGAGCTCTGCGCTGGGCCCGGGTGAAGAACCAGCAGGGGAGCACTTTCTGAGAGTTCCCAGGCTGAAGGGGCGGGGCCGTTTCACCCGCTGGACACTATGGATGCCATATCGACTTCCGTAATTGATAAGATTTTGAATTCACAAAAATTTTATTACATTTGAAAAAACTTGTAGGTTAGATTACCTTATTTTTCAGTAATGTCAAATATGCCTGAAGTTGTCAAGTTATCAGACCTCATCATAATCAAATGAGCTGCTGGTAGTCAAATATTTTCAAAAGCAACTACAAAAATTCAAACTTTTTATAGAAAAAATTACACATGCTGACTGTGATATGATGGGGGGTGGTGGTGGTGGGCAGGGCCTTTAAATATTAAGGGTTTTGAGAATCTGCAAAGGATTTTAAATGACCCCTGGTACGCCTCAGCCCCTCCCCTCTACATACACACACACACATAGACACACACACACAAAATCAAGGCAGATCCAGAAGTACTTGCTTAGAACACAGGTTCAGGGCAGGGCTGGGGAGACATGCCAGAGGCAGCGAACCTGGGAGACAGATGACTCAAGAAGGCCTTCTTAGAATCCATTTAAGCCACCACAAACATGAGGTTATCTACCCTCCGTAAATGAAATCCAGTGGTCGTTTCTGGAACAATCCACTTTTGCCTCCTTGCCAGAGTCTATGTCGCAACAACTACCCTCTGAGTTAGCACAGGGCAAGGCAGAGAAGATGTAAACTCTACTTAAAGGAATACACTCTTCAGAAATCTGAAATTCCTGAAATAATAAAACATAAATGACCTTTAGATGTTCATGATTCTTTTCTTCCTCAAAGGCTTTGAACTTTGCTAATGTCATTGGCCAGGACACCAGATCTTTGAATGACAAACTTCTTGTTCATCATTTAGGTCTCCATCCAAGTGGTGCCTACTGAGAGGGGGCTCCTTGCTCACCCCATCTAATGTAACTCCCCCCGCCACACCATTCTCTATTATGTTGCCTTTTTTTTTTTTTTTTTGGTTTATAGCAGTCTTCACAATCTGAAATCATCTCCCCTTGCTTGGACCCCCACAGGAGGCTGTTCGTTCTCCTTGGCAATGCACCATAATCAGATTTTGAGGAATGATAAGTATGCTTTTCTTTTGTACAGTGAAAGCAGGGCAATTTTGAGAGAGGAAAGAGATGGCGGGTGGGTTCTCCAGAGTATCAGCTTTAGGAAATAGTACATGTGACAGATGAGGCTCTTGAAATTGCTTCCCTTAAGCTTATTCATGCCTGCCTACCCCTTGGAAAATCTTCATGTATCCCTGAAAGCACGTGTGCTCCAGTTTGGAAATTTTTACTATAGATTTTTATTTTTTTATTTTTTATTGTACTTCAGGTGAAGGCTTGCAGAACAAATAGTTTCTCATGAAACAGAAGGACACATGTTGTTTTATGACATTGGTTAACAACCCCACAACATATCAACCCTCTAACTTCTCCAACTTTTTTTTTTTGGTGAAAATACATATAGCCAAAGGTACACCATTTCAAAAATGTCTACATGCACAGTTCAGTGACATTGACTACGCTCTTCCAATTGTGCTGTTATTCTCACTTAAGATGAAGGCTTACAGAACAAAATAGTTTCTCATTTAACAGTTACTACAAATGTTGCCCTATGACAATGGTTAACAATCTCACAACACATCAACAATATCCTTACTCAACCTTGGGTTCTCTATCACCAGCTTCCTTGTCCCTTCTGCCTTCCGGCCCTTGTCACTGGACTACTGTACCTCGTTAGTCTCATTTGTTTTACGGGGCTGTCCACTCCCAGGCTGAACAGTGAACCTCAGAGATAGCTTCACCACTGAGCTAAAAGGGTGTCTGGGGGCCATACTCTCGGGGTTTCTCCAGTCTCCTTTAGGCCAGTAAATCTGGTCTTTTTTTTGTGAGTTAGAATTATGCTCTACATCCTTCTCCAGCTCTGTCCAGAACCCTCTGTTGTGATCCTGGTCAGAGCAGTCAGTGGTGGTAGCCGGGCACCATTTAGCTGTACTGGACTCAGTCCGGTGGAGGCCTTGGTAGCTGTGGACAATTAGTCCTTTGGAGTAATCTTTTCCTTGTATCCTGTTCTCTTCATTCTCCCTTGCTCTGGAAGGGATGAGACCAGTGGAGTGTCTTAGATGGCCGCTCACAGGCTTTTAAGACCCCAGACACTACTCACCAAGGTAGAATGCAGAGCATTGTCTTTATAAGCTGTGTCATGCCAATTGAGCTAGATGTTCCCCGAGACCATGGTACCCAGAGCCCTCCGCCCCGCATTTCAGTCCCTCAGGGAGTTTGGATGTATCAACGGGGCTTCCATGACCTTTCCTTGTACAAGTTGTGCTAGTTTCCCCTGTATTGTGTACTGTCTCACCCTGCACCCAAGATACCACTTATCTATTGCCTATTTAATACCCCCCCACCCCATCCATCCCTTGTAACCAACAAACATTGTTACATTTTGCGTGTGAACTTTTTCATGGGTTTTGACAATAGAGGTCTCATACAATATTTGTCCTTTTGTGATTGACTTATTTCACTCAGCATAATGTCCTCCAGTTTCATCCATGTTATGAGATGCTTCACAGATGCATTGTTTTTCTTTCTTGTTGCATAGTACTCCACTATGTGTATGTACCATAGTTTGTTTATCCATTCATCTGTTGATGGGCACCTACGTTGTTTCCATCGTTTTGCTATTGTGAACAATGCTGCCATGAACATAGGCGTGCATATGTCTATTCGAGTGACGACTCTTATTTCTCTAGGATATATTCCTAGGAGTGGGATTGCTGGATCGAACGGTATGTCTATTTCTAGCTTTCTGAGGAAACGCCGTATCATTTTCCAAAATGGTTGTATCATTTTGCATTCCCACCAGCAGTGCGTAAGAGTTCCAGTCTCCCCGCAGCCCCTCTAACATTTGTTATTTCCATTGTTTTTGATTCGTGCCAGTAACGCCTGGGTGAGATGGTATCTCATTGTGGTTTTAATTTGCATTTCTCTAATGGCTAGTGATCGCGAGCATTTCCTCATGTGTCTGTTGGCCATTTGAATGTCTTTGGTGAAGTGTCTGCTCATTTCCTTTGCCCATTTTTTAATAGGATTATTTGTCTTTTTGTTGTAGAGGTGTTGGATTTTCTTGTAGATTATGGAGATTAGACGTTTGTCTGACTTTTTCCCAGTCTGTAGGTTCTCTTTTTACTCTTTTGGTGAAGTCTTTGGAAGAGCATAGGTGTTTGATTTTTAGAAGATCCCAGTTATCTAGCTTATCTATTGGGTTTTGTGCGTTGATGGTTATGGTTTGTATCCTGTTAATGCCATGTATTAAGGCCTGAAGCGTTGGTCCTATTTTTTCTTCTATGAACTTTATAGTTTTAGGCTTTGTATTCAGGTCTTTGATCCATTTTGAAGTAGTTTTTGTATACGGTGTGAGGTATGGGTCCTGTTTCATTTTTTTGCAGATGGATATCCAGTTTTGCCGGCACCATTTGTTAAAAAGACTGTCTTTTCCCCATTTGATGGACTTTGGGCCCTTGTCGAAGACCAGGTGACCGTAGGTGGATGGATTTACATCTGGGTTCTCAATTCTGTTCCATTGGTCAATATATCTGTCGTTGTACCAGTACCAGGCTGTTTTGACTACTGCAGCTGCATAGTAGGTTCTGAAGTCAGGTAGTGTGAGTCCTCCAACTTCATTCTTCTTCTTCAGTAGTGCTTTACTTATTCAGGGTTTCTTCCCTTTCCATATAAAGTTAATGATTAGTTTTTCCATCTCTTTGAAGAATGTTGTTGGTATTTGGATTGGGATTGCATTGTATTTGTAAATTGCTTTGGGTAGAATTGTCATTTTCACAATGTTGAGTCTGCCTATCCATGAGCATGGTATGTTTTTCCATTTATGTAGATCCCTTTGGGTTTCATGCAGTAGTGTTTTGTAGTTTTCTTTGTATAGGTCTTTTACATCCCTGGTCAGATTTATTCCTAAGTATTTTATCTTTTTAGGAGCTATTGAAAATGGTATTGTTTTCCTGATTTCCTTTTCATTGTTCTCCTTATTGGTGTATAGGAATCCAACTGATTTTTGAATGTTTATCTTGTATCCTGCTACTCTGCTGAATCTTTCTATTAGTTCCAGAAGATTTCTCGTGGAGTCTTTAGGGTTTTCTATGTATAGTGTCATATCATCTGCAAACAGGGACAGTTTAACTTCTTCATTACCAATTTGGATGCCCTTTATTTCTTTTTCTTGCCTTATTGCTCTAGCTAGAACTGCCAGCACAATGTTAAATAGGAGTGGTGATAAAGGGCATCCTTGTCTTGTTCCTGTTTTCAAGGGGAATGTTTTCAGCCTCTCTCCATTAAGAATGATGCTGGCTGTTGGTTTTGCATAGATGCCCTTTTTTATGTTGAGAAATTTCCCTTCTATACCTATTTTCTTGAGAGTTTTCAAACAGGAATGGGTTTTAGATTCTGTCAAATGCCTTTTCTGTGTCAATTGAGATGATCATGTGATTCTTTTCTTTCCTTTTATTTATGTGGTGGATTACATTGATTGATTTTCTAATGTTGAACCATCCTTGCATACCTGGTATCAATCCTACTTGGTCGTGGTGTATTATTTTTTTGATATGATGCTGAATTCTATTGGCTAGAATTTTGTTGAGAATTTTTGCATCAATATTTATGAGAGATATTGGTCTGTAATTTTATTTTTTTGTGACATCTTTGCCTGGTTTTGGTATCAGCATTATGCTGGCTTCATAGAATGAATCTGGAAGTGTTGATTCCTCTTCTATGCTCTGAAATAGCTTGAGTAGTACTGGTACAAGCTCTTCTGTAAATGTTTTGTAGAATTCTCCAGTGAAGCCAGGTGGGCCAGGGCTTTTTTTGGTTGGGAGTTTTTTTATTAGCTTTTCAACCTCTTCTCTTGTTATGGGTCTGTTCAGATTTTTAACATCACTTTGTTGTAGTTTGGGTAGGCTGTGTGTTTCTAGAAATTTATCCATTTCCTCTAGGTTTTCAAATTTGTTGGAGTATAGTTTTTCATAATATTCTGTTATAATCCGTTTTATTTCAGTTGGGTCTGTTGCAATGTCCCCCATTTCATTTCTTATTTGGGTTATTTGTGTCCTCTTCTGTTTTTCTTTTGTCGGTCTGGCCAGTGGTTTGTCGATTTTGTTGATTCTCTCAAAGAACCAACTTTTGATTTTGTTGATTCTTTCTATTGTTTTCCTGTTCTCTATTTCATTTATTTCTGCTCTGATCTTTACTGTTTCCTTTCTTCTGGTGGTTGTGAGCTTTTTTTTCTGTTCTCTTTCTATTTGTTTGAGCTCTGTAGTTAATGTTTTGATTTTGTCCCTTTCTTCTTTTTTGATACGTACATCTATTGCTATAAATTGTCTTCTGAGGACTGCCTTTGCTGTGTCCCAAAGGTTTTGGTATGATGTGTTTTCATTCTCATTTGATTCTGGGAATTTTTTGATTCCCTTTCTGATTTCTTCTATTACCCACTGATGTGTAAGCAGGGTATTATTCAGTTTCCATGTAGCTGATTTTTTGTCCTGCTCTTTCTATTGTTAATTTCTCCCTAGATGGCATTGTGGTCAGAGAAGATACTTTGAATTATCTCAACATTTTGGATCTTGTTGAGGATTGCTCTGTGGCCTAAGATGTGGTCTATTGTGGAGAACGTTCCATGTGCATTGGAAAAGAATGTGTACTTTGCAGCTGTTGGATGGAGTGTTCTATATATGTCAATGAGGTCAAGTTGGCTGATTGTGCCCTTTAGGTCTTCTGTATCTTGGCTGAGTTTCTTCTTAGTTGTTCTGTCCTTTACTGAGAGTGGTGTGTTGAAGTCTCCTACTATTATTGTGGATCTGTCAATTTCTCTTTTCAGTGTTGTTAGAGTTTGTTTTATGTATTTTGGAGGCCTGTCATTGAGTGCATAGATGTTTATTATGGTTATGTCTTCATGATGGGTTGTCCCCTCAATCATTATATAGTGTCCTTCTTTGTCTTTTATGGTAGATTTCTTTTTAAAGTCTATTTTATCTGAGATTAGAATTGCCACTTCTGCTCTTTTTTGGTAGTTGTTAGCTTGATATATTTTTTTTCAACCTTTGACTTTTAATAAATTCACATCTTTGTTTCTAAGGTGTGTCTCCTGTAGACAGAGTATTGATGGATCCTGTTTTCTTATCCATTCTGTCACTCTCCATCTCTTTATGGGTGCATTGAGTCCATTTACATTCAGTGTAATTATTGATAGATGCAGGTTTGTTGCTGTCATTTTGTAGTGCTTTTTTTTTGTGGTGCTGACGTTTTCTTTGTTCTTCCTACTCTCTTGTGCTGAGTTACTTTTGCTTGTGGATTTTTTTTTCATTTCTTTTGTTTTTGTAGGTTTTGTTTTTGCTGAGACTTTATGTTTTTCCTCTTTTTTTTTTTTTATGAGTATGTTTGTTAACTTTTTTTGTGGTTACCATAAATTTTACCCTTATCTTTCTAAGTTTGAAGCAGTCTATCATTACTTGGTATCGGCTTGCCTTCCTCTCCATTAGAAGGTTCTATACCTATGCCGTTTATTCCCTCTTTTATTGTATTGATGTTGTTGTCATTTACTGATTAACTGCTCTGATTCCCTGTTGTATTTCTTTTGGTTTTGGATAGTCCTCGAGAGTTCATTTCCTAGATTGGTATCTGGCTGGTACGATCCTGCGTCCTAGGTTCTGCCTGTGAGCTGAAGCCATTTGTCCTCAGATTGGAGAACTCGCTTTAATAATTCTTGTAAGTTTGGTTTGACTTTTACATATTCCCTTAATTTCTGTTTATCTGGAAATGACCTAATTTCACCATCAAATTTGAACGAGAGTTTTGCAGGATATATTATTCTTGGCAGGCAATTTTTTTCTTTCAAGGTTTTATATATGTCATCCCATTGCCTTCTTGCCTGCATGGTTTCTGCTGAATAACCTGAGCTTAGTCTTACTGTTTCTCCTCTGTATGTTACTTCTTGTTTTTCACGAGCTGCTCTCAGGATTCTTTGTTTGTCTTTGGTTTTGGCGAGTGTGAATATGATATGTCTTGGTGATTTTCTTTTGGGGTCTCTTCTATATGGGGTTTGTGGAGCTTCTTGGATGGCCAGCTTTTCATCTTTCATGATATTGGGGAAGTTTTCTGTCAGCAGTTCTTCAATGATCCTCTCTGTGTTTTCTGTTTTCTCCCCCTGTTCTGGAATTCCAATCACTTGCAGATTTTTGCTTTTGATTGTTTCCCACGTAACTCTCGGGGTCTCTTCATTTTTCTTTGTTCTTTTTTCTGAGTTTTCCTCAAACAGAGTTGTATCCAAGTGTTTGTCTTCAATTCCACTGATCCTGTCTTCCACTGTTTCAAATCTGCTTCTCAGCCCTTCTATGACATTGTTCATTTCTGAAATCTTGTTGTTTATCTTTTGGATTTCTAATTGTTGTGTTTGTGTAATTTCTAGTTGTGAATTTATTTTGGCATTTTGTTCCTGCATTATTTTCCTGAATTCTTCCAATTTTTTGTCCATATTTTCCATGAATTTGTCAATTTTTTCCTCTTGTTTGTCAGCTTTTTGCCTCAGTTCTTGGAGAATTCTGAGTATTAGAGATTTGAATTCTCTATCAGGTAGTTCTTGTGCATTTTCTTCCAGAGGAGAGTCATCTGGCGTTTTATTTTGGATGCCTACTGGAACCATCCTGTCCTGTTTTTGTAAATTTTTTGTTATTGTCTGCTGTCTTCGCGGCATGCAGTAGTTATTTTTCTCGTTTGTTGATTGTAGATTTGTTTGTTTCACCCTTTTTTTTAAAAAAAAATTGACTATGTCTGAGCAGGCAGACTGTGTGTTCTTTGTTGTTTGCTTGTCTGTGGGCACAATATTTTTCGCCTCCTTCTTCTACTTGCGGGGTCAGTCACTCAGATATGTCACAGCAGGGCAGGTGTAGCCAAAGAGGAGTTACTGGGATGGGTTGTTTGTGGCACTTACTACAGCCACCACAGTGGGTTGGTAATCAGTGCAGGGCAGGTTCCAGTAGGCCATGCCTGTGCTGCTTGGTGGTGTGATGTCAAGTGCATGGTGCAGGTAGGCAGGATGCAGCGGGGAGATTGTTATGTGTGGAGCTAAGATGGATATGGGAGAGAGGAGAGAGGAACAGGAGCCAAAAACATACAAACAAACAAAAAAGAATGCTAGGGGAGCTTGCTTTTGGAGTGGAGAGGTGAGAGACTATGGAATGGAGAAAAACAGAAAGGGGAGGAAGAAGAAAAGAAAAGAATGAATAAATAAGAATCAGAAAGGTTAAAGAACTGCAAAGTTCCCAGGAATCCCACCGGTGCAGCTATAAGGTGTCGGGAAGTTGCTCTCAGGTGTTGCAGTACAGCCTGGCTAGATGGCATAGAGGTATACAACTCCAGGTATTCAGGGAACAGAAAGAGAAGGAAGACATAGAGACACGAGGAAATGAGCAATGAAGAAAGACCAAAAGGGAAAAATAGGAAAAAGAAAACAAAACAAATTAAAAAAAAAAAGAAAGGCCCCCCCCCAAAGAAACAACAACAACAACAACAACAACAACAACAAAAACAATCCCAACGTAAAAAAACATGCTCTCAGGGATCCCTTTGCACGTCTGTGGAAGCTGAAGGGGAGTCTCCTGCCACGTAACTCAGCCTGGCCAGAAAGGGCTCCCAAGTCAAGAAAAGGAAAAGAAAACAAACAAACAATTCAAAACAAACAAACGAACAAAAGCCCTGGGATCCACCAGCACGGCAGCCCAAACCAGGAAGCAGCTCCACACTCAAACAGAGCTCCGCAGCCCCTCAGGAAGAAGCGAAGATGGTGCACGGAGCAAGGTACTTGAGCGAAGGGAGGGGGAGGTGGCAAGAGGCAAGTAAGAAATCAGAAGAAGCAGAAAAAGAAAGCAACACTAACAGCCAACAAATGGCACTAGAGATCCAGGTAGTGTGGGCTGGTGTTTCTGAACAAGAGACTGTGTCTGTGGGAAGCAGAGGGGTCCGAGTGTGGGTGAAGAAGGGTAGAGAGTGGGAAAGCGTATATCACAAATTACTGTAGCTCTGCAGCCCCTCAGGAAGAAGCAAAGATGGTGCATGGAGCGAGGTACTCGAGCGAAGGGAGGGGGAGGTGGGGAGAGGCAAGGAAGAAATAAAAAGAAGAGTAAAAAAAGCAACACCAGCAGCCAACAAATAGCACTCAGAGAGCCACCCGTTCGGGTGTGTGGAAACCAAGCAGCCGCTGTCTCCTGGTCAAGAGACTGTGGCTGCGGGAAGCAGAGGAAGCCGATTCGGGGTGAAGAGGGGTTGGGGGTGGGAAAGCGTATATCGCCAATTACCGGTTGTTTTGTCTCCCGCTGGATGCTCCGTGAGGCTGCTTTCTCGTACCCCATTTGCTGGTCTCCGATAGGAGTCCAAGATGGCAGATCCGCACTGTGTTAGCTGGTAGGGGACCTCTGCATGAATCTCACGTATCTCTCCGTTCTCTGTCAGTTTCTCACTCCATTTGGTGCTTGGCTGAGTTCTTTATCTCTTCATTTGATGTTTTAGGGTTTTAGGATTGTTGTATTCTCTGTTCGGCTTAGTTTTTCGGATCTTTGCTGTGGAGGGATGGCGCGGTGCTTCTGCCTAGAGCTCCATTTTGCCGGAACTATAGATTTTTTTTTAACTTAACCTTTTTGAGCCTCATTTGCTTCATCTATAAATGGAATAATATTGCCTCTCCTGTGAGGTAGTTGCAAAGACTAGCAATAAGGCACATAAAATATCTAGCATATAATAATAATAATAATAAAAAGTTGACAAGGAGTGAATTCCAACTCATGGTGATCCTATGTGTGTCAAAGTAGAACTGTGCTCCATAGGGTTTTTGATGGCTGATTTTTCAGAAGTAGATCACCAAGTCTTTTTTCCGAGGTGCCTCTGGGTGATGAACTTCTAACCTTCTGTTAACAGTTGCGTGCATTCACTGTTTTTGCCACCCAGGGACTCCTTAGCACATCATAGTCACTCAATACATGGTAGCTACAAGATTATAGTGATGATGATTCATTCAGGAAACCTGCTGTGGAAGGTGGAAAGCTAGCTTCCTTCCAGCACAGTGACTTGCACGCAGTGGTGCTCAATAAACGTCTGGGGCCTGAAAGAACGTATGAGAGACATTGAGAAAGAAAAAGATGTGATATTTCTTTTCCTCTCAAACCAGGAGCATCCAGGTAGGAGAAACAAAATACCAGGTGGAAAAACAGGAGCACATGCATGAGTACCCTTCCTTATAAAGTGTCCTCATTGGCATAAAGAACTGATAAACGATATCAGATAAACAGAGAAAGAGAGGACATACCTTATGGTGAGCACAGAAACTCTTAGCTAATTAAACACACAGATGTGAGACAGTTAAATCTAGAAAAAACACAACGTACAATTGCAGCTTCAACAGAGAATGTTCTGGCTCTAGAGTGAAATGCTTACCTGGAATAGTCTAATCCAGGTAGAGAGAAGCCTGGGGACTGTTTTGCTGTAGCCTGCACTCAGAGGGGCTGTACCCTCATCTCTCAAAAGGAAACTTACTGTCCACCACATATCCCTCCTAGGTGGTGAATCCAGCTGGGAGAGATGTCTTTACCCTAATGACAGAATACTTTTGACTTGTTTAAAACTTATCAAGAAATTCCCATGATTCTTTAAATAGATGATTAAAGGAAAGCTTTCCTGCATCCTTTGCATGATTTACAATACATCATAGGACCATGTCTTCTTGCTTGCAATGACTTTCTCATTTGTTAAGAGAAGCTGGATGGAGAACACAGTTGGTTAATAGAAGTTTGCTTTTGTAGCAATGTAGCAATCACTAAAATTGACTGTTATCTGCGTAGCTTTTAATGAATTAACTCATTTAATCTTCATAGCCCTACGAGGTAGGTAATGTTAATGCTTCCATTTTACAGATGAGGAAATGGAGGCACAGAGATTAATGAATTTGTCCAGGGTCATACAACTAGTAAGCGGTGGAGCCAGGATTCAAATTCTGCAACCTAAATCCAAAACTTCATAAAGTAAAAAGTAATACAGTACAGTCGCAAGTTCTTAGGCTTTGAGCCAGGCTGCCCAGGTGCCATCTGGGGCTCACCACTTACACGCTATGGGATCATGAGCAGGGTGCTTAATCTCCTCCCCCATCTCATCTGTAAAATGAGGTTGTGCAAATTGAATGATGTAATCTGTTTAACTCCTGGCACATTGTAAGAGCTCCATAAAGGGTTATTACTATTTATGACTAACATTTCAAGAACATACCCATTCTTTAAATTGAGGGAACAATAATAAATTGTTAATTCCTTATGTTTGTCTAGTACTCTGCTCTCTCCCTGAGTAGGTGAGGTAAGATCAGGATTTCCCACAGGTCTCATATTTCCCCATGGGCTTGGAATTCTGGTCCCTGCCCCACCACTAGCTAGCCCTGTAACCCTGAGTCTGCCCCCTCTCCCTCTTTGATCCAGGCAATCCCAGTCCCCACCAGAAGTGCACTGTTTATCTTGGAATTCAATCCAAGCCTTACCTGCAGCCTTATTTTCCTTCAGGCCTACACTCACCCAGCTGCTCCCTTTGCCTAGAAGACGAGAGAGTTGCCAACTTTATAAATGTGTGTGTAAATAGTCATGACCCCCAGTATGCTGGATGGAAGAGCCTTAATATGCCCGGGACAATATTATCCCTGGATGTTGGCCATGGGAATTTTCAGGGCTGCTCCGAGACCTTGCCAGAGCTTCTCCACAGTCCTTAGGCTCAAGAGCTCCTATTGAGTTTGATGAGAAGGAGGGAGAGTACCTGATTCTCAGTTTCCAGGCAGACTCTGGAATGTTGGTCAATGGGGTATCAGAGTGGAATCCTAGCTGGTTTAGGGGCCTGGGGAGCAGCTTGAACATTTAATTGTAGTTGCAAACACTCACCCTAACCCTGCACCACCTCCTGCCCCCGTATGGAAGGCTTGTTAGAGACTGGCGGTGGAGGTCCCCAAATAGCCATCTCTCCCAGGCTGCAGGAACATGGAGGCTGCCTGGGACTTTCTCGTAGGCTTCACCACGCTTTTTTGGATTGGAGGAGGAGACTGGAGCTCTAGCTCTAGCTCTACCGCCAACTTGCTCAATACCCTCGATCGAGTCCTTCCCTCTCTTTGCACCTGTTTCATCAGACTGGGCTGATGGTCTCTGTCATATGTCCAGCTCTGACCCTCTTGTGCAGGAAGAATAGTGAAGAGAATGATGTTGTATTGTGGTTAGGTACCACTGCATTGATTTCAACTCATAGTGACCCCCTGTGACAGAGTAGAACTGCTCATAGGGTTTTCTTTTAAGGGGGGAGATGACCAGGTCTTTCTTCCACTGAGATGCTGGGTAGGTTTGAACTGCCAATCTTTAGGTTACCAGATGAGTGTTTAACCACTGCGCCACCAGGGCTCCTTGAATAGAAGGCTAGGAGCTTCTATTTATTTGGAAGGGCTGCTCTCTCTGATCCTTGTCACATCACTGCCTCCCCTCTGCTGACCATTTCAAAGTGCTAAAAGGCTAAGTTTAGGGGTGCTGAGCTGGGCAGGGAAGCAACCCACATACCTACACCAGCTCTCCCCTCCCTTCCAAATGGGGACCAGTGAGTGAGATTCTCCCTCCCTCTCTTTCTCTGCCAAGGGACCTTACCTCTGTCCCCACAGCTCTGCCACACCTCGTGTACTGCCCTGTCAGATCCACCTCCAGACCCTGGGAGATGCAGGGCAAGGTGGGGAACACGTTTGCGGGGGGCTGCCAGTCACACGTGAAGCTTCTCTCAAACCCTGCCCCCTGCCTCTGCCTGAGACAGTGATCAGTGGCTGATAACTGCCCCAGCCTCACCTTCTCGGAAGCCCTGGGTTTCAGTACCTGGGAGACAGGCCTGGCAAACTGGTGAGAGCCCTCAACTACTTCCCACTCTTTGTAAGGAGAGCACGGGTGGCTGGTGGGGAGAGAAAAGAGAGAAAAGAGAGAACTCATCGCCCTCCAAGGATCCATCTCCTCAGCTCTGAGCCAGAATGTCTGGGTTCAAATCCCCATTCCACCGAGCATGAAAGGCGAGAATTCTACTACTGAACCACCAATGCCTCGTTTATCTTCTCCATGACACCCTCTTTTCCTCTGCCAGACTTCTGCCTCTTCTCCCTGCCTGTTACACCTAACTCAGAATCCTTGCCTCCAGGCAGCTTTCTCACATTAAGTCATCCATTCCCCAGCTCCACTTCTCTTTCGTTCCTCGGGCTCTACTGGTTCTCTGCTTATCACCCTGTGCTTGAAGACTGAGTCCTGGCTTCCCTGTCCTACCAAGAGCTCCCTGAGAGTGTCAGGGTCTGGTCTAGGGCTGTGCAGACTGGTTTTAGCACTGGAAGTCCTGAGCAAAATGAAACATTTGGTCATCCTTCCGGCACCTGTGTTGTTAGTTGTCGTCTAGTAGGTTCCAACTCATGGCGACTCCGTGTGTGCAGAGGGGAACTGTTCCATGGGGTTTCCAAGGCTGGGAACTTTCAGAAGCAGATCACTAGGTCTTACTTTTGAGGTGCTTCTGGGTGGTTTGAATTGCCAACCTTTCAGTTAGTCCAGAGCTTCATCGTTGTCACCCAGGGACTGCACAAGTGCCTGTGAGCAGCTATATTTAATGCTTGTTTAGTGTATTATAGTTTTCTGTGTTGTTTTCACATGCATTATCTCATTGAACCTTTGAGAAATAGATACTATGATTCCTTTCAGTCTCCGAGGCTCAGGGAATAAGCAACTTGTCTATGATCACATGGCCAGTAAGAAGCAGGGCTGGGAGCTGGAACGAGCTCTTCTGGCTATAAATTCCAGGCTCACTATCTCTTCTACCCACAGAGTCTCCTGGAGACAGGGCACTAAACAGTTACCAAGCAGAGGAAGCGGAAGTTAATGATAAGAAGGTCTGGAGGCTTGAAGCTGCCCACAGGCGGACCTCAGAGACTCCCCACCCTAGCGTGCCTTCTCACCACTGCTCCCCAGACGTCTATTCTTGTTCTTTCCCACCTCCTGCCCCTTTTCACTCTCTAGCTGCCGCAGCTGTGATTTCAGCCCAAACTTTAAAAAAAAAATTATTTGTTGCACAAACACAAAGGAAAAGGAAATTTTAAACATTAGAAAAAACCTCCTGTAATTCCTAATAAACACCTTCATTTTCTATGTCACTTTTTAAGCCTGCTTTGCCTGCATTCTTAATTATTTTTTCCTGAATATTAAATTTTTATGAGTTTATAGCACAGACATCATTTTTATTCTGCTTCCTTCCTTTAACATTGGACCACAGACCATTTTTCTGAGGCTGGCTATTTATTTTATTTTTTACAGTTTTGGATGAAAGCAGCCAGGTTTTTGAGTCCAGAAGACAAATACATTTTTGTTGGCTGACACTGACGCTCTCTGAATGAGCTTCACCCCAGGTGTATTGTCTGGGACATTGTTTCTCAAAGTGTGGGGTCACAAACCAGTGCTGGTCCATGGACTCTTTGTTACTGGTTTGTGATGACATAAGTACAGAATTTGAGAGTAATCACTTAGGAGAAACACACACACACAAATACACACACAAGTAATACATATATTAGCAACAGAGCAATTTTATTTTTGTTGAATCTAAAAATAAAAAGATTAAGGCTTGTCTTTTGTGTATTTTTTATCTCGTTTTTATGGTAATTTTATTTGTATCTTATGAAAGTTTTGGTCTGCAACAGATTAGAAATTAAAAAAAAAAAAAGATATTTTGAAATAGCTTGTCTCCTGGTCTACAAGACAGTGTTAGGTACTGGTAGATGTTCAATGAATCTACAACCAGACCATCAGTACTAATGGACCTTATCTGTTTTGTATTTGAGGATCCCAAGGCTTACAGAGCAGCACAAGATGTACCCAGCAAAATGCAGGTAGCCTTGAGAAGAGTCCCCTCGCTTTCGTTTGCACTCAATGACCACAATACCATGTTATCATGTGACAAACTTTGGGGTTTGCATGGTGATGATAACAGTGGGGAGCAGAAACAGGGTGTGGTATGTCAGAACAAAGCTTTGCTCCACCAGGACATTGCTGGGGCAGTAGGTATCTCTACCCTTGTCCCAGCTGTGGTCCTCAGGTAGGTAGACACCCTTTAGCTTTGCCCCAGTTCTCCCAGGCACACCCCAAAACAAACAACTCAATGGTGGAGTTTCTAAGAGATTGGCTAGTTATTTGGAGAAACTGTATACGAGTTTCTGGTAAGTAGATCCTGAGAGATGATTTAACTCTGATCTCTAAATGGCAAGAAATGTATGATAACTGATCAAGTTGGGGAAGTTTATGTACAATGCAATTTCTGCAACTCATAGGTGTGAGCTTTTAAACAGACAGGGCTGCAGGCAAACTAAACATTAATACTCCCCTCCCAGGATTCTGAAGTTGCCCAGCCCAGTGAATGCATGTATATATATGGATGGAGGCAGATCTCTTGCCAAAGGAGTCATAGCTCCTTCCCTCCCTGGTCTTTGCTTCCTTCCAGCTGGGCCCTTTCTCTTGTCTGCTTCTCTGGATGCTCCAGCAACCATGAGCCAACAATTTAGTTCTCAGTCCGCTTTTAGCTCAAGGAGCAGGCGGGTTTACAGTGCAGGCTGTTCTGCAGGCTCTGGTGGTGGGAGCCAGGCTGTGGGATCTGGAGTCAGGCCTGAGGGAGGTATGGTGGTGGTGGATATAGGGGCTATGGGAGGGGGGTAGGCTCTAGGAGCCTCTACAATCTGGGTGGCAGTAAAAGCATCTCCATTAGCCTAGTGGGGAGAAGTGCCAGTGGTTTTCGCCAGGGTGGGGGAGCAGAAGGGGAATTTGGAGGAGGCAGAAGTTTTGGTGGTGGTGCCTTTGGAAATGGTGGCATTGGGGGTGGGGGCTATGGAGGAGGTAGTTTTGGTGGTGCTGGGTTTAGGGGTAGCTATTTGGACTTGGGAGCTTTGGTCCTTCTTGTCCTCTGGGAGGCATCCAATAGGTGACCATTAACCAGAGCCTCCTTCAGCCACTTCACCTGGAGGTCGACCCTGAAATTCAGAGGGTCAAGACCCAGGAGCGGGATCAGATAATGGCTCTTAACAACAAGTTTGCCTCCTTCATTGACAAGGTGAGTACCTCAGGGGCAGGCAGAGTCTTTGGATATACTGACCAAATGATTGGGAGGGCCTTGTGCCCTGCCACAACTCATCTCATCACACTGTCTCTGTCTAGTGGCAGTAATCACTTCCAGATATGTATGTCCTGGGACCTTAGGAAGGCACTTGTCTCATTTAGGCCTCAATTTGACTTCTTGGGGGGATTTATTTTCATCTTTTCCTCTTGGCAGGGAAGCAGATAAGAGGTGTGAAAACACCCAACAGACAAAATAGATGGTGTAGTAACCTCATTCTCATTCATCTTTATTCATTTTCCATCCATCCTTCCATCCATCCATCCATCCTTCCATCCATGCTTCCATTCACCCACCCACCCACCCATCCACCCATCCACCCATCCATCCGTCCACCCACCCACCCACCCACCCACCCATCCATCCATCCATCCATCCACCCACCCTTCCACTCATCCATCCATCCATCCACCCACCTGCCCACCCATCCATCCACCCATCCATGAATCCATCCATCCATTCACCCACCCATCCATCCACCTACCACCCACTCATCCATTGATGCATAACAAACACTTACTAAGCATCTACTATATGCCAGGCACTGGCATACACCACAGAGTACACCACAGGGCCTTCTAGGACACAGGTTATTCCCTCAAGGAACTCCAGCTGTTAAAGGGAGGTAATTACAACAGCATGTGAAAAGCATGTTTATAGGAATAGTACCCTCTGGGCTGTGATAGCTCAAAGGAAGACGTGAGGAGCTCTGCCTGCTGGGTTCACGGAGGGCTTCACCAAGGACCCCAGGTCGGAGCTGAGTCTTGAAAGTGGAGATCTAGTCAAATAGTTTCTCATAGCAGAGAGGATTACTAGACAGAAGGACCATCAGACACCAAGGCAAAAGGCATGAAAGTGTGACTCCTTCAAGGAATTTTAAATAGTTAAAATTCCTGGAGAAAAGAATTTAACAGAAGAAAGAGGAGAGAGGTGGAGATGAAGATGCAGAAGCAGGGCTGAAAAGGCAGGGTGGGTGAGCTTGGCAGAGCCTAGGGGAATGCCCTGCTGGGCATCTCTTGGGGGTTAAAGTCAGTAGAGTACAAAGTAAAGTTCTGTCTGAGTTTCTTCTTTCAGCTCATCCCAGGCCAAGAATGGGCCAGATGCAGCCGTGGAAGCCCCTCTCCCTAGTTCCCTGTTTCAACCTCAAATTATGCCTGATTAAGCCCCAAATCACCAGCTAGAGGCTGTTGGAATAGCTATGGTAAAGACTTTTCTCTCGCATTACTTTTTGTTCAGGGATGGATGCCTGTTGGCCACTGGAGGCTCCCCAGAAAGTGCTTTGCCTTTGAAGATGAGGTAGGAAGAACAAAAGCCCCTGGATGCTCAGTGGCTTTCCTTTGATCCCCACAAGGGTTTGGTGTTGAGGCCAGAACTTGCTCTGTGGTCTGACTGCAGGCTAACCATGTGGGACTGAGCCCACAGTTAGGCTGTATAGCTGGCTCCTGATATCTGGGCAAATGCTGGGGACAGGACAGAATGTGGGAGCAGGGGGATCAGGGGTAAGAATGTTGAGGCCCAGAGACAGCTAAAAAGGTGCTCAACAGAGCAAGTGCTTCTGGATACTTCTGATCACTAAGGATGAGCGATTGGGCTGAATGTCATCACACTTCAGGCATAGTCAGGGGAGGGTTTGACTGGAGCAAGGAGGTGACAAGTGAAGGAAGGAGCCACCACTGGGAGGTCAAGGCTGGGCCAAGGGAGAAGGATGGGCTGGGGGTGAATAAAATGACCACAGGCTGCTGGCAACCAATCTCCTGAGACTCTCATTTCATTCTGGGTACCTGCTGGGCACCCATTGGGTTTTATGGCATTGACTGTGGGCAGAGGCCAAGGTGAAGGAGACCTCGGCTTTCTGTTCTTTCCTAGGGGGTGTGGCCTGTGATCACCATGAGGAGAGGTTCCTCAGCCCAGGTAGGCCCTGGCCTGGCTGGAAGGAACAGGCTTCTATTGCAGTGGCTTTTAACCCTGCCTTCTGAGCTGGTATTCTTTTTTTTTTTTTTTTTTTTTAATATATATTTTATTGTACTTCAGGTGAAAGCTTACAGAGCAAATAGTTTCTCATGAAATAGTAGTACACATGTTGTTTTTTTTGACATTGGTTAACAACCCCACAACGTATTAAGCCTCTAAATTCTCAACCTTTTTTTTTGATGAAAATTACAGATGGCCAAAGATACACCGTTTCAAAATTTTCTACATTCACAGTTCAGTGACATTGACTACGCTCTTCCAACTGTGCTGTTATTCTCACTTAAGATGAAGGCTTACAGAACAAAATAGTTTTTCATTTAACAGTTACTACACATGTTGCCCTATGACAATGGTTAACAATCTCACAGCACATCAAGAATATCCTTACTCCACCTTGTGTTCCCTATCACCAGGGGGCTTCCTTGTCCCCTTCTGTCTTCTGGACCTTGTCAGTGGACTATTGTACCTCTTTAGTCTCATTTGTTTATTTATTTATTTATTTATTTTTATTTTATTTAAACACCATTTCAAAACTTTTTACTTACACATTTAAGTGATATTGACTATGCTCTTCCAATTGTGCTGCCATTCTCGCCCAAGATGAAGGCTTACAGGACAAAACAGCCTCCCATTTAATAGTTACTACAAATGTTGCCCTATAGCAGTGGTCAACAATCTCACAATACATCGACAGTGTCCTTATTCAATTTGTGTTCCTTATCATCAGTTTCCTACTCTCCCTCTGCCTTCTGGCCATTGTCACCAGACTCCTGTACATCGTTAGTCCCATTTAGTTTTACTGGGGTGTCCATTCCCAGGCTTAACATCGAACCTTGAAGGTAACTTCACCTCTGAGCTGAAAGGGTGTCTGGGGGCCACACTCTCGAGGTTTCTCTAGTATTCTTTAGGCCAGTATATCTGGTCTTTTTTTTTTTTTTTTTTTTTTTGGAGTTAAAATTATGCTCTACATCCTACTCCAGCTCTGCCCAGAACCCTCTGTTGTGATCCTGGTCAGAGGAGTCATTGGTGGTAGCCGGGCACCATCCAGCTGTACTGGGCTCAGTCCCGTGGAGGCCTTGGTAGCTGTGGACCATTAGTCCTTCGGACTGATCTTTTCCTTGTATCCTGTTCTCTTCGTTCTCCCTTGTTCCCGAAGGGATGAGATCAGTGGAGTATCTTAGATGGCCGCTCATAGGCTTTTAAGACCCCAGACACTACTCACCAAGGTAGAATGTAGAGCATTATCTTTATAAGTAGTGTCATGCCAATTGAGCTAGATGTTCCCCGAGATCATGGTTCCCAGAGCCCTCCATCCAACAACTCAGTCCCTCGGGGGGTTTGGATGTGTCTATAGGGCCTCCATGACCTTTCCTTGTGCAGGTTGTGTTAGTTTCCCCTGTACTATGTACTATCTCATCTCTCACCCAAGTTACCACTTACCTATTACCTATTTAGTATCCCCCCCCCCTCCCATCCCTGGTAACCAACAAGGATTGTTACATTTTGCATGTGAATTTTTTCATGGGTTTTTGCAATAGAGGTCTCATACAATATTTGTCCTTTTGTGATTGACTTATTTCACTCAGCATGATGTCCTCCAGTTTCATCCATGTTATGAGATGGTTCACCGATTCATTGTTCTTTCTCGTTGCATAGTACTCCATTGTGTGTATGTACCATAGTTTGTGTATCCATTCGTCTGTTGATGGACATCGAGGTTGTTTCCATCGTTTTGCTATTGTGAATAATGCTGCCATGAACATAGGTGTGCATATGTCTATTCGAGTGATGACTCTTATTTCTCTAGGATATATTCCTAGGAGTGGGATTGCTGGATCGAATGGTATGTCTATTTCTAGCTTTCTGAGGAAACGCCATATCATTTTCCAAAATGGTTGTATCATTTTGCTTTCCCACCAGCAGTGTATAAGAGTTCCCGTCTCCCCACAGCCCCTCCAACATTTGTTATTTCCAGTGTTTTTGATTCGTGCCAGTAATGCCGGGGTGAGATGGTATCTCATTGTGGTTTTAATTTGCATTTCTCTAATGGCTAGTGATCGCGAGCATTTCCTCATGTGTCTGTTGGCCATTTGAATGTCTTCCTTGGTGAAGTGTCTGTTCATTTCCTTTGCCCATTTTTTGATAGGATTGGTTGTCTTTTTGTTGTAGAGGTGTTGGATTTTCCTGTAGATTATGGAGATTAGACCTTTGTCTGACTTGTACTGTCCAAAAATTTTTTCCCAGTCTGTAGGTTCTCTTTTAACTCTTTTGGTGAAATCTTTTGAAGAGCACAGATGTTTGATTTTTAGAAGATCCCAATTATCTAGTTTATCTGTTGGGTTTTTTGTGTTGATGTTTATGGTTTGTATCCTGTTAATGCCATGTATTAAGGTCTGAAGTGTTGGTCCTATTTTTTCTTCTATGAATTTTATAGTTTGAGGCTTTATATTCAGGTCTTTGATCCATTTTGAAGTAGTTTTTGTATATGGTGTGAGGTATGGGTCCTGTTTCATTTTTCTACAAATGGATATCCAGTTTTGCCAGCACCATTTGTTAAAAAGACTGTCTTTTCCCCATTTGATGTATTTTGGGCCCTTGTCAAAAATCAGGTGACCGTAGGTGGATGGATTTACATCTGAGTTCTCAATTCTGTTCCATTGGTCAATGTCTCTGTTGTTGTACCAGTACCAGGCTGTTTTGAGTACCGTAGCTGTATAGTAGGTTCTCAAGTCAGGTAGTGTGAGTCCTCCAACTTTATTCTTCTTCTTCAGTAGTGCTTTACTTATTCGAGGTTTCTTCCCTTTCCATATAAAGTTAATAATTAGTTTTTCCATCTCTTTGAAGAATGTTGTTGGTATTTGTATCGGAATTGCATTGTATTTGTAGATTGCTTTAGGTAGAATTGCCATTTTCACAATGTTGAGTCTGCCTATCCATGAGCATGGTATGTTTTTCCATTTATGTAGATCCCTTTGGGTTTCATGCAGCAGTGTTTTGTAGTTTTCTTTGTATAGGTCTTTTATATTCCTGGTCAGATTTATTCCTAAGTATTTTATCTTTTTAGGGGCTATTGAAAATGGTATTGATTTCCTGATCTCCTTTTCATCGTTCTCTTTACTGGTGTATAGGAATCCAACTGATTTTTGAATGTTTATCTTGTATCCTGCTACTCTGCTGAATCTTTCTATTAGTTCCAGTAAATTTCTCGTGGAGTCTTTAGGGTTTTCTATGTATAGTATCATATCATCTGCAAACAGGGAGAGTTTAACTTCTTCATTACCAATTTGGATGCCCTTTATTTCTTTTTCTTGCCTTACTGCTCTAGCTAGAACTTCCAGCACAATGTTAAATAGGAGTGGTGATAAAGGGCATCCTTGTCTTGTTCCTGTTTTCAGGGGGAATGTTTTCAGCCTTTCTCCATTAAGAATGATGTTGGCTGTTGGTTTTGCATAGATGCCCTTTATTATGTTGAGAAATTTCCCTTCTATACCTGTTTAATTGAGAGCTTTTATCAGGAATGGGTGTTGGACTTTGTCAAATGCCTTTTCTGCATCAATTGAGATAATCATGTGATTTTTTTCTTTCCTTTTATTTATGTGGTGGATTACGTTGATGGATTTTCTAATGTTAAACCATCCTTGCATACCTGGTATGAATCCTACTTGGTCGTGGTGTATTATTTTTTTGATATGATACTGAATTCTATTGGCTAGAATTTTGTTCAGAATTTTTGCATCTATATTCATGAGAGATATTGGTCTGTAATTTTCTTTTTTTGTGATGTCTTTGCCTGGTTTTGGTATCAGCGTTATGCTGGCTTCATAGAATGAATTTGGAAGTGTTGCTTCCTCTTCTATGCTCTGAAATAACTTGAGTAGAACTGGTACGAGCTCTTCTGTAAATGTTTTGTAGAATTCTCCAGTGAAGCCATCTGGGCCAGGGCTTTTTTTGGTTGGGAGTTTTTTTATTACCTTTTCAATCTCTTCTCTTGTTATGTGTCTGTTCAGATTTTCAATATCACTTTGTTGTAGTTTGGGTAGGCCGTATGTTTCTAGAAATTTATCCATTTCCTCTAGGTTTTCAAATTTGTTGGAATATAGTTTTTCATAATATTCTGTTATAATCGTTTTTATTTCAGTTGGGTCTGTTGTAATGTCCCCCATTTCATTTCTTATTTGGGTTATTTGTGCCCTCTGCTGTTTTTCTTTTGTCAGTCTGGCCAGTGGTTTGTCGATTTTGTTGATTCTTTCAAAGAACCAACTTTTGGTTTTGTTGATTCTTTCTATTGTTTTTCTGTTCTCTATTTCATTGATTTCTGCTCTGATCTTTACTATTTCCTTTCTTCCGGTGGTTGTAGGCTTTTTTTGTTGTTCTCTTTCTATTTGTTTGAGTTCTGTAGTTAATGTTTTGATTTTGTCCCTTTCTTCTTTTTTGATATGTGCCTCTATTGCTATAAATTGTCCTCTGAGGACTGCCTTTGCTGTGTCCCAAAGGTTTTGGTATGATGTGTTTTCATTTTCATTTGATTCTAGGAATTTTTCAATTCCATCTCTGATTTCTTCTATTACCCATTGATGTGTAAGCAGATTATTATTCAGTTTCCATGTGTTTGATTTTTTTTCCTTGCTCTTTCTAGTGTTAATTTCTACCTTGATGGCATTGTGGTCAGAGAAGATACTGTGAATTATCTCAGCATTTTGGATCTTGTTGAGGATTGCTCTGTGGCCTAAGATGTGGTCTATTCTGGAGAACGTTCCATGTGCATTGGAAAAGAATGTGTACTTTGCAGCGGTTGGATGGATTGTTCTATATATGTCTATGAGGTCCAGTTGGCTGATTGTGTCCTTTAGGTCTTCTGTATCTTTGCTGAGTTTCTTTTTAGTTGTTCTGTCCTTTACTGAGAGTGGTGTGTTGAAGTCTCCTACTATTATTGTGGAACTGTCAATTTCTCTTTTCAGTGCTGTTAGAGTTTTTTTTATGTATTTTGGAGCCCTGTCATTGGGTGCATAGATATTTATTATGGTTATGTCTTCATGATGGATCATCCCCTTAATCATTATATAGTGTCCTTCTTTGTCTTTTATGGTAGATTTTGTTTTAAAGTCTATTTTATCTGAGATTAGAATTGCCACTCCTGCTCTTTTTTGATAGTTGTTAGCTTGATATATTTTTTCCCAACCTTTGACTTTTAATAAATTCACATCTTTGTTTCTAAGATGTGTCTCTTGTAGACAGCAAATAGATGGATCCTGTTTTCTTATCCGTTCTGCCACTCTCCGTCGCTTTATGGGTGCATTGAGTCCATTTACGTTCAGTGTAATTATTGATAGATGTGAATTTGTTGCTGTCATTTTGTAGTGCTTTTTTTTATGATGCTGAAGTTTTCTTTGTTCTTCTTACTCTCTTGTGCTGAGTTCCTTTTGTTTGTGGATTTTGTGTTCATTTCTTTTGTTTTTGTATGTTTTGTTTTTGTTGAGACTTTATGTTTTTCGTCTTTAATTTTATGAGTTGGTTTGTTAACTTTTTTTGTGGTTACCATGAATTTTACCCTTATCTTTATAATTTTGAAGCAGTCTACCGTTACTTGGTATCGCCTTGCCTTCTTCTCCTTTAGAAGGTTCTATACCTATGCCGTTTGTTCCCTCTTTCATTGTTTTGATGTTGTTGTCATCCTTTGATTGATTTCTCTGATTCCCTGTTGTATATCTTTTGTTTTTGGAAAGTCGTCTGTAGTTCAGTTCCTAGAATGGTATCTGGTTCATGTTAACCTGCATCCTAGGTCCTAGGTCCTGCCTGAGGGCTTAAGCTGTTTGTCCTCAGATCGAAGAACTCCCTTTAATAATTCTTGTAAGTTTGGTTTGACTTTTGCATATTCCTTTAGTTTCTGTTTATCTGGAAATGACCTAATTTCACCATCAAATCTGAATGAGAGTTTTGCAGGATATATTATTCTTGGCTGACAATTTTTTTCTTTCAAGATTTTATATATGTCATCCCATTGCCTTCTTGCCTGCATGGTTTCTGCTGAATAATCTGAGCTTAGTCTTATTGTTTCTCCTCTGTATGTGACTTCTTGTTTTTCACAAGCTGCTTTCAGGATTCTTTGTTTGTCTTTAGTTTTAGCGAGTGTGAATATGATATGTCTTGGTGATTTTCTCTTGGGGTCTCTTCTATATGGGGTTCGTTGAGCTTCTTGGATGACCAGCTTTTCATCTTTCATGATATTGGGAAAGTTTTCTGTCAGCAGTTCGTCAATGATCCTCTCTGTGTTTTCTGTTTTCTCCCCCTGTTCTGGTATGCCAATCACTCGTAAGTTTTTGCTTTTAATTGTGTCCCACATAACTCTCAGGGTCTCTTCATTTTTCTTTGTTCTTTTGTCTGAGTTTTACTGAAACAGAATTGTATCCAAGTGTTTGTCTTCAGTTCCACTGACCCTGTCTTCCGCGGTTTCAGATCTACTTCTCAGCCCTTCTGTGACATCATCCATTTCTGAAATCTTGTTGTTTATCTTTTGGATTTCTAATTGTTGTTTTTGTATAATTTCGAGTTGTGAATTTATTTTGGCATTTTGTTCTTGCATCATCTTCCTGAATTCTTCCAATTTTTTGTCTGTATTTTCCATAAATTTGTCTATTTTTTCCTCATGTTTGTCAGCTTTTTGCCTCAGTTCTTGGAAAATTCCGAGTATTAGTGATTTGAGTTCCCTATCAGGTACTTCTAGTGCATTTTCTTCCACAGGAGAGTTATCTGGTGTTTTAATTTGGACGCCTATTGGAGCCATCTTGTCTTGTTTTTGTAAATGTTTTGATATTGTTTGCTGTTTTCGGGGCATTCAGTAGATATTTCTCTTGTTTATTGATTGTAGATTTTTTTTTTTTTTCGTTCTTGTGGTACAGCTGGGCAGATCTAGTTGAGGAGGAGCCACTGGGATGGGTTGCTTGTGGCACTCACCGCAGCCACCAGGACGGTCGGTAGTCAGTGCTGGGCAGGTTCCAATAGGGCGTGCCTGCACCGCTTGGTGATGTGATGTCTAGTGCACGGTGCAGGTAGGTAGGGTGCAGCGGGAAGATGGTTATGTGTGAAGCTAAGCTGGATATGGGAGAGAGGAGAGAGGAGGAGGAGCAAAAAGCGTACAAACATAAAAGAATGCTAGGGGAGCTTGTCGTTGGAATGTACAGATGAGAGACTATGGGATGGAGGAAACCAGAAGGGGGAAGAGAAAGAAAAGGAAAGAATGACCAAATAAAAATCAGAAAAGTTAAAGAACTGCAAAGTTCCCAGGGATCCCACCGATGCAGCTATGAGGTCTGGGGGAGTCGGTCTCAATTTTCACAGCTCAGCCTGGCCAGAAGGTACAGAGGCATACATCGCCTGGTATTCAGGGATCAGAAAGAGAAGGAAGAGATAGAGAGATGAGAAATTAAGCAATGAAGAAAGACAAAAGGGAAAAAGAGGTAAAAGATGACAAAACTAATCAAAAAAGGAAGAAAAATAAAATTGAAAAAAAAAAAAAAAAAGGGCAACACCAGCAGTCAGTGCCTACAAATGGGACCCAGAGAGCCCCCACTCAGGGGCGCGAATTCCAAGAAGCCGGTAGTCTCGGGGTTAAGTGACCGTGGCCACGGGAAGCAGAGGGGCCAACGAACAAAGGCCCCAGGATCCCACCCGCGCGGGAGCCCAGACCTAGAAACAGCCACACGCCCGCACGTAGCCCTACAGCCCCGCAGGAGAGAGCAGAGACTGCACTCGGAACCAGGCACCCAGGCAAAAGGAGGGGGAGGCGGCAGAAAAAGGTTCGCTAGGTGCCAGCAAACGGCTCCCAGAAAGCCTCCAGCCCGGGCGCGCGGAATCCAAGCACCGGCGCCGCCCTGCTCAGGGACTCCGGCCACGGAAAGCAGAGGGGCGAACGAACAAAGGCCCCGGGATCCCACCCACGTGGGAGCCCAGACCTAGAAACAGCCACACGCCCGCACGCAGCCCTACAGCCCCGCAGGAGAGAGCAGAGACGGCACTCGGAACCAGGCACCCAGGCAAAAGGAGGGGGAGGCGGCAGAGAAAGTTTCGCTAGCTGCCAGCAAACGGCTCCCAGAAAGCCGCCAGCCCAGGCGCGCGGAATCCAAGCACCAGCACCCCCCAGCCCAGGGACCCTGGCCACGGAAAGCAGGGGATCCCCAGCTGAGGCGGAGAGGGGTGGGTGGTGGGAGAGCGCGCACCGCAGTTTACCGGTCGTTCTGTCTCCGACCAGATGCTCTGCAAGGCTGCTCTCCCGTTTGCTGGTCTCCGATAGGGATCCAAGATGGTGGATCCGCGCTGCGTTAGCTGGTAAGGAATCTCTGCCTGAGTCTCTCCTCGCTCTCCGTTCTCTTTTAGTATTCTCACTCCGTTTGGTGTTTGGCTGAGTTCTTTATCTCTTCATTTGGTGTTCTAGGGTTTCAGGATTGTTGATTCTCTGTTAGGCTTAGTTTTTCGGATCTTTGCTGTGGAGGGACGGCGTGGTGTTTCTGCCTAGAGCGCCATCTTGCCCCCGACAATCTGAGCTGGTATTCTTGCTTTCAGCATTAACCCCATAAGACTGTTCTCAGCACCATACCACTGGCATTCTTTAAAGACATACCACATCATTCTTCCATGTGAACTCTCCATTGGCTTCTTGGAGTGAAAACCCTAATCCTATAAGGCCCTATATGATCTTGCCCTCCAAGCCACAGCTGGTGTTAGCCCTTGACATGCATTTACGAAAATTAGGCAGAATTGCCTCCACTGGGTTGAACAACTCTTAAGCTGTAGGGTTTAGTGAGCAGAGTGCAGGCTGGGATTAAGCCCCCTAGGGTACAAACTCCTAACTGTATGCAGTGATTCTGTCACTCCTACTATGCCTCATCTCCTGCTTTCATCTTGCTCACAAGCATACAACTGCATTCTTGCCATCCTACTGCATCCCAAGCTTGGTCCTGTCTTAGGACCTTTGCACATGCTGTTCCCCCTGCTTGCAACTCTTCTTTCCAAAGAGGGGCCCAGCTCCCTCCCTTGGCTCCTGAAGGAGCCATGGTCTGTCTCGACAAGGCCTTCCCTGACCATTCTATTTAAAGTAGCATCCCCCATCTCAGCATCCCCATCTACCACCCTTGCTTTACTTTCTCCATAACTCTTACAGCCATTTGACACTTATTGCACATGTTTGCCTCTTTAAGGTTGTCTCTGAATAGACTGTAAGCTCCTGGAAAGCAGGGGTTTGATCTTTTTGTTCATTAATGAAACCCCAGCACCAGAATGGTGCTTGACATATGATAATCGCTCAATAAATATGTGTTGAATGAAAAGTTGAGTCAGCTCTTCAGGTTTTAGGCTTGGACCTTGGAGAGTGGTTATGGAGACAAGTTTTTTTTAGAATCATGACAAGTGAAAGGGACCTCAGGAAGGAAAAGAAGGGTCCATCTCTTCCCACTGAGACACTGGCCTAGCCTCTGGTATGTGGGCCAGAAGGACATTCTTGTTCAGCTGTCCTTTAAACTTCGATGTCAAAGGGTAGCGAGTGGTCTAGATAGCCCAAACCAGTAGGTAAGTCCAAAGCCTTTTTGTATTTCATTAGCCCATGATATTTGTTAACTGTCTTCTCTGTGTTGGGCAGTGTGTGTCCTCAGGACTCAGCACCTTGTGTCCACTGGAGGACAAAGCAAATGGGTCTGCCTTCATGGGCTCACAACCCAGTGGGGGAGATACAGAGGCTAAATACCAAATGATTGCAAATCTTAATTCATGCAATGGAGGAAAGAGCAGGGTATTGTGAAGGGGAGACACCAGGGAGGTGACATTTTAGCTGAGATCTAAAGGGTGAGTAGGAATTAGCCAGGCAAAGAGTTGGGAAGGTTTAAGATGTTGGAGGCACCGGAAGGTCACTGTGGGTTGAAGTGTCATGAGCACGAGGGAGAGGGGCACGAGACACAGAGGGTGGGCTTTGTTTCAGTAAAAGGGTTAGTTCAGCATGATGCTGAAATTTATCTATGTTGTCTGAGCTTCCCCTAAGTATTGCTGGTAGGACACAGTCCAAGAGGGTTTTGAGGAGTCAAGGGAAAAGTAAATGGCTTTCAATTATTTTTCTAGTGGTTAAATCACAAGAAATTTGCCTGGTACTCCCTGAACCGAGCCTTCACCATTTGGGTGACCTTTGAGGACCACAATTTCTTTTATTGAGCTCCCGAGATATGGTGGATAGGAGGGGACTTGGCTAAACTCAGAGCACTGAGAATTGTCTAATTGTGCCTCATTTTATATGGAGACTCCCCATCAAACATGAGATACTTTCTTTTGGCACCCACAACATTAGCACAGAGCTGTGAATGAGTGTAAGATTGATTTCTCCACTCCCTGGGAGTGCCACCACAGAGTAAAAATAGGCTGGGTGGCAAGAATTTCTCATGGGCTTTATGAGTTGTGCTGACAAGCCTGTGAGAACTGGTTGCTTAACCTCTGATTTTGATAAGGCCAACAAAAATGAGCCATGGGAGACAGTGTCCTCTGCTAGCATTTTCTAGCCTAGAGTAAGAACCCAAAAGGAATTAACAAGGGCTAGCCCCTTAGATGGGCAGAGTCTCCAGGGCTGGGTGATTCTGGGTACCCTCCTTAGGGTGTGCCACACTGCACAGGAGTGTCTTCTGGGTACTGTTGTAAGAGGCACTGTAAACATGACTACACAAAACAGTCGGTTTGCCCACATACTCAGCTCCTGGAGGAGGCAGGCAGATTCTGGAGGGGTGTGTGTGTGTGTGTGTGTGTGTATGTGTGTGTGTGTGTGTGTGTGCATGTGAGTGAGTGTGTGTGTGTATGCTCATGCACCTGAGCAAAGGTGCATGCCACAGAGAAAACTTCCTATCTCTACTCAGGGCACTGGAAGGAGGTCTTATTTGTGGGCAACTGGTAGAGGTAATGTGAGGGTAGATCATTATCATGAGAAAGACAGTTCATGTCTTTTTTTTTTGCACATAGACAACCTCTGAACCCTGTATCTGATCTTTTGGAACGACTATAATTGAAAGTAGTTTTGGGGAAGAGGTAGCAAAATACAGGGTGATGTTCATTCTCCTTTCTCTGAGCTAATGAAAGAAATAGCAGCATGGGTAGTTCCAAAACACTGGACAACCCCAAGTCCTTACACCCCCATGAATACATTATACTTTTTTTTAATGAGAAAATTTACTTTTTAAATTCTGTCTGGACTTTAAAAGCATTTAAATAAGATTACCTTCCTAAAAAATTCATCAGTGAACAACAGAGGTGGTAGTGGCTGGAGGGTTTGCTCAGGAATTAGTTTAATATTCCAAGTCAAAGTGTTCTTTCTTCTTATTCCCTCCTCTTCTGAATTCCATAAAGCATTTAAACCACAATTCAAAATGCCTCTCGGATTTGTTAATGTTTCGGTTGCTCCAAATCACCATTTCTTTATGTTGGCATAAATAAATGAGGGTGGAGGGTGAGCGCTCTGTGATGTAAATGGTTGTGGTTAAAGGAAACAAGGCACTCAACTGGAGGTGATTTGGCCTTCAAAACCAGGGTTAGCTTAGTGTGAATTTTAGGCAAGATGACCTTACAGCCATTGGCCAACCATCAGAAACCCCATTGCCTTCTGTGTGTCCTGGTCCTAGAGAAATGGCAAGCTCTCTGAGCTTTAGAGGGGCCATCCTGATTCTTTGAGGTCTGGGATATGCTGTGAGGGTGCTGATCCCCTACCTGTGGGAGAGGTGCTCTTTCCCAGGTCTGGGACGGGTTAGGGATCTCTTGCTTTTAGGTGCGATTCCTGGAGCAGCAGAACCAGGTGCTACAAACAAAAGGGAGGTGCTGCAGCAGGTGAACACTTCCAATCGGAGCAGCAACTTGGAGCCTGTCTTGGAGAGCTACATCAGTGATCTGCAGAGGCAGGTGGACTTTCTCAATGCGGAGCAGATTCGCCAGAACACAGAGGTCAGGAGCATGCAGGATGTCGTGGAGGACTACAAGAACAAGTGAGGCTCCACGATGGGGCAAAGGGGTAGGGGAGAAGCATGGCAGGGATCTGATTCTATGGGGCAAGGCATTCTGCTTTAGTGTTCATGTATAAGGAGTGGGACGCAGCCATGCATGCTTTGCTCTGTACAGCTGCAGGGGATGCAATTTTGCATGAGGCAGCCCTGGTAAGATGGTTTGGACATTCAGCTCCCAAGTGTATTGGGGGTGGGGAGGAGGAGCAGGGTACCTTCATGGATGTTGGAGCCAGATAAGCCTGAGTTCTGGTGTGGGGTCTGACACTTACTAGCTGCATGCAAGTTAATCTTTCTAAGCCTTCAGTTTTCACATTAGTAAAGTGGGGATAGTAATAGTACCATCTTTGTTGAGTTGCTGTGAGGTGTAAATCTGTGGTTCTCAAACTTCAGTTTGCATCAGCTTGTTAAAATCAGATTGTTGTTCCCCGACCCCCACCCCAGAGTGTCTAATTCAGTAGGCTTAGGACAGAGCTACATTTATAACACATTTCCAGGTGATGTTGATGTTGCTGGACTGGGGCCACACTTTAAGAACAACTGGTTTAGATAAAATTATGCTTAATAAGTTTTTAGTACTATGCTTGCACATAGTAAGCACTTCATAAACACTAGCTATTACTGATAATATTGGTAGAGGGGACAGGACTGGTCTAATTTCAGATCAGCTTCTCCTGCCTCGTGCAGGCATCTGATGGCCTCTTTCCCTCCCCAGCTTGGGGAGCAGGGTACTTCTCTTAACATCACCTACTATGCTCACTGCATTGTGCCAGTGGAAAACCAAGTATGTGTGAGTTGACAAGGGATAAAGGAAATTCACACTGGAGGTGCTGGGAGCACAGAATTGCAGGGATTTTTTTTCTCTTTTAAAAAATTTTACCAGAAGTGGTTATTTCATGTTCTCAGTTGAAAAAGATTATTGAGCTTGACGAATTTACAAAGGTAAAAAAATCAAAATAAAAATGGACATTCTGGGGACAATGTGGCTCTGAGTTTGCTGTATTGGACCATTGTCCCCTCTGTTGCCTGGAGAACCAGACTCCAGCTGCTTGTCAGAGAGTGTCTGTCAAGGTTTGGGGAAGACCATCCTTCCACAGGGGTGAGTCCACGCCTCCTGCACCAGGAGACACTAAGGAGCCAGGGCCAGCACAGCAGCCTGTCTGTGTTTCTTGCCTCCCCCAACAGGTATGAGGAGGAAATCTACCGGAGGACCAGTGCTGAGAAAGACTTTGTCGTCCTGAAGAAGGTGAGGGAAAAGAGAGTCCGGAGGAGGGCTGTGGGCCCAGGAGGCAGTGCAGAGCAAGGAATCTCGCGACTTCCGCTGTCTGTGGGATGATGTGTGACAGAGGGAGGGACTGCGTGACCTATGGGCCAGCTTGTTGTGTGTGTTGCCCAAATGCTGAGGCCCTGAAATGAGAAAAACACAGTTTTTGGTTTACACTGAAGGTGTAAGTCAGAAACTGATACTGACAGGAATCTCTAGGCACCCTTTAGTTCTTATCTCCTCAGGGTCCTGAAATTGGATTAAACTAATGACAGTCCTGGTGGTGCAGTGGTTAAGAGCTACGGCTGCTAACCAAAAGGATGAATCCACCAGCTACTCCTTGGAAACCCTACAGAGGAGTTCTACTCTGTCCTATAGAGTTGCTATGAGTTGGAATCAACTTGATGGCAATGGGTTTGGTTTGGTTTTGGGTTCAAATGTCAGTAGTGATTGGCCTTGGGACTTGGGGTGGGACAGGATGTTGTGTGTGACTGACTAGATGTGGTGCTCAATGTCATACCTCCTTCTGTCCTGGAGTACCTGTATTTGAGTGCAAATGGTTAACGCTGGAGGTTTGAGTCCACCTAGAGGTGCCTCAGAAGAAAGGCCTGGCAATCTACTTCTGAAAAATCAGCCACTGAAAACCCTATGGAGGATGGTTCTACTCTGACACACATGGGTCACCATAAGTCAGAGTTGACTCGATGGCAACGGGTTTGGTATTTTTGGTTTATCTGAGTGAGTTGGGGAAATTTGCAAGTGAGGAGATAAGCCCAAAGAGGCTTTGCCACTTGCCTTGGGCCACACAGTGAGCTGTGGTGGGCAGTGACTGGTCAATAAAGTCACACTGTCTTTGCTTCCTGTCCAGGACATGGATTCTGCTTATGCAACCGAAGTGGACCTGCAGTCTAAGGTGGACACTCTCCTTGCGGAGACCAATTTCCTGAAGTATTTATATGAGTCGGTGAGTTCAGCCCTTATGAGGAACCCTTTTGTTTTCTCACATCTTACAAAGGATATTGGCTGTAAGTGGAGGAGGTCTGAAACCCAACATTCTCCTCTAGGTGCCCAGGGCCCCTGGAGTCCTGAGTGGGGACAGTAGAGATGGAGGGCAGGAGAAGGTGAAATAGTCCCTGCTTCATTTCATCCCAGTCTGTCTAGGAAATGAGGATAGCACCCATGACACACAGGGGCAAAGGCAGCCTGAAATCTATGCATTGGGTGCAGCTTTCCTGAGATAAATAAATACACTTTTCATCAGTGCTGGGAAGTGGGTAGGTCTAGGAGGGGACTCACTAGGAGATGACAGTGGAACTTAAAGGGAGTGAAGAAAAAGACTGGAGTGGTGAGGGATAATAAGCTCCAACCACTACTAGTCCTGCTACTACACATATCTAACTTGGGGACACTTGCTCTGGGCCATATGCTCTGCTAGGTGCTTTACTTATTTATTGGTATCTCCATTCTACAGATGAGGAAGCTGAGGCACTGAGATATTAAATTACTAGCTTGGTCACACAGCTTATCCACAGTAGAGACAGGTTGAAAGAGTGAGTCTCAGTAGCTCCACAACAGGAAGCCTTCCTACTGCCCCTGAGAGCTCGCATGAGGCATGGGGGAGGGAAAGGGTGTGTGTGGTTTCAAGGAGCACGACTGTCCTGTTAGAGGGCTGGGCTTAGGAGGCAGCCAAGCAGGAGAGAGGGTACAGGAGGGGGCAGTCGAGGGAGATGGTGTCTACAAGGCTTCTGAGCTCAGGCTCTTTCCTTCTCCCTGTAGGCTAGATCTGGGCCCCATTACCTTTAGTTAAGCCACCTTAGAGAAGGCAACAGTTCAAAGAACTTTCCCCAAGACTTCCACCTGGCCTGGGCTTCTGACTTCCCCAGAGAGCCCTGAAGAGGCAGTAGAGGGAAACCAATGCCCTGGAGGGAGGAGTAGGGAAGGAGTCACCTATGCTCCACGCCTCACAGGAGCTGTTCCAGATGCAGACCCACGTCAGTGACACCCACGTCATCCTGTCCATGGACATCAACCGCTCCCTGGACCTGGATAGCATCATCGATGTAGTGTGGACCCAGTATGAGCTGATTGCACAGAGAAGCAAGAATGAGGCCGAGGCTCTGCACCAGACCAAGGTGAGCACTGCCCTCAGACTTGGTACTCAAAAACCAGACATCCCTAGAACTTGCATTGCTGTTCTCTTAGTTCTAAAGTAAAATATGTTTGTTACAGAAATTTTAGAATTATAGGTAAAGATTACTCAGAATCCCACTACCATTACAAATAGGTCAGTATATTTTCTACCAGTTCTTTGTAACTAATATTTACTGAGAACTCATTTTGCAAAGCACTGCAATAAGTGCTTTATATATATAGGCAGCGCCCGGGTTACAAACGTCTGATTTACGTACAACCTGTAGTAACGAACCAACCCCCATAAAAGCTGTTATATTAAAAATTCAAGGTACACACAATGGTTTGTAAAAACAAATGGGTGCTACTTTGCGACATACATCAAAACATTTTTATTATTACTGTATTATTATGTTAAAGATGTTTTAGTGTATCTGGAAGTGTTTCCTTAATGTTTTTAGCAGACAAGCTCTTAATCACTACACCACCAGGGCTCGTTTTCATGCATAGATACACTATATGCTATATACTAAGACAAACATTTGACTAGCCAACATTAGATACTAACTGTACCTAACTGTGCCAACTTACTGACAAAATCAACTTAAAGACAGATTTAGGAATGGAACTTGTTTGTAATCCGGGGATTGCCTGTGTTATTTCAGTTAATCCTTATAACAACCCTATCAGGTAAGTATTTCATCATCCCCATTTCATAGATAATACAGCGTGAGATTTACAGAATTTCTCTAAGGTCTTTGATCTAGTAAGTGGCAGAGCCAGAGCTTAATTAAACTCAGGGGTGCGTCTACAAAACTCATGCCCTTAACCACTATGTTTTTTATTTTTTTCAGAATGGTATCTTTTAAAATATTGTTTGTACTTTTCGTTTTCAGTTATCACGTATGATGGCTTTTTGTGACATTAAATATTCTACATCCCTTTTAATAGCAGCATCATATTTTGTTATAAGGATACCAAAACCAAACCAAACCCGTTGTCCTCGTGTCAATTCTGACTTATAGCGACCCTATAGGACAGAGTAGAACTGCCCCATAGAGTTTCCAAGGAGGGCCTGGTGGATTTGAACTGCCAACCTTTTGGTTAGCAGACGTAGCTCTTAACCACTATGCCATCAGGGTTTCCGTTATAAGGATAGGCACTCAATTATTAGCTAAACATCTTTGTAGCTAAGTCTTTGGACACGTCTTTGGCTACTTCTTTAACATAAATTGGCCTGGACATTTTTGGACAGTGAAGACTGTAGTCGAAAAGTCAAAGGCTGACATCCTGGTCACTAAATTCTGAACAATGGGCACTCAATGATCTGCTTTGTGCATTATCTGTGGCAGACTCCACTTCTGGCTGACCTCTGTCCCACTGTCCTGCAGACAGGTGTTCTGGCAATGGAATGGATGTCAACATCAGACTGGGGAGGCAGATAGTGAAGAAATCAGAATGCAGAGACTCCCTCAAGCCAGCCCTACTCCCTGGCCCCTTTCACAACCATGTGGTGTGGGCAGAGTTCTCTGACTGATGGAGCAATGTAGACATGAAAAAGTAGATGGAGAGGAAAATGCAAATAAACATGGAGCATGCTAAAAGCCTCTGAGCAAATGAGGTCCTGATTGCTAGAGAAAGCATCTTGAAAAAGGGCAGGGAGGAATATGGTGGGGAGAGCAAAGTGAGGTGGCCTCAGTGTGTGTAAGAGCCAGTGTGAAGGTTAGGCATGGGAAAAAGGAGATAAGAAGGGCAAAAGGAGCAGGGATGTGGATCTGGCCCAGGGACATATGGGAATCAGGAACGCTTGGTATAAATGTGTGTGTAGGGAGGGGAGGTTGCAGCTTAGATGAGGGAGGTTTGGTAGAGGTGTCCGTGTATGCATGGGGGTCACAGATCTAGGTGGGCTTCCTGTGGGAATTTTCCTGGGGGAGAACAGCTTTAGGGTCTGGGAAGGCAGGCCCACCCCCTCTTGGAGGGGCTTATGGTGGGCAGCAGGCATTGACGATGATGCTGCCTTTGACTCTCAGTACCAGGAACTCCGGATCACAGCGGGGAGACGTGGAGATGACCTGAAGAACAGCAAGATGGAGATCGCTGAGCTCAACCGCAACATCCAGAGGCTGCAGGCAGAAATTGCCAATGTCAAGAAGCAGGTGGGATGGGTTCTCAGGGTAGGCTAACTGGGCACTCTGCCTTCTACAATTCCCTGCCAGATCGGGCAGGTTCCTGAAACTCACCTCCTGCATGGTTTCTTCCCATGCCTGGCTCCCCAGCAGATCGAACAGATGCACTCAGCCATTTCAGATGCAGAGGAGAAAAGAGAGCGGGCCCTCCAGGACACACAGCAGAAGTGCAGGACATGGAGGAGGCCCTGCAGCAGTCTAAAGAGGAGCTGGCCTGGCTGTTGTGTGACTACCAGGAGCTGCTGGGAGTCAAGCCCTCTCTTGATGTAGAGATCGCCACCTACCGCGAACTGCTGGAGGGCGAGGAGAGCAGGTGGGCCTGGCGGGGGAACAGGGTAGATGGCAGCCAGGGTTCAGGGCAAAGCTCAGGATGCAGTTCTGGAGCCAGGGGACTATTTGGAGAGAAGACAATCCCCACTTTTCTGGGAAGATTTACTAAGCCCACTGGATTATTATAAATCCCATTGGATTTACCAATCTAGCCCGGGGCAAGGAGAAGCGTGCAAGTTAGAAGCAGAGGATGCGCTAGTTGGCCGGGTCAGAAGTCATTGTCATCATCCCCCTGCCTCCAAGCAGAATGTCCTCAAGCTCAACTAAAGCCATTGCAGCCAGGTGGTGATTCCCGATGCTAAAAGGCTTCATGAAAATGCTTTAAGTCCCTCTGGTCCCACTGGCTCCCACACATTCCCTTAAGACTTGGGGACAGCTCTTCCTTCCCATGGGTGTCTCGGTTCCTGATGTCTTTGTGCTGCTGCCTTCTTGCCTTCAGGCTTTGTGAGTCAGGCTGATGTGTGCTTTGGTTTTGCAGGATGTCTGGAGACCTGCAGAGCCAAGTGTGCATCTGTAAGCAGCAGAGTCCAGACACAGCACTGGCTGGTGCTGGGTAGGGGAGGGCAAGAAGGGTTTCCAGGGGACCAGTAGGGAACTGAAAGTTTGGTGTTTTAGCTTCCATTGCTGTGAAATGAAAACCAAAGTAAGCAAACACAACCACAAAGCCTGGAAGAATTCATTTAAATAAAATGTTGTGACTTCAGTTTTGTTTTATCTCAATTTTTATGATACCTAAGTCCCTTGGTGGCACAAATGGTCAAGCACTTGACTACTAGCCAAAAGGCTGGTGGCTGGAACCCACCCAGAAGCATCTCAGAAGACAGGCTTGGTGATCTGCGTCCGAAAGTTCACAGACTTGAAAACCGTATGGAGCAGTTCTACTCTGCACACGTGGTGTTGCCATGAGCCAAAATTGATGCCATGGCAATTAAGAGCAACAACGACAATAATCAGCAGTGGCTTAGAGCTCTCTGTTGTTGTTGGGTGCGTTTGAGTCCTTTTCGGCTCATAGTGACCCCATGTGACGGAGTAGAACTGTCCCACAGGGTTTTCTAGGCTGTAATTTTCAAGGGAGCAGATCACCTGGTCTTTCTCCTGAGGAACTGTTGGGTGGGTTTAAACTGCCAACCTTTGTTAGCAGCCCAGTGCTTAACGGTTTGTGCCACCAGGGCTCCTTAGAGTATATCAATAAACAGTGAAAACGTGCTGCTTAAAAAGACCTTGCGGACCCCTTTGTAGCATCAAGAGTTTTTGCAAATGGGAATACTTTCAACTCCCCACGTATCTGTTTGCAAGTCAGATACCACCAATGATTAAGGCTATAGGGGGGCTGGTCCAGGGGGATGGGTGTGGGTCTGTCCCCCACCTCCCCCCGCCCCAGTCCTTCTGACTCCCTCTGGTCGCCCTCTCCCCCATAGCGGTGCAGACCAGCCAGGCAACAGTCGGCGGCGGCAGTGGTGGAGGCGGCGGTGGCCGCGGTTCTGGAAGTTACGGCGGCAGCAGTGGTGGGGGCTACGGCAGCAGCAGCTCCCGAGTGGGTGGCGAGGGCAGTTGTGGCAGGGGTTTCCAAGAGGCCAGTGGAGGTGGTCACCGAACCAGCAGCGGAGTGAACTATGGAGGAAGCAGAGAAAGCAGTAACAAGTTCGGCGGGAGAAGCGGTGGCAGCTCCTCCCGCGTGCAGATCATCCAAACCTCTACCAACACCTCCCACAGCCACATCGTGGAGTAGCTGCAATGGCTCTGCCACACGTCGCGTCTCAGACACCGGATACCCTGCGTGGCTCTTACCTGTTCTCCTGTCCCCGTGCCCTTCCTGACTCCCTCTCACTTACCTTTTCCTGATGGATCTCATCAGCTTTGGCAATAAATTCAACTTCAGGTGGAGAAGCAGGGTGGATAACCCCAAACAGCAGATCCATCTTTGGAGGGCACTGGCTTGCAGTCAAAGTCACAGTCAGACACATTCTTACTCAGCTGAGCCTACTACTGTCCCTGTGGACGCCCCAGGGGGTCCAGTTTAGTGATGGAGAAAACGAGCCTGTAGCACATTTACAAGGCAGATAATCAAGAGTTTCTCACCCCCATGATCTCTTTCTTGCATCTGGGCTGCTCTGAGAGCAATAATCCATCCCTCAGGGACCACAGAATGATTGCTTTGGGCAAGTAGCTGATTGCAAGACAAGCTAACCTGGTAAGGGGAAGATTTGTATCAGGAGCCAATTCCTGCCTCTTGGTCTGTAAGCCTCATACTTCAGTTGATGAACAGTGAAAACTGGCTGCCTACATGAAACACCTGGATATCATGTCTGGTCCTGATTCTGAATCTCTGTCTAAAGAAGCATTATCCTCCAGGCACTCCAAAGTGGGAATATTTCAGAAGGCACTGGGCATGAGTCCTTGTCCACAGGGAGGACTATTCTTAGCAGTGGGTAGAGTGATTGATGGACAAGCAGTCAAGTTCAGCTTCTGACCTGCCCCCTCCTGACAGCTTCATTCCTTGGCAGCCTGGCCTTTCCTGAACTCTGTTCCATAATACTGTCCTGGGAATTGCTCAACTGGCTGAGCACTTGAGCCCAGCTCTGCTCTGTCCAGATGCCCAGGGCCTGAGGAGTCTGAGGATCTGCCTTGGGTCTTGTGGAGGTTTCAATCCTGAACCAATCTGGAAGCTGCTGGCTATTTGCAAGTCAGTTTAACGCTCTTTTCCAGATCTCTTATGTCCCTTCTGCCTCGTGTTCTCTGTGGCTTTCAGCGACTTTTGAGAAATTGACTCCTAGTGGGTTTTATGGAAGATGCTTGAGATGTGCTGGAGGGGACAGGAAGGGAAAAGTATCAGCCAAGTAACAGGCCTTGAGAGAGGAGTGACTTTGCTTCTAAGACCTGGAGTCACCTTCACTTGCTTGCTGAGTCCTAATACAACCTCCAAGTCCATGATTCTCTTGGGACATCTGATGAGTCCAGTGTGGAGCCCTTAGGGAGTGCTTGTAATGTCATCATTTTCTGGTTGAACGTTGTACCTTGTTTGGCTTGGCATTTCTGGTGTATCTATAATACATTTTTCTGTGATATCAAAACTGCTGTTTGATTAGGAGATGAGTTATTTCTTTTTTAATTTCTGCAGGACTCTGAATGTATTCATATTTGGGAAGTTGCAGTGTATTTTTATTATTTTTTAGTGCTCAGGTAACACACAATCTTGAAGAACCTTGCAGACATAATCTCACTAATCCTTGAAGTGGCTGATCAGTCAAAAGTTGATTACACATTTGTTCAATTGACACATACTAGGCCCTTTACTCTGTGGCAAGATATCTGGGTGGCACAAATGGTTTGTTTGACTGCTAACTGAAAGGTTTTCGGTTTGAACCCACCCAGCGGCACTGCAGAAGAAAGTCCTGGTAATCTGCTTCTGTAAAGATTACAGCCAAGAAAACCCTATGCAGCTCACTCTACTTTGCAACACACGAGGTCTCCATGAGTCAGAATTGCCTTGATGGCAAGGGCTTTTGGTTACTGTATGGCAGGCAGTGTCTTAGGCACCGGGCATGCAATGCTGAATGAACGTGTTTCTGAATCTCAAGGTGCTCACAACTCAAATGAGATACTACAGGGGAAAGAAAGGCTCAAATACTATGGAGAAGGAGAAGCCAGAGTGTGTGCCTGTCCTATCTTGAGGACATAGGCAGAGCCATCAAAACAGGAGCAGTGGGACGTGCAGCAGGTGTCAGTGCTGGGGAAGGGGAGGTTGGTCCCAACAGGCTCCTGGAGGGCTGGACTGTGCAATGAGGCTGAGGAAGAGACTGGGGACAGACCTGGGCAGGGAGGTCAGGGAGGGAGGGCCCTGTCTGAAGGGCTCTCCAGACAGGTGAACAGTTTGTTCAGAGATGCAAAGATAAGCGAGGTTAAACGTGTATAAGGAAGAGGGAGCAGGTCTGCCCATCTGGATAGGACAAAATGAGCTGAGGAGATTGGGAATTTAGGTTCATTAACTGAGTTGAGGTCATGTGCAGTGACGTCTTTAACTGATGCTCCTGAGAGAAGCATTGATGCAGAAATTCAAGAACAGAGCAAGTTAAAGCTATCACCTTATTCTATGTGGTATTTCTGAGTCACATGAAAGATGTGACCTACTTTCTCATTCCCTGAAGGAATACAGATGGAATTTAGATATGGGGTTCGTTCAAACATGACTGCAACCCATATTGATGAGACATTGTTTTCCCAGGCACGCCCCTCATTCTGTCTGAGAAGTTCCTCCCCATCTCAGCTGTCTTGGCTGCAGGCTTGTGGGAGGATGGACCAGGAAAGGGAAAGGTGGGTAGGGACTGCCCACAGGGAAGGAGAGAGGGAGCTGATAGACGCAATGTTCTATACTTGAAGTAAAAAAGCCAAGAGCACAAAGGCAAGGAAGGGAAGACATGGATAAACAGCAGTGGGTACAAAAATGATTTAAAGTGTTCAGCTGACATTGAGAATGCTTGAGTCAACAGGGTGGGGTGGCCGCTGGAGATGGAGTGGGAACCAAGAAGCAGGTAGTATACAGAGCCCATCTCCTCTCTTCTGTAGTCAGACCACTCTGGGGACTCTGAGCACCAAGGACTTTAATAAACAGGAGCCTATTCAGAGGACAGTGGCCAGGACAGTGGTGGTGGTAGGGAATCAGAAACCTGGTTACCTGAGAAACAGAGAAGTCTTTGGAGGAGATGTGATGGCTAACTGCAAAGATTTGAAGAGCTTCCATAGAAAAGAGGGGATGAACCCAGCTGAACACCCAGGTGGACAGGTGGGAACTACAGCAGATTTTGGCTCAATAGAAGAAGCACCTTTCTATTTATCCTGAGGTGGGAGAGGCCCCTTGGGGAGTTAGTGAGTTTCCCATCGGACAGAGGTTGGCTAACCCTTTGGCAGGATATTTAGGGAGGGAGTGAATCATAGAATGGGGATATGTGTGTGGTGGCATGTCACATCTTTGCTGCCCTAAGCATTCATGTGGCAGAGTCTGAGAGGGAAAGAATTCTACCTTTATGTTGTATTTTTGAAAAATAAGATCAGATGCCAGGGAAGGATGAAGTCATGGAGAAGGCAAGGGCCTTCGCCAAGATCATAAAATGAAACTAAGTTTTCTGGCACCACCAGCCCTATTACAGAGTGTGGATTTGGTTTTCTCTGGGAGTGTGCATGTGCTCGTGATGTTCTTAGGGAATCCAGGTAGGCTCTGGGGAAAAGCACAATAGCAAGACTAACCGGAAGTTATCTTTCTTATCCTTCTCCTCTGGGAAAGAATTGAGACTGTCCTGGAAAACTTGGCCCTGCCTTTCTCTCTGGAAGTCTTGACTGTGTCAATCATGGAGGATGGAGGACAGATGGAGGCAACCATGTGCTTGAACCCTAGGAATATTGGAGTGAAGATTCTGTGGGCCAGGATCATGAAAAATGAAGGGCATAGGGGAGAAGAGTTACTCAGGGAGGGATTTTGGAGTCCAAATGAGAAGACTTGATTCTGGAGTAGAAGGAACAACTCTAGATTCCTGAGCAATGAGGGCTAGCACTAAAAGACACTGGAGGAGGTACCCTGCTATAGACATTCCATCTTCCTATTGGAGACAATGAAAGATCCCACTGGAAGCAAACACCCCTCACCTCAAAGAGAACAACAACCAATCCCACAGCCCTTTGCCATGTACAAAACACCCCACATGCACTTATTAGATTCTCACTGGCCCTGGGAGAGGGCTGGGGAGATCACATATAGGGGCTCTGTGGCTCTTCCATGGACCTTGGAGCACTCCATCACTGCTTCTGGTCAATGCTATGCCCACTAAGCAGATACTCAAAGGGAGAGCAAAGCAGCCCCATCCATTAGTCAAGCAGAGGGGCTGGCAGGAGAGAGCACAGCACTCAGGGTGTCGTGAGTCCCAGGGAAAGCTTACCAGCTGCTCCACCCTCTGAGAGGCTGTGGCAGGGCGGGGTGCTCTAGGAATCTAAATTTAACTCCACCTGCTTCTCCAATTACAGAGATTTTGATTTGGGGACGTTGTGAACAGGAGGAGCAACCACTGGCTCAGTACAATTCTAACTCCATCTGACCTTGGCTGAGATGTGCGTTTCTGGGTTGGGAAAGTCCTTGGAAGAGCCTCTCAAGGCTGTTGCCTCACTTTCAGTTACCCAGCCCTTTGGCCCAGGATGTAGCTTATCTTCAAATGAGTGAGCTGTATGCTCCAAAAGTCCCTCTTCAAGTTCTGTGCCACTCTCATGATTTTATTGGAGGAGTTGCCCTGGCTTTATCGGCTTTTTGATCCCTCCAGGATGTCTTCTGTTTGATCAATGCTCTGTTGCAAGGCTAAACTGGGATCTTAGAGTGCTGGGAGGCTCTCTAACATGGAAGGTTGGTTCCAAAGATCCCAATCCCAGGCCTGGAAGGGCCTCTGGGGGCACTGAGTACGTGGCCTGCTTCCACGTCTGCCCAGTGTGCTCAGCCTTGGGGCTCATCCCCACCCTGCAGAGCAGGTGTTCCACAATGAGAGGCCTAGCTCCCTTCAGCTTCAGGTGTGCTCAGCGTTCCTTCTTGGGCCTAGTTTCACTATTACAGATTCATGACCCCCTAAGGCTTTCTCCCCGGAGCCCTGGTGGCACAGTGGTTAAGTGTTGGGCTGCTAACCAAAAAGTCGGTAGTTTGAATCCACCAGCCACTTTTTGAAAACCGTATGGGGCAGTTCTACTTTGTCCTATGGGGTCACTATGAGTCAGAATTGACTCATCAGCAATGGGTTTGATTTTGGTTTTTAAGGCTTTTTTCTCCCTGGGTGGTATAAACGGTTAGTGCACTTGGCTGCTAACTAAAAGGCTGGAGTTTGGAGTCCACCCAGAAGTGCCTTGAAAGAAAGCCCTGGTGATTTACTTCTGAACAAGCAATGATTGAAAACCCTGTGGAGCACAGTTCTACTCTGACACACATGGGGTTGCTATAAGTTGGCATTGACTTGACAACAACTGGTTACCGGTTAAGGCTTTCTCCTACAAGTTAGCCTCATTTCAAAAACTTAAACTTTCTTTTCTGGACTTTTTATTATTTCCAGTGAAACAAGGGCTCATCCCAAGTTTTTACTAATTATTTTAAAAATTATCTTCTGGGTCGTTCCAAATGCAAGGGTGAAAAGGAATCTGCCTTCCTTTCTCTTTCATCTATTGTACTGAAGTTTCCCTTTAAGGTAGGTAAGCCCCATTTTACAGGGAGGAAACTTAGGATAAGAGAGGGTAAGTGACCTACCTAGGGTCACACAGCTAGATAATGGTAGAGTCAGGGGTGGAACTCAGGCCTGGCTGACTCCATGCCACAAAGTAAGGCAACGTCCACCACCCCTCTCCTACATACTCATCTGTGGTTTCCCCCTTTCTGGCTTCTGCTCTGCCCCAGCACTGCTAGTGAATGACTCCTGGGAGCCTCTTTACCTCTGTCCCAAACTCAAACAGCCCCTGCTTCTGCATGTCTCTTATCTGCATAAGAAGCCTTGGCCCCTCCTGTGCTGGCATTGGCTTTCAACATCTTACCCTGCCTCTCTGTTGTCTGCGAGTCCCTTTTACTCATCCCAGGCTCAGCTTTCCCCATTCCCCTGAAATTTCCTTCTCCCACGCCCCTGGTGGAGTCCCGCAGGGCTGGGTGGCTTGTCATTGCATGTCTCTCTTCAACTCTTTTCTCAGTCCCACCCGTCAAAAATCTGTCAGAACATTACCACACCTGCCCCTGCCCCTGCCTTGCAGCTGACCGGTAGCAGCTTTCCCTCAGTGATCAGCTCTGAGAGGTGTGTGTGGGTCTCTGGGATTGGAAGTGTTCTGGTACTTTGTCATCCAGCACTGACGGGAGCAACCCTTAGATGCAGGGTACCTTGTGGGAGGCTGGGGAAAGAGGATGTTAGGAAGGCACTCAAAGACATGGAGGACTCAGTCTTGCTTTCAAAAGGCTTATAGAGAACACACACACACACACACGTACTCACAGGCACTCACATGCATGCACACACGCGTGTGTGAAAATGAGCTAATCAGTACGTTAATATACACTTGAATCTGGCAGCAACTGAACTTAGAGAAAGAAACCAGCTGAGTGGTTGAGTGTGTTACTCAAGGAAAACTCCCTGGAGGAGGCGAGACGTAGATGTTTCCATTGTCCAGAGTAGAGTAAATAATCGCATTTATTCTCATGGCCAGATGGACAGAAAACAGATTCAGGACCCAAATGCCCAGGAACTGAGATCTTAGGTGCCCCAGAGTTGACTACCGACTGGTTTGTAGAGTGAGTTGCCGAGGCAACCGGAAGGTCTTTCAGAGAAGAGAAGAGTAGGAGTGGGTTTGGAAGAAGGAAAAGGGAAGAGGAGGGCTGGATAGTCTGGACAAAGCATGGAAGTGGAAGAGTCAAGGCGTGGGGCTGGGTGAGAGAGTGAGCAGGGGAAGATGCAGGTGAGGTAGGCGATGAAGGCAGGCCAAGGACAAGCGGAGGCCCAGGGGGTGAAGGCAGGCATGCATGCTGGAGTTTGACAAGCTTGGTTCTGAGTTTCAGCTCTGCCGGTTACCAGCTTGGTGACCTTGGGAACATGTTTTAACCTCCATGAACCAAAGTTATCTTTTCTTTAAAATAGGTTAATAGCTACCACCACGTGCACTTTTTTAACATGTAAACGATAATGCACATAGTTCCTAGCACATAGTTGGTGCACCATAGATGTTAGTACCTTTTTCTCCTCTCGTTTTATTTTACAAATGCAGAGGATACAAATAAGCCAGGAGTTAGGGTGGGTGGTTCACAGCTTTGTCCCAAATTTTATTTTTAATGTCCCCACACATCCACCACAATCATGGGAAAAGCACAGAAAATAATGAACTTGGCTAATTGGCAACATTACTATTTCCAGTCCTGTTGGGTTGCCTCAAAACAGAGCAGTGGAAACAGAATAAGAGTTGGATTCATACGTCAGAGTGCTTGTTCCAGCAACTGATTGCACAAGCTGAACAATTTTTTTTTTTTTTTGGTACTTCTTTGGGCATGTGTTCTCACTTATCTGATAGGTGGGTTAGATGGTGCAGTCTTTGAGTCCCTGTGGATGGGAATATTCTGTGATTCTCTGTGCACTTATTCATAGACACCAATTCCATCTGCCTGTTCTTGAGCCCCTTCTCCAGTTCAAGAGGAAGAGCACTTGAACAGAAACCAGAAAATTCAGGGTCTAGTCCCAGTTGTGTCTTTTCCTAGCCTGTGCATCCAGAGTCACCTAATCTCTGAGCTTCAGTTTTCTGTTTTGTAAAATGAGTTGATAATCGCTTGGCTGCCTAGTTCTCAGCGCTCTTGTGGAGATAGTGTTTGTGTATGTCCTTGGTGAACTGTGCAAATTGTAAGCTGATGCTGATTTTTATACCTTCGTGTTCCTTCTAGCTCTTGCAACTCTCCCTCCTCATAGTGAGTAGCACATAGAGTAATGTTTTGCAGCTCTGTAAATAAATTGTCTACCAGTTGCCTAACCATCCACCTCTTTGAGGTTTCTCTATGTCAGGTTCTTAGTTTGGGGATGGAAACACAGATTGCTGCAAACATTTGTTTTGTCTGGCAGAGGTAAAAGACCGAACACATGCGTGCACACACACATGCGTGTGTACACATACGCACACTCCTCCAAAATGCCAGAAGGAATTGATTGTAGAGAATGATATGTCTCATGAGGGAGTATACTGAATTAAAGAGTTTTGATTGCCTGTCAGAAGACGATTAGGTAACAGTCATTACCACACCAAGAACATCCCAGTCCCCACTGTTCCCTGTCAAGAACAAGATCTGGATTTCTCATTCCCTCAAGAGATGATTGGTTTAGGAGATCAACAATTTTACAGGGTGCTAGGACAGAGTCTGAAAGAAGTGCCATGGTGGGGGTAGAGGAGAGGTGAGGGGCGCTTTCTGGAGGAGGGTAGGTCATAAACTGCGGGAAGGGAGGAGGAACAAGGCTCTGGTGAAGTGTTGGGTAGAGAGGACTGACATTCAGCTTCCTGGTTCAGAAGCACAGGGCAATGGGACAAGATGATCTTCAAGACTCCCCTTCTCCTACACGTCCTATATTCCCTAGTAGAGATTTCCCGTAACAAGTCTATGATTTATCACTCACAACCTCTTATAGAGGTGCTCTGAGTCAGCTGAGCTCAGAGCTGGCTTCTCCCTGCTGTGTTTACATGCAAGCGTGGGGAGCATACCAAACTTCTAAGAAATCTCTGAATGAAAGTCTGTGTGGGGTTCTGGTCTTTCCAGATCTCAGTGCCACTACTGTCCACTAATATTGGTCAAATGCTGCTGTCCAGGAAGGTTCCTGGGATTTCCTGTTTCACCATAACGCATGTTGGGTACTTGTGCATCTGAACGGAAGAAAACACCCCTCTGAACTTCACGCTTCCATCTCCCCTTCTCAGAATTAATTGAAGCAACACTTCCTGAGTGCTGGCTATGTGCCAGGAGCCAAGGATTGAAAGGGACAAGCTAGACCTCCTGCCCTGTAAGCTCTCTGCAGTGGCACAACTCCCCATGCTGTCTGGACACTTTGGATTCAGTTGCTATGCTGCTGTACAACAGACTATTTAGGATCTTGCCCACTAGGGCCAAGCATCCTTGGTTCAAATCCCAGCTATGCCACTTAGCACCTGTGTAAACATGAGTTAGTCAAGCTCTGTGCCTCAGTTTCCTTATCTTTAAAATGAGGAGAGTAATAGCATCTATCTCATAGATTTGTGAAAATTAAATGAGTTAATACATATAAAATACATAGAACAGTGCCTGGTACATGGTCAGTTTTTGATAAATGTTAGCTATTACTATTATTACTTCCAGAAATAATTTAAATGCTTCTCAGATCAGGCTTTCCAGGCTCCCATCATTCTCCTCCCTTCCAAATCTACTTTCATCTTCCTTGTAGTCCAGTGTGAGGTTTGAACCATCAGCCTACAAGCCTCATCTTCATAACTTTGCTTTAAAAAATGTGTTAAATAGCTTCTGTTTGCTCATTTCACTACCGATAAGCAACTTCAAGTCATGTTTGCATGCCATCCATTGCACCTGTTTTCGGTTGCAGATGTCCCTGTCTTGCCTCTGGTGTCTGTGTCCTAGTGTCTGCCTTCTGCACTGGACAGTCTTTGAGGAAATGGAGCAACTAGGGAACTTAGGCAAGAATCCAACTTTCCCTTCTGGTCCGTCAGAGCACCTATCCATACATCCTGTTGTATGACAGCTTCCCTCCTTTAACATTAATGCACTACGCTTACAGAGTTTACATTAAAAAAAAAACAAAAAACTTCTTTTAATTTTTTACTTATTAAAGACCTTACTCTGTGTCAGGAGATCTAACTCAGTTTGCTCTGGGGTTTGGAGGGCAGATCTGAAAAGTGAAAAGGGCCAGAGAGTTTCTTCTGAGATTCAAGACTGGGGAATTGCACCTGCCGTGCATGCAGACAGATTGGGTTTAGCAGCTTACAAGGATAAGGCAAGAATGGAAATTTACATAGCTTTGTGATGGGGGAGTTAGGAATTCCTACCAAGAAGCACCAGATAGCAGATGTGTGGTCCTGCTTTCCCAAAGTCATGAACACTCGAAGAGAGATCTTGTCTGATAAAATGATTACCACATGAGCCGATCTTGCCTGCTCAGCAATTTTGAGAGCCCATCCTGGGAGCTAGGTGTGTAGTGTTTTTCTTATTGCTGAGGCTTATAAAAATCTTGTATGGCTGTAGGCAAGAGAGACACTGCATCTCTGCTGACTCTGGTGGACCAAGCCCAATTTCCTCCCTGTATATGAGGAGTGGGCTCTGTGCTTGGGGTAGAGGAGTTTTTAGCTCCTTCCCTCTCTCTACTCTGCTCCTAGTTTTCTCTAAGTCAACATGAGTCGACAATTTAGTTCCAAGTCTTTGTACCAGAGTGGAGGAGGCTTCAGCTCTGGCTCTGGTGTTGTCAGCTCTCTGTGCCGGACCAGCAGCAGCTCTGTGCGCCGTAGTGGAGGAGGTGGTTGGAGATTTCAAGCTGTGGTGGTGGAGGTGTTGGTCGCGGTGGCTTTGGAAGTCGGAGTCTTGTTAGCCTTGGTGGCAGTAAAAGTATCTCCATAAGTGTGGCTAGAGGAGGTGGACGTAGTTATTTTGGTGGCGGTTATGGCGGTGGCAGCTTTGGCGGTGGTGGCTTTAGTGGCAGTTATGGCAGTGGTGGACGTTTTGGTGGTGGTGGTTTTGGCTGTGGAGGCGGTTTTTGGCCTGTCTGTTCCCCTGGTGGCATTCAGGAAGTCACCATCAACCAAAGCCTTCTGCAGCCAGTCATTGTGGAGATCGACCCTCAGATCCAAGAAATCAAGTCTCAAGAAAGGGAGCAAATCAAATCACTCAACAACCAATTTGCCTCCTTCATTGACAAGGTGAGTTTACCTGATCAGTGCTTTGGGAGATCTGCTCCAAGTTTATCTGAGATTGGTACAGCCAAGAAATTTTTTCTGTGTTTGAATGATTAAAACGATATTTTGTGGGATAGTCTTGTAGGAGGCATGTTAGTGGTATGCTTGTGAATGATGATAATGACTCAACTCTCTTGGAGAGGGAGGTCTGTGGTCCACCTAAACACGGCTCAATATGACATTTATCTCTAAGTGTTTTCTTATTCAGCTCTTGAATGGAATTTGTACTCAACTCTGTTGAATGGAGATAATAGAAATAGGGCTAACTTAATGTTCTGGGGTGCAAATGAGAACCCTGGAAAGGTCTTCCTATCCATAAATAGGGAGCTGAGTATAAACATAGTGCATTGTGATATTGTAGCTGAAATTATGAAGTAAGTCAGTACTAAACATGTTTTGCTGTCAGAAGCTCCATTCTCTGGTAATTTTACATTGGTCCCAGATCAGAGTGGAGATATTTCTTATACTTCCAAGCATCAGTTCTGGAACAACACACAAACCTTTCTTTACTTTTTGCTGAATAGTCAATAATGTTAACTCAAAGTTATCCACAATAAATTTTGAATACAGCTTTGGATTTTCCTAATATATTTTTGAGCTGTGTGCCCAGGAAATGCAAGCCAATTTTTATGGTATTCTACCTAAAAACAAATTGGAAGCCAAATCACTTAAATGTCATGTATCTATTTCAAACCATAATTGTGATCATTTTGTTTTGTGTAGCTGCTCCCTTCCAAAGTTCCAACTGAAACAGGACTATAATTACTGTTCTCAGGGAAATTAAATCTTTTCTGAATTTAACAGTGAGTTGGATTTTGTTGTGAAGATGATGTTAACTTGATCATCGTCTTCCTATTTCTCTGTCATGGCCAGGAAAACAGATTTTGAAGTTCTGTTCCAGGTAAGGCAGGGACATTGCTGTGTGGTGGTCCTTGGCACTCAGAGGCCATGGGACCCAAGTGGGTACCAGTAGGTAATGGGGTCTTGTATTCTTAGGTGAGGTTCCTGGAGCAGCAGAACCCGATGCTGCAAACAAAATGGGAGCTGCTGCAGCAGATAGATACCTCTTCTAGAACCTGCAGCTTAGAACCCATATTTGAGCAATACATCAGCCACCTCAGAAATAGAGTGGACCAACTGAAGACTGACCAGTCTCTGAAATATTTGGAACTGAAGAACATACAGGACCTGGTGGAGGATTACCGGAAGAAGTAAGGAAGCCTGACTGGGCAGTTCTTGACTCCTGTTCTAAAAGATTTCCAGAAAGCGGCAGGCTAAGACTATGGATCTCTATGTTGCAAGTCTTTTCTTAAGTTCGAGGCAAATCGGGTTGGCATTTGTGGAAATCTTCATTTTCTCAGAAGGTGGAAGTAGTTTAGTGGTTTTATTGCTCAGAAGAAGAGGGTGGTCAAGATGTTCTAGGTTAGTAATAGGAAAGCAATGATAGGCAATGCCACTTTTAGTCTAGGTTGCTGGACTTCAGACTTACCTCTTCTGCACCTCCTAATCACCTCTACTTTCCAACAGGTATGAGGAGGAGATCAACAGGCGGACAAATGCAGAGAATGAATTTGTGACCCTCAAGAAGGTGAGCAAATTCTTTATGGATGAAGGTCACATCTGAAATGAATAATAAAAGAGGGTCTGCAAATACTAATCAGAAAGAAGTCAGGATGTGGAGAACCAGGCCCAATGAATATCTGAAACTGAGCTCCACCCCTGCCCCCCATTATCATGGACCTGGACTTATTGAGGCATTCTGTTTCTCTTGATTTCTCAGCACCTGGTGTAGGGAGCAAGGAGGCAAGTTCTCAGCAAGTCAGCCAAGCTCCCTTGATTGTGTTACCAAGGGGTAGGGTAATTCAGGAATTGTGATCCACCTGGAGTAAAAATGAGTAGACTCCCAACTTCTACTTGGAAAACCCCCTCACAGCTGATGACTTGCCCTTGGACGAATATGGCTTCATGATGTCTGTTGTTCCTCTAGGATGTGGATGCTGCTTATATAAACGAGGTGGACCTTCAGGCCAGAGTTGACAACTTGCGTCAGGAAATTGACTTCCTCACAACACTGTACCGAGTGGTAAGTTTTCTAATATCAACCAAGTTTACCCACCTGGAGAACCTTTAAGCCTAAACCCACCACTAGCCACGAAAATACAGGTGTATCTTCCATATCTTGATTGATGTCCCGCCTAAGCTGTATGTTGTTTTAACACTATAAGAGTCACCAGACTATTATGTCTTGCAGGAGTTGTCTCAGCTACAGACTCAGATCAGTGAAACCAATGTTATCCCCTCCGTGGACAACAACCGCAGCCTGGATCTGGACAGCATCATCGCCGAGGTCAAGGCTCAGTATGAGGAGATTGCCCAGAAGAGCAAGGCTGAGGCCGAGGCCTTGTACCAGACTAAGGTGAATGACCTGAATGCTTAGTTAGTTCCTTTGAAATGTCTCGTCTTGCTATCCTGTGTTATCTTTTATATCTGTGTGCCTGAGCCATGGTGTGCTTTGCCCACAGCTAATTGTCTTGATCTGTCATCTTTAGTATGAAGAGCTCCAAATCACCGTTGGCAGACATGGGGAGAGTTTGCATTCTTCAAAGGCGGAGATTTCTGAGCTGAGTCGGCAGATCCAGAGACTTAGATCTGAAATTGAGAGTGTCAAGAAGCAGGTAATTGATCCATCTTTCCGGTGCTCAGCTGTATGGAATGGGGGCCCCTAGGGTAATTGGAGGGTGCTTTTCTAGTAATGGATCTTTTAATCCATACCAAGGCTACATGATTATCCCCAGTTCCTTTGGTGACTAGGCTGTCTTCCAGAATTTGGCCATCATGCTTGGTTCTCCTTAGGGAACTTGAGAAATAACCTAGTAGAGAAATAGATGTGATGGTCAGTGCGGTCCATGAGCCAAAGTGAGACTTAAGAGGTGGTGAGTTAAGAGGAAAGGCAGCCAGGAGATTTGAGGTGAGGCATTTAGAAGAACATCAAATCTGTAATGGGTAGAGGAGCCTTGACTCGGGGCCAAGAGATATTGTTGCACCCACTTTAAGGATTTTCAAAGGAAACTGACACGGTGATGTGCTAGGTATCTGCTCCCCTGTCAGAAGCGGGAGAACACATGAGATGACTCAAGCTCCAGTGATTCTGTTGGACTCAGTGCAGTAGCCTCAGTGGGGTGGAGAGATCAACTTGGAATGAGAATGCTAAGGTGAGATATGAGAGGGTGTAATGTGCTGAATTCTCCTTTCTCAGATCTCTCAGCTGCAGCAGTCCATCAGTGATGCCGAGCAGCGTGGTGAGATGGCCCTTAAAGATGCCCAGGCCAAGCTGCAAGACTTGGAGGAGGCCCTGCAGAAGGCCAAGGCAGACCTGGCCCGCCTGCTGCTGGACTACCAGGAGCTGTTGAACACCAAGCTGTCCCTGGATGTGGAAATTGCCACCTACAGAGCCCTCCTGGAAGGAGAGGAGAGCAGGTAAGAAAGGGACTCTGGGCAATTTGGCCGCTTCTTGTGGGCTTTCTTCCTTTCAAGCGGACTATTGCTCGAGATGCAGCCATCTGACTGCAGCCTGTTCTGGGTATGTGGAAAGGAAGGTACATGGCTCAGGAGGAAAGAGTTGGTTTCACTTTGGGAGCCAGAGTCAGTCTCAAACTCTTTCTGAAGGCTGTAGCATCTCTATGAAGAGCTTTGAGATGGAGCAATTTATTCTTCTTCTGGACTGGGTCAGGTGCCATCTGGCCCAAAGGCAATGCCTTTTAGAGGTGGCCTCCTTAGCCACAAGACTCTTGTCTAATTTAGATGGAGATTTCTCCCTGTTTGTATTCATGCTGAGGAAAATGGTAGCGGGTTGGGTCGCCAAAGTAGACTGGATTAGGTTTCAGATCAAGTGGACTGGAGGAACCCCAGATGGAATCCAGCTGGGGAGAATCTTTGAGAAGGCTGGGAGGGCATGGGGAAGGGACCTGTGAGGCTGGAGAGTCATGAGAGATTTGCTTTTCTTTTTCCTACAGGATATCTGGAGAGTGTGCCCCGAACGTGAGTGTGTGTAAGTACAAGCCACATTTCTCAGGGGCTGGTGCAGATTTGGCTGGTTGGAAAGGGGCTTGAGACCGAGAATAAATGAGTTTCCCCTTGCAGCTGTGAGCAGCAGCAACACCAGCATCAGTGGAGGTGGTGGCCGAGGAAGCGGTACTTTTGGCGCTGGCGGTGGCGGTAGTTATGTGTCCGGAGGAGTCAGTTACAGTTCTGAAGGCGGCAGTTACAGCTCCGGAGCCGGCGGCGGCAACTATGGCTTTGGAGGCAGCACTGGCAGCTACAAAGGTGGCTCTGGAGGGGGCGGCGGCAGCTCTGGCGTCCAAAGTTCTGTTTATGGGAGATCTGGAGGCAGCTATGTCTCCGCAGGAGGGCAACGATACAGCTCTGGGGGCGTCAAGAGCTCAGGTGGCAGCTCCAGTGTGAAGTTTGGTGCCACTACTTATTCTCAAAGGTTCAGATAAAGGTGCTGTCTACCCTGTTAGCTCTTCCTCTCCATCACTACCAAACATGCTTGGAAAGACCAAGGTCAATTGCCCCAGCCTTTTTGGAGAAAAGAGCTATGATCTGTTATACTGGTTTACTCTATTTCCCTAGCTCTTTCTTTTCTGCTCTGCTTCCCAGAGAAGTTTTCAGACCAGTGGCAAGGTCAGTCCCCTGACTTTGACCATGCTTTGTGCTTTGCTTGAGACACAGTCCAGCAATGACCACTGCACACGTTACATTTCAAAGCACCTCCTTAAGCCAGCCAGAGGAGGGCCAGTTGGACCCATGGCTTCTTGGCCACACACACGGAGCACAAGCTCTGGAAAGTTCCTTTGTACCTTCTCTCTTGCGATAACCTGTGTGCTGCTTTGATTCTGTACATAAGGTGTAAGCCAGTTGTTTATCTTGTGTGGAGAGGTTTAAACTCCCTATTTTCTTATGTTGCTGCAATAAACTGCATTTGAAATTCTCTATGAGTCTTAATCTCTTTTGTTCATGGCACTGTCTACCCTGGACGGGTGCTTTGTGGGAGTGAAAGAAGACACTAGAGCCACATGGCATATGGGGAGTTTTGACAAGCGAACATGTACGAGGCTAATCAGCAACAGTGAACCAGGGAGGTAGGACAGAGAGCAAGCTCTTTCACAGAGGGTGGTGATGTCATGGAGAAATGGAGAGACGGTGGCAGGTTTCATTTGAGAAGACTTTCTTGAAAAGGGCAATGAGCAAGCAGCTTGGGAAGGAGGGGTTTAACATTGAGAAGAGGGGAAAGTATTACATGGAAAAGTAATTGCATATGTGGAGTAGCTAATGATGAGAGGGGTGTGGATAAGGTAGGGTTAGAAGCTACAGTAGCCAGAATACAGACCTTGGCTTGGCGAGTTCAAGAACTGAGAGTGGCAATGAGGACTTGGATAGACCATCTCTCCTCTCTGTCAGGGCACCATTCAAAGCTTTGCTTAATCTAAAAGTTCCCTTTTGACACATAGCCTGTACCGTGAACTAGCATGACAAGATAGCATAGTGGTCAGAAGCATGGACATTTGAGCTCAGAATACTTAGTTTTGAAGCTTACCACCACCATCGACTAGTTCTGTGATAATGTTCAAGTTATGAAACTTCTTGTACTTCAGTTTTATTATGTCTAAAGTGGGGATAATAATGCTCCCTTATGGGAATTTCTCTGGGTATGCAGAAAGGAAAGGAACATGGAGCAGGAGGAAAGGCTTTGTTTCACTTTGGAAACCAGAGTTACGATTGAATAAGATGACGAGTGAGCATTGCTTTGCACATAGTAGCCACTCAGTAAGTGCCAATTTTAATAATAACAGGAATGATGATAACGATGATGATTTGGTTATTGTAACATTGCTTGTTGGTCTCCAAACAGCTCAGCAGATGCTTGCTCTTAGGAACGAGTGAACATCAACTTCCCAACGGTTCGATGACCACAAAAATGTCAGTCAACTTCTCTGAGGATTAATTTTCTTAGTTTCCAATTTTGAAAAGGCATTTTTGGCTCCATCATCAACCAGGCTGAGGGGGAATAAAGAGTGTATAGACCAGTGAGAATATTAGATAAACACTACTTGGGCGAGTTCTGACCTTCCTCCAAAACCATCCCTTCAGCAGAGCCATTGCTTGCCTGAACTGATGTGAGAGTTTGGGAAGCATTACGGTAGAGTAGAGAAAAGAAGGCATTTTGATCAGAGTGGCATTTGAAGCCTCTCTGATGTCTAAGGGGCAGATAAAGGAAACTAATCCATAGTCTACTGGATGTGTGGATCCTTGGACCAGTCACTTCACTATCCTGAGCCTCAGTTGGCCTGTAGGTGAAATGGGGATGAGAGTGTTTGCCTCTGGACAACAAGAGGATATAAACTATAATGTGAAAATGCTTTGTGACCTGTGAGTGTGTTATATGAAAGTTGCTAAATTAAAAGGGAATGACAAAGGAGTGGAAGGAGGCAGCTGCTTGCTCAGAGCCTGAAAAGAGGGCAGTACTGTGATGTGGTCTCTGTGGTCCAGTGACAGCTCTGTAGGGACATAAAATAGATTTTGTTAATGCACACAAAGTTGAATCGTCTTACATGCTGAGGTTGACTTAGAGACCCAAACACACAAGAGATGGGTGCATAAACAAGAATGCCTATGTATTAGCTTATGGGAGAACCTACATTTTTCAGACCTTCCCTGTCGTGTTATCAAGATAACTTGGGAAAGTGAATTAGTCACAAAAGATGGCTTGTGCTTGTGCAATCAAATAATGGGATTTCTAATTGGTGGGTGGCCTTGAGGGAGATTATCTATCCTCCTCCATGGGGGAGTGGAGCTCAGAGGCCACCAGATACAGCACCTTTCTCCCTGGGACACTGATGAATGAACAGTTGTGTATTCTTGTACACTGGCTCCAATTTTCTTTTCTTTTCTTGTTTTTTTTATTGTTGTAATTAAATGAAGTTTACATTTCAAGTTAGTCTCCCATACAGTTTTTTTTCTTTTTTTACGTACATTGTTATGAGACCCCAACCGCTGACCCCATTCTGCGACAGCACACTCCTCTCTTCTGCCCGATTCCCCGTGAACATTCAACCAGCTCCTAACTCTCTCTGCCTTCCCATCTCACCTCTAGACAGAAGCTGCCCCTTTGGTCTTTTGTATCTACTTGTCTAAGAGGCACATTCTTCACAAGTGTCACTTTATGTCCCACAGTCCAGTCCAATCCCTGTCTGAAGAGGTGGCCTAGGAAATTGTTTTAGTTCTGGGGTGATGGAGAGACCAGGGGCCATGCTTTCTGGGGCACCTCCAGTCTTATCAGACCATTAAGTCTGGTCTTCTTACTAGAATTTGAGTTTGAGTTCTGCATCCCATCGTTCTACTGCTACATCAGGGACCCTCTGTTGTGCTCCCTGTCAGGACGTTCATTGGTGGTAGCCAGGCACCATCTAGTTCTTCTGGTCTCAGGCTGATGAAGTCTCTGGTTTATGTGGCCCATTCTATGTCTTGGGCCAATACTTTCCTTGTGTCTTTGGTGTTCTTCGTTCTCCTTTCCTCCAAGTGGTTGGGACCAATTGATGCATCTTAGATGGCCGCTTGCAAGCTTTTAAGACCCCAGATTCCACTCACCAAAGTAGGATGCAGAACATTTTCTTAATAAGGTTTGTTACGCCAATTGACATAGATGTCCCCTGAAAGAATGGTCCCCAGACCCCGCATCTCTGCTACTCTGTCTCTCAAAGTATTTGATTGTATTGAGGAAACTTCTTAGCTTTGGTTTAGTCCAGTCGTGCTGGTTTCCCCTGTAGTGGGTGCTGTCCTTCCCTTCACCTAAGATGATTCTTATCTAGTGTCCAGTTAGTGAATAACACTCATCCTCCCTCCCCACCCCTGTAATCATCAAAGAATGTTTTCTTCTGTGTTGAAACCTTTTCTTGAGTTCTTGTAATAGTGGTCTTATACAGTATTTATCTTTCTGTGACTGACTAAATTCACTCAGCATAATAAATTCCAGCTTTCACCAAGTTATATGCTGTTTCACAGCTTCAACATTGTTCTTTATCATTGCGTAATATTCCATTGTGTGGATATACCATAGTTTGTTTATCCATTTGTCCGTCGATGGGCCCTTAGGTTGCTTCCATCTTTTGGGTATTGTGAACAGTGCTGCGAGGAACATGGGTATGCATATAACTATTCTTGTGATGGCTCTTGTTTCTCTAGGATATATTCCAAGGAATGGGATAGCTGGATCGTATGTTACTTCTATTTCTAGCTTTTGAAGGAAGTGCCAAATCAATTTCCAAAGTGGTTGTACCATTTTACATTCCCACCAACACTGTATAAGTGTTCCAGTCTCTCCACAACCTCTCCAGCATTTGTTATTTTGTGTGTTTTGGATTAATGCTAGCTTGTTGTGGCCCCCATTTTCTAGGTTCTTTCTTAGGTTACGACTTTCTTTAGTCACATTTCAGTATTGGCGATATCCCTGTTCATTTTGTTTGGGCTTGAGTTTTCTTGGAAAGGTCAGACATGAAACAGAGACTACTACAAGCAATAGTGAAACTTATCAAGGCTTATAAGGTCACAAGTTCTCAGTGAAAACCTTGCACAAGTCAGTATAAAATGAAGAACTCACCTGAGTGAGATCAAGTGCCCAAATGCACTAGAAATATGCTGCTGCTGTTGTTGTTAGGTGCCGTCAAGTCGGTTCTGACTCATAGTGATCTTATGAACAATAGACGGAAACACTGCCCTGTTCTGGGCCATCCTCACAATCACTGTTATTGTTGAGCCAATTATTCTAGCCGTTGTGTCAATCCATCTCATTGAGGGTCTTCCTCTTTTTCACTGACCGTCTACTTTACCAAGCACGATGTCCTTCTCCAGGGACTGGTCCCTCCTGATAACCTGTCCAAAGTATGTGAGACAAAGTCTCATCATCCTTGCTTCTACTGAGCATTCTGGCTGTACTTCTTCCAAGACAGGTTTGTTCGTTCTTCTGGCAGTCCATGGTATATTCAATAGTCTTCGACAACACCATAATTCAAAGGCATCCATTGTTCTTTGGTCTTCCTTATTCACCGTCCAGCTTTCACATGCATAAGAGACGATTAAAAACACCATCACCTAAGTTAGGCGCACCTTAGTCCTTAAACTGACATGTCTGCTTTTTAACACTTTAAAGAGTTCTTTTGCAGCAGATTTGCCCAATGCAATACTTCTTTTGATTTTTGGACCGCTGCTTCCCTGGGCATTGATTGTGGATCCAAGTGAAATGAAATCCTTGAGAACTTCAATATTTTCTGTGCTTATCATGAACTAGAAATATATTACAGGAAAAACCCAGATTTAGTTCTGTTCAACAAACATTTCCTGCACACTTACTATGTATTAGTTACCGGGCCAATCACTGGGGATACTGTGATGAGTGAGACATGGCTCTTTCCCTCAAAGAGCTTAGAGACTTGGGTGGTAGGGAGTATGTAAATATGTAATTACAATGCATATGACTCATGCGACGACAGAACACACACAAAGCCCAGACGTGGTACATACAGAAGTGAGGGTGATTAAAAGTGATGCCTGGTAGGGCTTTAAAGGGTGAATAGGAGTTTGGCAGGCTGACAAGGACATTCAAGGCAGAAGAACATTCAAGGCAGAGAAGACTCTCTAGGCAAAGGGCATAATATGGGTAAAAATACAGAAGAGTGAAACCGCATGATGTATTCGAGCATCTAAAGAAGCGAGAAGTTAGTGACAAGAAATGAGGTTGAAAATTTTGTTAGATCCAATCAAGAGGGTTTTGTGGGTTATTCAAAGGAGTCTGGACTCTAGTTTGTGGGTCAGAAGTTCTTAAATGGAGTTTGGGGACCTATTGGCTTATTACAACCTACTAGGTACTGGGCCAGTAGGAGCGAAATGGGTTGTCTAACTACCAGTGGAAGAGGAATTGGGCATGAACTGCACAGCTTGTCTTGTTCTTGAGTATTTCCTAAGAAATCAGATCTGTCTGTGGGAGGCTGTTCATGAAAATGTCTTTTTTCAGGTATTTTATGGCTGAAACAGCTGTCATAGGTAAGGAAAAGCCAGTAAGGGATTTAATAAGAGTGTGACCCGATCAGATCGGTGTTTTAGAAGGATCACTCAGGGCAGATTGGAGGGGGTGACATTGGCAGCAGGACGACTTATTAGCAGACTATAGCAAAGGTACAGGCAAAAAAAGATCAGGGCTTGACTCTCAGTTCAAGTCCTTAGAGGTGGTAGAGTGGTCAGAAATGAAGGCATGCATTCCATAGATAGATAGGAGTCAAATCATCAGGACTTGGTGATGGATTGGATGCGGGGTGAGGCAAAGACCAGAGTTTAGAGCGGCTTCCAAGTTCCTGGCTTCCAAGTTCCTAACAGAATACAGTAAGAGGGCTAGAGAGGAGAGACAATGAGTTAAGTCTTTTGAGGTGCCTCTGCTTTCTCCACGTAGTGAGTGGGGCTAGAGGTGTAAGGAATTCCTGTGTGGTGCACATCGTTAACATACTCAGCTGCTAACCGAAAGGCTGGCAGTTCATGTCTACGCAGAGGCACCTCAGAAGAAAGACCTGGAATCTACCTGAAAACCCTACAGAGCACAGTTCTACTTTGACACATATGGGGTCAAAATGAGTTGGACTCTACTCCAGGCAATTGGTTAACTGGCTAGCGCTGTAAACTTAAGAGTCATCAGCATTTGAAAGTTAGAGCAAATCATCAGATAATTCAGGAAAAGGGATAGAGGGAGAAAAGCAGAGAACCCATAGTAGGAAAATAAGTAGTATGAGAGAAGCTTGCTCCAATGGAGAACATTTAAAGGACATGAGACTAGTTAGAATTCTTCAGGGTCTATCCAGCACAGGTGTTGAGATTCCCCATACCTATGAGGACTTTTCAAAATCTTAGACTTCAATGTTTCAGCCACATCTCATCCGTAGGTGGTTCCAGTGTGGATTTAATACTTGGTGCTTATCCAAGTAACAATATTCAGCAGAGGAAAATTCGCAACTACAATCGTGCAGTAAAAATTCTCCTATCTCCCACCACTGAGTTTCCCTTCTCTGTGGCAACCATTATCCTCAGTTTCCTTCCTAAGGAAAAATGTGCATATATATTTATTCTCCTTTCTCAGATGTCCTGCCACCCCAGCAGACGTGACTGTCTCCACTCACTTGGAATTTGGATTGCATGTTCTTCAAAAGTTAAGCTTTTTGGAATCTGGCTGTGGTTTCTGCCCATATTCCACAGCCTGTGACCCAACTTCTACATTTTGCCCTTACCTTAAGATGTCTACACAAATGGACAGGAAGACAGTGAGAAGATGCAAATAACCAAAATAAGAGCTGAGATGGGTGACATTACAACAGAACCGACTGAGATAAAAAGGATCATAACAGAATATTACGAAAACTGTACTCTAACAAATTTGAAAGCCTAGAAGTAGACAAATTTCTAGAAACACACTACTTACCTAAACTAACACAAAAGAGGAAGGAAACTAAATAGCCATAACAAAGGAAGAAATTGAGGATGCCGTAAAAAAATTCTCAACAAAAATAAGCCCTGGCCCGGAAGGCTTCACTGGAGAGTTCTACCAAACATTCAGAGAAGAAATGACACCAGTTCTACTCAAACTATTCCAGAATACAGAAAAGGAAATAATACTCCTGAATTCATTCTATGAAGCCGGCATAACCCTCATACCAAAGCCAAGCAAAGATACTACAAAAAAAGAACACTATAGAACAATGTTCCCTGTGAATACCTGCTTCTCAGATCTGAGTTCAGCTTAGCTCAACTCTGCTATCTCCACCCCTTCCCTTGGGGGAGGGTCTTCACTGGCCTCAGGGGCTGTTCATTACCACTTTGGGAGAGAGAATACCAAAATACGATCCTGAACCAGAGCCTGTGATTTTCTTAGAATTTAGGAACCACAACCCCCTAGGACACGCTTCACTGGACTGGGACCTTCTTTTGATCCCTTTTAGGAACAATGAGGAAGTCTCATGTAACTGCCCGGTTCTATCAACAACGTGTGTAGAAATTTTAGCAGGGAGTTTGTGGACATGGATGAAATTTCCTTTCAAAAAATAATATTCTTTGAGTTAGAAATTATAAAGGTAGCTGTCCCATTGCCCTCTGTTTTATAACAAAAATTAAAGTAACATCCCTTTACCGTCAGAAAAAGGAAAACATAGATAATATATCTTATGAGCACGTATAATTTTTTTAAAAAATCAACACAATGCCCTAACTGTAACACAAAGGAGCCACAAAAAGGAAATATATATATATATATATTTAACTTTTTAAGTTCTCAGGCAGACAACATAATGAAGCAGTCAGATGTTTTCACCTATAGGTAGAATGGCAATGTGGTCAACCAACTACAAATGCAGATATGATGCAGGTGTGTTGTGTTGGCAACTTAAATATTATAGGCGGCTGAATCATTGATGACACAATTTTCCAAAAAAGTGAAAATCTCCTGTAGGTTTTCTGATTAAAAAAAAAAATTACAGCCTTCCTTGTGTGATGGTTAATATTGTGTGTCAACTTGGTTGGGTCATGATTCTCAGTGTTTTGACAGTCATGTGATGTTGTGGTCACTTCTCTGTTGAGATCTGATATGTGATCACTCCCCTGATGGGATCTTCTGTGAGGAGCTAATCAGTTGAAGGGGAGTTTCCTTGGGCATGTGGCCTGCCTTGAGTGTGGGTGGACATTCTGGCAGGGCTTGGGGGCTTTTCTCGTTCTGGATCCTGCAGCTGGCTGCTGTTCATCTGACCTCCGGTTCTTGGGACTTGAGCTAGCAGCTTGACTGTGGTCTTGCCTGCAGACCTCAGGATTTGTCCATCTTCACAACCTGTAAGCAACAGCCTTGCTCTCCAACCTGCCAATCTTGGGTTCATCAGCCCCTGTGGCTACGTGAATCAGAAGCCTCCATCCCGACCCACGGGACCTGGGATATTACAGCCTCTACATCCGCGTGAGCCATTTCCTTGATATAAATCTCTCTCTCTCTCTCTATTTATATGCTTTACCGGTTTTGCTTCTCTAGAGAACCCAGACTAAGACATCTTGATTTACACAGTAGTGGCATTCCTCAACAACTCGGGATATCTTAAAACTGTGCAAAAACACTTGTATCTGTATGTCATATCTATGGAATTGGGTTCTGGGCTCAACAATTGTAAATGGTGGGGCACTCAAAAGTGTTGCAGGAGGTGGAATGTAATCTGACCCCTGCTTACTAAGTGTCAGTAACAGTCCCCTACAACATGGTGACAAACAAAAAAATATCTCCACAAATTTCTAAAAAAATCCCTAAGGCAGTAATGCTACTTTAGGGCAAGTGTGGCTGGGAACATTTTTAGAGCTGGAAGGGAGAATGTGAGGCACTTATTTTCAACATCATTTTTTTCTTTTTTATTGTGTATGGGGGGAGGAAGGGGACTGAGAAAAGGCCATATCTCTATCGGAGCGTATGCTATGTGGACCCCTGAACTGTGTAACTTTCTCCATTATCTGTTTATTTTGCTATTAAAGAAATTTATTCTCTTAAAACAAAAACAGGCAGAGAATCAAGAACAGAACCCAGGGACTACTTTGCTAAAGGGATCAGACAAAGAAAGAGAAGTCAGTAGGGTGTAAAGGAACAGTAACTGAGGATGGGGAGAAGGGAGACAGCATGGCGTCCTGGAAACCAAGAGGGGAACACCTTTCAAGAAGTACCTAGGAAGAGAAGTCAATAGCAGCTGAAGGTTGGCTGAGGAGCTACAAACTGAGAAGAACCTAAAGATATGGCCAGATTTGGGCAGGTGAAGGAGATGAAGTGGGAACTTCAGGCCCCTTCCCTGGTGAAGAGAGTGTGGCTAATAGGCAAACTACAGTTGGAGGCCAGAAGTGTGGTCTATAGAGTTGGTTCTGGGAGCCATAGTTGGCTGGAGTCTCATGCCAGATGAAAGGGAGAGTAATGATGCCAACGAGACATTTGGGTGGCTCCTGCACTTTTCAGTTGTTTGTTTAAAGGATGGATGCCCAAAATGCACTGGGCCTCTCTGTGTCACTGCGTTTGCTCCTCCCACACCTGCTGGAGGGAATGTGGCACTCCCTGCCGATCCATTATCAGAAAAATGGTGCTGTCTTAGTCAACTTGTGACCTTCACGTATGGTTGTTCCGACCCCTCTCTGGTGCCCACACCCAGTTTCCAATCTGTCAATAGGTTCTGCTTCTTCTGTCTAGGCAGTATGGAGTGTCCTCTGCTGGTTCAAAGGCTCCTTTACATGAATGACGGACCTCATATTTGTCACCGCAAGGCATCGGCTCTGAGGGACAGTGAGGGAGCATGCGATTTGGATGCTTCAAAAAGTTTCCTGGGAATAATGAAAAGGCTTTTTCTTGGCACTGTTGTGTTGGTTATAAAGATATACAGAAGTGGCTAAATACTTCTTTGGTACATAGAATCTGACCAGTCCTGGGCTGGAGAGGATCTTGAGGGACCATTCCTAAGGAGACAGGCACCCAGCAAGGTGAGGGGACAGGGAATGGCAAAGGCCACAGCCCAATCCCTTTAGAAAGCCCTCAGGGGTTAACCCTTCCAGAAAGTGGAGGTCAGGGTGGGGAGTGTGGTTAATTATGTAATTCAATGGTGAAGACTTTCTCTCAGGGGCAGAAGTAGCTCCTCAGTGGTTGTTACAAGGGTAGGCTCTAGGAGAACTGGGCAGGGAAAGCTGCATAAGTCAGGATGGCCTAGCCTTGGAGGCCATTTCTAGGGATGCTGTTGGACTCTTGACTCTCAGTACAGTGCTTTGGTTTTTACTAGGGAGATGAGCAAAAGACCTCAGGAGTTCAACCTCAGCCATGGATAGGTGCTGCCAGCTATGTCCCTGGGACAAGTGGCTTTTGGGCTGAAACAATTAATTGTTGCGTCCTTTCTTTTAGAACTGTCCTTCGTGGTTGCCGAATGTGAATGATTTAACATACAGAAGAACATTTGATCTTACTTTGAAAAATCCTGTTTGGGATGCTCTCTCTTCAAGATAGCTGCCCCTTGGCCAAGTCCCTAGAGGATTCTCCTGAGATTGTACTGGACAGGGGTTGGGTCCAATTGGGGGTGAGTTGGGTGGAAGCAGGTTGGAGGCAGGAGGCAAGGTCATCGCCGAGAACCTGCATAGGACACTTCTCATGAGGATCTGTTGGGAGGGTCAGTGTCAACTGGTTTCTCATCTGGGCAAGGCCTAGGGGGTGGGGCACTTATTCTCTAAACACTTCAAAGTTTTATACCTTTCCATGCTGTTGCATCCTTGCAGATGCTTTTCCATTTTCCTGATCACTCCTTTCTTCCTTTTCTGTTTGCAAACTCTTATCTGCCCTTTTAAAAGCCAGTCCACATGTCCTCCTTCCAGGAAGCCTCCCTTGACCCTTGCATCACTTTCCCGTTTATGTTTTCTGATACCTCCGATGGTGTCCTGGAGCCAGCTTGCACTAGCTTGTGAAAGCTAATTGTGCGACTCTCTTCCCAACTTTGTGTTCAGTAAAGTTATGTTGGTAGCTTAAAATTGACCAAAGTAGGTGAAATTACACCACAGAAATTGGCAAATGCTTTCCAGTAGGTTTTCCTCCCTCTGGAGAGCCAGTTGTTAAATCTTTACCAGCACACCACGGCCTACCTCTATTGCTAAGCGTTTGCTGAGCTCCCTTGCTTGTGTGTCTCTCCCATGGGGCAATGAGCTTCCTGAGGGCCAGGACTGTGCCTTCTTCACATTTTCATCCCAATGATGGAGCAGAGTGTGTGTTCCACCACAGGTGATCAGTAAATCCTTGTTGCTCAATAAATTGGGTAGACAATAAGCACTGGGGGAATTCAGAGGGATGAGCAGCAGGAGATGACATCTGGGCTGGGTCTTGGAGGATGGGTTGATAGTAGTGGGGCAGGGCATGTGGGATCCCTGGGGATATTACCAATTCTAGTGCAAGGGAATTCTTGTTCTGAAAGAAGATCCTGTGAGGTAAGCTCTACTTTTGATTGTAATCACCTGTCTACATGCAGAGGTGTGCATGAGATAAGGACTGAAGTGAGGCATCTTGCCCCTCTCCCAGCACTAGGCCCTTAATTAACTTCAAATATTTGGGAGATGGAAGGCGTGTATGGGAGGATAGTCCCTGTAGCTTTCTAGACTCAACAACCTACACATTCCTTCTCCACACTCCTACTCTGCATGAAACAAGGTATCTGGTTAGTCCCTTTTGTTATCATCCTAAGTTTCTCCTGTTGTCAGTATAGCTCATTTCCTTTTGTCCTACACCTGGAGGAGCTGGAAGAACACTCTAGGCAAAGAGAGAACATGATGCACTACCTCTGTGTTCCTGAAGGAAGAATGGGATGATCCTGCAGTTGAAACATCCGTTATCAACATGCACAGATTAGCATTTGAGTATTTTCACTCACACCATGCCAGCTGCTTGGGAGTAGAGAAACCCCTCTAGGTTCCAGGGGGAGTGTCCCGTTTTCTGTTTTCATCTCCTTAGTAATCCTCTCTCTTGGCCAAGAGCTCGGCTCTTGGGTAAGAGCTCGGCTGCTAACCAAAAGGTCGGCGGCAGTTCGAATCCACCAGCAGCTCCTTGGAAACCCTGTGGGGCAGTTCTACTCTGTCCTATAGGGTCACTATGAGTCAGAATCGACTCGATGCAACGGGTTTGGTGTGGCTCAGTGGAAGAGTTGCCTGGCTGGATTCTGGCTCTGTCACCTGGTAGTCAGGCAACCTTGGCAGGTCACTGGGCCTCAGTTTCTTCATCTTAGAAATGAAGGTATCTTGGAGTGGTCTCCACCACGGTTCTGAGCTTCAGATACTAAAGCAGGATGGAGAGCCTTTCGGAGGGGCTGAGCTCTCTCAATAAAGCTCTGCATTGTGAGCAGGAATTAGGCGGAAAAGGGTAGAGTAGGCGGAAGTGGCTCTCCCAGAAATATGTGGAGTCTGAAGAGGTTGGTATAAGTCCTGCAATTGTCACATTACTCATCTTGTGATCTTGGGCAGGTCACTTCACTCTCTGAGGCTCAGTTTGCTCCTGAGTGAAACGGGAGAATAATCCTTGCCCTACTTATTTGAGAAGTAGATTGCAAAAGTAAAATGACAGAGGCCAGCAAAGTCTGAAGTGTTACGTGAAGGGAGCCATCATTGTCACTGCTGTTCTTCCTTGAGAAGGCGCGTGAGTGTGTTATGAGGGTGGGCGGGTGGGGTGGCGGAGTCAATGAGCAGAGGAGCAACAAGCGCACCTGAGAGGGGTGTGCTTCCCAAGGGCCCCAAGGTGAGGTCTGCCCCTCATTCTTCCCTATGGCTTCATTCTTATGGGTTTCGAGACATTCAAGCATCCTCCTTTTAAAAGAAATACCTATTCATGTGGGCAGGGCTCCTCTCCTACAACAATTACCACTAGCTCTGTAATGAATGGCCAGTTACTACCCAGCAGGGGTAACTTGACCACCAGCTGGGACCAAGGCTGGGGAAGGGACAGGAGCTCCAGAGAGTAGGGAGGGACTGGGAGGTGGGTTTGTAGGACACAGGCAGGGGGTGTCTGGTCAGATGGCAAGATGCCACCTAGGAGGTGATGTTGTTTTTGTTTTATTACCACAGTGCTGAAATTTCTAGACATTTTCTACTATTCTGTAGACAACGGGAAAAAGTAGAAACATTTACTTTGTGTTGGAAATTGTGCTGAGGGCTACATGTATTATTTCTTTTATTTTCATATCAACCCTCTGAAGTAAGTACTACTATTCTCCCTACTTTACAGATGAGAAAATGAAGGTCACGGGAGGGTAGATAACCCTTCTAAGGTCTGAAGTTATAAGCAACGGGGCTGAGATTCAGTCCAGGTGTGTCTGACAAAGTCCATATCCCCAACCAGTGCACGTACAGCCCTTGCTTACTACAAGGTATTGTGCGAGGGTGAATTGTGGTTACTGCTTTTCTCTCCCTAAACAGAGAAGCCCTCAGAATCTTTTCTCTGGGACACCACCCCGCCCATATCCACAGTAGCCCTCCTCCCTCCTCTGTGCCTGCCCACCCACCCGCCATCTCTACCTTCTTGAGTGTGAGCAGACACTCAGAGCGTGCTGACGCTTTTCATGCTGAGAAAGAAGACAAGGAGAAGACCAAAGGCCCAGCTTTTGAAAGCCCAGGGAGCTCTGCCTGGGCCCCAGCCTCAGAAGCTTTCTTCTCACTCCCTTTCCCTCCAGGATTCTGGCAGAGGACAATGAGGAGCAAGCCTTCCCAGTCCTTTGAAGGGCCCATGGTTTCTGCTCATACCCAAGAGGGTAGAGATGGCAGTGGGCAGGCAGGCATGGAGGAGGAGCTGTGGATGTGAGTCGAGGGCGATGACCCATGCCAGGCGGAGAGCCCAGTGCCACCGCTAAAATGTCAGCATCTCCCAGCCCCTCAGCATTTAGGTCAGATGACTGGCCAGGTTTTAGGGCAAAGACAAAGTCTGCTTTTCCAAGCATAGTGAGAAAGATCATCTATAAAGCCAGCCTGCTCCAGTATGAAGTTCCTCAGTTTGCTGTCTGGGAAGCAGGGATCCTCAGGAAGGACCAGGATGCCAGACAATAAGTGTGCGGGTCTGGGTGAGGGGCTGGGAGTGTAGAAAACCTCTGCAGGAGCAAGAAATAGACAGATGTAAAGGAATCCTAGGGAGTCAGTTTAGGGCACTCTCCAGGCTGCTGCTCTGGGGAAGGAGGGAAGTGAAAGCAGAAAATCCAGGAGGAGGATGGCTGGTGAGTAAGAGATCAAACCCCAAGGGTGTGGGAGCTGTTAAACTACTGAGCAGACAGCCTGGGGCTTCTGATTAGCAGCAGGACAGGATACTCACTGTGCCTCCTTCCTCCCCAGCAGCTCTCCTCTGGCCTAGGTAGATTCCCTCACCTGGTCAAGTCAATCCCACCGCCATGTCTTCCCCTGGGCAGCCCTCCAGTTCCCAGGATGACAGGCTCTCTACCTCCCAGCCTTCCCACAGCTGCTGACACCCTCTCCTCCAAGGAGGCTTTGGTGGCTCCTGTACAACATGTGTCAACTTCCCAGCCAATGTCCTGGATTTACTCCTCTCTCCCCACTGCACCAGAGCAGGTGTGAGCAGAGTATTGGGCAGGGCAACTGTCTCTCTTGCTAAGTCTTCACTGGGGGTCAATCCCAAACATTGCTGTCTGTGTCGGTGCCTCTGTCCCCAAGAGGGCAGGACCTGGGCCCTTTAAACTTGCTTTTACCAAGGCCTCAGTAGTTCCCTGTTTTTTCTGCAAAGACACCAAAGAGGCTATGAGCTGAATTCACATCTTGATGAAGAGGAAGGATTTCAAGAGTCATCCCCATCCTTATTAGTTTGTGGCATATGAACTCTCTGGGACAATGGAAGAAGGAGGAGTTCTCCCATATTCTTCATATTCAACACGATAATCTATCATACTCCCCTCCTCCCCACCCCGTCATCCCCCTCCACCCACATTCATAGCCCTCCCTCCCTCCTTGCCCTTCTGCCCACCATAGCCTCCACCCTCTTGGGTGTGAGTAGAACCTCCAAGCATCCTGACACTGCAGCGGCCTCTCACCCATACTCCAACGTGCCTCTAGGAAGCAGTGAACTATGAGAGACAAACCAGTCAGCGCATCTGTTGGGCAATGATGGTGCCAAAGCTGGTTCTGGGATCAGGGACTGGGGCGGATGGTGAGAAACACATGGACACGAAATCATTTCTGGACAATGGGGTTTAAACCTACCTTGGTCACAGGTCCCTCTGAGAACCTGAAATAAAGTTTACTTCCCCTATTCTGAAACTGCATACCCCCTCGTTTACATGCCGTTTTGCAAGAATTCTCCAAAGCCTAACCATGGATTCCCCAGTTTAAGGACCTAGCTTTGGGAGTTTGGGGTCCAAGTTACATAAATTTGGCTTGCCCACTTGAGAAAGCTGCGTGACAAATGAGGGAAAGGAAGGCACACGTGTGGTAGAGTGAGGGAGCTCAGAGTTATGGGATAGTGGGCACCCAATGGGCTTCATCGGCAGACACTTTCTAGGAAAGGGGAATTTCAAGCAGAAGAGGTTTGGGGAGATGAGAAAAGAGGAATATATGGAGAGGAGATAAGGACAGAGGCCATCCAAGGCCATCAGCCATCTGACATCTCTGGAGAGACCTTGGGAAACCTTGCGATGAACAAAACAAACACACGTCCTGGCTCTGCCACTCATGACTCATATAATTATAGAAAACCTTTTGATGTGTTCAAGGCTCAGTTTCCCCATCTGTAACAATTCTCATCTCATGGGACTCTTAGCAGATTAAATGAGACCAGGAATATAAAATCAACCAAAAAACTAATACCTGGTAAATGACAAAACAAACGGAATATATTTAAAGACCTACCAAGGAGGCCAACCAGAGGTGTAGAAACCATTCCTGTCCCCTCCAAGAGTGAGTAAGTAGAGATGCTGTCTCTACTGTCTCCTGTTTTTGTCAGAGGTATGTCCCAAGGGAGACCTACTTGGCTCAACCCAACACTCCCTTCTACTTCCTACTGGTGACAGACTTTTCTTTGGTTAGTGTCTGCACAGACGGGGCAGGGCCAAACGCCAGTCATGACCTGGTTTCATGGATTTGCCTAGACAACCCTACCACAGCATCCTCATGATAAAACTCTACCATAATCATCTCTGTCTGTCTTTTCAGAAGTTAAGTCTTTGACAAAGAAGTACAGACACCATCCTGGGCCTCCTGGGGGCTTCCAATGTAAGGACAGCTTGCCAAACTCATCCGGTGACAGGCCCTGACCCGAGGGTGTGAATGTCTGAGTCTTGCCCTGAAGCAGGGTGCCTGGGAAGCCACTCTGGTGTTTAGGTTCCAGCTGAATACTGATTGGAGGGCTGGAGGGGGGAGGTGGAGTTCCATATAGACCCTCCACCTCCACTTCTTACCCCCAAGGATCTTTCCTCTTTGGGAGGTTGGATGACGTTGCCATCTGTGGGTTTCTCTGTGGGAGAGACACAGCACTGAGCCTGCAAACCCAAACAGTGTGTTCAGAAGATTGCCAGAAACAGCACGTGTATTTCTGCCCAAGGTACAGTAGATGCCTTCTACAGGGTACAGCCTGCAGATTTTATACCCCTAGAGACTCCAAATCTCAGGCAAACTTATCTCAAAACTTCTCTGAGCAGCTAGTGTGGGGTCCCATAAGGGAATTTGGAGTTCTCTGCCTGCTCTCAGTATGCCGGTGAACTCTGATGTCCAAGGAAAGACAAAGAATAAAAAGAGAAGCAGCAGACCTAGATTTTGAGCTGCTTTGTTCAACTGTTGGCAGTGGGGAAACAATATTTCAAAGATACACGTATTTATTGATCAACTCTACTTCTAGGCGCCTCTCAAAAACAGAGACATAAACCCTGGAGGAGCTCTCAAGTGAAGTAATAAAGACCTAACAAGGCTGCTCCTCTCAGATCCGAGTTGTCCAGCCCTGCATGTGTTTCTCAGCTCCTGTCAGCAAAACATTCTCCCTCTTAGGTGGTACCCGATCAGTCCTCTCCTCCTGCCTCTGTGGTTCCTCTCTGCCTGCTGCCTCTGTGGTTCCTCTCTGCCTGCTTTACTGCTGCCATTGTTCCCTTGTCTTCAATGGGGAAATAAATGAGAGAAGTGTCTGCATCTTTCATTTTCCAAGCCCTCCCAGTTTGTTTCAGCTCTTGGGGCTTTAGCTATCAAGATAGCCTTGGTTATCTTGTTGAAGCACAAAGTGACGTCCAAACTTGAGGGACACTTAGAGATCTCTAGTCTATGCCTCCATTTTACAGATGAGAACAACGAAGGCTCCCAAAGGCTGAGGGTTGCCTGCAGGTTCTGGGGTTAGTTGGTTGCGGGGCTGCAGATAGAACGCAGTTCTTCCAACTCCTCATCTCGTATTCTTTCCATTCCTGTTGGTTTCCAGATTCTTCAGTTCACAGGTGAGAAAATGGAGGCCCAGCAAGGAAGGGTGTGTGCCAAGGTCCCACAGCTGTTTCCTGGCAGAGGGACTCGACTTTTACTCCTAGACACGCTTACTCCAGTTTATCACAATGGCAACTTCCCTTATAAAAGCCCAGCTAAATAGGAGCCCTGGTGGTGCAGTGGTTAAGTGTTGGGCTGCTAACCTAAAGGTTGGCAGTTCGAACCCACCAGTCACTCCTTGGAAACCCTTCGGGGCAGTTTTCCTTTGTCCTATAGGGTTTCTATGAGTTGGAATCAACCTGATGGCAATGGGTATGTATGTGTGTAAACAGACACGTGTATACTGCTTTGTATAACCAATGGGCTATGAAGTGTGCCTATAGCTTATAAAAGTATAATCTGAAAGTCATAAATTTATCACATCCCAAATGAATGACTGTATTTGCTCTATTAAATGAAAACCAACTGCTTAATTAGCAATGATTCCACTCGCTATTTTAGAATCTAAAAAGCAGATTTTGAGAAACCCATGATCTTTTATGTGAGAAAAAAAAATCGTCCAGATTATTTTAAATGGTTGTCTTCTATTTTTCTTGATAGAAATCCTTGTAGCAAGCAGGTCACCCAGAATCAAGACTTCTGCCATTCTTTGTAGCATTAGGCATTCCAGCACCAAAGGCGTCTCTAGCAGTTTTCTTGCTAGACTCTGAGTAACAGGAGTTTTCATGCTTATTCTTCCTTCCTCTCTCTGTCTGTCTCTGTGCTTTCCTACTTGCTTCTTCCTGCCATTATCCCCAGCCAACCCAACATAGGAAGCCTTGAAAGCAGTAAAAGAGCTCACATGGAGGGAAGGGAGGTGGGAGGGAGGCAGCCTGAAGTGATGGGGAAGGGTGAGGTGGTGGGATGGGGGTGGGAAGAAAGATGTGGGCTGAAAAGTTCTGAAGGATCTCCCTATGGGCCCACAGGGGCACTGCTGAAGAATGGCAGGTGTCCAGATAGAGGCCTGCGGGGTGAATTATAGCTGTCAATGGCAACAGTGCAATATAGAAGTGGAGAAAAGCGTCCTTAGACGGAGGGATTGAGTAAGAAGGGGGCAGCGTTAACTCTGGGGAAACCTGAGTTGCTAGGAAGATGTGAGTAGTAGAGTTGTGATGATCTCACTTTCCTGCAGTCACAACCAAGATGGGTAAAATATTTTCCAATTGTATTTTCCACCCATGTATTGCCATGGGTGGCTATATGGGTAAAGGCAAAAGTAAGAATATTGGTGCCAGAGGGGGAGGAGAACTAGGTCCCCGGAAACAGTTTGGCTGGAAGGAGATTTGGGGCTAGGACAGCAAGAGCTTTTCATTGAAGACCCTTTTATGGCTCTGCCTGTGTAAAAGAAGACACATTTTGGGTGGCAACAAGCATGCACACATATCAGAGCAATGTCATTATTAACTAGAAAGCATTTCAGCAAACAAGGAACAAACTCCAGGGAGTAGTACACAGCCCACATGAAACTGGGTTAACTGAGCTGAGGATCTCCTTGAGATCAAAGCTAGATTGTCTCACTTCCCATTTTCTGCATCAGGTCTGCTGGGACCCCAGCTAGAAAATCAGAACAATATGTGGTGTCTACGGCTACAGTGACGGGAAAGGAAGTGACATTCCTTCAGTTTCTATTATGTGCCAGGTGAATACTGGGGCCTCATTCATTGATTGACCTCATTGCTTTCTGGGTTGTTCCATTAGTTCAGCCAACATGCATCGAGCCCCTGCTGTGTGCTGGGTAGTCCTCCTGCCCTCCTTTGTCCTTTGCTTCTGGGTTGGCATTGTACTGGGGCAGTGAGCACACATGGCTTTCCCTGTAAGCCTGGCATGTGTGTCCTGGCGTCTTCTCCTTCAGGATGAGGTTGTGTGCAATGAGGGCATTGGGTACTTTCTGCTGTGAGTGAGCCTGGCTGCCTGCCAGCCTGGCTTCTTAGTAGCAAACAGTTCAGTGTGGGTGGCTTACAATCAATAACACAAGTTTCACTGTAAGGAAAGGGGTCGATTTAAACAAAAAGAACAAGACATGTTAGGTAAGAAAGGAGGGGAGGCCTGGGGCTGTGATGGAGAACTAGGTCAGGGGCTGGAACTATAGACTGAGTAAGCAGTTTTAAATTAGTGACATACAAAGAAATGCCCTGGAGGGAGCTATGGAGCAAGTGGCTCCCATTGGCTGTCTGTAAGTCTCCTGTCCCACCTTCCCTTGGAGTCACTGAAGGTGGAAGCTCTGTGGAGCAGGATCTGTGCTCTGGGATGGATGTGCCGGGGTAGTGGGTAGTGCAGGGAGTGGGCACGAACATCGCTCACACTCACATGCACACATCAGGGAAACCTGCATTCCAAACCGAAATCCACAGAGATGATTTTAGAAACACAGGTTTATTATCTGAGTGAGGACTCTATGCTAAGGGGGTGAAGGTTTGATGTCAAGATAAATAAGACCTTGGCTCTGCCCTACAGAGGTCCAGGGACAGGGCTCCTTGTCACACAAGGAGGTCTGTGATGTGGCTGTAAGGGAGGTACACACACAGCTAAAGGAGGACAGGAGGGACAAACTAATTCCAACTGGGAGACTCTGGTGTAAGCACCCACACCTGGCTGAGAATTTAGTTAATTTTCCTTTGGCCAACTAGTTAATCCCTCTCTGCTGAAAACTGGGGGCTTGCTACTCTGCCCATAGGCCGGGAGTGTGCTCTTGAAAATTTATGGCGAGAGCATTTGGGATTCTGGGCTTACTGGCAGCTTGTAGAGAGAAAAACTGGGGAGCAGAAGGATTTTGTTCTACAGGATCCCTGTTTTGATCTTAGAGATGGCAAAGTTTAAAAACTCATTTACACCAACAGGCCAATATCCTTGTGGGGCAAGGGGGAGTCAGGATAAACGCTCCCATTTTATAAATGAAGAAATTGAGGACTACAGTGGAAATCTGTAGCAAAAATGCTCTGTCATAGCCCAGATTCTTAGCCCCCATTTTACTCCCTTAGGTAATGCAAAGGGTATTATCTAAAAAAGCACGTTGATATCAAGCAAAAGGGAAAATTGAAGAAATATGAAAATAAAATATAACATTATAGAACTTCCAAGTTGCATTAATACTATGCTCCACATTTTGAGAGAGAAGGACTCCCCCTCTTCAACTTGACTTTCAAATATTGGCTTATGGGTCTAGACAGTAAAGGTGCCCAGTAGAGAGAATGGGAGGAGAGACCAGCGTAAATGCTGTAGTACGTAGCAGTAAATCATGGAGACTGAGTGCCCAGCACAAGTCTGGGGCATGGTAGATGCTCCGTAAATGTTTGTTCCTTTTTTTTCCCTTAGGGATTTAGACCCCCTGGAAGCTGGCATGGCCTCAGCACAGTCATAGCAGAGTAATGGACAATTAGGGCGTTGTTCAGATATCCATAGATAAGAATGCTCTTGAGTTTGGATTGAAACTCTCTCCAAAGCTTTTTAGCTTTTTGATTTATTTGCATGTGTATAATTATAGAAACCAGATTTGGACAAAAAAATCAAGGAGCCACAGTGCTTTTCTTCCTTCGGCTTTCTTTACTTGCACATTAAATATCTTGAAGATCTCTGCATTCTTCACCCTGTGCTCACCGCTGCCATGTAGTTACTGCAGGGGGTGTGGTGGGGGGAGGTGCAGGGAGGCAAATAGCACTTATTGAGTGTCTGCTATTAACTAGGAACTATGTTTAGCATGTTGTGTATATTATTTCATTCTGTTTTCACAACAACCATATTCTTCTGATCATTCCCTTTTTATAGATAAAGAAACTGACGCTCAAGGATGATAAATTATTCAAGTTTATTTAACTAAAATATAACAAAAATGGGACTTAAACTCAAGGTTTATGTTTTATGTCATTTCATGCTAGCTTTGTGCTAGCATCTGGGAAATGGAGTTCTGTAACTAATGGTACCTGTATGGGGTAGGTGGTTGTAGCCATCAGAAGAGAGACTAACACGGCAAGGGTAAAAGAAAAAGGAGATATCTTTGCTTTGCCAAAAACAATCATGATAGCTTACATTAGTATTGTGCCTCCTGGTTTTCAAAATACTTCATGTCAACTTCCCGTTTTACAGATAAGAATACGGAGCCTCAGAGTGTAATTCAAAAGTAACTGGCAAAAGAGAGACTCAAACTCAGAACGTCTGACTTTAACTCAAATTCTACTATTTCTTAGTAGCTTTCCCACATGCTTAGCCTCAGGGACAAAGGAAGGACCGTGTTTAGGTTTAGTGTGAATGTTCTGTGCATATGATGACTCTGGTCAGACTTGACAGGTCTTGTGAAGTCATCCATCTCTGGGCATAAGTGAGGGCTCTGCTCTCCCAATTGTTTAGCAGAATCAGTGAGCAATACGGGATTACTAACTGACTGAATCAATGTTCAGTTGGAACTTGGCTTTGTGTAGTCTTTGACTGCAACCATTTGTTGGATGCCCAAGTCACACAAACTCAGGAACAGAGGAACCCTCCTAAAACCCCTCGTGCTCTGGGTTTTCATGTGTAAAAGCGACAGAGTTGATGGGGATGAAAACTCTGGTTACAGGAATGAGAATTCTCATCTACTCAGTGCCTGGCTTTTGGGCATTCTTGGTGTTCCATGGGAAAGAAAGAACCAAGATAATTTGGAAAATGACAACTTGTTTACATCATCCTACACGACTTCTTTCTGCAAGAGGTTGCCTATTTCTCTACATCCCTTTCATATTCTGCAATGTGTTTCCTCTACTATTGAAATTCTTCCTGCAACACAGGTCCAAGCGAAGAGAAGTTTAAGGCTGCCATTGAGGGGCTTCCACGGTCTCTCAACCTGTTATTCCTTTCATCAGCTGCACCAGAGTGGCAAGTCTGCACAGGCCCGAGGGGTAGCCAGCCTCCCTTGGGTTTGTCCACAACAGAGAACAACATCTTGCAGAGAGTCTTTTTCAGATTGAGAAACCCTAATCCTGATCTCCTCTTCTGATGATTTTACAAAAATCAAATCGTGTGATAGATGCCCAGATAAACAGGAGAAGTTTGCAATCAAAGCAAGTTCTGGGATGGCGCCGATTAGCAGATTTCTTAATGGCTATGAGCTTGATAATCACTCACCAGGAGTAGCTTCCAGGTGGACCAAACCCATGCATAAGTGCACCCACACCCATGCACACCAACACCTACTTGGCAGGTATATAAGGGGACCCTGACAGTCTCTCAACAGCAGAGTTGAATCTCCAGCCTTAACTCTTCTCGGGAACCTTTGACTGTCCTCACTGGGCAAGGCATCATGAGTTGTCAGATCGCGTACAAATCCAGTGGAAGAGGAGGAGGAGGAGGTAGAGGAAGAAACCTGGGCTTCAGCAGTGGCTCGGCTGTGGTCTCCAGTGGGAGCCGGAGATGGGGCTCCGGCTTCTCCTCCTTGAGCCGCTGTGGTGGTGGTGGAGGGGGCTTCATTGGAGGTGGCTTTGGCAGCCGGAGTCTTGTTGGCCTTGGAGGAAGCAAGAGGATCTCCAGTAGTTTGGCTGGAGGTGGTGGAAGCTTCGGCTCCTTTGGCGGATTTGGTGGCAGAGGAGGTGGCTTTGCAAGTGGTGGTTTTCGTGCAGGAAGCTTTAGTGGAAGCCGCTTTGGAGCTGCCGGTGGCATTGGAGGCTTTAGGGGCCCTGTTGGTGTCCTGCCTGGAGAATTCCCTGGTGGAGGCATCCAAGAAGTCTCCATCAACCAGAGCCTCCTGCAGCCTCTCAATGTGCAAGTTGATCCGGAGATTCAGAATGTGAAGTCTCAGGAGCGGGAGCAGATCAAAATACTCAACAACAAATTTGCCAGCTTCATCGACAAGGTGAGTCGGGAGACGCTGTCTCTTTCTAATGCTCAGGATGCCCTGCTTTCAGTGTTGATCAAAAAGGCAGTAACTCAGAGTCAGTTCATTTAGGAGCCATGGGTTTCGCAGCCATAGGTTGCATTAGGTTATTTGCAATTCTCAACTGGAGAGATGCTGGCATCGTGGGCTACATTTTCTATAACAGTCGGCAGTTAGGAATGATTTTGTCCCTTGGCTTTATTGTTTCAGTCCAAATACAGAATACTTATAAAAAATTCTGAAAACTATGAAAAAAAACTGATATAGGCAACTAATGGACTGACTAGTTCATGCCTCATGACAGCTGGTTTTGGAAGGGATTGGTGAGGGCATCTTCTGAGATAGTCTTTTCTTCCCTAGAAGTTATTACTCTATTAAATTCTGGGACGCTAAGCCTGATAAATGTGTTTTGGGATGAATGAAATTGCTGCCTTCAAGAGAAGCATTCTCAGTTCTGTGTCCATAAGGTCTTTATTGCTGTTACTTTCGAGTATTAGTGCAGTTTCTCTTACTTCAGGGCTGGTGAAGCTTGGAATTTACAGGCTCTTAAAAACCAGGCCGAGGAGCCCTGCCTTCCAGTACTCTCATACTCAGTATCCCTGGGAGCAGTGCCAGTGAATGCCTGCTTCTGGTTTTCCCCAGAATTTATGGCAGGAATTCAGCTAGGATTGTGGAGGAAAATGGCCTGGAGTCTCGGGAGCAGCTGCAAAACAAAACAGTGGGCAGTAAAGTAGGAAAGAAAGTTCTCTACAGGGAGAGGGCCAAATGAAGTGTTAATAGTCTGTAGAATTTTCCAAGTATGCAGGCAGGGAGATCAGAAGCTCTGTCTGGTCTGATCTGGCACCCAGCTGTCAGGACAGAGCCTTGTAGATTCTCTAATTCTCAAAGCAAGACCAGAGCTGACTCTGGGCCACGTTGCTCTCTGAGCTGATGGGTGCTCCTTAGAGCTCACGTACTCTCCTTCTGGTCTTGGTAGGTGCGGTTCCTAGAGCAGCAGAACCAGGTACTGCAAACAAAATGGGAGCTGCTGCAGCAGATAGATACCTCCATTAACATCTACAGCTTAGAGCCCTTATTTGAGCAATACGTCAGAAACCTCAGAAATAGAGTGGACCAACTGAGGAATGACCAGTCTCTGAAATATTTGGAACTGAAGAACATACAGGACCTGGTGGAGGATTACCGGAAGAAGTAAGGAAGCCTGACTGGGCAGTTCTTGACTCCTGTTCTAAAAGATTTCCAGAAAGCGGCAGGCTAAGACTATGGATCTCTATGTTGCAAGTCTTTTCTTAAGTTCGAGGCAAATCGGGTTGGCATTTGTGGAAATCTTCATTTTCTCAGAAGGTGGAAGTAGTTTAGTGGTTTTATTGCTCAGAAGAAGAGGGTGGTCAAGATGTTCTAGGTTAGTAATAGGAAAGCAATGATAGGCAATGCCACTTTTAGTCTAGGTTGCTGGACTTCAGACTTACCTCTTCTGCACCTCCTAATCACCTCTACTTTCCAACAGGTATGAGGAGGAGATCAACAGGCGGACAAATGCAGAGAATGAATTTGTGACCCTCAAGAAGGTGAGCAAATTCTTTATGGATGAAGGTCACATCTGAAATGAATAATAAAAGAGGGTCTGCAAATACTAATCAGAAAGAAGTCAGGATGTGGAGAACCAGGCCCAATGAATATCTGAAACTGAGCTCCACCCCTGCCCCCCATTATCATGGACCTGGACTTATTGAGGCATTCTGTTTCTCTTGATTTCTCAGCACCTGGTGTAGGGAGCAAGGAGGCAAGTTCTCAGCAAGTCAGCCAAGCTCCCTTGATTGTGTTACCAAGGGGTAGGGTAATTCAGGAATTGTGATCCACCTGGAGTAAAAATGAGTAGACTCCCAACTTCTACTTGGAAAACCCCCTCACAGCTGATGACTTGCCCTTGGACGAATATGGCTTCATGATGTCTGTTGTTCCTCTAGGATGTGGATGCTGCTTATATAAACGAGGTGGACCTTCAGGCCAGAGTTGACAACTTGCGTCAGGAAATTGACTTCCTCACAACACTGTACCGAGTGGTAAGTTTTCTAATATCAACCAAGTTTACCCACCTGGAGAACCTTTAAGCCTAAACCCACCACTAGCCACGAAAATACAGGTGTATCTTCCATATCTTGATTGATGTCCCGCCTAAGCTGTATGTTGTTTTAACACTATAAGAGTCACCAGACTATTATGTCTTGCAGGAGTTGTCTCAGCTACAGACTCAGATCAGTGAAACCAATGTTATCCTCTCCGTGGACAACAACCGCAGCCTGGATCTGGACAGCATCATCGCCGAGGTCAAGGCTCAGTATGAGGAGATTGCCCAGAAGAGCAAGGCTGAGGCCGAGGCCTTGTACCAGACTAAGGTGAATGACCTGAATGCTTAGTTAGTTCCTTTGAAATGTCTCGTCTTGCTATCCTGTGTTATCTTTTATATCTGTGTGCCTGAGCCATGGTGTGCTTTGCCCACAGCTAATTGTCTTGATCTGTCATCTTTAGTATGAAGAGCTCCAAATCACCGTTGGCAGACATGGGGAGAGTTTGCATTCTTCAAAGGCGGAGATTTCTGAGCTGAGTCGGCAGATCCAGAGACTTAGATCTGAAATTGAGAGTGTCAAGAAGCAGGTAATTGATCCATCTTTCCGGTGCTCAGCTGTATGGAATGGGGGCCCCTAGGGTAATTGGAGGGTGCTTTTCTAGTAATGGATCTTTTAATCCATACCAAGGCTACATGATTATCCCCAGTTCCTTTGGTGACTAGGCTGTCTTCCAGAATTTGGCCATCATGCTTGGTTCTCCTTAGGGAACTTGAGAAATAACCTAGTAGAGAAATAGATGTGATGGTCAGTGCGGTCCATGAGCCAAAGTGAGACTTAAGAGGTGGTGAGTTAAGAGGAAAGGCAGCCAGGAGATTTGAGGTGAGGCATTTAGAAGAACATCAAATCTGTAATGGGTAGAGGAGCCTTGACTCGGGGCCAAGAGATATTGTTGCACCCACTTTAAGGATTTTCAAAGGAAACTGACACGGTGATGTGCTAGGTATCTGCTCCCCTGTCAGAAGCGGGAGAACACATGAGATGACTCAAGCTCCAGTGATTCTGTTGGACTCAGTGCAGTAGCCTCAGTGGGGTGGAGAGATCAACTTGGAATGAGAATGCTAAGGTGAGATATGAGAGGGTGTAATGTGCTGAATTCTCCTTTCTCAGATCTCTCAGCTGCAGCAGTCCATCAGTGATGCCGAGCAGCGTGGTGAGATGGCCCTTAAAGATGCCCAGGCCAAGCTGCAAGACTTGGAGGAGGCCCTGCAGAAGGCCAAGGCAGACCTGGCCCGCCTGCTGCTGGACTACCAGGAGCTGTTGAACACCAAGCTGTCCCTGGATGTGGAAATTGCCACCTACAGAGCCCTCCTGGAAGGAGAGGAGAGCAGGTAAGAAAGGGACTCTGGGCAATTTGGCCGCTTCTTGTGGGCTTTCTTCCTTTCAAGCGGACTATTGCTCGAGATGCAGCCATCTGACTGCAGCCTGTTCTGGGTATGTGGAAAGGAAGGTACATGGCTCAGGAGGAAAGAGTTGGTTTCACTTTGGGAGCCAGAGTCAGTCTCAAACTCTTTCTGAAGGCTGTAGCATCTCTATGAAGAGCTTTGAGATGGAGCAATTTATTCTTCTTCTGGACTGGGTCAGGTGCCATCTGGCCCAAAGGCAATGCCTTTTAGAGGTGGCCTCCTTAGCCACAAGACTCTTGTCTAATTTAGATGGAGATTTCTCCCTGTTTGTATTCATGCTGAGGAAAATGGTAGCGGGTTGGGTCGCCAAAGTAGACTGGATTAGGTTTCAGATCAAGTGGACTGGAGGAACCCCAGATGGAATCCAGCTGGGGAGAATCTTTGAGAAGGCTGGGAGGGCATGGGGAAGGGACCTGTGAGGCTGGAGAGTCATGAGAGATTTGCTTTTCTTTTTCCTACAGGATATCTGGAGAGTGTGCCCCGAACGTGAGTGTGTGTAAGTACAAGCCACATTTCTCAGGGGCTGGTGCAGATTTGGCTGGTTGGAAAGGGGCTTGAGACCGAGAATAAATGAGTTTCCCCTTGCAGCTGTGAGCAGCAGCAACACCAGCATCAGTGGAGGTGGTGGCCGAGGAAGCGGTACTTTTGGCGCTGGCGGTGGCGGTAGTTATGTGTCCGGAGGAGTCAGTTACAGTTCTGAAGGCGGCAGTTACAGCTCCGGAGCCGGCGGCGGCAACTATGGCTTTGGAGGCAGCACTGGCAGCTACAAAGGTGGCTCTGGAGGGGGCGGCGGCAGCTCTGGCGTCCAAAGTTCTGTTTATGGGAGATCTGGAGGCAGCTATGTCTCCGCAGGAGGGCAACGATACAGCTCTGGGGGCGTCAAGAGCTCAGGTGGCAGCTCCAGTGTGAAGTTTGGTGCCACTACTTATTCTCAAAGGTTCAGATAAAGGTGCTGTCTACCCTGTTAGCTCTTCCTCTCCATCACTACCAAACATGCTTGGAAAGACCAAGGTCAATTGCCCCAGCCTTTTTGGAGAAAAGAGCTATGATCTGTTATACTGGTTTACTCTATTTCCCTAGCTCTTTCTTTTCTGCTCTGCTTCCCAGAGAAGTTTTCAGACCAGTGGCAAGGTCAGTCCCCTGACTTTGACCATGCTTTGTGCTTTGCTTGAGACACAGTCCAGCAATGACCACTGCACACGTTACATTTCAAAGCACCTCCTTAAGCCAGCCAGAGGAGGGCCAGTTGGACCCATGGCTTCTTGGCCACACACACGGAGCACAAGCTCTGGAAAGTTCCTTTGTACCTTCTCTCTTGCGATAACCTGTGTGCTGCTTTGATTCTGTACATAAGGTGTAAGCCAGTTGTTTATCTTGTGTGGAGAGGTTTAAACTCCCTATTTTCTTATGTTGCTGCAATAAACTGCATTTGAAATTCTCTATGAGTCTTAATCTCTTTTGTTCATGGCACTGTCTACCCTGGACGGGTGCTTTGTGGGAGTGAAAGAAGACACTAGAGCCACATGGCATATGGGGAGTTTTGACAAGCGAACATGTACGAGGCTAATCAGCAACAGTGAACCAGGGAGGTAGGACAGAGAGCAAGCTCTTTCACAGAGGGTGGTGATGTCATGGAGAAATGGAGAGACGGTGGCAGGTTTCATTTGAGAAGACTTTCTTGAAAAGGGCAATGAGCAAGCAGCTTGGGAAGGAGGGGTTTAACATTGAGAAGAGGGGAAAGTATTACATGGAAAAGTAATTGCATATGTGGAGTAGCTAATGATGAGAGGGGTGTGGATAAGGTAGGGTTAGAAGCTACAGTAGCCAGAATACAGACCTTGGCTTGGCGAGTTCAAGAACTGAGAGTGGCAATGAGGACTTGGATAGACCATCTCTCCTCTCTGTCAGGGCACCATTCAAAGCTTTGCTTAATCTAAAAGTTCCCTTTTGACACATAGCCTGTACCGTGAACTAGCATGACAAGATAGCATAGTGGTCAGAAGCATGGACATTTGAGCTCAGAATACTTAGTTTTGAAGCTTACCACCACCATCGACTAGTTCTGTGATAATGTTCAAGTTATGAAACTTCTTGTACTTCAGTTTTATTATGTCTAAAGTGGGGATAATAATGCTCCCTTATGGGAATTTCTCTGGGTATGCAGAAAGGAAAGGAACATGGAGCAGGAGGAAAGGCTTTGTTTCACTTTGGAAACCAGAGTTACGATTGAATAAGATGACGAGTGAGCATTGCTTTGCACATAGTAGCCACTCAGTAAGTGCCAATTTTAATAATAACAGGAATGATGATAACGATGATGATTTGGTTATTGTAACATTGCTTGTTGGTCTCCAAACAGCTCAGCAGATGCTTGCTCTTAGGAACGAGTGAACATCAACTTCCCAACGGTTCGATGACCACAAAAATGTCAGTCAACTTCTCTGAGGATTAATTTTCTTAGTTTCCAATTTTGAAAAGGCATTTTTGGCTCCATCATCAACCAGGCTGAGGGGGAATAAAGAGTGTATAGACCAGTGAGAATATTAGATAAACACTACTTGGGCGAGTTCTGACCTTCCTCCAAAACCATCCCTTCAGCAGAGCCATTGCTTGCCTGAACTGATGTGAGAGTTTGGGAAGCATTACGGTAGAGTAGAGAAAAGAAGGCATTTTGATCAGAGTGGCATTTGAAGCCTCTCTGATGTCTAAGGGGCAGATAAAGGAAACTAATCCATAGTCTACTGGATGTGTGGATCCTTGGACCAGTCACTTCACTATCCTGAGCCTCAGTTGGCCTGTAGGTGAAATGGGGATGAGAGTGTTTGCCTCTGGACAACAAGAGGATATAAACTATAATGTGAAAATGCTTTGTGACCTGTGAGTGTGTTATATGAAAGTTGCTAAATTAAAAGGGAATGACAAAGGAGTGGAAGGAGGCAGCTGCTTGCTCAGAGCCTGAAAAGAGGGCAGTACTGTGATGTGGTCTCTGTGGTCCAGTGACAGCTCTGTAGGGACATAAAATAGATTTTGTTAATGCACACAAAGTTGAATCGTCTTACATGCTGAGGTTGACTTAGAGACCCAAACACACAAGAGATGGGTGCATAAACAAGAATGCCTATGTATTAGCTTATGGGAGAACCTACATTTTTCAGACCTTCCCTGTCGTGTTATCAAGATAACTTGGGAAAGTGAATTAGTCACAAAAGATGGCTTGTGCTTGTGCAATCAAATAATGGGATTTCTAATTGGTGGGTGGCCTTGAGGGAGATTATCTATCCTCCTCCATGGGGGAGTGGAGCTCAGAGGCCACCAGATACAGCACCTTTCTCCCTGGGACACTGATGAATGAACAGTTGTGTATTCTTGTACACTGGCTCCAATTTTCTTTTCTTTTCTTGTTTTTTTTATTGTTGTAATTAAATGAAGTTTACATTTCAAGTTAGTCTCCCATACAGTTTTTTTTCTTTTTTTACGTACATTGTTATGAGACCCCAACCGCTGACCCCATTCTGCGACAGCACACTCCTCTCTTCTGCCCGATTCCCCGTGAACATTCAACCAGCTCCTAACTCTCTCTGCCTTCCCATCTCACCTCTAGACAGAAGCTGCCCCTTTGGTCTTTTGTATCTACTTGTCTAAGAGGCACATTCTTCACAAGTGTCACTTTATGTCCCACAGTCCAGTCCAATCCCTGTCTGAAGAGGTGGCCTAGGAAATTGTTTTAGTTCTGGGGTGATGGAGAGACCAGGGGCCATGCTTTCTGGGGCACCTCCAGTCTTATCAGACCATTAAGTCTGGTCTTCTTACTAGAATTTGAGTTTGAGTTCTGCATCCCATCGTTCTACTGCTACATCAGGGACCCTCTGTTGTGCTCCCTGTCAGGACGTTCATTGGTGGTAGCCAGGCACCATCTAGTTCTTCTGGTCTCAGGCTGATGAAGTCTCTGGTTTATGTGGCCCATTCTATGTCTTGGGCCAATACTTTCCTTGTGTCTTTGGTGTTCTTCGTTCTCCTTTCCTCCAAGTGGTTGGGACCAATTGATGCATCTTAGATGGCCGCTTGCAAGCTTTTAAGACCCCAGATTCCACTCACCAAAGTAGGATGCAGAACATTTTCTTAATAAGGTTTGTTACGCCAATTGACATAGATGTCCCCTGAAAGAATGGTCCCCAGACCCCGCATCTCTGCTACTCTGTCTCTCAAAGTATTTGATTGTATTGAGGAAACTTCTTAGCTTTGGTTTAGTCCAGTCGTGCTGGTTTCCCCTGTAGTGGGTGCTGTCCTTCCCTTCACCTAAGATGATTCTTATCTAGTGTCCAGTTAGTGAATAACACTCATCCTCCCTCCCCACCCCTGTAATCATCAAAGAATGTTTTCTTCTGTGTTGAAACCTTTTCTTGAGTTCTTGTAATAGTGGTCTTATACAGTATTTATCTTTCTGTGACTGACTAAATTCACTCAGCATAATAAATTCCAGCTTTCACCAAGTTATATGCTGTTTCACAGCTTCAACATTGTTCTTTATCATTGCGTAATATTCCATTGTGTGGATATACCATAGTTTGTTTATCCATTTGTCCGTCGATGGGCCCTTAGGTTGCTTCCATCTTTTGGGTATTGTGAACAGTGCTGCGAGGAACATGGGTATGCATATAACTATTCTTGTGATGGCTCTTGTTTCTCTAGGATATATTCCAAGGAATGGGATAGCTGGATCGTATGTTACTTCTATTTCTAGCTTTTGAAGGAAGTGCCAAATCAATTTCCAAAGTGGTTGTACCATTTTACATTCCCACCAACACTGTATAAGTGTTCCAGTCTCTCCACAACCTCTCCAGCATTTGTTATTTTGTGTGTTTTGGATTAATGCTAGCTTGTTGTGGCCCCCATTTTCTAGGTTCTTTCTTAGGTTACGACTTTCTTTAGTCACATTTCAGTATTGGCGATATCCCTGTTCATTTTGTTTGGGCTTGAGTTTTCTTGGAAAGGTCAGACATGAAACAGAGACTACTACAAGCAATAGTGAAACTTATCAAGGCTTATAAGGTCACAAGTTCTCAGTGAAAACCTTGCACAAGTCAGTATAAAATGAAGAACTCACCTGAGTGAGATCAAGTGCCCAAATGCACTAGAAATATGCTGCTGCTGTTGTTGTTAGGTGCCGTCAAGTCGGTTCTGACTCATAGTGATCTTATGAACAATAGACGGAAACACTGCCCTGTTCTGGGCCATCCTCACAATCACTGTTATTGTTGAGCCAATTATTCTAGCCGTTGTGTCAATCCATCTCATTGAGGGTCTTCCTCTTTTTCACTGACCGTCTACTTTACCAAGCACGATGTCCTTCTCCAGGGACTGGTCCCTCCTGATAACCTGTCCAAAGTATGTGAGACAAAGTCTCATCATCCTTGCTTCTACTGAGCATTCTGGCTGTACTTCTTCCAAGACAGGTTTGTTCGTTCTTCTGGCAGTCCATGGTATATTCAATAGTCTTCGACAACACCATAATTCAAAGGCATCCATTGTTCTTTGGTCTTCCTTATTCACCGTCCAGCTTTCACATGCATAAGAGACGATTAAAAACACCATCACCTAAGTTAGGCGCACCTTAGTCCTTAAACTGACATGTCTGCTTTTTAACACTTTAAAGAGTTCTTTTGCAGCAGATTTGCCCAATGCAATACTTCTTTTGATTTTTGGACCGCTGCTTCCCTGGGCATTGATTGTGGATCCAAGTGAAATGAAATCCTTGAGAACTTCAATATTTTCTGTGCTTATCATGAACTAGAAATATATTACAGGAAAAACCCAGATTTAGTTCTGTTCAACAAACATTTCCTGCACACTTACTATGTATTAGTTACCGGGCCAATCACTGGGGATACTGTGATGAGTGAGACATGGCTCTTTCCCTCAAAGAGCTTAGAGACTTGGGTGGTAGGGAGTATGTAAATATGTAATTACAATGCATATGACTCATGCGACGACAGAACACACACAAAGCCCAGACGTGGTACATACAGAAGTGAGGGTGATTAAAAGTGATGCCTGGTAGGGCTTTAAAGGGTGAATAGGAGTTTGGCAGGCTGACAAGGACATTCAAGGCAGAAGAACATTCAAGGCAGAGAAGACTCTCTAGGCAAAGGGCATAATATGGGTAAAAATACAGAAGAGTGAAACCGCATGATGTATTCGAGCATCTAAAGAAGCGAGAAGTTAGTGACAAGAAATGAGGTTGAAAATTTTGTTAGATCCAATCAAGAGGGTTTTGTGGGTTATTCAAAGGAGTCTGGACTCTAGTTTGTGGGTCAGAAGTTCTTAAATGGAGTTTGGGGACCTATTGGCTTATTACAACCTACTAGGTACTGGGCCAGTAGGAGCGAAATGGGTTGTCTAACTACCAGTGGAAGAGGAATTGGGCATGAACTGCACAGCTTGTCTTGTTCTTGAGTATTTCCTAAGAAATCAGATCTGTCTGTGGGAGGCTGTTCATGAAAATGTCTTTTTTCAGGTATTTTATGGCTGAAACAGCTGTCATAGGTAAGGAAAAGCCAGTAAGGGATTTAATAAGAGTGTGACCCGATCAGATCGGTGTTTTAGAAGGATCACTCAGGGCAGATTGGAGGGGGTGACATTGGCAGCAGGACGACTTATTAGCAGACTATAGCAAAGGTACAGGCAAAAAAAGATCAGGGCTTGACTCTCAGTTCAAGTCCTTAGAGGTGGTAGAGTGGTCAGAAATGAAGGCATGCATTCCATAGATAGATAGGAGTCAAATCATCAGGACTTGGTGATGGATTGGATGCGGGGTGAGGCAAAGACCAGAGTTTAGAGCGGCTTCCAAGTTCCTGGCTTCCAAGTTCCTAACAGAATACAGTAAGAGGGCTAGAGAGGAGAGACAATGAGTTAAGTCTTTTGAGGTGCCTCTGCTTTCTCCACGTAGTGAGTGGGGCTAGAGGTGTAAGGAATTCCTGTGTGGTGCACATCGTTAACATACTCAGCTGCTAACCGAAAGGCTGGCAGTTCATGTCTACGCAGAGGCACCTCAGAAGAAAGACCTGGAATCTACCTGAAAACCCTACAGAGCACAGTTCTACTTTGACACATATGGGGTCAAAATGAGTTGGACTCTACTCCAGGCAATTGGTTAACTGGCTAGCGCTGTAAACTTAAGAGTCATCAGCATTTGAAAGTTAGAGCAAATCATCAGATAATTCAGGAAAAGGGATAGAGGGAGAAAAGCAGAGAACCCATAGTAGGAAAATAAGTAGTATGAGAGAAGCTTGCTCCAATGGAGAACATTTAAAGGACATGAGACTAGTTAGAATTCTTCAGGGTCTATCCAGCACAGGTGTTGAGATTCCCCATACCTATGAGGACTTTTCAAAATCTTAGACTTCAATGTTTCAGCCACATCTCATCCGTAGGTGGTTCCAGTGTGGATTTAATACTTGGTGCTTATCCAAGTAACAATATTCAGCAGAGGAAAATTCGCAACTACAATCGTGCAGTAAAAATTCTCCTATCTCCCACCACTGAGTTTCCCTTCTCTGTGGCAACCATTATCCTCAGTTTCCTTCCTAAGGAAAAATGTGCATATATATTTATTCTCCTTTCTCAGATGTCCTGCCACCCCAGCAGACGTGACTGTCTCCACTCACTTGGAATTTGGATTGCATGTTCTTCAAAAGTTAAGCTTTTTGGAATCTGGCTGTGGTTTCTGCCCATATTCCACAGCCTGTGACCCAACTTCTACATTTTGCCCTTACCTTAAGATGTCTACACAAATGGACAGGAAGACAGTGAGAAGATGCAAATAACCAAAATAAGAGCTGAGATGGGTGACATTACAACAGAACCGACTGAGATAAAAAGGATCATAACAGAATATTACGAAAACTGTACTCTAACAAATTTGAAAGCCTAGAAGTAGACAAATTTCTAGAAACACACTACTTACCTAAACTAACACAAAAGAGGAAGGAAACTAAATAGCCATAACAAAGGAAGAAATTGAGGATGCCGTAAAAAAATTCTCAACAAAAATAAGCCCTGGCCCGGAAGGCTTCACTGGAGAGTTCTACCAAACATTCAGAGAAGAAATGACACCAGTTCTACTCAAACTATTCCAGAATACAGAAAAGGAAATAATACTCCTGAATTCATTCTATGAAGCCGGCATAACCCTCATACCAAAGCCAAGCAAAGATACTACAAAAAAAGAACACTATAGAACAATGTTCCCTGTGAATACCTGCTTCTCAGATCTGAGTTCAGCTTAGCTCAACTCTGCTATCTCCACCCCTTCCCTTGGGGGAGGGTCTTCACTGGCCTCAGGGGCTGTTCATTACCACTTTGGGAGAGAGAATACCAAAATACGATCCTGAACCAGAGCCTGTGATTTTCTTAGAATTTAGGAACCACAACCCCCTAGGACACGCTTCACTGGACTGGGACCTTCTTTTGATCCCTTTTAGGAACAATGAGGAAGTCTCATGTAACTGCCCGGTTCTATCAACAACGTGTGTAGAAATTTTAGCAGGGAGTTTGTGGACATGGATGAAATTTCCTTTCAAAAAATAATATTCTTTGAGTTAGAAATTATAAAGGTAGCTGTCCCATTGCCCTCTGTTTTATAACAAAAATTAAAGTAACATCCCTTTACCGTCAGAAAAAGGAAAACATAGATAATATATCTTATGAGCACGTATAATTTTTTTAAAAAATCAACACAATGCCCTAACTGTAACACAAAGGAGCCACAAAAAGGAAATATATATATATATATATTTAACTTTTTAAGTTCTCAGGCAGACAACATAATGAAGCAGTCAGATGTTTTCACCTATAGGTAGAATGGCAATGTGGTCAACCAACTACAAATGCAGATATGATGCAGGTGTGTTGTGTTGGCAACTTAAATATTATAGGCGGCTGAATCATTGATGACACAATTTTCCAAAAAAGTGAAAATCTCCTGTAGGTTTTCTGATTAAAAAAAAAAATTACAGCCTTCCTTGTGTGATGGTTAATATTGTGTGTCAACTTGGTTGGGTCATGATTCTCAGTGTTTTGACAGTCATGTGATGTTGTGGTCACTTCTCTGTTGAGATCTGATATGTGATCACTCCCCTGATGGGATCTTCTGTGAGGAGCTAATCAGTTGAAGGGGAGTTTCCTTGGGCATGTGGCCTGCCTTGAGTGTGGGTGGACATTCTGGCAGGGCTTGGGGGCTTTTCTCGTTCTGGATCCTGCAGCTGGCTGCTGTTCATCTGACCTCCGGTTCTTGGGACTTGAGCTAGCAGCTTGACTGTGGTCTTGCCTGCAGACCTCAGGATTTGTCCATCTTCACAACCTGTAAGCAACAGCCTTGCTCTCCAACCTGCCAATCTTGGGTTCATCAGCCCCTGTGGCTACGTGAATCAGAAGCCTCCATCCCGACCCACGGGACCTGGGATATTACAGCCTCTACATCCGCGTGAGCCATTTCCTTGATATAAATCTCTCTCTCTCTCTCTATTTATATGCTTTACCGGTTTTGCTTCTCTAGAGAACCCAGACTAAGACATCTTGATTTACACAGTAGTGGCATTCCTCAACAACTCGGGATATCTTAAAACTGTGCAAAAACACTTGTATCTGTATGTCATATCTATGGAATTGGGTTCTGGGCTCAACAATTGTAAATGGTGGGGCACTCAAAAGTGTTGCAGGAGGTGGAATGTAATCTGACCCCTGCTTACTAAGTGTCAGTAACAGTCCCCTACAACATGGTGACAAACAAAAAAATATCTCCACAAATTTCTAAAAAAATCCCTAAGGCAGTAATGCTACTTTAGGGCAAGTGTGGCTGGGAACATTTTTAGAGCTGGAAGGGAGAATGTGAGGCACTTATTTTCAACATCATTTTTTTCTTTTTTATTGTGTATGGGGGGAGGAAGGGGACTGAGAAAAGGCCATATCTCTATCGGAGCGTATGCTATGTGGACCCCTGAATTGTGTAACTTTCTCCATTATCTGTTTATTTTGCTATTAAAGAAATTTATTCTCTTAAAACAAAAACAGGCAGAGAATCAAGAACAGAACCCAGGGACTACTTTGCTAAAGGGATCAGACAAAGAAAGAGAAGTCAGTAGGGTGTAAAGGAACAGTAACTGAGGATGGGGAGAAGGGAGACAGCATGGCGTCCTGGAAACCAAGAGGGGAACACCTTTCAAGAAGTACCTAGGAAGAGAAGTCAATAGCAGCTGAAGGTTGGCTGAGGAGCTACAAACTGAGAAGAACCTAAAGATATGGCCAGATTTGGGCAGGTGAAGGAGATGAAGTGGGAACTTCAGGCCCCTTCCCTGGTGAAGAGAGTGTGGCTAATAGGCAAACTACAGTTGGAGGCCAGAAGTGTGGTCTATAGAGTTGGTTCTGGGAGCCATAGTTGGCTGGAGTCTCATGCCAGATGAAAGGGAGAGTAATGATGCCAACGAGACATTTGGGTGGCTCCTGCACTTTTCAGTTGTTTGTTTAAAGGATGGATGCCCAAAATGCACTGGGCCTCTCTGTGTCACTGCGTTTGCTCCTCCCACACCTGCTGGAGGGAATGTGGCACTCCCTGCCAATCCATTATCAGAAAAATGGTGCTGTCTTAGTCAACTTGTGACCTTCACGTATGGTTGTTCCGACCCCTCTCTGGTGCCCACACCCAGTTTCCAATCTGTCAATAGGTTCTGCTTCTTCTGTCTAGGCAGTATGGAGTGTCCTCTGCTGGTTCAAAGGCTCCTTTACATGAATGACGGACCTCATATTTGTCACCGCAAGGCATCGGCTCTGAGGGACAGTGAGGGAGCATGCGATTTGGATGCTTCAAAAAGTTTCCTGGGAATAATGAAAAGGCTTTTTCTTGGCACTGTTGTGTTGGTTATAAAGATATACAGAAGTGGCTAAATACTTCTTTGGTACATAGAATCTGACCAGTCCTGGGCTGGAGAGGATCTTGAGGGACCATTCCTAAGGAGACAGGCACCCAGCAAGGTGAGGGGACAGGGAATGGCAAAGGCCACAGCCCAATCCCTTTAGAAAGCCCTCAGGGGTTAACCCTTCCAGAAAGTGGAGGTCAGGGTGGGGAGTGTGGTTAATTATGTAATTCAATGGTGAAGACTTTCTCTCAGGGGCAGAAGTAGCTCCTCAGTGGTTGTTACAAGGGTAGGCTCTAGGAGAACTGGGCAGGGAAAGCTGCATAAGTCAGGATGGCCTAGCCTTGGAGGCCATTTCTAGGGATGCTGTTGGACTCTTGACTCTCAGTACAGTGCTTTGGTTTTTACTAGGGAGATGAGCAAAAGACCTCAGGAGTTCAACCTCAGCCATGGATAGGTGCTGCCAGCTATGTCCCTGGGACAAGTGGCTTTTGGGCTGAAACAATTAATTGTTGCGTCCTTTCTTTTAGAACTGTCCTTCGTGGTTGCCGAATGTGAATGATTTAACATACAGAAGAACATTTGATCTTACTTTGAAAAATCCTGTTTGGGATGCTCTCTCTTCAAGATAGCTGCCCCTTGGCCAAGTCCCTAGAGGATTCTCCTGAGATTGTACTGGACAGGGGTTGGGTCCAATTGGGGGTGAGTTGGGTGGAAGCAGGTTGGAGGCAGGAGGCAAGGTCATCGCCGAGAACCTGCATAGGACACTTCTCATGAGGATCTGTTGGGAGGGTCAGTGTCAACTGGTTTCTCATCTGGGCAAGGCCTAGGGGGTGGGGCACTTATTCTCTAAACACTTCAAAGTTTTATACCTTTCCATGCTGTTGCATCCTTGCAGATGCTTTTCCATTTTCCTGATCACTCCTTTCTTCCTTTTCTGTTTGCAAACTCTTATCTGCCCTTTTAAAAGCCAGTCCACATGTCCTCCTTCCAGGAAGCCTCCCTTGACCCTTGCATCACTTTCCCGTTTATGTTTTCTGATACCTCCGATGGTGTCCTGGAGCCAGCTTGCACTAGCTTGTGAAAGCTAATTGTGCGACTCTCTTCCCAACTTTGTGTTCAGTAAAGTTATGTTGGTAGCTTAAAATTGACCAAAGTAGGTGAAATTACACCACAGAAATTGGCAAATGCTTTCCAGTAGGTTTTCCTCCCTCTGGAGAGCCAGTTGTTAAATCTTTACCAGCACACCACGGCCTACCTCTATTGCTAAGCGTTTGCTGAGCTCCCTTGCTTGTGTGTCTCTCCCATGGGGCAATGAGCTTCCTGAGGGCCAGGACTGTGCCTTCTTCACATTTTCATCCCAATGATGGAGCAGAGTGTGTGTTCCACCACAGGTGATCAGTAAATCCTTGTTGCTCAATAAATTGGGTAGACAATAAGCACTGGGGGAATTCAGAGGGATGAGCAGCAGGAGATGACATCTGGGCTGGGTCTTGGAGGATGGGTTGATAGTAGTGGGGCAGGGCATGTGGGATCCCTGGGGATATTACCAATTCTAGTGCAAGGGAATTCTTGTTCTGAAAGAAGATCCTGTGAGGTAAGCTCTACTTTTGATTGTAATCACCTGTCTACATGCAGAGGTGTGCATGAGATAAGGACTGAAGTGAGGCATCTTGCCCCTCTCCCAGCACTAGGCCCTTAATTAACTTCAAATATTTGGGAGATGGAAGGCGTGTATGGGAGGATAGTCCCTGTAGCTTTCTAGACTCAACAACCTACACATTCCTTCTCCACACTCCTACTCTGCATGAAACAAGGTATCTGGTTAGTCCCTTTTGTTATCATCCTAAGTTTCTCCTGTTGTCAGTATAGCTCATTTCCTTTTGTCCTACACCTGGAGGAGCTGGAAGAACACTCTAGGCAAAGAGAGAACATGATGCACTACCTCTGTGTTCCTGAAGGAAGAATGGGATGATCCTGCAGTTGAAACATCCGTTATCAACATGCACAGATTAGCATTTGAGTATTTTCACTCACACCATGCCAGCTGCTTGGGAGTAGAGAAACCCCTCTAGGTTCCAGGGGGAGTGTCCCGTTTTCTGTTTTCATCTCCTTAGTAATCCTCTCTCTTGGCCAAGAGCTCGGCTCTTGGGTAAGAGCTCGGCTGCTAACCAAAAGGTCGGCGGCAGTTCGAATCCACCAGCAGCTCCTTGGAAACCCTGTGGGGCAGTTCTACTCTGTCCTATAGGGTCACTATGAGTCAGAATCGACTCGATGCAACGGGTTTGGTGTGGCTCAGTGGAAGAGTTGCCTGGCTGGATTCTGGCTCTGTCACCTGGTAGTCAGGCAACCTTGGCAGGTCACTGGGCCTCAGTTTCTTCATCTTAGAAATGAAGGTATCTTGGAGTGGTCTCCACCACGGTTCTGAGCTTCAGATACTAAAGCAGGATGGAGAGCCTTTCGGAGGGGCTGAGCTCTCTCAATAAAGCTCTGCATTGTGAGCAGGAATTAGGCGGAAAAGGGTAGAGTAGGCGGAAGTGGCTCTCCCAGAAATATGTGGAGTCTGAAGAGGTTGGTATAAGTCCTGCAATTGTCACATTACTCATCTTGTGATCTTGGGCAGGTCACTTCACTCTCTGAGGCTCAGTTTGCTCCTGAGTGAAACGGGAGAATAATCCTTGCCCTACTTATTTGAGAAGTAGATTGCAAAAGTAAAATGACAGAGGCCAGCAAAGTCTGAAGTGTTACGTGAAGGGAGCCATCATTGTCACTGCTGTTCTTCCTTGAGAAGGCGCGTGAGTGTGTTATGAGGGTGGGCGGGTGGGGTGGCGGAGTCAATGAGCAGAGGAGCAACAAGCGCACCTGAGAGGGGTGTGCTTCCCAAGGGCCCCAAGGTGAGGTCTGCCCCTCATTCTTCCCTATGGCTTCATTCTTATGGGTTTCGAGACATTCAAGCATCCTCCTTTTAAAAGAAATACCTATTCATGTGGGCAGGGCTCCTCTCCTACAACAATTACCACTAGCTCTGTAATGAATGGCCAGTTACTACCCAGCAGGAGTAACTTGACCACCAGCTGGGACCAAGGCTGGGGAAGGGACAGGAGCTCCAGAGAGTAGGGAGGGACTGGGAGGTGGGTTTGTAGGACACAGGCAGGGGGTGTCTGGTCAGATGGCAAGATGCCACCTAGGAGGTGATGTTGTTTTTGTTTTATTACCACAGTGCTGAAATTTCTAGACATTTTCTACTATTCTGTAGACAACGGGAAAAAGTAGAAACATTTACTTTGTGTTGGAAATTGTGCTGAGGGCTACATGTATTATTTCTTTTATTTTCATATCAACCCTCTGAAGTAAGTACTACTATTCTCCCTACTTTACAGATGAGAAAATGAAGGTCACGGGAGGGTAGATAACCCTTCTAAGGTCTGAAGTTATAAGCAACGGGGCTGAGATTCAGTCCAGGTGTGTCTGACAAAGTCCATATCCCCAACCAGTGCACGTACAGCCCTTGCTTACTACAAGGTATTGTGCGAGGGTGAATTGTGGTTACTGCTTTTCTCTCCCTAAACAGAGAAGCCCTCAGAATCTTTTCTCTGGGACACCACCCCGCCCATATCCACAGTAGCCCTCCTCCCTCCTCTGTGCCTGCCCACCCACCCGCCATCTCTACCTTCTTGAGTGTGAGCAGACACTCAGAGCGTGCTGACGCTTTTCATGCTGAGAAAGAAGACAAGGAGAAGACCAAAGGCCCAGCTTTTGAAAGCCCAGGGAGCTCTGCCTGGGCCCCAGCCTCAGAAGCTTTCTTCTCACTCCCTTTCCCTCCAGGATTCTGGCAGAGGACAATGAGGAGCAAGCCTTCCCAGTCCTTTGAAGGGCCCATGGTTTCTGCTCATACCCAAGAGGGTAGAGATGGCAGTGGGCAGGCAGGCATGGAGGAGGAGCTGTGGATGTGAGTCGAGGGCGATGACCCATGCCAGGCGGAGAGCCCAGTGCCACCGCTAAAATGTCAGCATCTCCCAGCCCCTCAGCATTTAGGTCAGATGACTGGCCAGGTTTTAGGGCAAAGACAAAGTCTGCTTTTCCAAGCATAGTGAGAAAGATCATCTATAAAGCCAGCCTGCTCCAGTATGAAGTTCCTCAGTTTGCTGTCTGGGAAGCAGGGATCCTCAGGAAGGACCAGGATGCCAGACAATAAGTGTGCGGGTCTGGGTGAGGGGCTGGGAGTGTAGAAAACCTCTGCAGGAGCAAGAAATAGACAGATGTAAAGGAATCCTAGGGAGTCAGTTTAGGGCACTCTCCAGGCTGCTGCTCTGGGGAAGGAGGGAAGTGAAAGCAGAAAATCCAGGAGGAGGATGGCTGGTGAGTAAGAGATCAAACCCCAAGGGTGTGGGAGCTGTTAAACTACTGAGCAGACAGCCTGGGACTTCTGATTAGCAGCAGGACAGGATACTCACTGTGCCTCCTTCCTCCCCAGCAGCTCTCCTCTGGCCTAGGTAGATTCCCTCACCTGGTCAAGTCAATCCCACCGCCATGTCTTCCCCTGGGCAGCCCTCCAGTTCCCAGGATGACAGGCTCTCTACCTCCCAGCCTTCCCACAGCTGCTGACACCCTCTCCTCCAAGGAGGCTTTGGTGGCTCCTGTACAACATGTGTCAACTTCCCAGCCAATGTCCTGGATTTACTCCTCTCTCCCCACTGCACCAGAGCAGGTGTGAGCAGAGTATTGGGCAGGGCAACTGTCTCTCTTGCTAAGTCTTCACTGGGGGTCAATCCCAAACATTGCTGTCTGTGTCGGTGCCTCTGTCCCCAAGAGGGCAGGACCTGGGCCCTTTAAACTTGCTTTTACCAAGGCCTCAGTAGTTCCCTGTTTTTTCTGCAAAGACACCAAAGAGGCTATGAGCTGAATTCACATCTTGATGAAGAGGAAGGATTTCAAGAGTCATCCCCATCCTTATTAGTTTGTGGCATATGAACTCTCTGGGACAATGGAAGAAGGAGGAGTTCTCCCATATTCTTCATATTCAACACGATAATCTATCATACTCCCCTCCTCCCCACCCCGTCATCCCCCTCCACCCACATTCATAGCCCTCCCTCCCTCCTTGCCCTTCTGCCCACCATAGCCTCCACCCTCTTGGGTGTGAGTAGACCCTCCAAGCATCCTGACACTGCAGCGGCCTCTCACCCATACTCCAACGTGCCTCTAGGAAGCAGTGAACTATGAGAGACAAACCAGTCAGCGCATCTGTTGGGCAATGATGGTGCCAAAGCCTGTTCTGGGATCAGGGACTGGGGCGGATGGTGAGAAACACATGGACACGAAATCATTTCTGGACAATGGGGTTTAAACCTACCTTGGTCACAGGTCCCTCTGAGAACCTGAAATAAAGTTTACTCCCCCTATTCTGAGACTGCATACCCCCTCGTTTACATGCCATTTTGCAAGAATTCTCCAAAGCCTAACCATGGATTCCCCAGTTTAAGGACCTAGCTTTGGGAGTTTGGGGTCCAAGTTACATAAATTTGGCTTGCCCACTTGAGAAAGCTGCGTGACAAATGAGGGAAAGGAAGGCACACGTGTGGTAGAGTGAGGGAGCTCAGAGTTATGGGATAGTGGGCACCCAATGGGCTTCATCGGCAGACACTTTCTAGGAAAGGGGAATTTCAAGCAGGAGAGGTTTGGGGAGATGAGAAAAGAGGAATATATGGAGAGGAGATAAGGACAGAGGCCATCCAAGGCCATCAGCCATCTGACATCTCTGGAGAGACCCTGGGAAACCTCGCGATGAACAAAACAAACACACATCCTGGCTCTGCCACTCATGACTCATATAATTATAGCAAACCTTTTGATGTGTTCAAGGCTCAGTTCCCCCATCTGTAACAATTCTCATCTCATGGGACTCTTAGCAGATTAAATGAGACCAGGAATATAAAATCAACCAACCAAACTAATACCTGGTAAATGACAAAGCACAAATGGGATATATTTAAAGATCTACCAAGGAGGCCAACCAGAGGTGGACAAACCATTCCTGTCCCCTCCAAAGGTGAGTAACTAGAGATGCTGTCTCTACTGTCTCCTGTTTTTGTCAGAAGCGTGTCCCAAGGGAGACCTACTTGGCTAAACCCAACACTCCCTCCTACTCCCTATTGGTGACAGACTTTTCTTTGGTTAGTGTCTGCACAGACGGGGCAGGGCCAAACGCCAGTCATGACTTGGTTTCCTGGATTTGCCTAGACAACCCTAGCACAACACCCTCATCATAAAACTCTACCATAATCATCTCTCTCTGTCTTTTCAAAAGTTAAATCTTTGACAAAGAAGTACAGACATCATCCTGGGCCTCCTAGGCACTTCCAATGTAAGGACAGCTTGCCAACCTCATCCGGTGACAGGCCCTGACCCGAGGGTGTGAATGTCTGAGTCTTGCCCTGAAGCAGGGGGCCTGGGAAGCCACTCTGGTGTTTAGGTGTCAGCTGAATACTGATTGGAGGGCTGGAGGGGGGAGGTGGAGTTCCATATAGACCCTCCACCTCCACTTCCTACCCCCAAGAATCTTTCCTCTTTGGGAGGATGGATGACGTTTCCATCTGTGGGTTTCTCTGTGGGAGAGACAAAGCGCTGAGCCGGTAAACCCAAACAGGGTGTTCAGAAAATGCCAGAAACAGCACATGTATTTCTGCCCAAAGTACAGTAGATGCCTTCTACAGGGTACAGCCTGCAGATTTTATACCCCTAGAGACTCCAAATCTCAGGCAAACGTATCTCAAAACTTCTCTGAGCAGCTAGTGTGGGGTCCCATAAGGGAATTTGGAGTTCTCTGCCTGCTCTCAGTATGCCGGTGAACTCTGATGTCCAAGGAAAGACAAAGAATAAAAAGAGAAGCAGCGGACGTAGATTTTGAGCTGCTTTGTTCAACTGTTGGCAGTGGGGAAACAATATTTCAAAGATACACGTATTTATTGATCAACTCTACTTCTAGGCGCCTTTCAAAAACAGAGACATAAACCCTGGAGGAGCTCTCAAGTGAAGTAATCAAGACCTAACGAGGCTGCTCCTCTCAGATCCGAGTTGTCCAGCCCTGCAGGTGTTTCTCAGCTCCTGTCTGACAGCAAAACGTTCTCCCTCTTAGGTGGTACCCGATCAGTCCTCTCCTCCTGCCTCTGTGGTTCCTCTCTGCCTGCTTTACTGCTGCCATTGTTCCCTTGTCTTCAACGGGGAAATAAATGAGAGAAGTGTCTGCATCTTTCATTTTCCGAGCCCTCCCAGTTTGTTTCAGCTCTTGGGGCTTTAGCTATCAAGATAGCCTTGATTATCTTGTTGAAGCACAAAGTGACATCCAAACTTGAGGAACACTTAGGGATCTCTAGTCTATGCCTCCATTTTACAGATGAGAACAACGAAGGCTCCCAAAGGCTGAGGGTTGCCTGAAGGTTCTGGGGTTAGTTGGTTGCAGGGCTGCAAATAGAACACAGTTCTTCCAACTCCTCATCTGGTATTCTTTCCATTCCTGTTGGTTTCCAGATTCTTCAGTTCACAGGTGAGAAAATGGAGGCCCAGCAAGGAAGGGTGTGTGCCAAGGTCCCACAGCTGTTTCCTGGCAGAGGGACTCGACTTTTACTCCTAGACACGCTTACTCCAGTTTATCACAATGGCAACTTCCCTTATAAAAGCCCAGCTAAATAGGAGCCCTGGTGGTGCAGTGGTTAAGTGTTGGGCTGCTAACCTAAAGGTTGGCAGTTCGAACCCACCAGTCACTCCTTGGAAACCCTTCGGGGCAGTTTTCCTTTGTCCTATAGGGTTTCTATGAGTTGGAATCAACCTGATGGCAATGGGTATGTATGTGTGTAAACAGACACGTGTATACTGCTTTGTATAACCAATGGGCTATGAAGTGTGCCTATAGCTTATAAAAGTATAATCTGAAAGTCATAAATTTATCACATCCCAAATGAATGACTGTATTTGCTCTATTAAATGAAAACCAACTGCTTAATTAGCAATGATTCCACTCGCTATTTTAGAATCTAAAAAGCAGAGTTTGAGAAACCCATGATCTTTTATGTGAGAAAAAAAAATCGTCCAGATTATTTTAAATGGTTGTCTTCTATTTTTCTTGATAGAAATCCTTGTAGCAAGCAGGTCACCCAGAATCAAGACTTCTGCCATTCTTTGTAGCATTAGGCATTCCAGCACCAAAGGCGTCTCTAGCAGTTTTCTTGCTAGATTCTGAGTAACAGGAGTTTTCATGCTTATTCTTCCTTCCTCTCTCTGTCTGTCTCTGTGCTTTCCTACTTGCTTCTTCCTGCCATTATCCCCAGCCAACCCAACATAGGAAGCCTTGAAAGCAGTAAAAGAGCTCACATGGAGGGAAGGGAGGTGGGAGGGAGGCAGCCTGAAGTGATGGGGAAGGGTGAGGTGGTGGGATGGGGGTGGGAAGAAAGATGTGGGCTGAAAAGTTCTGATGGATCTCCCTATGGGCCCACAGGGGCACTGCTGAAGAATGGCAGGTGTCCAGATAGAGGCCTGCGGGGTGAATTATAGCTGTCAATGGCAACAGTGCAATATAGAAGTGGAGGAAAGCGTCCTTAGACGGAGGGATTGAGTAAGAAGGGGGCAGCGTTAACTCTGGGGAAACCTGAGTTGCTAGGAAGATGTGAGTAGTAGAGTTGTGATGATCTCACTTTCCTGCAGTCACAACCAAGATGGGTAAAATATTTTCCAATTGTATTTTCCACCCATGTATTGCCATGGGTGGCTATATGGGTAAAGGCAAAAGTAAGAATATTGGTGCCAGAGGGGGAGGAGAACTAGGTCCCCGGAAACAGTTTGGCTGGAAGGAGATTTGGGGCTAGGACAGCAAGAGCTTTTCATTGAAGACCCTTTTATGGCTCTGCCTGTGTAAAAGAAGACACATTTTGGGTGGCAACAAGCATGCACACATATCAGAGCAATGTCATTATTAACTAGAAAGCATTTCAGCAAACAAAGAACAAACTCCAGGGAGTAGTACACAGCCCACATGAAACTGGGTTAACTGAGCTGAGGATCTCCTTGAGATCAAAGCTAGATTGTCTCACTTCCCATTTTCTGCATCAGGTCTGCTGGGACCCCAGCTAGAAAATCAGAACAATATGTGGTGTCTATGGCTACAGTAACGGGAAAGGAAGTGACATTCCTTCAGTTTCTATTATGTGCCAGGTGAATACTGGGGCCTCATTCATTGATTGACCTCATTGCTTTCTGTGTTGTTCCATTAGTTCAGCCAACATGCATCGAGCCCCTGCTGTGTGCTGTGTAGTCCTCCTGCCCTCCTTTCTCCTTTGCTTCTGGGTTGGCGTTGTACTGGGGCAGTGAGCACACATGGCTTTCCCTGTAAGCCTGGCATGTGTGTCCTGGCGTCTTCTCCTTCAGGATGAGGTTGTGTGCAATGAGGGCATTGGGTACTTTCTGCTGTGAGTGAGCGTGGCTGCCTGCCAGCCTGGCTTCTTAGTAGCAAACAGTTCAGTGTGGGTGGCTTACAATCAATAACATAAGTTTCACTGTAAGGAAAGGGGTCGATTTAAACAAAAAGAACAAGACATGTTAGGTAAGAAAGGAGGGGAGGCCTGGGGCTGTGATGGAGAACTAGGTCAGGGGCTGGAACTATAGACTGAGTAAGCAGTTTTAAATTAGTGACATACAAAGAAATGCCCTGGAGGGAGTTATGGAGCAAGTGGCTCCCACTGGCTGTCTGTAAGTGTCCTGTCCCACCTTCCCTTGGAGTCACTGAAGGTGGAAGCTCTGTGGAGCAGGATCTGTGCTCTGGGATGGATGTGCCGGGGTAGTGGGTAGTGCAGGGAGTGGGCACGAAAATGGCTCACACTCACATGCTCACATCAGGGAAACCTGCATTCCAAACCGAAATCCACAGAGATGATTTTAGAAACACAGGTTTATTATCTGAGTGAGGACTCTATGCTAAGGGGGTGAAGGTTTGATGTCAAGATAAATAAGACCTTGGCTCTGCCCTACAGAGGTCCAGGAACAGGGCTCCTTGTCACACAAGGAGGTCTGTGATGTGGCTGTAAGGGAGGTACACACACAGCTAAAGGAGGACAGGAGGGACAAACTAATTCCAACTGGGAGACTCTGGTGTAAGCACCCACACCTGGCTGAAAATTTAGTTTATTTTCCATTGGCCAACTAGTTAATCCCTCTCTGCTGAAAACTGGGGGCTTGCTACTCTGCCCATAGGCCAGGAGTGTGCTCTTGAAAATTTACGGCGAGAGCATTTGGGATTCTGGGCTTACTGGCAGCTTGTAGAGAGAAAAACTGGGGAGCAGAAGGATTTTGTTCTACAGGATCCCTGTTTTGATCTTAGAGATGGCAAAGTTTAAAAACTCATTTACACCAACAGGCCAATATCCTTGTGGGGCAAGGGGGAGTCAGGATAAACGCTCCCATTTTATAAATGAAGAAATTGAGGACTACAGTGGAAATCTGTAGCAAAAATGCTCTGTCATAGCCCAGATTCTTAGCCCCCATTTTACTCCCTTAGGTAATGCAAAGGGTATTATCTAAAAAAGCACATTGATATCAAGCAAAAGGGAAAATTGAAGAAATATGAAAATAAAATATAACATTATAGAACTTCCAAGTTGCATTAATACTATGCTCCACATTTTGAGAGAGAAGGACTCCCCCTCTTCAACTTGACTTTCAAATATTGGCTTATGGGTCTAGACAGTAAAGGTGCCCAGTAGAGAGAATGGGAGGAGAGACCAGCGTAAATGCTGTAGTACGTAGCAGTAAATCATGGAGACTGAGTGCCCAGCACAAGTCTGGGGCATGGTAGATGCTCCGTAAATGTTTGTTCCTTTTTTTTCCCCTTAGGGATTTAGACCCCCTGGAAGCTGGCATGGCCTCAGCACAGTCATAGCAGAGTAATGGACAATTAGGGCGTTGTTCAGATATCCATAGATAAGAATGCTCTTGAGTTTGGATTGAAACTCTCTCCAAAGCTTTTTAGCTTTTTGATTTATTTGCATGTGTATAATTATAGAAACCAGATTTGGACAAAAAAATCAAGGAGCCACAGTGCTTTTCTTCCTTCGGCTTTCTTTACTTGCACATTAAATATCTTGAAGATCTCTGCATTCTTCACCCTGTGCTCACCGCTGCCATGTAGTTACTGCAGGGGGTGTGGTGGGGGGAGGTGCAGGGAGGCAAATAGCACTTATTGAGTGTCTGCTATTAACTAGGAACTATGTTTAGCATGTTGTGTATATTATTTCATTCTGTTTTCACAACAACCATATTCTTCTGATCATTCCCTTTTTATAGATAAAGAAACTGACGCTCAAGGATGATAAATTATTCAAGTTTATTTAACTAAAATATAACAAAAATGGGACTTAAACTCAAGGTTTATGTTTTATGTCATTTCATGCTAGCTTTGTGCTAGCATTTGGGAAATGGAGTTCTGTAACTAATGGTACCTGTATGGGGTAGGTGGTTGTAGCCATCAGAAGAGAGACTAACACGGCAAGGGTAAAAGAAAAAGGAGATATCTTTGCTTTGCCAAAAACAATCATGATAGCTTACATTAGTATTGTGCCTCCTGGTTTTCAAAATACTTCATGTCAACTTCCCGTTTTACAGATAAGAATACGGAGCCTCAGAGTGTAATTCAAAAGTAACTGGCAAAAGAGAGACTCAAACTCAGAACGTCTGACTTTAACTCAAATTCTACTATTTCTTAGTAGCTTTCCCACATGCTTAGCCTCAGGGACAAAGGAAGGACCGTGGTTAGGTTTAGTGTGAATGTTCTGTGCATATGATGACTCTGGTCAGACTTGACAGGTCTTGTGAAGTCATCCATCTCTGGGCATAAGTGAGGGCTCTGCTCTCCCAATTGTTTAGCAGAATCAGTGAGCAATACGGGATTACTAACTGACTGAATCAATGTTCAGTTGGAACTTGGCTTTGTGTAGTCTTTGACTGCAACCATTTGTTGGATGCCCAAGTCACACAAACTCAGGAACAGAGGAACCCTCCTAAAACCCCTCGTGCTCTGGGTTTTCATGTGTAAAAGCGACAGAGTTGATGGGGATGAAAACTCTGGTTACAGGAATGAGAATTCTCATCTACTCAGTGCCTGGCTTTTGGGCATTCTTGGTGTTCCATGGGAAAGAAAGAACCAAGATAATTTGGAAAATGACAACTTGTTTACATCATCCTACACGACTTCTTTCTGCAAGAGGTTGCCTATTTCTCTACATCCCTTTCATGTTCTGCAATGTGTTTCCTCTACTATTGAAATTCTTCCTGCAACACAGGTCCAAGCGAAGAGAAGTTTAAGGCTGCCATTGAGGGGCTTCCACGGTCTCTCAACCTGTTATTCCTTTCATCAGCTGCACCAGAGTGGCAAGTCTGCACAGGCCCGAGGGGTAGCCAGCCTCCCTTGGGTTTGTCCACAACAGAGAACAACATCTTGCAGAGAGTCTTTTTCAGATTGAGAAACCCTAATCCTGATCTCCTCTTCTGATGATTTTACAAAAATCAAATCGTGTGATAGATGCCCAGATAAACAGGAGAAGTTTGCAATCAAAGCAAGTTCTGGGATGGCGCCGATTAGCAGATTTCTTAATGGCTATGAGCTTGATAATCACTCACCAGGAGTAGCTTCCAGGTGGACCAAACCCATGCATAAGTGCACCCACACCCATGCACACCAACACCTACTTGGCAGGTATATAAGGGGACCCTGACAGTCTCTCAACAGCAGAGTTGAATCTCCAGCCTTAACTCTTCTCGGGAACCTTTGACTGTCCTCACTGGGCAAGGCATCATGAGTTGTCAGATCGCGTACAAATCCAGTGGAAGAGGAGGAGGAGGAGGTAGAGGAAGAAACCTGGGCTTCAGCAGTGGCTCGGCTGTGGTCTCCAGTGGGAGCCGGAGATGGGGCTCCGGCTTCTCCTCCTTGAGCCGCTGTGGTGGTGGTGGAGGGGGCTTCATTGGAGGTGGCTTTGGCAGCCGGAGTCTTGTTGGCCTTGGAGGAAGCAAGAGGATCTCCAGTAGTTTGGCTGGAGGTGGTGGAAGCTTCGGCTCCTTTGGCGGATTTGGTGGCAGAGGAGGTGGCTTTGCAAGTGGTGGTTTTCGTGCAGGAAGCTTTAGTGGAAGCCGCTTTGGAGCTGCCGGTGGCATTGGAGGCTTTAGGGGCCCTGTTGGTGTCCTGCCTGGAGAATTCCCTGGTGGAGGCATCCAAGAAGTCTCCATCAACCAGAGCCTCCTGCAGCCTCTCAATGTGCAAGTTGATCCGGAGATTCAGAATGTGAAGTCTCAGGAGCGGGAGCAGATCAAAATACTCAACAACAAATTTGCCAGCTTCATCGACAAGGTGAGTCGGGAGACGCTGTCTCTTTCTAATGCTCAGGATGCCCTGCTTTCAGTGTTGATCAAAAAGGCAGTAACTCAGAGTCAGTTCATTTAGGAGCCATGGGTTTCGCAGCCATAGGTTGCATTAGGTTATTTGCAATTCTCAACTGGAGAGATGCTGGCATCGTGGGCTACATTTTCTATAACAGTCGGCAGTTAGGAATGATTTTGTCCCTTGGCTTTATTGTTTCAGTCCAAATACAGAATACTTATAAAAAATTCTGAAAACTATGAAAAAAAACTGATATAGGCAACTAATGGACTGACTAGTTCATGCCTCATGACAGCTGGTTTTGGAAGGGATTGGTGAGGGCATCTTCTGAGATAGTCTTTTCTTCCCTAGAAGTTATTACTCTATTAAATTCTGGGACGCTAAGCCTGATAAATGTGTTTTGGGATGAATGAAATTGCTGCCTTCAAGAGAAGCATTCTCAGTTCTGTGTCCATAAGGTCTTTATTGCTGTTACTTTCGAGTATTAGTGCAGTTTCTCTTACTTCAGGGCTGGTGAAGCTTGGAATTTACAGGCTCTTAAAAACCAGGCCGAGGAGCCCTGCCTTCCAGTACTCTCATACTCAGTATCCCTGGGAGCAGTGCCAGTGAATGCCTGCTTCTGGTTTTCCCCAGAATTTATGGCAGGAATTCAGCTAGGATTGTGGAGGAAAATGGCCTGGAGTCTCGGGAGCAGCTGCAAAACAAAACAGTGGGCAGTAAAGTAGGAAAGAAAGTTCTCTACAGGGAGAGGGCCAAATGAAGTGTTAATAGTCTGTAGAATTTTCCAAGTATGCAGGCAGGGAGATCAGAAGCTCTGTCTGGTCTGATCTGGCACCCAGCTGTCAGGACAGAGCCTTGTAGATTCTCTAATTCTCAAAGCAAGACCAGAGCTGACTCTGGGCCACGTTGCTCTCTGAGCTGATGGGTGCTCCTTAGAGCTCACGTACTCTCCTTCTGGTCTTGGTAGGTGCGGTTCCTAGAGCAGCAGAACCAGGTACTGCAAACAAAATGGGAGCTGCTGCAGCAGATAGATACCTCCATTAACATCTACAGCTTAGAGCCCTTATTTGAGCAATACGTCAGAAACCTCAGAAATAGAGTGGACCAACTGAGGAATGACCAGTCTCTGAAATATTTGGAACTGAAGAACATACAGGACCTGGTGGAGGATTACCGGAAGAAGTAAGGAAGCCTGACTGGGCAGTTCTTGACTCCTGTTCTAAAAGATTTCCAGAAAGCGGCAGGCTAAGACTATGGATCTCTATGTTGCAAGTCTTTTCTTAAGTTCGAGGCAAATCGGGTTGGCATTTGTGGAAATCTTCATTTTCTCAGAAGGTGGAAGTAGTTTAGTGGTTTTATTGCTCAGAAGAAGAGGGTGGTCAAGATGTTCTAGGTTAGTAATAGGAAAGCAATGATAGGCAATGCCACTTTTAGTCTAGGTTGCTGGACTTCAGACTTACCTCTTCTGCACCTCCTAATCACCTCTACTTTCCAACAGGTATGAGGAGGAGATCAACAGGCGGACAAATGCAGAGAATGAATTTGTGACCCTCAAGAAGGTGAGCAAATTCTTTATGGATGAAGGTCACATCTGAAATGAATAATAAAAGAGGGTCTGCAAATACTAATCAGAAAGAAGTCAGGATGTGGAGAACCAGGCCCAATGAATATCTGAAACTGAGCTCCACCCCTGCCCCCCATTATCATGGACCTGGACTTATTGAGGCATTCTGTTTCTCTTGATTTCTCAGCACCTGGTGTAGGGAGCAAGGAGGCAAGTTCTCAGCAAGTCAGCCAAGCTCCCTTGATTGTGTTACCAAGGGGTAGGGTAATTCAGGAATTGTGATCCACCTGGAGTAAAAATGAGTAGACTCCCAACTTCTACTTGGAAAACCCCCTCACAGCTGATGACTTGCCCTTGGACGAATATGGCTTCATGATGTCTGTTGTTCCTCTAGGATGTGGATGCTGCTTATATAAACGAGGTGGACCTTCAGGCCAGAGTTGACAACTTGCGTCAGGAAATTGACTTCCTCACAACACTGTACCGAGTGGTAAGTTTTCTAATATCAACCAAGTTTACCCACCTGGAGAACCTTTAAGCCTAAACCCACCACTAGCCACGAAAATACAGGTGTATCTTCCATATCTTGATTGATGTCCCGCCTAAGCTGTATGTTGTTTTAACACTATAAGAGTCACCAGACTATTATGTCTTGCAGGAGTTGTCTCAGCTACAGACTCAGATCAGTGAAACCAATGTTATCCTCTCCGTGGACAACAACCGCAGCCTGGATCTGGACAGCATCATCGCCGAGGTCAAGGCTCAGTATGAGGAGATTGCCCAGAAGAGCAAGGCTGAGGCCGAGGCCTTGTACCAGACTAAGGTGAATGACCTGAATGCTTAGTTAGTTCCTTTGAAATGTCTCGTCTTGCTATCCTGTGTTATCTTTTATATCTGTGTGCCTGAGCCATGGTGTGCTTTGCCCACAGCTAATTGTCTTGATCTGTCATCTTTAGTATGAAGAGCTCCAAATCACCGTTGGCAGACATGGGGAGAGTTTGCATTCTTCAAAGGCGGAGATTTCTGAGCTGAGTCGGCAGATCCAGAGACTTAGATCTGAAATTGAGAGTGTCAAGAAGCAGGTAATTGATCCATCTTTCCGGTGCTCAGCTGTATGGAATGGGGGCCCCTAGGGTAATTGGAGGGTGCTTTTCTAGTAATGGATCTTTTAATCCATACCAAGGCTACATGATTATCCCCAGTTCCTTTGGTGACTAGGCTGTCTTCCAGAATTTGGCCATCATGCTTGGTTCTCCTTAGGGAACTTGAGAAATAACCTAGTAGAGAAATAGATGTGATGGTCAGTGCGGTCCATGAGCCAAAGTGAGACTTAAGAGGTGGTGAGTTAAGAGGAAAGGCAGCCAGGAGATTTGAGGTGAGGCATTTAGAAGAACATCAAATCTGTAATGGGTAGAGGAGCCTTGACTCGGGGCCAAGAGATATTGTTGCACCCACTTTAAGGATTTTCAAAGGAAACTGACACGGTGATGTGCTAGGTATCTGCTCCCCTGTCAGAAGCGGGAGAACACATGAGATGACTCAAGCTCCAGTGATTCTGTTGGACTCAGTGCAGTAGCCTCAGTGGGGTGGAGAGATCAACTTGGAATGAGAATGCTAAGGTGAGATATGAGAGGGTGTAATGTGCTGAATTCTCCTTTCTCAGATCTCTCAGCTGCAGCAGTCCATCAGTGATGCCGAGCAGCGTGGTGAGATGGCCCTTAAAGATGCCCAGGCCAAGCTGCAAGACTTGGAGGAGGCCCTGCAGAAGGCCAAGGCAGACCTGGCCCGCCTGCTGCTGGACTACCAGGAGCTGTTGAACACCAAGCTGTCCCTGGATGTGGAAATTGCCACCTACAGAGCCCTCCTGGAAGGAGAGGAGAGCAGGTAAGAAAGGGACTCTGGGCAATTTGGCCGCTTCTTGTGGGCTTTCTTCCTTTCAAGCGGACTATTGCTCGAGATGCAGCCATCTGACTGCAGCCTGTTCTGGGTATGTGGAAAGGAAGGTACATGGCTCAGGAGGAAAGAGTTGGTTTCACTTTGGGAGCCAGAGTCAGTCTCAAACTCTTTCTGAAGGCTGTAGCATCTCTATGAAGAGCTTTGAGATGGAGCAATTTATTCTTCTTCTGGACTGGGTCAGGTGCCATCTGGCCCAAAGGCAATGCCTTTTAGAGGTGGCCTCCTTAGCCACAAGACTCTTGTCTAATTTAGATGGAGATTTCTCCCTGTTTGTATTCATGCTGAGGAAAATGGTAGCGGGTTGGGTCGCCAAAGTAGACTGGATTAGGTTTCAGATCAAGTGGACTGGAGGAACCCCAGATGGAATCCAGCTGGGGAGAATCTTTGAGAAGGCTGGGAGGGCATGGGGAAGGGACCTGTGAGGCTGGAGAGTCATGAGAGATTTGCTTTTCTTTTTCCTACAGGATATCTGGAGAGTGTGCCCCGAACGTGAGTGTGTGTAAGTACAAGCCACATTTCTCAGGGGCTGGTGCAGATTTGGCTGGTTGGAAAGGGGCTTGAGACCGAGAATAAATGAGTTTCCCCTTGCAGCTGTGAGCAGCAGCAACACCAGCATCAGTGGAGGTGGTGGCCGAGGAAGCGGTACTTTTGGCGCTGGCGGTGGCGGTAGTTATGTGTCCGGAGGAGTCAGTTACAGTTCTGAAGGCGGCAGTTACAGCTCCGGAGCCGGCGGCGGCAACTATGGCTTTGGAGGCAGCACTGGCAGCTACAAAGGTGGCTCTGGAGGGGGCGGCGGCAGCTCTGGCGTCCAAAGTTCTGTTTATGGGAGATCTGGAGGCAGCTATGTCTCCGCAGGAGGGCAACGATACAGCTCTGGGGGCGTCAAGAGCTCAGGTGGCAGCTCCAGTGTGAAGTTTGGTGCCACTACTTATTCTCAAAGGTTCAGATAAAGGTGCTGTCTACCCTGTTAGCTCTTCCTCTCCATCACTACCAAACATGCTTGGAAAGACCAAGGTCAATTGCCCCAGCCTTTTTGGAGAAAAGAGCTATGATCTGTTATACTGGTTTACTCTATTTCCCTAGCTCTTTCTTTTCTGCTCTGCTTCCCAGAGAAGTTTTCAGACCAGTGGCAAGGTCAGTCCCCTGACTTTGACCATGCTTTGTGCTTTGCTTGAGACACAGTCCAGCAATGACCACTGCACACGTTACATTTCAAAGCACCTCCTTAAGCCAGCCAGAGGAGGGCCAGTTGGACCCATGGCTTCTTGGCCACACACACGGAGCACAAGCTCTGGAAAGTTCCTTTGTACCTTCTCTCTTGCGATAACCTGTGTGCTGCTTTGATTCTGTACATAAGGTGTAAGCCAGTTGTTTATCTTGTGTGGAGAGGTTTAAACTCCCTATTTTCTTATGTTGCTGCAATAAACTGCATTTGAAATTCTCTATGAGTCTTAATCTCTTTTGTTCATGGCACTGTCTACCCTGGACGGGTGCTTTGTGGGAGTGAAAGAAGACACTAGAGCCACATGGCATATGGGGAGTTTTGACAAGCGAACATGTACGAGGCTAATCAGCAACAGTGAACCAGGGAGGTAGGACAGAGAGCAAGCTCTTTCACAGAGGGTGGTGATGTCATGGAGAAATGGAGAGACGGTGGCAGGTTTCATTTGAGAAGACTTTCTTGAAAAGGGCAATGAGCAAGCAGCTTGGGAAGGAGGGGTTTAACATTGAGAAGAGGGGAAAGTATTACATGGAAAAGTAATTGCATATGTGGAGTAGCTAATGATGAGAGGGGTGTGGATAAGGTAGGGTTAGAAGCTACAGTAGCCAGAATACAGACCTTGGCTTGGCGAGTTCAAGAACTGAGAGTGGCAATGAGGACTTGGATAGACCATCTCTCCTCTCTGTCAGGGCACCATTCAAAGCTTTGCTTAATCTAAAAGTTCCCTTTTGACACATAGCCTGTACCGTGAACTAGCATGACAAGATAGCATAGTGGTCAGAAGCATGGACATTTGAGCTCAGAATACTTAGTTTTGAAGCTTACCACCACCATCGACTAGTTCTGTGATAATGTTCAAGTTATGAAACTTCTTGTACTTCAGTTTTATTATGTCTAAAGTGGGGATAATAATGCCTCCCTTATGGGAATTTCCCTGGGTATGCAGAAGGGAAAGGAACATGGAGCAGGAGGAAAGACTTTGTTCCACTTTGGAAACCAGAGTTACGATTGAATAAGATGACGAGTGAGCATTGCTTTGCACATAGTAGCCACTCAGTAAGTGCCAATTTTAATAATAACAGGAATGATGATAACGATGATGATTTGGTTATTGTAACATTGCTTGTTGGTCTCCAAACAGCTCAGCAGATGCTTGCTCTTAGGAACGAGTGAACATCAACTTCCCAACGGTTCGATGACCACAAAAATGTCAGTCAACTTCTCTGAGGATTAATTTTCTTAGTTTCCAATTTTGAAAAGGCATTTTTGGCTCCATCATCAACCAGGGCTGAGGGGGAATAAAGAGTGTATAGACCAGTGAGAATATTAGATAAACACTACTTGGGCGAGTTCTGACCTTCCTCCAAAACCATCCCTTCAGCAGAGCCATTGCTTGCCTGAACTGATGTGAGAGTTTGGGAAGCATTACGGTAGAGTAGAGAAAAGAAGGCATTTTGATCAGAGTGGCATTTGAAGCCTCTCTGATGTCTAAGGGGCAGATAAAGGAAACTAATCCATAGTCTACTGGATGTGTGGATCCTTGGACCAGTCACTTCACTATCCTGAGCCTCAGTTGGCCTGTAGGTGAAATGGGGATGAGAGTGTTTGCCTCTGGACAACAAGAGGATATAAACTATAATGTGAAAATGCTTTGTGACCTGTGAGTGTGTTATATGAAAGTTGCTAAATTAAAAGGGAATGACAAAGGAGTGGAAGGAGGCAGCTGCTTGCTCAGAGCCTGAAAAGAGGGCAGTACTGTGATGTGGTCTCTGTGGTCCAGTGACAGCTCTGTAGGGACATAAAATAGATTTTGTTAATGCACACAAAGTTGAATCGTCTTACATGCTGAGGTTGACTTAGAGACCCAAACACACAAGAGATGGGTGCATAAACAAGAATATCTATGCATTAACTTATGGGAGAACCTACATTTTTCATTGCGTGATGCACCAGAGCTTCCCTGTCCTGCTATCAAGATACCTGGAAAAGTGAATTAGTCACAAAAGACAGCTTGTGTTTGAGGTATCAAACGGTGGGAGTTCTAATTGGTGGGTGGCCTTGAGGGAGATTATCTATCCTCCTCCACGGGAGAGTGGGGCTCATAGGTCACCAGATACAGCACCTTTGTCCCTGGGACACTGATGAATGAACAGTGGTATATTCTTGGATTCTGGACCCCATTTTCTAGGTTCTTTCTTAGGTTACAAATTTCTTTAGTCACATTTCGGTATTCACGATATCCCTGTTCATCTTGTTTGTGATTGAGTTTTCTTGGAAAGGTCAGACATGAAACAGAGACTACTACAAGCAATAGTGAAACTGATCAAGGCCTATAAGGTCACAAGGTCTCAATGAAAACCTTGCACAAGTCAGTATAAGATGAAGAAGTAACCTGAGTGAGATCAAGTGCCCAAAGCACTAGAAATACGTTGTTGTTGTTGTTAGGTGCTGTCAAGTTGGTTCTGATTCATAGCGACCCTGTGAACAAAGAGGGAAACACTGGCCAGTCTTGAGCCATCCTTACTATCATTGTTATTGTTGAGTCAGTTATTGCAGCCATTGTGTCAATCCATCTCTTTGAGGGTCCTCCTCTTTTTTGCTGACCTACTTTACCAAGCATGATGGCCTTCTCCAGGGACTGATTCCTCCTGATAACATGTCCAAAGTATGTGAGACGAAGTCTCGCCATCCTTGTTTCTAAGGAGCATTCTGGCTGTACTTCTTCCAAGACAAATTTGTTCGTTCTTCTGGTAGTCCATGGTATATTCAGTATTCTTTGACAACCGTATAATTTAAAGACATCAATTCTTCTTTGGTTTTCCTTATTTATTCTCCGATTTTCTTGTGTATATGAGGAGATTGAAAACAGCATGGCTTGATTTAGACGCACCATAGTCTGTAAGGTGACATCTCTGCTTTTTAACACTTTAAATAGTCCTTTGCAGCAGATTTGCCCAATGCAATATGTCATTTGATTTTTTGACTGCTGTTTCCCTGGGCATTGATCGTGGATCCAACTAAAATGAAATCTTTGCGCACTTCAATATTTATGTGCTTATCATGAACCAGAAATACGGTAAAGGAAAAATCCAGATTCAGTTCTGCTCAACAAACATTTCCTGCACACCTACTGTGTGTTAGTTACTGGGCCAATCATTGGGGTACTGTGATGAGTGCGACATTGTTCGTCCCCTCAAGGAGCTTAGAGACTTGGGTAGTGGGGAGTATGTAAATATGTACTTACAATGCATATGACTCATGCAATGACAGAACACATACAAAGCACAGAAGTGGTACGTACAGAAGTGAGGGTGATTAAATGTGATGCCTGGGAAAAGGTGAATAGGAGTTTGGCTGGCTGACAAAGACATTCAAGGCAAAACATTCAAGGCAGAGAAGACACTCTAGGCAGAGAGCATAATATGGGTAAAAATACAAAACAGTGAAACTGCATGAAATGTTTGAGCATCTAAAGGAGCATGAAGTTAGTGACAAGAAATGAGGTTGAAAAGTTTGTTAGATCCAATCAAGAAGGGCTTTGTGGGTCATTCAAAGGAGTCTGGACTCCAGTTTCTGGGTCAGAAGTTCTTAGATGGAGTTTTGGGACCTATTGGCTTATTACAACCTACTAGTTACTGGGTCAGTAGTAGCGAAAGGGGGTGTCTAACTACTAGTGGAAGAGGAGTTGGGCATGAACTACACAGCTTGTCTTGTTCTTGAGGATTTCCCAAGAAATCGGATCTATCTGAGGGAGGCTGTTCATGAAAACGTGTTTTTTTAAGGTATTTTATGGCTGAAACCGCTGTGACAGGTGGGGAAGAGCCAGTAAAAGGATTTAATAGGAGAGTGATATGATCAGATTGGTGTTTCAGAAGGATCACTCAGGGCAAATTGAAGGGGGCAACATTCACAGCAGGATGACTTATTAGTAGACTATGGCAAAGGTACAGGAAAAAAAGTGATCAGGGCTTGACTCTCAGTTCAAGTCCTTAGAGATGGTAGAGTGGCCAGAGAGGAGGGCATGCATTACAGAGATAGGTAGGAGTCAAATCATCAGGACTTGGTGATGGATTGGATGTGGGGTGAGGCAAAGACCAGAGTTTAGAGTGGCTTCCAAGTTCCTGGCTTGGGTAATAACAGAATACAGCAAGAGGGCTAGTGGGGAGAGACAATGAGCTAGCCCTTTTGAGGTTCCTTAGCCTTATCCATATAGTGAGTGGGGCTAGAGGTGTAAGGATTCCCTTGGTGATACAAATGGTGATACAAACACACTCAGCTGCTAACTGAAAGGCTAGTAGTTCATGTCCACCCAGAGGCACCTCAGAAGAAAGGCCTGGCAATCTACTTGAAAATCCTATAGGCCTGACTTCTGGGCAATGTGGCACTATAAACAGAAGCACCACACCATCCCTCCACAGCAAAGACCTGGAAAACTGAGTCAAACAGGAACAAACGTCAATCCTGAAACCCAAAGCATCAAATGAAGAGATAAAAAACTCAGCCAAGCACCGAATGGAATAAGAAACTGAAAGAGAACGGAGAGCGAGGAGAGATACATGCAGAGGTCCCCTATCAGCTAACGCAGCACAGATTTGCCATCTTGGACTCCTATCGGAGATGAGCGAACAGGGGGGTGCAAGAAAGCAGCTTCATGGAGCTTCCAGCAGGCGACAGAACAACCGGTAACCACCCCCCACGTTTCTTGCCCCGCACTCGGCCTCCTCTGCTTCCTGCGGCCAGTCTCTTGGCTGGGAAGCACTGACTTCACGCCGATGCCGCTTGGATTCCACCGGCCCACACCGGCTTGCACCTTAAGTGCATTTGTTGGCTGCTGGTGTTCCTTTTTTTGCATCTTTTGATTTGTCCTTACCTCTCACCACTTCCTCCTCCTTTCTCTCAAATACCTGGCTCTGTGTGCTATTTTTGCTTCTTCCTAAATGGCTGTGAAACTCCGCTCGACTGTGAAACTGCTTCTTGGCCCATGTGGCCACAGTGATGGGATCCCCAGGGCTTTTGTTTTGTTCATTTGTTCTGATTTCTTCTGTTTTGATTTGTTTGTTTGTTTTCTTTGCTGTTTACGGCTTGGGATCCCCTTCTAGCCGGGCAGTACTGCACGGCTTGGGAGCTACCCCTTTACTCTGCAAAGACGCGCAGTGGGAATCCCTGAGGGCATTTCTTTTTTCTTGTTTTTTTGTTTCTTTGTTTTGTTTGCTTCTCTCTCTTTTTCCCTTTTTGTCTTTCCTCATTTCTCAGTTTTTCGCATCTCTGTACTTACCTTCTCTTCCTGTCTCCTGAATAACTGGTGCTGTGTGATGCCTCTACCCGTTCTAGCCAGGCTGTACTTCATGGCCTGGGAGCCACTTCCCCAGTATTCACAGCTGCACCAGTGGGATCCCTGGGGGCTTTGTTTTTCACTTTTTTCTCCTAATATTTATTTATTTATTTATTTTCTTTGACCCTTTTCCTCTTCTTTTTTTTTTTTTTCCTCTATTACTTGATCTCTCATCTCTCCACTCCAATGGCAAGCTCCCTTAGCACTGTTTTTTGTTTGTTCATTTATTTGTTTTTGGCTCCTATACTTCTCTCCTCTTTCTCATCTTTCACATATCCATCTTAGCTCCACACATCACAATCTACCCCCTCCTTCCTGCCTACCTGCAGCATGCGCTGAACATCACACCCCCAAGCAGCACAGGCACAGCATATCAGAACCTGCCCAGCACTTATTACTGGCCTGCTCTGTCAGCCCTAGTATGTGCCACTAACAACCCATCCCAGAAACTCCCCTTCAGCTGGATCTGCCCTGCTGCACGATAGCTGAGTGACTGATGCTGCCCACTGGACAACGAGGTGAAAATTATCATGCCTACAGACGAGCAAATGACAACGAATGCACAGCCTGCCTGCTTAGACATAACTAAATAAAATGAAAAGCAGGATGAAACAAACAAATCTACAGTCAATAAACGAGGAAAATAACTCCTGAATGTCCTGAAGACAGCAGACAATATCAAAACATATACAAAACAGGACAGGATGGTTCCAGTAGGCATCCAAAATAAAACACCAGATGACTTTCCAGTAGAAGAAATGGCACTAGAACTACCTGATAAGGAATTCAAATCTCTAATATTCAGAGTTATCTAAGAGTTGAAGCAAAAAGCAGACAAAAATGAGGAAAAAAGAGACAAATTCATGGAAAGGCATACAAGTTCATGGAAAATACAGACAAAAAAATGGAAGAATTCAGGAAAATAATAAAGGAACAAAATGCTAAAATAAATTCACAACTAGAAATTATACAAAAACAACAATTAGAAATCCAAAAGATGAACAACAAGATTTCAGAAATGGACAGTGTCATAGAAGGGCTGAGGAGCAGGTTTGAAATGATGGAAGATAGGATCAGCAAAATTGAAGACAAGCACTTGGATACAATTCTGTTCGAGGAAAAATCGAAAAAAGAACAAAGAAAAATGAAGAAACCCTGAGAATTATGTAGGATCCAATCAAAAGCAAAAATTTGCAAGTGATCAGAGTTCCAGAACAGGTGGATAAAACAGAAAACAAAGAGAGGATCATTGAAGAACTGCTGACAGAAAACTTCCCCAATATCATGAAAGATGAAAAGCAGACAATCCGAGAAGCTCAAGGAACCCCATATAAGATAGACCTCAAAAGAAAATCACAAAGGCATACCATAATCACATTCGCTAAAACCAAAGACAAACAAAGCATCCTGAGAGCAGCTTGAGAAAACCAAAAAGCCACATACAGAGGAGGAACAACAAGACAAAGCTTGAATTATTCAGCAGAAACCGTGCAGGCAAGAAGGCAATGGGATGACATATATAAAACCTTGAAAGAAAAAAGTTGCCTGCCAAGAATAATATAACCTGCAAAACTCTCATTTCAAATATAATGGTGTCATTAGGACATTTCCAGATAAAGAGAAATTAAGGGAATATGTAAAACCAAACCAAACTTACAAGAAATATTAAAGGGAGTACTTCAATCTGAGAACAAACAACATCAGACCACAGGCTTAATCTAGGATGAAGGATTGTACCAGCCAGATACCAACCTAGGATGAACTCTCAATGACTATCCAAAACCAAAAGAAGCACAACAGGGAAACAGAGGGGTTAACCTGTAAATGAAAACAAGATCAGAACAATAAAAGAGTGAATAAATGGTGTAGGTATAGAATCATCTAATGAAGAGGAAGGCAAGGTGATACCAAACAATAATAGACTTCTTCAAACCTAGGCAGATAAGGGTAAATTTCAAGGTAAGCACAAAGAAAGTTGACAAACCTACTCAGCAAAATAAAGAAGAAAAACATAAAGTTTCAGTAAAAACAAAGTCTACAAAAACAAAAGCAATAGAAACAAATCCACAAACAAAAGAAATTCAGCACAGGAGAGTAAGAGGAACAAAGAAAACAGCACCACAAAAAAGAAAAAAACACTACAAAATGACAGCAATAAACTCACACCTGTCAATAATTACTCTGAATGTAAAGGGCCTAAATACACCCATAAAGAGATGGAGAGTGACAGAATGGATAAAAAAACTGGATCCATCAATATGCTGTTTACAAGAGACATGCCTTAGAAAGAAAGACATAAATTTATTAAAAATCAAAGGATGGAAAAAAAATATATCAAGCAAACAGCTACCAAAAAAGAGCAGGAGTGGCAATACTAATCTGAGATAAAATAGACTTTAAAGAAAAATCCACCATAAAAGACAAAGAAAGAAACTATATAGTGATTAAAGGGACCATCCATCATGAAGACATAACCATAGTAAACATCTACGCACCCAATGACAGGGCTCCAAAATACATAAAACCAATTCTAACAGCACCAAAAAGAGAAATTGACAATTCCACAATAATAGTAGGAGACTTCAACACACCACCCTGGGTAAAGGACAGAACACCTAGAAAGAAACTCAACAAAGATACAGAAGACCTAAAGGGCACGATCAGCCAACTTGACCTCATAGACATATATAGAACACTCCACCCAACAGCTGCAAAGTTTAAATTCTTTTCTAACACACAAGGAATGTTCTACAGAAGAGACCACATCTTAGGCCACAGAGCAACTCTGAACAAAACACAAAATACGGAGCTAATACAAAGTATCTTCTCTGACCACAATGCCATAAGGTAGAAATTAACAACAGGAAGAGAAAGGAAAAAAAAAAAAAATCAGTTACATGAAAACTGAATAACACTCTGCTTACAAACGACTGGGAAATAGAAGAAATCAGAGATGGAATAAAAAATTCCTAGAATCAAATGAAAATGAAAACACATCATACCAAACCCTTTGGGACACAGCAAAGGCAGTCCTCAGAGGACAATTTATAGCAATAGAGGCACATATCAAAAAAGAAGAAAGGGACAAAATCAAAACGTTAACTACAGAACTCAAACAAATAGAAAGAGAACAACAAAAAAAGCCTACAACCACCGGAAGAAAGGAAATAGTAAAGATCAGAGCAGAAATCAATGAAATAGAGAACAGAAAAACAATAGAAAGAATCAACAAAACCAAAAGGTGGTTCTTTGAAAGAATCAACAAAATCGACAAACCACTGGCCAGACTGACAAAAGAAAAACAGCAGAGGGCACAAATAACCCAAATAAGAAATGAAATGGGGGACATTACAACAGACCCAACTGAAATAAAAAGGATTATAACAGAATATTATGAAAAACTATATTCCAACAAATTTGAAAACCTAGAGGAAATGGATAAATTTCTAGAAACATACGGCCTACCCAAACTACAACAAAGTGATATTGAAAATCTGAACAGACCCATAACAAGAGAAGAGATTGAAAAGGTAATAAAAAAACTCCCAACCAAAAAAAGCCCTGGCCCAGATGGCTTCACTGGAGAATTCTACAAAACATTTACAGAAGAGCTCGTACCAGTTCTACTCAAGTTATTTCAGAGCATAGAAGAGGAAGCAACACTTCCAAATTCATTCTATGAAGCCAGCATAACGCTGATACCAAAACCAGGCAAAGACATCACAAAAAAAGAAAATTACAGACCAATATCTCTCATGAATATAGATGCAAAAATTCTGAACAAAATTCTAGCCAATAGAATTCAGTATCATATCAAAAAAATAATACACCACGACCAAGTAGGATTCATACCAGGTATGCAAGGATGGTTTAACATTAGAAAATCCATCAACGTAATCCACCACATAAATAAAAGGAAAGAAAAAAATCACATGATTATCTCAATTGATGCAGAAAAGGCATTTGACAAAGTCCAACACCCATTCCTGATAAAAGCTCTCAATTAAATAGGTATAGAAGGGAAATTTCTCAACATAATAAAGGGCATCTATGCAAAACCAACAGCCAACATCATTCTTAATGGAGAAAGGCTGAAAACATTCCCCCTGAAAACAGGAACAAGACAAGGATGCCCTTTATCACCACTCCTATTTAACATTGTGCTGGAAGTTCTAGCTAGAGCAGTAAGGCAACAAAAAGAAATAAAGGGCATCCAAATTGGTAATGAAGAAGTTAAACTCTCCCTGTTTGCAGATGATATGATACTATACATAGAAAACCCTAAAGACTCCACGAGAAATTTACTGGAAGTAATAGAAAGATTCAGCAGAGTAGCAGGATACAAGATAAACATTCAAAAATCAGTTGGATTCCTATACACCAGTAAAGAGAACGATGAAAAGGAGATCAGGAAATCAATACCATTTTCAATAGCCCCTAAAAAGATAAAATACTTAGGAATAAATCTGACCAGGAATATAAAAGGCCTATACAAAGAAAACTACAAAACACTGCTGCATGAAACCCAAAGGGATCTACATAAATGGAAAAACATACCATGCTCATGGATAGGCAGACTCAACATTGTGAAAATGGCAATTCTACCTAAAGCAATCTACAAATACAATGCAATTCCGATACAAATACCAACAACATTCTTCAAAGAGATGGAAAAACTAATTATTAACTTTATATGGAAAGGGAAGAAACCTCGAATAAGTAAAGCACTACTGAAGAAGAAGAATAAAGTTGGAGGACTCACACTACCTGACTTGAGAACCTACTATACAGCTACAGTACTCAAAACAGCCTGGTACTGGTACAACAACAGAGACATTGACCAATGGAACAGAATTGAGAACTCAGATGTAAATCCATCCACCTACGGTCACCTGTTTTTTGACAAGGGCCCAAAATACATCAAATGGGGAAAAGACAGTCTTTTTAACAAATGGTGCTGGCAAAACTGGATATCCATTTGTAGAAAAATGAAACAGGACCCATACCTCACACCATATACAAAAACTACTTCAAAATGGATCAAAGACCTGAATATAAAGCCTCAAACTATAAAATTCATAGAAGAAAAAATAGGACCAATACTTCAGACCTTAATACATGGCATTAACAGGATACAAACCATAAACATCAACACAAAAAACCCAACAGATAAACTAGATAATTGGGATCTTCTAAAAATCAAACATCTATGCTCTTCAAAAGATTTCACCAAAAGAGTTAAAAGAGAACCTACAGACTGGGAAAAAATTTTTGGACAGTACAAGTCAGACAAAGGTCTAATCTCCATAATCTACAAGAAAATCCAACACCTCTACAACAAAAAGACAACCAATCCTATCAAAAAATGGGCAAAGGAAATGAACAGACACTTCACCAAGGAAGACATTCAAATGGCCAACAGACACATGAGGAAATGCTCGCGATCACTTGCCATTAGAGAAATGCAAATTAAAACCACAATGAGATACCATCTCACCCCGGCATTACTGGCACGAATCAAAAACACTGGAAATAACAAATGTTGGAGGGGCTGCGGGGAGACGGGAACTCTTATACACTGCTGGTGGGAATGCAAAATGATACAGCCATTTTGGAAAATGATATGGCGTTTCCTCAGAAAGCTAGAAATAGACGTACCATTCGATCCAGCAATCCCACTCCTAGGAATATATCCTAGAGAAATAAGAGTCATCACTCGAATAGACATATGCGCACCTATGTTCATGGCAGCATTATTCACAATAGCAAAACGATGGAAACAACCTCGATGTCCAACAACAGACGAATGGATACACAAACTATGGTACATACACACAATGGAGTACTATGCAATGAGAAAGAACAATGAATCGGTGAACCATCTCATAACATGGATGAAACTGGAGGACATCATGCTGAGTGAAATAACTCAATCACAAAAGGACAAATATTGTATGAGACATCTATTGTAAAAACCCATGAAAAAATTCACATGCAAAATGTAACAATCCTTGTTGGTTACCAGGTATGGGGGGGGGGGATACTAAATAGGTAATAGGTAAGTGGTAACTTGGGTGAGAGATGAGATAGTACATAGTACAGGGGAAACTAACACAACCTGCACAAGGAAAGGTCATGGAGGCCCTATAGACACATCCAAACCCCCCGAGGGACTGAGTTGTTGGACGGAGGGCTCTGGGGACCATGATCTCGGGGAACATCTAGCTCAATTGGCATGACACTACTTATAAAGATAATGCTCTACATTCTACCTTGGTGAGTAGTGTCTGGGGTCTTAAAAGCCTATGAGTGGCCATCTAAGATACTCCACTGATCTCATCCCTTCGGGAACAAGGGAGAACGAAGAGAACAGGATACAAGGAAAAGATCAGTCCGAAGGACTAATGGTCCACAGCTACCAAGGCCTCCACGGGACTGAGCCCAGTACAGCTGGATGGTGCCCGGCTACCACCAATGACTCCTCTGACCAGGATCACAACAGAGGGTTCTGGGCAGAGCTGGAGTAGGATGTAGAGCATAATTTTAACTCCCAAAAAAAAAAAAAAAAAATAAGAAGACCAGATATACTGGCCTAAAGAATACTAGAGAAACCTCGAGAGTGTGGCCCCCAGACACCCTTTCAGCTCAGAGGGGAAGTTACCTTCAAGGTTCGATGTTAAGCCTGGGAATGGACACCCCAGTAAAACTAAATGGGACTAACGATGTACAGGAGTCCGGTGACAAGGGCCAGAAGGCAGAGGGAGAGTAGGAAACTGATGATAAGGAACACAAATTGAATAAGGACACTGTCGATGTATTGTGAGATTGTTGACCACTGCTATAGGGCAACATTTGTAGTAACTATTAAATGGGAGGCTTTTTTGTCCTGTAAGCCTTCATCTTGGGCGAGAATGGCAGCACAATTGGAAGAGCATAGTCAATATCACTTAAATGTGTAAGTAAAAAGTTTTGAAATGGTGTTTAAATAAAATAAAAATAAATAAATAAATAAATAAACAAATGAGACTAAAGAGGTACAATAGTCCACTGACAAGGTCCAGAAGACAGAAGGGGACAAGGAAGCCCCCTGGTGATAGGGAACACAAGGTGGAGTAAGGATATTCTTGATGTGCTGTGAGATTGTTAACCATTGTCATAGGGCAACATGTGTAGTAACTGTTAAATGAAAAACTATTTTGTTCTGTAAGCCTTCATCTTAAGTGAGAATAACAGCACAGTTGGAAGAGCGTAGTCAATGTCACTGAACTGTGAATGTAGAAAATTTTGAAACGGTGTATCTTTGGCCATCTGCAATTTTCATCAAAAAAAATGGTTGAGAATTTAGAGGCTTAATACGTTGTGGGGTTGTTAACCAATGTCAAAAAAAACAACATGTGTACTACTATTTCATGAGAAACTATTTGCTCTGTAAGCTTTCACTTGAAGTACAATAAAATATATATATATAAAAAAAAAAAAAAAAACCTACCAACAACAACAACAAAAAGCCCCGGCCCAGATGGCTTCACTGGAGAATTCTACCGAATATTCAGAGAAGAGCTTATACCAGTACTAGTCAAACTATTTCAGAACACAGAAAAGGAAGTGACACTTTGGAATTCATTCTATGAAGCCAGCATAACCCTGATACCAAAACCAGGCAAAGACTCCACAAAAAAAGAAAATTACAGACCAATATCTCTCATGAATATAGATGCAAAAATTCTGAACAAAATTCTAGCCAATAGAATTCAGCATCATATCAAAAAAATAATACACCACGAGCAAGTAGGATTCATACCAGGTATGCAAGGATGGTTCAACATTAGAAAATCAAACAACGTAATCCACCACATAAATAAAAGGAAAGAAAACAATCACGTGATCATCTCAATTGACGCAGAAAAGGCATTCGACAAAGTCCAACACCCATTCCTGAAAAAAACTCTCAAGAAAATAGGTATAGAAGGGAAAGTTCTCAACATAATAAAGGGTATCTATGCAAAACCAACAGAAACATCATTCTTAATGGAGAGAGGCTGGAAATATTCCCCTCGAGAACAGGAACAAGACAAGGATGCCCTTTATCACTCTCCTATTTAACATTGTGCTGGAAGTCCTAGCTAGAGCAATAAAGCAAGAAAAAGAAATAAAGGGCATCCAAATTGGTAATGAAGAAATTAAACTGTCCCTATTTGCAGATGATATGATACTATACATAGAAAACCCAAAAGACTCCAGGAGAAAACTACCGGAACAAATAGAAAGATTCAGCAGAGTAGCAGAATACAAGATAAACGTACAAAAATCAGTTGGATTCCTGTACATCAATAAAGAGAATGATGAAAAGGAAATCAGGAAAACTACCATTATAATAGCCCCTAAAAAAAAAAAAAGAACTATTTAGGAATAAATCTAACCAGGGATGTGAAAGACCTATACAAAGAAAACTCCAAAACACTATTGCAAGAAACCAAGAGATCTACATAAATGGAAGAACATACCATGCTCACGGATAGATAGACTCAACATTGTGAAAATGACAATTCTACCCAAAGCAATTTACAAATACAATGCAATCCCCATCCAAATACCACAAACATTCTTTAAAGAGATGGAAAAACTGATCATTAATTTTATATGGAAAGGGAAGAAGCTTTGGATAAGTAAAGCACTATTGAAGAAGAAGAATAAAGCAGGGGGACTTGCACTACCTGACCTCAGAATCTACTATACAGCTATGGTAGTCATAACAGCCTGGTACTTGTACAATGACAGATACATTGATCAATGCAACAGAATTGAGAACCCAGATGTAAATCCATCCACCTACAGTCACCTGATCATCGACAAGATCCCAAAGTCCATCAAATGGGGAAAAGACAGTCTTTTTAACAAACGGTGCTGACAAAACTTGATGTCCATCTGCAAAAAAAATGGATCCATACCTCACACCATATACAAAAACTAATTCAAAATGGATCAAAGACCTAAATATAAAGCCCACAAATATAAAGTTCATAGAAGAAAAAATAGGATCTACGCTAGAGGTCCTAATACACGGCATTAACAGGATACGAACTATAACTAACAACACACAAACTCCAGAAGGTAAGCTAGATAACTGGGATCTTCTAAAAATTAAACACTTATGCTCATCAAAAGACTTCACCAAAAGAGTAAAAAGAGAACCTACAGACTGGGAAAAAATTTTTGGACATTACAAGCCAGACAAAGGTCTCATCTCTAAAATCTACAAGAAAATCCAAGACCTCTACAACAAAAAGAAATAATCCAATTAAAAAATAGGCAAAACAAATGAACAGACACTTCACCAAAGAAGACACGAGGAAATACTGGTGATCACTAGCCATTAGAGAAATGCAAATCAAAACCATAATGAGATACCATCTCACCCCGGCTTTACTGGCTCGAATCAAAAAAACTGGAAATAACAAAAGTTGGAGAGGCTGTGGGGAGATCTGAACTCTCATGCACTGCTAGAGGGAATGCAAAATGATAATACCATTTTGGAAAATGATATGGCGCTTCCTTAGAAAGCTAGAAATAGAAATACCATAAGATCCAGCAATCCCACTCCTAGGAATATATCCTAGTGAAATAAGAGCCTTCCCAAGAATAGACATACACTCACCCATGTTCATTGTAGCATTGTTCACAATAGCAAAGAGATGGAACCAACCTGGATGCCCATTAACAGATGAATGGATAAACAAACTATGGTACATACACACAATGGAGTATTACTCATCGATAAAGAACAATGATGAATCTGCGAAGGATCTCATGACATGGATTAAAACTGAGGACATTATGCTGAATGAAATAAGCCAATCACAAAAGGACAAATAATGTATGAGACCACTACTGTAAAAACTCATGAAAAGGTTTACACACAAAAAGAAACAATCTTTGAGGGTTACGAGGGATGGGAGGAGTGAGGGGGAAATACTAAATAGACAATAGATAAGTGGTAACTTTGGTGAGGGGTGAGACAGTACAAAATACTGAGGAAGCCAACACAACTTGTACAAAGAAAGGTCATGGAAGCTCCGTAGACACAACCAAACTCCCTGAGGGACTGAACTGTTGGGCGGAGGGCTGTGGGGACCATGGTCTCGGGGAAACTCTAGCTCAACTGGCACTACAGTTTATAAATAAAATGTTCTACATTCTACCTTGGGGAGTAGTGTCTGGGGTCTTAAAATCCTGTAAGCAGCCATCTAAGATACTTCACTGGTCTCACCCCTTCAGGAGCAAGGGAGAATGAAGAGAACAGGATACAAGGAAAAGATTAATCCGAAGGACTAATTGTCCACAGCTACCAAGACCTCCACCGGACTGAGTCCAGTACAGCTAGATGGTGTTCTGCTACCACCACTGACTGCTCTGATAGGGATCACAATAGAGGGACCTGGACAGAGCTGGAGAAAAATGTAGAACGAAATTCTAACTCACAAAAGAAGACCAGACTTACTGGCCTGACAGAGACTGGAGAAACCCCAAGAGTATGGCCCCCGGACACTCTTTTAGCTCAGTAATGAAGTCCCCGCAAGGTTCACCGTTCAGCCAAATATTAGACAGCCCCATAAAACAAAACTAGACTAATGGGGCACAACAGCCCAAGGACAAGGACTAGAAGGCAGGAGGGGACAGGTAAGCTGGTAATAGGGAACCCAAGGTCGAGAAAGGAGAGTGTTGACAATCATGGGGTTGTTAACCAATGCCATAAAACGCTATGTGTACTAACTGTTTAAGGAGAAACTATTCTGTAATCATTCATCTAAAGTACAATAACAAAAAATTAAAAATAAAACAAAAAAACTACTCTTCTTTCTCCAAGAGATGAATTATGTCACAGTCTCCAGTACAAGAATGAAAAAAACAAAAAAATCCTACAGAGCATAGTTCTACTTTGACACATATGGGGTCACCATGAGTTGGAATTCACTCCAGGCAGTTGGTTAACTGGTTAGAGGTATAAACTTAAGAGTCATAAGCTTTTGAAAGTTAGAGTAAACCATTAGATAACTCAGGAATAAGGGGTAGAGGGAGAAGAGCAGAGAACTCGCAGTAGGAAAATCAGAAATAGGGGAGAAGCTTGCCCAAATGGAGAATGTTTAAAGGACATGACACCAGCCAGAATTCTTCAGGGTGGAACCAGCAGCAGTACTGAGCTTCCCCAGATCTTTGAGGACCTTTCAAAATCTTAGACTCCAATATTTCAACCACACTTCATCCACAGGTGGTCCCAGTATGGATTTAATACTTGGTGCTTATCCAAGTAATAATGTTCGGAAGAGGGAAATTCACAACTACAACTGTGCAGTAAAAATTCTCCTATCCCCACCACCTAGTTTCCCTCCTCTGTGGCAACGATTATCGTCAGTTTCCTTCCTAAGGAAAAAAGTACATATATATTTATTCTCCTTTCTCAGATGTCCTGCCACTCCAGCCTTCCCACCCCAGCAGACATGACTGTCTCCACTCACTTGGAATTTGAATTGCATGTTCTTCAAAAGTTAAGCTTTTTGGAATCTGGCTGTGGTTTCTGCCCATATTCCACAGCCTGTGACCTAGCTTCTGCATTTTGCCCTTATCTTAAGATGTCTACACAATGATAGGAAAACAACAAGAAGAAGCAAATAACCAAAATAAGAAATGAGATGTGTGACATTACAACAGAACCAACTGAGATAGAGAAGATCATAACAGAATATTATGAAAACCGTACTCTAATAAATTCAAAAACCTAGAAGAAATAGACAAATTTGTAGAAACACTCTACCTATCTAAACTAATGCAAAAGAGATAGAAAACCTAAATAGACCCATAACCAAAGAAGAAACTGAAGATGTCATAAAAAAATTCCAAACTACAATGACAAAAAAGCCCTGGCCCAGATGGCTTCACTCGGAGTTCTACCAAACATTCAGAGAAAAACTGACACCAATTCTACTCACACTATTCCAGAATATAGAAAAGGAAGGAATACTCTCTAACTCATTCTATGAAGCCAGCATAACCCTGATACCAAAGCCAGGGAAAGATACTACAAAACAAGAAAATTATAGATCAATATCCCTTATGAATATAGACACAAAAATTCTAAAGAAAATTCTAGCCAACAGAATTTAACTGCATATCAAAAAAATAATATGTCATGTTCAGGTGGGATTCATATCAAGGATGCAAGGGAGTTTCAAAATTAGAAAATCAATCAATGTAATTCACCATATAAATAAAACAAAGGAAAAGAATCACATGATCATCTCAATCAATGCAAAAAGGCATTTGATAAAACCCAACATTCTTTCCTGATAAAAACTCTCAGGAAAATAGGAATAGAAGGGAAATTCCTCAACATCATTAAGACTTATATACACAACCAAGGAGCCCTGGTGGTGCAGTGGTTAAGAGCTAGAGCTGCTAACCAAAAGGCTGGCAGTTCGAGTCCACCAGCTGCTCCTTGGAAACCCTATCGGGCAGTTCTACTCTGTCCTGTAGGGTTGTTATGCATCAGAATGGACTTGATGGCGATGGGCTTGGCTTTATACAAAACCAACAGTCAACATTATTCTCAATGGAGAGAGATTGAGAGCATTCCCCTTGAGAATGTGAACAAGACAAGGATTCTCATTATCATCACTCTTATTCAATATTGTACTGGAAGTTCTAACCAGAGCAATAAGACAAGAAAGGGAAATAAAGGGCATCCAAATTGGTAAGGAAGAAGTAAAACTATTCCTATTCACAGATGACATGATACTGTACATAGAAAATCCCAGAGATTACAAAAGAAAGTTACTGGAAATAATAGAAGTGGCAGGGTACAAGATCAACATACAAAAATCAGTCGGATTCCTCTACAGTAACAAGGAGAACTCTGAAAAGCAAGTCAAGAAAGCAATGCCATTTACAATAACCCCTAAAAGGATAAAATAAAAAGGAATAAATCTAACCAGGTATGAAGATTTATACAATGAAAACTACAAAATACTACTGCAAGAAATCAAAAGAGATGTACATAAATGGAAAAACATACCATGCTCATGGATTGGAAGATTTAATATTGTGAAAATGTCAATACTACCCAAAGCCATCTATAGATATAATGCAATCCTGATCCTAATCCCAACAACATTCTTTAACAAAATGGAAAAGCTAATCTCCAATTCTATATGGAAAGGAAAGAGGCCCTGGATAGCTAAAGCATTACTGAAGAAGAACAAAGTATCTTTCTTCTGTTGTTTGTGCACACGTCCCAATCTCAGAACTTACTATACATCCACGTGGTCAAAATAGCCTGGTACTGGTACAATGACAAGCACATAGACCGATAGAACAGAATTGAGAACCCAGCAGCAGATCCATCCAGCTATGGACAGCTGATCTTTGACAAAGGGTCAAAGTCCATTCAATGGGGAAGAGACAATGTGTTTAACAAATGGTGCTGGCAAAACTGGATATCCATTTGCAGAAAAGTGAAACAGGATCCATACCTGATCAAAAAAACAGAGAACAACAAATGCTGGTGAGGTTGTGGGGAGACTGGAACTCTTATACAGTGCTCGTGGGATTATAAAATGGTACAACCACTAGGGAAAACAGTATGGCACTTCTACAAAACACTAGAAATATAAATATAATATGATTCAGCAATGCTACTCCTAGGTATATAACCTAGAGAAATAAGAGCGGTGACAAGAATAGACATACGCACACCCGTGTTCATTGTAGCATTATTTACAATACCAAAAAGATAGAAACAACCTAAGAGTCCATCAGTGGATGGATGGATAAACGTAATGTGGTACATACATACAATGGGATATTATGAAATGATAAAGAATAATGGTGAGTCTTCGAAACATCATATAATGGATGAATCTGGAGGACATTATACTGAGTGAAATAAGTCAATCACGAAAAGACAAATACAGGATGAAACCACTTTTATAAAAAGTCAAGAAAAGGTATACACACAGAAAGCAATATTCTTTGATGATTATCAGGGATGGGAGGGAAAAGGAGGGAGAATCAGTTACCAGATATTAGACATGTGTTCATGCTGGTGAAGGGAAAGGCAGTCACAATATGGGGGAAGCCAGCACAATGTGACCAAGGTAAATGAAGACATTGAGAGGGACACAAGAATAAAGGACAATTATAAGTACAGTTGTGGGTATTTGTATATATATATTTGTATGTGATGCATATATATTCATACAGATAATAGAGCACATGTGGGAGCACAGTTATGGAAACTTCTTAGACATATCCAAACTCCTTGTGGGACTGAGTTGCTGGGCTTGAAGGCTAAGGACCACAGTCTCAGGGGACATCAAGGTCAATTGGCATAACACAGCTCGTAATGTTCTACATCCTAGTTTGGTGAGTGGTGTCTGGGGTCTTAAAAGTTTGCAAGCAGTCATCTAAGATACAACTATTGGTCTCTTCCTGCACAGAGCAAAAGAGAATGAAGGAAATTAAAGATTCAAGGAAGCAATTAGTCCATAAACTAATGGCCTGCATGAAGCATAGACTCCTCTAGCCTGAGACCAGAAGAACTAGGTGGTGCCCAGCTACCACTACCAACCACTCTGAACAGGGATACAATAGAAGGTCCTGGCTAGAATGGGAGAAAAATGTAGAAAAAAACTCAAATTCAAAAAAAAAAAAAAAAAAAAAAAAAAAAAGACCAGACATACCGGACTGATAGAGACTGGAGGAACCCCCAAGACTGTTGCCTAAGAGACCCTTTAAACCTGGAACGGAAGCCACTCCTGGAAGTCACTTTTCAGCCAAATAATAGATTGGCCTATAAAATAAACCATAACACCCATGAAGAATGTGCTTGTTAGAACAATCAACTATACAAGACAAAACAGGCAGCATTTGCCCAAAAGGAAAGATGAGAGAGAAGGCAAGGAGGGGCAGGGAAACTGGAGGGGTGGAAATAGGGAAGGCAGGGTGGAAATGCCGGGAGAGCTGAAGCAAAGCGAGGATAACAACCAATGTCATGGAAAGATTTTGTGTATTAATTGTTAAACAGGAAACTAAATTACTGTGTAAACTTTCACCTAAAACACAATAAAATGATCAAAAGAAAAAAAAAAAAAGAAAAAAAAAATGTCCACAGATACCTCCTCTCCCTAAGTCTAGACCCATGTGTCTCCCCCATAGTGACCAGCTGGAAGCACAGAATCCTACCCTCAGCCTGTTGGCTGACCAAGTCATGGGCCTCCCTCTGAATGGTCATAACTGTGCAACCCTCAGTTCAGTAGCCATTTTTCCTTCCACAATGGGCCAAAGTTTCATTCCATAACTGTGTGGCTTTTACATAGCCACTTCTCTAAGAGAGTTCAGGATTCATCTAACTCTGGAGAAGAACAGGCTTCACACTGTTTCCCCAAGCTCCCTCCACACTAACTGCCTCCTCCCCCACAATTCCAGGCCTAAGAGAACCATCTAGTGCCCTGAGAAGACAGAATTCATCAGCTCCCCCTGGAACTCTTGCTTCTCAGATCTGAATTCAGCTGAGCTCAAGTCTGCCATCCCCACTCCTTCCCTTGGGGGAGGGTCTTCACTGGCCTCAGGGGCTGTTCATTACCACTTTGAGAGAGAGAATACCAAAAGACGATCTTAAACCAGCCTGTGGTTTTTTTAGAATTTTAGGAACCACACACACTAGGACAGACTTCATTGCACTGGGACCTTCTTTTGATCCCTTTGAGGAACAATGAGGAAGTCTCACATAACTACCCAGTTCTATCAACAATGTGTATGGAAATTTTAGCAGGGAGTTTATGGACATTGATAAGAGTTCCTTTCAAACAATTATATTCTTTAAGTTAGCAATTATAAAGGTAGCAGTCCTATTGCCCTCTGTTTTATCACAAACATTACAGTAACATCCCTTTACTGTCCGAAAAAGGAAAACATAGATAATATATCTTATGATCACATATAATTTTTAAAAAAAATCAACACAATGCCCTAACTGTAATACAAAGGAGCCACAAAAGGGGGAATATATATATATATATAACTCTTAAGTTCTCAGGCAGACACCATAATGAAGCAGTCAGATCTCTGCATCTACAGGTAGAATCGCAATGTGTTCGACCAGCTACAATGCAGATTGATGCAGGTGTGTTATGTTGGCAACTTAAATATTGTAAGTGGCTTAATCATTGATGACACAATTTTCCAAGAAAGTGAAAAACTCCTGTAAGTTTTCTCATAAAAAAAAAATACACTCTTGCCTTGATTTACACAGTAATGGCATTCCTCAACAACTCAGGATATCTTAAACTGTGCAAAAACACTCGCATCTGTATGTGATATGTATGGAACTGGGTTCTGGGCTCAACAACTATAAATGGTGGGGCGTTCAAAAGCTTTGCAGGAGACCTAATATAATCTGACCCCTGCTTATTAAATGTCAGCAGTAGTCCCCCACATCATGGTGACAAGCAAAAGAATATCTCCACGAATTTCTAAAAACATCCCTAAGGCAGTAATGCTGATTGGGGACATGTGTGGCTGGGGACATTTTTAGAGCTGGAAGGGAGAATGTGAGGCCCATGTTTTCAACTTCAGTTTTTTTCTTTCTTAGTGTGTATGGGTGGGGGGAAGGGGGTGAGAAAAGGCCATATGTCTATCTGAGTGAATGCTATGTGGATCCCTGAATTGTGTAACTTTCTCCATTAGTTTCTGTTTATTTTGCTATTAAAGAAATTCTTTCTCTTAAAACAAAAAACAGGCAGAGAATCAAGAACAGAACCCAGGGACTACTTTGCTAAACGATCAGACAAAGAAAGAGAAGACAGTAGGGTGTAAAGGAACAGTCATTGAGGATGGGGAGAAGGGACAGAGCATGGTGTCATGGAAATCAAGAGGGGAGCACATTTCAAGAAGCACCCAGGAAGAGATGTCAATGGGAGCCAAAGATTGACTGAGGAGCTACAAACTGAGAAGAACCTAGAGATATGGCCAGGATTTGGGCAGGTGAAGGAGATGAAGTGGGCACTTCAGGCCCCTTCCTTGGTGAAGAGAGCGTGGCCAACAGGCAAACTACAGCTGGAGGCCAGAAGAGCCATATTTGGATGGAGTCTCATGCCAGGTAAAAGGGAGAGTAATGATGCTGACGAGACATTTGGGTGGCACCAGCAATTTTTAGTTGTTTGTTAAAAGTATGGATGCCAAAAATGTGCTGGACCTCTCTATGTCACTGTGTTTGCCCCTCCCACACCTGCTGGAGGGAATGTGGTACTCCCTGCTAATCCGTTATCAGAAAAATGGTGCTGCCTCAGTCAACTTGTGACCTTCCCAGGTTCACGTATAGTGGTTCTCACCCCTCTCTGGTGCCCACACCCAGTTTCCAATCTGTCAATAGGCCCTACTTCGTCTGTCTAGGCAGTATAGAGTATCCTCTGCTGGTACAAAGGCTCCCTCACATGAATGATTTGTCACCATAAGGCATTGGCTTCTAGGGACACTGAGGGAGTATGCAATTTGGATGCTTCAAAAAGTTTCTCGGGAATAATAAAAAGACTTTTTCTTGGTACTGTTCTGTTGGTTATAAAGACATACAGAAGTGGCTAAATACTTTTTTTGAGCAGAGAATCTGACCAGTCCTGGCTGGAGGGATCCTAAGTGACCATTCCTAAGGTAACAGGCACCCAGCAAGGTGAGGGGACAGGGAATGGCAAAGCCCACAGCTCAATCCCTTTGGAAAGTCCTCAGGGGCTAACACTTCCAGAAAGTGGGGGTCAGGGTGGGGAGTGCAGTCAATTATGTAATTCACTGGTGGAGACTTTCTCTCAGAGGTGGATGTGACTCCTCAGTGGGTGTTACAAAGTTAGGTTCTAGGAGAATTGAGCAGGGAAAGCTGCATAAGTCAGGATGGCCCAGCTTTGGAGGCCATTTCTAGGGATGCTGTTGGTCTCTTGACTCTGCACAGTGCCTTGGTTTTTACTAGGGAGATGAGCAGAAGACCACAGGAGTTCAGCCTCAGTCATGGATAGGTGCTGTCAGCTATGTTCTGGGGACAAGCGGCTTTTGGGCTGAAACAATTAAACGTTGTCCCCTTTCTTTTAGACGTGTCTTTTATGGTTGCCAAATATGAATGATTTAACATACAGAGGAGCATCTGATCTTAGTTTGAAAGAACCTCTTTGGGTTGTGCTGTCTTCAAGACAGCTGTCCCTTGGCCAAGACCCTAGAGGATTCTTCTGAGACTGTACTGGACAGGGGCTAGGTCCTGTTGGGGGTGAGTTGGGTGGAAGCAGGTTGGAGGCAGGAGGCAAGGTCATCGCCGAGAACCTGCATAGGACACTTCTCATGAGGATCTGTTGGGAGGGTCAGTGTCAACTGGTTTCTCATCTGGGCAAGGCCTAGGGGGTGGGATACTTGTTCTCTAAACACATCAAACTTTTATTCCTTTTCATGCTGTTATATCTTTGCAGATGCTTTTCCATTTTCCTGATCATTCCTTTCTTCCTTTTCTGGGTGCAAACTCTTATCTGCCCTTTTAAAAGCCAGTCCACATGTCCTCCTTCCAGGAAGCCTCACTTGACCCTTGCATCACTTTCCCGTTTAAGTTTCCTTGACTTCTGATACCTCCAATGGTGTCCTGGAGACAGCTTGCACTAGCTTCTGAAAGCCAATTGTGTGACTCTCTTCCCAACTTTGTGTTCAGTAAAGTCATGTTGGTAGCTTGAAATTGACCATGGTAGGTGAATTTACACCACAGAAATTGGCAAATGCTTTCCAGTAGGCTTTCCTCCCTCTGGAGAGCCAGTCGTTAAACCTTTACCAGCACACCACGGCCTACCTCTATTGCTAAGCGTTTGCTGAGCTCCCTTGCTTGTGTGTCTCTCCCATGGGGCAATGAGCTTCCTGAGGGCCAGGAGTGTGCCTTCTTCACATTTCATCCCAATGATGGAGCAGAGTGTGTGTTCCACCACAGGTGATCAGTAAATCCTTGTTGCTCAATAAATTGGGTAGACAATAAGCACTGGGGGAATTCAGAGGGATGAGCAGCAGGAGATGACATCTGGGCTGGGTCTTGGAGGATGGGTTGATAGTAGTGGGGCAGGGCATGTGGGATCCCTGGGGATATTACCAATTCTAGTGCAAGGGAATTCTTGTTCTGAAAGAAGATCCTGTGAGGTAAGCTCTACTTTTGATTGTAATCACCTGTCTACATGCAGAGGTGTGCATGAGATAAGGACTGAAGTGAGACATCTTGCCCCTCTCCCAGCACTAGGCCCTTAATTAACTTCAAATATTTGGGAGATGGAAGGCGTGTATGGGAGGATAGTCCCTGTAGCTTTCTAGACTCAACAACCTACACATTCCTTCTCCACACTCCTACTCTGCATGAAACAAGGTATCTGGTTAGTCCCTTTTGTTATCATCCTAAGTTTCTCCTGTTGTCAGTATAGCTCATTTCCTTTTGTCCTACACCTGGAGGAGCTGGAAGAACACTCTAGGCAAAGAGAGAACATGATGCACTACCTCTGTGCTCCTGAAGGAAGAATGGGATGATCCTGCAGTTGAAACATCCGTTATCAACATGCACAGATTAGCATTTGAGTATTTTCACTCACACCATGCCAGCTGCTTGGGAGTAGAGAAACCCCTCTAGGTTCCAGGGGGAGTGTCCCGTTTTCTGTTTTCATCTCCTTAGTAATCCTCTCTCTTGGCCAAGAGCTCGGCTCTTGGGTAAGAGCTCGGCTGCTAACCAAAAGGTCGGCGGCAGTTCGAATCCACCAGCAGCTCCTTGGAAACCCTGTGGGGCAGTTCTACTCTGTCCTATAGGGTCACTATGAGTCAGAATCGACTCGATGCAACGGGTTTGGTGTGGCTCAGTGGAAGAGTTGCCTGGCTGGATTCTGGCTCTGTCACCTGGTAGTCAGGCAACCTTGGCAGGTCACTGGGCCTCAGTTTCTTCATCTTAGAAATGAAGGTATCTTGGAGTGGTCTCCACCACGGTTCTGAGCTTCAGATACTAAAGCAGGATGGAGAGCCTTTCGGAGGGGCTGAGCTCTCTCAATAAAGCTCTGCATTGTGAGCAGGAATTAGGCGGAAAAGGGTAGAGTAGGCGGAAGTGGCTCTCCCAGAAATATATGGAGTCTGAAGAGGTTGGTATAAGTCCTGCAATTGTCACATTACTCATCTTGTGATCTTGGGCAGGTCACTTCACTCTCTGAGGCTCAGTTTGCTCCTGAGTGAAACGGGAGAATAATCCTTGCCCTACTTATTTGAGAAGTAGATTGCAAAAGTAAAATGACAGAGGCCAGCAAAGTCTGAAGTGTTACGTGAAGGGAGCCATCATTGTCACTGCTGTTCTTCCTTGAGAAGGCGCGTGAGTGTGTTATGAGGGTGGGCGGGTGGGGTGGCGGAGTCAATGAGCAGAGGAGCAACAAGCGCACCTGAGAGGGGTGTGCTTCCCAAGGGCCCCAAGGTGAGGTCTGCCCCTCATTCTTCCCTATGGCTTCATTCTTATGGGTTTCGAGACATTCAAGCATCCTCCTTTTAAAAGAAATACCTATTCATGTGGGCAGGGCTCCTCTCCTACAACAATTACCACTAGCTCTGTAATGAATGGCCAGTTACTACCCAGCAGGGGTAACTTGACCACCAGCTGGGACCAAGGCTGGGGAAGGGACAGGAGCTCCAGAGAGTAGGGAGGGACTGGGAGGTGGGTTTGTAGGACACAGGCAGGGGGTGTCTGGTCAGATGGCAAGATCCACCTAGGAGGTGATGTTGTTTTTGTTTTATTACCACAGTGCTGAAATTTCTAGACATTTTCTACTATTCTGTAGACAACGGGAAAAAGTAGAAACATTTACTTTGTGTTGGAAATTGTGCTGAGGGCTACATGTATTATTTCTTTTATTTTCATATCAACCCTCTGAAGTAAGTACTACTATTCTCCCTACTTTACAGATGAGAAAATGAAGGTCACGGGAGGGTAGATAACCCTTCTAAGGTCTGAAGTTATAAGCAACGGGGCTGAGATTCAGTCCAGGTGTGTCTGACAAAGTCCATATCCCCAACCAGTGCACGTACAGCCCTTGCTTACTACAAGGTATTGTGCGAGGGTGAATTGTGGTTACTGCTTTTCTCTCCCTAAACAGAGAAGCCCTCAGAATCTTTTCTCTGGGACACCACCCCACCCATATCCACAGTAGCCCTCCTCCCTCCTCTGTGCCTGCCCACCCACCCGCCATCTCTACCTTCTTGAGTGTGAGCAGACACTCAGAGCGTGCTGACGCTTTTCATGCTGAGAAAGAAGACAAGGAGAAGACCAAAGGCCCAGCTTTTGAAAGCCCAGGGAGCTCTGCCTGGGCCCCAGCCTCAGAAGCTTTCTTCTCACTCCCTTTCCCTCCAGGATTCTGGCAGAGGACAATGAGGAGCAAGCCTTCCCAGTCCTTTGAAGGGCCCATGGTTTCTGCTCATACCCAAGAGGGTAGAGATGGCAGTGGGCAGGCAGGCATGGAGGAGGAGCTGTGGATGTGAGTCGAGGGCGATGACCCATGCCAGGCGGAGAGCCCAGTGCCACCGCTAAAATGTCAGCATCTCCCAGCCCCTCAGCATTTAGGTCAGATGACTGGCCAGGTTTTAGGGCAAAGACAAAGTCTGCTTTTCCAAGCATAGTGAGAAAGATCATCTATAAAGCCAGCCTGCTCCAGTATGAAGTTCCTCAGTTTGCTGTCTGGGAAGCAGGGATCCTCAGGAAGGACCAGGATGCCAGACAATAAGTGTGCGGGTCTGGGTGAGGGGCTGGGAGTGTAGAAAACCTCTGCAGGAGCAAGAAATAGACAGATGTAAAGGAATCCTAGGGAGTCAGTTTAGGGCACTCTCCAGGCTGCTGCTCTGGGGAAGGAGGGAAGTGAAAGCAGAAAATCCAGGAGGAGGATGGCTGGTGAGTAAGAGATCAAACCCCAAGGGTGTGGGAGCTGTTAAACTACTGAGCAGACAGCCTGGGACTTCTGATTAGCAGCAGGACAGGATACTCACTGTGCCTCCTTCCTCCCCAGCAGCTCTCCTCTGGCCTAGGTAGATTCCCTCACCTGGTCAAGTCAATCCCACCGCCATGTCTTCCCCTGGGCAGCCCTCCAGTTCCCAGGATGACAGGCTCTCTACCTCCCAGCCTTCCCACAGCTGCTGACACCCTCTCCTCCAAGGAGGCTTTGGTGGCTCCTGTACAACATGTGTCAACTTCCCAGCCAATGTCCTGGATTTACTCCTCTCTCCCCACTGCACCAGAGCAGGTGTGAGCAGAGTATTGGGCAGGGCAACTGTCTCTCTTGCTAAGTCTTCACTGGGGGTCAATCCCAAACATTGCTGTCTGTGTCGGTGCCTCTGTCCCCAAGAGGGCAGGACCTGGGCCCTTTAAACTTGCTTTTACCAAGGCCTCAGTAGTTCCCTGTTTTTTCTGCAAAGACACCAAAGAGGCTATGAGCTGAATTCACATCTTGATGAAGAGGAAGGATTTCAAGAGTCATCCCCATCCTTATTAGTTTGTGGCATATGAACTCTCTGGGACAATGGAAGAAGGAGGAGTTCTCCCATATTCTTCATATTCAACACGATAATCTATCATACTCCCCTCCTCCCCACCCCGTCATCCCCCTCCACCCACATTCATAGCCCTCCCTCCCTCCTTGCCCTTCTGCCCACCATAGCCTCCACCCTCTTGGGTGTGAGTAGAACCTCCAAGCATCCTGACACTGCAGCGGCCTCTCACCCATACTCCAACGTGCCTCTAGGAAGCAGTGAACTATGAGAGACAAACCAGTCAGCGCATCTGTTGGGCAATGATGGTGCCAAAGCTGGTTCTGGGATCAGGGACTGGGGCGGATGGTGAGAAACACATGGACACGAAATCATTTCTGGACAATGGGGTTTAAACCTACCTTGGTCACAGGTCCCTCTGAGAACCTGAAATAAAGTTTACTTCCCCTATTCTGAAACTGCATACCCCCTCGTTTACATGCCGTTTTGCAAGAATTCTCCAAAGCCTAACCATGGATTCCCCAGTTTAAGGACCTAGCTTTGGGAGTTTGGGGTCCAAGTTACATAAATTTGGCTTGCCCACTTGAGAAAGCTGCGTGACAAATGAGGGAAAGGAAGGCACACGTGTGGTAGAGTGAGGGAGCTCAGAGTTATGGGATAGTGGGCACCCAATGGGCTTCATCGGCAGACACTTTCTAGGAAAGGGGAATTTCAAGCAGAAGAGGTTTGGGGAGATGAGAAAAGAGGAATATATGGAGAGGAGATAAGGACAGAGGCCATTCAAGGCCATCAGCCATCTGACATCTCTGGAGAGACCTTGGGAAACCTTGCGATGAACAAAACAAACACACGTCCTGGCTCTGCCACTCATGACTCATATAATTATAGAAAACCTTTTGATGTGTTCAAGGCTCAGTTTCCCCATCTGTAACAATTCTCATCTCATGGGACTCTTAGCAGATTAAATGAGACCAGGAATATAAAATCAACCAAAAAACTAATACCTGGTAAATGACAAAACAAACGGAATATATTTAAAGACCTACCAAGGAGGCCAACCAGAGGTGTAGAAACCATTCCTGTCCCCTCCAAGAGTGAGTAAGTAGAGATGCTGTCTCTACTGTCTCCTGTTTTTGTCAGAGGTATGTCCCAAGGGAGACCTACTTGGCTCAACCCAACACTCCCTTCTACTTCCTACTGGTGACAGACTTTTCTTTGGTTAGTGTCTGCACAGACGGGGCAGGGCCAAACGCCAGTCATGACCTGGTTTCATGGATTTGCCTAGACAACCCTACCACAGCATCCTCATGATAAAACTCTACCATAATCATCTCTGTCTGTCTTTTCAGAAGTTAAGTCTTTGACAAAGAAGTACAGACACCATCCTGGGCCTCCTGGGGGCTTCCAATGTAAGGACAGCTTGCCAAACTCATCCGGTGACAGGCCCTGACCCGAGGGTGTGAATGTCTGAGTCTTGCCCTGAAGCAGGGTGCCTGGGAAGCCACTCTGGTGTTTAGGTTCCAGCTGAATACTGATTGGAGGGCTGGAGGGGGGAGGTGGAGTTCCATATAGACCCTCCACCTCCACTTCTTACCCCCAAGGATCTTTCCTCTTTGGGAGGTTGGATGACGTTGCCATCTGTGGGTTTCTCTGTGGGAGAGACACAGCACTGAGCCTGCAAACCCAAACAGTGTGTTCAGAAGATTGCCAGAAACAGCACGTGTATTTCTGCCCAAGGTACAGTAGATGCCTTCTACAGGGTACAGCCTGCAGATTTTATACCCCTAGAGACTCCAAATCTCAGGCAAACTTATCTCAAAACTTCTCTGAGCAGCTAGTGTGGGGTCCCATAAGGGAATTTGGAGTTCTCTGCCTGCTCTCAGTATGCCGGTGAACTCTGATGTCCAAGGAAAGACAAAGAATAAAAAGAGAAGCAGCAGACCTAGATTTTGAGCTGCTTTGTTCAACTGTTGGCAGTGGGGAAACAATATTTCAAAGATACACGTATTTATTGATCAACTCTACTTCTAGGCGCCTCTCAAAAACAGAGACATAAACCCTGGAGGAGCTCTCAAGTGAAGTAATAAAGACCTAACAAGGCTGCTCCTCTCAGATCCGAGTTGTCCAGCCCTGCATGTGTTTCTCAGCTCCTGTCAGCAAAACATTCTCCCTCTTAGGTGGTACCCGATCAGTCCTCTCCTCCTGCCTCTGTGGTTCCTCTCTGCCTGCTTTACTGCTGCCATTGTTCCCTTGTCTTCAATGGGGAAATAAATGAGAGAAGTGTCTGCATCTTTCATTTTCCAAGCCCTCCCAGTTGGTTTCAGCTCTTGGGGCTTTAGCTATCAAGATAGCCTTGGTTATCTTGTTGAAGCACAAAGTGACGTCCAAACTTGAGGGACACTTAGAGATCTCTAGTCTATGCCTCCATTTTACAGATGAGAACAACGAAGGCTCCCAAAGGCTGAGGGTTGCCTGCAGGTTCTGGGGTTAGTTGGTTGCGGGGCTGCAGATAGAACGCAGTTCTTCCAACTCCTCATCTCGTATTCTTTCCATTCCTGTTGGTTTCCAGATTCTTCAGTTCACAGGTGAGAAAATGGAGGCCCAGCAAGGAAGGGTGTGTGCCAAGGTCCCACAGCTGTTTCCTGGCAGAGGGACTCGACTTTTACTCCTAGACACGCTTACTCCAGTTTATCACAATGGCAACTTCCCTTATAAAAGCCCAGCTAAATAGGAGCCCTGGTGGTGCAGTGGTTAAGTGTTGGGCTGCTAACCTAAAGGTTGGCAGTTCGAACCCACCAGTCACTCCTTGGAAACCCTTCGGGGCAGTTTTCCTTTGTCCTATAGGGTTTCTATGAGTTGGAATCAACCTGATGGCAATGGGTATGTATGTGTGTAAACAGACACGTGTATACTGCTTTGTATAACCAATGGGCTATGAAGTGTGCCTACAGCTTATAAAAGTATAATCTGAAAGTCATAAATTTATCACATCCCAAATGAATGACTGTATTTGCTCTATTAAATGAAAACCAACTGCTTAATTAGCAATGATTCCACTCGCTATTTTAGAATCTAAAAAGCAGATTTTGAGAAACCCATGATCTTTTATGTGAGAAAAAAAAATCGTCCAGATTATTTTAAATGGTTGTCTTCTATTTTTCTTGATAGAAATCCTTGTAGCAAGCAGGTCACCCAGAATCAAGACTTCTGCCATTCTTTGTAGCATTAGGCATTCCAGCACCAAAGGCGTCTCTAGCAGTTTTCTTGCTAGACTCTGAGTAACAGGAGTTTTCATGCTTATTCTTCCTTCCTCTCTCTGTCTGTCTCTGTGCTTTCCTACTTGCTTCTTCCTGCCATTATCCCCAGCCAACCCAACATAGGAAGCCTTGAAAGCAGTAAAAGAGCTCACATGGAGGGAAGGGAGGTGGGAGGGAGGCAGCCTGAAGTGATGGGGAAGGGTGAGGTGGTGGGATGGGGGTGGGAAGAAAGATGTGGGCTGAAAAGTTCTGAAGGATCTCCCTATGGGCCCACAGGGGCACTGCTGAAGAATGGCAGGTGTCCAGATAGAGGCCTGCGGGGTGAATTATAGCTGTCAATGGCAACAGTGCAATATAGAAGTGGAGAAAAGCGTCCTTAGACGGAGGGATTGAGTAAGAAGGGGGCAGCGTTAACTCTGGGGAAACCTGAGTTGCTAGGAAGATGTGAGTAGTAGAGTTGTGATGATCTCACTTTCCTGCAGTCACAACCAAGATGGGTAAAATATTTTCCAATTGTATTTTCCACCCATGTATTGCCATGGGTGGCTATATGGGTAAAGGCAAAAGTAAGAATATTGGTGCCAGAGGGGGAGGAGAACTAGGTCCCCGGAAACAGTTTGGCTGGAAGGAGATTTGGGGCTAGGACAGCAAGAGCTTTTCATTGAAGACCCTTTTATGGCTCTGCCTGTGTAAAAGAAGACACATTTTGGGTGGCAACAAGCATGCACACATATCAGAGCAATGTCATTATTAACTAGAAAGCATTTCAGCAAACAAGGAACAAACTCCAGGGAGTAGTACACAGCCCACATGAAACTGGGTTAACTGAGCTGAGGATCTCCTTGAGATCAAAGCTAGATTGTCTCACTTCCCATTTTCTGCATCAGGTCTGCTGGGACCCCAGCTAGAAAATCAGAACAATATGTGGTGTCTACGGCTACAGTGACGGGAAAGGAAGTGACATTCCTTCAGTTTCTATTATGTGCCAGGTGAATACTGGGGCCTCATTCATTGATTGACCTCATTGCTTTCTGGGTTGTTCCATTAGTTCAGCCAACATGCATCGAGCCCCTGCTGTGTGCTGGGTAGTCCTCCTGCCCTCCTTTGTCCTTTGCTTCTGGGTTGGCATTGTACTGGGGCAGTGAGCACACATGGCTTTCCCTGTAAGCCTGGCATGTGTGTCCTGGCGTCTTCTCCTTCAGGATGAGGTTGTGTGCAATGAGGGCATTGGGTACTTTCTGCTGTGAGTGAGCCTGGCTGCCTGCCAGCCTGGCTTCTTAGTAGCAAACAGTTCAGTGTGGGTGGCTTACAATCAATAACACAAGTTTCACTGTAAGGAAAGGGGTCGATTTAAACAAAAAGAACAAGACATGTTAGGTAAGAAAGGAGGGGAGGCCTGGGGCTGTGATGGAGAACTAGGTCAGGGGCTGGAACTATAGACTGAGTAAGCAGTTTTAAATTAGTGACATACAAAGAAATGCCCTGGAGGGAGCTATGGAGCAAGTGGCTCCCATTGGCTGTCTGTAAGTCTCCTGTCCCACCTTCCCTTGGAGTCACTGAAGGTGGAAGCTCTGTGGAGCAGGATCTGTGCTCTGGGATGGATGTGCCGGGGTAGTGGGTAGTGCAGGGAGTGGGCACGAACATCGCTCACACTCACATGCACACATCAGGGAAACCTGCATTCCAAACCGAAATCCACAGAGATGATTTTAGAAACACAGGTTTATTATCTGAGTGAGGACTCTATGCTAAGGGGGTGAAGGTTTGATGTCAAGATAAATAAGACCTTGGCTCTGCCCTACAGAGGTCCAGGGACAGGGCTCCTTGTCACACAAGGAGGTCTGTGATGTGGCTGTAAGGGAGGTACACACACAGCTAAAGGAGGACAGGAGGGACAAACTAATTCCAACTGGGAGACTCTGGTGTAAGCACCCACACCTGGCTGAGAATTTAGTTAATTTTCCTTTGGCCAACTAGTTAATCCCTCTCTGCTGAAAACTGGGGGCTTGCTACTCTGCCCATAGGCCGGGAGTGTGCTCTTGAAAATTTATGGCGAGAGCATTTGGGATTCTGGGCTTACTGGCAGCTTGTAGAGAGAAAAACTGGGGAGCAGAAGGATTTTGTTCTACAGGATCCCTGTTTTGATCTTAGAGATGGCAAAGTTTAAAAACTCATTTACACCAACAGGCCAATATCCTTGTGGGGCAAGGGGGAGTCAGGATAAACGCTCCCATTTTATAAATGAAGAAATTGAGGACTACAGTGGAAATCTGTAGCAAAAATGCTCTGTCATAGCCCAGATTCTTAGCCCCCATTTTACTCCCTTAGGTAATGCAAAGGGTATTATCTAAAAAAGCACGTTGATATCAAGCAAAAGGGAAAATTGAAGAAATATGAAAATAAAATATAACATTATAGAACTTCCAAGTTGCATTAATACTATGCTCCACATTTTGAGAGAGAAGGACTCCCCCTCTTCAACTTGACTTTCAAATATTGGCTTATGGGTCTAGACAGTAAAGGTGCCCAGTAGAGAGAATGGGAGGAGAGACCAGCGTAAATGCTGTAGTACGTAGCAGTAAATCATGGAGACTGAGTGCCCAGCACAAGTCTGGGGCATGGTAGATGCTCCGTAAATGTTTGTTCCTTTTTTTTCCCTTAGGGATTTAGACCCCCTGGAAGCTGGCATGGCCTCAGCACAGTCATAGCAGAGTAATGGACAATTAGGGCGTTGTTCAGATATCCATAGATAAGAATGCTCCTGAGTTTGGATTGAAACTCTCTCCAAAGCTTTTTAGCTTTTTGATTTATTTGCATGTGTATAATTATAGAAACCAGATTTGGACAAAAAAATCAAGGAGCCACAGTGCTTTTCTTCCTTCGGCTTTCTTTACTTGCACATTAAATATCTTGAAGATCTCTGCATTCTTCACCCTGTGCTCACCGCTGCCATGTAGTTACTGCAGGGGGTGTGGTGGGGGGAGGTGCAGGGAGGCAAATAGCACTTACTGAGTGTCTGCTATTAACTAGGAACTATGTTTAGCATGTTGTGTATATTATTTCATTCTGTTTTCACAACAACCATATTCTTCTGATCATTCCCTTTTTACAGATAAAGAAACTGACGCTCAAGGATGATAAATTATGCAAGTTTATTTAACTAAAATATAACAAAACTGGGACTTAAACTGAAGGTTTATGTTTTATGTCATTTCATGCTAGCTTTGTACTAGCATCTGGGAAATGGAGTTCTGTAACTAATGGTACCTGTATGGGGTAGATGGTTGTAGCCATCAGAAGAGAGACTAACACGGCAAGGGTAAAAGAAAAAGGAGATATCTTTGCTTTGCCAAAAACAATCATGATAGCTTACATTAGTATTGTGCCTCCTGGTTTTCAAAATACTTCATGTCAACTTCCCGTTTTACAGATAAGAATACGGAGCCTCAGAGTGTAATTCAAAAGTAACTGGCAAAAGAGAGACTCAAACTCAGAACGTCTGACTTTAACTCAAATTCTACTATTTCTTAGTAGCTTTCCCACATGCTTAGCCTCAGGGACAAAGGAAGGACCGTGGTTAGGTTTAGCGTGAATGTTCTGTGCATATGATGACTCTGGTCAGACTTGACAGGTCTTGTGAAGTCATCCATCTCTGGGCATAAGTGAGGGCTCTGCTCTCCCAATTGTTTAGCAGAATCAGTGAGCAATACGGGATTACTAACTGACTGAATCAATGTTCAGTTGGAACTTGGCTTTGTGTAGTCTTTGACTGCAACCATTTGTTGGATGCCCAAGTCACACAAACTCAGGAACAGAGGAACCCTCCTAAAACCCCTCGTGCTCTGGGTTTTCATGTGTAAAAGCGACAGAGTTGATGGGGATGAAAACTCTGGTTACAGGAATGAGAATTCTCATCTACTCAGTGCCTGGCTTTTGGGCATTCTTGGTGTTCCATGGGAAAGAAAGAACCAAGATAATTTGGAAAATGACAACTTGTTTACATCATCCTACACGACTTCTTTCTGCAAGAGGTTGCCTATTTCCCTACATCCCTTTCATGTTCTGCAATGTGTTTCCTCTACTATTGAAATTCTTCCTGCAACACAGGTCCAAGCGAAGAGAAGTTTAAGGCTGCCATTGAGGGGCTTCCACGGTCTCTCAACCTGTTATTCCTTTCATCAGCTGCACCAGAGTGGCAAGTCTGCACAGGCCCGAGGGGTAGCCAGCCTCCCTTGGGTTGGTCCAGAACAGAGAACAACATTTTGCAGAGAGTCTTTTTCAGATTGAGAAACCCTAATCCTGATCTCCTCTTCTGATGATTTTACAAAAATCAAATCGTGTGATAGATGCCCAGATAAACAGGAGAAGTTTGCAATCAAAGCAAGTTCTGGGATGGCGCCGATTAGCAGATTTCTTAATGGCTATGAGCTTGATAATCACTCACCAGGAGTAGCTTCCAGGCGGACCAAACCCATGCATAAGTGCACCCACACCCATGCACACCAACACCTACTTGGCAGGTATATAAGGGGACCCTGACAGTCTCTCAACAGCAGAGTTGAATCTCCAGCCTTAACTCTTCTCGGGAACCTTTGACTGTCCTCACTGGGCAAGGCATCATGAGTTGTCAGATCGCGTACAAATCCAGTGGAAGAGGAGGAGGAGGAGGTAGAGGAAGAAACCTGGGCTTCAGCAGTGGCTCGGCTGTGGTCTCCAGTGGGAGCCGGAGATGGGGCTCCGGCTTCTCCTCCTTGAGCCGCTGTGGTGGTGGTGGAGGGGGCTTCATTGGAGGTGGCTTTGGCAGCCGGAGTCTTGTTGGCCTTGGAGGAAGCAAGTGGATCTCCAGTAGTTTGGCTGGAGGTGGTGGAAGCTTCAGCTCCCTTGGCGGATTTGGTGGCAGAGGAGGTGGCTTTGCAAGTGGTGGTTTTGGTGCAGGAAGCTTTAGTGGAAGCCGCTTTGCCGGTGGCGTTGGAGGCTTTAGGGGCCCTGTTGGTGTCCTGCCTGGAGGATTTCCTGGTGGAGGCATCCAAGAAGTCTCCATCAACCAGAGCCTCCTGCAGCCTCTCAATGTGCAAGTTGATCCGGAGATTCAGAATGTGAAGTCTCAGGAGCGGGAGCAGATCAAAATACTCAACAACAAATTTGCCAGCTTCATCGACAAGGTGAGTCGGGAGACGCTGTCTCTTTCTAATGCTCAGGATGCCCTGCTTTCAGTGTTGATCAAAAAGGCAGTAACACAGAGTCAGTTCATTTAGGAGCCATGGGTTTTGCAGCCATAGGTTGCGTTAGATTATTTGCAACTCTCAACTGGAGAGATGCTGGCATCGTGGGCTACATTTTCTATAACAGTCGGCAGTTAGGAATGATTTTGTCCCTTGGCTTTATTGTTTCAGTCCAAATACAGAATACTTATAAAAAATTCTGAAAACTATGAAGAAAACCTGATATATGCAACTAATGGACTGACTAGTTCATGCCTCATGACAGCTGGTTTTGGAAGGGATTGGTGAGGGCATCTTCTGAGATAGTCTTTTCTTCCCTAGAAGTTATTACTCTATTAAATTCTGGGACGCTAAGCCTGATAAATGTGTTTTGGGATGAATGAAATTGCTGCCTTCAAGAGAAGCATTCTCAGTTCTGTGTCCATAAAGTCTTTATTGCTGTTACTTTCGAGTATTAGTGCAGTTTCTCTTACTTCAGGGCTGGTGAAGCTTGGAATTTACAGGCTCTTAAAAACCAGGCCGAGGAGCCCTGCCTTCCAGTACTCTCATACTCAGTATCCCTGGGAGCAGTGCCAGTGAATGCCTGCTTCTGGTTTTCCCCAGAATTTATGGCAGGAATTCAGCTAGGATTGTGGAGGAAAATGGCCTGGAGTCTCGGGAGCAGCTGCAAAACAAAACAGTGGGCAGTAAAGTAGGAAAGAAAGTTCTTTACAGGGAGAGGGCCAAATGAAGTGTTAATAGTCTGTAGAATTTTCCAAGTACGCAGGCAGGGAGATCAGAAGCTCTACCTGGTCTGATCTGGCACCCAGCTGTCAGGACAGAGCCTTGTAGATTCTCTAATTCTCAAAGCAAGACCAGAGCTGACTCTGGGCCACGTTGCTCTCTGAGCTGATGGGTGCTCCTTAGAGCTCACGTACTCTCCTTCTGGTCTTGGTAGGTGCGGTTCCTAGAGCAGCAGAACCAGGTACTGCAAACAAAATGGGAGCTGCTGCAGCAGATAGATACCTCCATTAAAATCTACAGCTTAGAGCCCTTATTTGAGCAATACGTCAGCAACCTCAGAAATAGAGTGGACCAACTGAGGAATGACCAGTCTCTGAAATATTTGGAACTGAAGAACATACAGGACCTGGTGGAGGATTACCGGAAGAAGTAAGGAAGCCTGACTGGGCAGTTCTTGACTCCTGTTCTAAAAGATTTCCAGAAAGCGGCAGGCTAAGACTATGGATCTCTATGTTGCAAGTCTTTTCTTAAGTTCGAGGCAAATCGGGTTGGCATTTGTGGAAATCTTCATTTTCTCAGAAGGTGGAAGTAGTTTAGTGGTTTTATTGCTCAGAAGGAGAGGGTGGTCAAGATGTTCTAGGTTAGTAATAGGAAAGCAATGATAGGCAATGCCACTTTTAGTCTAGGTTGCTGGACTTCAGACTTACCTCTTCTGCACCTCCTAATCACCTCTACTTTCCAACAGGTATGAGGAGGAGATCAACAGGCGGACAAATGCAGAGAATGAATTTGTGACCCTCAAGAAGGTGAGCAAATTCTTTATGGATGAAGGTCACATCTGAAATGAATAATAAAAGAGGGTCTGCAAATACTAATCAGAAAGAAGTCAGGATGTGGAGAACCAGGCCCAATGAATATCTGAAACTGAGCTCCACCCCTGCCCCCCATTATCATGGACCTGGACTTATTGAGGCATTCTGTTTCTCTTGATTTCTCAGCACCTGGTGTAGGGAGCAAGGAGGCAAGTTCTCAGCAAGTCAGCCAAGCTCCCTTGATTGTGTTACCAAGGGGTAGGGTAATTCAGGAATTGTGATCCACCTGGAGTAAAAATGAGTAGACTCCCAACTTCTACTTGGAAAACCCCCTCACAGCTGATGACTTGCCCTTGGACGAATATGGCTTCATGATGTCTGTTGTTCCTCTAGGATGTGGATGCTGCTTATATAAACGAGGTGGACCTTCAGGCCAGAGTTGACAACTTGCGTCAGGAAATTGACTTCCTCACAACACTGTACCGAGTGGTAAGTTTTCTAATATCAACCAAGTTTACCCACCTGGAGAACCTTTAAGCCTAAACCCACCACTAGCCACGAAAATACAGGTGTATCTTCCATATCTTGATTGATGTCCCGCCTAAGCTGTATGTTGTTTTAACACTATAAGAGTCACCAGACTATTATGTCTTGCAGGAGTTGTCTCAGCTACAGACTCAGATCAGTGAAACCAATGTTATCCTCTCCGTGGACAACAACCGCAGCCTGGATCTGGACAGCATCATCGCCGAGGTCAAGGCTCAGTATGAGGAGATTGCCCAGAAGAGCAAGGCTGAGGCCGAGGCCTTGTACCAGACTAAGGTGAATGACCTGAATGCTTAGTTAGTTCCTTTGAAATGTCTCGTCTTGCTATCCTGTGTTATCTTTTATATCTGTGTGCCTGAGCCATGGTGTGCTTTGCCCACAGCTAATTGTC